>OX465593.1:5310504-6611754 GCA_950022655.1 Alentia gelatinosa | reverse complement strand
CGACCAGCTTCCAGTCACTGCCTGTTGTGGCTTTGTCATAGACTCTTGTCAGGAACTGCCGTCCACCAACCACGACAAGGCTACGGCAAGCCTTCCAATCGTAGGGCTGTCGTGGACCTTGTTGGAAAGCCATTGTCATAGACTTGTCATAGTTGGTGGACGCCCGCCTTAAAAACCGATTTCTGTGTAGGCCGATTTTCCTAGTCTAGGATGCTTGGAGTGCTTCAGAATATTCACTCAGCTATCGCCTCGTTCAAATCACTGCGCACTACAAACCTGATGGCGAACGAGGACACAGACCAAACACTCATCAATTCCTTTCTTAAAGACAAATGCGGGTAGGTATCGAAACGCCCCCTGGTTTAACACTGTTGCTGCCATCTGGTGCCACAAAAATATAGCAGTTTCTCATAGACACCAATAGATGGCCTTCCAATAGAAATTAGCATGGTGACATAGTCTTTTTTTTAGCATTTCTCATTTGTACATGTTCCCAACTATCATAATCCAGAATTATTTGAAGATAGCAATAGGACATCAATGTCATTTAGCAACAAAGTAAAAATATTGCATTTTCCCATAGACACCAATAGTTAAGCACTTACATTTTCAGATGGTCCTCCCATAAAAGTTAGCATGAAGACATGCCATTTTTTTGCATTTTCAATTTGCTGATATACGGAACTTATATCATCCTGAGTTATTTGCAAAACTCAATAGAATTTGGAAATCACCTAACTACCAGCATTTGTCTTTAATACTCAGCACTGTAGAAGGAAAGGCTCATTCTGCCCGGCGGACATCCCTTGTCGACACAGATTCATTTCATCCACCAGTCTACCTCATCTCATTAACCCGGCGATTAATGCCATTCCTGATCTCTACCCTGCATTTCTGATCTAATATATTCCCGAGCAATACAGAATGACCGCTTACAAATTCAGTTCTGGGACCTGTTTCATTAGTTTCGTGACATGTCTGTGACACCATACAGATATTGGGGTTGTCTAGTTTCGTGACAACACAAGTAGCTGCCCTTAGGAAAAGACAGATCCCAAACATAAGAATTAGACAAATCTACACATCATGGACCTATTTCACTAGTTTCGTGACAAAAGTGTTAGACGGGACATGAAAAGCGGCACCAACAGTGCAAGCAAGAACGGACAAACCAAAGTCTCATGTCTAGTTCTTATGAAACCGGACACACCATCTAGACGTCATCTAGACATGTCACGAAACTAGTGAACAGGTCCCAGATTTAAACAAAAAATAAAACAAAGTAAAAAAGGGAGTCTTTGCCTATTGTATGCATCTGCCCCAGCCTCTTTGTTATGAAGCAAATATTCTACACCGCTAAAATTAAGTATTTAGCTCAACTGTGGGAGACAATCCAATAGGGAGGAGTGTGGACCTTTGGGGGGTAGGCAGAATTAACTGCAAATACTGTTTTGATGTGTCTGTCATATTGTCTTGTTATGTTTTGTCCTGTATGAAAATTTAAAAAAAAAAAAAATGGGGAGAAGAAATAATATTCCATGGGTGAGATGTGACACATGTATTTCGAAAATCTGTAGAAACAGGGTAGATTAATTCACCAGTGCATGACAACCCTATATCATTTAGAAATGTATCTGTTTCTTTATGGCTGCTAAAATACCTGTGTGTATATATCCTGTACAAGTTGAAAATAAAATATTCTCCACAATAAAAAAAAAAAAAAAAGAGTCTCTGTCGATATGGCATCTTACCATTGGGAGAAACTTATTTTGGTGGTGTATATTTGACAAGAATACCTGAAGAAACGGAAAAATTTCTCTTAATATGATGCCGGTCTGTTCTTCCCCGTGGTTGCTGGTTGGATTTGTTTCAATAAACAAGTTGTCGATCGCTGGTGAAAAAAAAAAAATTCTACACCGAAACTGGGGCCCGTTGAATAATCTAGGATCGTGCATGAAGACCTTTTTCCTTACCTCGTTCAAGGGTTATCATTTAACAATATTTGCATCTGTTCGCTAGGGCAGTCTTAGCCGTCCATAGTTTCGTCTATAAGTATTAAATGAAGTAAACCCACATCGTCCCTAGGTCTCTATGGCATACAGAAAGGGGTCTACATGTACGATCCTAGATTATTAGACGGGGCCCTGGCTTACTGTCATAAAAAATTTGGTTGAATTGTTCATTATTTATATCCGGAAATCAAAGGCAAATGGATAAATCTGATTAATAATTTCACGAAGTATTTTGATGATCAAAGACATTGAAATTCATCAAATTTGAATAATGTAGTATTTCACAAGGTGAAGCCGCATGAATTACGAATTACCAATTCAAACGAGATGGGGATCGAGCTCTGACCCTAAACTTGAATGGGCTTCTAAATTTGTCTCCCTCTTCACATTGACTAATGGGCTAACATCAGTAGGCCGACTTTCGCAATCAGTGGTCGCGTTTCTTTTCAATCAGTGGTTTCCATTCAATCAATGGAGTTGGTAATAATCGGCCAATGTAAACACGGTATTAGTTTTGGCTAAGCATGAAATGAGGGCCAGGAGCAAGTTTGGTTCCCGACTCATCGATGCTCTAGTTCCACATTCTGCCGGTCGTGTCGCTAATGGCGTTACACGATATGAAATAACAGGACACTCTTCCCCCTGAGCCTTAGACAATGATGAGCAGCTCATTACGCCATCCACGGCCACCAGGGGGCATGGGCGTGGCGCCTCCTAGTGGCAAAACGCGTCAATGGGGCGATTAGTGCGAACAATGCGCTGGGCAAGTGAATGAGCGCCATTACGCCACTCTCCATACAGATACCCTGTAACATTGAGCTGCTGAGAATTATGGGTTTGAATTGCGGGATATGGACGAGGATCCTGGCCTGTGTTTGGAGCTACTCCGGGTGATAATAAGCGAAATGGCGGTGGTGTTTACAATGAAACAGGAAGCCATGTTGATCGTTTCACAAGCTCAATGTATCGCTTCACACATATAATTCTAGGGAATCCTCTGTAATTTCGGATTACATTTTTTTCTTCATGATTATCACCTGCATTTAACATGCACAAAACTTGGTGACCTATGCTGATACCAACATTTATTATCCACATAATACAAAGTGTCCAAAGAAAACACATAGGGAGTTTGTATGGACATACCCGGTGCATACGGATATGTTGTATGTTACGGGTGGCGCATACGGAAAGTAGTGCGTACGAAAAAAGAGTGCATAACTAAAATGAACTGATATTGACATGCCACTTTCCCAGAAAAGGTGGATAATAAATTCAATATAGACTGGTTTCAGATAAAAGCGGCTGTATGCTTCTTGGAGTTGACTCTGCGCAATATCCTCGCATATGCTCGGATATTACTACGCGTCAACTCCTCGGAGCATACGGCCGCTTGTATCTGAAACCAGTCAATATTGAGTATGTATAAGATCCTTCAAAAAGAATTACTGTTTCTGTTTTTTTGTAAGTTGACCTCCATTACATTTTTTATAAAGAGCTTGAAACCTGAATTTTGGCTCCGGACTTCACTCGGTTTCGCCTCATGAAGTCACGATGCCAAACTCCAGTCGTGGCATACGGTGGCCAAGATTAAAACTCATCCAGTTTTCCGATAGTACGTAATTCATGCAGCATTAACTAAGCGAATGATAAAGAGTTGGACATATGGATGCGTTTTTAGGTTTTATTCGAAACATCACGTTTCAAGTTCTGTTTAAGTAATTACATTAATTAATATTTATCATAAAATACATAAGATGAGGGTAAAAAGGAAAGCAGAAGGATTCACGGAACTTTCAAAATTGGACTCTGTGATTACAAGACTTAATTTCATGAACTTTGGGAAAATGTGATCTATTTGAGAATCATAAAAACTAGAGGAAGGGAAGAAATAACCAGCACCACATTGCCTTTCCTCTGGTCCCTTTTTTGTCTTCGATATGAGCAAAGCATTTATTTGCTGACATTCAACATTTTGACATACACAATCAGTTCCTTGCCTTTCGTTTTCTAGGCTCTCTACACCATGACATAATGCCTTCAGACATTCCCGTGCGCAAAGCCCCAACTCCATTCTGGTGAATGTGGCGGTATCACACGCTCGGCCCGACCCGGCATTATACCGTGGACACACCAAGCGAGAAACGTTGGCGATAATTTTACTTGCCAACAAGGTCTTGGCGATTAAATGAACGTTAAAATTTATAGCTGGAGACACACCAAGCGAGAAACGCAGCGATTTCCGGAATCGCCAACACAAAACGGCCTATATGTGAGCTATTATTTCATGTTTCACCTCATTATTGCTTGTGATATGCTAAACTATCGGTGAGAGATATTCCTATGAAATAATATCTAACAGATATGCTATTTTGTGTTGGCGATTCTGGAGATTGCTGCCCTTACTCGCTTGGTGTGTCCCCGGCATGAGGATTCTTCTCCATAGAGCGTAGTGAGAGTACAGGATACGACTTGGAGAGTGTGAGATCTTATGAGAGGGGTAGCAAGTCTCATGCAAATTCCCATGGACGTGTGACCAGCAAGCGACAATGCTAAAACCAGTTGATATTTTCGTGTGCGTTTGCACAGTTGCATGTATTCACACGGTCGCATTGTCACATGGTCTCATGGGAATTCTATGCGAATTCAATCGCCTTAAGCCCAATGCCCATCTACCATTTCGCAACATTTATGTACGTTTGTCGGCGACAAAGGGAGGGTAATTTGTCTCACCAAAGGCATCCTAACGGAGTCGGCCGCAGTCGGTAGATGTAGGACAGCTAAGCAAGGGTCAGCCAACGATTAGTAGACCGATTTGCTTAGGACTTATATCCACCACCCCATCTCCTCAATGTCCGCTGGTCGAGAGAAGGGTTACATAATTTGCCTGCAACAAGTTCACCGACTCCTATACGATTTGGGAACAAATTGCTCAACCCTGAATCGGTAGATGGGCATCAGGCTTTAGTGGATTTGGCACCTCACAACTATAAGCATCATCACCTTGTCGCATGGTCTCAAAGAATTCTTTTGCAGATTCAGTCACCTTAATTGATATGCGTGAGATAAATCAGTCTAAGTGAGTCAGCATAATGCCTCCGGGCACTCCCTCGTGCATTTATACATTTAGGCATTATTGGCTATACGCAGCCTATAATATAGTATGATGTCTATAATATATCCCTATGATTGTCGCTAACAAACACCCTGTGAGGTACATGTGTCCCATCGTGTGAATCCCAATGCAGGGGTAATTGTCGCTAAATCTCAGACAAACACCCTGTGAGGTACATGAATCCCATCGTGTGAATCTCACTTTCGGGGTGATTGTCGCTGAATCGCCGACAAACACCCTGTCAGGTACATGGATCCCATCGTGTGAATCCCACTTTAGGGGTAATTGCCGCTGAATCGCCAACAAACACCCTGTGAGGTGCATGTATCCCATCGTGTGAATCTCACTTTCGGGGTGATTGTCACTGAATCGCCAACAAACACCCTGTGAGGTACATGAATCCCATCGTGTGAATCCCAATGCAGGGGTAATTGTCTCTGAAACCCCAACAAACACCCTGTGAGGTACATGAATCTCATCGTGTGAATCCCACTTTAGGGATAATTGTCACTGAATCGCCAACAAACACCCTGTGAGGTACATGAATCCCATCGTGTGAATCCCACTTCAGGGATAATTGTCGCTAAATCGCCAACAAACACCATGTGAGGTACATGTATCCCATCGTGTGAATCCCATTTTAGGGGTAATTGTCTCTGAATCGCCAGCAAACACCCTGTGAGGTACATGAATCCTTAAGGCCAATGCCCATCTACCGATTTCGGAAGATTTATGTACGTTTGTCGGCGACAAACGGAGGATAATTTGTCTCAGGCGAGGTATCCTAACGGAGTCGGTAGATGTAGGACAGCTAGGCATGGCTACCCAGCGATTAGTGAACCACCTCCTTCAGACGTCCTTTTGTTGCCGACAAGTTGTGGTTTTTGCCCTCCCCCAGTCATTAGTGGATCATACACCGATTTTATTAGGGTGGGTATATATTTCGGTAGATGTAGACTGATTTCCTTAGGACTAATACCCACCAGCCCCTCTCCTCGAGGGCCGCGGGTCGAGCGAGGGTTACGTAATTTGACAAGGTGACCGATTCCTATACGATTTGGGAACTAATCGTTCAACCCTAAATCGGTAGATGGGCATCAGGCTTAACGTGAGAATCGCACTTTAAGCCACGCTTCCCTTTTCTCTGCCCTGAGAACGATCACAAAAACTCCGACCAGAGAATGGCAGGCTGCAGCTCTCTGTGTGAAGAATAGGAGTGCCAGCTCGACACTACTGATGTGGTGGAAGGCGTATTATACCCTCCTTATCTGCACACAGACGTAGAGATGGATCATCTCCCGTCTCATACATCATGGTAAGATACAGACCAGGCTATACGCGCCTATAGAGCTGTCGTGATGTGCACTGACTGGGAGGTGATTGATTTGACCACAGTTCTCTGTGACTGACCCAGGCACTGAGGTCCGCCAGGGAAAGGGGTAATCTTTACTCGGAGCCTCTCTCTCTCGTGATCTCTCGCGGTTTCTCGCGGTTTCTCGTGGTTTCTCCTGGATTCTCGCGGTTTCTCGTGGTTTCTCGCGGTTTCTCGTGGTCTCTTGCGGTTTCTCGTGGTTTCTCGTGGTCTCTGGTGATCTCTTGCGGTCTCTCGTGATCTCTCCTGGTCTCTCGTGGTTTCTCGTGGTTTCTCATGGTCTCTCGTGATCTCTCTTGGCTTCTCATTGTTTCTCGTGGTGTCTTGCAGTCTTTTTTTTTCAACATTTTCTTTATTGAATCCTCTTAAGGTGTACATCAAACTGTTGTTGGGTAACATTTACATTTATAGCCAATAAAGAAGGTCTCCGTCAGCCAGATATGGATGGCTGGTTTCAATCGGAAGCCTACCCAAAAATCTTTATCGTAAACAGTGAGTGGGGTACTAGTGGCGTACCATCCAGCCCCTATCGATTATACATAATGGTCTTTATGACACTAATTAGTTATATATCCAGGAGCTAACAATAAAAATGAAGGTGGTTTTCTTTTGGTATATATATCATACTTCCTTATCCTTTCTATAGCAAGATCCCAAAGCCCTACGGGTAAAGTGGGGGTATGGTGTTAAGCATTGTTTGTTTTGATAATTTTTTAAATTCCTTCAAAGTTTCTCATGGTCTCTCCCAGTCTTTCGTCATTTATCGTGGTTTCTCGCGATCTCTCGCAGTCTCTCGTGATCTCAGGGTCTCTCGCGGTTTCTTGTGGTGTCTCGTTAGCTCTGGTAGTCTCTGGTGGTTTCTCATGCTCTCTCATGCGGTTTCTCGAGATCTCTCGCGGTTTCTCGCGGTTTCTCGTAGTCTCTCTTGATCTCTCGTGATCTCTCATGATCTCTTGTGACCTCTCGTTATTTATCGTGGTCTCTCGCGGTCTCTCGCGGTTTCTTGTGGTGTCTCGTGGTCTCTCGTGATCTCTCACGGTCTCTCGTGATCTCTCGTGACCTCTCGTACTCTCTCGCGGTTTCTCGCGGTGATTGATGGCAGCCATCATCTTCTGATGGATCCTCTTTAAGCCCCGTGTCCGGAGGCTGAACTCTGTCTGACACCGAGTTGTGTGGAGTCTCAGTAATCACTGGTGGGTTGTCAGTGATTTATACCAGGACACCAGTGCGTGCATCACTGGGCAAAGATGCGCGATGATGTGTTGGTAGATGGGTTGGTCGATTGGATGGTTGGTTGATATAACGTCCAGTTTACCATTACAGGCTCTTACCTGACTTTCTCTTACTGAAATAACTGACAACTTACACGTGGGGTTTTATAGAGGAAACCCATGAAAGTTTAGGGTCTGAGCTCGTATCCCATCGAGTTTGAATCACGTAGTAATTCACAAGGCGAAGCCGCGTGAATTGCTATGTGATTCAAATGAGATGGGATCGAGCTCTGACCCTAAACTTGAATGGGTTTCTGAATTTATCTCACCCTTAATATTGACTAATGGGCTAACATTTGTGACATTATCCCCTATTGGATATTTTTCCTAAATATCTAATGGGTGTTAGATACGAGTTTTCAATGTTAAGTCTATGGAGAAAAAATATCTGGGGTGAGATAAATCCCTCGACCTCTGGTATCAGGGATAAAAAACATACCCGAACCACTATCCCAGTGCAACCCTCTCATAAGATCTCACACTCTCTAAGTGGTATTCTGGGGTGAGATAAATAGAGGAAACCCATGAAAGTTTAGGGTCTGAGCTCGTATCCCATCCAGTTTGAATCAAGTTGTAATTCACAAGACTTCGCCTTGTGAATTGCTATGTGATTCAAATGAGATGGGATCGAGCTCTGACCCTAAACTTGAATGGGTTTCTGAATTTATCTCACCCTTAATATTGACTAATGGGCTAACATTTGTGACATTATCCCCTATTGGATATATTTCCTAAATATCTAATGGGTGTTAGATACGAGTTAAGTCTATGGAGAAAAAATATCTGGGGTGAGATAAAAATTACTACCATTTATATCATAACTGCTAACTGATTATTGGCGCCACTGTGGATTGTAGGACATGCCTTTAATCCCCATATTCTTAACGGCACTGAAGGATAAGATTTATCTCTGGCGTTAGAGCCCTATCCTTCACCGCGAAATCCTTTACCACAGTGTTTTTTTCGGCCCGATGGGATTTGGCTCTTAGGATCGAGATGTACGTAAACAGATGATCACTTAAGAGCACATGGATGGAGGAGAGTTGAATGACAACATTCACATTACTTAAATCCAAGCTGCTCTTTTGTGATCGCTCCTCATGTTGTTTTTCTAGTAGATGCATATATACGGTTGATAGTCATTGAAAGCAATCGGCACATAGTCTGCCTTTAGTCACTGAATTCTCTTACGTCCGGGATATTTAAAGGCATATCCTACAATTCATAGTGGCGCCACCTGGTGATTTCGAAATAATGTCAATTATTAGTCAAAACTGGTTTCTTGGGATTAATTCTAATTCTACGTGAATAAATTTAACATTTTGCCCAGGTTATTCAATCTTAATAGGTAAAATAGGCCTAATTACATTTACTTGATTTACATAAGAAATGTACTGAAAAATACGGTTTTCTTCATTTCATTCAAAAACAAGCACGGTGACTATAATTTTTAAAACCTAAATATGTAGTACTATATATGTACTATATTCTGTGAAGGTTTGAGGGAAATGACATGGGTTTACTATGTGAAAAAATACTTTTTAGAATTTATATATATCTAAATATAAAATTATCATAATATTGATCTATAAATCAAAAACTAGCACGGTGACCCTCGATTTTTGAGTTAGATATGTGTTCCACAACACTTGGAGTTCATCACATTAAAATTCAAGGAAAATGACATGAGTTTTAATTTTCAAGCCAAATTGTCCGACATGCCTTTAATGTACGCTCGTAAGCCTCAGTACGTCTGTATGTCCCTGCACGCAAACAAAGACCCATTTTCCACAGGCCGGCAAAAAACGTCACCGATTAATTGAGTTTTCCTAAAGTCCAAGGCACATACACCAATTAAGGTCTGAATGATAAGTCGTCAAATGGGTAAAGCTGTTGTTGAGCTAGTCTCAGGCAAAAAGCGCTACTGTGCGACAAATACGCAGCCATCACAGCGGGATACCAGAGAGGGGGTGGTGGGAGTTAGTCCTGGACAAATCAGTCTACACTTACCGACAGAGATACGATGTTCTAACCCGCCGATATGACAAAAGTCGGCCATACAAGAGCCACCATTAGTTCTGGTGCCTGCTGTAGTATGGGAACATAGTGAATGATGTGTAGCTCTTGAAGGGTTAGGTAATGGTTGAAATCACATAATTTGGTAATAAGGAGGCAAAGTGAACCCACTAAGACGACAGGTAGATGAACTCAGATCGCCATTTCCAGATAGAAGCGCTTAGCACTTTGACTATAAAGGTTTGATATTATATGTGTCATTCTCCAATGTTTTAAATGCATGTTTTTCATACACCTAACAACTGTCATCATAGCTTCAAAGCAAATCTATTCGGAGACGATTGTAGTAACCTATTCTTCAAAGGTAAGCATAGGCGAACAAAAACAAAATTCTAGCCTCGAACCCCCATAGGTTTAGCACTAAGCCTCGTTCTGACGGGTCTCCGGAAGTGGTGTTTTGAGCACGGGTATCTGCCGTTTAAGCGGGCTTACGTTGGCTTCCTATATAATGGTTTGTGCTCATTTTTCTTCCACACGATCGTTTTCCTTTATTTCTATTAGGACCATTCCACCATGCAGTAACCCACCGAGAGGACTTCCTGTGGCCATAGGAGTTAGATTCAGTTGCTCCATGTACAATAATAATCCAAGTGTTGCCGTTCAGCGCCGCCTAACGGCCCTCTGTGTGGTAACGCGACCGCTCGGACAAACACTGCCTAGTCCGGCCACATGCCCATAGAGCCACACAGTAATAACACCTAAAGTGTGAACGGTGGGTGTGATTACAGGAGTGTTGTTTTTTGACAGATTAAATTGTTGGAGCAAACTAGGGTATTGTATCAACGAGTCTGAGCTGTCTAAACTTTATAGTTGATAATTGTTTTGGTTTTAATTTAGAGAAAGATAAGCATATGAGAGCTAGGCCTGCCAATGTATTAATGGGTATTCAATTTCGGTGATCCTATCTTATCTATGCTATATCTAAAGTAATATTGAGGCAATATGCATGTGTGACATACCAGATTTGAGCTGGAATACCATAGAATACGATGCAATCATTATTATTTCTCTGGAAATAATGGAGGTGGGTATTATGAACGTATTACGCTCATACATTCAGTGATCCAATGGTAAAGAATACGTTACCAGGTGAATGTTTGGCTTCAGCCGTGGCGTAACTAAGCAGATAATGTGCGACACCAGCCTGTGGAAAAAGGTCTATTGTGTGATTCCCTCGTTTATGGAAAATCATTTTCTTTCTCTGGGAGTATTTGTGTTTTGAATACTTGGAACTGAGTAACCCACCACAAATGTAAGCCCATTTGCTTGATTTATATGGGACATGTACTGTAAAATATGGTTTTATTGAATTCTTTCGAAAACGAGGGCGGTGACCTATGATTTTAAAAACCTAAATTGGTAGTACAATACATGTTCTATATCCGTGAAAGTTTGAGGAAAATGACCTGGGTTTTACTTTGTAAAAAACAACTTTTTAGAATGTCATATATTCTAATATAAAATAATCACAATATTCATCTCTAAATTAAAATCTAGCATGGTGAACCCCGATCCTTGTGTGAGATATGTGCTCTGTAATACCTGGAGATCACTATATTCAATTTTCAGGAAAATATCATGGTTTTAATTTCCAAGTCAAATTGTCCGATTGTACAGGCTATGGCTGATTACTCTTGCAGTCTAAAAAAAGAAATAAAATAAAAAAGGTTTCACAAATGTAGAAAAAATAATTCCCTCACTGGTTTATTATCCACGTCCCCATGGGGCTGTCGGAGAGATCAGTTTGTAGGGGATTTTTTCGCAGATGTAATCTTACTATTATTCATGCCAGGCGACCTTGGAACGAACCCAACACTGCACGAAAACTACCATTTCATTTATATATACGCCATCGCGAAAGTGTATGTATTGGCTGAATATTGATTTGTTTTCATGTATATGTATATACATACGCTCAGGCTTTATATACGGATGCGACTTGGCTGTATTTCACAACAGGCGTATATGAGTGGAAATACCCTCTGCCCCTGCGCCTCCCGCCCCTTTGTGTTGTTAGAAGTACAGGTGTCCTCAGTAGGAAGCCCTGCCCCCCCTCCCCCTGCCACCACCCCGCCGCCTCCCCCCGCCCGCTCTCAGTAAAGCCCTGTTCACTGGACGCTTATAAATACGCCTAGAGATGAGGTGTATACACACGGGGAATAGGACGACTTTGTATACGCAAAATACCTACTTATATACGCAGGGCGCATTCATATTTAAACTGATGGTGTTCGTGCAGTGCAAGGATATCATTCAGTGGCTGGATTTACCCAGGCCCTCTTCCTGCCACCACCGCTTTCAGTCGGGGTGGATAAAAGCAATGGTCTCTAAGGTACAGTCTAATCAGGCGCAAGGTCATAGAGACCAGCCAATCATTCACCACGGCACAACTGACCAATCGGAAGCACGGACACTAATGAGTACCGAGAGCCATTTTGTTTTCTGGACACTTCTCCTGGCTTTAACACTGGTCAATATCCTGCGAATTTTTATGAGATTTTTCTAACAGAAACGACAGTAAATTTGTTTTTTATACATCAGTATAAGCCTCATTTCGTTTTTCATGTGAACTTTCTTTTTATTTTATGGCTTGTCATTTGAAGATCTTTCAACAGATTCCAAAATAAATCCGGATCTAAAAGACACATATGTTTGGGGTCTGTCTTTTTGTAAGGGCAGCTACTTGTGTTGTCACGAAACTAGACAACCCCAATGTCTGTATGGCGTCACAGTCATGTCACGAAACTAGTGAAACAGGTCCATGATGTGTAGATTTGTCTAATTCTTATGTTTGGGGTCTGTCTTTTCCTAAGGGCAGCTACTTGTGTTGTGATGAAACTAGACAACCCCAATGTCTGTATGGTGTCACAGACATGTCACGAAACTAGTGAAACAGGCCCCAGGCCCCAGATATGATCTGCAGTCGCCACATGGTTGGCATTTACACAAGACAATTTCTAGCTTTTTATTGCTGGCTTCCCGCCACAATACGGAACATAGAAGATAAAACGTCATCCAATAGATGGCAGAGAAATGAAATGAAGGTACGAAGGGGTAACTATTGATCGTATTTATCCGGTGCAAGTAGCAGAAAACAAAAGAGTGGATCTGTATTCTTACCTAACATTCACTTCATTGCTGTATGTATCTTTGATTACCTGAATGTCCTGATACTGTAAATACTTTTGTAGAGCGTCCTGAACTTGCTGTACAATTCACAGAACGAGATGCTAATTTACCGTTTGTACGCACCGAGGCATTTATGCCGAGTTCCGTACAAACGGTTAATTATCATCGAGTTCTGTGACTTGTACAAGCATGGTTGGACGTTATATATTTACTATATACCCGAAATTTAAAAAAAAATCAATTTCATTTTTCATTTTTCATAACAACCAAAATTGTAATAAATGTGTATGGCTAGGTGGTCCGTATTTTAGTGTACGGACCAGTGGTCCGTACAGTATTTTTACGTCATATGCATATGCCAAAACGGTGCGTATTTACAGCATATACGGCATGGTAATATAGTAATAAACTGTAAATGCTAGCCCAAGGGTTGGTACTATTAGGAAACGTCCGTACTGTGGGCGAAACGTTTGTTGTTCGAGGTCAGTCGCCGATTTCATACGGCCTGACGCCATAGGCGGAAGGCCGTATGAAATCGAAGATTGACCAAGAACGAGAATCGTTTCGTTCACAGTGAGGACGTTTGCTTATTATTATTTACCTTATGAAAATAAAAAACGCCATTTTAATGACTTACAAAGTCACTTTCACAGTGGGCACGAATATTATTTTTACTGCACCCCTTGCAGCGGGCAGTATTTAATAGACATTCGGATACAGGTATATAATAATAACGGATACATGACAAGGAAATCCGAACCACAATGAATGTACTGGTTGTTTAGTTAAGTAAGTTTTATGGATAGTTGAATAATTTGTATATACCCATAGAATATAATGCAACTAAAATACCATCGTGTAAGCCAAAAAACTGGGCATGGGTAATTTTTTGTTGTTGTTGCTAATAATGTTTATTCCACATTCTGTATGATATACAGCTCTTCCATGAGCATCCACAATCCGTGTAACAGAGCATTAAACGTCGATGAGGAGTATACATGAAGTAGGTGATGATAATATGGTGAGCAGACGACAAAAAGCATCGTGATCATTAGGCCCCGCGTCCACCTACTCCGATATGGCTCCGATATGGTCTACGATGCAACTCCCGATAAAAAATCAAAATCGCGTCGGAAGGGCACCTGATATCAGGGCAGTTGACCACGTTTCTGCGATAAGGCACCGAAAAACCCATTAAGATGCGTGGTGGATTGGCATGTCTAGACATATGTCTACGATTTTGCACCTTCCCGATATGTCTCCAATATTTGCTTTTTGTATCGGTGCCATATCAGGAGGTCTAAATTTCTATCGTAGTAGGTGGACGCCAGGCCTTATACACATAATACGATATGCTGGTCAGGTCGCATGTCAGTTCGCTCAGATGTTTATGTTTTTGACGAGGTGAATACACATTATCGTTACCACGTTAGTAAGACTTTCACCTAGGAGGACTCTTTGAACTGGATCTAAGTATTAAAATCTGAACACTGCCCTACAAAGAGGCCACCAATTTAGTTATCGAGATATTACTTTCGATAGCAATTTAACTTTTAAAAGCCAGGTGAATAAAATAATTGCAGAAGCACGCTCAAAGACACAAAAGTTACTTCTCTTAAAATACTTACTACCAAAAGGGATACGAATACAAATTCTGAAACAATGTATTTTACCAATCTATGACTATGTGGACTTTGTCTATCTGAGCTGTACACATGCAGATAACTACAGCCTTGATGTTTCATTTCATCACTTCATGAGGGCATCTATTGGGACAACACATGTAAGGGAACATCCCATAGCTGAGCTTTATCAACATTGCCAAATAAGACCCCTACGATACTATCGTAAAACCGGATGAGTTTTAATCTGGGCCCCCGTATTCGACGACTGGAGTTTGGCGTAGTGATATCATTCCGGTCCGCCTCGTGATATCCGGAGCCAAAACTCCAGTCGTCGCATACGGGAGCCCAGATTAAAACGAATAAGGTTTTGATTTTATCCTACCCCCTGTGAACGATATTTTTATGTGAGGATAATAACAAAAAAACACGATAACAACTTTCTGAAGTCCTCCATATAGCTCTCCTTGCTGCTCTGAAGGTGCTTGGAACTACTTTCAGCTGCTGATCTCTGATTGGTCCATTTTTTGTACGCTCCCCATGAGCGATTTTTTATCCGTATGCGACATACGGGCGCATACGGAAAGTTAAGCCTATGGGATTTTTTTGTTTTTTTTATTGAGCAAAAAGAACAGTTCTGCTCACAGGCAGATCTTCCACTGTCTTACATACCGTGAATGCTGTTACATAAGTGTACTCTTTCTGAATGCTCAGGTGAGGTGATGGAGATAATGAGTAGATTACATGCCAAACATTGGTAATATTACATAACATGACAAGCTCATACTTACTTCTCTAAGACAAATCAAAACATGTTAGTTGGAAGACAAGAACATTTGACTCATCTCAGAGTCTCAGAACTGCATTGTCTATTTCCAGTCATGGGTCGACATATGTTTCTTAATGCTAATTTTGAAGTCTTTATAACTGATAATATGTTGTTCATCTTCTTGAAGTTTATCCCACACGATTAGTCCACGATTCATTGGCGATTTACTCGACAAGTTAGTTCGTATTGGGATCCTTTTGAACTTTACCTTACCAGCGCTTCTAGTGAGCCTACCGCTTTCTTCTATCAGATCAGGATTCTTTGACAACTTGTGCATTTGATTAAGAATCTGAATTTTGCGGCGTTTTAGTAGCGTGTCTATACACAATCTCGCATGTAGGTCGGTCGCGGAATATCTTAGCTATAGATCTTGGCAGTGACTTTGAGTGCTTGATTCTGTACCTTTTGTAGCCTATCAGCGTTATACTGAGTCGAACCATCCAACAGGAAGCTTCAGTATTCGAGGATCAGGCGAATTGTAATAGTGTATACTTTAAGAGCTACTTCTTGGGTTATTCCACCTCGTATCTTGTTGAGCCTAAAGACTCTAGAGTTCGCCCTACGAATGGCATCATTTATGTTCTTGTCAAAGTTCAACTCGTTGTCAATTACTACTCCCAAATATGTGTAGTAATTGACAACGAGTTGAACCTAAATTGATATTAAAGATCGATGCTCCTCGAACTGAAAAATAAAGAAAATCACCCTTGTATCTGAGAATCCCAATATGGGATAGCCTGCCTAGAGATGTTCAAGGATAACTGATGCTTCTTACTTCAAGGCACAAATAAAACACCAACTTCTTGAGATGCCAGAAATATTAACTCATTGATTGCTGCCTATTGCTGACCTAGCCAACCTGCAAACTGTGTTGTCCTGTGTGTCTTGTTCATAGTTGTTTGTCTTGTTATGACTACGATGGAAGAACGCTCAATATAGGGTGAATCTGTATGTCTTTATACCTGAATAAAAAAAAAAAATGAATAAAAAAAATTTCAGTTAGATACAGCTATACAAACATACTGCTGCCAGTGTTATCATACAGGTGTAGTGGGGCGGGAATCCAGCAGTGTTTGTACGTTCTACGGAAGGTGGCGCGGATATCCGATCCCTACTGTGTAGTGGTTCCGGGCAACGCCGCACACGAGAGTGGTGCGGCGGAGACCGGGATTACGTAACGCTGGGTATATATACTCAGCGTTCACAGTAGGTCAAAAAGTTAGTCCTCGCGTGTCTCTTCTACGGAATGGACCCTTGGGCCCTCACTTTGCAGGCGGGTTCTCGTAATTGTCCTAGTGGTTAGGCGAGTCTTTCAGATTAGCCTCTCCAGCATTACCTGGCACTCAGTGCTAGGATACTGTACTTGTGGGAAAGATCTTCCAGATCTTTTCGGGAAGTAATATTGTTAATAAACATTCCTGTTTATTAAACGTGTGTGTTGTGTTGTGTGTGACTAGGTCCCTGTAAACTCATCGAAAGCCGAACCAACCTACATAGAGAGCGTAGGGTGGGATCCTGCCTGGAACTAGCATTCCGGATTGGGGTCATCCAACCTGCTAGACAGGCGGCGACCACCACACAGGTCTACCTCTTTTTGAAATGTATGATTTGAACTCTTCCTTTGTGCTGGCTCATGGATCAACCTGACTGGAGGTGGTAGAGGAAAGGAGTGACAACTCCGAACCGGTCACTCCAGTATAAATAAAAATCCTAAAAGAAAAAAATATATATTAAAAAAAGTCGTCAGGACCAGCAATTTGCCCGAATCGCTGGGGAGAATCGTCTTGTCCAAATGGCGGATGACAGTATTCTCCTACTCTCTTGTTGTAAAGACACAATTAAGAAAATGAAAAGTATTTTTTGTTAATGTAAGAACAAATGAAGTAACAATAAAGAAAATTGTCAAAAAACCTGTCCACATTACTGCTGACCTCAATAAGTCGTAATATAATAATTTCTTGTGTTATTTTATTGAAATCTTTCCATTCGCCGCCACTCTTATGATTTCTTACCGGGGGCTTCTGACACTGAAAGCATGATTGGATAACGTTTCTCCCTCAAAATAAATAAATATTGTTAAACACTTTAAACACGCTGTTTTTCAGATTTCCGGATTTTGTGACCGTTCAAGTTTTTGTTGTAAACGCATTAAACAGGAACAACTAAGGCGTGGGTGTTTTTTGAGAACGTGGTCAAATTCCTGAGTAAATACTTTTGTGGAAAACAGATTATGACGGTTCTTTCAATCGATGTGGCTTAAACAAGTCAGTGGGAATTAAATAACAAGAGTTAACCCTGTCACTGCAGCATGATGCCTCCAGAGCTCATTTAAAGTTACGCAAATTTTCACCTTTATAATTATAAAAATGATTTTAGAATCCCTTCAAGTATGAGTACTGAGTAGGTACTGCAGGACATTCTGATAGAAAATTGACTAAATTGCATTGAAAAGGCAATGAATTGGGAAATATTACATGAGAAAGAAGACATAAAACCCCGTGTATGAATGTGTGAGAAAATGAAATTTTGTGTTTCGTCCTGTGTTGTTTATGTATATATATATATATGATGTTTGTGCTGTCTTATTTATGTGACACATACATGGAAGATCGCTTGTTGCACAAGTGAATGTAATACTTGTCGTTAATAAACTTTGATTGAAAAAAAAAGAAAAAAAGTATAGTGTCCATAGTATACCTATGGGAACCCTGTATGGGCATACCCGGAGAATACCCATATGTTGCATGCTCCGGGGGCGTATACGGAAAAATAGTGCGTATGAAAAAATAGTGCATACCGAAAATGAACTAATATCGGTACACCACATATTAGGAAAAAAGTGGATAATAAAAAAGTGGATAATAAATACAGTATAGACTGGTTTCAGATAAAAGCGGTCTTGTGCTCCTCGGAGTTGACCATGCGCAATATCCTCGTATGCGCTCGGATATTACTACGCCTCAACTCCTCGTAGCATACTGCCGCTTGTATCTGAAACCAGTCAATATTGTGTATTAATAAAATGAAATCAAACAGTGGGTACATATAGTAACCATATGACTTTGCTAGGTATATGATATGATGAAAAAAGAAATCTTCAGATTTAGAAAATACGACAATGAGATTAGATATCAACTTCAGATCATAGGATCAGCACATGTGGAGGTGTACTGTAATGTCCAATGTATAAAGGCTTGATTCCATATAGCCGATTTCACATCCCCCCCCCCCCATGTTTTTTTTAAAATTATAAATTGCAGTGTAGATGTGTATCGGGCTTAACGTCCCGAATTTTTCTTAGTGGCTCCTAACATCCTGCAGTCCTACAGAGTAGGATAATAGGCCTTTTTTCGTAGGCCGGTGTCGCACCCTATCTCCCTAGTTACGCCACGGCTGAAGCCAAACATTCACTTCGCAACGTATTCTTTAGCATTGGATTTATCAGTATATGAGCGTAATACGATCATAAGACCTATATAACTCATTTTCAGAGAAATAAAAATGATTTCATGGTATTCTATGGTATTCCAGCTACAATTTGATGTATCATACATGCATATCACTTCAATGATACTTTAGATATACCTTAGATAACACAGGGACACCAAAACTGCATACACATTAATACATTGGCAGGTTTTGCTTTAATATGCTTATCTTTTTCCAACTTAAAACCAAGATGGTTATCAACCATAAAGTTTAGACAGCCCAGACTTGTTAATACAATGCCCTAGTTTGCTCCAACAATTTAATCTGTCAAAAAACAACAGTCCTGTAATCACACCCACCGTTCACACTTTAGGTGTGATTGCTGTGTTCCCTATACACATATGGCCGGACCTAGCAGTGCTTGTCCGAGCGGCCGCGTAACTAGGCAGTGGGCCGTTAGACCTGTATAGATAGAAGAGAGGCAGAGAGTTTTGTAAGGCGGGTGGTCAGATCCGACTTTGTTGACCTTACTTAAGCGAACTTACTTGTCGTGGTTGGTGGATACCTGCCTTTAAAGTCCCAGTCTGTAATGTGTGGGAGTCTGGAGTGGTATTTTTTTATTTTTATTTTTTTTTTATTATTGGGCATAGTTCGCTCTTACACAGTGCGGTCTACCACTATTCCCTTTTTGACCCTGGTTATCATTCAACAATCTTTGTGGGAGGTTACATCTAGATATCCCATTCATCACGTTTGAGTTCTTATACAGGGTGAATTATATAATTACAGATACAACAGTAATATAGTGAGTCAATATACAGGTTATACGTACATAGATAATAATAGTAATGTGGAAAAATGATTAGTAAGAAGAATGGACATTTTATGGATTGTGAGTGTCTTCTGTGATGTGTGTTAGTATGATTGTGATGCCGAACTGATGATATTCGTGTATGCCTGACCACGTGACAGAGGTGTGCACGTGACCGAGGTGTGCACGTGACCGGGGGAACCACGTGAGGGCGTCTTTAGTTACTGGTCTCATCTGTCTCACATTACCGCCAACCTCCAGATAGCATCTAATGTCTTTCGTGACTGCAAAGGGGAAGATCTCCCTACAGAGAACTTTGTTTATTTGTATATTTTGTCTTAACCCTTTAAGGACGCATGATTCCTGGAGGCATCACCGCACAAAAGACGCATGATGCCTTGAGGCATCATTGTCCCAATATTAAGAAAAATGTTTTAACAAAGAAATAATAGAGCAATATTCATGAAATCTTCAGAAAATGTAGATACAATATCATATTTAGTATTTCTATTAAAAAGAAATAAAATATTTATGATCATGTATCATATTGCATGATTACAAACTTGGATATCAGTTTTAACTATTATGTGGCTGTTCTGATAGTAAGGCTGTTACTTCAGGCGGGAATTGGACTCCTTGAGCCTTTTACCGTTTGAGCCTCCTGTCAGCGCAAAAACATGGACGCCTTGAGCCTACCCCTTGGACGCCTTGAGCCTACCTCATTTTAGTTCCGATTAGCGTGTTAGGGTTAGAAAAGTGTTGGGTAAGGGTTAGGGTTGAGTATATATGACTATAAACCAGTATAAGTACACTTTTCAAAGTTTTTTACATCTAGATGCTCAAGGAAACCAAAATGGGGTAGGCTCAAGGCGTCAATAGGGTAAGCTCAAGGCGTCCACAAGAAGGCTCAAAGCGTCCAGGGCTCGAATCGTCCCGGGCTCAAGGCGTCCATGAACCCTTCAGGCACTGCCTACAGTTGGTTTCTGTTACCGAGCAGATAGGACACTGAAGAGAAGGCGTTTAACCCTTTAAAGACGGGGGTCTGTGGCAGAGCCCTGTTGGTTGGGGCGGTAACTTTGGATTGGCATAACTCCAGGGGACGGGCCAAAATTTGTCTAAACCCATATTCCATTTTTTGATCACATGATATGACACATCATTCTTATCTATATTATTGGGTTTACCAAATAATATCAAATACTATATCATAGGTATATTCTCTAAAAGTTTCAGATATATTGATCAACTATTTCCTCATAAAACAATGAAATGGTAAACATTACGTAATTTCAAAAATAATGCCTCAAGGCATTATCCGGTCTATGCTGGGGAATGCCTCAAGGCATTATACACCCTGAAAGGGTTAATAAACATAGAGCAATGTTCAGAGAAGTTGGAGATGTGAACGTGGCGTGCGCAATGTTCACCCATGATTTTTTATTATTTTTTTATTCCAGACAAAATTTTGCGACAAAAACTAGGAGCAAATAGTTTATTATCCATCGTATACAATGTCCCCATTGAAAATGTATGGGGACTCAGTAAACCACTACCCATTGTATAAAACCTGTCAGATACCTTAACTGTGGTATACGGATTCAAATCTGTGGTACATGGCCTCAAAACCATGGTATACGGGAAAAATAGACCCTTTTGCTATAGAGCAAAGAAATAGTTCCTAATGTTGTACCCGTTAACATGGCAATTACTGGGTTTAATTTATTCGAGAAGATGGATAATAAATGCAACAAACGATGATTTTGTGGACAGGTAGCTCTGTAAACTACTCGCGGTTGACCTTGTAAAACCATCGATTATTGGCTATAGGTTCATCCTAGATGAATGAGTGTGCTATTATAGATGAATAACAATTAAAAGGTATAAGTTAGATTTAGCCATGGATAGTTTTCTGTAACCCAATTGCACCCAGTCACCTTGCAATTTCTACAACTGCCTATCTAGGATCCAAACAAATCAAGCACCAGTGGGTTTTGAGGTATTTTGGTATTGAATGATTGGTCATGGTCAGCTGGGCACGCCTCTAAGAGACTGTGACTCTGGCTCCCTGCTCTGTTCACAATATCACAGTGAATAGCACACAGATAGTGAAGGGATAATTTGTATGCAGTACCCTGAAAGTCTATATGGACCCCTCTAAACTCTAGATGATGTATTTAGCGTGTGCAAGCATGCTCTAAAAACATATCATGATACAATGCTAGTACATTTGCCTAAAAATACAGTCAGACACACAAGATCTCACACTCTCTAAGTCGTAATCTGTACAAGGTTCTCACTGCGCTCTATGGAAGAAGAATTCTTTCTGAACTAGGCTTAGAGTCTTGAGTATCCACTGGCACACAGTATTTCCGCTAGGTGGCATCATTGAGATTATAGGAATCTTTGGTTGCATTGATGTACGTCTTTAGCAAGGGAGGCAGGCCAGTGGATTCTCAAGGCTCTAAGCTTAGTTCGTTAAGAATTGTTTTCCATAGAGCGTAGTGAGAGTACAGAATGCATCTTAGAGAGTGTGAAATCTTCTGAGAGTGGTGCACTTACAGGGGGTATTCTTTCATGACAATAGACTAGAACTCATGATTATTAACCATATCTGTGATCTTTGACATATACTAAAACTAATTATAGTTCCTCATCATAAGTTATTAAGGTATGAGTTGTTTCTTTAACTTTCCTTTTATAATTATCCATTTTCTTTAATGTTTGAACATTTGCTGGTAATCTTAAAAAAACTTCCAAAATTTCCATCATCTATTGAAAACCTGTAAGTGAAAACTTGCTACTGAATGTGAATTACGTTTATGTAAATTGTCACAGTTGGTTTCTATCAGTAGTAGAGTTGAAAATAGTACCACAAACCCAAAATTGCGACCAAAGAATTAGAAGTTTCCTTTTCTTTTTGGACTGTTAAAAATAATCGAGAAATTATCTCAAAGACAGAGAAAGGTGTGTTTTATGTTGGAACTCCTGTTGAAGAAGTACTACAATTCTGGGATGTCAGTTATAGGGGCATCCCCCATCTCTCCAAGATAACATGCTTGCTTCATGCAAATAGCAAAACTTAACCCAGGGACCTGTTTCAGTAGTCTCGTGACATTAGGCCTAGACAGACATCAACAGCGGCACCAACAGTGCAAGCAACAGCGGAAAAAGACTAGCAAATATCAGAAAATCGGAGTGCCCAATCTTCTTCATATTTGGAACGAATATAGGTCATATGTATCTCCTACTCATGTTAAAGTATCATTGCTTAATTCCCACGAGAAGTGAGTGAAACTCCGCATGTCATCGATTGCAATCTTGTGATTTGTCCATATGGTGTCACAGACGCCATCTAGACATGTCACGAAACTACTGAAACAGGTCCCTGGTGCCCAGATGGCCAAAGAAAAACTCCCAAATGCACTAAGGTGATTCTGTCTGTAATATTTTCCGCCGCCTCTCAGGGGAAAGTCAGGCTGTCTGCATGTTTTTCTACCCAGGCCCTGGATCTGGCTAAAGTCAAATGCACATCTACCGATTCAGGGTTGAACGATTAGTTCCCGAATCGTATAGTTGTTGGTGAACTTGTCGCAGGCAAATTATGTAATCTGTGTTGCCCACCTAAATGGGGGTATTTTCAATGTTCCGTTGTCACAGACTGGATTTATCAATGTGTTGATAAACTTTTGGCAAGCGATTTAGGAACATCGACCGACAACTCATCGGTGAGAAAAGAACACCTCAAGCGAAGGTTTTCACTAATCGCTGGCTGACCCTTGCCTAGCTGCCCCACATCTACCGACTGGGGCCGACTCCATTAGGATGCCTCGCCTGAGACAAAGTACCGCTCCTTTGTCGCCGACAAAGGTACATCAACGGCACTATAGGATGATGACCAAGATTGTCAAAGTGATAAACTAAACATCATTAAACGATAACCCTTATACGTGGTACAGAAGAGGGTCTTCATGTATGAACCTAAATAGTTCAAGGAGCCCCTGAACTGTCAGACACGCTCCCGTCCCTTCTGGTTAGTGTTTACAAACTAGTTACCCTGCTACACAGGGCAAAGTCTGGGATTGATTTGAGGGAGACTTAGTGGGAGTAGGTTCCGCTGTCCTGGGAGGACTGGAGACGTATCGGTATAGATATAGATGTCCGTACACCTGACCTGCCCACGTCATCTCAGTCAGAATCCCTCACGTCTACATCAATACCTGACAAGGTCTGTGAGGGGGTGTGAGGGTGTGTGAGGGTGTGTGAGGGTGTGTGAGGGTGTGTGAGGGGGTGTGGGTGGGTGTGAGTGGGTGCGAGGAGGTGTGAGGAGGTGTGAGGGTGTGTGTGTGAGGGGTGTGAGGGGTGTGAGGGGGCGTGTGTGAGGGGGTGTGTGTGAGGGGTGTGAGGGGTGTGAGGGGGTGTGAGGGGGTTTGAGGTGGTGTGAGGTGGTGTGAGGGGTGTGAGGGGGTGTGAGGGGGTGTGAGGGGGTGTGAGGGGGTGTGAGGGGGTGTGAGGGGGTGTGAGGGAGTGTGAGGGGGTGTGAGGGGGTGTGAGGGGGTGTGAGTGAATGTGAGGGGATGTAGAGGGGTGTGAGGGGTGTGAGGGGTGTAGAGGGGTGTGAGGGGTGTTAGGGGTGTGAGGGGTGTGAGGGTGTGAGGGGTGTGAGGGGTGTTAGGGGTGTGAGGGTGTTAGGGGTGTGAGGGGTGTGAGGGTGTGAGGGGTGTGAGGGGTGTTAGGGGTGTTAGGTGGTGTGAGGGGGTGTGATGGGGTGTGAGGAGGTGTGAGGGGTGTGGGGAGTATGAGGGGTGTGAGAGTGTGAGGGGGTGTGAGGGGTTATGAGGGGTGTGAGGGGTGTGAGGGGTGTGAGTTTGGGGATGTGAGGGGTGTGAGGGGTGTGAGGGGGTGTGAGGGGTGTGAGGGGTGTGAGGTGGTGTGAGGGGTGTGAGTTTGGGGGTGTGAGGGTTGTGAGGGGATGTGAGGTGTGTGAGGGGTGTGAGGTGGTGTGAGGGGTGTGAGTTTGGGGGTGTGAGGGTAGGGAGGGGATGTGAGGGGATGTGAGGTGTGTTAGGGGTGTGAGGGGGTGTGAAGGGTGTGAATTTGGGGGTGTGAGGAGGATGCGAGGGGTTGTCAGGGGTGTGAGGGGGTATGAGGGGGTATGAGGGGGTGTGAGGGGTGTGAGGGGGTGTGAGGGGTGTGAGGGGGTGTGAGGAGGTGTGAGGGGGTGTGAGTTGGTGAACCACTCGCCAAAAGTTTATCAACCTGTTTATATTTCACCCCTATCACTGACTAATTGCCTAACAATTGTGATATCTTTCACCATTGAGTATTTTCTTGCAATATTCCTTTGGCGTTGAGTATGAGTTCACAATGTTAAATCTATGGAGAATAAATACCAGGGTGAGATTACCCCTTGCATTTGTCTCCATAGGCTTAACGCTAGGAACCTATACTCCAGGTAATGTACCCAATACGGCTACTTGGGTGCATTATTTCATGAATTAATAATGTTATACAAGAGATAAAATCAGAAACCCACTCAATAGATAAAACTTCGTCTAAAGTCCACCTCGTTTGACTGCTATGTAAGTGCCGGCGTCCACCTACTATGAAATGGCTCCGATGTGGTCTACGATGCACCTCCCGATAAAGAACCAAAATCGCGTAGGAAGGTCACCTAATATTGTGGCAGTTGACCACGTTTCTGTGATCAGACACCGATAAAAACCCAATACAATGCGTGGTGGATTGGCATGTTTAGACATATGTCTACGATTTTGCACCTTCCCGATATGTCTCCAATATTTGCTTGTTGTATTGGTGCCATATCGGGAGGTCTACATTTTTATTACCCACCTAATACGGAGTCTCCATACTAAACCTATGTAGCCTACAGATCGCTACTGAGTAGGATACGGACTTTGTGGACTACAGACCAAGTCATCTTCAACTCTTGAGTTTCCTTCTACATGTAATCATTTTTCTTATTCGTGGATCACGAAGTCCACATTGAATATATATTGGGCCTCCGTAAACCACTACCAACTGTTCATTAGTGTTTTTTTCTAAATCATTATCAAGTTTCTAGGAATAGAAATTGTCATTAATGAGCACCTGAGAGGATTTTGCGTAGAATTAGCTCCGAGGAGCATACAACTACTTTCATACGATACCAGTTAATATCATATTTAATATCCCCGTTTGGCCAATCGGTGGCTGGCACTTTTGGTTCATTTTAGTACTGTATTATCTTTCTCATAAGCACTTTTTTCCATATGCCCGCTTTATCGCAACCAGGAGCATACAAGATCCTTTTTTTTCTATTAGCACATAATTCGTCCCTGGGGACGGTCTTACATTATGGCTTAAAGCCAATGCCCATCTACTGATTTTGGAACATTTATGTACGTTTGTCGGCGACAAACGGGCGGTAATTTGTCTCAGGCAACCCATCCTAACGGAGTCGGTAGATGTAGCATAGCTAGGCAAGGCTTCCCATCGATTGGTGAACCACCGCCTTCAGATGTCCTTTTGTCGCCGACAAGTTGTGGTTTAAAAGTTCCAAAATCGGTGGGGATCAGTTTATCAACATGTTGATAAATGTTGTCAGCGACTCAACACTCAAAGACCAACGCTTGAAGGCACTGTTCCCAAATCCTAACTCAGTCGGCGGGGTGCATAATCGTATCTCTGTCGGTAGGTGTAGACTGATTTGCTTAGGACTAATACCCTCTACCCCCTCTCCTCGAGGGTCGCGGGTCGAGCGAGGTATTATGTAATTTGCCTGTGACAAGGTGACCAACTCGTATACGATTTGGGAACTAATAGTTCAACCCGAAATCGGTAGATGGACATCCGGCATTACAATCGGCTAGCCAGGCTTCGGTATGTTCATACAAGACGCACAATAGCCAATATCATTACCGATATCAACTGAATCGATTTTCGTGACAGGTGAAGGGATGTATAATGCACTAGGTATGATCGTACAGAGTTCCTATAGGTTTACTATGGACTCTTTCTATTAGATGAATGATAATTCTACCCACAAACAAACACACAGGAAATCCTATGTTTTTTTTTTGTTTTTTTGTTTTTCTAATTATCTTTATTTGATTCAATGTCTGGTACATTGTTCGTCCACACAAATGTCAGATCCGTCCGTAGACAAAGTAAATACAATATTGACTGGTTTCAGATACAACCGGCCATATTCTGCGTAGTAATATCCGAGCGCATGCGAGGATATTGCGATAGTGAGTCAGCTCCGAGGAGCATAAGACCGCTTTTATCTGAAACCAGTCTATATTGTATTTATTATCCACTTTTTCCACACAAGTGGGGTACTGATTTTAGTTCATTTTAGGTACGCACTATTTTTTCATACACACTATTTGTCCGCATGCGCTGGGTTTTGCAGCCTGGAGCATACAAGAGATCTGTATGCTATGGGTATGTAGATACATGCTCATTATGTGTTTCCTATGGACACTCTGTATCAGGTGGATAATAAATATACATATAGGCCTATCTAGTGAAAGTTCCATTCCTGTGATTTAAAGACAAATGCGGGTAGGTATCTGAACTAATATTTGACACTGGTGCTGCCATCTGGTTTCATGAAAATATTGTAGTTTCCCATAGACACCAATAATTAGGGACTCATCTTCTCCAGATGGCCTTCCCTTAGAAGTTAGAATGGTGACATAGTACTTTTGAGCATTTTTCATTCGTATATGTTCCCAACTATCAGAATCCAGAATTATCTGAAGATAGCAATAGAACATCAGTGTTATCTAGACACGAAGTCAAAATATTGCAGTTTCCCATAGACACCAATAGTAAGGCACTTATCTTTTCAGATGGCCTTCCCATAGAAATTAGCATGGTGACATAGGATTATACACCTGTGCTACACATACGACCCGCTCCTACCCATGTCGTATTTATATCCATACGACACCTAGGTGACGTACGGGGTATTTATCCTACCCCTAACATAAAATCCCATAGGCTTAACATTGGGTTTCCGTATGCCACGCTGACTGGCATACAGAGTTTTATATGTCACTAGTGGCATACAGCTTTGTTATCACGTAATATTCCAAAATCGAGGAGATAGGGTAGGATAAAATCAAAACCTGATTCGTTTTAATCTTGGCCACCGCATTCCACTCCTGAAGTTTTGGCTCCGGACTTCACTCGGCTTCGCCTCATGAAGTCACTTTGCCAAACTCCAGTCGTGGAATACGGTGGCCAAGATTAAACCTCATCCAGTTTCACGATAGTATGTGGCGTACGGGGCATGTACGGCAGCAAAATCCAAAAACTCGCCATAAAGCAAAGATAAAAATTGGATATTTTAAGGTATATAATGATACGAAAACAGGGATACTGTGTCTGTATGTCATAAATATGTGGTAAAATTGACGATAAAACGAACCTCTGCCATCGGCATCGGTTCGTTCTATCGTCAATTTTACCACGTATTCATCACGTACAGAAACAGTAACCCTGTTTCCTTATAGTATTTTTATTTGTATTTTCTATTTGCTGATATATGAAACCTATATAATCCAGACTTATTTGCAAAAATGAATAGAATTTAGAAATCACCCAAGGACCAGCATTTGTCTTTAAAGTAAAGCCGTAGAGTTTAGTTCCCGCTGTAGAGATTAACGATCTGGTAGGAACCCAGGTGATTAGTCTCTCGAAGCTAGTTAAAATTCAGGTCAGTCTCCAAACAGATGCTCTGCTGCATACTCTCTAGGACGGTACACTGGTAATGTGCTGGGCTCGTTCAGGCAGATTTGAAGTTGAAAGGATTTTGTTGTGTAAAGAGACTGAATGCCTCCTCTTCTGATTCTGCTGTATGTCAATATGTGTGCTTTATTTTCTCTTTACATTGAGAGTTACCATAAGGCCCGGCCTCCACCTACTACGATATGGCTCCGACATGGTCTGCGATGCACCTCCTGATAAAAAATTAAAATCGCGTCGGAAGGTTACCTAATATCGGGGCAGTTGACCATGTTTCTGCGATTAGACACCGATAAAAACCCCATACAATGCCTGGTGGACTGGCATGTCTAGACATGTGTCTACAATTTTGCACCTTCCTGATATGGCACAGATTTTGACATTTTGTATTGGTGCCATATCGGGTGGTCTAACATTTTATCATAATAGGTGGACGCCGGGCCAAAGGCCGGGCGTCCACCTACTACCATATATGGCTCCGATATGGTCTATGATGCACCTCCCGATCAAAAATTTGAATCGCGTTGGCAGGTCACCTAATATCGGGGCAGTTACCATATTTCTGGGATTAGACAATGATAAAACCCCATACGATGCGTGGTGAATTGACATGTCTAGACATATGTTTACGATTTTGCACCTTCCCAATATGTCTCCGATTTTGACTTTTCGTATCGGAGCCATATCGGTAGGTCTAAATTTCTGTCGTAGTAGGTGGACGCCGGGCTTAATAGTGGAGCCGATAAAAGCACATTTTCAGGGAAATCGTGCAAATGTTAACACAATCACCGAATTCTACACAGTGAAACAATAACAATTGACACTATGATTACTAAAATCAGCCAAGTGGTTACTTTTCTGTGAGGTTCTTCATTCTCAGCAGGTTACTTTGGCGGCCATCTTTAAATAACGGCCGCCATCTTTAATTTTCAAGTGGCTTATTAAATAAAAATACGTTGTTTATCAAAGAAGAGTTCCCCTACAAAATTTGGTTCAGGATTTAGATTATAATTTGTTTAAAAGTAGAATCAGTACGAATCGAGGGTTCAAAAAACAATTGATATCTCCATATCATGATACTGTTTTTTTTTAAATTTGTCTATTTTTTTTAATTTGTCTATTTAAAATTTTTTTTTTTTTTTTTTAATCACCTGACGAAGCTGGATAAATTCCAGCGAAACGTCGTGAAGTTAAGTTAATACGAACCATCCATTTGGTTGCAACAATAATAAACCAATCACTGAGTCTGTTTTCTTGTGATCTCCACTGTTTGAATTGCTTTTTTAAAATTACTTTATTGTTTACTCAGTTTTTCAGAAACAGCACATCAGCAGCTCATTACAGCAGTAACTCATTACATCGAGATCTATAAGGAACTGGGTGTGCTTTAATTCCTATGACATGCCCTGTTCTCCTTTAAACCATAATACTTCTATGACAGGAGATATGGTACCATTGATGTCATCTATATAGTCTTTATATAGAACTGTATCGAGAATCGTATAAATACATAGTACTCCATGAGTTTGGATCCGCTATAATCGTCACTAGACTTCGCCTAGATGACGATTACGGGGCATCCAAAATCATTGAGTATTGTGAACTCATACGATTTTATATGGTTCCTGATTTATCTCACCCCTTTCACAGTTATTAGAAAAGCATCAAAATAATAATAATAATAATTCCACTGGCACACAGTATTCCCGCTAGGTGGCATCATTGAATCTTTGGGTTGCATTGATGTACGTCTTTAGCACGGGAGGCAGGCCAGTGGATTCTCAAGGCTCTAAGCCTAGTTTGCTAAGAATGCTTCTCGATAGAGCATAGTGAGAGTACATAATATGACTTAGAGAGTGTGAGATCTTTTGAGAGGGGTTCACCCAAAGGCACCATAGCAGTATTGGTTTCCAAGTCCCCATTGAAATGTATGGGGCCACAGTAAAGCACTACCCATTGTTTACTAGTGGCTCTAAATCACACCCCTGGTTTGCGGCTTTTCCAAACCTATTATCAAGTTTCTAGGAGTGTACATTATCATAAATGACCATGGGAAAGAAATTCAACAATCAATGTTGCTTTTTTTGTTAACCCCTTCATTCACATTTGTTTCTAGATCTAGTGTTCCAAATTCCCTGAGATAAAATTGACATTTCTTACCTTCTCCTTGCTAGTAGGTACAAGGTTCTAGTTATCTCATGTAATATGTCAACAATGTGCATATTGCATACGGAATCGTTTTTCAGATACATACAGAATCAATCTGTGACATATACGAATGAGGCTTTAAGTTACATCGAGATAAAAAAGTATTATGTTATATAAGAGTATGTTAGTACCAGACAGTTTAGTAAGTGATGATGATGAGATGAGTGCAGACAATGGGAACAGATCATTCGGACACAATCATTTTTGTAACACATTTCTTGAATTCGTCCTTAGATGCTATATGCTGAACTGTATACGGTAATGCATCCCTAGGTACCTTGCCTCTATGATAATCTTTGTAAATTCTCAGCTCAATGGAATTAATCAAAACAAAGACTGATTTACAGAAACGCTTTTCATACGTTCTTGTCAGACTTTCTCAGGCGAAGTATTGTTTGACTTTACAAGGAATTGAGGAAGAGTTGCGCCTTTACGAAGCATTGCTACAGAAGACATACATAGATGACAAGTCTAAGCCGCCCGCCTAAATCATTAAACACATGCACACAGGATTCACATTGAAAAAGGTGTGACTTGAGAAACTCAAGGTGTTCCCCTTAGAGCTTAAACCTTTACGGACGGAAGCCTATGGCAGCGCTACTTCCGTAATGACGGGTGCTCATGGCAGTTTGTCCCGCTAGAGGACGGCCACATAAGGCCACTAAAAAAACAAACTTGTTTCTCATCACCAAGCCATGAAAAATATGACGAGGGCGCTTTTTTTTTTTTTTGCTATATCAAAGATGGCAGACATACAGTAAAACCCCGCATAAGCGGACACCCTCCGATCCGGGCCAAAGTGGCTGCTTACGCGGGGTGTCTGCTTAAGCGGGGTTTCCAGATTTTTACTGGCTATACATTTAATGCATCCCTGACATGAGGAGCTTTAATTTGATACTAAATACACATACCTTTCATAATTTCTATCCAGATTCATCTATTTAAAAAAAAAATTCTTCTAAAATCGTTTTTTCTGATGCGCGCGGTGATGAGAAACAAGTTTGTTTTTTTGAGTGGCCTAAGGGTCTATTTTTCAAAACTTGCATTTTACCAACATGAGGCCAGAAACTGACCCAAAAATATAAACTTGACAAGAAGTCCTAATTTCCTATATTATTATTTACTACAGATATTTAGCTATCACAAGTAATTCATTCCAATACCTTATGAGCAGATTGGATGATTTTATACAACTTTTAAGAGAACCATGCCTCCAGGCATCATGCGTCCTTAAAGGGTTAAGGTTCTGTGAATAGACAATGACGCTGCATTCTGTGTACTGCTCCTTTAAAGTAACCCTTGCAAAGAGAAAGAGCGCAGAAGTCTCAGTGATATCAGCGTTTATCATCCTATCCCTAATACAAAAACGCCAAAAGTTTAACATTGGGTCACTGTATTCGGGCGAGCGCGCGAGCGTGCAGCAAAGTATCATTTATTGTACGAGGGTCATAAATACATGTACACAACATTACCATGATTTCGATCTGAGTGGCCGTATTCTCCGCGTAGTTGACACGTAGTAAAACTCCGAGCGACAGCGAAGAGTATTACGTAGCGTCAACTACAATGAGAATACGGCCACTGAAATCGAAATCATGGTAATCTTGTATTTATTACTCACCTTTCGAGTAATTATTAGGGAAAAAATCTTGTAAATGATTAGAATTTCGTTCGAAGCGCCGTGCATTTGTTTACATATATTAGTTCCTATAATGCCCGTCAGGTGGCCCAAAAAGCCGTATTCTCCTAGGAGATTCAGTAGCGATATGTAGGCTCCATAGGCTTAGCATAGAGACTCCATTTTAGGTGGGTAATAAAAGAATTTACCAACAGAATGGGAGCAACGTATTGCTGTCTATAGCAACGCGCGCGCGGCTGTCACTCAGTGCAATAAACAACTGATCTCTCAATAATTGTTCCCCAAATGGTTCCCAACAAGCAGCCGTTTATAACATCTACTATCAAAATACACCTGCTGAAAGCTGAGATTCAGGGTTTTCCTGTGGATATAAATATAGGAGTAATGGGTCAATATTTCTTAAGAATTGTGACTTTCTTTTAGAAGGATTGGCCTGGGCCTATACCCTGGTCCATGGCCCCTGCTCTGTCAGACATAGTGTTTAGTTCATCCATTTGCTGAGGTCTTCTGCCACTTAAGTGCCAAAACACTATTTCAGTCAATCAGAGGACATATTGGGCTTCACTTAGGTGCTAGCATGAAATTTCTATGACCAGAATGAATTGATCAAGCACCAATTTGAATAAAAGAAAAGTTCATCACACAAAAATGAATAAATTAAACAATTTCGTGCCTATGCCATTACAAAGAGCATACAGAGAGGATTAATTTGATATATGATATGCCATAGTTTGACAAGTGTAAAAGGTCAGCATCTTGAAATAACTACACAGAAAAACTGAATTTATCAATTCCCTGATCTATTTGAAGACTTCAGGTTAAAGGTAAATTATGCAAATTAGCTATTCAAATTGCTATTTACAAGTCAAAGATATGTTTTGCCTTGTATGACATGATCAAGATTAAAGAGGAGTATTATTTGAGTGGTTTTTTTTGCAGCATCTATGCATCATTATTACAGATTTCCCTATTAATATGCAAATTAAGTATGACATCATCAATATACATGAAAATAAATATCTTCATTGGATTCAGCATGTGAATATTCTCCTGTATGCTAAATATCATGTCCCTATCATCAATATCTAGAGAGATAATATAATAAATGTATTTATCTGTGATAATCATGCCCTTCTACTGTTTTCTATATACTTGAGTTCCTCAAATTCAATCTTAATTTGACTAGATGGTCCTCCATAATTCTTGAACTACTTGACCGATTTTAAAAATTCAAGTATTTATAGTTTTATAAAACTATAAATACCATAACGGGTTGAAATAGCTCTCCATCGTAAGACAAGGAACCATAGGAGATGTAGAAAAGTATCAGACGTGTAACTATAACTCAATCTTGTAAGTTGGGAAATTGGAATTGTGCACTGTTATTGTCCTGTATTATATTGTCTTGTCTTGTATCGTTTTTTTGTTACTGCCGTTTTTTCGCACCCGATAGGTGTTGGTACTACAAAGAGGAAACATATACTATATGACCTATATGACCTATACGAACAATAATCCACTAAAAGAATGGAAACAGTATTCGCCTAATATATCACGCCGTAAGGCCTATGGATGTCTTGTCTATGTAATGTCATACACTTATGCTTTTGTTGTTCTCCTCACCATGTTGGACTTGACCATGGAAGAACGCTGATTGACTCAGCGAATGCTCAAACTGTCCCTTATAAACTTACCTGAATAAAAAAAATAAATAAAAAAAAGTATCTTTGTAATCCTCTCTTTCAATGCTATCTTTTTTCATATATCATTCTAATTATAGATATGAAATTCAACTTTTCATTCGCGTAGCTACTGTCTATGAATTGTTGACAACCTTTGGCCTTACTTGGCAATTTTGCAGCCGCAGACTTCACTCGCTCGAGCAACTTCAAGGAACTAAAATGACTAATGGCTAATATTTTAAAGTCGTCGAGACGTGGTAGGATAAATACACAATATTGACTGGTTTTAGATACAAGCGGCCGTATGCTCCGAGGAGTTGACGCGTAGTAATATCCGAGCGTATGCGAGGATATTGCTTAGAGTCAACTCCGAGGAGCATACAAAAGCTTTTATCTGAAACCAGTCTATATTGTATTTATTATCCATCTTTTCTGGGCAAGTGGCATGTCGATATCAGTTCATTTTAGTTATGCACTATTTTTCCATACGCACTATTTTTCCGTATGCGCCACCCGGAGCATACAACATATCCGTATGCGCCGGCTATGTCCATACACGCTGCCTATGTGTTTTCTACGGACACTTTGTATTAGGTGGATAATAAATACTAAACTGGACTCGAGTTAGTAGTGTTAGTGTTTATCGCATTCCGGTCAGGTCAGTTTCTACTAAATATCATAACATAATCATAACATTTTCGTATACTGGAACGTTATATGGTCAGGTTACCATTTCTTCGTTCAACTCGAGATAGATCCCATCTACCTTTTGTCGTTTGAAAACTTGATCGGGGACTCAGACCACACACACAGAGGATATAGACCATGGAGAACGAACTGCAATACTGACAAGGGCATGGAGAACGAGTTTCCAATGTTAAGTCTAGGGGACAAAAATATCAGGGGTTAGGTAAAGACTAAAAGAACTCTCACCTCCGTAAATGTGTAGGGGTGAGATTTCTACCTAAATTCATTACATAGATTCGATCACCACCCTTGTGGTGTAAAAGAACCTTGAGAAAGTCTGTTAAGAACCTATAATGGTTAACTGGACGTTAAATCAAACAAACCAACCAACTGTGACAGACATATTGCAGTGTAACAGTCACTGTGACAACCACACATATATTGGCCCATTTCCCTTGGCCGACCAAAATTGCTTAGACATTTTGAGTTATAGAAAAATCGGTGAGGATAGTAGATTTCACTTAGTGCCCAAGCTTTCACTCAGTGGTGGGTGGTGCCACATTGCATAATCTAAGCAGACAAAGTCGCGGGGCATTTCACGACCTTGGTTGTTTCCTTTGACCGATATTAGGTCCACAATGCCAAAAGTCTGTCGGTGGTTCCTGAACGTAGATCGGTGATGGGAAATCGGCCAATGGAAACGGGCCTTATCTTGTGATTTATTACCCACCGGTTACGGAGTTTCCATAGGAAATGTATAGGGCACCTGGAATTAGCTACCCGGAGATTCTGGCATGTCAGAATCTCCTGTAGGAGATTCCGGAAAAATAGTCCTGTCCATAATGAGGTTGAATCATCATGTACTTCGAAATAAGTTCTTGAATTTTTATTCAATGCTAATTATTTAGAATCGATCATAATAATCTCATTTACCATCAGAAATCACTGTCATAAGACACTTTGCATCCTAAAAGTACAGGTTAATGGCGAACTATATTATTGGTGTATGTACACCGAATTACTGCAACACTTGACAGTGCTGTGATGTCTGGAACGAAATGGCTTACAGAAACTGTTTAATTGCAATAGATTTGTTATCATCTTTGTAGGTGGGTAATAAATACAATAACAACTGGATTTGTATACGAATGACCGTAATCTCCTCGTAGGTGACAACGTATTATCCTCGCTAATCGCTCGGATATTACTACGCGTCAAATACTCGGAGATTACGGCCACTCGTACACAAAACCAGTCATTATTGTGTATATAACCGGGAATGTCCGCTGTGATAGTCACGCAGTCGCCGACTAGCCAGGCGTTCTCTGGAGGAATGACAGATGTCCAAATATAAAGAATTCATCGTCACAGACGTCTAAATATAAAGAATTCATTGTCACACAATGTGCTCCTCGAGCTGACCCGCCCTCTAGTGGCACCGCAGTGTACATAGAGGGCTAACCTGGAGAATCGTCAAGCGAGGTCTGCTTCTCTTATTCAACAGCAGTAATTACCGGGAAGCTGTTTCCCACGACTCGCAGAAAGCTGCAGAATCTCTACGACTTTCTTAAAGAGGCTCTGATATCGAATAGAGGAAACTATGTTCCGGTGGGAATCAGTCATTCCTATATACCTATGGCTGTACACTCTATGCTTATACCACGTTCTGGGGGGTGGAGTAACGTATGGATACTACCCAAGGTTGCCGTATACTACCCAAGGTTGACATTTAGACCAATCAGATTGTCTCTTACAAAATTCATATGAAAAGCGCAGTGGGGAGTAAACATAAAGTGTCAAGTTACTCGATAAGGTTGGATCTGGCTTCTCCATATTATTATCAATATTTAGTGTGCAATGTTGATAGGTCTGTCACCAACGAGATGCTACCATGAAGTGAGAGCGCAAAGAGTTTGGCCTTGCAGCAGTGTTTCACTGTTTCCCGCCATCCTCACTTCAGAGATTTAATCTCGCCGTGATATGACCCTGTCCACGCTACGACATAAAAACCCCATCAAACCCCGCTTCATCGTCCTGCCTCTGGGCCCTGTCTGAGACGGTTACACCACCAGAGAAAGTAACCTAATTATCGGCTTCACTTTAGTCTGGTCGCACTCTAATATCTGTCATGCCATCCCCACGCCAGTCAGTATCAACTCTCACCATGTTCGATTATTTCCATCAGGAATCTCCACAAATAGCACACATTTACCGCGCTATGGAGTATCGTGACGTCAATGGCACGTGATTGTGATTGGCCAATGACGTGATTGACGTCATAGTGGTTTATATATATGTGTGTATGTCTCAGTCTGTGTTAGGAGAATGTGACATCTCAGGGCAATGTATGGAGTGGGCGTACTTCGTGCATGTTGATTTGTTAGAGGTGCTTGCACGCAATATATATATATATATATATATATATATATATATATATATATATATATATATATATACAATATTGACTGGTTTCAGATACAAGCGGCCGTATGCTCCGAGGACTTGACGCGTAGTAATATTGCGGAGAGTCAACTCCGAGGAGCACAATGATTCCATTGACATTCTTCGATGCACAGATTTTTTTTTTTTTTAGCAAAGATTTATATTTGTCATTTCCATAGATGTACATCTCATACTTCTTCCTTTCCAGGTTTACATCAGCTAATTCTCACAGTTCCATTTCAATATCTTCTTCCTCCAGTTTTTTAAACAATTTTATTCAAAAGCTACTAATCAATTGATTACCAATGTGAGCTAGTCTAACTAAAACCTTACTACTCTCTCTATCTTGTTTTAGATAATGATTGCCACCGTTTTGTCATTTATTCTTGTTTCCTTTACTTGCTTCTTCTTTATTTGATTCATCAGATAACTCCATTCCATCTGGGACCTGTTTCACTAGTTTCGTGACATGTCTAGATGGTGTGTCTGGTTTCATAAGAACTATACATTAAACTTCATTTTGTCTGTTCTTGCTTGCACTGTTGGTGCCGCTTTTCATGTCTGTCTTCACTTTTGTCGCAAAACTAGTGAACAGGTCCATGATGTGTAGATTTGTCTAATTCTTATGTTTGGGGTGTGTCTTTTCTCAAGGGCAGCTACTTGTGTTGTCACAATCTAATTACTGTAGATTCCCTCCTTCTAACCACTTTAGTGACAATCTTCCTTTTTTTCACCTTGTTCTCACCTCCTTATTGTATTCTCACCACATTATTTTTTTCTGATATTTTTCCTCCTAGTTATCTCAATCTAGATTGTATAGACGAGGCGTACAGCTTCAGCGACTGCTGGTAAGTAACCGGGTTTATGCTCCTCACCACGATGTCAGGTGGGGGCGACCTGCCGACCTATTTAGTGCCTCTCCCATTGGTTTATGTGGTCAGTTGACCTGTACGCTCAGTGTAATTGGACACGGTGTGACCGGGGTGCTGGTCACTGGTCTGTGTTGTGTTTTTATGTTTTTGTGTATGCCCTCTAGTGTGAGGTACTTGTACCAGTGTATATGTTTACTGTCCTGCCCTCTGTGGGTGTACTGAGTGTATGGGAGTTCTCTTGGGTTTTCATTTTGTAGGGGCAGCTGTGTATGGGCTGCCCCCCCCCCCCCTACCAGCAGTTTCGAAAAAATCTCATCAGGCTATGATTGGCTGTGTGTTTTTTTCTGATTTAGTGAATAAAACCTTTTTTGTTGTTATAATCACATGGCACTGACCCCCTAGTCGGTGAGCCGGTCACTTACGTCGCTTGGATATCCCCGAAGAGAGAATTATGTGGTAAAATTCTTTCTGCCTTGGACGGTCGGTGGTCGGATGGGACCTATGTCGCCCCCTGTGGCTGAAATCTCAATCTCAATCTAGACTCACCTGTTTAGTTTTTTTTTTATTGTGGAGAATATTTCATTTTCAACTTGTACAGGATATATACACACAAGTATTCTAGCACCCATAAAGAAACAGATACATTTCTAAATGATATAGGGTTGTCATGCACTGGTAAATTAATCTACCCTGTTTCTACAGAATTTCGAAATACATGTGTCAAATCTCACCCATGGAATATTATTTCTTCTCCCCATTAATTTTTTTAATTTTCATACAGGACAAAACACAACAAGACAATATGACAGACACATCAAAACAGTATTTGCAGTTAGTTCTGCCTACCCCCCAAAGGTCCACACTCCCCCCTATTGGATTGTCTCCCACAGTTGAGCTAAATACTTAAATTTATGCATGCGACCTTCCTTCATAGACTCACCTGTTTTAGTGACTTAATCTCGATGTGTGCCTCACAAGGAATCATATTCACATGTCTAATCATGGTATTTATAAGCCTTAATGAGTGTAAAGGACTTACACTTTTGTGGATGCGTTATAATCCTGTTGTTAAGAATAACAACACAAGTGGTCGATCTGGATATATGGCATTGCCAAGAAAACCAGTTGTATACCAACTGAGGGAACCTGCCACTTTATTGATTTACACACATGTTACTATGTTTGAACAAAACAAATGAAGGAACATACTGTATACCTTACCAATTGGACTCAATAAAGAAATCTTACACACAAAAAAAAAAAGAATTATACCATACATATTGATATTTTTGCTTGCCTTCTCCACATATTCTTTTCAGATTCCTTGAATTGATAATCTATCAGCAATACGGAGACACCAGTAACTCACCTTTCATTGAACATGATCCTGTTGAGATGCCATTGTGGTAACTGGAAACAACAACAAATATATTACTCGTGAGAAACATTACGAAGTGACAAAACAATACTTGGATTTAGGGGGCGTATTTAGTTTACATCTGTGATACCTAAGAACACCCTGTCTGTCTGGAAGTGTAATTCCCGGAAGCGGCACCTCCATAAATGCATTTATTAGAGCGTATATGAATAATAATAATAATAATAATATATATATATATATATATATATATATATATATTTATATACACACAAGGAGAATACGGCCATACAGATAGAAATCATGGAAATGTTGTATTTATTACTAGCCATTCGAGTAATTATTAGAAGAAAAAAATCTTGTATAAAATTAGAAATTAGACCCTAGCACCGTGCTTTGTTTGTATGAATTAGATCCTATAATGCCCGTCAGGTGGCCGAAAAAGCCGTATTCTCCTAGGAGATTCCGGAGGTCCGTATTCTACTCAGTAGCGATCTGTAAGCGCCATAAGCTTAGCATGGAGACTCCGTATCAGGTGGGTAATATATATATATATATTTATCCTACCCCTAATATAAAATCCCATAGGCTTAACATTGAGATTCCGTATGCCACGCTGACTGGCATACGGACGTTTGTATGCTACTATGGGCATACGGAATTTTGATGATTTTCATTCATGATTTTGATATTAAAATATTGTAGAGAGGGGTAGGATAAAATCAAAACCTGATTCGTTTTAATCTTGGCTCCCGTATGCCACTCCTGAGTTTGGTTCCGGATAGCACTCGGCTCCGCCTCGTAATATCACTACGCCAAACTCCAGTCGTGGCATACGGGAGCCAAGACTAAAACTCATCCGGTTTTACGATAATATATATCATAATATATTATAGAATATATTTATATAAATGACGAATGGCATTACTTCCCTTATTAACTGCGCTACTCTCTCTCTCTCCAGTATCCACGGTTATCACCACGCTTGATGCGGTAACTAGGGTAACCTTATATATATATATATATATATATATACTAGGGTAACTTTCTATTATTATCGTCACGCCTCTCGTATTAACGGTCGTGCCTCACTCTTCTCTGCTCCGCCCAGCAGCTAACACGTCTCACCATTGTTGGTTGAGAATATTTTAAATACAGGCACAGCCTAAAGGTTAGAGTATTCGCAAATAGACTTTCAGCGTGGCAAATTGTCTGGCTTCGAGCGGTTACAGAAAAACGATCCATAGACTGAATGTAACTCGAACCTTTTAATTGATATTCATATATAACTGCCCGGTCCTTCCTCAAGGATGAACATACCATACGCTGCTAATCTAAAGGATATTTCATGATGCTTGCCATATAGCTGAAAGGGTGGTGTTCGCTTCCTCTATGGGGCCATCCATAATGTTTTTTTAATTTATGTCTTTTGTCTAGTTTTACGGATAAACTTTATGGATTGCCCCGAAGTGATCATTCGGCGGTGAATGGTTCCTATTGCTGTACCTTGAAGGTGAGGCGTGCAATGCATTATAATGCATCACAGGGGCACAGACGACAAAAGCAGCTTCTTAGTCTAATGTACAAATTATCTCTTAAACCAGACAATCTCCAGCCCAGCACAGGCAACACACGCCGAAGCAAAAAAGTGAACTTTACGGAATACAAATTCAGGAGAAATGGGTACAAACAAAGCCCCTTGTATCGAGGTACCAACTTATGGAACAGGTCAAGCGAGTCAGCGCAGAAAGCTCCCAACAAACTTTCCTTCAAAAAACCTGATAGAACTGGAACTTCCAAACTGATTATGAATACTGACTCTGAATGACAATCGTAAAAACTGTTTGTACTATTGTTGTCAAAATTCTATCACTGTTACCTAATCATCATCATAATATTACCCATTTACTATATATGTGATTATGTGTTATATTGTACATGTGCCTCGACTATTTCATGGAAGAACTGTTTCCAACAGAATGAAATAAAAGCTCTAAAAAAAAAAAGATCACAAATGTTTCCTGGACCTAAAGTGGGATTCATACAATGGGATTCATGTACCTCACAGGGTTCAAAGTCTCATGAGATTCTGCTCCTTTTTATAGGTAAATGTCAGCAACGATTGCAGGGGGGAAACATGTCTAGAGTGAAATTCACACGGTGGGATTCATGTACCTCACAGGGTACAAAGATCTCATGAGATTCTGTTTATTTTTAGGGGTCAATGTTGCCAAAACTTGCTAGGGAAAAAATATGTCTCAGGGAAATGGAACCCTTCATTTCAAATAAAGATACTGTGTTTAAGTACAGAATCTCAACAGGATTTGCCTCAGACAAACGCCCAGTGAGGTACGTGAATCCCATCGTGTGACTCCCACTCAAAGTGGAATTCATACAGTGGGATTCATGTAGCTCACAGGGTTCAAAATCTCATGAGATTCTGTTCTTTTTATAGGTAAATGTCGCCAACAATTGCAGGGCAACAAACATGTCTCAGGGCAATGGAACCCAACAACTTAGACGAAGAAATTGTGTTCAAGTACAGAATCTCAGCAGGATCTGTCTGAGACAAACACCCTGTGAGGTACAGGAATCTCAGCAGGATTTGTCTCACACAAACAGCCTGTGAGGTACAGGAATCTCAGCAGGATTTGTCTCACACAAACACCCTATGAGGTACATAAATCTCAGCAGGATTTGTTTCAGACAAACACCCTGTGAGGCATAGGAATCTCAGCAGGATTTGTCTCAGGAAAACACCCGTTGAGGTACATGAATCTCAGCATGATTTGTCTAAGACAAACACCCAGTGAGGTACATGAATTTCAGCAGGATTTGTCTCACACAAGCATCCTGTGAGGTACATGAATCTCAGCAGGATTTGTCTCAGACAAACACCCTATGAGGTACATAAATCTCAGCAGGATTTGTTTCAGACAAACACCCTGTGAGGTATAGGAATCTCAGACAAACACCCTGTGAGGTACATAAATCTCAGCAGGATTTGTTTCAGACAAACAACCTGTGAGGTACATGGATCTCAGCAGGATTTGTCTCACATAAACACCCTGTGAGGTACAGGAATATCAGCATGATTTGTCTTAAACAAACACTCTGTGAGGAACATGAATCTCAGCAAGATTCATATGAGACAAACACCCTGTGAGGTACATGAATCTCAGCAGAATTTGTCCCAGACAAACACACTATGAGGTACAGGAATTTCCTCAGGATTTGTCTCATACACACACCCTGTGAGGTACATGAATCTCAGCAGGATTTGTCTCACACAAACACCCTGTGAGGTACAGGAATCTCAGCAGGATTTGTCTCAGACAAACACCCTGTTAGGTACATGAATCTCAGCAGGATTTGTCTCAAACAAACACCCTGTGAGGTACATGAATCCCAGCAGGATTTGTCTCGCACAAACATCCTGTGAGGTAAATAAATCTCAGCAGGATTTGTCTCAGAAAAACACCCTGTGAGCAGCAGGATTTGTCTCACACAAACACCTTGTGATGTACATGAATCTCAGCAGGATTTGTCTCACACAAACACCCTGTGAGGGACATGAATCTCATCGCGTGAATCCCTTTTGATACTGCCTCACCCTGCTTTTTATGCCATTTACCTGATCCCATACGGAAATCCTCGCAGCTGTTGGTATTTAAGCATTATTTATGAACACAAAGCTTCCCTAATAAAAACCTACTGTACAACCTTGCTCGAGGTGCCAATGAAATACTACCCCTATGCCTACATTTGACATCTTCAGAAAACTAGGCAAATTAGGATTTAAAGACCTTATATCGGACGGGATAAATGAATCAACTACTGTCATTATGAGGAATATTGGATTCATACAGAGATAAGTTAAATTTACATGATTTACAATAAAATGGCAATGATTGTAAATAGGGTGACAGTCTTTTCATGAGTCCGTTAGGCATGCTGATTTAATCTTAATGTGATTGAGGGATGTCCTTTTGTGATTATAATTAAGTAATGCATTTGAGCCATAAAATTTTAAGACTGTGAGTAAGATGGGCAGTTGAAGAAGCCAAGATGGCAGGTAAAGGCAGGGAAGTTACGGATGTAGCTCTATCTCAACCCTGGTATTTTTCCCTCGAGACTTAATATTGAGAACTTGTAACTCATTATCAAAAGACCCAGAGTATATAGACAGTAGAGTACGTAGAACACGGCGGGATGGATGTGTTCGGTTTAAGATGGGTCGCTTTAACACAAGTAAATATCAAAAGAGCCCGTATTATCGAGGTAACAAATTATGGGAAAATTTGGCTCAGAACACACAACAGATTGTGATGAAAAAAGAGTTTAAAAAGGTTATAAAGAAGAAGATGTCAATGTATGAATAATAACTGTGTTGGTATGAAATATGCCAGCAAACCTATACAAAGATGTACTATGAACACAACTTCACCTTCACCTCATCTTGTATTTTTACATCATATAATGTTGTTATGTGCTGTACTATTTTGATTGAACTTCCAGTGGAAGATCTGTCACACCAGACTGAACTGGTCGTAATAAAAAAAAAATATAAAAAAAATACTCAACGCCCATTGAGTATTGAAAAAAAAACCAAATCATTGGAGGATAATATCACAAATTATATCCAATTAGTCAGTCAAAAGGGTGAGATAAAATCTTAACTGCACTTGATCCAAATCCACTGACAATGTGCCATTCATTGTGGAATTGCTATGTAATTCGGTTTTGCCTCGCGAGATTACTCCGTATCCAAAACTCATGGCATATTTACAGTGGTTATGGGTCTCAATGCAGTTCTTTCTTTATACCCGGTGTTTACACTAGACAACTTAAAATACGGCGACTGTACATCGTCTAGCCTACAGTTGTGGTGCTCGATTCCGTAATATCGCCTGCAATGATCGTCAACCAAAGGATTTTTTCAGGCGTTTACACTAAATGACATTGAATAGAAATGTATGATGACTGTTTTTTTTTACAGAAGTGGCCTGTGTATAGATGGATTGTAAAAGCCGACAGCGTCAGAGTCGTGCCGAATTTAAAAATCTGATGTAATCAGACGATCTGTCATCATCACTCGATTGGCGTTTTTACCAGACGATTTCTAACCTTTTACTGCTGAAAGTCGTCAGGTCGTGCAAAATTCCATAATCTTCATCTATAAAGCCCGATGCATAATTACTAGTCGGTAGATGTAGGACAGCTAGGCAAGGGTCAGCCAATGATTAGGCCTGGCGTCCACCTACTACATATGGCTCCGATATGGTCTACCGTGCACCTCCCGATAAAAAACTCAAAATCGCATCGGAAGGTCACTTCATATAGGGGCAGTTGACCACATTTCTGTGATCAGACTCCAAAAAAACCCTTACGATGTGGGGTGGATTGGCATGTTTAGACATATGTCTATGATTTTGCACCTTCCCAATATGTCTCTGATATCTGCTTATTGTATCGGTGCCATATCGGTAGGTCTAAATTTCTATTCTAGTAGGTGGACGCCAGGCCTAAGTGAAACCTCCTGCTTGAGATGTTCTTTTGTTGCCGACAAGTTGTTGGTCAATGCTCCTAGATAGCTTGCCAAAGGTTTATCAACATGTTGTATAGACGAGGCGTACAGCTTCAGCGACTGCTGGTAAGTGACTGGGTTTATGCTCCTCATCTCCGATGTCAGGTGGGGGCGACCTGCCGACCTATTTATTGTCTCTCTCATTGGTTTATGTGGTCAGTTGACCTATACGCTCAGTGTAATCAGACACGGTGTGACCGGGGTGCTGGTCACTGGTCTGTGTTGTGTTTTTATGTTTTTGTGTATGCCCTCTAGTGTGAGGTACTTGTACCAGTGTATATGTTTACTGTCCTGCCCTCTGTGAATGTACTGAGTGTATGGGTGTTCTCTTGGGTTTTTATTTTGTAGGGGCAGCTGTGTATGGGCTGCCCCCCCTACCAGCAGTTTCGAAAAAAATCTCATCAGGCTATGATTGGCTGTGTGTTTTTTTTCTGTTTTAGTGAATAAAACCTTTTTTGTTGTTTTAATCACATGGCACTGACCCCCTAGTCGGTGAGCCGGTCACTTACGTCGCTTGGATATCCCCGAAGAGTGAATTATGTGGTAAAATTCTTTCTGCTGTGGATGGTCGGTGGTCGGATGGGACCTATGTCGCCCCCTGTGGCTGAAAATTTGTTTGACGTGGCATTAAGTTGGGGTATTTATCCGTATCTACTATCCATGGTGTTCATCCCAAAAGGAGCTTGGCTGCCGAGTCTAGGGATCCAGTTATACTCAATTTTTAGTCTCAGCTGTTTTGCTGCCTTGCTGTCTGGGTGTCTATAGACGAAGTCTAGGACATTGAACTGTATGTCTTCCCCTCCCTTGTGCTCTTCTTCATTGAAGTGTTTAGGTACATCGCTGATTTTGCTTTTATGCTTCACCGAGTACAAATGTTCTCGCATTCGCTCTTTTATTTTACGTTTTGTTTGACCCACATACTGGGTCTTGCATCGTTTGCATGTGATGCAGTACACCAGATTTGAACTGTTGCATGTCACATTTTGTTTAGTGGCATGTTCCCTTCCGGTGGTCTTGCTTTTGATTTTTTCTGATTTGTCTATCATGCTGCAGTAATTACAGTCTTTGGTTTTGCACTCATTTGAAGTTTTCATTTTCTCTGTTTTTCCTCGATCTTAGGGGTCGTAACATGTGCGTGCTCGCACCAAGTGATCCCTGATGTTTTTGGGTCTTTTGTAGCCCCGTATTAGCCTGCTTTCATAAAGGTCCTTGGTTGTGGTCAATTTTCCCAAGATCGGCCAGTTCGTTTGGACAATTTCTGGTAGGGCGTTCCTCCCCTGTTGGTATGTGCTGATGAGGAAGGTCTTTTTCTCTTCCTTTTTTGGGGTTAGTTTGCCCCTTTTGTTGATTGTGGTGTCCCGGTCTATTTGGTCTACCCTTTCTTTGCATTGTTTGAGGACATGTTGTGGATAACCCCTTTCCCGGAATTGTTCTATCTTGATCCGGGCATGTTTTTCGTAGTCCTGTGGACGTGAGCATATTCTTTTTACTCGTAACAGTTGGGAGTAGGGTATGCTCCTTTTCTGTGTCGGTGGATGAGCCAAATCATACCTGAGATAGGTGTTTCTATCTGTAGGTTTTGTGTACAGATCACTCGCTAGCTTCCTGTCTGCTTCCCCCTCTATCTGTGTATCGAGGAAGGCAATCGAGGTGTGCGAAGTTTCTATGGTGAACTTTATCGTTTCGTGGTACGAGTTCAGCCACTTGTACCATTTGTCTAGTTCATTTTGTCCGTGTTCCCAGATGAAGAATATGTCATCGATATATCTCCACCAAATTTTGGGTTTCAGGTGGTACGCTGCGATCATGTCCTCTTCGATTTTTTCCATGAAAATGTTGGCATACGATGGTGCCAATCTTGTGCCCATTGCTGTGCCTCCAATCTGGAGGTAGTTTGTCCCATTGAACTGTATGTTGTTTTTCTTTAGGACTTCCTGTAGGAGTTCTACTATCGTTTCATTGCTTGGTTTCTGTGTCTTCGCTCTGCTCTTGTCTAGTTTCTGTCTAACCACTTCGATTCCCTCATTGTTGGGTATATTTGTATAGAGAGCTCCTACATCCAGGGTACCTATGATGTCATCTGGGTTGAGTTTGTCTAGTGCTCCTATCTTCTGTAAAAAGTGGTTAGTGTCCTTGATATAGGACTTTATCTTTGGGACTTCTGGTTTTAGAAAGTGATCCACAAAGGAAGCGATCTTCTCCGTCGGGCAGCCATTGGCTGACACCACTGGTCTGCCAGGTGGGGTACTGTTTGTTTATGGATCTTGGGGAGGAAGTATACCTGGGAGGTTCTAGGTTTCTCGGTTTTGAGAGCCTTTCCCATTTTTTCACTTATCTCCCCATCGTTTACCATTTTTTCGATTTTACTATCAATTTCTCTGTTGTGTACTGTTGTGAGGTCTTTTTTCGTTTTGACATACACATTGGAATCATTTAGTTGTCTCTCTGCTTCTCTGACATAGTCTGAGGTGTTTTGTATCACTATTGCTCCCCCTTTGTAAGCCGGTTTAATGGTGATTTTCCAGTTTTTGGACAGTGATTTTAGAGTGAGGCGTTCTTCTTTGCTCACATTGTGTCTAATCTGGATTTTGTTCACTTTTTTGATGGAGAGGTTGATTTCGTTTACCGCTATGAAACCCTCTAGGTTGCTGGAACCTTGTGGCGCTGACCAGCTTGATTTTTCGCCCAGCTGTTTTGCCATTTCAGCATCATGGAACCCTCCAGGCACAGTGCCTGCAGTGTCTCCTGTTGGTTTTAGCCGGAGTCTGGTTTCATTTTTATTGACTTTGTCAAAATACTGTCTTATTCTAAGGTTGCGATGGAATTTATCTAGTTCCAGTTTCATGTCGCCCTCTTCTACATGAGTTTGAGTGGGGCAGAAATTTAGTCCCTTATTGAGAAGTGAGAGTTCTACTTCGTTCAAACATTTATCAGAGAGATTTACTACATTACCGAAAAATGAAGTCATCAGTTAACTTAGATGGGTTTTGATTTTTTGTCCCTTTTTGTTTTTCGAGGTGGTCTGTACTGATTCCACCCCCTGCAGAGTTTTTATGCTGGTTATTATCATCATTTTGATTAGAATCATTGACACCAAGCAAAGAATACTCGTTCAAAGTTTTATTTGCATTGAAGCTACCTGAGACAAGGTTATTTGCATCATTTTTCATTACGAGATCAGAGTCAGTGGGGGAAAGTCCGAGTTTTTCATCAGAGTCTCTTACATTTAGAGGCTTGTGGTTTGGGTGGCTGGGGCTATGAAGCAGCCATCGCGATTCCCTCTGTTGCCCCGCGGGCGTCTCAGGCCCCGGTTCCCCCGGTCTCCTCGACCGCGGTTCCTCCCCCTCTGTCCCCCTGCCGGAGCACTAGGGGCGGGAGGGTAAAAACCCCTGTGTAGTATGGCTGTGGAGTGTACACCGGGCTTGGATACTGTTGAGCCGAATACTGCAGGGTTGCTGGTGGAGCAGCTGCAGTGGCTGCTGGCTTGTTTTCCACTTGTGGAATTTTGGGCTTAGAGAACTTTCCCCTTGCTGTGAACGGATCTGCGTACTGGGCCTCAGTTGGGGCCCTTGACTCTCGTCGGACCAAACGCTCCTGGAGAATCTCCTTCTCCTTGTTCCAGCCGGTTTGGCCGTGATATCAATATGGCGGCGCATCTTGTCCACCATGGTTTTGGTTTCAGGGCGTGTCTTGCCACTTGCCCTTATCATCCTCGTTAGCATGCCACAGGCATGGTCCCTCACATGCTTTTCCATCTCCTGCTTGGACTTGAGGGCTTCAGCCGTGATCTCCATGATCTGTGCTGCCGACTCTTTTCGTTCTTTGACAATCAGTCCTTTGGTCTGCTCATCAATGTATCCCGGAGTGGGGGCGAGGCCTGCTGTTGATGAATCCAGTCTGCGATAACGGAACATTGGAAATACTCCCCATTTGGGTGGCCGACGGGTTACGTTATTTGCCTGCGACAAGTTCATCGACAACAATATGATTTGGGAACTAATCGTTCGACCCCAAATCAGTAGATGTGTATTGGACTTAATTGTCCAGTGTAAACGACTGGTCAGGGTGACTCGACCTTGATTATAGGGAGAGTCCATTGTTCCCCCCTCATGGATAATGGCCTTCATTTCCAATCACACTATACTCTTCCTTCTTCCCAATTCCACCAGAAACAACACAGCCAATAAATCTAATATTTAAAAACCAAACTTAAAGGCATATCCTACAATTCACAGTGGCGCCACCTGGTGATTTCGAAATAATGCAACTATTAGTCAAAACTTGTTTCTTGGGATTTATTCTAATTCTACATGAGTAAATTTAACATTTTGTCCAGTTTATCCAATCTCAATAATAAAAAGTAATACTATATATTTACTATATTCAGTGAAAATTTGAGGAAAATGACAGGGGTTTTACTATGTGAAAAAATACGTTTTAGAATTTCTATATATTCTTTTATAAAATCATCATCATATTGATCTATAAACCAAAAACTAGCACGGTGACCCCCGATTTTTAAGTTAGATATGTGTTTCACAATACTTGGAGATCATCATATTCGATTTTCAGGAAATTGACATGGGTTTTAATTTTCAAGCCAAATTGTCCAATATGCCTTTAAAACAGATTCAAGCATGGTAATAGATAGTAACTGAAAAATAAAAATTCTCTTCTTATTCACAAACTAAGGGAGGGGTGGGGTAGGAATCCATGGATACACAATATTTAAATACTTAAAGAAAGATATGGGAGATCCAGGACCTAAGTGCATGAGGCTATATTTGAGATGGTCTCATGAACAAGAAAGCTTTGTCAAAAATATCGACAGCAAGGAGTATTGCGTAATGTCAACTACAAGGAGAATATGGCCAGGCAGATCGAAATTTTGGTAATGTTGCATTTATTACTCACATTTTGAGTAATTATTAGGAAACTTTCTTGTAAAAAATTGAAATTCGACGCAAGTGCTGTGCATTGTTTATGTAGTTCCTGTATTGCCCGTCAGGCGGCCGAAAAAGCCGTATTCTCCGAGGAGAATACGGCTTTCCGGAATCTACTCAGTAGCGATCTGTAGGCTTCATAGGCTTAGTATGGAGACTCCGTATTAGGTGGGCAATAAGAGGTTTATTCAATGAAAACTAAAACGGTATCTGGTAGTTCATAAGAAACATATGACGGACAATAAAAAGGTATACGAATTATCTGCCAGGCTATTTTTGTATGTCATATATTCTTTAAGAAAGTTATAAAAACCTGATACACTGCTGTACATAAAACAAACAAGATATCCATTGACAAGTGTCTTTTATCATAAGACCTTAATGTCTCTCTATAACAGAGCTTTGGGAAGTGCGCAGAAATGAATACTTTTATTACAGACAGTGTACAGGTAAATCAGTCTGCTTGCTTATATGGCGCTAACACCTGCCGATTTTTACCACCGATTATGGCATTTTACACCACCGACCGATTATATGATAATTCCGGAAGCAGGAAATTTTAATATATATATATATACCAAATGTACATAACATATATACAACCGGCGTATATATATCGCGCACAGTATATATTTATCTTCATATACGCTTGGCGGCAAATACAGCCATTACGCTTCCTTATACACACAAAAACTGTATTGTATACGTACTGCCGACCGATTATGTGATACATTTCGGATGCAGGAAAATATTATGCAATATTTTCATTAATATATATGCAAAATTCTAAAAAGAGGGAGAAAAGAAAGCGAAACTAAAGGAAAGACCACTTGTCTGCATTGAATTAGCGCGTCTGTATTAAGCTGGATTCCTGCCCCAATGAAACATAGGACAGGCAATGCCCAGCTAGTGGGCGACTTTGAACTTTGGCAGGTTCCCCGCTTATTTGCATTGGCAAGGATGCCCAGCAAAGTATCTTCCCAACTCTCCCAGCAGATCTTTCGCAGCGCTAGCGCTTTCAGGCGGCCGCAGGAAGTAGAGCACAGAATCTCTGCTAGGAGAGTGCCCCCTCCCTATATATGAGCTTCCACAGAGAACTTACTAATACTTTTCTATGATGTACGATGATACAAAATAAAGTAATATCAACTTTCAAAAGATGAAAGATAACTGCTAGTCTCCTAGGACTTGTCCTGGATTTGTCCTGAGAAATTATCCGTGTTACAACAAGGAGAATTTGTAGGAGGGATTTTATTGTCCACCAAGGATCTAGCTTATCAAACGACATTTGTCAAAGATCCGTCCTGAGTTAGATCTTATCCTCCAGCCCGAGGATATATCCTGGATTATTCAACAGCACCCAGGGGCCCGTTTAATAATCTAGGATCGTCCAAGAAGACCCTTTTCTATATCTCTTACAAGGGTTATCGTTTAGCAATATTTAATTCTGTTCGCTATGACAGTATGACCCGTCCATAAGGCCGTCCATAAGTGTTGAATAAAGTTGACCCACATCGTCCCTGCGTCTCTATGGCACACAGAAAAGGGTCAACATGTAGGATCATAGATTATTATCCAGGGGGCCGTTGAATAAATTACGAACGACAAAAAAGTATCTTAGAATTGTCTTTGGGGCCATAGTGTTGTATAAAATAATGTGTTGTAAGCATAAGATGCTCTGATGATAAAAGTAATCTAAAGTCTTCACAAGGTGTTGTATACAAATACGTTCATTTAGATAATATCTTTGTCTTGTCAGACAACACTGAATGGGAAGAAAACGTCCAAAATGTCGTTTATGGTTGGAATTATCGTATCGTGCAGACCAACACCAGGGAGGTGTTTTTAAAACTAAGAACGATAAAATAATTGATCTTATCGTGGTGTTTGTTGCATTCTCGTTACGTCTTTATGGAGGACGGTCTTACAAGACGATCAGGAAAATATCTTTATTCTTAGTATTTTGAAAGATAACAAATTTTACCTTTTTTCAGGTCCGTTGCTAAGTGGGTTCGAATCTTCATAACATAAGATAATCTCTCTTGAGAAGGGAAATAGTATAGATAAAAACTGCAAAAGATTTCCTGGATTTCTGAGGGCCACATTTAAAACACGGACTGCCACTTCCACCGTGGTCACTATCGCCTGAGGTTAGTCCTAGTCGTAATCGTTAAGCCAGTATCCTTCTTAGTTTTAAAAACACCTCCCAGAAACGAACAAACTTTATTCAACAGCCCCCAGGCTTCCAGGCTATGCTGTATCAGCATGGTAAGACAACGCTCACAGACTAGAAAATACGCCCCTCCACCTGACGCCGACTGGGCAAGTATTTGCCGAGTCTGTGAGTCCAGATTCATTCACAGATTAAACGCCAGATCAGTTTTCCCACATCACCGTTCTTAAATAAATAGTCAGAGAGGAGGATTGCTGGTTTTGTTATCCTGAGTTTGATTTAACTTTCTTTGAGATTCTTTGAGTTGACCTCCTGCAATTTTCCCTTTAGGCCCGTTTCCATTGGCCGATTTCCGGTCGCGGATTTACAGTCAGGAACCACCGACAGACTTTTAGCACTGCTGACCGACTCAGTTCATGAAATGACCCGCGACCTTTTCTGCCCAATGCCCTTCTACCGATTAAAGGCATATCCTACAATTCACACTGGCGCCACCTGGTGATTTTTGAATAATGTCAATTATTAGTCAAAACTGGTTTCTTGGGATTTTTTTCTAATTCTAAACAAGTAAATTTAATAAAGTGAAAAAGACACAAAAAACCAGACACAGTTGATTTCTTTTAAAAAATGATGCATTGCAACCAAGATGACAATGGTGTTATGATATGTGGTATCAGCGGTGAACACGACGTTTCGTATCAATTTATGATACTTCATCAGGTGATCTGTAAATTTAATATTTTGTCCAGCTTATCCAATATTATTAGGTAAAATACGCTAATTTACCTTGGTTTCATTTGCATAGGAAAAGTACTGAAAAATATGTTTTCTTAAATTCTTTCAAAAACAAGGACGGTGACTTATTTTTTTTTAAACCTAGAAAGGTAATACTATATATGTACTATATTCTGTGAAAGTTTGAGGAAAATGACATGGGTTTTACTATGTGAAAAAATACTTTTTAGAATTTCTATATATTCTTATATAAAATTATCGTCATATTGATCTATAAATCAAAAACTAGTACGGTAACCCCCGATTTTTAAGTTAGATATATGTTCCACAACACTTGGAGATCATCTTACTAAATTTTCAGGAAATTGACATGGGTTTTAATTTTCAGGCCAAATTGTCTGATATGCCTTTGAAGGCATATTCTACAATTCACAGTGGCGCCATCTGGTGGTTTTTGAATAATGTCATTTATTAGTCAAAACTGGTTTCTTGGGATTTTTTCTAAATCTAAACAAGTAAATTTAATATTTCGTCCAGCTTATCCAATATTATTAGGTAAAATAGGCTAATTTACCTTGGTTTCATTTACATAGGAAAAGTACTGAAAAATATGATTTTCTTAAATTCTTTCAAAAACAAGGACGGTGACCTATTTTTTTAAAACCTAGATAAGTAATACTATATATGTACTATATTCTGTGAAAGTTTGAGGAAAATGGCATGGGTTTTAATATGTGAAAAAATACTTTCTATATATTCCAATATAAACTTAGGAGTCGGCGAACTTGTCGCAGGCAAATTACGTAACCCAATCAAGCCCATTTACCAACGTTCCGTTGTCAGCGACTAGATTTATCAAGATATTGATAAACTTTTTGCCACATTTTGGACATAGAAACCACAACTTGTCAGCGACAAAAGGACATCTGAAGGAGGTGGTTCACTAATCGGTGGCTGACCCTTGCCTACCTGTCCTACATCTACCGACTACAGCCGACTCCGTTAGGGGGCCTTGGCTGAGAGAAATTACTGCCCGTTTGTTGCCGACAAAGGTATATAAATGTTCTGAAATTGGTAGATGGGCATTGAACTTTAGATTATGCAATATGGCACCACCAACGGATTTATTCCCCGACTAACAGAATTTCAAAGTCATCCGGCAAAGCCAGAAACGATTCAGAAATTCTGGTCGTTGATCAATGAGTTGTCCAACGACCCCCGATACTAAAGAAGAAACCAACATATTCTGGTCAAAGTCGTCGTTCTCCACCAGTTTGATGTGGAGCGATATAAACGAGGTGACAACCGAGTGAATATTACGTAACATTCTAACGAGTTGGAGAATGACTTTTTTGACCAGAAAGAGTTGATTTCTGTATTTATCTCACCCCTGTACACATTAAAGGAATCGACAACATACAGGATATATGTATAGACCATGGGGAACGGTCTGCAATACTCGTAGGGGCATTGAGAACAAGTTCCCAAAGTGTAATGTGGGACACAACTAGCAGGGCCGAGATAAAGTACAATTTGTCTTCCACTCACAAATGCAGGTAGGTATCACAGTGCACCCTGTGTCCAAATTTAACACTGATGCTGCCATCTGGTTTCATGAAAATATAGCAGTTTCCCATAGACACCAATAGATAAGCACTTACCTTCTTAAGATGGCCTTCACATAGAAATTAGCATGGTGAGATAGTATTTATTTAGCATTTCTCATTTCTCATGTTCCCAACAATCAGAATCCAGAATTATTTGGAGATGGAAATAGAACATCAGTGTCATTTAGCAACAAAGTCAAAATATTGTATTTTCCCATAGACACCAATAGTTAAGCACTTACATTTTCAGATGGCCTTCCCATAAAAGTTAGCATTGTGACATGCCAATTTTATGCATTTTATACTTGCTGATATAAGGCCACTCAAAAAAAAACAACTTATTTCTCATCACCGCGCGCATCGGCAAAAACAATTTTAGAAGATTTTTGTTGTTGTTGTTAAAATAAGATGAACCTTGATAAAAATTATGAAAAGTATGTGTATTTAGTATCAAATAAAGCTCCTCATGCCAGGGATGCTTTCAATGTATAAACAGTATAAATCTGAAAACCCTGCAGACACCCTGCATAAGTGGACACTTTGGCCTGGAATGGAGGGTGACCGCTTACGCAGGGTTTTACTGTATGTCTAAAGCCCATTTTATGACACTTTTAAGCCATCTTTGATCCATGGCTTGGTGATGAGAAACAAGTTCCAAAGGAACTTATATTATCCAGAGTTATTTACAAAAACTGATAGAATTCAGACATCATCACACCACAAGCATTCGTCTTTAACTGAGATCAACGAGTATGCTCAGGTACAATATGAGCTCCAGCATGTTGGCTGCGGTAAGTGTTAGCGGTCAAAATGAAGCCTGGAGATGCCGGGGATTGAACCCGGGGCCTTTCACATGCAAAGCGAACGCTCTACCACTGAGCTACATCCCCACGTTCAGAAGAAATGGCCATCGGTTCAGATTTATACCTGTTGCATCATACATGAGTCAGGATACCTAAAAAAAAATCATATTAATGCCCTCTTTCGATATTTTGCAGGTTCGATTGGCTTTATACACTCGCCATGAGGCATCATTTCTTCAGTATTTCTATAACTGCTTTTAATAAGAGGATACTGGACCAATACTAATCAATTTTTCACTGAATGTGGATTTAACATATTTTGTATTTCTATTCAAAACGACTGAAATAATCAGTATTATAATTTAACATATGCCACGTGATTATACACCGGAATTATGAACGACTTTGTGCCCTCCTCAGTGGAATAAACTGCCTGTCCTTACGATGGTAGCTCGGCCTCAGGAAAAAAAAGAGCATTTGCCTTGGAACAGAGGGTATCACCTTTTATTATCCACCTAATAAATAGTGTCCATAGAAAACACATAGGGAGTTTGTATCGACATACCCGGCGCATACGGATATGTTGTTTGCTCCGGGTAGCGCATACGGAAAGTAGTGCGAACGGAAAAATAGTGCATAACTAAAATGAACTGATATCGACATGCCACTTGCCCAGAAAAGGTTGATAATAAATACAATACATACATAAATACTGGTTTCAGGTAAAAGCGGCTGTATACGCTCGGATATTACTACGCGTCAACTCCTCGACGCATACAGCCGCTTGTATCTGAAACCAGTCAATATTGTGTATATACATGGACAGTGTATTCCCTAGAGCTCTGTATGCCCATACCTTATATAAGGTCTATACTGTCCAATATATTGATGCAACTTTGAGTATAGGAAACCTGCTAGATTAATAAAGAGTAGTCATCTGCAGAATGGGCACTTGATCGGCATTAGCATCTCATAGCACATTCACACAGTCCTTATACCGCAGATCCAACATACAAGTTGTAAAGGGGGGCGTCCACCAACCACGACAAGGCTACGACAATGGCTTTCTGACAAGGTCCACGATTGGCTAGACTGGCCTCAGTCCCTGTATCCTACCCCTCCACCCCTTCTGAGTGACACAGGGACTGGTCTCATCCGTAATCGGCCGTGTAGACTGGCGCGATTTTGCGCCACACTCCCCAAGCAGAGGTCTGGCTACTGGTCAGGATATCTGGTGGGTTTTTTATACCCTCTCACTTTGATCTCAATCGGGGCACAGTCAGGAGTAGGCGAAATATATTGCTGTGACAACACAGGCGGCCAGGGAACTGGAGGAGGGGAGGGGGAGGGGCAGAGGGAGGTATAGGGTTACAGGGAGTGGCTTGGGGTCATAAACAGGAGATTCTGGTCAGAGTGGACAAGTCTTTGATTCATGGGCCAGTCAGAGAAGGACACATGCTATAATGAATTGTATTCCGATTTTCTTTAATCATTTAATGAATGTTCATAATCAGAGACTTGAGCAAGTCTAACGATTGGCCTACGATTGGATAGCTTGTCGTAGCCTTGTTGTGGTTGGTGGACCCCAGTTCCCTACAAGAGCCTATGACAAGGCCATGACAGGCTGCGACTGGAAGCTTGTCGGGGGCTTTCCGACAAGGTTACGACAAAATCAAACATATTAGATTTTCCCCACAACTGGACCCTTTTCGTAGAGTGTCATGGCATGTCAGGAGCATGCCGAAGAGGGCTACAATAGGAAATTTTGGTGGAGCGTGCACTTCCCGATACGCACTAACAACACTGTCGCAGCGCTCCCCTTCTCACGACAAGGCTGCGACAAGGCTGCGATTGGAACTTTCATGTTGGCACTTGTCATAGCCTTGTCGTGCTTGGTGGACGCCCCCCTCAATGCGGCGATTCCATTTGCCGACTGAAACCCCGAAGCTCAATTTCTCGCCGTAAAAAAGTAGGTCGGTGGGATGTGGTTCTCCTTGTGAAAGTTGTTGGTACATAATCAATGACCAAAGACAGACCGCCACAGGTCAAATCAGTTTCCTTTGATTTCGTCAATGGGTGCAGAAGTCGGTCGGTGGTGCCAAATTGCATAAGGTCTGTGATGAAAATCATTGACCTTTTCTGTTTCCACTAAATGATGAATGCATTGAAGGCTTGGTTTCATATATCCGATTTCACTCCCAATGTGGTCAAGATGTACTCTAGTTTCAGTCCTGCCACCAAAACGGGCCTATGTCTGGTCTCTATCGTCACAATGCAATAGTGTAGGTGGGCGTGGCGTCTCGGCCCCTTCGGCATCTCGGACCCATTTTTGTGCGGTCATCTCGGCCCCCTCGCGGCCGCGTTTCGCACTCCCGCTTTCGTGGGTTAAGGCTAGGGTTAATGTTAGGAAAAGGGTTAGGAGTAGGGTTAGGGTTAGGGATGGGGCTTGGGATAGAAATAGGGCTAGGCTTAGGGTTAAGGTTTGGGATGGGGATAGGGATAGTGATAGGGATAGGGTTAGGGTTACGGTTAGGGATAGGGAAAGGTTAAGGGTTAGAGATAGGGTTAGGGTTAAGGTTTGGGATAGGGTTATGGCTGTGTTAGGGATAGGGAAGTGTTAGGGTTAGGGGAATGGTTTTCTGTTTGTTTTCTTCCCCAGAGAAAACCAAATTTGAAGCCAAGATAGAGTTAGGGTTATCACACATGTTTTGTAAGATATGTTTTCGTTTTGTAAGATTCTTTACTTTGGATAATAGACAACAAGTATAATACAGTGAAGCTTGTGTCTTTGGGAATAGATCTGTATTTTGAGTAAGGTCCGGCGTCCACCTACTACGATATGGCTCCGATATGGTCTACGATGCACCTCCCGATAAAAAATCAAAATCGCGTCGGAAGGTTACCTAATATCAGGGCAGTTGACCACGTTTCTGCGATTAGACACCGATAAAAACCCATACAAAGCATGGTGGATTGGCATGTCTAGACATATGTCTACGATTTTGCACCTCCCCGATATGGCACCGATTTTGACATTTTGTATGGGTGCCATATCGGGAGGTCTACGATTCTAACTAGTAGGTGGACGCCGGGCCTAAGTAATCAAATTGAAAGATATTTTCCGTTTTCGCGCATGAAGGCGGGGGTCCGAGATGCCGATGGGTCCGAGGTGCCGTAGGGGGCCGGGATGTCAAATTGGCTGAGACATCCGGGAATCGGTGGGCGTCAGGACCAAAACTGGAGTAGATCTTGACCATAAATTTGTTATATGGAAGCAGGCCATAAATGTATCGCATAATCGGAAATGCCATAATCGGTGGTCATAATCGGCAGGTGGAAACGCCGCATAATCCTCTAATCTGCCGAGCTGAAGGGACTCTTTGAAAAGCTCATCTGAGACATAATCAGCATTCTGCTGACACTCAAACACAGCGAGGCAGTGGTGCTGATTGGAGCGGCGCAGTGGGCCCTGGCTCCATGTTGAATTAATCGTGACTCCGGATACAAATTAGCCCGGCAGGCTGTGCGAAGTACCCACTAGAGATGGTCTGTTCCCCGTATTAAAGTTATAGACTATGTCTGATTGAATATCTTCTATAGGGCACATAGCTATTGTGCTGTAGAGGCAGCCATCTTGCCCCTTGACGCCATCCAAAACACCAGATAAAATTCAATTATTAATGGATTTTATCAGAAATGTATTGTTGGGCTTGCCATAGAGGAATTTCAGCCTTCAACCGATATGGCTCCGATACAAAAAGTGAATATCGGAGACATATTGGGAAGGTGCAAAATCGTAGACATATGTCTAGATATGACAATCCACCACGCGTTGCATGGGTTTTTTATTGGTGTCTTATAGCAGAAACGTGATCAACTGCCCCGATATTAGGTGACTTTCTGACGCGATTTTGATTTTTCTATCTGGAGGTGCATCGTTGACCATATCAGTGCCATGCCATAGTAGGTGGACGCTGGGCCTCAGACAATAGGCCGTGCAACCATGTTGGGGACTGAAAACTAGTTATTGTTGACCTAATATACACAATTTGTCATAACTTAAACTCTCCGAAGTATACAGGTTTGCAAAAGGTACCATATTAAACCAGAAATTATGGGCTTTATTGCCATATGAATTTTCAAGTTATTTAGATATTTTATGTGTTTTAATTTTTAACGTGTTCTCTGTGAAATCATAAAGTAAGGCAAAATGTTTGACTTCAGGAATATGACTGAAGATTCCATAGAATTCCATATGGAAGCAAAATCAAAACACAGTTTAATCAAATAGAGATTTCCTTTACGATGATTCTGATACCTTAACTTTCGTTATACCCAGAGTAGAAATTAAAATGGACTGTTTTGTTATCAAAAAAGAAAAGTAGCAAAAAGCCGTTTTTTTAGTGATATCTGCCATCTGTCAAAGCTCTTCATGGTAGGCAGAAAATGGAGAAGAAAGGCTTGCTTGATAATGGTGCAATATTTTTATATTGTAATTTCAGAGAATGTCTTTCCTTTAGTTATCATTTACAAACAAATAATTACTTAAACTAACTAGATATGCAGCACAGGTCAATCTATAAGATTTTTTAAGAAAAGACTATTTGAATCCCGATTCCACTATGCATTCAGCTCTGCTTATGTCTGAAGAGGAGGGTATTCAATTCCTGAGTAGCCCCACTTCATTAAAAATAATTAAAACTGAGGCTGATTGTCACGAAACACGCCTTGGATATTTTTTCTGTAAATCCATGTGATGAGTTCAATTTTCATGAATTACAACAAAAAAAATCAATTAATAATGGAATCGAGAACCACTAAAAATGAAAGCATTGTGTCAATTTCTCTTAAGAACAGACTGAGGAATTGGCTCAAATAAAAAGACTTTGCGCTGAAAAGGACAATCAGTCTTCCTGAAGAAAATTTGGCTTTCAAAGGACATTCCATAGTACGGTCATTATCCAGGTCCAAGCAGAGGTAAATTTGACGACCATTGTCTTAAAGGCATATCCTACAAGACACGGTGCCGCCACCAGGGACCTCTTTAATTATTACTCACTTTTTGTCAATCCTGATTCGAGTGAGATTCACACGGAGAGATTTATGTACCTGAGACAGGTGTCCTTCACACCTTTACCCCTAGTCTCAGACTATTCTTTTCAGGGACCTGTTTCACTAGTTTTGTGACATGTCCAGATGGCGTGACATGTCTAGATGGTGTCTAGATGGTGTGTCCGGTTTCATAAGAACTATACATTAAACTTCATTTTGTGCGTTCTTGCTTGCACTGTTGGTGCCCCTTTTCATGTCTGTCTTCACTTTTGTCACAAAACTAGTGAAACATGTCCATGATGTGTAGATTTGTCTAATTCCTATGTTTGGGGTCTGTCTTTTCCTAAGGGCAGCTACTTGTGTTGTCACAAAACCAGACAACCCAATCTGTCTGTATGGTGTCACAGACATATCACGAAACTAGTGAAACAGGTCCCTGGTACAACAATCTCATGGAAAGGTGATTTTGGCCACTTTCAAGGCACAACAGCAAATTGAATCCACATAGGGGGACATACCAGGTATATTATCTCAGGGCCCCGTTGTTCCAGGATTACGACAGAGCAGAATAGCGATCTGAGGGCCTAAACGTTGCTCCTGAAGTTTTGCGGATCATGTCATAATCGCAAAGGCGCATCGCCGCGTAAAATATGGCTTTTAGCGATACTTTTTACGCGCACCCTCACACCATTGCGGATCGTCTGCGGATCGCATTACTTTGGTTAGAGATGGCCTTGTCTGAAATTCTGATGGGTGATGGCACTACGATCCCCCCGCCCGTTGTTCTTCTACCTATAGAAAATGGCGATCCACACCAACAGGTGTCAGATCAGTTTTAACTCTGCTGCCATCTGTATTTAATTTTAAAAAACTTATGAATCTTTCCCTGTCTCATTCAAAATGTGCCACTGAATTGTTGTATCGCTATCGCATCGCAAAAAAATAGCGATACTGCGGGAATATAGGGATACAATCCGATATTACAGGAGCAACGCTTTTTTAGTCTGATGGTTAAAGTAATCGTAAAAATAAAATTGCGATCCGATTATAGCTAGCGATATCACAAAAACAGGAGCAACGGGGCCCTGACATAGTACATTCAAGTTTTAAAATCATAAGTTATTTAACAGACTATATATAGGTAATAATCGATGGTTTTCTGGACAGGCGGCCGTAAACCACGAGAGGCAGACGCGTAGTAATACACAAGCACTAGCGAGTGTGTTACGACGTCAACCTCGAGTGGTTTACAGAGCTGCCTGTCCACATAACCATCGTTTGTTACATTTATCATCCATCTTATTGAATGAATTAAACCCAGTAGTGGCTGTATTAAAGGGCATAATAAAGGCACTAATCGCCATATTAAAGGGTGTAACAACAGGGGCTATTTCTTGGCTCTAGAACAGAAATGGGTTATTTACCCCGTATACCATGGTCTTGAGGCCGTATACCACAGATGTGAATCCGTTTACCACAGGTATGGTATCTGATAGGTTTTATATAATGGGTCGTGGTTTACTGAGTCCCCATACATTTTCAATGGTGTCTTTGTATATGATGGATAATAAAATAATATTCTAGTGGTCAGTCCATTGCGCCGATTTCACTTCCGATGTGGTTCAGATGTACTCCAGTTTCAGCCCTGGCACCATAACTGGCCTCTGTCTGGTGTCTGTCTGGAGGCCATCGGCGCAATGGAACAGGGTATTTGGGCGTCAGCACCAAGACTGGAGTACATCTGTGCCCCGTTGCTCCTGTTTTTGTGGTATCGCTTGATATAATCGGATCGCAATTTTCTTTTTACGATTACTTTAACGATCCGACTAAAAAAGCGTTGCTCCAGTAATATCGTATTGTTTTGCTATATTTCCACGGTATCGCTTATTTTTACGATGTGATTACGATACAACAATTCAGGGGCACATATTGAATGAGACAGGGCAAAATTAAATAGTTCTTCAATTAAATACAGATGGCATCACAGTTAAAACTGATCTGACACCTGGTGGTGTGGATCGCTATTTCCTATAGGTAAAAGAACAAGGGGCAGGAGTTGGTGGTGCCACCATGGATCGTTATTTGAAACATCAGACAAGGCTGTATTTAACCTACAGCGATACGATCTGCAATGCTGTGAAGTTCCGCGTAAAAAGTATCGCTAAAAGCCTATTTTACGCGGCGATGTGCCTATGTGATTCTGATACGATCCGCAAAATTTCAGGAGCAACGTTTTGGCCCTCGGATCGCTATTCTGCAATCCGGAGCTCTGTCGTAATCCTGGAGCAACGGGCCCCAGGACCACATCGGGAGTGGAATCGGCACAATGGAAAACATCTTCGGCTCCTCAGTCCGGAGTCTTTGTCAGAGAACCACTCACATTGTGAAGTCTGCTCTGTTCATCTCGGAATAATTGCTGATTGACAGCGGACACGGAAGAAGGCTGTGTCACCAATTACCACTTCTCCTCTACATGAGCGGCATTCATGGGGTCAGGGCCCCGTTTATGACAGAGTTGTGGATCGCAGAATAGCAATCTGAGGGCCAAAATGTTGCTCCTGAAATTTTACGGATCATGTCGCAATCGCATAGGCACATCGCCGCGTAAAATATGAAACATACAGATTCTATCCCTTGGTATAACTGATTACACAGGCTCTACGTAACAGGCCGCTGGAGCCGACCCTTGGTTACGATCAACACGGTCGCCCCCATGCGTAAACACAGAGCCAGCATATTACCTTATCTCAATGTATTCTCATCAGTCTAACTAGCATAGCGCATTGCAGTCACACCAGAAATAAAGCTTGTAACGGACGAAGCCTTGGATTCATTCATTCAGCTTACTAGTCACACCTGATACTAACAATACTCAAGTTGTATGTTGCAATCTTTGTTATGTTCTGTAAAACCAAACAAGGAAATTCAAACTGAAAATAACACTGATGCAAAGCTCATGAAGGAAAACATTGCTTCCATATCATAAAGGGATATATCTGGTGGCAAACTGGAATACTTTTAAAGGCATCTCGGACAATTCACGGTGCCCCCACCTGGTGATTTTAAAATCCTGTCAATTATCAGGCAAAGCTGGTTCCTTGGGATTCATTCTACTTACAAATAAGTAGATATGGTGTTTTGCCCAGTTTATCGAATCCTAATAGCTAAAGTAAGCCAATTTACATTTGATTGTATCATATTGGAAATGTAGTGAATATTAAATTTCTTTGCAATTTTCTAAAAAAAAAAGACGGTGACCCAAGGTTTTTAAATTTGGAATGTGTAGTACTTGTTATATACTATATTCTGTGAAGGCTTAATAAAATGACATAGGTTTTACTAGTTATGTGAAAAGCAACCTTATAGAATTTCTTTATATTCTATCATAATATTATCATAATATCAATCTCTAATTTAGCATGGTGACCGTCAATTCTTTATTTTTATATGTGTTCTGCAAAGCTTTGAGCTCATCATATTCAATTTCAGGAAAATTACATGGATTTTAATTTTCAAGGCAATTTCAAGGCAATCTTAAAATTACATGGATTTTAATTATCAAGGCAAGGTGTCCAATATGCCTTTATGTGTGCAAACCATATCCGAATAATTTAAGAAAAACTCTTCGATTATAACGACATACGGTAATTCATGTTATTTCCCTCTAGAAAGGCACCAATTTATCATGACAACACAAAAAAACCAGGAGGTAGAGTGAAGGTTTGAAGGATGAGGCTGGTGTAGATATAATGAGGCCTTCATTTACTGCACAGTGTGCAGTATGAGGTCAACAGGATGCCCGACTCACTGCAATCAACAATCTATCAGAACTGACACCCCTCACAACAAACACACACAGTAGAAGACAATCCATCTCTACAGTTACAGCTATAGGTCTGCGGGGAATATTGATGACTCCTCAGATTGTAAATGTGTGATCATGAGCACTCTCCACGCAGAGATTCTGCGCTCTACTTCCTGCGGCCGCTTGTATCTCTGCACCGACCTGCCTGTTTGGGACAGAATCTGTCCCATCCGCCAGTTTTTTCAAATATCCTAAATTTGTCATGGTTTGGGCAGTATTTTCTATTCTACTTGAACATAGAGATACACATATTTATATGGTTAATGGTTTTCACTCATTTCTTTTATTTGTTATTTCAAACTAGACACAGTCTCTGGGATTACTGTCTTCACTGGAAGGCACCTCATGTGTTGCAGGGTTTTGTTTTGACAGTCGAAGGGACAGTCTAATCAACCTTGGATTCACATTATAAAGTGGTTTAAAGCTGAAAAGGAACAGCTTTAATTTCTTTAAAGTTCATTTAATAATTCCCATATTTCACAACTCATAATATATGAGTTGTTTGAGTTTCATAACTTTTGACAGTTACCCTGTTTTGAATCTGAAATCTTAGCTGGTTCCCCCTGTCTTTAGTGGATACCCAGGGAACCAGCTTTGGGTTGAGGCAGATATAAGCAAGCGCTAGCGCCACGAAAGATCTGCTGGGAGAGTGGATCATGAGCGCTTCCCTTGATCGTGTCTGTCTCGAGCCAAGATTACGGATGGTATTTGATCGGGATATGAGTCTGTTGGACTGGTGTCGTGATCCATTTCGTGGATCTTCACCTGGTAGGAGAGGTATTTGCTGTGGGTGATGTAGTGATGTAAGGTCTGAAGTTCATATGTGGATACTGGAGAACTCGACCCGTAACGAACTCGTCCCGATTTAAGAACTCGACCCGTAACGAACTCGTCCCGATTTAATAACTCGACCGATAACAAACTCGAACCTTAACGAACTTGACCCGTAACGAACTCGACCCGTTTTAAGAACTCGACCCATAACAAACTTGTCCCATAAAAAAACCTGACCCGTAACAAACTGGACCCATAACAAACTGGACCCATAACAAACCTGACCCATTTTAAGAACTCAACTCCTAAAAAATTATACCTGTATAAAAACTTTACCCATAACAAACTCTGTTTTAAGAACCCAACCCCTTTTAATAACTTGACCCATAACAAATTTGACAGACTCAACCTGTTTTAGGAACTCGACCCATAATTAACTCGACTCATTAAAAACTTGAACCGTAACAAACTCGACTCATTTTAAGAACATGACCCATAACGTACATCATAGGGCATATCAGAGCGTGTCAGGAGCTCAGTGGATGCCCGGCCTAAAGCCCAATGCCCATCTACTGATTTCGGAACATTCATGTACCTTTGTCGGCGACAAACGGACGGTAATATGTCTCAGCCAAGGCATCCTAACGGAGTCGGCCGTAGTCGGTAGATGTAGGACAGCTAGGCAAGATTGAGCCACCGATTAGTAGACAGATTTGCTTAGGACTAATATCCACCACCCAATCTCCTCAATGTCCGCAGATCGAGCGAAGAGTTACGTAATTTGCCTGTGACAAGTTCACCGACTCCTATACGATTTGCAAACTAATCGCTCAACCCTGAATCGGTAGATGGGCATCAGGCTTTACAGTGGCTGGAACTTCAAGCCCAAGTCTCCCGGCATGGCTGCCATCTCCAGTTATTAGGCCCAGCGTCCACCTACTACGATATGTCTCGTTTTGTGGCTTGTACAGCATGGTCAGGACGTTCTATAGAAGTACGCATAAACATATCTGAGCACCCCTTACGACGAGAATTATCTTCTCATATCTCATCTGACTTGTCACTTATATTAGCCACCCGTGTATAATCGGCTTAAAGTGCTTCTAACCTCGAGCCCAGGATTAAGCGGGATTCCCACTGTGGGATTCATGTGTTTGCCTGAGGCCCAATACACATCTACCGATTCAGGGTTGAACGATTAGTTCCCAAATCGTATAGGAGTCGGTAAACTTGCCCCAGGCGAATTACGTAATACCTTGGCCCGTATCAGCCACCCAATCAAGGGCCATTTTCCAAAGTTCCATTGTCGGCTACTAGATTTATCAACATGTTAATAAATTCTGGCCACTGATTTAGGAACATCTCAAGCAGGTGGTTTCCCTAATCATTGCCTAACTCTTGCCTAGCTGTCCTACATCTACTGACTGGGGCCGACTCCGATAGGATGGTTCGTCTGAGACAAATTATCGTCCGTTTGTCGCCAACAAAGGTACATAGATGTTCCGAAATCGATAGATGTGTATTAGGCTTTAGGCAAATCCTGCTGAGATTCTGTAGACGAACACAGTCCATTTCCATTTCCCCAAGACGTGTATTTTCTCCAGTAATTGTTAGTGACATTTAGGGGGGGGGGGGGGTCCACCGGGCTCCCGACGCGTGCCGATATTGAGCTCCCGATACAAAATTCATATCGTAGCAAAATCGTAGCGCATGTCGGGCAGTTGGTCAGGTTTCTAGGATAACGCACCGACACGCACCGACTTGCTACCATAAAAAACCTGTATCGTAGAGGGTCTACGACAATGGATCATGTATCGATTGTCGTAGCGCGTCGGTGCGCGTCGGTGCGCGTCAGTATGTATGGGTGACACAAAATCATATGAAATGATCAACGAAAAATTATGAAATTTCAGAATATCTGGAACATATAATGATTATGCCGCTCTGCAAATATGGTGATTTAATATTGTTTTGTATCTACAGACAAAATACCAATCATAAATATGCATTATTTCTGGAATTATAAAGGAAAAATAGTTGATTACACTGGTTGCATCGTGAGCTATATCGGGGTGTATCAGGACCATGGTACCTTTTTCATGCACCCTCCCAACACGTTACGACGCGGACCGACGCGAACCGACGCGAACCGATATGCTACGATATGGTCATTTTGTATCGGTGCGCGTCGGCGTGTATCGGCGTTGGTGGGTGCCCGGTCTTATCCTTAAAAGGAAAAGAATCTCATGAGAGTTTGAGCCCTGTGAGGTACATGAATCCAACCGTGTGAATTCCATATTAGCAAATGGGTGCGACTGGCAAAGTAGAAACCGAGTATTATAGGAAAACAGGCTCGGCGTTTTATCTGTTAATGTTTCTGACCTCCCAGACCGGGAGATAGTATGTGAAACCATGGTTATGGTGACAACACAGGCTTACTTTTTGAGTTGTCTCAGATTTGTTCAGAACTCGCTGTTTACTGCGAGTTCCGAACGAAATAGACATTTCAAAGCAGGCCGTTCATGGTTATACAGCGATTCGTACACGATTTTCCGTCAATTTAATCATGATTGGTTCTTACCAGACTTCCTCAAGGTTCTTTTACATCACAAGGATGGGGATCGTATCTATGTGCTGAATCTAGATAGAAATCTTAGCTTGCCCCTAGACATTTGGGTACACGGTCATCTCGGCCCCATTGGCATCTTGGACCTCTTTTTGTGCGGTCATCTCGGCCCCCTCGCGGCCGCGTTTCGCACTCCCGCTTTCGCGGGTTAAGGATAGGGTTAATGTTAGGGAAAGGGTTAGGGTTAGGGTTAGGGTTAGGGATAGGGATAGGGATAGGGATAGGGTTAGGGATAGGGTAAGCGTTAAGGTTTGGGATAGGGTTAGGGATAGGGATAGGGTTAGGGTTAGCGTTAAGGTTTGGGATAGGGTTAGGGATAGGGATAGGGTTAGGGTTGAGGTTAGGGATAGGGTTAAGGTTTGTGATAGGGATAGGGATAGGGATAGGGTTAGGGATAGGGTAAGCCTTAAGGTTTGTGATAGGGTTAGGGATAGGGATAGGGTAGGGTCAGAGTTAGCGGTAAGGTTTGTGATAGGGTTTTCACACATGTTTTGTAAGATATGCTTTTGTTTTGTAAGGTTCTTTATTGTGGATAATAGACAAATAATATATTACAGCAAAGCTGGGAATCCGTACTTTGGGTAAGTAATCACATTGGAAGACATTCTCTGTTTTCGCGCATGAAGGCGTGAAAGCTGTGAAAGCGGGGGGCCGAGGTGCCGATGGGTCCGAGGTGTCGTAAGGGGCCGAGACAACCGGGAATCGACATTTGCCAAGGTGAGAGGTCTTTTACTTCCCACACCACTAGGATTGGCCTCTGATATAGCAGTAAATATACCACTGCTGGGGATGATGGAGAAGGGTGGCTGCACACCACACCACAAAGACATGGTATGAGAAGGACTGGACTTTGATATAGCAGTAAATCTAACACTGCTGGGGATGAAGGAGAAAGGTGGCTGCACACCACACCACAAAGACATGGTATGAGAAGGACTGGACTTTGATATAGCAGTAAATCTAACACTGCTGGGAATGAAGGAGAAAGGCGGCTGCACACGACACTACAAAGACATGGTATGAGAAGGACTGAACTTTGATATAGCAGTAAATCTAACACTGCTTGGGAAAAAGGAGAAAATAGGCTGTACACCACACCATATAGACATGGTATGAGAAGGACTGGCCTTTGATATAGCAGTAAATCTAACACTGCTGGGGATAAAGGAGAAGAGTGGCCGTACACCACACCACAAAGACATGGTATGAGAAGGACTGGCCTCTGATAGAGCAGTAAATCTACCACTGCTTGGGATGACAAGAAAGGTGGCTGCAGAGGCAATCAAACCCACAGGGTCCTTCAACCTTGAGATTGCAAACCAAGTGCTCTGAACACCACTAAGCTATCTCCCTGTTCCCCTGAACACTATGGGGTGCCGTTCAGAGAATTGCCATTTGCTCCCTATATTTAACAATCGTCAACGAAATACACTAATACCTAATCCAAAACCCCTTTTGTGACGAAACGGTTTTCCTTAAAACCCTTTTCCCACGAAAATGTTTTGCCAAATTTGCACGAAAGAGTGATTCTAAACGAAAGGGGTTTCCCAAAAACCCTTTTGTGACGAAAGGGGTTAGGAAAAACGCCTTTATGACAAAATGGTTTTAAGGAAACCCCTTTCATCACAAAAGGGTTTTAGAAAAACGCTTTCGTCGTGAAAGTGTTTTAGGGAAACGCTTTCGTTACGGAAGGGTTTGGGGAAAAACCGTCCATGCACGGATGGGGTTTCCTGGAAAATGCAGAAGAGTTTATGCAGAAGAGTTTTTGTCGGTATGTTTTGGTGTTTTTTGCATATTTGAGTGTACTTCCATTTTAGAAGAGATAATATGAATTTATCAATAGGTGATAAACAGATAAATATGTCCATGCTAAGATAAAATCAGAAGAATTTCCTGTAAGGTCTGAGTCCCCACTGGCCATTTTATTTGGAGCGCTTCAGTATATATTCACTCGGCTATCGCCTCGCATATATTACTGATTGCTCCAAACTTGGTTGCGAACGGGAAACAGACCAGATCGGTAGAGAATTGAAATGTCGTGAATGGCGCGCTATACAGTAGACTCTACAGTCACCAGGAACCTGTTTCACTAGTTTCGTGACATGTCTGTGACACCATACAGACATTGGGGTTGTCTAGTTTCGTGACAACACAAGTAGCTGCCCTTAGGTAAAAACAGACCTCAAACATAAGAATTAGTCAAAGCTACACGTCATGGACCTGTTTCATTAGTTTCGTGATAAATGTGTGAGACAGATATGAAAAGCGGCACCAACAGTGCAAGTAAGAACGGACGAAACGAAGTCCAATGTTTAGTTCTTATGAAACCAGACACACCATCTAGACACCATCTAGACATGTTATGAAACTAATGAAACAGGTCCCTGGTCCTAGCCCCGTTATGGGAATCAGACCAACATAATGTAACACAGTGTCCAGAACGGCGTCCCACAGAGTAGACTCTACAGTCAGCAGGTCCTAGTCTCGTTAAGAGAATCAGACAGGAGACATAATCTAACACAGCCCTGCCACTTCCGGATCCGTGCCAAAGGCGCCCCCTGCCAGACGGGCAGTGAACCATCCCCAGGGGGAACGCTGCATGACGAGAATCCCCATCCGGTTTGTCTCAGCCAATCAGGACGCGAGAAGATGGCCGCGAGGGGGCAGCACTCCCAGATACGCTCTCCGCGAAGCACGGAGGTCACGTGTCGCTGCCATTAATTCACACCGAAAGAAAATAAAGATAATAGATTTTTTTTCTTCTTTTTTTTTGTATCACCGATACCGTTTCGCATGCGGGTTATCATGGGGGATGTCTTTGATCTGGGAGCAGAACCAATCAAGGCCGGGACCCAGTCCGTCGCCGGCCTCGCGCGGCTTAATCAACGCTCCCCTAATGGAAACTCCCCGATTATCGCCCACGTCCGCCCACTTATCATTGCTCATCTCCTCTCTATAGCGCTGAGACTGGCCACTTCTTGCATTATCGCTCATCAGACGGTAGGGTGGCTGGAGTTCGCAGTGGAGTGGATTGAGGTCTATTTAAACGGGGATTCGCGGATATTTATTGTGGCCATCCCTCTGATGGTTATACATGTATATATCCTGGGAAGAAAAGATGAAAAAAGAGAGCGCTGTGTGTGTGAACCTGTCGTGTGTCCGAGTCGAGATGAAACCCGCCCGCTGTGAAGTTCCCGCCTGATGACCCAATATTTGAGCAGCGCGCGCGGCGGCGGGAGTCCGTTGTAGCGGGTATGAGTTGGATGTCGTCTGCTCGTGAAGGGTGAGTGTGAGCAAATAGAGGAGGGGCCAGTCCACTCTCCACCACAACGCCCGTCCACTCTCCACCACAGCGGGTTGACAGAAGGACATGGCCGGCCGGTCAGAAGGGATCTACAACAAGCAGGCAGGGTTTGTGTGGCCGCGTGCCAACTCTAGGCCACTGCCAGGCCATAGATAGGCCAGCGCCAGGCTAATTTCAACAAGGCCAAACAAGGTCAAAGAAGGCCAAAACAAGGCCAAAACAAGGCCAAAACTAGGCCAAAACTAGGTCAAAACAAGGTCAAAACTAGATCCAAAACAAGGTCAAAACAAGGCCAAAACAAGGCCAAACAAGGTCAAAACAAGGCAAACACAAGGCCAAAACAAAGTCAAAACAAGGCCAAAACGAGGCCAAAACTAGGTCGAAACAAGGCCAAAGGGACACAGCAAGGCCACAAGGCCACAAGAAGGCCAAAACGAGGGCAAAACTAGGCCACAAGTCGACCACAAGGCCAACTTCAGGCAAAAGTCAGGCAACCCTCAGGCCATGTAGACACTGTGTGTGTGCCAAATGGAAGCTCCAGGCCACCATTGCCAGGCCACAGACAGGCCAGTGCCTTGTCAGCGCTAGGCTAAAACAAGGCAAAAAAAAAGGCACAAGGTCACTACAAGGCCACCACAAGGCCACAACATGGCCAACATCAGGCCAAAGTCAGGCAACCCTCAGGACATTCAGACATCATGTGTGTTGCTCCTTGCCAACTCCAGGCCACTACCAGGCCATAGACACACCAGCAGCAGGCTACCATCAGGCCAAAACAAGGCCAAAACAAAGTCAAAACAAGGCAACACATCCACCACAAGGCCACCACAAGGCTAACGTCATGCCAAAATCAGGCAACCCTCAGGCCATGCAGACACCATGTGGCCATGTGCAAACTCCAGGCCACGGCCAGGCCACTACCAAGCCACTGCCAGGCAAGCACCAGCCAAAACCAAGGTCAAAACAAGGCCAAACAGCAATGACAAGGGGACCGCAAGGCCACCATAAGGCCTCCACAAAGCCAATATCAGGCCAGAGATAGGCAACCCTCAGGCAATGCAGACAGCGTGTGTATGGCTGCGTGCCAACTCCAAGGCACTGCCAGGCCAATAACAGGCCACTGCCAGGCCATCTCCGGGCCATCTCCGGGCCGTCTCCAGGCCATCTCCGGGCCATCTCTGGGCCATCTCCAGGCCAACTCTAGGCCAACTCCAGGCCATCTCCAGACCAACTCCAGGCCAACTCCAGGCCATCTTCAGGCCATCTCTGGGCCATCTCCAGGCCAACTCTAGGCCAACTCCAGGCCATCTCCAGGCCAACTCCAGGCCAACTCCAGGCCGTCTCCAGGCCATCTCCAGGCCGTCTCCAGGCCGTCTCCAGGCCAACTCCAGGCCATCTGCAGGCCATCTCCAGGCTATCTCCAGGCTATCTCCTGGCCAATTCCAGGCCAATGCCAGGCCAATGCCATGTCAGTGCCAGGCAATACCACAATGAGCAATGCACAGCGGTAAAGCCGGAGGCAAACCAAGCGAGAAACGCAGCGATTTCCAGAATCGGGAACAAGAAATGGCTGTGCCTGAGCTACTTTTTCATAGCCTGATCGTTCACCTGATCATTGCTTGTGAGATGCTAAATGTTAGCTCCAGAGATTTTAGTATAAAATAATATCTCACATACCTGCCGTTTTGTGGATTCCGGAGATCGCTGCCTTGACTCGGTTGGTATGTCCCCGACTCTAAGGTCCGTCTGTGGTGTCTGACTGTAGATCAGTGAGGGCCAATGTAAAGGCCCGTCTCCGAAAAAAGTGTAGATCTTTCGTGTCTTCCTAATAGCCTTTTTTTTTCTTTTTTCTTTTTAGTTTATTAGGAGTATCTCTCATAGAAATTAGTTTTTCAGATGCAACAAGCGGACAGATTATACTAAGTTCAACGGTCACAAGTACATCTAGATCAATAGTTAAGTTATACCATAGAGAGTGAGATAAGGTGATAATGGATTTGGTTTGATGAGATGTATTTCTGGCTGGAAGAGTCATTCCGAGGTTATTCTGATGGTGATCACTTTTTTGAACTCCTCGATCTCCTTTATAATATGATATGAGGCTGGCAACCCATTCCACCCCTTTACCTCCGTTAGGATGCCTTGCCTAAGACAAATTACCGTCCGTTTGTCGCAGAAGAAGGTACATGAATGTTCCGAAATCGGTAGATGGGCATTGGGCTTTAATCGGCTAATCCACTAAGCTATGTGGTAGTCGGCGACAGTTGTCTGCCCAAAATGTGTGTCGGCTGGAATTATCTCCTTGGTGGATCAGCAAATAAAGCAGCCATGACAGTTGTCGCCGACCTCTGGCCCACCTTTGTGCCTCCAAAATCCCGTCGCCGACAAGAGAGGATCGTCTGCTGGATGTTAAAATCCTGTCAGTGGAGCGTCTTCTGACCTTCTGCTGGGTCTGTTTTGGTAGATCAGCCGCTTAAAGGCCAATGCCCATCTACCGATTTCGGAACATTTATGTACGTTTGTCAGCAACAAACGGAGAGTAATTTGTTTCAGGCGAGGTATCCTAAACGGAGTCGGTAGATGTAGGACAGCTAGGCAAGGCTACCCAGCGATTAGTGAACCACCTCCTTCAGACGTCCTTTTGTCGCAGTTGTGGTTTTTGTCCTCCCCCAATGATCAGTGGACCATACACCGATTTTATCAGTGTGCGTATGTATATGTCGGTAGGTGTAGACTGTTTTCCTTAGGATTAATACCCTCCACCCCATCTCCTCGAGGGCCGCGGGTCGAGCGAGGGGTTACGTAATTTGCCTACGACAAGTTCACCGACTCCTATACGATTTGGGAACTAATCATTCAATCCTAAATCGGTAGATGGGCATCCGGCTTTAGGGTCTTGCAACTTAAAAAAAGTAGGTCCTATTGAAAAATCTTTGGAAATATCGGTTGCAGGGAGCTCAATATTTAAGTCGCATGTCAGCTGAATAAAAACTTGTGTGAGCCGATGATTCTCAAACATGTCACGGGCAGATATCTGGCCAACTTTAAGTGAGTCTTGTCTCTGTAAAAAGTGATTTTATGTCGATTAAAGGCGACCGCTCATTAAAACCAGATCAGTCCATGCACGTCACTTTGTCCTTTGTTATTTGACATTGAGGATCTTTTAAGACACTGGATAAAAATCTTGTGCGCTGAGATTAAAGCCCAATACACATCTACCGATTCAGAGTACAACAATTAGTTCCCAAATCGTATAGGAGTCGGTGAACTTGTTGCAGTCAAATTAAGCCTGATGCCCATCTACCGATTCAGGGTTGAGCGATTAATTACCAAATCGTATAGGAGTCGGTCGACTTGTCGCAGGCAAATTACATAACTCTTCGCTCGACCGCCGGACATTGAGGAGAAGGGGTGGTGGATATTAGTCCTAAGCAAATCGGTCTACTAATCGGTGGCTCACCCTTGCCTAGCTGTCCTACATCTACCGAATACGGCCGAATCCGTTAGGATGCCTTTGGTGAGACAAATTACTGTCCGTTTGTCGCCGACAAAGGTACATGAATGTTCCGGAATCGGTAGATGGGCATTGGGCTTTACGTAGCACCTCGGCCTGTGTCGGCCACCAAATGAAAGGCCATTTACCAACGTTCTGTTGTCGGTGACTGGATTTATCAATATGTTGATAATCTTTTGGCGGGCGATTTAGGAAGATCGAACGACAACTCGTCGGCAACAAAAGAACATCTCAAGGGGATGGAGTTCACTAATCTCCCACGCGATACTTATGCCCGGGACACACCAAATCGCCTCTGTATCCCCTTCAAATCGGTATTAAATACTTGGGAATAGAATGGGGCGATTGAATATATCCCTATATAAGCGGCCTACTCAGAATCGGGAACAGTCGGTGAAAGTGCGTACACCGAAATCTTAAGGTCGGGGACAGTCGGTCATATCTGACATGGTAGTAATGCCCGACCCGTCGGGAAAAGCAATAAAATTGGGTCGGTGAAGTGCGTACACCGACCCGATTGATGCAGATTGTCACAGACCCGCCGGATCCGTCGGGCAAAATCGGGTAGAATCGGGCACAGCACGTCGGGTCAGTGTCTTATAGGCTTAAGACTAGGCTGAGGGCAGGGCGGTGGGGTAGATAATGCCGGAGACACACCAAGCGAGTGAAGGCAGCGATCTACGGAATCGGCAACACAAATTTGCGTTTCATAGTAATATCTCCCAAAAATAATTTAGCATCTCTGACGCAATAATCTGGTGAAATATGAAATGATAGCTCACATATACCTCATTTAGTGTTGGCGATTCCGGAAATCGCCCCGTTACTCGCTTGGTGTGTCTCCGGCATTAGGAAAACCATCCAATGTGGAATTATGTCACAAATGTTAGCCCATTAGTCAATGTGATGGTTGGGATAAATTCAGAAACCTATTCAAGTTTACGGTCAGAGCTCGATCCCATCTCATTGAAGTAGCTATCTGATTCACGCGGCTTCGCCTTGGGAATTTTTACGCGATGCAAACTCAATGGTATATGCTCTGACCCTCAACTTGAATAGGTTTCCTCTTTATTATCTCACCCCAGATATTTTTTCTCCATAGACTTAACATTGGGAACTCGTATCTAACGCCCATTAGATATTTAGGAAAAATATCCAATGGTGGATAATGTCACAAATGTTAGACCATTAGTCAATATTAAAGGTGAGATAAATTCAGAAACCCATTCAAGTTTAGGGTCAGAGCTCGATCCCATCTCATTTGAATCACATAGTAATTCACAAAGGGAAACTCGATGGGATACGGGCTCAGACCCTAAACTTTCATGGGTTTCCTCTATAGTAACAAAATACTTCAATGATTACAGGGGATAGAAACATGGAGAAACAGAAAGAAAACTAGACTCCATTATAAGAAAACGACCTTACTGTTGGCGAAACGGTCAATATCCAAGGTCATCAATGGCACCCTGAGATGTCGGTTTCATGAGAGACCCTCAGGATATGTGCAACAAACCAAAACGAGACTGGTCTTTCCTCATTGGCTGTTAGACCAAAAGACTTGTTTCAGCTTCCCAGTGCTAGCGAATATCTGTGGACACTTTCTTCTCACCCGAACCCTATCTATCTTCTCAACCCAGCCCCGCAATGTTGAGGTAGAGGTAAATAATATATGCCTTGAAGTATTGCACTAAGAGTCGGTGATTACTCCCGAGGCAGTCATCAGCTGAGATATACATATTTAACATCCACCTAATAATACAAAGTGTCTGTAGAGAACACATAGGGCAGCGTGTATCACCATACCCGGAGCATACAGATATTTATCATCCACCGAAAACAAAGTGTCCATAGAAAACACATAGGCAGTTTGTATTGACATACCCGGTGCAAACAGATATGTTGTATGCTCCGGGTGGCGCATACGGAAAAAATAGAGCGTATGGAGAAATAGTGCATAACTAAAATGAACTGATATCGACATGTCACATGTGCAGAAAAGATGGATAATAAATACAATATAGACTGGTTTCAGATAACATATAGGTTTACTAGACATTCTATAAGGTTACGGCGCCATCAAGCATGGCAGTAATTTGGTGTATACTTACACAGTGTATATAGATCCCAATTACTCTGTGTCTTAAGCATCTAAAACAGTATCCGTCATGTATGATGATAAATTAGGTAAATATTATCAATTTTGATTAATCAACGCCAAAGTAATCTTCCAGGCATTGTCTTTTGGTTGACCTAAATATGTGTATAGACTATTTTTCCGGGATCTCCTCCTGGCGATTCTGGTATGTCAGAATCTCTGGGTACCGAATTATATGTGCCCTATACACTTCGTATGGAGACCGCTTAATAGGTGGGTAATGAATACATCCCTCCCCCATAATTCTATGAATTATGACTTTGAGCTTATTATAGGAGGGAGGACATAGGGTAGGAACAACTCCAATGAGCATATATGTCTATATTGTATCAATTATCCATCTTTATTACCCACCTAATCCGGATAATACTAAGCCTATGGCGCCTACATATCGCTACTGAGTAGAATACAGACCTCCGGAATCTCCTAGGAGAATACCGCTTTTTCAGCCACCTGACGGGCGTTATAGGAAATAATTTATATACACAATGCACGGAGTTTGCATCAAATTTACAAGATTTATTTCCTTATAAATACTCAAAAGGCGAGTTATAAATACACCATTATGCATGTTTTCGATCCGAGTGGCCGTATTCTCCTTGTAGTTGACACTACGTAATACTCCTCGCTATCGCTCCGAGTTTTACTTCGCGTCAACTACGCGGAGAATACGGCCACTCAGATCGAAATCATGGTATTATTGTGATCCTAGTTCATTTGATCTTTTCATATATACGCATATTTTCCGCATGTGCCGCTTTTTGCATCCTGGAGCACACAACATATCCGTATATGCCGGTCATGTATATACCCGGCACATACCATAGTGTTTACTATAGTGTAACCATAGTGTTTACCATGGACACTTTGTATTAGATTAATAGTAAAAAGTGTACTTTGGAAGATTAAGGCCCGGTGTCCACTTTCAGGAAGATGCATCGTAGACAAATGTCTAGCCATGTCTAGCCAAGCCATTTTGACACGCATCTTAATGGGTGATCACAGTCCCAATGTACCTCACAATGCAACCAGTGCAACAATACATATCTTGAGGTAGCATTTTTATCGGAGATATATAAAGTTATTTATAGGTTTAAATGGGAGACGAGGCTCAGGGGAGCGTGGGCGGTACCCCCCACAGCGGGGCTAGGCGGGCTCGAATAACTACCTCCAGGGCTCCGGTCACTCGCCCTCCGGTGCACGCGCAGTCAGCACGCGCTCTGCTTTACTCTCCACTTCCCGCCCCTGCCTCCTTTTCCTCACCTATCTCCGGGCGGCGGCCTCAGCTTGCCTCACCCTCATGGACTCAGAGACGTTCGCCTCAGCCTTTACTTACCTGCACTGCTTACCTTTACCATATCTTATTATCAATGCTTGTTTATCCTAGCTACCTCCCACTAGGTGTTTATCATTCGCATATAGTTTGCATTATCAGTAACTGTATGATGCTTATTATCCTTATCCTAATTAGGTTACGTAAACTTTTCACAAACTATTATCATATACCTGTGGGCGAATGGCTATGAAATACTGCCCGCTGCTAGGGGTGCAGTAATAATAATGTTCGTGCCCGCTGTGAGTGTGACTAAATAAGTCATCAAAATAACATATTTTCATTGATTTAAGGTAAATAATAATAAGCAAACGTCCTCCCTGTGGGCGAAACGATTCTAGTTCTCGGTCAGTCTTTGATTTCATACTGCCCTCCGCCTATGGCGTCAGGCAGTATGAAATCAAAGACTGACCTCAAACAGGAATCGTTTCATCCACAGTAAGGACGTTTCCTAATAATACTAGTGATGGGCACGCCCAGCTAGTAATAAAACCTAGTTTTACCTCCACTCAAGTCTCCTTATTTAAGGAAATATATAACACACTATAATTCATTTAACCCTGAAAGGTTATGAATCAATTTTAACATTATACATAGAACTGAATTATACGCATATATATACATATATATATTAATTTCTTTTAAAATGTTAAACACTAAAATCTTATTTCAAAGTCAAATAAAGGAAGTATTGATTTGAGACACTTAGACGTGTGACACGGACCCTTACATAACCGATCTTTGCTAGCAGTAGGCTTTCAGTATAACAGATATATACGTGAGTCTACGATGTAGTCCAATCAGTCTCTACTGCTTGCCGGATCGAAGGAGAATATTCATTGTTTTCGTCTAGACAAACATACGTACATGGAGAGAATTTCATTTCTACAAGAAAAAGCATGGAGGGATGCGGGAGCTGAGATAATTGTTTTGCAGAGTATGTCCTGCGCGGTTTAATCATCTCCATGGTGTGTCTGACGCCCTCTGAAGAATAAAACATATCTGCATGTGCCGGATATGTCTTTATTATATACCTGTGCCAGTATGTTATACAAATACCAACCTCTGGTCAAAACTGGTTTCTTGGGATTCATTCTAATTCTACAGAATGTAGATTTAACATTTTGTCACGTTTATCCATTTTTAGTAGGTCAAATAGGCCAATTTACCTTTGCTTGTTTTACATAGGGCTTCCTACTGAGGACACCTGTACTTCTACCAACACAAACAGGCGGGAGGCGGTGGGGGCAGAGGATATTTCCTCTCATATACGCCGGGTGTGAAATACAGCGAAGACGCGTCCGTATATAAGGCCTGGGCGTATATATACATATATATGAAAACAAGTCAATATTCAGCCAATACATGCACTTCCGCGATGGCGTATATGAATAAAATAGTGGGTTTCGTGCAGTGGCGGCGATTTCCGGAATCACCAACACAAAATGGCTTATATATATGTGTGAGCTATTATTTCATATTTCACCTGATTATTGCATCAGAGATACTAAATTATTGGTGGGAGATATTACTATGAAATAATATCGCAAATACATGCAAATCTATGTTGGCGATTCTGGAGATCGCTACCGTTAAGGCCCATACACACTGTACGGTTTCGGAACATGAATATTCCTTTCTCGGCGACAAAAGAACAATCGTATATTCAGGCGAGGCCTAGAAAATGTGTCGGCCAGTGTGGCACTCCCCCACAGTAATTTGCCTAAGATTTGGAAATCCCACCTGTGGCGATGTACCTTTGTAGCCGATAAATTGCAGTCCAATGTTCCGAAATCGGGAGCGTTAAATAAAGGAACGTGTTCCTTCCCGTTGTGCCTGACAACGGAGTTTAAGAAATACCCCCCATGGTGCCTACCGACTTTGGCCCATAATTAGTCGCTGGGTGAGCAGAAATGCCCCTGCCACACACAGACTGACGCCAGCTCACCAATTTAGCTCCCATATACTAAGATTTATTGCTTGTTCCTTTATCGGTGGCCTCGAATCTGTGAGAAATAAGTCGTCCAGTGTGAACAGAATTTGCTTACGATATATTCCTAAAAATTACCACCACCCCCATCCATAAATCCTGCTGTGATGGTCGATGCCAAGCGCAAACCATGAAGGTTAGAACCTTGTACAGAATACGACTTAGAGAGAGTGAGATCTTATGAGAGGGGTGCACCTTCAAGGTTTGAGTGTGTGTGGCTGTTCCTATGGCTGTGAGAGTACACGTGAAGATGATCGCCTGTTTCATCGCCCCATGCTGGAGGATGGCAGCCCACCAGGAGGATACTTTCTTTACACACTGAGGCGCTCGTCACAGCAAATAGTGGGGTTGGGAGTTAGCTCAGTGGTTAGAGCACCAGACTTGTAACCCCAAGGTTGTAAGCCTGTGTGGGTTCGAGTCCCACCCCCAGCAGTGGTAGATTTACTGCTAAATCAAAGGCCATCCTTCTCATACTATGTCTATGCTCAGTGGTTAGAGCACCGGACTTGTAACCCCAAGGTTGTAAGCCTGTGTGGGTTCGAGTCCCATCCCCAGCAGTGGTAGATTTACTGCTAAATCAAAGGCCATCCTTCTCATACTATGTCTATGCTCAGTGGTTAGAGCACCGGACTTGTAACCCCAAGGTTGTAAGCCTGTGTGGGTTCGAGTCCCATCCCCAGCAGTGGTAGATTTACTGCTAAATCAAAGGCCATCCTTCTCATACTATGTCTATGCTCAGTGGTTAGAGCACCGGACTTGTAACCCCAAGGTTGTAAGCCTGTGTGGGTTCGAGTCCCATCCCCAGCAGTGGTAGAATTACTGCTAAATCAAAGGCCATCCTTCTCATACTATGTCTATGCTCAGTGGTTAGAGCACCGGACTTGTAACCCCAAGGTTGTAAGCCTGTGTGGGTTCGAGTCCCATCCCCAGCAGTGGTAGATTTACTGCTAAATCAAAGGCCATCCTTCTCATACCGTGTCTATGTGGTGTGGGAAGTAAAAAAACTCTCACCTCGGTAAATGTGTAGGGGTGGGATCTCTATCTGAATTCATCACATAGATTCGATCACCACCCATGTGGTGTAAAAAGAACGTTGAGTAAGTCTGGTGAGAACCTCTAATGGTTAACTGGACGTTAAATCAAACCAACAAACAAACAAACTTTACACACGTGTTCTCAATAAGCCACCCACATGGTGTTTAGCATCAACTTGCCATGTCAGCAATTCTAGTCAGCATGAACTGAGTTGTAAAGCTCAATACACATCTACCGATTCAGGTCTGAACGATTAGTTCACAAATCGTATAGGAGTTGGTGAATTTGTCAAAGGTAAATTAGGTAAAACTTCGGCCCATGTCGGCCACCTGATCAAGGGCCATTTTCCAACATTCCGTTGTCGTTGAGTGGATTTATCAACATATCTAAAATGGAGAAACCAAACAAGAGTTAGTCGTGTTGTGGTTTATCGCACGACGGCAAGATTGCGTATTACTGTGCGAGGCGAAGCCGAGAGCAGTAACATGCGATCAGACACTTTAGACAAAAACCGACCATGATGCTAAACGTGATAAGACTAAAAGGAAAATGAGAGAATATCTAGCAAGTGTCTGAGATGTCCAAATTGAATTGACTATTTTATGTTATGTGGATAGTTCTTCACTCCACTAGCGTGATGGCAAGTATCATGCACAGACGGAAAACGATCGCGCACTTTCAATGGCTTTTATTACTACTGACACTTTAATACATCATTTTGCAAAATGATAGAGCATTGTGAGAAAGAAATGTAAAACTGTCTGTCGACATATTAGGGTATATATATATATATACTCCTAGCGAGGTAGGCGAAATCCAATGGAACTAATTAACCCTCAGTTGCTCCACCACGGGCAGGTAACGAATTACACACGGTACTCCGTCCCATTGTCTCTGAGAATTTTTTTGAAACGGACGTGTCATGAAACCGTGGACAACTTTCCTGCTTCTAGCAGTAGTTTGTCAACTTTGTCTATACAAGTACGATGGACGTACGGCAAAAGAATGTCCTAAATGCAAGGATTCAGCTCAGCAACAACATACACAACGTTTGGAAGAGCTAAATAGAAGTTTACGGATTCTAGAGACGGGAGACCATGAAACAGACGGGGGTGAACCAGACGACGACCAACAAGACGGTGCAGGCGCGATCGGCAGCTCAAAGCATGCGCTGGAGGATCGACAAGAGCAATTACCTCGGACCGCTCCCGGGGCAATTGAGACAGTCATCGCAGAAAATCGCATCTATCGTTCTGAAGTGAATTCTCTTCGTTCTGAGGTTGGTGTTTTGACACAAATGATGGCTGAGATGAGGCTATTACTCATATTTATATATATATATATACATATATATGTCCATATATATATATATATCTATATATATATATATATACATATATATGTCCATATATATATATATGGAAAGAATACAAAGACACACATATTCTACTATAAATATAGGAACGCCACCTACAAGTATGAGACGGTACTCTCCATACAGGTGGCTCCACCACATACAGGTGGCCAATTCTCACCTGAGATCAGTCCCATTTACCTGTGAAATTTTTTTTATATCACCCTACTGCCATAGCTTAAGGCAACAACTGAGCTCCAAATCTACAATAGGCCTTATAATGTACCTAAAAGACGATAAGCCCTGGCGTCCACCCACTACGATATTGCTCCGATATGGTCTACAATGCACCTCCCGATAAAAAAATCTAAATCGCATCGGAAGGTCACCTAATATCTGGGAAGTTGACCATGTTTCTGCGATTAGGCACTGAAAAAAACCCTTACGATGCATGGTGAATTGGCATGTTAAAGGTGGGTGTCCACTGAGCCTCCGACACACTACGACACACTGCGACAAGCCTTCCGACAAGCGTTACGACACAGAATCGAACGTTTTGGGTTTTTGTCGTAGCAGTGGACATACCGTTCCGACACGGCTTCCGACACACTGCGACACACTCCGACATGACTACGACACAGCGCCCATGTCGTAGCCGTGTCGTAGCCCTTCCGACAAGATTAAACATGTTTAATTTATCGTAGAGGTCGGCTTGTGTCGTAGTGTGTCGGAAGCATTCTGCACTATGTTAAAGCTATGAACTGCCCCCCACCCACACACGTGCGCCTTTATAAACTGTTATAATATCATATATACAACATTTTATCCTCTGTTATATAGGGATATGCATTACGAATGGTCCATTGAACATATTCAGGAACAGATATGATAAACATTTTTAATAATCATATACTTTTAAAATCATAATCCAGGTCTGAGATACATGATTATAGATATTTGTTCGGATATCTAATACTCTTGATAAAAGACATCAATTCACTACGTTTTTCTTTTTGAAAATTGAAGAAAAACATATTTTTCAGTATATTTCCTACATAAATTAAGTCCCTCAGGGGAGCCGTTTGTGTCGGAGTGTGTCGGTACCGTGGCAACCTTTCTTTTCCCGCCAAACCGTTACGACACACTCCGACAAGGCTCTACGACACACTCCGACACACTCCGACAGAGCCCTTCCGACAGGGATTTTCTTTGTCGTAGTGTGTCGTAAGCCTTGTCGGAGTGTGTCGGAAGCAGTGGGTACCCACCTTTAGACATATATGTCTACGATTTTGCATCTTCGCGCTATATGTCTCGATATTTGCTTACGATACACGCTGATGTTCCTAGTCTAGACGTTTGTGTAAAGATAAAGAGGTTTCCTACCTTCTATGATGTTTGACATTATGCATTGTAGTGCATCGGGAGGTCCTAAAGTTCTATCGCAGTAGGCGGACGTCAGGCCTCAGTCTGACTGAAGATACATCAAACTGCCTGTAGTGTGGAGTTCCCACCTCGTGATTCTGGCCAACGATTCTGGGACCCATTTAACAATCTAGGATCGTACATGTAGGCCGTTTCTGTATGCCATAGAGACCCACGGACGATGGGGTTCAACTTTATTCAACACTTATTGATAAACTAAGGGACGGCTGATACTGTCCTAGCGAACAGACTTAAGCATTAAGGGGGGCGTCCACCAACCATGACAAGGCTACGACAATGGCTTTCTGACAAGGCCCACGACAGCTCTGCAATTGGAAGCCTTGTAGTAGCCTTGTCGTAGCCTCGTGTCATGAAGCTTGTCGGGGGCCTATCGGGGGGCCTTCCGACAAGGCTATGACAATATCGAACACGTTCGATTTTTGCTATGACTGGACCATTGTCGTGGAGTGTTGTGGTTTCCTCGATATCACTATCGTAGTGTGTCGGAACCATGGGCGCCTATTTTGCGGCAACCAGTAACGTCTACGACACGCCCCGACACTGCTGTCCCGACACTGCTCTTCTCATGACAAGGCTTGGACAAAGCTGCGATTGGAACTTTCATGTCGGCACTTGTCATAGCCTTGTCGTGGTTGGTGGACGCCCCCCTTTACCCTTATCTCTGGTTTTCTGAAATGTACTTTGTCTTTTTAAGTGCCTGTTCCATCCGGACAATGGTGCATTTTGTACTGTTAGACTGGTTTAGGCTTTGTCAGCAATCAGGTTTTACCAATTTCTGATTCCTTCTGGTTAAATCAATATGAAAATTACCTCCCTGGCAGCATCTGTTTTGATTCTGAAACCCAGCTGATAGTGTAAGAAAATGTTAGAAGTCTCTGACTTCCCCCGATCTCAATCCCATCCCAGGTCGGCAGTTCTTGTCTTGTAGACTGTAATATGACTTGATAACTGTTGCAGTTGTATTCCTTTTCATAATAACTATGATACACAACCTTTATTTGCTTCAAAACACCACCTACCCTCGAATAATGACTCAGAGTAAACAAACCAGGGGGTCAAGGTTACAAGGTAGGCATCGGACACCAGAGGGCACCACAAGTAAAAGACCTAGCTGAAAATAAGCGTACTAGAATCGGCACATGTGGGACATATGGAACAAGGCACCCGATAGCAGATGACAGCGGCCGATGGCGGCCAACGGCACCGATCTCACCAGGTCATGGTGTTCCATTAGGCCCGGCGTCCTCCTACTCCGATATGGCCGATATGGTCTACGATGCACCTCCCGATAAAAAATCAAAATCGCGTCGAAATATCACCTAATATCAGGGCAGTTAACCACACTTCTGCGATTAGACACCGATAAAAACCCCATACAATGTGTGGTGGATTGGCATTTCCAGACATATGTCTACGATTTTGCACCTTCCCGATATGTCTCCGATATTTGCCTTCTGCATCGGTGCCATATCGGTAGGTCTAGATTTCTATCGTAGTAGGTGGATGCCGGGCCTTATACGAATAGTAAATCAGACACTGTCAGAATCTTATTTCGGCTGAAACTTCGGCCAGATGGAAACGGCTCTTTAGGTATCAACTGTAACACAAAGCGGTGCTGTGTGCTCGGCGGGTGCAGCCATGCTGCTGAGCTCCTGCAGAAATTGACGAGCTGATAGTAAGTGTTTTTGTCTGTTATGCGGCAGGCCTGGCAGTGTGCGTTGCACTCTCCTCCCAGATGTTTCGCTGCGCTAGCACTTACTAATCTCTGCCCCAACCAAAAGCTGGTTCATCTGGTATCCACTAAAGACAGGGGAGACCAGCAAACATCTCAGATTCAATGTCAAAAGTTATGAAACTCAAACAACTGGGGGAAATACTAGTTGGGTTCAGTTGGGAAATATGGGAGTCAAGCTCGCTCTCCCACCAGATCTTTCACGGCGCTAGCGCTGGCTTAGTCTCTGCCCCAACCCAAAGCCTGTTTCCTGGGTATCCACTAAGGACAGGGGAGACCAGCGAACATTTCAGATTCAAAACAAGGCAACTGTCTAAATTTATACAAGTCAAACAACTCACATATCATGAGTATTGAAATATGGGAATTGTTAAAGGAGCTTCACAGAAACTCCACCTGTTTCTTTTTCAGACTTAAACCATTTTATGATGGGAATCCACAGTTGATTAGACTGCCCCTTCAAAGGAGCACATGGGCATTGTTGACAAAACAAAGCCTTGCAACACATGAGGTGCTTTCCACTGTAGAAAATAATCCCAGAGACTGTGTCTTGTTTTAAATAAATGATAACAGAAATAAGAGTATTTTATTTACCAAATAAATAGGTTCATCTCTATTTACAAGTAGAACACACAATAGCCATCAGAATTTAGGATATTTCGAAAACTGGCGTATGGGCCAGATTTGAGCCCAAAAAGGCAGGTTAGGGCAGAGATACAAGCGGCCGCAGGAAGTAGAGCGCAGGATCTCTGCTAGGAGAGTGTGTGCGTTGGTGTCGCTTGTAAAAAAACCGCTTAAAGCCCTATCGGATCGTCCACAATTTCCTTTGGGACTTTACTATAATCAGATCGATGGCGATCCAATGAGGAACACTACATTTATCATATTTTAGGGAATTGTTTTCTCGTTTGTTGTAGTAAGAAATACATTTCTGAAATAACGTGGTAGAAATTCGTATCTCCATAAATCCACTCTCTAAATGTGAATTTAAAAGCCTTAAGCGATATGCTCATCCCATTATTCTGGATATAATACGCTGAAATTTCACCTTTTATGAGTGTGTGTATAAATATAGGACAATATGTAAATGGACTTACTTTTTTTGTTTATAGCCCTCGCATCAACCGATCCATCATCACTAACCTGAAAAAGAAGATCGCAATTAAATAGAAAGTGCATAATCCAATATGATGCTGTGTATTCAATTTATAGCTATCATGTTCAGATGTAACATATCGCATTGGAAAGGAAAAGCCAATCCAACTTTAGAGTCTCCTATATATCACTCAGTGTCGTAAGACATTTTTTTGTTTGTTATTTTTTGTTTATTTTTAACAACGATCATGTCGCCGAAATTGTTTGGATGAACTTTGGGAAGAAACTAAAAGCTTTGTTGGTTTTAAGTAGATGTATCTCATTGTTGGTTTTAAGTAGATGTGTTAACTATGGATATTTCATATCAATTATGTCTGCTTTTAGAGTATACATAGAACAAAAGTATTTGGTTTGAGGCAAACATAAAGGGATACAGTGTGTGATTTAAAGGGGGCGTCCACCAACCACGACAAGGCTACAACAAGTTCGATGTTGTCGTATCCTTGTCGGAAGGCTCCCGACTAGCTACCAATTATGGCCTTGTCGTGGGCTTGTCGGAGACTCTTGTCAGGAACTGGGGTCCACCAACCACGGCAAGGCTACGACAAGCCTTCCAATTGTAGGCCTGTCGTGGACCTTGTCGGGAAGCCATTGTCGTAGCCTTCACTGCACGAAAACCACCGTTTTATTCACATATACGCCATCACGGAAGTCCATGTATTGGCTGAATATTGACTTGTTTTCATTTATATACGCCCAGGCCTTATATACAACAGATGCGTCTTGGCTGTATTTCACACCCGGCGTATATGAGAGGAAATATCCTCTGCCCCCACCACCTCCCGCCCTTTGTGTCGGTAGAAGTACAGGTGTCCTCAGTAGGAAGCCCTCCCCTCGACCCCCCACCCACCACCACCTCCCCCCACCCGCTCCCAGTGAAGCCCTCTTCACTGGACGCTTATATATACTCCGACAGATGAGGTGTATATACACGGGGACTAGGACGACCTTGTAGACGCAAAATACCAACTATACGCTGGGCGCATTCATATGTAAAAGGATGGTTTTCGTGCAGTTTTTTTTATTTTTTTTTTTTATTTAAATCTGTGTACTACAAGGACATCAGTCAATATAAACTGGTTTTACTGTCCATGCAGTTAACAAAATCCAATAGCTGATACAAACCTATTTGACAAAGTAGATATCCCTGGTAACCCTGACATAAGGAGGTTACCTTACATTCATTTTTAATAACATTCTCATGGAACATTCCATAATGACTAAGCTATTTAAGCTTTCACCTGTATCGCTGAATACCCTACAGTGATGTCACCAATAAACCGTGTACTCAAAGATATGGATGACTTGGTGTATATTTAAAATTAGCCAATATCTACATACTTGGACAGAGTGCACATTTTCGTCTTTTGCGTTACATATCAGGATCAATGTCAGACCTTAACTTAGAGTTACAAAACAGAGTCACTGTATTGCGTCAAGACAGTTTCAAACATTAGTGGGTACAACACATCACAAATCTGACCTCCAGGGTCCCTACATCACCCTATTGGTCAAGCAGTTTTTACAGCATGAATTTCTTTTGCGACCGTTTGAATCCTGCATACGTGTTAATATTTTTTACCTTGCTCGGAATGTTATTCCATAAAACTGCCCCCCAGTATAAGGCACTAGACTTATATTTTTCACATTTAGGACGAGTAGTTTTAAAGATAGTGCTTGTCGTGGTTGGTGGACGCCCCACTGTACCCGACCGACCCCGTAGAAGGGGTTGGTTGCAAAACTAGGCTGAGGAGAGCCAACGCGGGAGACTGACACAATATCCTTCCCCTCAACTTGAAAAAAGAAAATAAGACAACTGGCCCACTGTTGCGCGTTAGATTTATTTGATTTAATTTGTGCAACTTGTGCAGTATAATGGGAAAGCTGCATGCGATTTCTAACTGTGTGAAATGTCCCACCACCCAAAGCCTTTGTAATGTTGATACTGTACTGCTATTAATGCATCTTCGCTATTGAAACCCTACCTTCACCATTTGAATCTCCTGAGCCCAATTCTGCAGCTGCTCAAGTCTGATGTAAACTTTATGTAGATTTTTTTTTTCCTTTTTCAAACGAGCCTCGCTCTTCTGTTATTAATGAGGTAGTCTACAGAAATGTTCATGTGATCTCTCCAACGTTAAACAATCGGATTTCCTTAAAGCTACAAGTGTACCAGCTCTTTTGAATAATTGAAATGTCATATCAAAGACTATAAAGACATGTGCATGATCTAATGCTGAACAAAGACTGCCTTTATACGAATCTTAACTAATTTTGAAAGGGAATTACTGTTCTAATGTGACTGATCTTATATCAAACATTTATTCAGAGGAGGCTACTTTAATTCTTTTTTATTCTCCCAACTTTCACCTCTTTCCCTTATACCTTGACTTCTCGTTTTGTTAGAGGCATATCGGACAATTCACTTGGAAATCTAAATCCCATGTCAATATCCTGAGAATTCAATATGTTGATCTCCGAGTGTTGTAGAACACATATCTGACTTAAGATACGGGTCACCGTGCTAGTTTTTGATTTAGAGATATGGTGATAATATTATAAAAGAATGTAGAGAAATTATAAAATGTTGTATTCCACATAGACAAACCCATGTCATTTTCTCCATCTAGGTCACCATGATGTTTTTGTTTTAGAGAATTGAAGAATATCATATTTTGTCAATACATTTCCTATTTAAATCAAAGATAATAAAATCAGCTCATTTACCTACTGGCTTCGGTCAAACCTGACAAAACGTTGTAATATGCTCATTTAGCAATAGAATATATCAAAACGAAACAGTTTGGACCAAAAATTATCAATATTTAAAAATCACCAGGTGGCGCCATTGTGGATTGTAGGATATGCCTTTAACCATTTAAGTACGACCGCCTATGGTAGAACTAATAGCATGGGGACGGATACTTGTGACCATGTACACTTCTAGGGGACAGGGGCATTGTCCTTTGGATTCAGTATTCGAAGGGTTATCACGTGATGTGATATGTTATTCTTACTATTCTCATTTATATTATCTGCATTTCGAAAATATGATGTTACACCTATATTATGTGAAACTTTCAAGTTTGATGTTGAAATATTTCCTTTTGAAAAACAATTGAATAAATATCCAGCAATTGATGCTTCAAGGCATCATCCAGCCTTAAAGGGTTTATATTTCAATAATTCTCGAAGTTGATTTTAATGTAGTTTATTAGTTCTTCAAATATAAACTCACACACATCCATATAATGATATATGACAGCAAGAACTGTACTCTGCATGAACCTCGTTACAACACATATCATGTCTTCACTTCCATACAAGACCCTAAACGTGCACCCCTCTCATAAGATCTCACACTCTCTAAGTGGTATTCTGTACAAGGTTCTCACTATGCACCCCTCTCATAAGATCTCACACTCTCTAAGTCGTATTCTGTACAAGGTTCTCACTATGCACCCCTCTCATAAGATCTCACACTCTCTAAGTCGTATTCTGTACAAGGTTCTCACTACGCACCCCTCTCATAAGATCTCACACTCTCTAAGTGGTATTCTGTACAAGGTTCTCACTACGCACCCCTCTCATAAGATCTCACACTCTCTAAGTGGTATTCTGTACAAGGTTCTCACTACGCACCCCACTCATAAGATCTCACACTCTCTAAGCGGTATTCTGTACAAGGTTCTCACTACGCACCCCACTCATAAGATCTCACACTCTCTAAGCGGTATTCTGTACAAGGTTCTCACTACGCACCCCTCTCATAAGATCTCACACTCTCTAAGTGGTATTCTGTACAAGGTTCTCACTACGCACCCCTCTCATAAGATCTCACACTCTCTAAGTGGTATTCTGTACAAGGTTCTCACTACGCACCCCTCTCATAAGATCTCACACTCTCTAAGTCGTATTCTGTACAAGGTTCTCACTACGCACCTCTCGCATAAGATCCCACACTCTCTAAGTCGTATTCTGTACTCTCACTAAGCTCTATGGGAGAAGAATTCTTAACAAACGAGGCTTAGAGCCTTGAGAATCCACTGACCTGCCTCCCGTGATAAAGACGGACATCAATGAAACCCAAGATTCCTATAATCTCAATGATGCCACCTGATTCCCAAGGCTCTAAGCCTAATTCGTTAAGAATTCTTCTCCCATAGAACGTAGTGAGAACCTTGTACAGAATACGACTTAGAGAGTGTGAGATCTTATGAGAGGGGTGATAGCGCATAGTGAGAACCTTGTACAGAATACGACTTAGAGAGTGTGAGATCTTATGAGAGGGGTGATAGAGCGTAGTGAGAACCTTGTACAGAATACGACTTAGAGAGTGTGAGATCTTATGAGAGAGGTGCGTAGTGAGAACCTTGTACAGAATACCACTTAGAGAGTGTGAGATCTTATGAGAGGGGTGTGTAGTGAGAACCATGTACAGAATACGACTTAGAGAGTGTGGGATCTTATGAGAGGGGTGATAGCGCATAGTGAGAACCTTGTACAGAATACGACTTAGAGAGTGTGAGATTTTATGAGAGGGGTGCTACAACACATATCTGGGAGCTGTTTCAAAAGCTGGGGGTAGTAAACGGGAATGGCCACCGCCAAAGCAAAAGCAATCAACGGCATTAAAAGCGAGAGTTCTAAGGTCTCGTTTCAGAACTGGCGTCGCTGTTGAGATCCCAGTGCCATTCGGTATGCCAGCATAACAAACGAGATATTTAATAAATCAATATATAACGAATGATTTGATAATTCCAAATTATTCCTCGTATTTTTCCCCACATTTCAGTTTCTAATTGACGCTTCTGTGTGAATTCTTAGCGGAGTTACAGAGCCTGCCACTGTAGCTCTCGCTTGTAAGACTTTGAGGTGATAGCCTAGGGTCGAGTGGCGCAGTGGCATACTGACCGGGGAGTGCAGTCACAGAGTAGAGACCAGCAGAGAATTGTGAAAATCGATATGGTTGATACATACATATGGAATTGTTCGGAACATGTTTTTTTTACTTAAATATGTTATAATATCTGATGCAATATGTTTTTTTATATTACTCATATGATCAGTATGAGAGGGCACCAACAGCGAGACCTCACTAACTATTGAAACGGGTACTACCACTGTTGGTGCCGCTTTGGTCCAAAGTGCCGCTCGCTGTTAGCGAGGTGCCACTATTTGGTTAGTGAGAGCAACTACGAGAGTTTTTTCAACTAATGAAAAATTGCCCATCTACCAATTTCGGAACATTTATGTTTGTTTGTCGGCGACAAACGGAGGGTAATTTGTCTGAGCCAAGCCATTCTAACGGAGTCGGTAGATGTAGGACAGCTAGGCAAGGCTACTCAGCGATTAGTGAACACTCAATTTCTTTGTTTTTGCCCTCCCCCAGCGATTAGTGGACCATACACCGATTTTATCAGTGTGCTGGTCAAGCGAGGGGTTACGTAATTTGCCTGCGACAAAGTGACCGACTCCTATACGATTTGGGAACTAATCGTTCAACCCTAAATCGGTAGATGGGCATCCGGCTTTAACATGTGCTGCATATCGGTATTGTACAGAATACGACTTAGAGAGTGTGAGATTTTATGAGAGGGGTGATAGAGCGTAGTGAGAACCTTGTACAGAATACGACTTAGAGAGTGTGAGATCTTATGAGAGGGGTGATAGAGCGTAGTGAGAACCTTGTACAGAATACGACTTAGAGAGTGTGAGATCTTATGAGAGGGGTGATAGAGCGTAGTGAGAACCTTGTACAGAATACGACTTAGAGACTGTGAGATCTTATGAGAGGGGTGCGTAGTGAGAACCTTGTACAGAATACGACTTAGAGAGTGTGAGATCTTATGAGAGGGGTGATAGAGGTAGTAAGAACCTTGTACAGAATACGACTTAGAGAGTGTGAGATCTTATGAGAGGGGTGCTACAACACATATCCTGTCTCCCTGTTAAACTCACGAGGGCTCGTGAGAAGACCCTAAGAGGGGACCCCCACCTACCACGATAGGCCACGACATGCTTCCCGATTGCTACGATTTGAAATGGTGAAATCGGGAGGTCCCCGAATCGTAGACCTCTGTCGTGATCCAATCGGTGAATCATATGCGCTGACCACGATATCTTCCCGATAGGCTACGACACCCAACGACAGGCTATGAAATTTCCAACATGTTGGAAATTATCGGGACCTCTACGATTGGCGTTTTTATCACAGCCTATCGTGAGCTGTCGTAAACGGAATCGCAGAAACCTGTTCCACCTACCACGATCTTGCCAGACCTCACGCTATAATCGGAATGGCGTCGGGAAGGCCGTCTTAAGGCCAATCGGGACCAGAATCGTGGTAGGTGGGGGCAGGCTTTTAACATGTGCTGCATATCGGTATTTTTCACACAACTCCTAGTCTCTGGTGTACTCCTTAAGGCCCGTTTCCATTGGCCGATTTCCCGTCACCGATCTACAGTCAGGAACCACCGACGGACTTTTGGCACTGTGGACTCAATATCGGTCAATGGAAACAAACAACGTCGTGAAATGCCCAACGACTATTTCTGCTTATATTATGCAATGTGGCACCACCAACCACTGAGTGAAAGCTTGGTCACTGAGTGAAATTTACTACACTCAGTGATTTTCCTATACCGACGCGCAGTCAGTGGCACCACCGACAGACTTTCTGTGTAACACAAAACGTCTAAGCAATCTTCGTCGGCCATTGGAAACGGGCCTTATCCTCACTCTCCTCACCCATCTCCGGTACCTCAGGACATCACCAGTTAACACAGACTGTGACTCGCATCTGGGAACGGAGGTTTTTTATTGACTCCTCCTTTTTTCTAATCATATTCTCAAAGAAATACCTTCTCCCGCTTGCTACTGCCTCAGGCAATATGAGGGATGCCGAAAATATCCTTCATTTTCTTGACCTGAATGTGTCTGTGTGTATGCTAGAGGGTATTCTTCATAGTTATTATCCACCTGATACAGAGTGCCCATAGGAAACACATGGTGAGCGTGTATCCTAGGTACCCGGAGCATACAGATATATCCACCTCATACAAAGTGTCCATAGAAAACACATAGGGAGCGTGTATGGACATACTCAGAGCATACAGATATATACACCTAATACAAAGTGTCCATAGAAAACACATAGGGAGCGTGTATGGACATACTCAGAGCATACAGATATATACACCTTATACAAAGTGTCCATAGAAACACTTAGAGAGTGTGTATCTTACATGGCCAGAGCATATAGATATATCCACCTAATACAAAGTGTCCATAGAAAACACATAATATAGGGAGCGTGTATCACCATACCCGGAGTATACAGATATATCCACCTAATACAAAGTGTCCATAGAAAACACATAAGGAGTGTGTATCACCATAGCCGGAGCATACAGATATATCCACCCAATACAAAGTGTCCATAGAAAACACACAGGGAGCGTGTATCACCATACCCGGAGAATATAAGTATAACCACCTAATACAAAGTGTCCATAGTAAACACATAGGGAGTGTGTATCACCATACCCGGAGCATACAGATATATCCACCTAATACAAAGTGTCCATAGTAAACACATAGGGAGTGTGTATCACCATACCCGGAGCATACAGATATATCCACCTAATACAAAGTGTCCGTAGAAAACACATAGGGAGTGTGTATACATCTTCATACGCGGAACATATATACGGATATGTTGTATGCTCCGATATGTTGTATGCTTCAATTTCAACGTGTTTGAAACTTTAAAATCTTTTGATATTCTGTATCTCTTAAGTAAAATTCACATGGTGTTATTCATGTACCTCACAAGGTTCAAAATCTAAAATAAGATTTTGTTCCTTTTTGGGAGGTAAAAATCGTCAATAATTACAGGGGGAAAACATATCTCAGTGAAATGGAAACCTACAATTTAGATGAAGAGATTATGCTCGAGAATCTCAGCAGGATTTGTCCCTACCTAGGTAGGAATCCATGATCAGCTAGCTTACAACTGCATCTATTCATCTGTCATATATGTTATTATTATATACCTATGTCCGAATGTCTATTGAATACTGCCCGCTGCTAGAGGTGCAGTAATAATAATGTTCGTGCCCGCTGTGACTGCGACTTTGGTGTTTTTTGCACCAATTAGAGGTATATAATAATAAGCAAACATCCTTACTGTAGATGAAATGGTTCTCGTTCTCGGTCAGTCGTCGATTTCATATTGCCTTCCGCCTTTTGCGTCAGGCAGTATGAAATAGACGACTGGCCTCGAACAGGAACCGTTTCGTCCACAGTAAGGATGTTTGCTTATTATTATATACCTGTGGCTGCATAAACTACGTACACTACCCGGTTCTTCCCATGACGTATTTATACCCGTACGTCACAGTGTGACGTACGGGGTATGTGGTCACGTGACTAGGTAATTTATCGCAATTTTTAGGTATATAATAGTACAAAAACTGGCTGACTGTCTTCGTACTTCAAGATACTTGGTAAAATACTTGTTAAAATTATTGATCACATGCATCCCTCTGCCTGCAGCATCGAGATGTATGTGATCGATAATTTCACCGCGTATTTTAGACGTATGTAGACAGTAAGCCAGTGTCCGTATATTAGTGTGTTTGACTGCAGATGAACTTCTACACTACAATGGGAAAATGTAGCAGCTTTTAAATGTAAATAATAGTTCAGCCAATGCCTAAAGCCAGTAGCCGTATAGGGAATACGGTTTTGTTATGCCACTGTCGGTTACTAGTGAAATATTGTTTCCGTTGAGAGCCTGATCTACATCGGTATGTGGCTAATGTATTGTAGCATTCCTGCATATTTATATGCCTGCTTGGTATCTATACTGAATGCCTCTCGATTGTAGATGCACCTACGGCATAGAGCACTATTAAGGCCCGGCGTCCACCTAATTCGATAGAAATTTAGACCCACCGACATGGCACCGATACAAAAGGCAAATATCGGAGACATATCGGGAAGGTGCAAAATCGTAGACATATGTGTAGACGTACCATTCCACCACGCATTGTATGGGATTTTATTCGGTGTCTAATCGCAGAAACGTGGTCAACTGCCCCGATATTAGGTGACGTTCCGACTCGATTTTGATATATTTATCGGGAGGTGCATCGTAGACCTGTCAGAGCCTTTTCATCGTAGGTGGACGCCGGGCCTAATGCTAAACTTGTCAAACCTATTGTACGAGGTTGATCCATATTCCTGGAAACTATGCTCTTGCCCATGGTCTTTACATTTAGTAGCTGAGCTGTATTTATTCTGTCAGCTCCCAAAGCCTAATCTATGTCTGGTAAAAGTGAAAAAAGAGCACCCTTGAGCTATGCCAATGTTTATATTTCAGCATTTTGTTATTACCATATTATTACAGCGCGATGGGGAACAACAAACGGGAACTATGCATTTGTGAATAATGCCATAAAGAGTTAAAATCAAACTTATTATTACGAGCACTCTTCCAGAGGGATACATTATGCTTTCAAAGAACAAAGGCTGAATCGTTTTGATCATTTGTTGAAAATTATAAACACATTTTCTGATCAATTGTATATTAATATAATAATACCATTTCTCAATTATCTTAATTTACCTATAAATCAATACATTTTCCATCAAACCAAAATCTCCTTTATACCGTACCTAACCGTAGGCAGCGCCTGAAGTGACATCTCCGATTGTAGGCGCATTAAACACAGGAATGATAAAACAAAACACTTTCAATATGTAACCATGGTAACCTTTAGCATTATATCAAATCAGATCAAAGAGCTATATGGAATCCCTTATTTGTCCAACTTTTGTTCAGAACCGTTCCAAGCATTAGTCTAGTGTAAATGTCGGGATATAGGGGCCCTTTTAATAATCTAGGATCTTACATGAAGACCCGTTTCTGTCCGCCACAGAGACCCAGGAACGATTTGGGTCAATTGTATTCAACACTTATAGAAGACCTTGTGGACGACTAAGACTGTCTGAGCGAACGAACTTGAATATCATGAAACAGTAACCCTTATACGAAGGTACAGAAAATGTACGAGCCTAGATTATCCTACCCCTAATAAAAAACTCCATAGGCTTAACATTGGGTCACTGTATTCAGTCTGGAGTTCAGAAAAATGAAAAATATTGCTCTAGTGGGATACACTTGACAAATGACGTCATCTGTTAATATAGAAGTAATTTAGATGGGCGGGGTAGGATAAATTCTAAACCAAACTCGAGTTAGTTGTGTTATTGTTCATCGCACTCTGGCAAGATCGCGTATCACTGCTCTCCGCTTCGCCTTGCGCAGTAATACGCGATCTTGCCATCGTGCAATAAACAACAACACGACTAACTCTTGTTTGGTTTCTCCATATTATTCATCGAGTCAAAGAGTATTCCCAGCTTATCAGGTAATACATGAATATCTCTTATCTCAGCATTATTACTTCTCTTTTTTCAGATCAGATGAAATCTTACTAGGAATCTAATGAAATTAAGTCTGAATGTATGAACTGAAATAAGATGTTAAAATGGCACACATGCCCTGGATGTTTCCTGATAGGATTTCACTACAGCTATGAAGATGATTATATTCTCTTGAAGATGGAGAATTCACGATACAATGTCTTTATATTACGTATAGTAATTTGTCTTATTTAGTATTTTTACTAATGGCTGCCATGGAACTTCATCCCTTTAAGACTGAGCCAAGAAGTAATATGCGGCTCAGCGAACAATAACTCTTTTTGTTCTGTTGCATGTGTTAAAGGGATATCCTACAATTCATTGGTGATTTTCAAATATTTACAATTATCCATTTTCTTTGTGTGTACAATTTCCTTTATTGAATCAGGAAGATTTACATATATGTTGATTTTGGTTTGAAATATTAACTATAGATTCAATATAGGTGGCATTATAGCCTCAGTTGTTGAACAACTCTTTTTCATGGCTGTGCCTGTAGTTCTACATGTCCCAGTTTTTACGAACAATATATATATATCATATATATATACATTTTTTTAATTCTTTATTTAACTCGGAAAATTCTTCAGTGGTTAGCTGGTTCGATTGAACCTCCCAACATGGAGGATTTTACATCAAGTTTCATCTTCTTTTACAACAACAATTGTTGACCCTCAATTGGTCATTTCCAATGATTACCGATAGTACAAGTTAGGCTTATACTAGTTTGTAATTGGTTGGTACCATACGATGAAAACTAAATACATCAATACATATAAATAGTCATAATAAAAAAAAGAAAAAGAGATTTTTGTGTAACATATCTTCGTGTACATCAACTGTTTGGTCGGCACTTTCATGAGTGTCTTACGAATCTGACTAAAACAGAAAAGATGTCAGTAAAACATATATACATGATAACAAAACAACAAAGCTCAAGTTTGTGTCATTTGGTAGCAATATCAATGTCCTGTAAAAGATCTTAAGAACTTCCGTGTGTCCTTCTAGAGGGATACCAAGTACTTCCTATATGCATTACCGTAGTTACATTTGTCAACATGATAGGTATATGTACCATCAAAATTGGTTCTTTCTGATTTACTCTAGTTCCAAGTAAGTTATTCTAATGTTTTGTCCAGTTTATCAAATTCTAATGGGTAAAATAGGACAATTTATATTTGCTTGATCTACATAGGAAATGTACTGAAACATATGAAAGATATACAATTAAAATGGAATATCTCAACATAGTTTCTGTAAGACGTTAAAGGAAGCTAGTCTAATGTCTAGTTCTTATGAAACCGGGCACACCACCTAGACGCCATCTAGACATGCCAGGAAACTAGTGAAACAGGTCCTTGACTATTGTAAGTTGTGCTATGATTTGCTCCGACGAATACGCACTAGACAGTGGTGGGTAGCACCATGCCATATTCCCGAAGTGTCACATTCGTGTGAGCTGGGGAATGAAACTAGACTTCAGGGAAAAGTTTATTACATTTAATGGCCTAGAAGTAGCCTCAATTCCATGATTAGTTGTTTAAACATTTCCCAGCAGGCCTCACTCCTGTCACACCGGAAGCCAGACGGGGTAATACTTCCGAACGCTGTCAACAGATGGCGGGTTCTGTCATGCTTGTCGTCATGATTTCTTTAACCCTTTAACCGCAGCATGATGCCTCCAGTCCAGGCATTTCCCTGGCTACTGCAGCATGATGCCTCCAGGCATTTCCCTTGCTACTGCAGCATGATGCCTCCAGGCATTTCCCTTGCTACTGCAGCATGATGCCTCCAGGCATTTCCCTTGCTACTGCAGCATGATGCCTCCAGGCATTCCCCTGGCTACTGCAGCATGATGCCTCCAGGCATTCCCCTGGCTACCGCAGCATGATGCCTCCAGGCTTTGCCCTGGCTAGTGCAGCATGATGCCTCCAGGCATTGCCCTGGCTAGTGCAGCATGATGCCTACAGGCTTTCTCCTGGGTACGGCAGCATGATGCCTCCAGGCATTTCCCCTGGCTACCTCAGCATGATGCCTTCAGGCATTCCCCTGGCTAGTGCAGCATGACGCCTCCAGGCATTCCCCTGGCTACGGCAGCATGATGCCTCCAGGCATTCCCCTGGCTATAGCAGCATGATGCCTCCTGGCATTCCCCTGGCTATGGCAGCATGATGCCTCTAGGCATTCCCCTGTCTACTGCAGCATGATGCCTCCAGACATTCCCCTGGGTACTGCAGCATGATGCCTCCTGGCATTCCCCTGGCTACTGCAGCATGATGCCTCCAGGCATTCCCCTGGCTACTGCAGCATGATGCCTCCAGGCATTCCCCTGGCTACCGCAGCATGATGCCTCCTGGCATTCCCCTGGCTACTGCAGCATGATGCAAATCTCGACCAATGGGAAGCGCGGAAACGGGGTTGACAACAACCAGCGCGATTCAACTCGCCGACCCATACACTCTCTACATTGTGTTCGTAAATGCGGTAGGTGTAACACACACACGCCTAGTCTTACCCTCATAAAAGCAATATTGTCCTTTGATTTGGTATAACAAAATATTATCAGTTACCAAGATACATTACTCAAATCACATGACACATCAAGTGACATTGCTATTCCCCCAAAAAGGTGCTTGCTGTAGCAGGGTCGTTTATGCAGGCGATGCCTGTCGTGTAATGTTGAGCAAGGGAACTGGATGCTGCAGGGAAAGGGTTACATGTAACAGAAGATGGCTAGAAATAATTGCATCTTTTTCAATCTTATCAACAATGACAAAAAGAGTGTGTAACACAATGGCCTTCTATTCTTTTTATTATTACTTAGACTGGTCAAAGCTCAGCTCACAAATGGACTGGTTTCAATCTTCGGCCATTGCAAATTGAGTTTCATAGGCAGTGTCATAATAGCACTATTATTATATACCTGTGCGCGAATGTCTATCAAATACTATCGAAAAGGTTACTTCAAAAATTAGTAATTTTCATATGATGATACAGTGGTTCAGTAAATTTCAGTTACTTAGGAGAAACCAAATAAGAGTTAGTCATGTTGTTGTTTATTGCACGACGGCAATGTCGTGTTTACTGCGCAAAGCGAAGCCGAGTGCAGTGATATGCGACATTGCCGGAGTGCGATAAACAATACGACTAACTCGAGTTTGGTTTAAAATTTATCCAACCGCATAACAATAAATAAGAAATAACATAAAACTCACCGATAATCAGTGATAATTATTGGTCGCTCTTCAAATGACGTCATTTGGCACCTGTATCCCACTAGAGTGATAAATTTCATTTTCCTGCACCGTAGACTAAATACAGTCCGCTAATGTTAAGCCTATGGAGTTTTTTATTAGGGGTAGGATAATATGGAGAAACCAAACAAGAGTTGGTCGTGTTGTTGTTTATCGCACGACAGCAAGATCGCATATTGCTGCGCGAGGTGAAGCCGAGAGCAGTAATACGTGATCTTGCCGGAGTGCGATGAACAATAACATCACTAACTCGAGTTTGGTTTAGAATTTATCCTACCACGCCCGTCTAAATTACTTCTACATTAACAAATGACGTCATTTGTCAAGTGTATCCCACTAGAGTGATATTTTTCATTTTTCTGAACTCCAGACCGAATACACTGACCCAATGTTAAGCCTATGGAGGTTTTTTATTAGGGGTAGGATAAATTTGAGATCTTTGTCACAATTTAAACAGATCAGGTTATAATAGCCCGTGGTGTTAGGACGTAACGATGTTATGTGGTTCTATGCTTTTACTATGAAGCTCCCACTAAAATATTAAGATCTCTGGGAAATGACACCTTTAGGCATCACCCTCCTCAGTGCTGTTAACACCTTCAGGTATCACCAGCTGTGAATGGGCTAACTCTATCGGCGAGAGATTAAATTAAACTCCCCTTTCTGGGTGGTAGTGGCAGGGTGTGGGAAGGGGCTTTCTGAGTGATAGACTGGCTCCAGTCCCTGCATCCTATGGCTACCCTCCTCACTGGGATACAGGGATACTGACTCCAGTCCCTGCATCCTATGGCTACCCTCCTAACTGGGATACAGGGATACTGGCTCCAGTCCCTGCATCCTATGGCTACCCTGCTCACTGGGATACAGGGACTGGCTCAAGTCCCTGTATATTATGGCTACCCTCCTCACTGGGATACAGGGACTGGTACAATCGGTGATGGTGTTGGATTTCTGGCGCTGTTTAGCTCCAGTATTCCCAACGGTTGCAGGACGTTAGGGCCTACCACCTTAAAGTGGGGATGTTAGGGCCCACCCTACACCGGGGGTGTGAAAGTCTCAGTCGCGCCTCGGCCGCACCGCGATGCCGCGGTCACACCTGTGGTGCCGGGAGGGAGATGTGGCATAAATAGACGTTAGGGCCCACCTAATTTTGCATAATTAGTTTTAAATCAACCCGTTCTAAATCTTCCCCACTCAAGCATCTCAACTGTGAATAAGAGCTATATTTAGTAGTAAGTATAAGTAAGTAACCCTATCCCTAACACAAACCCTTATCCTTTCCCTAACCCTTATCCTAACCTTAACCCTTATCCTAACCCTAACCCTATCCCTAACCCTATCCCTAACCCTAACCCTAACACTAACCCTATTCCTATCCATAACCCTATCCCTAACCCTAACCCTTATCCTTTCCCTAACCCTTATCCTAACCTTAACCCTTATCCTAACCCTAACCCTAACCCTAGCCCTATCCCTAACCCTAACCCTAACATTAACCCTATTCCTATCCATAACCCTATCCCAAACCCTATCCCTAACCCTTACCCTAACTCTTACCCAAACCCTAACCCTAGGTTGGCTTTAGGTGGGCCCTAACGTCCTGATGAGTGGTTCCTAACGTCCCGACTTTCGGGTGGTGGGCCCTAACGTCTACATACCTTCCCAACCTCTCCATACGGATATCCTGGCTACTGGTCAGGATATCTGCTGGGAGATTGATACCCTCTCACAGTGATCTCAATCAGGTAACAGTCAGGAACAGGTGAAATTTATTGCTATGACAACACAGACGACCAGGGATCTGGAGGAGGGGGAGGGGGAGGGGTAGGAGATGTAGGGTTACAGGTAACGACTTGGAGAAATAAACAGGAGATTATGTTCATGGTGGACAAGTCTTTGATTCATAGGCCAGTCAGAGAAGGATACATACTGTAATTTATCTCATCCCGGTATTTTTCTCCATAGGCTTAGCATTAGGATCTCGTACACCACGGCCGTGAGGTTCGTGTACCCAATACTCAATGGTTAATTTGGTGATTCATTTCATCAATAGATAGTGTTATACGGGGTGAGATAAAATCAGAAACCCACTCGACGAAAATAACTTGGTCTGCACTCCACCTCGTTTGACCACAGAGTAATTCCCTCAGCTTCGCTTCGTGAATTACTCTGCAGTCAAACTCGGTGGAGTACGGACCAAGCTATTTCCATCTCGTGGGTTTCCTTCTAAGAACTTTATTCTGATTTTGCTTAATCATTTAATGAATGTTCATAATCAAAGACTTGAGCAAGTCTAGGTGATAGTGGCAGGGTGTGGGAGGTGGCTGGGTATGTGGCCTCTGGCTCAGTGTGTGAGAGGACTGTAGAGCTCCTGATAAGTTCTGCGCATGCGTCATCCGAGGCTTCTCTTAAAGGATCATACCAAGTTTTTAAAGGCCTTCCTTTCATCCTATTTACCAGACATTCTGGGAGAGTTGAGACAAACGTTTGGTCACGGTTTAAAATTATTGCTCGGTTTGAAGAGGAATTGGTAATTTGATTTGATCATGGTAATGTTTTTTAAAATTTCATTAATTTGAGAATGGGAACAAAAAGTAGAAAGGTTAACTGAAACGCCTGGCGTTGGACATCAGGATGGGGCAGGGGAGGATTGTAGAGGATGAGCGGAGAGGAGAAAGGGAGTTTTATCCTACCCCTAATAACAAACCGCCATAGACTTAACATAGGGAAATTTTATGTGGCAGGCCGTGACATAAAGTGTTTTTTTATGCCACTAGAGTAATAACAATATTGACCAATCAGAGAGCAGGATGTCAGCTACTATGAAAAAAGTTCTGTTGGTCGTTGACTCAATATTTATCTTTTTAACAGTAATATAAGCATAGACGGGGTAGGATAAATACCGAACTCGAGTTAGACTTGTCAATGTCTATGCCACTCTGGTCAGGTCTGCTCTTCACTACACTCGGCTACGCCTCGTGTAGTAATGCACGACCTTCCCGTCGTGGCATAAACATAGACAAGTCTAACTCTCGTTTGGTTTCTACTAAATATTTAAGGGAAGAAGAGAGGGAAAAGAATGAGAAAGAAATGAAAGAGATGGAGAAACGAAGTGGAGGAAGAGAGAAGACTTAAGAGAGAGAAGGAGAAGAAAAGGAGAGGGAGAGAATGAGAAAGAAACAAAAGAGATGGAAAACGAAGTGGAAGAAGAGAGAAGACGTAAGAGAGAGAAGGAGAAGAAAAGGAGAGGGAGAGAATGAGAAAGAAATGAAAGAGATGGAGAAACGAAGTGGAAGAAGAGAGAAGACCTAAGAGAGAGAAGGAGAAGAAAAAGAGAGAAGATAATGTGAAAGAAATGAAAGAGATAGAGAAAAGAAGAGGAGAAAGAAAGGGGAGTACAGAGAGGGGAGGATAAGAGAAGAAGAGGGGAGAGAATGAGAAAGAAATGAAGGAGAAGGATAAACGAAGTGGAGGAAGACAGAGGCCGGAGGAGAAAAGGAGAGAGATGAGAATGAGATAGAGATGAAAGAAATTGAGAAAAGAAGAGAAGAAAGGGGGAGGGGAGTAAAGACAGAAGAGGAGAAGAGAAGGAGGGGGAAGAGAATGAGAGAGGAAATGAAAGAGATTGAGAAACGAAGCGGAGAAGGTAAAGGGAGTACAAAGAGAGGAGAAGAAGAAAAGGAGAGAGAAGAGGATGGGAAAGGAAGGGAAGAGATTGAGAAAAGAAGAGGAGAAGGAGAGGGGAGTAAAGAGAGAAGAGGAGAACGGAAGGAGAGGTAAGAGAAATGTCGAAGAGGAGAGAGAAGAGGAGAAAGAAGATAAGGAACCGGGAAAAGAATAAGAGTAGAAAGAGGAGGTGAGATGGAAAAGAAAAAGTTGATAATTAATATATAGGAAATAGGAATCTGAGGGAGAGGAGGAGGAAAATTGAGGGCAGAGAAAGAGGGGAAAGCAGAAAGAATGGTTGAGAATACAGAAGAGGAAAGAGGAAAAGAGGGGGAGAAGTGAGGAGCAGGACAACTGATCTGATGTGGTGATTCCACAGACACATACAATATAGCGAGATTAGTCACGATTTGGTTTTCTTGCTACACTTTTTTTGGTTTATTACCCACAAATCATCACAAGGTTGGTCTTTCTTTGTGGTTTGTCTCGTAAGTACAGGAATTCGCAGTACATCCTTGGGAATAGCACTCCCTCTGGTAAGCGTGATTAACAGTATATAGGTAAGTCCATAATGGACAACAAGTACTGATAGTAGTTTGCATTATAAATGCCCCTCTAACTATAAACATAGGAAAAATGGAACAAGTTTAGGATATGTTTATGAGAATGAGATGTGATGTGTATAGTAGAGAAAGGGTAACAACCTTCCAGTTATGATCCCTGTAACACGATAAACATCTTGCTAGGTCTTGGCAAGGGCCAGAGGGCAAAGCAGGGGGAAGAGTGAGGATAGTAATGATCGCATGCCTATTTGTCGCGATGTGTCTTGAGGTGTCACGGTGGTGGAGCACCAAAACATACACTCGACATAGTGCGCCACGTATTGTGATACAAGAGGTACGACATATCGCGACAGTGTATAACAAGATATACCACGGTAAATCCATCGTGTTGGTGGAACCAGCCTTTTATTCAAACATAAATGTCCAAACATTTCCAAAAAATAACAGTTCTATGAATTTACTTGCGTATTACAAAGCTCGGCTTCCACCTACTACGATATGACTCCGATATTGTCTACGATGCATAAAAAATCAAAATCGCGTGAGAAGGTCACCTACTATCGGGGTAGTTGACCACGTTTCTGCGATTAGGCACCAACAAAAACTTCTTGCGATGCGTGGTGGATTGGCATGTCCAGACATTTATCTACTATTTTGCACCTTTCCGATATGTCTCCGATATTTGACTTTTTGTGTCGGTGCCATGTTGGTAGGTGTAAATTTCTATCTAGTAGGTGGACGCCAGGCCTAAGCCTAAACATTGGAATGGCCAATCATTGGACATCGGAAACATCGGATGTTATAATGACTTTAACCCTTTAAGGGCGAATGATGCCTTATGACATCATCCAGCCCAGGGCGAATGATGCCTTGAGGCATCATTTCTCAAAAATATACAAATTCGTTTTTAACAAGGAAATAATGGTGCAATATTATTGAAATTTTCACAGAATGTAGGTGTAACACCACAAATAGTATTTATATTCAGAAAAAAGGAAATATTTAAGATTATATATCGTATCACGTGATTAAGCACTCAAATTATGCGTTTTGACGACTAAGTACTCGTCCCCTAGCGGTATAAAGTGCCACCAGCACCCGTTCTTAAGAGGGTAGCTCGGCCGCTGGCACCCGTCCTTAACCCATTAGCTGCGGGTGATGCCTTAAGGCATCACCACACAGGATCAGATGAGATCGGGTGATGCCTTGAGGCATCATTTTCCAATATTTACAAAATTATTGTTTTAGGTGATATATTAGAAAATAATTCATCAATATACATGAAACTGCCACAGAGTTTAGGTATAGCATCATATTTAAAATGTTTATGGAAATGGAAAATGATATCGAGTTTCACATGTTATATCACGTGATCACATCATCCAATTACCATAATGGGCCTGTGGATACCCGTTCCCTAGCACTATATAGGTACTAATACCCGACCCCTATATACATGACTGTGTAGGAGCCCGCCGTGAATGGGTTAAAGGGTTAAATGATATCAGAAAAATACAGTTAAAATCAGTCAGTGTACAATGCCCAGGTGCATCACAAGCGTCAAGGTGTTTCTCCAGTTTCCTGTCGTTGCAGGAGGCTGGTGGTGTGTGGGAGTACCAGGGCGAGATGGCTGGTGTATTTTTAGGTCGTAAACTCTGATTTACCCACGTGGGACCAGTCCGGGCCGGCATGTGCTGCATATGGCATCAGCCCTCTGTACACACTCTCCTAGCAGAGATCTGGCATTCCACTTCCTTCGGTAGCCTGGCAGCCTGGCCTAGTTAGACTAAAGGCCAGGTAACGGGTTGCAGTTTTGTGGTGCATTATTGGTAACGCCTCCATTTTTCTGTTGCATTGTGGGATTGCGCCACCTTGGCAGACCACCAGATACGCTAGTGGTTACCAGTGTATCCGCTAGTGGGCTCGGCGGAGATATATCCGCTTTGAAAGTATGAGCGCCCTGTCCCTAGCGACAACAGGACGTACTACGGCCTAGTTGAAGGACGTAGGAACCTGTTACCTGTCCCTTATTTCATTAGGGCAGGGAACCAGTCTATTCCTTTGGTGGCTTGTTTGTTACACTGGCAACCAGAGCTACCTATATAGTATAGGGGTTGGTTGCCGAACTACTTGTTTGTTTGTTTGGGTGGGTGGTTTGACGTCCAATTTGTTCAATAAGACTTACTTTGGGTTTGACCAAATCTATGAGATTAATGTAGGTAGAGGTCTTACCCCTACACATTTACTGAGGTGAGAGTTCCTTTACTTCCCATACCTCATAGACATGGTATGAGAAGGATTAGCCTTTGATATAGCAGTAAGTCTACCACTGCAGAGGGTGAAGGAGAATAGTGGCAGTGGTAGTTTTTGAAATATCCTAAATTCTGAGGGATTCTGGGGGTATTTTGTGTTCTACATATGAATAGAGACACTGCACGAAAACCACTATTTTACATATATATACGCCATTGCGATAACGCACGTATCGGCTGTATCGTGGCTTGTTTATATTTGTATACACCTCTTATACGCGTCTACGTTTCGGGCGTCTACGAGACAGTTTCCATATGTAGACGCGCGCGACTTGGCTGTCTTTCATGCCTGGCGTATTTAAGATAAAACATACTCTGTGCAATATATATACGCCAGGCGTATATATGATACCAAAAAAAAAAAATTGCGACCCGCGGCCCGCCCCATCGTGTGGGTGTTGGTAGAGGATGCACCTACACTGACCCACCACCCGCGACCTCCCAGCACCACCCCCCACCGCCCCTCCGACACCCCACCACCCCACCACCCTACACTCACTCTACCCACAGTGAAGCCCTGGTACACAACCCCCGCCTCCCTTTGTAGACGGATTAGCGGCCGCTCGGCGTGTGTAAGATATTTTCAGTCCTGAGTCGGCCGCATTCACAAGCCAGGGTCGGAGGCGGAGTCAGAGTCAGAGTCAGACTTCAGGTGCACAGAGACACTTGGGGGAGGCGATTATATAGTAAGCCTGACTGTCTACACATTGAAGTGGTATTTGAAAGTAAGATCTATTAGAAAAACAATTTAAAAAAACAACATAATGCAAGGTTTACTTTGTGTAATTAATCAATTTATATTTAATTAGGATTTTATAAAATAAATTGGTAATATAAATTGCAATTTTCATATAATACAGACTTGGATGGTTAATGGCAAATGAAATATGCTACCAGTAGTGTCCCCAAGTTGCAAAGATGGGAACTATTGGATGTTGGTGTATATACAACGGAATCAGGCGTATATATGACGTATATGAGACCGCACTATGGACATGTATATACGCCACTAGATAAGGCGTCTACGAGACGGATAACAGGTCTAACTTCTAGACGCAAAATCCTACTGTTAGACGCGTTTTGCATACATATGTAAAGCGGTAAGTTTCGTGCAGTGAGATGAACATATTTATATGGTAAATAAAAGACTCTCATTTATGTTATTATTTATGTCAAACCAGACACAGCCTCTGGGATTACTTTCTATAGAGGAAAGCACCTCATGTGTTGCAGGGTTTTGTTTTGTTAACAATGCCCATGTACTCCTCTGAAGAAGCAGTCTAATCAACTGTGAATTCCCATTATAAAATGGTTTAAGTATGAAAAAGAAACAGCTGGATTGTCTGTGAAGCTCCTTTAACAATTCCCATATTTCCATACTCATGATATGTGAGTTGTTTGACTTGTATAACTTTTGACAGTTACCTGTTTGTTTTCTTCCTCAGAGAAGACCAGTTACCTGATTGGCTGTTCTAATTTTAGCGCCTAAGGAATCATTACAACTCTCCAAGCTGATTTATTTGGTACATGCCCAGTAAAAGCTACTCTAGGACCTCTGCTTGAAGAGTAACACACTGGTTACTGACAAATCAAACGGAGGCAGACTCAAAATGAGTTTGAGCTTGTGCGCCCTGGCCCTGGCGACAACAGACTGTACTAGAGTCTAGGGTTGAGGCAGATATCAGTAAGCGCTAGCACGGCGAAATATCTGCTTGGAGAGTGGTGCACACAGTCCTCTCCATATTACATTGGTGCCCCTCTCTATGAGGTCCTGTCTACCACAGCGTGCCTCAGTCAATCAACATTACCAATGACAGCTGCTACTCCCACTCATTTTTGCTTGATTCTCATGTATCTACATCCTCCTCATAAGGCCTGGCGTCCACCTTCTACGATATGGCTCTGATATGGTCTACGATGCACCTCCCGATAAAAAATCAAAATCGCGTTGGAAGGTTACCTGATATCGGGACAATTGACCACGTTTCTGCAATTAGACACAGATAAAAACCCCATATAATGCGTGGTGGATTGGCATGTCTAGACATATGTCTACAAGTTTGCACCTTCCCGATATGTCTCCGATATTTGCTTTTTGTATCGGTGCCATATCGGTAGGTCTAAATTTCTATCGTAGTAGGTGGACGCCAGGCCTTACTGTTACTCTCCCCCCACGATTACTGGAGAACTCGACCCGTAGTTGTCAGGAGAACTCGACCCGTTTTGGAGAATTTGGTTGGAGAACTCGACCCGTTTTAGATACTAATGATTAAGACATTTTCATATAGAATGAAAGGTTTGACTAGTTAGGGATAGGGTTAAGGATAGGTTAAGGTTAGGGATAGGTTTAGGGATAGGGTTAGGGCTAGGGATAGGTAGAGGGTTAGGGTTAGGGTTAGGGTTAAGGTTAGGGAAAAGGTCAGGGTTAGGGAAAGGGTTAGGGATAGGGTTAGGGTTTTCTGATTGATTTATTCCCCAGAGAAGACCAAATTTGAAGCCAAGGGTCGAGTTTGTCACGGGTCGAGTTTTTTTCGGGTTGATTTCTCCAGACTGGCCTTTGATATATCAGTAAATCTACCACTGCTGGGGATGAAGGAGAAAGGTGGCTGTATACCACACCACATAGACATGGTATGAGAAAGACTGGCCTTTGATATATCAGTAAATCTACCACTGCTGGGGGTGAAGGAGAAAGGTCGCTGTATACCACACCACATAGACATGGTATGAGAAGGACTGGTCTTTGATATAGCAGTAAGTCTATCACTGCTGTGGTTGAAGGAGAAAGGTGGCTGTACACCACACCACATAGACATGGTATGAGAAGGATTGGCCTTTGATGTAGCAGTAAGTCTATCACTGCTGGGGTTGAAGGAGAAAGGTGGCTGTACACCACACCGCATAGACATGGTATGAGAAGGCAGTTGCTATGGATATTTAGCAATCCCGAGGCATTTCAGCAGCCATCTTGGAATCCAAAATGGCCGACATCTGACTAAATGCAATCATTTTGGTTCTAGGTCATTCTAGTAAATATATAATGAAAAAAAAGGTTTATTTGGTTGAGATGTCGGCCATCTTGGAAAAATCTATTATCCCCGCTAAAATATAGCGTGAGAATTTGTCAACAACAAATTTTGAAATCTAGAGGTTCTATGCTTTCCGAAAATGTATAGGTTACAAAATCTCCACAAAATCCCAACAAAAATAGATTTTCAACATATTGAACCTGACTAAAAGATATTGTAGGTATACAAACTCGTTGTATAGTCTAAAGAAGAAACCAAAAAGTTTTGATCAAAGTCATCGTTCTCTACAAGTTTGATGTGGAGGGAAATGAACAAGGCGATAGCCGAGTGAATATCATGTAGCATTCAAATGAGTTGGAGAACAACGACTTTGACCAAAACTAGTTGCTTTCTGTATCTATCTCATCCCAGTACAAACTTAAAGAATGGACACACACAGGATATAGACCATGGAGAATGGACTCCAATACTCATAGGGGTAAGGAGAACGAGTTCCCAAAGTTAAGTCTATGGAACAAAAAAGCCAGGGGTGAGATAATTGATCTCAAGCAATTACCCCTTGAATAATTGTCACGTGCAATGATGTAATCGAAAATCACAGATAATCACCAGTAAAGGTCACAATGGGCAAAAAAAAAAATCTCTGTAAAATTTCGAATGCCTCAGAGAGGCCCGGCGTCCACCTAATACGATGCACTTCCTGATAAAATTCATATGGACCTGCAAATAGAGTATGAATATGTATGCGGATGTGTGTCTTTGTACTTGTACTTGTAGTAGTTTGACTGTATAGTTGAAAATCACGGACCATTATTCATGTGAATTATCTGTCAATAAAAACTTTTAAAAAAAGAAGAAAAAAAAAGGCAGGTCACCTGGTAAAGTTAGGCCCGGCGTCCACCTACTACGATATGGCTCCGATATGGTCTGCGAAGGTCACCTAATATCGGGGCAGTTGACCACGTTTCTGCGAGTAGACACTGATAAAAACCACATACAATGCATGGTGAATTGGCATGTCTAGACATATGTCTACAATTTTGCACCTTCCCGATATGTCCCCGATATGTGCTTTTTGTATCGGTGCTATATCGGTAGGTCTAAATTTCTATCGAAGTAGGTGGACGCTGGGCCTAAAGGTCACAATGGGCAAAAAAGATAAGGAAAGATTTTGTGTAAAATTTCGAATGCCTCAGTAAAGATCACTATGGGCAGAGAAAAGAAATCAATTAATTTTTTTCAGATTTCTTTATTGGTCTGATAGTGATACAGGTATAGCTTCATTTACTTTGCATGATGAAAATAAGTGGCAGAGAATCTCAGTCTTGTAGAGGACAGAGCCATTGTTAGTTCATGAAACAGTCACTAGGTGGTCGGGGGACAGAACCTGTATTGTGGCTCTTTGTTCTTACCAAATTCAACTGCCTTTCAATGTTTTACCCTGGTTCCGTTGACTCTCTACACCCATCCCAGAGCAGGAAGATATAATGATAAAAGACATGATGTTTTTCACATGGAACACTTTATATATATATATATATGTGAGCATGAATTGTGATATTTCCCAATTATCACTCACTTCTTTTGCACCTCCATTTGTGAAGAACACCTACTTTTTCACCTCCATTAGTGAAGAATACCTTCTCGGGGGGCGTCATGGCAGCCCCCATGGATCATAGGCTATATGCCGTATACAGACTGGTTTTAATGATCCAGCCTTACATTATCTGCATTTCAACCATCTAATGGGCCGAGATTTTATTTAACAAACAAAGGGAAAAAAACAAGTAATATGACTCAATTTTGTAGCCATCCTATCCAGTATGTCATGTCAATATTACAGAATGAGAGTTCTCGATCAAACGATATTAACACATTTGTCACAATGCATACAGGCTAATAAATTTTATATGATGATTAAGTAAATGTTCATCCTTTCGTAATTTCTATAAGATATCAATACTCAATCCAACCATGCTGTATATAAAACATGTTAGCAAAAAGAAATTTATGATCGTATACATACAAAGGCGGTCTGTTATACTAAAAACCTGACTAGTCGCTAAAGCATATACACCATCGAAAGGCTGAAGTCCATCATTGAACTTCTTCACACCTTTTTGTATTTCTAGGTTATGTTTTGTATCGCAAGCCTGGGAGGGCAACTCGAAAGCTTTGTGCAATAAATAATAATGAAAAAAAGAATGTGTGTAAAATTTCATATGCCTCATGTTTTTTGCCTATCCTCCAGATTCCACCTTGTTGAGTGCAGTACCTATTTTATCCTCGGGTATCTACCACATGGCTTTTCATAGCTACAGCTCCTGGCCGCTCTCCAAGCGTAGGCTTTAATCAATGGGTGTCGTGTTACTAATGAGGTCTTTTGTGTCTTGTGATGGACGCCTATGGCTAGACGTTATATGGACAGGAACGAGGGATGTACGGCACTGTATGCCAACAGCAACACAGCAACCATAAAAAGTTGATCTCACCCGAGGGAATAAACTCAACTGCTTCGGATGTGCTTAGAATTGTTGAGAGGGAATATCAGGTCCCTTTGTCTCGGGTTTGATAATGCCTTTTTTTTTTTTTTTTTTTTTTTTTTTTTTTTCAAATACTGTGGGAACATGGTGTGTGGGCATTGCCACCAGGTTGTGTTGCAGTCAGAAATATCGCTGGTATTTAAGTCCATCGGAATAGGTTCATGAGCAAGCATTCAAAGTCAGTAATATGATCTGTTGTTATCCACCAACAGTGGAATTCACATGGTGGGATTTGTGTAGCTTTTATCTGAAACCTGTCAATATATGCACAATAATGACTGGTTTTGCATACGAGTGGCCGTAATCTCTGAGTAGTTGACGTGTAGTAATATCCGAGCGATTAGCGAGGATATTACGTCGTCAACTGCGAGGATATTGCGGATACTCGTACACAAAACCAGTCGTTATTGTATTTATTACCCACCTACAAGATAGATAGCATGTCTATGGGTAAGTTTCCTCCGTTCGTGTAACCTCGTTTGAGGTTTGCGTTGGGAGAAAATTACATATAGTTCCAGATTACGCCATAGCACCACCGCACTGTCAGGCATGGTGGTAATTCGGTGTATACTTACGCCTGTTATATAGTTCGCTCTTTATCTGGTTTTTTTATGTGCAAATCTTTTTATGACAGTGATTTCTGATGATAAACGAAACTATTTTGACTGATTATAACTTATTAATATTGAATCAACATTAGATAAACTCATTTTGAAGTACATTAGGAATTGACCTCATTTAAGCAGGGACTTTTTTTCCGGAATCTCCTGCAGGAGATTCTGACATGCAAGAATCTCCGGGTAGCTAATTCCAGGTGCTCTATACATTTCCTATGGAGACTCCGGAATGGGTAGGTAATAATGTGTATTTACTATCCACCTGATACAGTGTCCATAGAAGACAAATGGGAAGCATGGATTTAAATACGCGGGGCAAACAGAAAAGTAGTGCATATGAAAAAATTGTGCATAACTAAAGTGAACTAAAATCGACCCCCCCACCAGTTGGATAAAGGTAGATAATGAATATAAGATGGACTTGTTTCAGATAAAAGCGGTTGTGTGATCCTCGGAGCTGACCCTGTGTAATATCCTCGCATTTATGTGCTCTGATATTACTATTCGTCAACTCCTCAAGGCATACAGCCACTTGTATCTTAAACCAGTCAACATTGTGTATTTATTATTGAGCGCGGGAAATCGCTCTCGGATACGTCATCTAGAGGATAGAATGCTCACACAGGCTTTCAGCTTACTGCAGATAATCTAACACTTCACTATCCATGCACCAACTATAAAGGCCTGGTTAAAGGATCAGGTGGCCAGTATCCCTGTATCCCGTATCCCTGCCTCACTACTGACTTGGTTCCTTTAAATAGAACTGACTGAGTGACCATGTGAACGTGTGTCAAAGAGCAAACTGAGTGGCATAGCTGACCTATTAGCCAGAGAAGTAGGGCAGTTGACCAAGACCCTAAATGAAAGATTCAGTCACAACCACAACAAGTTGAATGTGATCTGTGGTATGCTAGACCAGGCACAAGTCAAAATCAAAAACGTTAGCCAACAAATGACATCTCAAAAGAAATATACCAAATTATTGATATTCTCTTACTTTTATTTTATCAGATTTTGGTATACCGCGCTCCTCCATTATGAATGGAAATAACATATGCTCCTAGTCCACCTAAAACGGTGTCCATAGAAAGCAAATGGGCAGCGTGTATCTAAATACATGGAGCATACAGATCGGTTGTCTTCTCTGGGCTGCAAACCTGGCGCATATGGAAAAATAGTGCGTATGACAAAATAGTGCGTTCCTAAAATGAGCTTATATGGGTACCCGACTTGTCAGAAAAAGGTGGATAGGAAATACAATATAGACTGGTTTCAAATGATTTAAAGCGGTTGAAGGCTCCTTGGAGTTGCCTCTGCGCAATATCCTCGCATGCACTCGATATCACTCCGCGTCAACTCCTCGGAGCATACGACCGCTTGTATCTAAAACCAGTCAATATTGTATGTATATATGCAATTATGTCCTATCAATTGATTCATTAATTTTCTTGTAACCTGTCTCTTACTCAGACTCTGCACTTTTGGAAAACCATCATGGCAAATTGGCATGGGTACATAAATCTGATGTAGTTGATTTTCTCTCCAGATTATTCATTTTGTAATGTACTATATTGCAACTAAATATAGGTTTTCAATTATGTGAGGTTTTTCCGAAGTTGAACGAACTTCCATTTCGACTCTAATGAGATAGTAAAATCCAGTAGGATCAGCTGCGTTATCTCATTCTTCCATAATCCTCTTTCTTCAAAAGAAGCGAGCACATTAAGCATAGTGAAAAACTACCCTATTTGCCGACAGTAATACAAAATCTAAATCCCCATATTAGAAATTTGAATGATATCGGAAGCTATACGTTGCCTTGTTAAAAGACCGCTTCAGATGACAATGCTGTAAGACAGCCGCAGGACTGTAATATCTCCCCTCTGTCACGCTCTCGTCCTACAATGACCGGAAGATTGCGTTAAAGACCTGTTCCCATTGGCCGATTTCCTGTCACCGATCTACAGTCAGGAACCACGGACGGACCTTTGCCACGACTGACACAAAATCAGTCAATGGAAACGACCCACTTCATGAAATGACCCACGACTGTTTCTGCATAGATGATGCAATGTGGCATCACAAACCACTGAATAAAGGCTTGGTCACTGAGTGAAATTTACTACCCCTCTCATTTAAGGCCCGTTTCCATTGGCCGACGAGTTGCACAGAAAGTCTGTCGGTGGTGCCACTGACTGTGCGTCGGTATAGACAAATCGGTGAGGGTAGTAGATTTCACTTAGAAACCAAGTTTTCACTCAGTGGTGTGTTGTGCTGCATTGCATAATCTAGGCAGAAAAGGTCGTGTGGCATTGCAGGACCTTGGATGTTTCCATTGACCGATATTGGGTCCACAGTGCTAAAAGTCTGTCAGTGGTTCCTGACTGTAGATCGGTGATGGGAATTCAACCAATGGAAACGGGCCTATAGACGCACAGTCAGTGGCACCACTGACAGACTTTCTGGGTAACTCATAAAATCTACACCCATTTCTTTGGCTAAAGGAAACTGGCCTTAACTATTACCCTTGCCTTTTTCTTAAAGGCATATCAGACAATGTTGCTCGAGAATTAAAACCCACGTCAATTTCCTGAAAATTTAATATGATGATCTCCAAGTGTTGTGGAACACAAATATAACTTAAAAATCGGGATCACGGTGCTAGTTTTTGATTTATCGATCAATATTATGATGATTTTATATTAGACTATATAGAAATCCTAAAAAGTATTTTTTCACATAGTGAAACCCATGTCATTTCCCTCAAACTTTCACAGAATGTAGTACATATATAGTACTTCTTATTTAGGCTTTAAAAATCATAGGTCACTGTCCTTGTTTTTAAAGAAATTGAAGAATACCGTATTTTTCAGAACATTTTCTATGTAAATCAAACACATGTAAATTGGCCTATTTTACCCATAACAATTGGATAAACGTGACAAAATGTATAATTCGAATGAATCCGAAAAATACAAGTTCTGACTAAAATTTGGCACTTTTTAAAAAATGACCAAGTGGCGCCACTGCAGATTGTATGACATGCCTTTAAGGGCCTGTTTCCATTGGCCGATTTCCTGTCACCGATCTACAGTCAGGAACCACCGACAGACCTTTGCCACGAATGACACAAAATCAGTCAATGGAAATGACCCAGTTCGTGAAATGACCCAGCTGTTTCTGCATAGATAATGCAATGTGGCACCACCCACCACTGAGTGAAAGCTTGGTCACTGAGTTAAATTTACTACCCCTCTATATTGGCGCACAGTCAGTGGCATCACTGACAGACTTTCTGAGTAACTCATAAGATATGTACACCCATTTCGTCGGCTAAAGGAAATCGGCTTTAACCATTACCCTTGCCTTTTTCTTAAAGGCATGTCGGACAATATTGCTCGAGAATTAAAACCCATGTCATTTCCTTTAAATTCTAATATGATGATCTCTAAAGGGTGGTACCCACTGCTTCCGACACACTCCAACAAGGCTTACGACACACTACGACAAGGAAAATCCCTGTCGGACGGGCTCTGTCAGAGTGTGTTGGAGTGTGTCGTAAGGCCTTGTCGGAGTGTGTCGTAACGGTTTGGCGGGAAAAGAAAGGTTGCCATGGTGCCGACATACTCTGACACAACCAGCTCACTTGGAGGGCTTTATCAATATAGGAAATAAATAGAAAATATGATTTTCTTCAATTTTCTCCCAAAAAACCGAGTGAACTGGTGTTTTTTATCAATCAATAATTGTGTATCTCAAACCCTTATTACAGTATAGACTACATTATTATAGTCTATTTACGTGTAATAGTCATAGTTACAGTAGTCAATAATGATCTAGTATCAGATACCATGTATATCAGTACTTATCAGTTTATAAAGGCGCACGTGTGTGTGGGGTGGTGGGGGGGGGGGGGCGGTTCACAGCTTTTACATAGTAGGAATGCTCCCGACACACTACGACACAAGCCGACCTCTACGATTTATTGAACATGTTTAATTTTGTTGGAAGGGCTACGACATGGCTATGACAAGCGTGCTGTGTCATAGCCATGTCGGAGTGTGTCTCATTCTCAGTCAGCCTTTGATTTCATACTGCCTTCCGCCTGTGGCGTCAGGCAGTATGAAATCGACGACCGACCTCGAACAGGAACCGGCTCGTCCACAGTAAGGACGTTTCCTAATATTACCATATATACTCATGGGCGAATGTGTCACGTTTTTCGTTCGTCACTGAGTGACGAAATAATATTCATACGTCCCTCCGTACCACGCAACCACACTAACTCTATCTCCATTTTTTCCCTGAACAAAAGAAATCTGATGAAACTTTTCAAAAGTTTCATTTGATGAGCTTCAGTTTTTATTTTAAGTTTGTAGGCTACTTTCTAGCGTGTGTTAGGCGCCCAAACTGGGCGAATATTTCTGACCAAAACAACTCGGAACAGATTTCAGTCAGGCACACTAACTCTGTCTCCATATATTCCCAGAACAAAAAGAAATCTGATGAACCTTTTTAAAATTTTCATTTGATGAGCTTCAGTTTTTATTTTGAGTTTGCAGGCTACTTTCTAGCGTGAGTTAAGCGCCTGAACTGGGTGAATATTTCTGACCAAAACAACTCGGAACAGATTTCAGTCAGGCACGATAGCTCTGTCTCCATATATTCCCTGAACAAAAAGAAATCTGATGAACCATTTTTAAAATTCTCATTTGATGAGCTTTAGTTTTTATTTTAAATTCGCAGGCTACTTTCTAGCGTGAGTTAAGCGCCTGACTGCACATCCCCATTACCGCTGTAACGACATCAAATATGGAGTTTGAATACAAGCCTCATTTAAGACACGGCCCAAACAAATGTTTGCCAAGCCGTTCGCCCACGCCACACGGCAACTCAGCGCGTTTTGTTTGCTTCCGAAAATGAAATATTCCGTTTTGTGAAGGTTTGCAAAATATTTGCATGAGAAATAAGCTGAGTGTGGGACTGGTGTCTGTGAGCTGAACTTTCTGATTATTAAGGAGGATTTGAGAATTGAAGTCTTTCATTAAGGCATAATGTGGAATCATTCACCAAGAACAATGGGCTGAGCTCATTCATTCGTGGATTCCTATTATTTTCTCATTTCACAGGTTTTTGTGAATTAAGCAGTTGTTTAAAACACTGTATTCTGTTACAACGAAAGCTCTTGCGATAACGTAATGATGGGACTATAATGTTAGTAAAACGGAGGATGATCTGAACTAAATATGACAATATTATTCCTGAAAAATATTCTCTTAAATTTTCGAGGTGAAAATTTTCTATTTCAGTATTTTGATTTGGGGCATGAACATGGTAAGAGGACTATTCCCCTTACTGTCAGTAAATATTTGCCCCCTTTTTTGAATAAGCTTAGCTCTTTTATTTTCAGAATGCAGTTTGTTTGATTACAGCATAATATACTTATCTGTACCGAGTATGTTTTGTCCTATTTGAAAAAAGACAATGATAGTGTGGCAGTATGATAGTGTGGTAGTATGATAGTGTGGCAGTATGATAGTGTGGTAGTATGATAGTGTGGCAGTATGAAAGTGTGGCAGTATGATAGTGTGGCAGTATGATAGTGTGACAGTATGATAGTGTAGCAGTGTGATAGTGTGGTAGTACGATAGTGTGCAATGTGATAGTGTGACAGTATGATAGTGTAGCAGTGTGATAGTGTGGCAGTGTGATAGTGTGGCAGTATGATAGTGTGGCAGTATGATAGTGTGGCAGTATGATAGTGTGGCAGTATGATAGTGTGGCAGTATGATAGTGTGGCAGTGTGATAGTATGATAGTGTGATAGTGTGGCAGTATGATAGTGTGGCAGTGTGGCAGTATGATAGTGTGACAGTGTGACAGTGTAATAGTATGGACAGTTTGACAGTTTGATGGTGTGACAGTGTGACAGTGTAATGGTATGGACAGTATGACAGTTTGATGGTGTGACAGTGTGACAGTGTAATGGTATGGACAGTATGACAGTGTAATAGTGTGGACAGTAGGACAGTATGACACAGTCACAGTTTGATGGTGTGACGGAGTGGCAGTGTAATAGTATGGACAGTATGACAGTGTGACAGTGTGACGGAGTGATAGTATGGACAGTATGACAGTTTGATGGTCTGACAGTGTGACAGTGTAATAGTGTGGCAGTGGGACTGTGTGACAGTATGACAGTGTGACGGTGTGACAGTGTGAAAGTTAATAGTATGGACAGTGTCTGTAGAGGCACGCTGCCATGGCTGCACGTCACAGGTTGACTTATCTACAGTGTGACAGTGTGACAGTATGACGCTGTGACAGTGTGACAGTTAATAGTATGGACAGTGGCTGCACGTCACAGGTTGACTTATCTACAGTGTGACAGTGTGACAGTATGACAGTTTGATGGTCTAACAGTGTGACAGTGTGACAGTGTGACAGTATGTCGGTGAGACAGTGTGACAGTTAATAGTATGGACAGAGTCTTTAGAGGCACGCCGCCATGGCTGCACGTCAGAGACTGACTTATCTACAGTGTGACAGTATGACAGTATGACAGTGTGACAGTGTGACAGTGTGACAGTGTGACAGTGTGACAGTATGACGGTGAGACAGTGTGACAGTTAATAGTATGGACAGAGTCTTTAGAGGCACGCCGCCATGGCTGCACGTCAGAGACTGACTTATCTACAGTGTGACAGTATGACAGTATGACAGTGTGACAGTGTGACAGTGTGACAGTGTGACAGTGTGACAGTGTGACAGTGTGACAGTGTGACGGTGTGAGGGTGTAATAGTGTGACAGTGTGACGGTGTGGTAGTATGGACAGTGTGACGGTGTGACAGTGTGAAAGTTAATAGTATGGACAGTGTCTGTAGAGGCACGCTGCCATGGCTGCACGTCACAGACTGACTTATCTACAATGTGACAGTGTGACAGTGTGACAGTTAATAGTATGGACAGTGTCTGTAGAGGCACGCCGCCATGGCTGCACGTCAGAGACTGACTTATCTACAGTGTGACAGTGTGACAGTATGACAATGTGATAATATGGACAGTGTCTGTAGAGGCACGCCGCCATGGCTGCACGTCAGAGACTGACTCATCTACATGGTCTCTGCACAGTCTCATGGTAACCTCCCAGTCCGCACCTGATTGATGGCCGACCCTCGGGTCAAGTCTAGATCTCCCTCACCATTCTCAATTCCGCCGATTGGGGGCGATCAATATGTTCCGTTTTACAGCGAGCGTGACGCTTCAGGTGGAAACCGGCTTCTTCACGCGTGGACAGACATAAGTGCAAAGGGCAATACAGGCAATGCAGTGCCGGGTATTAGGGACAGGTTTCAAATCAAATCATGGTGTTTTTTCAGAGCAGGGGCCCGTTTCAATAGAATGGGTCCCTTAACCACTTAGTGACATGTTTAGTGACTCAAATAGTGACAGGAATAGTGACAAAATTTAATTCTCGTTTCAAAAGGCATGTCACTATTGGGGTGGTGTGTCAGTTCACTGTTGGTGATATAGTGACATTGCCTTATAATGAATGGTGTTAGTGCTCTCGGGAACAAGTGGTGTCAAGGTAAAAGTCGTTGCAGAAATTAGTGACAGGCTTGAGAAATCCTACACTGGCTATCAGAGCAGGATTTTCTATGACAAAATTCAAATGTAAATATCATTAGATTGCATGGACCAATATCCTTCATATCTGGCATGTTTATAAGTTGTATGTGTCCCCTACTGGGGCTAAAGTTTCATAGCGTTATCCCTATGGTAAGTAAAGTTATGTGTTTGTGACATCAAAAACGAGAGGGTATACCCTCTCGCTATTATAGACACTATAGTGACCCTTTTAGTGACCGGACAGCCACTTCTGAAATGGTACAAGCCACTATTTGCGGCTGTCTCTTACCCTATGTCCCACAAACGGTTGTCCTTTAACTATTGCAACGCCAAGTACCACTATTGTGTCACTAAACCCAATAACGGACGTCCTACAGACTATTGAAACCTCCCTGGACTGGTTCCCTGCCCTAATGAAATAAGGGACAGGTAACGGGTTGCTACGACCTTCAACTAGACTGCAGTACGTCCCGTTGTCGCTAGGGCCAGGGCACTAGTGGACTAGTGGTTTGGCTGGGTAATTGTGTGTCTTTGCCTTGTTGTTCCTATTTCGGTGTATGTTTTTACATGGTATCCTGAATTTCTATCACGGAGTGGCAATTTGCCCTGGTGTTATAATAAAGTGATGGTCTACCAGGCTGCCAGGCTAGGTAAAGGGTTCCACAGGCACGACCTTCTACTTTGGCTGGTGCCCGCCTGTGACTAGCGGATACCCCGGGAACCAGCTAGTGGTTTGGCTGGTATCCGCTTGTCATACACCTAATTCCGCCGAGCCCTCTAGCGGATGACTGGGGAACCAGGAGGCATTACCAATGATGCACCATAAAAATGGAACCCGTTACCTGGCCTATAGTCTAATAGGCCAGGCTTCCAGGCTATTTCAGAGCGTGCTTGCTGGCGCCAGATACATTGCCTAAAGTTTAGAGTGGTCACATATAGACTTTCAGCGTGCTTCCAGGAAACTATCCCTTCACTATCTGTGTGCTATTCACTGTGATAGTAGGAAAGGAGCAGGGTACCAGGGTCTGAGAGTCTTAGAGGCATACCCAGCTGACCATGACCAATCACTTTAGACCTAAATACCTCATTGACCTACTAGTGCTTGATATGTTTGGATCCTCGACTCAGGCATTTGTAGAAATGGCAACTTGACTGGATGCAAGTGGGTTACAGAAAAATATCCATAGATTGAATGTAACCCGAACCTTTTTAATTGTTATTCATTTATACCAAGCTCGGTGGCTAAGTGGTAGGGGTGTTCACCTCGAGCATGGAAGATCAGGGGTTCAAACCCCGTCCGGTCATACCAAAGACTTACACAAAAATGGTACCCACTGCTCATTCGGCTTAACACCCCCCATAAGAATGAGGAGTAGGGGTAGGGCCCAAGTGGCTGTATAGCTGAATTCGGTGATTATACACACAATATTCCCTTAATAAAAATTGCTGAAAAGACAAAAATAGCATGCTCAATCCTCAATGATGATCATACTATTTGCTCTGCGTCTTTTGAGAAGTGTGAGATGTTTCTCTCTAATACAGTAGAACCCCGCGTAAGTGGACACCCTCTGTTCCAGGCCATAGTGCCCGCTTACGCGGGGTGACCGCTTACGCAAGGTTAAAATATACATCTAATAGAGGGAACCGTTTCGAACGAAGGTGTCCGTTAACGCGGGGTGTCCGTAAGGTGGGGTTCTACTGTACTTTCCCTCAGTGTCTTTGTACCTCTCTCTGCCTCTTTTACAAAGCAAATCCCAGAGTGCGTAATTATCTCTGAGCTACAGTCACTGTTATTCCTTTATTTTCATCGTCTGCTGCGGAAGATGGATACTTCCCATTTCACACAGGTTTTTTGTGTCTCTAGTGTCATCTACAGAGAACACAGAAGCTCGGCATTTCTTCCATCTCAGCCACAATGTCCTTTTTACGTACATGTGTCTTGATGATGTGAATACATATAGAAGATAAAGGTTATGGGGTGGAGAAGGAACACATCGATTTGACTGGAAATCGCGCATACTTTGCATGTGTCCTCGTCCCTTTGATTTTGGCACTATGCCGCATACATGACTCTTGATATGCATTTCTTTACCCACCTAATTCAGAGTCTCTTTGATATACCTATATAGAGAGTGGGTATTACCCACGTAAAACGGAGTTTCCATACTAAACCAATAGGGAGTGGGTATTACCCACCTAATACCGAGTCTCCATACTAAACCAATAGGGAGTGTGTATTACCAACCCAATACGGAGTCTCTATACTAAACCTGTAGGGAGTGTGTATTATTACCCACCTGATACGGAGTCTCCATACTAAACCTATAGGGAGTGTGTATTATCCACCTAATACGGAGTCTCCATACTAAACCTATAGGGAGTGTGTATTACCCACCTAATACAGAGTCTCCATACTAAACCTAATATAGAGTCCCCATACTAAACCTATGGGGAGTGTGTATTACCCACCTAATACAGAGTCTCCATACTAAACCAATAGGGAGTGTGTATTGCCCACCTAATACAGAGTCTCCATACTAAACCTATAGGGAGTGTGTATTATCCACCTAATACAGAGTCTCCATACTAAACCAATAGGGAGTGTGTATTACCAACCCAATACGGAGTCTCTATACTAAACCTGTAGGGAGTGTGTATTATTACCCACCTGATATGGAGTCTCCATACTATATCTATAGGGAGTGTGTATTATCCACCTAATAAGGAGTCTCCATACTAAACCTATAGGGAGTGTGCATGACCCGCCTAATACAGAGTCTCCACACTAAACCTATAGGGAGTGTGTATTATCCACCTAATACGGAGTCTCCATACTAAACCTAATATAGAGTCTCCATACTAAACCTATGGGGAGTGTGTATTGCCCACCTAATACAGAGTCTCCATACTAAACCTATAGGGAGTGTGTATTACCAACCTAATACCGAGTCTCTATACTAAACCTGTAGGGAGTGTGTATTACCCACCTAATACAGAGTCTCCATACTAAACTTATAGAGAGTGTGTATTAGCCGGAAACTATACCCAATCGAATACAGCTTTTTCTGCCACCTGACGGGCATTATAGTTAAACAATGCACGGCGCTTAGATCGAATTTCTAATCATTTACAAGTATTTTTTTCTAATAATTAGTCAAGCAGTTGAGTAATAAAAACAACATTACCATGATTTTGATCTGAGTGGCCGTATTCTCCGATATCCGATACAAATGTATGGGATGTCAGTAAGCCACAACTTTTTTTCTTTTAGAGGGTGCGTCCACCAACCACGACAAGGCTGCGACAACGGCTTTCCGACAAGGTCCACGACAGCTCTACGATTGGAAGACGCCACGACAGGCTGCGACATGAAGCTTGTCGGGGGTCTGTCGGGGGCCTTCCGACAAGGTTACGACAAAATCGAACATGTTCGATTTTGGAGCCGTGTCGTGGCGTGTCGTGGCGTGTCGTGGCGTGTCGGGAGGTTGTCGATAGAATATTTAGGTGGAGCGTGCACTTCCCGACAGGCTGCGACAAGGGCTCACGACAACTCCCCTCCTCACGACAATGCTGCGACAAGGCACCGATTGGAACTTTCTTGTCTGCTATTGTCGTAGCCTTGTCGTGGTTGGTGGACGCACCCTCTTAAACTGTAAGATACCATAAGATTGTATACGGATTTCAAATCCATTGTATATGGCCTCAAAACCATTGACTATGGAAAAATAGCTATTTTTTGTGCTGAATAGCAAAACAATAGTCCTCATTGATATACCCTTTAATATGACAATTCCTGGGTTTGATTTACTCGTATTACTCTGTATTACTAATAAATGAAATAATATTACTGACGCGTGCATGTATATGTGAGGTCACAAGGAACCAGTTTCAACTGGTAGTTATCAATAATTATCACCCGGATATCACCCGAATGTCGCAACTGTGATTTGTATGCTTTTTGCTACGCTATGATGCCTGGAGGCATTCCCGAGACTGGTATGCTATGATGCCTGGAGGCATTCCCGAGCATAGTTTGCTATGATGCATGGAGGCATTCCCGAGTGTAGTACGCTATGATGCATGGACGCATTCCCGAGTGTAGTACGCTATGATGCATGGACGCATTTCCTGGCATAGTACACCGTGATGCTGGAAGCATTATTTAGACAAATCTAAGTAAACCTATATACGGTTATATCAGAGATTAATATCATTACTATCATATTACATCCTGATTATTTTGGATTTCCATGGAGATGTGATATAATGAGGTTATTGTGAAAAGTGCAAGTGTACTAGAGGAGTGAAAATGGTACTGCAGCAGCATATTTCAGAGTGTATGCAAGAGAACCCTGCGTAAGCGGGCACCCATCGTTCGGGCCCAAAGTGTACACTTATGCAGGGTGTCCGCTTACACGGGGTTAAGACCTAATAGAGGGGTCAATTCTGAGCAAGGGTGTCCTTTAACACAGCTTACACGGGGTGTCCGTTAAGCAGAGTTCTTTGTCCTATGCAGCGTAGAGAAAGGGTTAACATTATACACTAAAACCATCGAAGCACAACACATAGCAATGTGAGACCGCCCAAGGATTCAACTTATAATATTGGGTGTCCGTTAGGTGGGGTTCTACTGTATTTGGTGCTATGCAGCATAGCGTAGGGGTTAACATTATACACTAAAACCATTGAGGCACGAACCTAGCAATTTGAGACTGTCCAAGGATTTACCTTTAGGTTGGGTTTTACTGTATTTGGTGCCATGCAGCATAGCGAAAGGTTTAACATTCTACACTAAAACCATCGAGGCACAAACATAGCAATGTGAAACTGTCCAAGGACTTGCCGTATACCACCGGTTAAGGGGGGCGGCTGGCACGGGGACATTGACCAATAACTGACCACATTCCCGGGCACTATTCACAGGCCCGCCAGGAGGCTGTGAATCCTGCAGCAGCTCCCCTAGCGGCGAGTGCCCCCATTCATCGCCCTGTGTGGGTGGTCCCCACGCTGCGCATTATTGTGAGTGTCTGACAGTCGGGCACGCAGTGACAGAATAGTATGGTCAGAGCTACTGGAGGTGGACATGTGTTGTTAGATTTAGGTGTACACTACAGGTAGACTTTCTTTTTTTCTTTTTTTAGAGCGTGCTTGCATGCGCTAAATACATCATCTAGAGTTTAGTGGGGTCCATATAGACTTTCAGGATACTGCATACAAATTATCCCTTCACTATCTGTGTGCTATTCACTGTGATATTGAGAACAGAGCAGGGAGCCAGAGTCACAGTCTCTTAGAGGCGTGCCCAGCTGACCATGACCAATCACTCAAGACAAAAATACCTCAAGACCCACTGGTGCTTGATTTGTTTGGATGCTAGATAGGTAGTTGCAGAAATGGCAAGTTGACTGGGTGCAATTGGCTTACAGAAAACTATCCATAGGCTAAATCTAACTTATACCTTTTAATTGTTATTCATCTATAATAGCACGCTCATTCATCTAGGATGAACATACTACTTGCTCCTAGTTATTGGGTCCGTTCGCATAGAGTCATATGCGGTCTACCGCTTTCCCGTTTCCGTCAATAAGCGTCATACTATACCGTTAATTGTAGTCTCGTATAGATTACAATTTTGACAATATATATAAGTTATGAATAACACAACCAAAGACACAGGAGAACTATTATACAAATACAATGGACAATAACGACAGAATGATGATAGATGCAATGAACTGTAACTGGATAGGGCGGGTGTTCCCAGGCAGATGCGAGAGCAGTAATGACGTTTGATTGCTCCCACTTATATTAGGTTTCGTTGAGATTACAGCTTTAGTCATGTTGAGATTGCAGTGTCTTAACTGCATTGCTTAAGGCGGGCGTCCACCAACCACGACAAGGCTACGACAATGGCTTTCCAACAAGGTCCACGACAGCCCTATGATTGGAAGGCTTGTCGTAGCCTTGTCATGGTTGGTGGACCCCAGTTCCCAACAAGAGTCTATGACAAGGCCACGACAGGACGCGAAGAGAAGCTTGTTGGGGGCCTGTCGGTTGCCTTCCGACAAGGTTATGACAAAATCGAACATGTTCGATTTTTGCCACGACTGGCCCTTTGTCGTGGCATGTCGTGAGCTTGTCGCAGAGGTCTACGATAGGATAATTTGGTGGAGCGTGCACTCCCCGACACGCTATGACAAGGGCCCACGACAGAGAGAACGGACGCTCCTTCTCATGATAAGGCTACGACAAGGCGCCGATTGGAACTTTCTTGTCGGGGCTTGTCGTAACCTTGTCGTGGTTGGTGGACGCCCGCCTTTATAGTGTGTCATAACATAGACGTGTGCTGTTCGGGTGGAAATGTTGTTTGGGTCAGGTACACATTTTAGGTAGACATGTTTTGTTCGGGTTGGATTACACTATAGGCATACATGTGTTGTTTAGTCGTCTAGATAGGCGGTGACTCTGTGAAAACTCAAGAGTCGTCAGTGTAAACGCTCAGCTATATGCTGAGTTCGACGACTTTTGTGGTGAACATTGCCACCGCCTGACGACTATTGGCTGACGATCTACAGTCGCCACATATTTAGTCATCTAGTGTAAACACCGGGTTACACGACGTTTAGGGGTCCCTCCCACCTACTACGACAGGCTACGATGGTCTACGATTGAGTCCCCGATAGCGCTGAGTGTTTTTTTTTTGATAAATTTCTTTATTGAGCCATTCATTATACATTTTTGATGATTTTAAACAGTACAGGAATTTACTCAACAAAGAGGCAAAGGACCTCAGCCCGGTCTAGGCTGCTATTCTTGGTCCTGCCATACCAGGAAAAAGTTTTAACTTTCAAGAACTTTATATAAGAAAGAGAGAGAAGGTCATCTTAACTTAAAAATCTGATATATAAAGAAAGAAACATGCAGTATAGCATCAAATTCACAGTCATATCCTAATTTGTTTTAAAAAACTAGTTAATTAAACAAGATGTGGTTACACAATCAAACCAATACAGCCTATACGACTTCAGATGATTTTTCCTTCATTAGAGTTTTTGTCAACGACTTGAAATACTTAAAACCAGGCGTGTTTCTAACAAGTGACCTTTGACTATTCCATAACACTCCCCCAAGGTACACAACAGATCGCATATATGGGACACAATTTGGCTTATCTATATATAGAACTGGGGCATCATGCAGACGAGTATGTTTCTTCCTGTTGTCAACATATCGTATATCACGTGACCTCTTGTACATGAAATTTAACATGTGAGATTCTCGCCTGTGCACTAGATATGGAATTTTCGTTAGTTTATGTATCTCAACTATAGAAGTACGGCGTTCAGTTCTAAGGCATATACGCAGGGCTTTGTTTTGAAGAACCTGTAGAGCATCAGTGTATTTCTTTGCAGCACCATGATATAATATATCTCCATAATCAAAATAGGGAAGTATTGCAGTAGAGTATATTGATATTGCTGCATTTTGTGTTAGATAGCTACGCATTTTTGCCAGTTGGTATATGCGATAGGAAATACTCTTTTTCATAGAAGCAAAGTGATGACTATAATCTAATTTTTGATCTATAACAATACCCAAATATTTATAAGAGAATACACGTTTTAAACATTTTCCATCAATAGATAGCTTATTATCAATACCCAGATCTATTGTTCTTTTTGATGGAAAGTACATAAATTTTGTTTTGGTAATATTAATACTAAGCTTATTTTGTAAACACCAAGTTTCAACCATATCCAAATCAGTTTGGACACTATCAAATAACAAATCCACATCACTGCCATGTTGATAAACTACAGTATCGTCAGCAAAAAGAATCGTTTTTGTTTTCTTAAGGACACATGTAAGGTCATTTATGTACAAAAGAAACAAGAGCGGCCCCAAAATTGAACCTTGCGGTACACCATGTTTAACCGGAAGAGCAGAGGAATGCTTGTTGTTAGCCTTGACACATTGCGTTCTATCTTTCAAATAATTCCTAAACCAGTTCAAACACATGCCTCTGATACCATAGGTTTCCATTTTTTCAAGCAATATACCATGGTTCACAGTATCAAAGGCCTTCCGAAAGTCAATATATACAGCCAGGGTGCCTTTCCCCACATTTCTATTTGAGAGTACATCATCCGTTAAAACCGAAACAGCCTCAATCGTAGAGTGAGATTTTCTGAAACCAAACTGGTTTTTTACAAGTATATTATTTTCATCTACAAACGCCATTACAGATTTATAAACAAGTTTTTCCATCATCTTATTAACTATTGGCAACAGGGATATAGGCCTGAGATTATTCGCCTGATATGAGTCCCCTCCTTTCGGAATTGGAACAATGACTGACGCTTTCCAGTCAGTAGGAATAACATTGCTTTCAAAGATACAATTAAACAGATCAACAAATCGATCAGGAATCAGACTAACAGCATCTATAAAAACTCTTGAAGATATACCATCAAGCAGGGATTGTTTATTTGGACTCAGTTCTTTTAAAGCAGCAAGCACTTGTTCTTTCGTAACCAGCAGGTCTACAATTTCATTTTCACTTCTTTTATCATAAGCCATCCATGGTAATGTCATATCTGCTGCTAATTTATCACCTATGCTTGAGAAGTAGCTATTTATATACCCAGGGATATCAACACTATCCACCAAAATCTGTTTTTCATCTTTTAATTTTATTTGGTCACTGCCCTGATTTTCTTGTGTGCCAGGAAGTATTTTACCAATCGTACGCCAAAATTTCTTACTATCATTTTTATGTCTCTCAAGTTCGCCTAGCGTATAAACTTGCCTTGCCGACTTGACCAATTTATTTACATCATTTCTAGCTCTTTTAGCTCTAGCCCAATCATTTTCATCTCCAGTATTTTTAGCTATCCTTAGGAGTCGATTTTTGTCTCTAATACGCTCAACAATCTCTAATGATATCCAGGGTTCATTTGTTTCTCTAACAGTGAAGGATTTAAGTTTACAATCAAGATTCAAATAAGCTAGTATGGCTTCTTTAATCTGGTCCCATTTAACCTGGCTACTCAAGGTATCATCAAAAGTACTCCAGTCATGTTTTTTATCATGTCTCCAAAACTATCAGTTGAGTAGTTTCTGTAGGACCGTCCCTGCACTTTCTCTTGCTTGGACTTCACCTTAATACCCTTTTTAATAGCAAAGACTATTTGATGATCACTTAAACTATTTAATAACACTCCTGACAATGAAATGTCATTCAGGGTAGTAAAGATCAAGTCAATGATAGAGCCTCTATTAGAGTACCTAGTAGTATCCATGATTAACTGTCTCAAACCATTTTGTTCCATTTCAGTAATCAACAATCTTACATCATTCTGATTTCTAATTGCTACATTGATATTGAAATCACCCAAAACCACAAGATCTCTGATCTTATCCCTTTTCATATTTTGTATGACATCAGTCAAACTCTCAACAAAAGAGACATAATTACCATTATTTGGTCTATAGACATTCAAAACAGCTAGGCGCTTAGTAAAAGGTCTCTCAATTAAGACGATCTGAAGTTCAATATCTTTGTTACTCAAGTTTAGGTGTTGGAATTTAACAAAATCATGTTGTATATCTTTTCTAATATAAATACATAAACCACCTCCAAGCTTTGGTTTTTCATCAGTTTCATTTACCTTCCAAGTTCTATCAGCCCGTTTTCTCTTGTAACCATTTAACATGTAAGAGGTTTCAGAGTCTAGATCAGTAAGCCAGGTTTCTGAGGCAGTAATAATTTCCCATTTATTTTGTTGCGCTTCAATAGCAAGTGATTCGTAGGAAGATCTTAAGCTTCTTAAGTTTGTATGAATAAATTTCAACCCCTTGAGTGAAGCCACAGTAGATCCATCGTGTAACGTTGTCATGATGAGTCTGGGTCAATTTCCCAGGAATAAGCTATACTATCATACATACATTTGAAGTACAGGACAATACTAAGTCTTACAATGCATGCCTTAAAGATAAGTAATAAGATGACCAACAAGCAGCAAAAGGCTGCAACAAGAAACACGAAAAAAATAAAAAAGACAAAAATATCGGCCATTTCGACCATCTTTGTCATAGTAAGAAAGAGGCAGATTTCCTACCGGTCGTTCACGGGCTCTTCCACTGTTCATGTAGGTACAAAATTATTTTTAAGGGAGTTCACAAATAAACTCAGACCTACACAATAAGACAAACTATATAAATGCACTGGTGTCCACTATGGGGTTATCCGTTATAAGTAACAACAGATAACTATAGTATTTTCCAGGGTAATATCTACAGCTAGGAGTTATTATTATAATTTCAGAGTTAAATCCAAGCAGAAGCTCAAGACAGAATTTAAATTGAAAATTTAGAATTAACCTTGAGTGAATATCTGTACTAGCACTCCATAAGTAACAGAGCGCTAGATACTTCGTATCTTGCAAGGTTCAATACTTCAAATACAAAACTCAGAGTACACCAGACTACCAAGTAGATGTGGTAGTCGGGATGTTTTTGGCAAACGTCGACACAAAATCATTTGCCCATAGGGTAAGGAGTTTATCAGAAGGATGGACCCCATCATGTAGTAGTTCATGATAGTGCTTGAGTTTCCCTCTCCTCCTTTTATGCACATGATTTGATATCCATGGGAAGCTTAGGCTATGCCTTGAATTCAATGTTGTGATTTCTCCGTTGAAAGCCACTACTGCTTGGTTAACTATACTCTGCTTCTGAAGGAGCACTTCCTTCTTGATCGAGTCTTGTTCCTCACGTAGATCTTGCTCATTAGATGGATCATTGACAAAGATATCTTCATGCTGAGGGTCTAGTGATCTAAATTCTGTTAGACAACGAGATAAATCAGCTCCTATCAATGGGCAGATAACAAATCTTGATTTCGGGTAGTTATCTTCAAGCCAATCATAACCTGCTGTTGCATAAGCAGTAAGATGTTGGAGTAGTGCTGTTGGTGAATCCCAGTTCATTTTAATTTCATGTCTTTTTGGGACTTTAGATATAATCTGCTTTGATGTGACGTTACAGATTCCACCCATAATGTAAATTAATGCGTAGGGATTGTGCGTCAGATGATTTCCCGCAAGCATGATGAGATCTTGGAGAGAGGCTCCCGGAAAACAGAAGACATTATAACGATGTTTTGAAGCATTTTGTGCCTCAATGGCTTCATATAATCGTTTGACTCTTGAGTCTCCAAAAATGACGTGGCTCGGAACAGGGACCCACGATTTGATTAGGGTTTCCTCCAATTTTATCAACTCAGCATCAAGTTCAGAGGGAAAACACGGGTACCTTCCAGTAGCCATTTCAGAAATATAGCAGACAGAGTTACTAGGCCCCTGCTATCAGTAAATCACGTACTTGTTCCAGGATGAGTCCCAACTTGTTACCTTTGATAGTGTCGCTGGTGAGAAGCTGAAGCTCCCCCAAATGGTAGCCGCAGCCCCAGTATTGATTTTTTGTGGCTTCAAACAAATTTTTCCCCTTTGATGCAAGAAGTTTACCACAGATCACCTCATTTTGTTCAAATTTTGCTACTAGTATGTTACGCATAACTATGTCACGTGCATTTAACCAGGCTTGTGTTTTTGGCAAATCCCGAGTTAATCGAATCACATCCTCAGGCACATTCACGCTCAGAATTTTCTTTGCGATATCAAGAGAGCCCACCGATTTGGCAAACTCGTACTGATAGCAATGTTCAGCAGTTGGGTGAGCCTGGTCATTATACACAACTTCAGAAGCAAAGAGATTTGAAAAGTGAGAATACTGACCCTGAAAGGCTATACCTTGATTAAAGTTCACCGTTTTTATCTGGCTGATTGACAATCCATGTGGCAAATCATCAATTTTCTCCGCCGAGTACGTCGTGTTATCAATCTTGATTGAAGTTCCCCTAACAACGCATTTCACATTTCGTTTGCGCGCCACAACCTGAATCGCCTTCAGATTCTTATTTATGCGACGTTCTTCTTTTGTGAGTTCGTCAGAGATAGACACGCGATTCCACAAGGCATTTCCTTTAAGTTTACTCACATTCTTATATATGAGAGACTTGGAGTTGAGGCTCACCAGATGAACCACAATGGACCGCAACCCGTTTTGTTGAAACTTCCCGCGTCTATAAATAGACTCAACCGCTACCGAGACCGGGTTTAAGCTCAAATCGTTCAACAGTTGATCAAAAATGTCACGTAGATTTTCGTCCTGCTTTTCCCTAACACCATCTATCACTAGGACTTTACGATTATGTTGACTTTCAAGTACTGCAATTTTCTCTCCCTGATCGATTACAACTCTTGTTGTGTCGTCGGTTGTTTGAAAAATGACATCTAGGTCATCACTGTGCTGCGTAACGGTATCCTCTAATGCGTCAATCGAACCAAGCGCATTCTTTAGTTTACCGTTTGTTTCAGATAAACTCTCCCTTACAGAACTCAGCAGCGTTGCTGTTTCCCTTTGAATATTATCTGAACTATCCAACCTCTCTGTCAATCTGTTAAGTAGATTTGCGGTAGATGAAATATGCTCACTCTGTCTGTCTAGCCTATCTTGTAGCTCATTCACCTTTTGCGCAATTTGTAACGTTGAAGACTCACCCGTCAGCTTCGGAGAGCACGTTGACGCTCGGTTATCCATAGTTTCCCTCGTCGTAGAAGTGGGCGATAATACGGGGAGTTGAACGTTTTCTTGACTTCCGCGTGCCACAGATTTAGATTTACCATGCGTGTTCTGTTCCCGTCTTCTGGAACGTGTTTTACCAGCCATATCTTGTCTATAATACTTAATGGAAGTGCCGGACTGGAGTTTGCTCAGAAACAAACATTAAAATCCCTTTTCACTTGAAATTGATCGAGCCCGCGAAACGAGACCGCACGTTAGTCCGCCGCCATCTATTGTTGCCGACGCTATCGGGGACTTAATCGTAGACCATCGTAGTAGGTGGGAGGCCTTATTGCGGCAACAACCCGCCACGCTCTACGATTAACCTTCCGACGGGCTACGATGGGCTACGACGGGCAATGACGGGCTACGACGGGCTACGACATTCAAACATTCGACCCTCTATGATTAACGTTTTGTTGTTGTAGCGCGTCGTTGCCCGTCGGCGCGCAGAGAGTTAGTCGGCGACAAAACCTGACTAATTAAGGAGTCTGTCGGCGGTACCTCCACGATTTTTTCAGTTTGGCACTGACACGGCCAAAGGGTTAATCGTAGACTTAATTGTAGTCGGTGGGAGGGACCCCTAACACTAGACAATTATAGTCGGCGATTCTCATTTAACACCACCTGGTGACTTTCAGCAGTACCATGCAAGAAATTATTTAGAGTAAACACCAAGTGCATGGCCACTACAGACCGTCACTTTAGCACTACCTGGAGAGTATGTAGACCACTTGACAGTCAGCGACTATTTCCAGTGGACATAAATTAGTCTTCTAGAATGCTGGCGGTTCTGCAAACACTTTTTTGTTGTTGAGGATAATATTTATTCTGGAGTATAGCTACTAGGACCTGACCGTCCTATTTTCAATAGGCTCCAGGGCCATTTATGTTTGCCAGGTTAAACAGATTACTATATTTGTAAATATATACATCTAGATGATTTCCAGTAGTATGATTTATAAACTCGCGTAATTATTGCATCATTATGTATGATTAAAGACTAGTCGTACTAGGTATGGTATATACAATGGTATCCTTATAAATTACTTAGTTGTTTCAATGTTGGTAGGGTCTGGGTTGGAGTATCCAGTTATGTTCTGCATTTCTATCAGAAGTCGTCTACTGCAAACACATACACTAGTGCCAAAGACGAGTGAGATTACAGAACCAACACAATGAGTGACAAAAATAAACTCAGACTCAAATGACTGGCGTCTAGATTTTATCCTACCCTGTTTCCACGATTTTAGCATATTAGAAAGTAGTGACATTAACAACACTTAATGTCACACCCATGACATAGAAATAACTTATGTTAAGCCTGTGGCGTCTTTTATAAGGGAAGGATAAAAGACACGAGCATTTCAACAAGCAAAACGAGAATGAACGACATCCTGGACGATGTTTTCCATTCAGTGTTGTATGACAAGACAGAAGATATTTTACTCATAAACGTATTTAGACCACATATGAAAAAAAACTTGTTTCTCATCACCAAGCCATGAAAAATATGATGAGGGCGCTTTGTAGCATCATCGCGAAAACCACCAGTTTATATATGTATATGCCCGGCGTATACAGGTATGATTTTGCGTATACAAAGTAGTTCTATTTTCCGTTGTGTATACTCCTCATCTATAGCATGTTAAATGTATACGACCTGCGTATACATGTCCCACACATGATATTTCTATTCATATACGCTTTGCGGTAAATACAGCCATCACGCTGACGTATAGAAGAGGGAACGTGTCAATAATCAGCCAATACATGCCCTTAAGCGATGGCGTATATATGAATAAACTGGTGATTTTCGTACATTCTTGGGTAGATCATTATTACGGTTGAGATTGCACAATCGATCGCTACCTGACAAACATTGGCTAGATGATTTTAGTCGTCTAGTGTTAACGCTGGATAAGGTTCGTACTATGAGGGTGGTTTTTGCCCAAGAAATTCAGGTCAATTATAGACTGTAGAACCGTCCTGAAGCGCTCTTAATACAATGTAAGAAGGTTAAGGTGAAGGTCGTGGTTTGCTCTGAATGCAGTCATTGGCTGCTGGGTTAATCCATGCCTTCTAAATTCCTTATATGGCAGTGAAAGTATAGGGACAACTCAATGCAGCTATAGGTAGAAATGTGCTGTGAGAATTATGTATCTGTCAACGGGTGATATGTGCTGTGAGAGTTTGGTATATACTCTAGATAGGCATGTGTTCTGAGAGTTGTAGATATTACATAAAGAATGACATTTCTAATTCACAAACCTTATACCACTGTAAGGCCCGGTGTCCACCTACTACGATAGAATCGTAGACCTCGTAGACATATGTCTAGACAAGCCAATCCACCATGCATTATATGGGGTTTTTATCAGTGTCTAATCGCAGAAACATAGTCAACTGCCCCAATAATAGGTAACCTCCGGACACGATTTTGATTTTTTATCGTGAGGTGCATCGTAGACCATATCGGAGCCATATCGTAGTAGGCGGACGCCGGACCTTAGAGCCGGCCCCCACCTACCACGATGGTCTACGACATACTTCCCGATAGCTACGATTTGAAATGCCCAAATCGCGACCTATCGGGAGGTCTCCGATAGTTTCAAACCGTGGACATGGTTTGAAATCGTAGAGCGTAGAAATGCCTTGGGAGGACCAAAAATATAAACCATGGTCACGATTGGCTCACGATTCAATCGGTGATTCACTTTAGATCTCATGCATGATTTTAATATTGATATATACTATAATTTTGGAAATATTGAATGAATCCGAATAATTTTCTACAGATACCTACGATATATTATGACATTATTTTCAAACACTAAAACAATCGAATTGAATGATATAACTGTGGTAGAATAATAATTCCGATATAAAACTATTATTTTCAGACACTTAGACTTCATCAAATAATATCATATTTACAGCGATTATACATCTACATGCGCCCTACCTATTTCCAGAATTACATAATTTTTCACCAATCATTCCATCCACAAGAGATATTTTCCTGTTAAATTACTTCCAATAGGCTACGACAGCCTACAAAATTTCCAACATGTTGGAAGTTATCGTGACCTCTACGATTGGCGTTTTCTATCGCAGCCTATCGTGGGGTATCGTAGAGTGAATCGCAGAAACCTGTTCCACCTACCACGATTTAAGCTTAACTCGTGATAGAATCGGAATGGTGTCGGGAAGGCCATCGTAAGGCCAATCGGGAGCAGAATCGTGGTAGGTGGGGGCCGGCTCTTAAAGTCAGCTGTATACTCTAGATTTCATGGGTGTCATTCCCAGTGATACACATAGCCAGAGAGCAAAGGCCACCAGAACCAATAAAGAGTTGGGTCAGAGAGAGTATATCAGTCTCAGGGTACTTACAATCAACAATGATACATGGCTTAGACTGTACCCTGCATGGGCAAACGCCATTAGCCCTGGACGTCCTATGTGAGGCGACCCCCTGTGGTTTTGCTCTTAACCCATTCACGGCGGGTGATGCCATATGGCATCAACCGTGCTGGGGCGGGTGATGCCAAAAGGTAACTTTTTTTTTTAATTTGCAAAATTTTTGGAATAAAATAGGAAATATTGGATATACAATCGTGAAATTTTCATAGAACATAGATGCAACACCCAGGTAATGATTCGGGTAAAATGGACAATAAGATTAATGATTGTGTATTCTATCATGTCCTAAACTATAGAACTGACACTATAGGCCTGATACTTCCCGCCCCCTGGTATACATTAGCACTAGTTCTTGCCCTTTACCACATACTATTGACACAGGTACCCGACCTTAAAGGGTTAAAGAGAAATGCTGGTAGTTGGGTGATTTCTAAATCCTATTGGTTTTTGCAAATAACTCTGGATAATATAAGTCTCATATATCAATAAATAGAAAATGCATGTAAAAAAGGCATGTCAGGGTGCTAACGTCTATAGGAAGGCCATCTGAAAAGGTAAGTGCTTAACTATTCATGTCTTTGGGAAACCGCTATATTTTGGCTTAGTGGCTAGATAACACTGATGTTTTATTGCCATCTTAAAATAATAGAAGTTTGGTACAAGCACAACTTCACGATTGCCCCTGTTTGGTTTTATTGATGGCTTTTATTTGGAACAGTGAATCGGCGCAACTTTTCGGCTATGATAGCAGCCTTTTTCAAGTCCTTCAAAAAATTCTGGATTCCGATAGTTTGGAACATATACAAATGAGAAATGCTACAAGGATATTATGTCACCATGATCATTTCTATGGGAAGGCCATCTGAAGAAGGTAAGTGTTTAACTATTGGTGTCGATGGGAAACTGCAATATTTTCATGAAACCAGATGGCAGCACCAGTGTCAAAACTAGTTCTGAGTGCAAACAAACAAGGCACTGCGATACCTACCCGCATTTGTCTCTTATACATGAAAACAGAATTCCGTTTTAGGGAGAGTAAACAAACTGATTATTGAAGTAAATCTGTGCAAAAATACACTAGCTGTCACCGATCTCCAGTCAGAAACCACCGACGGACCTTTAGCATTGCTGGCACGCTATGGAAATGGGTTTTTAGGAGAACACAAAAAACCTACTCTGTCAGGAACCACATACGGAAACTTAGAACTGCTGACACACAATGGAAATGGGCTATAAGGAGAACTTAACAAATCTACACTGTCAGGAACCACGAATGGAGATTTATCCTACCCCTAATAAAAAAACACCATAGGCTTAACATTGGCTAATTTTATGTGGCATGCTGTGACATAAAGTGTGTTTTTATGTCACATGGGGCATAAAAAAGCGACCAATCAGCGACCCGATTGTGACCTACTATGAAAAAGTTCTGGTTGCACTGAAAGCGCCCATTTAGGAATGATCTATGAAACCAGCGCCACCCCAAACGTGATTTTTTATATATACATCAAAAACGTAATGCGTGCGTGTTGTTGATTTCCATACTGCCGAAGCAATCTACTTCAGTACTTATCATAGCAACCCTTAGTTTGACGTAGTAATTTCCAGTCTTTTGCCGGATGTTCCAAAATTGGTGAGTGTTCCCATATTTTCTAATATTCTAAAATCCTGGAGACAGGGTAGGATAAAAATGAAACCGTACTTGAGATAGACTTGTCAGTGTCTATGCCACTCTGGTCAGGTCTGTTCCTCACTACGCTCAGCTATCACTTCGCGAAATAATACACGACCTGCCCGTCGTGGCATAAACACTCTAGTTTAACTCTTGTTCAGTTTCTACTAATTAGCATTGCTGACAAACAATATAAATGGGTTTTTAAGAGAACTCAAAAAATCTACACCGTGTTCTTTGGCCAATGGAAACGGGCCTACACGGGTACGTATTTGGGAATAATCCTAATAGACCTTAGCACCATACCAGAGGGCACTCCCTAGATGTTATCTCTTACATTAACCTTACAACCCACCCGGGAGTCCCTCCACGTTAGCATTAACCTCCCGGGAGAACTGCCATATGCTGTTTGTGTGTCATGTTGCCATCAATGTTGTGAAGACCTGTCAGAGCGAGTCTGCATACATCCCTGCCTGACAAAAAGAGAGTATCAAAAATACATGTACTTTCTCTGATACAGCAGTGACTGCTTTAGAAATAGGTATTTATTATCCATCGTATACAAAGCCCCCATTGAAAATCTATAGGGACTCAGTAAACCACGACCCATTGTATAAAACCTGTCAGATACCATAACTGTGGTATATGGATTCAAATGTGTGGTATACGGCCTCAAAACCATGGTATACGGGAAAAATAGTCCCTTTTGCTATAGAGCAAAGAAATAGTCCCTATTGTTATACCTTTTAGATATGGCAATTACTGGCATTAATTTATTCGAAAAGATGGATAATAAATACAACAAACAATGATTTTGTGGACAGGTGTCTCTGTAAAGCACTCGAGGTTGACGTTGTAATACACTCGCTAGCGCTCGTGTATTATTATATACCTATGCACTAACTCATATGTCTAAACATATGTCTACGATTTTGCACCTTCCTGATATGTCACTGATATTGACTTTTTGTATCGGAGCCATATCGCTATGTCTAAATTTCTATTGTAGTAGGTGGATGCTGGGCCATAGTGTTTATTGCACTCCGGTCAGGTCTGCTTCTCACTACGCTCGGCTAACGCCTCGTGTAGTAATACACAACCTGCCCATCGTGGCATAAACATTGACAAGGCTAACTCTCGTTTGGTTTCTCCTAAGTATCTGTGCGAGGTTCAGTAAGCAATACATCTGTAGCAAAAACACTGTCTTATTGACTATTGAAGACTTATGCCACATAAAGGATCCCATCTTGTTTAAATCGCTACATAATTCACGGGCTTTGCCTTGTGAATTACTATACAATACAAACCTGATGGGAAACAAGCTCTGACCACAAACCTTCATAGATTTACTGTAAAATATCTGGCATGTAGACAACATTCAATTAACACCCTGTCTGTGAAATACATCTCTTTTACCTGTGCGAGGTTCAGTAAGGCCGGGCGTCCACCTACTACGATATGGCTACGATATGGTCTACGATGCACCTCCCGATAAAAAGTCAAAATCGTGTCGGAAGGTCCCCTAATATCGGGGTAGTTGACCACATTTCTGCGATTAGACGCCGATAAAAACCCCATATAATGTGTGACGGATTGGTATGTCTAAACATATGTCTACGATTTTGCACCTTCCCGATATGTCTCCGATATTTGCTTTTTGTATCGGAGCCATATCGCTATGTCTAAATTTCTATTGTAGTAGGTGGACGCTGGGCCATGGTGTTTATTGCACTTCGGTCAGGTCTGCTTCTCACTACGCTCGGCTAACGCCTCGTGTAGTAATACACAACCTGCCCATCGTGGCATAAACATTGACAAGGCTAACTCTCGTTTGGTTTCTCCTAAGTATCTGTGCGAGGTTCAGTAAGCAATACATCTGTAGTAAAAACGCCGTCTTATTGACTATGGAACACTTACGCCACATAAAGGATCCTCTTCGTGAAGCAGACGACATTTAGTACACGGCGGGGAGACGACTGAGGCCACGTTTCATCCGCTAACAAATCGCTATCTGTGGCCTCAGGGAAATCGCCGTGAGCCTGTAGCAAATTGTCGATTCAGTGTACTACTAACCGCAGCAGGCCCCCATGACGACCCAGATAAGATAAGGGCGCCCAGATCCGGAGACCAGCTACCCTCCAGTGTACGGGGTCCCAGTAGGGTGATGCATAAACCTTGACAGGAACAGAATCATAGCTGCCTTTAAAGACAAATGCTGGTAGTTGGGCAATTTTCTAAGTTCTATTGAGTTTTGCAAATAACTCAGGATAATATAAGTTCTATATATCAGCAATTAGAAAATGAAAAGAAATTGGCATGTCACCATGCTAACTTCTATGGGAGGGCCATCTGAAAAGAGTAGTGCTTAACTTTTGGTGTCTATGGGAAAATGCGATATTTTGACTTTGTTGCAAAATGACACTGATGTTCTATTGCTATCTTCAAATAATTCTGGCTTCTTATAGTTGGGAACATGTACAGATGAGAAATATTAAAAATTTCCTATGTCACCATGCTAATTTCTATGGGCAGGCCCTCTGAAGAAGGTAAGTGCTTATCTATTGGTGGCTATGGGAAACTGCTATATTTTCATGACACCAGATGGTAGCACCAAGGTTGATTGAATAGAACCAGGGGGCGCCTTAATACCTACACGCATTTGTCTTTAACTGGAGGCTCTCGCTTGGAAGAAATTCATATCAGACAGAGGTCAGAGGATGGTTTCAAGTACATCGGTGCACCCCTTTCATAAGATCTCACACTTTCTAAGTGTTTATTTCTGAAATATCATGAAGCAGTCACTAGGTGGTCGGGGGACAAACCTGTATTCTGGCTCTTTGTTCTTACGAAATTCAACTGCCTTTCAATATTTTACCATGGTTCCCTTGACTCTCTACATCCATCCCAAAGCAGGACGAAATAATGATTAAACCCAAGACATGATATTTTCCAAATGGAACACTTTATATAAATATGTGTGCAAGGCTAAAGTTGTGACATTTCCCAATTATCACTCACTTCTTTCCCACCTCCTTTAGTGAAGAACACCTGCTTTTTCACCTCCATTAGTGAAGAACACCTACTCGGGGGGGCGTCATGGCGGCGCCCATGGATCATAGGCTATATGCCGTATATACCAATGGTACACCACAGCACATCTTTCAGACGGGAAGGCTGCACGTAAACATACCAAGCCCTGCCACTCTAGTTCCACGCACATCCAATCCTGCTCTCCCAATGCATTGTAAGCCCGAACGACGGATTCATGAGCTTTGTGCACAACACAAATGGATGCCTCCTGCCTCTGCCTTTGTGTGTACGATTCAGCTCATGATAAATGGACGTCAAGGTTAAGACGAGACGGATCAAGGGGTCCGTTTAATAATCTAGGTTTCTACATGTAGACCCGTTTCTGTATGCCATAGAGACCCAGGGACGATGTGGGTTAACTTTATTCAATACTTACGGATGGCCTTATGGACGGCTGATACTGTCTTAGCGAACAAACTTGAATAATATCAAACGATGGCCCTTGTTCCAGTTACAGGAAAAGGTCTGCATGTACGATGTTAGTTTAATAAACATGCTTCTGGAGTCCATTGAATAATCTATGATTGTTGATCTAAATGAGTTGAGAAGTGTTTCTTGGGGTCTTTGTATACCATGGATACAAAGGCCTATATACTTCAGCGTGCTTTGATTTTGTCAGGACTTGTAAGTTCACCAAAAATGATCAAAACTTTGAAACAAATCATTGATGAGCAATATCTCACTTATATACTATTTCTAGAAAACGTAGACAAATACCCATATGCAAGTTTCCATTGGCCAACGAAAAGGGTGTAGATTTTTTGAGTTACCCAGAAAGTCTGTCTTCGGTGCCATTGACCGTGTGTCAGTATAGACAAATCAGTGAGGTTAGTAGATTCCACAAAGGGAACACGCTTTCACTCAGTGGTGGGTGGTGCCACATTGCATAATCTAAAGCCTGATGCCCATCTACCGATTCAGTGTTGACCGATTAGTTTCCAAATCGTATAGGAGTTGGAGGACTTGTCGCAGGCAAATTACGTAACTCTTTGCTCGACCAGCGGACATTGAAAAGATGGGGTGGTGGATATTAGTTCTAAGCAAATCGGTCTACTAATCGGTAGCTCACCCTTGCCTAGCTGTCCTACATATACCTACGGCCGACTCCGTTAGGATGCCTTTAGTGAGACAAATTACCGTCCGTTTGTCGCCGACAAAGGTACATGAATGTTCTGGAATTGGTAGATGGGCATTGGGCTTAAGCAGAAAAAGTCGTGGGTCATTTCACGAGCTGGGTCGTTTCCATTGACCAATTTTGGGTCAGCAGTGCCAAAAGTTTGTCGGTGGTTCCTCACTGCAGATCGGTGACGGGAGATCGGGCAATGGAAACGAGCCTTAGGCCCGGCGTCCACCAACCACAACAAGGCTACGACAAGCGCCGACAAGAAATTTCCTATCGGCGCCTTGTCGCAGCCTTGTCGCGGTGTCGGGGCGTGTGGTAGATATTGCTGGTTGCCATAAAAAAGGCGTCCATGGTCCCGACACACTACGACAGTGATATCGAGGAAACCACAGCACTCCACGACAAAGATCCAGTCGTAGCTAAAATTGAACATGTTCGATATTGTCGTAGCCTTGTCGGAAGGCCCCAGACAGGCCCTCGCCTGTCGTGGCCTTGTCATAGACTCTTGTCGGGAACTAGGGTCCACCAACCACGACAAGGCTACAACAAGCCTTCCAATCGTAGAGCTGTCGTGGACCTTGTCGGAAAGCCATTGTCATAGCTTTGTCGTGGTTGGTGGACGCCCCCCTTTATAGTGTGACGGGGGTGGAAGGAGAGTCGTCAGAAAAATTTCAAAGTACAAGAAAATGCAAACATTTGTAATCTATCTAGAGGCTTTTGACTGGCTGCCTGTATCGTGTTTACAATGGAATTCAAGAAGAGTGAAACATATCATCGATGATCAATATCGCCGATCTTTTGCTCAGATTGTTAGCGCTCGCACCACCGTGCCCTTATATGCATATTAAACCGTAACATTTCTAAAAGATCGGCAATCATTTTGTTTGTAAGTAGGAAAGCAGCTATCGTGTGACCGATTTTGAGTCAGCAGTGCCAAAAGTCGCTGGTTCCTGACTGTAGATCGGTGACGGGAGATCGGCTAATGGAAACAGGCCTTAACTGTAGATCGGTGAAGGGAAATCGGCCAATGGAAACAGGCCTTAACTGTAGATCGGTGAAGGGAAATCGGCCAATGGAAACGCGCCTTAACTGTAGATCGGTGACGGGAAATCGGCCGATGGAAACAAGCCTTAACTGTAGATCGGTGACGGTAAATCGGCCGATGGAAACAAGCCTTAACTGTAGATCGGTGACGGGAGATCGGCCGATGAAAACGGGCCTTATTGTGTGACTGGGGTGGGAGGAGAATGGTGAGGGCTGGAATGCTGCGTGAGGCGGTCCGGGCTGTCAGCAGCATGCCAGAGGAGACAGAATCTATCATTTATTACCCGCCCTGACGAGCGTAAAGGGCGCCGTATAAACGCGTACATGTAGAGGACGGGAGTGAACGTGAGGCGTAGAGTGGTGGGACATGACTCCAGACCAGACCGCCGCCACTCCGTACCCTGCATCCTGCTACCACCCTGCACCCCGCCCCCTGCCACGACCCTGCCCCCTGCCACAACCCCGCCCCCTGCCACAACCCCGCCCCCTGCCACCACCCTGCCCCCTGCCACAACCCAGCCCCCTGCCACAACCCCGCCCCCTGCCACAACCCCGCCCCCTGCCACAACCCCGCCCCCTGCCACCACCCCGCCCCCTGCCACCACCCCGCCCCCTGCCACCACCCCGTCCCCCTGCCACCACCCCGCCCCCTGCCACCACCCTGCCCCCTGCCACCACCCTGCCCCCTGCCACCTGCCACTACCCCGCCCCCTGCCACCACCCTGCCCCCTGCCACCACCCTGCCCCCTGCCACAACCCCGCCCCCTGCCACCACCCTGCCCCCTGCCACAACCCCGCCCCCTGCCACCACCCTGCCCCCTGCCACAACCCCGCCCCCTGCCACCACCCTGCACCCCGCCCCCTGCCACCACCCTGCACCCTGCCCCCTGCCACCACCCCACCCCCTGCCACCACCCCGCACCCTGCCCCCTGCCACAACCCCGCCCCCTGCCACCACCCTGCCCCCTGCCACCACCCTGCACCCTGCCACAACCCTGCCCCCTGCCACAACCCCGCCCCCTGCCACGACCCCGCCCCCTGCCACAACCCCGCCCCCTGCCACCACCCTGCCCCCTGCCACAACCCTGCCCCCTGCCACTAACCCGCCCCCTGCCACTACCCTGCCCCCTGCCACGACCCCGCCCCCTGCCACCACCCTGCCCCCTGCCACCACCCCACCCCCTGCCACCACCCCGCACCCTGCCCCCTGCCACAACCCCGCCCCCTGCCACCACCCTGCCCCCTGCCACCACCCTGCACCCTGCCACAACCCTGCCCCCTGCAACCAACCTGCCCCCTAACATAACCCTGCCCCTACCCTGCCCCCTGCGAACCCCCTGCCCCCTACCACCACCCAGCCTCCTACCACTACCCTGCCCCCTGCCACCGCCCTGCGACCCGCCCCCTGCCACTACCCTGCCCCCTGCCACTACCCTGCCCCCTGCCCCCTGCCACTACCCTGCCCCCTGCGGCTACCCTGCCCTCTGCAATCACCCTGCCCCCTGCCACCACCCTGCCACTACCCTGCCCCTTACCACTACCCTGCCCCCTGCCACCACCCTGCCCCCTTCCACCACCTCGCCACCTGCTCCCACCCTGCCCCCTCCCCCTGCCCCCTTCCACTACCTCGCCCCCTGCCACTACCCTGCCCCCTGCCTCCTGCAACCACCCAGCCCCCTGCCACCACCCAGCACCCTGCCACCTGCCTCCTGCCAGCACCCTGCCACCTGCCACCACCCTGACCCCTGCCACCACCCTGTACCCTGCCCTACAGCTAGTTTTTTTTGTTAAACTACTCCTTCACGAGAGTTTACACTGAAGCGTTCTAAATCAATATATGCAACCTGAAGAAAATGGTTTATTTTTCTTTTATTTAGCCTGGCGAGCTGTAAATGACCTCAGCTGACCTCAGCTGACCTTCCCACCCCGACTTTGACCTTCAGCGTGACCCCACCGGCTCGATATCGGTAATGTCGCTTTCAGTTAGGGAGAAAGTCATGCTTTTTCTTAAGCTTTCACTCAGTGTTAAAGCTCTGACCGTTCAGCACTGACACAAACACTCTTATTGGGAATCTGTACGTGTCTACCTCACTGCTGAGCTAGGGACAGCGAAGAGGTGGCTTTAAGATTAATCAATTTATCAGATTAACAATCTATTTGATGAATAACAAAAGAATGATGATAACTTAGTAAATACATACAAAACATTACCATGGTTTCGATCTGAGTGGCCGTATTCTCCGCGTAGTTGACGCGTGGTAATATTACGTAGTGTCAACTACAAGGAGAATACGGCCACTCAGATCGAAATCAATGCAATGTTGTATTCATTACTCACCTTTCGACTAATTATCATGACAAAATCTTGTAATTGATTAGAAATTTAACGCAAGCGCCGTGCATTGTTTATATAAAATAGTTCCTATAATGCCCGTCAGGTGGCCAAAAAAGCCGTATTCTCCTAGGAGGCTTTCCGTATTCAACTCGGTATGTAGGCTACATAGGCTTAGTACGGAGACTCCGTATTAGGTGGGTAATAAATACACAATATTACCATGAGTTCGATCTGAGTGGCCGTATTCTCCGCGCAGTTCACGTGAAGTAAAACTCCGAGCGATAGCGAGGAGTATTGCGTAGCATCAACTCCAAGGAGAATATGGCCACACAGATCGAAATCGTGGTAATGTTGTATTTATTACTCACTTTTCGAATAATCATTAGGAAAAAATCTTGTAAATAATTAGAAATTCGATGTTAGCACCGTGCATTATTTATATAGAATAGTTCCTATAATGCTCGTCAGGTGGCCGAAAAAGCCGTATTCTCCTAGGAGAATACGGCTTTCCGTATTCTACTCAGTAGCGATCTGGAGGCTCCATAGGCTTAATATGGACACTCCGTATTGGGTGGGTAATAAATTTTAGGTATTTGTAATGATTGAGTGGCTTTTGCAGCTCGGACGAAACAACATAGCTGTATGCTCCGGGTATGGTGACACCCTCTATGTTTTGTATATGGATATAGGTGGATAATAACAACTATTAGGTTTACCAAAGATCTCCATGTGTACGTAATATGACAAGACGTCATGAGTTTGAGTCTGAGTTTATTTATGTCACTCATTTTGTTGGCTTCGGAATTTCTCGTCGACTCGTGAAATTCCGAAGCCAACAAAATGAGTGACATAAATAAACTCAGACTCAAACAAGTGGCGTCTAGATTTTTTCCTACCCTGTTTCCAAATTTTCTCAGCATCAGAAAGTAGTGACATAAACAATACTTTATGTCACACCCGTGACTTAAACAAACCCCATGTTAAGCCTATGGAGTTTTTTTTATAAAAGGGTAGGATAAATTCACAGAATTAGACGATGTTCATCATTGTTGTTGGTAATGGAGGCTGAATTGTTTCTGTACAATGGGTTTACCATGGCATGAATGTGGTAAATACAGTAGAAAGGCACCACATAACCTTGTTTCCATTGGCTGACAAAAATGGCTGAGATTTTCTGAGAGCCCTGAAAGTCTGTTGGTGTCAATTTCTTGCAGTTTATGTAATATTTCTATTGAATTTTTCAGGTATACACAGATTGTCTGTGAGGAAATACTATTGGCACTGCTGACCCAAAATTGGTCAATGGAAACGACCCAGCTAGGAAATGACCCACAACTTTTTCTGCTTAGATTACGCCATGTAGCACCACCCACCACTGAGTGAAAGCTTGGTCACTAAGTAATATCTACTACCCTTAATGGTTTTTCTATACCGACGCACAGTCAGTGGCACCACTGACAGACTTTCTGTGTAACTCAAAAAATCTACACCCTTTTGGTCAGCCAATGGAAACAGGCCTTGGATGAGATGAGAGCGCTAACACATGGACGCACACAGACACTGTGCTAACGACACCTTATCGAGTTGCTGGCTAAGCTCGTTTGTGTCTGGAGGCACAGAGTATGCGCTATAAGAGGGGAGGGGGTCTCAGGAGGGCCTCACGGCCTCCAGGCACACACAGGAGCAGAACCATGACGATTGGCAATATTCCTCACCTCACACTCCCCTTTATTGACACACAGACAGCTCGCCAGTTCCTCAACCGGTTCTCGATAATTTTGATCCATCTGGTAAGCTCGTTTCCCTAAAGCCCAATGCACATAGACCGATTTGAGAAGATTGATGTACCTTTGTCTGCGACAGAGGAACGGTACTTTGTCTCAGGTGAGACATCCTATGGAGTCAGGCCTAGTCGGTAGATGTGAGGCAGCTAGGCAAGGGTCAGCCAACGATCACCCTTGAGATGTTCTTTTGTTGATGACGAGTTGTCGGTTGATGTTCCTCAATCGGTAGTCAAACGTTTATCAATATGTTATATCCAGTAGGCAACAACGGAACATTGGAGTCGACGATAAATAATTCTGAACTAGGTCAAAGACCGTGTTTGAATAAGTATCGCCGTATTGGCATGATTACCATGTTTTTAATAGTCATGTATGTGTCTTGGGCCTATACGGCATATAGCCTATGATCCATGGGCGCCGCCGTGACACCCCCTGAGTAGGTGTTCTTCACTAAAGGAGATGGAAAAGAAGTGAGTGATAATTGGGAAATGTCACAACTTTAGCCTTGCTCACATATTTATATAAAGTGTTCCATATGGAAAATATTATGTCTTGGGTTTAATCATTATGTCATCCTGCTTTTGGATTGGTGTAGAGAGTCAAGGGAACCATGGTAAAATATTGAAAGGCCGTTGAATTTCGTAAGAACAAAGATCCAGAATACAGGTTTGTCCCCCAACCACCTAGTGACTGCTTCGTGAACTAACAATGGCTCTGTCCCCTATAGGGGACATAGCCATTGTTAGTTCATGAAGCAGTCACTAGGTGGCCAGCAGTATGGCAGGCCCCTTGGGGGGACAGATCTATATTCTGACTCTTTGTTCTTACAAAATTCAACTGCCTTTCAATATTTAACCATGGTTCGATTGACGCTCTACACCCACCCCAGCGCTGGATGAGATAATGATTAAACCCAGGACATGATGTTTTTCACATGGAACACAATATATACATATGTGAGCAAGGCTAGAGTTGTGACTCTTCCCATTTATCACTCACTTCTTTTGCACCTCCGTTTGTAAAGAACACCTACTTTTTCACCTCCATTAGTGAAGATCACCTACTCGGGGGGCGTCATGGCAGCCCCCATAGCTCATAGGCTATATGCCCTATAGCAGACCCCATGCTTACAGTGGTTGAAAGTAACATCTACATACACCCAATTAACTGGTAAATTGTAAAATTAATATTGAACTTTTGCGTAAAACGTCTCCCTCGTCTTCGGGATTTTCCGCCCGGACCCGCTCCAACCCTGGTGGGGGTGTTGGGTGCGTATGTCTCCGAAAAAAAATGTGTTTCGTTATTTTAACAAATATATACACAATATTACCACAATATCGATCTGAGTGGGCGTATTCTCCGCCTGGTTGACGTGAAGTAAAAATCCGAGCAATAGTGAGGAGTATTACGTAGAGTCAATTACAAGGAGAATACGGCCACACACATCGAAATCATGGTAATGTATTTATTTTTCACCTTTCGACTAATTATTAGGAAAAAATCTTGTAAATAATTAGAAATTTGACGCAAGTGCCGTGCATTGTTTATATAAATAGTTCCACCCGTCAGGTGTCCGAAAAAGCCATATTCTCCTAGGAGAATACAGTTTTCCGCATTCTACTCAGTAGCGATCTGGAGGCTCCATAGGCTTAGTATGGACACTCCGTATTAGGTGGGTAATAATAGCGACCTGGAGACTCCATAGGCTTAGTATGGGGACTCCGTATTAGGTGGGTAATAATAGCGATCTGGAGGCTCTATAGGCTTAGTATGGGGACTCCGTATTGGGTGGGTAATAAAACTTTATAACCTAGAGGATGCATTCTGTAAATACGGCTTGCATAACGCCACCCTGAAGTATTGAGGATCTGTAAACATATTTATAGTACATTGTTTTGTGTCATTTATAAAGAATGTGAATAATTCCGTTCCTTATTTAGGGTCAAAGGATAAGTTGTTGTTCCAGCAATTAACAATTCAGAGTGACATATGATTGATCAACACCAGAATGGTAGGTTGGTTTGCCAACCCCATTGAATGGGAAATTGTAAGCATGAGTTGCCTCAGTCACCAAGTTCTCTCCATCCTAGCCTGGAGTTGGTTGTTCGTTCGTTCCTGGTGCTGGTGTAGACTTGCTCAAGTCTTTGGTTATGAACATTCATTAAATGATTAAACACAATCAGAATAAAGTTCATTAAAGTATGTATCCTTCTCTGACTGTGCATCCCAGCGAGGAGAGTAGACATAGGATGCTAGGACTGGAGCCAGTCTAGTGCTGCTGCTGGACCATACAATGACTCCAAAGATAAACGACATCCTAGACGATATTTTCTATTCAGTGTTGTATGACAAAAGAGAAGCTATCTTATGAATGAACATATTTGTATGCAACACCTTATAAGACCTTAAGAGTACTCTTATCATCAAAACATTTTACATCACATTATTTTATACAATACTATGGCCCAAAAGACAATTCAAGGATACCTTTTTGTCGTTTGTAGTTTACTCAACGTTTACTTTATTCAACGGCCCCCTGGAAGTTTTATCAAGAAATAATGGATAACAAACCATAAAACTGGCAGAGGATAGACGCATTATATGATATTTAGCTTTATTAGGTAAAACAAATACAAAAGTACGAATGACAAATGTTTTCTGCATGTGCATGATAATGTGAGGTCTTGTCAATAACTGTTGTATCGTCGTTATAACACCCGTTGATCAAAGGATCAATAATGTGGTGATTGTTATGGTTGATTATATTTCCATGAATACATGAACAAATGAGTCTGTGTATGTATAAATATGAAATTGTCTCATTTGTTGTTTTTTTTAAACAATTTTTATGAAGGGAATATTGTGTGTACACAATCACCAAATTTGACTATACAACCGTTCTTCCACTCGGGCCCTAGACCCCTACTCCTCATTCTAATGGCGGGTGTTAAACCGAATGGGCAGTGGGTACCATTTATGTGTAAGTCTTTGGTATGACCTGACCGGGGTTTGAACCCACGACCTCCCATGCTCGAGGCGAACACCCCTACCACCTAGCCACTCAGCTTGGTATTTAACTGTTGTATCGTCTCTTTGAAATTTGTAAGGAAGATCCCTAACAGTTGATTACTTTTATCGTAGGAGTTTATTGAATTAAGAGAAAAACTGTAATATCACGTGATCAAATTAACAAATATGGGTTCGGACGGTGATAGGTGCTTCCCCTAGCATTGTGTCACATCCCTTTAACCCGTCCTGACCCACATGGGTTTGCCACAGCCCCCCGCCTTTAAAGGGTTATATAACACTGACTGAAGTATTTTCGATCTGCAGAACTAGGTGGCTGGGGTTAATTTGCTGCATCCTATCTGCCAGATATGGTAAAGCCCAATACACATCTACTGATTCAGGGTTGAACGCTTAGTTCCCAAATCATATAGGAGTCGGTGAACTTGTCGCAGGTGAATTATGTAACTTGGCCCGTTTCAGCCGCCCAATCAAAGGCCATTTACCAAAGTTCTGTTGCCGGCAACTGGATTCATGAACATGTTTATAAACTTATGGTGAACGATATAGGAACATTGAACAACAAAAGCGACAAAAGAGCTTCTCAAGGACGAGGTTTCACTAATCACTGACCCTTGCCTAGCTACCACACATCTACTGACTGTGGCAAACTCCGTTAGGATGTCTCGCCTGAGACAAATTACCGTTCCTTTGTCGCCAACAAAGGTACATCAATATTCTGAAAACGGTAGATGTGTATTGGGCTTAAAGGGTTAAATAACACTTGACTGATTGAAAATATTTTCGATCTGCATAACTCGGTGGTTGGGGCTAATTTGCTGCATCCTATCTGCCAGTTATGGTAATCAGTAAATACAGTTACCCGGCGTTTACACTAGACGACTAAATACGTGACGACTGGTGATTGTCAAGCCAATAGTCGTCAGGTGGTGGCAATATCCACTGTAAAAACCGTCAACCTATACCCGGCGTTTACACTAGATGACTAAATACGTGGCGACTGCATATCGTCAGCCAATAGTCGTCAGGCGGTGGCAATGTCCACCGCAAAAGTTGTTGACACGTTTTGTGTCCAAAGTGCAGGGCCTCGACGACTCTGTTTTCACAGAATCGCCGCCTATGTAGACGCCTATTTCAAACCGGCTTAAAATAGTCGCCAGGGCCAGAGCGTGTCTAATAGTCGTGAGGTGGTGCTTTATTGCGTAATCAGACGTAATCAGACGATCTGCAGTCGCCACGCTTTTGGCGTTTACATTAGACGATATCTAGACTTTTACGGCTGAAAGTCGTCAGTTTCAAGAATCGCCGCCTATAATCGTCTAGTGTAAACGCCGGGTTAGAATGTACCTGAGCATTTACACTGACGACTATAAGTTTTCACAGAAACGCCGCCCATGTAGACGACTAATTCAAGCTCACTTGAAATAGTTCCTAGCGTCAGAGCATATCAAATCATCGTCAGTTAGTGCCTCATTGTATAATCTGATGTAACCGGACCATCTGCAGTCGTCATGCGTTTGGCGTTTAAATTAGACGATTTCTATCATTTTATTGCTGAAAGTTGTCAGGAGGGTCCAAAATACCAGAATCGCCAGCCAGAATCGTCTAGTGTAAACGCTGGGTCACATGATCACCCTCAACTAAGGCCCGGCGTCCACCTACTACGATATGGCTCCGATATGGTCTACGATGCACCTCCTGATAAAAAATCAAAATCGCGTCAGGAGGCTATCTAATATTGGGGCAGTTGACCACGGTTCTACGATTAGACACCGATATAAACCCTATACAATGCGTGGTGGATTGGCTTGTCTAGACATATGTCTACGATTTTGCACCTTCCCGATATGGCACCGATTTTGACATTTTGTATCGGTGCCGAATCGGGAGGTCTACGATTCTATCGTAGTAGGTGGACGCCGGGCCTTACAATGAGCCTATGGTGCCGACTCCAGTCTATGGTCTCAGAAGAAACGATGATGAAGATGTTCATTATTTATATAGAGCATCCTGACCATAATGTAAAAGCTACAAAACAAGATGATAATTTACGATTTGTACGGAACGAGGATATTTCGCCGAGTTCCGTACAAACCATAACAGAACGACAATGGGTTCCCGACAAGGTCCACGATTGGCCTATGAGAGGCCTTGTCGTGGTTGGTGGACCCCACTTCCCGACAAGAGTATGACAAGGCCAGGGCATGGCCTCAATAGGAAGCTTGTCGCTACGACAACATTGAGCATGTTCGGGTTTTTCCACGACTGGACCCTTGTCGTGGAGTGTCATAGCGTGTCATGAGCATGCCGCAGAGGTCTAGGATAGGAAATTTTGGTAGAGCGTGCACTTCCCGACACGCCTACGATTCTGGTCCCGATAGGCCCTACGACTGCCTTCCCGACACCATACCGATTCTATCGTGAGGTCAGCAAAAAGCGTGGTAGGTTGGAACAGGTTTCTGCGATTGGCTGCGATAGGCTGCGATTGAAAACGCCAATCGTCGAGGTCACGATAAAATCCAACATGTTGGATTTTTCATGGCCTGTCATAGGGTATCGTAGCCTATCGGGAAGATATCGTGGTCGTCGAGTATAATTCACAGATTGGATCACGACATAGCTCTACGATTCTGGGACCTTCCGATAGGCTACGATTTGGGCATTTCAAATCGCAGCTATCGGGGAGCATATCGTAGACCATCGTGGTAGGTGGGGGCCAACCCCCAAGACAAGGCTGCAAAAAGCGTCGATTGAAACTTTCTTGTCGGCGCTTGTCGTGGTTGGTGGACGCCACCCTTGAATCGGTAGATGTGTATTGGGCTTAAGATAACGGATATATCTGATTGATATTTCCCGGGGGGGGAGATACAGCGTGTTTGAGGTTGAGTTGTTGTCGTGTCCTCTGCCAGTCCCTGCTCCATACATCTCACTTACGTTCCCCACTTTGCCCATAATACTATCATTACCCAGAGAGTGTCACAGGATGTGCGGCGATCCCACCGCATTCCCAGCCAATAGAAAGTCCTGTCATCATCTAAATGGTGAGCTGAATAAGGGGGGGGGGGGCGTCCACCAACCACGACAAGGCTACGACAATGGCTTTCTAACAAGGTCCACGACATGGCTTGGTTGGAGGACCCTAGTTCCTGACAAGAGGCTACGACAAGGCCACTACAGGCTGCGACATGAAGCTTGTCAGAGGCCTGTCGGGGGCCTTCCGACAAGGCTACGACAATATCGAACATGTTCGATTTTTGCTACGCCTAGACCTTTGTCGTGGAGTGTTGTGGTTTCCTCGATATCACTGTCGTAGTGTGTCGGAACCATGGGCGCCTTTTTTTACGGCAACTAGCAACGTCTACGACACGCCCCGACACCGCTGTCCCAACACTACTCTTCTCACGACAAGGCTGCGACAAGGCTGCGATTGGAACTTTCATGTCGGCACTTGTTGTAGCCTTGTCGTGGTTGGTGGACACCCCCTTAAGGGTGGCGTCCACCAACCACGACAAGGCTACGACAATGGCTTTCTGACAAGGTTCACGACAGGCTTACGATCGGAAGGCTTGTTGTAGCCTTGTCGTGGTTGGTAGACCCTAGTTCCCGACAATGGCTTTCTGACAAGGTCCACGACAGGCTTACGATTGGAAGGCTTGTTGTAGCCTTGTCGTGGTTGGTGGACCCTAGTTCCCGACAATGGCTTTCTGACAAGGTCCACGACAGGCTTACGATTGGAAGGCTTGTTGTAGCCTTGTCGTGGTTGGTGGACCCTAGTTCCCGACAATGGCTTTCTGACAAGGTCCACGACAGGCTTACGATTGGAAGGCTTGTTGTAGCCTTGTCGTGGTTGGAGGACCCCAGTTCCCGACAATGGCTTTCTGACAAGGTCCACGACAGGCTTACGATTGGAAGGCTTGTTGTAGCCTTGTCGTGGTTGGTAGACCCTAGTTCCCGACAATGGCTTTCTGACAAGGTCCACGACAGGCTTACGATTGGAAGGCTTGTTGTAGCCTTGTCGTGGTTGGTAGACCCTAGTTCCCAACAATGGCTTTCTGACAAGGTCCACGACAGGCTTACGATTGGAAGGCTTGTCGTAGACTTGTCGTGGTTGGTGGACCCTAGTTCCCGACAATGGCTTTCTGACAAGGTCCACGACAGGCTTACTATTGGAAGTCTTGTCGTAGCCTTGTCGTGGTTGGAGGACCCTAGTTCTCGACAAGAGTCTACAACAAGGCCACAACAGGCTGCAACTGGAAGCTTGTCAAGGGCCTTCTGACAAGGTTACGACAATATCAAATATGTTTGATTTTTTTCCCACGACTGGACCCCTGTCGTGGAGTGTCATGGCTTGTCAGGGGCATGTCGCAGAGGGCTACCATAGGAAATTTTGGAGGAGCGTGCACTTCCCGATACGCCCCGACAATGATGTTGCAGAGCCCCCCTTCTCACGACAAGGCTGCGACAAGACTGCGATTGGAACTTTCATGTTGGCACTTGTCATAGCCTTGTCGTGGTTGGCGGACGCCCCCCTTTAGGCCCCCACAAACAGCTTGCACTGGTAGCTCCAACCTCGTGCACATTCCAAGTTTCAATAGAAAACTTTAATGAAATAAATTAAAAATATGTTGTTTTTCTTAATTTGATATCATTATATTCAATTTTCAGCTTTTAATTTGCAAGGCAAATTGTCCGATATTCCTTTAAAACTACCTTTGAACATCCATAAAAAAACATATAAAGATACAAAAAAAAGTGACGTTAAAAAGAGATTTATGGCATATTCCAAGTCTCAATAGAAGACTCTAAATAAATGAATAGAAATATATTGGGTTTTTCTTGGAGGTAACTTATAAAATTAAGGAAAAATAAAGAATAATTTCCCGGGGGCACGTTAAGGCCAGTTCACTGCGACTACCTCTAGTAGAATCCTAATAGCTGAAATATGCCAATTTACATTCGCTTGATTTACATTTGAAATGTAATTAAAAAATATTGTTTCTTCGACTCTTTCAAATTCAAGTAACTAATAAATTCTAAAACTTAAATTGGTGGAATATACATTCTATATATTCTGCGAAAGTTTAAGGAAAATGAAATGGGTTTTGCTATATGTGAAAAACAGATTTGTAAAATTTCTCTATATATTCTTTTGTAAAATTAGCATAATATTAATTTCTTAAAACAAAAAACAGCATGGCGACCCCCGATCTTTATATTAGAGATCATCATATTGAGTTTTCAGGAAAATGACATAGGTTTTAATTTTCAAGCCAAATTGCTTGATATGTCTCTTAGGCCCGGCGTCCACCTACTACGATATGGCTCCGATATGCCCTACGATGCACCTCCCGATAAAAAAATCAAAATCGCGTCGGAAGGTTACCTAATATCGGGGCAGTTGACCACGTTTCTGCGATTAGACACCGATAAAACCCCCATACAGTGCGTGGTGGATTGGCTTGTCTAGACATATGTCTACGATTTTGCACCTTCCCGATATGGCACCGATTTTGACATTTTGTATCGGTGCCATATCGGGAGGTCTACGATTCTATCGTAGTAGGTGGACGCCGGGCCTAAAACTACTACATCCATATGAAGAGCATAAAGAATACCGATCCAAAACAATGACGTTAAATAGAGACTTACATACGCCTAAAAGGTGCTAAACCAGCAGTATGAAATGGATATTGGTGATTTTATAACGTAGTTTTCTTTTGTTTATTTTTGATCATATTTATACTAAAGCGGTCTACACAGAGTGTCAGACCACCCTGTCCTCAGTAGGCTCCATGGCTGGAATCTCGATAGGTTGTTGTTTCACTGACTAAAGGGGCTTATGCTATGTTGTGTCAACATTAATGTTAATATTTTAGTGGAATCGCTGTGTCTCTAAACCCAAGGCCACGTTTGGGGGATTTGGTGTTAAATCAGGTGTGACCATGCATGAAGCGACCCGCGTCAACGAACAGGTAGAATGAAGCATGTAACCGGCGTTTAAGGGGGGCGTCCACCAACCACGACATGTTAGTTGATCTCAAAATCTGTAGGGACTATTTTTCCGGAATCTCTGGGTAGCGAATTCCAGGAGCAAAAACAATTTCTATGGATACTTGGTGATAGGTGGGTGAAAAAAGACATTTTCCAATGATTGACTATTGGCCACTGATCTGCAGTCGGGAACCACCAACGTAAAATTGGTGAATGGAAATGGACATGAGAAGTGTTCCCCGATTAACTGTGCATAGATTAAGGCAGGCGTCCACCAACCACAACAAGGCTATGACAAGCGGCGACAAGAAAGTTCCAATCACCGCTTATCGTGGCCTTGTCGTGAGAAGGGGGGGGGGGGGGGGGCTTTACGACAGCGTTGTCGGAGGGTGTAGGAAAGTGCATGCTCCACCAAAATTTACTAACGTAGTCCTGTGTGACACGCTCCCGACACGCCATGACACTCCACGACAAAGGTCCAGTCGTGGGAAAAATCAAACATGTTCGATTTTGTCGTAACCTTGTTGGAAGGCCCCTGACAAACTTCCAGGCACAGCCTGTCGTGCCTTTGTCGTAGACTCTTGTCAGAAACTGGGGTCCACCAACCACGACAAGGCTACGATAAGCCTTCCAATCATAGGCCTGTCGTGGACCTTGTCGGAAAGCTCTTGTCGTAGCCTTGTCGTGGTTGGTGGACGCCCGCCTTTACATTAGACGATTCTGGCCGGTTTAATAATCCAGGATATGTCTTAGGCCTGGACAATAAGAACTAACTTACGATGAAGGAGGTCTGGGATGATCCACACCAAATATCGTTTCATAAATGAGATGGACAGTAAAATCCCTTTTGGAAATTTTCCTTTCCTACTTATTTCTCAAATATCATCGGGGAGAAATACAGTGAAATATGAATAATACATCTGCCGTCTCCGATCAACCCTCTCATAAGTTCTCACACTCTCAAAGTCATTTTCTGTACAAATTTCTCACTACGCTTTATGGGATGAAGAATTCGTAATGAACTAGGCTTAGAGCCTTGAGAATCAACTGGCACACAGCATGCCCGCTAGGTGGCATCATTGAGATTATAGGAATCTATGGTTGCATTGATGTACGTCTTTAGCACGGGAGCCAGGCCAATGGATTCTCAAGGTTCTAAGGCTCTATAAGCTCTTCTCCAAAGAGCGTAGTGAGAGTACAGAGTACGACTTTGAGATAGCGAGATCTCATGCGAGAGGTGCACCTGCCAGATCCTACTTGCCCCACAGAGGATCATTGTGAAATTATTAATAATTAACGAGTGGACACAAAAATTGTTTGCAGTAAAAGAAACTTTTATTATATTTTATATGTCTCTTATCACATACCGCTTACACGGATTTATAAAATGTACATGTTATTACATATCAAGTTATACAGATACAATCAACTTTCCTAATCATTGTTGCTATGGGATGGTGGGTGGGGAATCGTTGCGTGTGAAGTAGGTTTGAGAAAAAGTGCTGAGTCAAGGCGATATCCAGGGGCCTATATACTGCGCCTTTTGATTGCCTCTGAAAACAGATGCGCGGTGTTTGCCGCGTTACCTCATGAATATTCAATGAATTGCCTCGTGAAAATTTTCAGTGTCGCCCTCTAGTAATTAAATGCCAATTTACAATTGTCCACAATTTGACTGGCACAAATGGCCACCTGGTGGTCGTCATAATCAACTTTCAGGACTCAGCTTCATCTGCACTCTGGTCAGGTTGGCTAACCCGACGTCAAAGCCCACACATCTACCGATTTCGGAAGATTTATGTACCTTTGTCAGCGACAGACGGACGGTACTTTGTCTCAGGTGAGGCATCCTAACAGAGTCGGCCATAGTCGGTAGATGTAGCACAGCTAGGCAAGGGTCTAGCAACGATTAGTGAACCACCTCCTTCAGATGTTATTTTGTCTCCGACAAGTTGTGGTTTCTATGTTCCTAAATCGGTGGCCAAAAGTTTATCAATATATTGATAAATCTAGTCACCGACAACGGAACGTTGGTAAATGGCGCTTGATTGAGTGGCCAATATGGGCCGAGGTATTATGTAATTCGCCTTGGACAAGTTCACCGACTCCTATAAGATTTGGGAACTAATCGTTTCAATCCTGAATTGGTAGATGTGTATTGGACTTTACACTAGACGATTATGGCCTGCGATTCTGCCATTTTTCACAGCCAGACGACTTTTGGCCATAAAAGGCTAGAAATCGTCTAGTATAAACGCCAAGCTCGTGGTGACAGGAAACCGTCTAGTTACATAAAATTATACAATTAGGCACCACCTCATGACTATTGGCGACTATTTCAAGCCGGTTTCAATTAGTCTTTTTTGTTTTTTTAAAACGTTTATTTATACTGGAGAACGTACTCAGTCGATGACTGGTTTCAATGTGCCTCCAGTTGTCTCAACGGGCGGCGATTCTGTGAAAACTTATAATCGTCAGTGTAAATGGTCGGGTACATTCTGAGGTCGACGACTTTTGTGGTGGACATTGCCACCTGACAACTATTGGACTGACGATCTACAGTCGCCGCGTATTTAGTCGTCTAATGTAAACGCCGGGTATCGCCTCGCGAAGTAACGCGACCTGCCCGTCGTGCAATAAACACTCACACTACTAACTCTCATTCTGTTTCTACTAAGTATCCCATCGAGTTTGAATAGCGTAGTAATTCACAAGGCGAAGGCACATGAATTACGTAACAATTCGATCGAGCTCTGACTGTAAACTTCAATAGGTTTCTGAATCAATCTCACCCCTCATATTGACTAATTGGCTAACAATTGTGACATAACCGCCCTACCCCATTGAGTATTTTTTTCCGAATACTCCATGGCCATTGAGTACAAGTTTATGGTATATTTACATAACAAGGTAGTGACATGTCAGAATTAATGTCTCTTTTATTCCCAATCCACATGGCTTTAGTCTTTCGAAAATTGATATACAACTTATTATGCATTGCCCATTTTTCCTCCCAGTCTAAATCTGATCTCATTATTATTTAGATTTCCATTGATAGTCGTTAGACAAGGCTAAAACCCTTCAATGGCATGTAAAAAAAAGAAAAGATACATTGACCGATGTAACCCCAAGAAACTTCTTCATATACCTTGTCTAGGAAAAGGAATAGGAATAATCGTTGGAGTCAACAGTACAGGGGTGGCAACCATGTAATAAGTACAGGACACTTATGAAATGAAAGGTTTAGTTCCAGAATAGCCTAAATGATGTTCAGGTAGTTTTGGTTTTATATAGTTAACTAGTATAAAAAAAAGGGGAGCAATGAATATGACCACAAGGTAGCAATGAATGTACGGAGAATTGTTTGGCAAAGCTGAAAGTTGTAAGCTGTATGATAATGTGGAGAGATAAATAAAAGACTTGCTCGGAAAAAAAAGATCCATTGACAACTGCACCCACCACCTGGTGTTCATATGTGTGTCCGGGGAAAGTTGGCTATTTGTCCTCAATTTGACCTACAGCAAAATTAAAGTCCAATGCACAATAACCTATTTAGGGTTGAGCGATTAGTACCCAAATCGTATAGGAGTCAGTGAACTCGCCGCAGGCAGTATGCGCTCGACCAGCGGCCAGCCCAGCGGGATACCAGAGAGGAGGTGGTGGGAGTTAGTCCTAAGCAAATCAGTCTACACTTACTGACGAGATATTATGTTTTATCTCATCCCCAGATATTTTTTCTCCATAGACTTAACATTGGGAACTCGTATCTAATGCCCATAAGATATTTAGGAAAAATATCCAATGGGAAATTATGTCACAAATGTTAGCCCATTAGTCAATGTAAAGGGTGAGATAAATTCAGAAACCTATTCAAGTTTAGGGTCAGAGCTCGATCCCATCTCATTTGAATCACATAGCAATTCACGCGGCTTCGCCTTGTGAATTACTACGTGATTCAAAGTCGATGGGATACGAGCTCAGACCCTAAACTTTCATGGGTTTCCTCTATACTATCCCACCGACTTCATTACGATTCTAGTCGTTGGTCAACCCCCAATCCCCAATTTCTCCTCACCCAACGGCTATTTCATGCTAATTATGGGTTGATATTGGTACACACCACAGGAGAGGTTTTTTTTTACCAATGTTCTGTTGTCACTGGCTGAATTCATCAACTACTGGCGAGCGATTTAGGAACATCGACCGACAACGCGTCAGCTACAAACGAACATCTCAAGAGGAGGCAGGGGGGGGGGGCGCATTCACTAATCGTTGGCTGACAATTGCCTAGCTGCCCCACATCTACCTAATAGGGCGGACTCCGTTAGGATGCCTTGCCTGATACAAAGTACCATTCCTTTGTCACCGATAAAGGAACAGCCATGTTCCGAAATCGGTAGATTTGCATTGGACTTAATACTTCAGAACTACGTGAGGATACCACCAGGAATCCGAATAAGACAGATCCGATAAAAAATCGGACACAATCGGATCGGATCTGACCGATGAAGTCAATGTTTTAAAGGTTAGAAAATATGGGACCGATACTTCTTGGCCTAATGACTACATAAATAACACCCGAGAAAGGCAATTGATGTCTGATGAGCATCAATCGGGATTAAGGGCTACTTTTCTAAAAATGGATAATTCTCCGACTCCAAAACCTACATCATAATTCACGCGTTTTACAAAGTCACTCATTGTGTTATATTCACAAGGCCTTGGTCAAAACCAACCCTGCTGAGACTTTCATAACCAAAATGAACAAAAATAAATTGTCTGATATGGGTGTATGATGATGTCTTGTCTCGGTGTTTCTTACTCTGTACCTTGAATTGATGAATGTTGATTGAAGTTTGAACCATGAAGGTGTAACAATGTTGTGTAAGGTTACTACAGGGACCTGGGCCCCGTTGAATAAAAATGTATCGTCTGTGAGGCTGGACGATAAGATATGTTGAAGGATGGACGAGAAATAAACGAGAATTTATTTTCAGTGTAGCATAAAACTGCTCGTCCATGTGAGCACTGTCGTCCGTGATAATATCATTCGATTATTGTAGAATGATTGTATGATTGACCTATATCCACGGGGACCACTAAACATATATAATTCTGTGAGCAAAGAGTTTAGGCGTTTGTCTCTCAACCTGAAGGTTGAGAGTTCTAAACCCTTCCTAGGCAAACTTTTTTCCCCAGTAATTTTCAAATATTTCACATAAAAAATGATTCAATCGTTAATGAATGTCGAAATTTGGTATAAATGTATCAAATATGAATAGAAATCTCTGTTGAAAATGTCTTTTAATTTGGAATGGATTTAGTGAATGAAAAACGAGTTTGACATTGGCTACGACGCCGAAAACGTGGTCGTCCGCGAGGAGACTTGAACGATAAATAAACAATATTTTCAAAATGAACGATTTTTTATTCAACACCACTCATGATTGTTCAATTTATCCTATCGTCCAATGCTCATCCACCTCCACGATAGCTTTTTATACTACAGTTTGCCACCGACAAGACTTGTAAGATGCCTTTTTATCGTTCATTTTTTTATTCAACGGGGCCCTGTTTCACTAGTTTTCGTGACATGTTTGTGACACCATACAGACATTGGGGTTGTCTAGTTTTGTGACAACACAAGTAGCTGCCCTTAGGAAAAAACAGACCCCAAACATAAGTATAAGACAAATCTACACATCATGGACCTGTTTCACTAGTTTCGTGACAAACGTGTTAGACAGATATGAAAAGCGGCACCAAAAGTGCAAGCAAGAACGGACAAAACGAAGTCTAATGTCTAGTTCTTATGAAACCGGGCACACTCTAGACATGTCACGAAACTAGTGAAACAGGTCCCAGGAGCCTTGTCATTATCTTATATCATATTATTCGTACCTTATTAATATTCATGTCGATAAGGTCTACATAAAATTCAATAGAATTTTATTTGCCCAACTACGGTTCTCCTTCTTTGTCCAGGGTAGGTGTAATGTTGTGTAAGTTTACTTCAGTAGCCTTATCATACTGGAAACAAACAGTATGTTCATCTTTGATGAATGAGCGTGCAATCGTGAATGAATAACAATAAAAGGTTTGGGTTACATTCAGTGTATGAATAGTTTTCTGTAACCCACTTGCAACCAATCACTTTGCCATTTCTGCAACTGCCTATCTAGGATCCAAACATATCAAGCCCCAGTTGGTCTTGAGGTATTTCGGTCTTGAATGATTGGTCATGGTCAGCTGGGCATACCTCTAAGACACTGGCACCCTGCTCCATTCACAGTATCACAGTTAATTGCAGACAGATAATAAAGGGATAGTTTTTATGCAGTACGCTGGAAGTATATATATATGCACTCTAACCTCTTTTTTTTTCTTTTCTTTTTTATTTCATGTGAAAAGAAGAATTATTTACATAAGACATTCTGCTGTCTAGCAGGTTTTGTTTGCCTTCTATGATCTTTTACATTTGTCAATCCGGGAACAAGTAGAACATAGCATACTTGATGCAAATAATACATAAGTACAATTGTAAGGTCTACATGGTATGAGATGAGATGGTAAGTGAAATGACACAGGACATAACTATACATATACAATTACAATTAGGTTACCGTTGTCAGCGCCTTTACCTCTATAGGCAATGTACATGGGGCGAGCAAGCATGCTTTGATAAAACATGGACAATAATCGATGGCTTTGTGGATAGGCGGCTGTAAACCACGTGAGGTAGACGCGTGGGAGATTTTATCCCACCCCTAATATAAAATCCCATAGGCTTAACATTGGGATTCCGTATGCCACGCTGACTGGCATACAGAGTTTTATATGCCACTAGTGGCATACAGCATTGTTATCACGTACTATTCCAAAATCGAGGAGATACGGTAGGATAAAATCAAAACCTGATTCGTTTTAATCTTGGCCACCGCATTCCACTCCTGAAGTTTTGGCTCCGGACTTCACTCGGCTTTGCCTCATGAAGTCACTTTGCCAAACTCCAGTCATGGAATATGGTGGCCAAGATTAAGCCTCATCCAGTTCACGATAAAACCTAGGGATCGCCAAGGGAATATAAAAAATGACTCTTTTTGCTCCCAAAACATTTTTAATGGCGACTTTGTTTACCCCGCATTATAAAAGAGAGCATAAAATGGTAACATATGAGAAATGTGTCAAGGGAAAAGGTTAAGGATCAAGGGAGAGAGAAACATGTAAGGACGTACAATGTAATCTGTAAATAGATAAACATTAAGAAATAAGCCTTATTTATAAGGGAAAAAATGACACTGCACAAAAACCCCTGGTTATTTCATATATACGCCACAGCGTAAATACATGCATCAGATGTATATTGAGGTGTTTTTATCGGTATACGTCCGCATTTCACGACAGTGTATGCGGCATATACAAATGTGTTTTTCTATGTAAACAGAAGCGTAATGGCTTTATTTTTGGTGCCAAGCGTATATGAGAAGAAATATCCTGTGCGTGACATAAATATTTCTGACGTTCCATAAGAAAAATCAACTTTTACTGTAACAAGTGTAAAAACTGAACCGCTTGAAGAAAGTCAGTACATCTGGTATCCACAAACAGCTGAGATGTTGCTCTAAAATGAATAAAGGTTTTTTAATTGATTACTTGAAATTTTCTGAATTTTGTTTGTGTTGCCCCAAAAGTCTGAATTGTACATTTTGAGAAAATCTGACCCATATACGCTAGTCGTATACAAATCATATAGGTACATACATGTATGTATACTGATAAAAAAATAAACTGCCTACACACATTATCAGAGTATTGTCTCTGGGTGGGAAGTAGACTTGCTCAAGTCTTTGATTATGAACATTCATTAAATGATTTAAGAAAATCAGAATACAATTCATTATAGCATGTGTCCTTCTCTGACTGGCCCATGAATCAAAGACTTGTCCACTCTGACCAGAATCTCCTGTTTATGACCCCAAGCCACTCCCTGTAACCCTATACCTCCTCCTCCCCCTCCCCCTCCCCTCCTCCAGTTCCCTGGCTTCCTGTGTTGTCATAGCAATATATTTCGCCTACTTCTGACTATGTCTCAATTGAGATCAAATAGAGACGGTATCAATCTCCCAGCAGATATCCTGACCAGTAGCCAGACCTCTGCTTGGGGAGTGTGGTGCAAAATCGTGCCAGTCTACACAGCCGATTACGGATGAGACCAGTCCCTGTGTCACTCAGAAGGGGTGGAGGGATAGGACACAGGGACTGAGGCCAGTCTAGGTGGGAGTGCGCAGTGTGTGCAGACAGGTGTGAAAGTGGCAGGTGTGAAAGCAGCATCTGCAGCAGAGGTCTCAGTGGTGGTGGCAGTAGCGGTGGTGGTTGGGGTGTGGCAGCATTTGCAATGGTTTTATAAAATAAATTGGTAATATGGGATTGCATATTGTTGTTTTTCATATGATAAAACCAATGTCATTTTCTCCAAATTTTCACATAATTTAGTAGATCTATGCACAGTACTACATGTATGAATTTTAAAACACATAGGTCACCCTCCTTATTTTTGCAAGAATTGAACAATTTTTTTCAGTATATTTCCAATGTAGATCAATCAAATGCAAATTCTTCTATTTCAACCATTAAGATTGGATAAACTGGACAAAATGTTGAATGTACACATTTCGCATCAAAATGAATCACAAGGAACCAGTTTGGACTCGCAATTGACAATATTTAAAAAATCACCAGGTGTCCGATATGCCTTTAAAGGCATATCCTACAATTCACAGTGGTGCCACCTGGTGATTTTTAAATAATGTAAATTTTCAGTCAAAACTGGTTTCTTGGGATGTATTCTAATTCTACATGAGTAAATTTACCATTTAATCCAGTTTATTAAATCTCAATAGGTAGGTCAATTTGCATTTGCTTGATTTACATAGGAAATCTACTGAAAAATATGGTTTTCTTCAATTCTTTCAAAAATAAGGACGGTGACCTATGATTTTTAAAACATGAATAAGTAGTACTATATATGTACTATATGTACTATTCTGTGAAAATTTGAGGAAAATGACATGGGTTTTAGTTTGTGAAAAAATACATTTTAGAATTTCTATATATTCTTATATAAAATTATCATCATATTGATCTATAAATCAAAATCTAGCACGGTGACCCTCGATTTTAAGTTAGATATTTGGAGATCATCATATTAAATTTTCAGGAAATTGACCTGGGTTTTAATTTTCAAGCCAAATAGTCCGATATGTCTTTAAGACATAGCAAAATCTGCGCGCACCTGTTTAGAAAGGTACTGGTGTTTATTCTCGTTCTGTGTCATCAATCCTACAGGCCACCTGTTCTTCCTTTGTCTACCTGTCAACCACTCTCTCATATTGTCGTATGTTTCAGCTCAATGTGGTGTGAGGTTCCCTTTATCCTACTCTCTTAGCTACTCGTTATCACATGGTGCCTCCAGTTATCACATGATATCATATAAACGTGTTAATATGACCACATGCACCATACAATAACCTTAAGGCCTTTCTCCACTGTGAGACTGGGGGGTTTGTGATCCTGTACCTCCAGTCTCAGTCTCTTGCCACATTCCGATCCTGAAGGTACCTCCAGTCTCAGACTGGGCGTACCTATGCACCTAGAATCGCATAGTGGAGACAGGGCTTTATGTTAGCAGGACATCTCGCGCTGAGAGACAAATGCTGGTACTTGGGTGATTTCTAAATTCTATCGATTTTTTGCAAATAACTCTGGATAATGTAAGTTTCATATATCAGCAAATAGAAAATGCAAGAAAAAAGACATGTCACCATGCTAACTTCTATGGGAAGGCCATCTGGAAAGGTAAGTGCTTAACTATTGGTGTCTATGGGAAACAGCGATATTTTGACTTTTGTGGCTAGATGACACTGATGTTCTATTGACATCTTCAGATAATTCTGGATTCTGATAGTTGGGAACATATTCAAATGAGAAATGCTTGAAAAAATACTATGCCACCATGTTAATCTCTATGGGAAGGCCATCTGGAGAAGCTAAGTACTTAGGTATTGCTGTCTACGGGGAACTGCAATATTTTTTATTAAAATAGATAGTAGCACCTGTTTAAAATGTAGTACTAAATATGGGTATAGAGGGCACTGTGATACCTACCCGCATTTGTCTTTAAATCTATGCAACCGATTGACCAGGTTGCAATTTCAAAATATAAATGAATATATGGTAAAGGATTTGAAGGTTTTTTCCAGTTTTTTTTGCTGTATTCAATGATCAGTTTTCAGTCATTTCACTTGTAGTGTGGAGTCCATGTTTAACAATAGATATCCAATGGTGTGGACCTGTTCTGATTGCTATTTGCAGTTACCTATATGGCGGCATTTTGGGAAAAAACACTGAATCATCGACTCAGACCCGGCAAGATGAAAATAGATAATGACAAATTCTCACCAAGGAATAAACAGGTCAATCTTGCCCTGTAGAAAATGGCCTTTATACCATCGGTTTTTGAGATGGCTTTGGAGTCCACCTTTTAGTCAGTAAGGCCCGGCGTCCACCTATACTATGATATGGCTCCGATATGGTCTACAATGCACCTCCCGATAAAAATATAAAATCGCGGGGCAGTTGACCACGTCTCTGCGATTAGACACTGATAAAACCCCATACAATGCGTGGGGGACTGGCATGTCTAGACATATATGTCTAATGCCCCAGTCACACTGGCGTAAAAAACGGCGTTTTTCCGTGTACGCACGTCTACGTTCTTCTACGCATTTTGGAATCTCAAAATACGCCGGAAAACGCCGCAATACGCGGAGATGCGTAGAGGAAAGTCGGAATGCGCCGGAAAACGCCACAATGCTTACAGAAGCGTAGATAAGCGTTGATGAACGTTGAGAAGCGTACTAAAACGGTAAAGAAAAGCAAACAAATACGTCCCAAATCCGTAGCTAATACGTGGTCTTCAACAATTCAAATACGTAGAAGAAACGCCGAATTTTACGCCAGTGTGACTGGGGCATTAGACATATATGTCTACGATTTTGCCCCTTCCAGATATGTCTCTGATATTGACTTTAATGTATCGGAGCCATATCGGTAGGTCAAAATTTCTATCGTAGCAGGTGGATGCCGGGCCTAAGAGTGAGGCTGCACTTACCCGTATCTTCATGCAAGACTGACTGCTGCAAGACTGACTGCAAACACCTGAAACACAGATAATGTAGTGTTTAGCATGCTAGTATTAGTACGTAGAGGCAGTTGAGACTAATTGCAAAATTAGGTCCGATGTTGGAGCGGCAACCCTACCACCCCATCTATATGATCCTGAAATAATGTAAAAGGACCATATCAAATGTAGAGTAATATCCCTGGAATATACTAGTATTGTATAAGAGTTATCAGAAGTATGTAAAACACTTTGATATATCATGTCAAACTACTGATGTTCCTTGTATTATAGTCGTACGACTATCACTTTGAAAAACACCTGGGACCTGTTTCACTAGTTTTGTGACATGTCTAGATCATAAATGGCGTCTAGATGGTGTGTCCGGTTTCATAAGAACTAGACATAAGACTTCGTTTTGTCCGTTCTTGCTTGCACTGTTGGTGCCGCTTTTCATGTCTGTCTAACACTTTTGTCACGAAACTAGTCAAACAGGTCCATGATGTGTAGATGTGTCTAATTCTTATGTTTGGGGTCTGTCTTTACCTACGGGCAGCTACTTGTGTTGTCACAAAACTAGACAACCCCAATGTCTGTATGGTGTCACAGACATGTCACGAAACTAGTGAAACAGGTCCCAGATGAGGTGAAAGAGATTGTCGAAAATAAAAATAAACAACCTACATCTTTCTGCTATTAGTTACTATCAACTATAAGGAATTATCCACATATCATTAAAGAAGTTGTTTTTTTTTCAGTCGCCGGTTTAAAGGTTGAGCTCACATAATGTGAGGAGAAAGTGTGATACATTGACAATAATGACTAGTTTGTGAACCTAGCCACATCAAAGCTCATCAGAGCCCGAAGGACGTTTACGAGGGTGGTTGTGGCCCCTAAAATTCGAGGTCAACTCTCGACTGATGTCTACGTCCCAAGGCGCTAGAAAATATCATGTAAGGAGGTCAGGGTGAAGGTCGGGGTTTGCTGCGAATGCAGTCATTGGCTACTCGGTCTACTCTATTCCTTATATGGACTTAGTGTAATGGGATAACTCCATGCTGTTTACCCATCACCATGATTAGTAGAAACTGAGCGAGAGTAGTGTTAGTGTTTATCGCTTGATGGGCAGGTCGTGTATTACTGCGCGAGGCGCTAGCTGAGCGTAGTAAGAAGCCGACATGACCGGAGTGCAATAAACACTAACACTACTAACTCAAGTTCAGTTAAGTATTTATCCTATCCTGTCTCCAATGATTCATTTGTTACCCACGTGCAATACACAACACTTTACTGCACGCTCGCCAAAATACAGTTAGCCAATGTTAACCCTATGGAGTTCGTTATTGGGGTAAGGATAAACTGAGGTAAGTATGTACATCATTGATGAATGAGTATGCAATTATGAATGAATAACAATTGAAAGGTTTTGTTTCATTTCAGTCAATGGATAGTATTCTGTAACCCAGGTTGAGTAGACGAACGATCCCCTTAAGCGACTGCTGGTATGTGACGGCGTTCTCTCAGCCGACGGACGGAAATATTTTTTGCCGAACGAACTCTGTTTAACACACCCCACCGGGAAAGCGACACGAACACGTTAAGCATAAGTTTTTGATCTAATAAAGTTTTCTGTAACCCACTTGCACCCAGTCAACTTGTCATTTTTCCAACTGCCTGAGTCGAAGATCCAAATATCTCAAGCACCAGTGGGTCAATGAGGTATTTCGGTCTTAAGTGATTGGTCATGGTCAGCTGGGCACACCTCTAAGACCCTGAGACACTGGCTCCCTGCTCTTTTCTCACTATCACAGTGAAGACCATGCAGATAGTGACGGGATAGTTTTCTGATAGCACACCGGAAGTTCATATGGAGAAACCAAACAAGAGTTAGTCGTGTTGTTGTTTATCGCACAATGGCAAGATCGCTTATTACTGCACGAGGCAAAGCCGAGAGCAGTAATACGCGATCTTGCTGGTGGGCCGGTGGGCCGGTGGGCGATGAACAATAACACAACTAACTCGAGTTTGGTTTAGAATTTATCCTACCCCGCCCGTCTAAATTACTTCTACATTAACAAATGACGTCATTTGTCAAGTGTATCCCACTAGAGCGATATTTTTCATTTTTCTGACCTCCAGACCGAATACAGTGACCCAATGTTATGCCTATGGAGTTTTTTTTATTAAGGGTAGGATAAATGTAACAACTCTAACCTCTAGGCGATGTATATATCGCGTACAAGCATGCTCTAATAATAAACCTGACTTAATTTTTTCAATGGTTAGGGAGTGACTACAACCATCTCCAACTACCAAAACTAGATTATCTCGATCATGACAAAGCCGAGCAAAGTTTCAGTACCACATGTGACTTCTGGTAACTTTTAAAAGCGAGTCTGTAACATCGTATAGCAACATTTATGTACTTAGTGACGCGTGCCTTCGGCCCCAGCTGTTCTGCTGAAAGGGGCATTTGGAAGCCCACTGTCTACAAGACCACACCAACATTTATCTCTGTCCATCTGGAACACCAGGTTACACAGAACTCCTTTACATAAATCAATATCCGATTCACTCCACCAGTTTCGCTGAACCAGGGTATCTAGGTAGGATACCAGGGACCAGGGGCGCGTTTGATAATCTTTGATCAAACATGAAGACCCTTTTCTGTACGCCTTAGAGACCCAGGGATGATGTGGGTCAACTTCCTTCAACACTTATGGACAACAATATGGACGGCTAATACTCTCTTAGCTAACAGACTTAAATATCGTGAAACGATGACCCTTGTACGAGATACAAGAAAGGGTCATCGTGTACGATCCTAGGTTATTAAACAGTCCCCTGGGGCCTGTTTAACCCTCTAACCCTTTAAGGACGCATGATGCCTGGAGGCATCATCGCGCTAAAGACGCATGATGCCTGGAGGCATCATCGCGCTAAAGACGCATGATGCCTGGAGGCATCATCGCGCTAAAGACGCATGATGCCTGGAGGCATCATCGCGCTAAAGACGCATGATGCCTGGAGGCATCACCGCACTAAGGACGCATGATGCCTTGAGGCATCTTGTCCCAATATTAACAAAAATGCTTTAACAGAGAAATAATAGAGCAATATTCATGACATTTTCAAAATATGTAGATATAACCTCATATTTAGTATTTCTATTAAAAAGAAATAAAATATTTATGATTATGTATCATATTGCATGATTAGAAACTTGGATATCAGTTTTAACTATTATCAGGACGTCCTCTAGCCAGACAAACTGCCACCAGCACTTGTCCTTATGGGAGTAGCTAGGCCCCAGACAGCCGTCCTTCAATCAACCAATATGCTAATTTTCTGGAGCAGACTTCGTCCCTGCATGTGCAGAAAGGGAATAAAGAGGAATTTGGCTGCATAGCATGGTCTATATCCCTTTAAGGACGCATGATGCCTGGAGGCATCATCGCTCTAAAGATGCATGATGCCTGGAGGCATCATCGCACTAAAGATGCAGGATGCCTTGAGGAATCATTGTTCTAATATTAACTAAAATGTTTTAACAAAGAAATAAGGGGGCAATATTCATGAAATCTTCAGAAAATATATATATAACATCATATTCAGTATTTCTATTCAAAAGAAATAAAATATCTTTGATTATGTATCATATTGCATGATAACAAACTTGAATTATCAGCTTTAACCATTATGTGCCAGACCTATAGCCAGACAGACTGCCACCAGCCCCCGTCCTTATGGGAGTAGCTGGGCCCAAGGCAGCCGTCCTTAAAGGGTTAATTCAGTAAGAGAATGGGAACACGTTTGCACCACGAGCATGATATGATAAGCATCATCTGATTTGTTTACCATTGCCGAAGCACAAACTAGAAACATGCCAGATATGAGACACAGCATTATCTTTGCATTGTTCTGTATTTAAAAATGAACAACACAGCAGCATATGTAAAGCTGTTTTTCAGGCACCTTTTCCGTATTTCTTTTCAGAGAAAAGTTAAGAGCACTGATACAGAACAAACAGGGGGTGTTTATAGGATTTACGGTAAGACCCATCCATGACGGAATCACTCTCCCAGCATAAATTCTGCGCCTCACTTGAATTTCGATCTGCATTTTGGGCAATATTTGCCCCATTCGCCAGTTTTTCATATATCCTTGATTGTGAACACTTTGAGGAGTATTTTGTGATTGAGGCCTGGCGTCCACCTACTATGATCTGGCTCCGATATGGTCTACGATGCACCTCCCGATAAGAAACCAAAATCGCGTCAGAAGGTTACCTAAAATTAGGGCAGTTGACCACGTTTCTGTGTTTAGACACTGATAAAAACCCATTTAAAAGTTGTGGTGGATTGGCATGTTTAGACATATGTCTACGATTTTGCCCTTCCGGAAATGATTCCGATATTTTCTTTTTGTATCGGTGCCATATCGGGAGGTCTACGGTGGACGCCAGGCCTTACTTGTAAAAGCAGAAGCACATATTTATACGGTAAAAAAATATACACTCGTTTCTGTTACTTGTGACTCAAATCTTGGATTATTTCTTTCAGTGGAAAGCACCTCATTTGTTGCGGGGGTTTTGTAGGTAAAAATGACACATGTACTCACTTGAAGGGACAGTCTTATCAACTGTAGATTCACAAAATATAGTGGTTAAAACCTTTTAAAAAAACAACCTAAAAGAAAACAGCATAGATTCTCTGTGACAGCATGGAGTTGTCCTATTACACTAAGTCCATATAAGGAATAGAGTAGACCGAGTAGCCAATGACTGCAATCGCAGCAAACTCCGACCTTGACCCTGACCTCCTTAAATGATATTTTCTAGCGCCTTGGAACAGCTCTATAAGCGAGAGTTGACCTACAATCCAATGGGCCACAACCACCCTTGTGAAGCCCATTTAGCAATTCGAGTTTTTCTTAACCCATAAAACATAAGTCGTTTGACTTCCATAACCTTTGACAGGTACACATATTTGAATCCCAAATGTAGTTTCTCAATGTGACATCACTGGGTTGAAGTCAGTTTAACCTTTTAAGTACCAGGGTCTGTGGCGGGCAAACTTCCTTGTGGACCGGATATTTGCCATAGTCTGGCGCAAGGGGACGGCGGAGTCGTGTTGAGTATTAAGTGAGATTCACTCGATGGGATTCATGCACTTCACAGGGTGCTTGTCTGAGACTATCCTGCTGAGATTATGTACTCTAACACAATCTCTTCGTCTAAATTGTAGGGTTCCATTTCCCTGAGGCATATTTCCCCCCTGTATTTGTTGGCAACCTTTACTCCTTAAAAGGAATATAATATCCTGACATTTTGGACCATGTGGGGTGCATAAATCCCACAGTGGGAATTCAAATTTACGGATATCACCATATACTGTTGTAGATACATGTAGCTACGGGCAACCATATATATTTTGTTCATACATACCTTAACCATATCTTGTTTTCAACTATATATATCTATATATATATATATATATATATATATATATATATATATATATATATATATTTATATACATATATATATATATATATACATACATATATATCCATGATTATGAGTTTCTCAAATGACGCTTTGCGGCATGTGTCCTTTTAAGGACGCAGGATGCCTTAAAGGGTTAAGCACCACCAAAGATCTGCAGGGAGAGTGTACACAGGGAGAGTGTACACAGCTGAGCGTCTTAACGAGGGAGCTCCGGCCACATGTGGGCGATATTAGGATAAATAGTTGATTTAAGCACAGTTAGGAGAAGGGCACTGCGGGAACAAGCGCAGTCCTGTAGACCCCCCACGCTCCTAGCGGCAGTCAAGTAAAACACACACGGCCCACAATGCTCCTTGCGTGCGGTGCTGACCGGAAGTCCACTGCGCACGCGCCAACACGTGACGTCATGAGCGGTCTTTATGAGCAGTACCAGAGGGAGCTGCAGTGCAGGGTGGCGTTTAACGACCGCCATTACCGGAAACAGATATTCTGCTATTGGATATATTTTATCGTATAGCGGGTTTTTTTCATTAAGTGGATTCATGTACCTAACAGGCTAGGGTATCTGTCTGAAACGAATCCAGATTACTTTATTCTACCCCTGAGGTGTTTAACCCTTTAACCACCGCACGCCTAAAACGGATCCGGAAATGTACCGCCGCGCCCCCTGCCGCGTTCCTATGTATTACCGCTGCAGGCTTCTACCAGATGTACCCCTGAAACGCCGGCCCAACTTGTCCATAGGCCTGACTCAATCTGTGAATTATTTTGGTTTTCTCCGAGTTCTACTCGCAAATCAACATCTCCTCGGCACTATATAGACTCAAAACACACAAATACATTGTTTTGAAACTGTTTTAGTTACATATTGAAATTTTCTTAACCCTTTTGTGCTTAAATCAACTGAAAAATGAATTTGAAAAAAATCCGAGTTTATGATACCTCAAGGCATCATGCGGCGGTTCGCACGGGAATGCCTGGAGGCATCATGCGGCTATGAAAGGGTTAATTAAAGTCTCTACGCTGTGCCAACACCACATCGTGTCATCAGGACTCCAGAACAAATTCATGAGGTGAAACTGCGGGCAATAGACCACTGGGTCTGTACACAATAACCACTGGACTTTTATCATCCATGGTATACAAGTTCGCCGTTGACAACGTATATATGTTTATCTTACCCCTAATAAAAAACGCCATAGGTTTAACATTAGCAGACTGTATTTGGTATACGGTGCAGGAAAATGAAATTTATCACTCTAGTGGGATACAGTTGTCAAATGACGTCATTTGAAAAGCGCCCAATGATTATCACTGATTATTGGTGAGTTTTATGTTATTTCTTAATTTGCTGATGTAATTTAGATGGGGTAGGATAAATTCTAAACCAAACTCGAGTTAGTCATGTTGTTTATGGCACTCCGGCAATGTCGCGTATCACTGCACTCAGCTTCGCCTCGCCCAGTAAACGCGACATTGCCGTCGTGCAATAAACAACAATACAACTAACTCTCGCTTTGTTTCTCCTAAGGAACATAATCTCCTCATCTGAATTGTAGGGTTCCATTTCCACGAGACAAGGTTTTTTCCCTTTGATATTTTTGGTGAGAATTACCCCTCAAGTGGGATTCACAAGATGGGACAAATGGACCTGACACTGGTGTACTTCACACCTTTTCACCAGTCGCCGACTATTTTCCGCAAAGGTACAAAGTTTTCACAGAGCTCTACAGTCTAAGGGAAACATGGCGGATTCAATTCACACAGGAAGACTTAATAGGTACAAAGTCTCACCCCTACACCCCTACACAGTGTACACAGGGTACACAGGGTACACAGTCGCCGATTCAGGGCACTTTCCCGTGTGAATAGGTGTTATTTGAGACTACTGATCCCTGCAAACTGGGGGAGAATGTTTGAAGTACATTTGTCTCACCAAAATGACTCCATAAATTTCAAACCTGTTTAAAGTCAAAATCTCATGAGATCCTGTTCTTTGTCAGGGGTTTTGTCGCCAGCAATTACAAGTAAAAACCTTGTCTCAGCAAAATGGAAACCTGTCATTCAGACGAGGAGAGGACTGACGGTCATTTTTCATACCCGGATTCTCATGACCTGCCTGAGCTATCTTTATTTCTTATTGCCAATTCATCGAACTTGTATTTTCTAGAAGCAACTGCAACGATTTCGGATCAGTTATTTAGTAACATGTTCTGAGGAGGTCTTCACCGGCTGGGAACACTTTTCAAACTCTTCTATTCAACGTCGTTGAGCATTTTTGAACGGCTCGGAATAGCACTGAAGATCCCCGAACAGCTCCGAGCAGCTCCGACCAACTCTGAACATCATCGAACAGCTCCGAACAGCTCCGAACAGCTCCGAACAGCTCCGAACAGTTCAGATCAGCTTTGAACAGCTCTGAGCAGCTCCGAACAGCTTTGAACAGCTCTAAACAGCTCTGAACAGCACCGAATAGTTCCGATCAGCTCCGAACAGCTCCGAACAGCTCCGAGCAGCTTTGAACAGCTCCAATCAAGGCCGATGAGTATCTCTAAACAGCTCTGAGTAGTTTTAAACAGCTCAGAAAATTATGAACAGCCTGGAACATCCCAGAGCAGCTCTTGACCAGATGCGAACATTGAATCGCTTCAGGGGCCCATTTGATAATCTAGGATCGTACATGAAAACTCTCTTCTGCAACTCGTAAAAGGGATTCTATTTAGTAATGTTTAATTCTGTTCGATAAGACAGAAAAGGCTCTACATGTAGGATCCTATACTATTAAACGAGCAGAAGCACTTTAATGAGCTTCGAGATACTTTGATCTCCATGAGGTGGCTTGCTTCTAGTTTAAGCGCACATGTTGTTTAACCCAAAGACCATCTTAAATTCTCAAGTAACCAAGACAAACATCAGCAAGGCAATCACAGCAAGGCAATATATATACACCCCAATAAACCTAGATAGTGGTCGCTGGCCGCCAAGGCAGTACCTTCCAGCTAAACGTGGATTGTTGTAAGCTTTATCGAGCATGTAGGTCGATATCTGAGGTCCGGTGCAGGCATGGAGTATCTCCCGCCAATCTCCATCCCTCCACCTTCAATTGGCCCGTGACAGTAAGGCCTGGCGTCTTCCTACTACGACAGAAAATTAGACCTACCGATATAGCACCGATACAAAAAGCAAATATCGGAGACATATCGGGAAGGTGCAAAATCGTAGATTTATGTCTAGACATGCCAATCCATCACGCATTCTATGGGGGGTTTATCGGTGTCTAATCGCAGAAACCAGTGTTAAACCAGGGGGCGTTTCGATACCTACCCGCATTTGTCTTTAAATTCACACTGCTTCCTGTGGGTCATACATCACAAGGAAGATACGTGTTATACTTTGTTTTTTTAATATTTCGTCGATCAGATATTTTCACAAGATTAAATGACACAAGGGTCCCGTTTAATAATCTAGGATCGTATATGATGACCCTTTTCTGTATGCCATAGAGACCCAGGGATGATGTGGTTCAACTTTATCCAAAACTTATGGACGACTTTATGAACAGCTAAGACTTAAATATCATTAAATGATAACCCTTGTACGATGTACAGAAAAGAGTCTTCATGTACGATCCTTGATCATTAAACGGGCCCCTGCCTGTTTCTACTGTTGGTGTATCTGCATCAAGAATCGTTACAGCATCAAAGACTAAGATTTTCAATTTTTCGATCAGATATCAACCTTTTCAGTAAGTATCAAGTGTCAGAGCTGCAACAAGAATAGTTGGGTTGATTCAGGTAAACTCCAAAAGAATTTGCTAGAAATATAGATGATAAACCTGTATATGTTTTGTTAGTACTCGTATCTGCACATGTTATTCGCAATTTTGGAGCACACGATGTTCAAGGTGATACAAGAGTATATGATTCTTAGTTATTCAAGAAACTGATATGATACTCTCAGTCCACTAGGCAGGCAAAACATGGACTGAATCAGGCTGGAGAGTAGGGAACCTAGAGGTGTTCATAACCAATATGACTTCATTCAAGACAAATAAAAGCTTTAAAGCAACAGCAAAATCTAATATCCTACCCCTAATAAAAAACTCCATAGGCTTAACATTGGGTCACTGTATTTGGTCTGGAGTTCAGAAAAATGAAAAATATCGCTCTAGTGGGATACACTTGACAAATGACGTCATTTGTTAATGTAGAAGTAATTTAGACGGGCAGGGTAGGATAAATTCTAAACCAAACTTGAGTTAGTCGTGTTATTGTTCATCGCACTCCGGCAAGATCGCGTATTACTGCTCTTGGCTTCGCCTCGCGCAGTAATACGCGATCTTGCCGTTGTGCGATAAACAACAACATGACTAACTCTTGTTTGGTTTCTCCATAATATCCCAGAAGGATATCGTCAACTATGTTGCACGATGTCCACTCTCAAGAATAATGCTTTCAACGAAGAATCTACAATGTAAATATCATAAAAATGAAGGAGCTACGCTCATTAACATAGAAAAATGAATAAGGCCAGGCGTCCACTTACTACAATATGGCTCCGATATAGTCTACGATGCACCTCCCGATGGAAAATCTAAATCGCGTCGGAAGGTCACCTAATATCGGGGCAGTTGACCATGTTTCTGCAATAAGACACCAATAGAAAACCCATACAATGCGTGGTGGAGTGGCATGTCTAGACATATGTCTACGATTTTGCACCTTCCCGATATGTCTCCGATATTTGCTTTTTGTATTGGTGCCATATCGGTAGGTCTAAATTTCTATCGTAGTAGGTGGACGCCAGGCCTTAAGGTTTTCAAGAACTCTAATAATATAGAACCATATGCATTGCAATTTCTGATATATTCCTTGAGACTGATAGTGTTAGTAGGATGATATAAATAAGTCTTTCTAACCTGATGGCAGTAATATCTCCTTCACATCTCCATGACTTATACCAGAATCCCTCTCAGCCACCGTTCCACGACCTTTTGACCTTCACTAATTCTCACCACTCTGGTAGTAGATGTGCCGTCCATATTTCCCAGAATGCATTTCTCCTATTAGGGTTCATCAACGCCCACTAGGTGGCAATGAAAGAGATGCGAGTCGATAATTGTAAGAGGCGCAGGTGTGTGGGTGTGAGGTGCAGGCCCCCGGAATATGACGCACATACTGATTAGGCCCAAATTAGGACTCCTCTTAGATTTGGTGACATAACAAATAGTAGTTTTTCCGTTCAGCGCCGCCTAACGGCCCACTCTCTAGATACGCGGCCGCTCGGACAAACACCGCGAGTCCAGCGGTATTCATATAGAAACACACAGCAATCACACCTAAAGTGTGAATGGTGGGTGTGATTGCAGGAGTATTGTCTTTTGACAGATTAAATTGCTAGAACAAGCTAGGGTATTGTATCAATGAGTCTGAGTAGTCTTAACTTTATAGTTGATAATTATCTTGGTTTTAACTTGGAGAAAGATAAGCATATTATAACTTGGAGAAAGATAAGCATATTATAGCTAGGCCTGCCAATGTATTAGTGTAAATCCAGTTTAGGTGTCCCTGTGTTGTCTAAGGTATATCAATGGTATCATTAAGGTGATATGCATGTATGATACATCAAATTAGAGCTGGAATTCCATAGTACATAATGTAATCGCTTTTATTTCTATGGAAATAATGTACATGGGTATTATAAACGTATTACACTTATACAAGCATTGACCCAATGCTAAAGTATGCGTTGCCAGGTCTATGTTTGGCCGCATGCATTGCGTAACCAAGCAGATAAGGCGCATTGCCGGCCAGTGGAAAAAGGCCTATTATTACCCACCCAAAACGGGGTCTCCCTACCAAAGCCAGGTCCCACCCACCACGACCGTCTACGACATACTTCCCGATGGCTACGATTTGAAATGCCCCAATCGTGGCCTATCGGGAGGTCCCTGATAGCACCAAATCGTAGACATGGTTTGAAATCGGAGAGCTGTGAAACATACTCGCTGACCATGATATCTTCCCGATAGGCTAGATACGCTACGACAGGCTACGAAATTTCCAACATGTTGGAAGTTATCGGGACCTCTACGATTGGCGTTTTCAATTGCAGCCTATCGTGAGCTGTCGTAGATGAAATCGCAGAAACCTGTCCCACCTACCACGATTTTGGCTGCCCTCACGATAGAATCGGAATGGTGTTGGAAAGGCCGTCGTAAAGCCAATCGGGACCAGAATTGTGTAGGTGGGGGCCCGGCTTTAGCCTATATAGAGCCTCCAGATCGCTACTGAGTAGATTCCGGAAAGCCATGTTCTCCTAGGAGAATACGGCCGTTTCTGCCATCTGAGGGGCATTACAGGAACTATCTATATTACAATGCAGGGCACTTGTGTCAAATTTTTATCATTTACAAGATTTTTCCCCCTAATAATTAGTCGAAAGGTGAGTAGTAAACAGAATATTACCATGATTTCGATCTGTGTGGCCATATTTTCTTTGTAGTTGAGTATACAACCACGATCACACAGGTCCAAATCATGGTAATATTGCCAGGATCTCCGGGTAGCGAATTCCAGGTGCCCTATACATTTCCTATGGAGACTCCGCAATAGGTGGGTAATAAATACCAGCACACTTTGAATCCAGCTCGGACGTTGTCATATTTCCTTATGTAATTCATCAAATACTTATATTTGAAGGTATATAATAAAATAAAAATGTATTACCTTACTGGTACATCCTCACATACCTTGGAACGCGGTATGTGAGTATGTACCAGTAAGGTATATATACATTTTATCTTAATACAACATAATAGAGCAATTATATAATTAGACATGGCTGTAATTATGAATATGATAGTCAGAGAGTGACACCCCTTGTAAAATATGTTAGTTAAGGATGACAATGATGACAGGTTAATATTAGCTCGATTCCCATTCTGTGATAGGTCCAACTGTCGTACCTACATTCTCACGTACAATATGACGGGTATATTGGTTGACTGTGTCAGCATGGCAGTCATATCTTGACTCCTCGCTGTCAGTTTTTAGCCTAGAGTTCATTGCACAGGGTCTCGCGGGGAATCTTGGCTTGATTCTTCGTCAGGTTTGATGTATTTGTAATGTGAATGTTAGTACGTTTTTTATTTTAGCAATTTTTAAGGGGATATTGTGTTACACAATCACTGAATTTGGCTATATGGCCGTTCTTCCACTTGGGCCCTAGACCCGTACTCCTTATTCTAAAGTCCAATGCCCATCTACCGATTCCGGTACATTCATGTACCTTTGTCGGCGACAAACGGACGGTAATTTGTCTCACCAAAGGCATCCTAACGGAGTCGGCCATAGTCGGTAGATCTAGGACAGCTAGGCAAGGGTGAGCCACCGATTAGTAGACCGATTTGCTTAGGACTAATATCCACCACCCCATCTTCTCAATGTCTGCCGGTCGAGCAAAGAGTCAAGCAAAGTAATTTGCCTGTGACAAGTCGACTGACTCCTATACGATTTCGGAACTAATCGCTCAACCCTGAATCGGTAGATGGGCATCAGGCTTAATGGCGGGTGTTAAGCCGAATGGGCAGTGGGTACCATTTTAGTGTAAGTCTTTGGTATGACCCAGCCGGGGTTTGAACCCATGACCTCCCATGCTCGAGGGGAACAGCCCTACCACTTATCCACCGAGCGTAGTCCAACCAATCTTTTGATAATCAGCTCCGAATTGCATTTTGATATATTCATTTTGATATTTCGATATGGGGGACCTTAGAGAGGCATCGTGATATCTTATGGCAAATTTCCGAGTCATGTATAATTATTTCGAAAAAGTGTTCTGATTACTCCTTTAATTCTTTTCTCTCTCTAAAGCCCAATACCCATCTACCGATTTCGGAACATTCATGTACCTTTGTCGGCGACAAAAGGACGGTAATTTTTCTCAGGCGATGAATCCTAACGGAGTCGGCCGTAGTCGGTAGATGTAGGACAGCTAGGCAAGGGTGAGCCAACGATTAGTAGACCGATTTGCTTAGGACTAATATCCACCACCCCCTCTCCTCAATGTCTGCCAGTCGAGTGAAGGGTTACGTAATTTGCCTGCGACAAGTTCACCCACTCCTATACCATTTGGGAACTAATCGTTCAACCCTGAATCGGTAGATGGGCATCCGGTTTAAGGAGACTAATCTTGGCTGACCCTTGCCTGGCTGCCCCACATCTACTGACTAGGACTGACTCCATTAAGATGCCTCGCCTGAAACAAAGTACCGTTCCTTTGTCACCCATAAAGGAGCATCCATATTCCAGAATCGGTAAATGTGCATTGGACTTTAGATAGGTCGTCGGCAGATGGTCAATGTCCTCATAGACAGAGACTCTGGTCTTTCCCTGGAAAGTGCATTGTTTGCATCTGGGACTTGTTTCACTAGTTTCGTGACATGTCTGTGACACCATACAGACATTGGGGTTGTCTAGTTTCGTGACAACACAAGTAGCTGCCGTCAGGTAAAGACAGACTCCAAACATTAGAATTAAACAAATCTACACATCATGGACCTGTTTCACTAGTTTCGTGACAAAAGTGTTAGACAGACATGAAAAGCGGCACCAACAGTGCAAGCAAGAACAGACAAAACAAAGTCTAATGTCCAGTTCTTATGAAACCGGACACACCATCTAGACGCCATCTATGATCTAGACATGTCACAAAACTAGTGAAACAGGTACCAGATCCGACCCTCTTCGGATGATTATAATCATCTTATGATATCAATCTCTGTATTAAAAAAAAGGCAAGGTGACCCTAAATTTTCAAATTAGATATTTGCTCTACAATTCTTCAAGCTCATCACATTAAACTATCCGGTTGATAACTTGAGCTTTTAATATTTATGATAAGTTGTCCAATATGCCTTTCTCTCTAGTGCGGCGTCCCTCGTAGAGTTTGAACGTTTGAAGGCATATCATACAATTCACAGTGGCGCCACCTGGTTTTTTTTTTATATTACTGATTATCATCCTAAATTGTTCTGATAAAATTTGTTTCAATGTCAGATGAGTAAAAGAATTAAATTTTGTCTAGTTTCACCTAACCCAAAAGATAAAGTAGACTAGTTTGCAAATGCCTGATGTATATAGAAAATGTACTGGAAAATATGGTTTTCTTAAATTCCCTCAAAGTCATGGACGGTTACCTATATATTTAAAAAAAATGAAATGTGTAATATAACATATTCCCTATATTCTGTGTAATCAGGACGAAAATGACATAGGTTTTGATGTATGGAAAACAACTTTTTGGAATTTATATATATTCTTTTATAATATTAGCATGAAATTGATTGCAATATCAAAAACTACCATGGTGACCCCAGATTTTTAAATCAGCTATGTGTTTTACAACACTTAGAGATCATCATATTCAAGTTCCATTTCCAATTGTAGCCTATCGGGAGATCTATCGCAGACTATCGGCGTTGACGGGGTAGGCCTTAAATGTTGCCTCAAGGCACAATCGCTGTGAAGTGCTTGAGAGGATACACACGAGGAAATAAAATAGCGAATTTTGATGAACAAACCTTTTTATTTCAGTCTTCTGAGACAGTTTTTTTATATTGTTCCCTCTGTTATTTTTTCCTTTTGCAAATATCTTTCACATTCACGAAAACAATCGCCACTACTTGATTAAGTGTATTATGGTACATATTCCGGAAATCGCCTGTATGTGTAAGTCTTGTAATATGGAACAAACTCTCGAATCATTCGCAAAATGAAAAAAAAGAAAAAAAGTTTCCTCCAGGAGTCGTCAAAACTCATCAGACAATATCTACTACATGGACTATAAGGCCTGGCGTCCACCTACTACGATAGAAATTTAGACCTACCGATATGCCTCCGATACAAAAAGCAAATACCGGAGACATATCGGGAAGGTGCAAAATCGTAGACATTTCTAGACATGCCAATCCACCACGCATTGTATGGGGTTTTTATCGGTGTCTTATCGCAGAAACATGGTCAACTGCCCCGATATTAGGTGACCTTCCAAAGCGATTTTGATTTTTTTATCGGGAGGTGCATCGTAGACCATATTGGAGCCATATTGTAGTAGGTGGACGCCAGACCTTATTCTCTGCTAACACAGGCCTGTTTATTGTATGTTTTTATCAATTTTCTTTTTAACGAGCTTTGCTCTATTTATTGAACTGAATCAAGATACATTTAATCATTAATGACATGTGGGCATTCCAACGGTGCATAATCGTATTGTATGTTTTTATTATCCACCTAATACAAAGTGTCCATAGAAAACACATAGGGATTTTGTATGGACATACCCAGCGCATACGGATATGTTCTATGCTCCGGGTGGCGCATACGGAAAAATAGTGCGTACGGGAAAATAGTGCATAACTTAAATGAACTGATATCGACATGCCACTTCCCCAGAAAAGGTGGATAATAAATACAATATAGACTGGTTTGGAAAAAAGCGATTGTATGCTCCTCGGAGTTGACTCTGCGCAATATTATCGCATACGCCCGGATATTACTACGCGTCAACTCCTCGGAGCATACGGCCGCTTGTATCTGAAACCAGTCAATATTGTGTATGTAGGCCAATCTGCATCATAGATTCATAGATTCGTAGTTTCTCCTCACGAACCACCTAAACCAAAAAAATTATCTGCTTAACTTCATTGTTATTCGTACTTCTGTATTGTGACATTTATTTATTAACTGGCACTCTACATAAAGCGAGATATCATGTACACGCTAAATTCCCATGTTTTTCCATAATTCCTACATCAGTTTGTATGGAAGACCGATTGTTAAAACTATAACAAATGCTTGAATAAATACAAATTATTATTATATACCTGTGGCTGTATGAACTACGTATACTACCCGCTCCTACACATGGCGTATTTATACCCGTACGTCACACGGTGACGTACGGGGTATGTGATCACGTGACTAGATAAAATATCGCCATTTTTAGGTATATAATAATACGAAAACAGGCTGACTGTCTTCATACGTCAAAACACTTGGTAAAATTATTGATCACATACATCCCTCTACCTACGGCATCGGGATGTATGTGATCAATAATTTCACCACGTATTTTTGACGTACGAAAACAGTAAGCCAGTTTCCGTATAGTATGTAAATCTATATTCATATTATCTATGCACATGGAGTTAAACCTCGAACCAGATGAGTTAAAGTATAAGAGACGTAGGTTGTGTTGCGATGGTCTCCAGACTAAATAATTTGAACCTGCATATTAAGATAAAATGTATATACCTTACTGGTACATACTCACATACCGCGTTTCTTTTGATAAAAATATTCCACGAGCTCGCAGAGTGAGTGGAATATTTTTATCAAAAGAAACAAGGTATGTGAGTATGTACCAGTAAGGTAATACATTTTTATTTTATTATATACCTTCAAGTATAAGTATTTGATGAATTACATAAGGAAATCTGCTGTCCAAGCTGGATTCAAAGTGTGCTGGTATATCTGTTGACATCTTAGTGAAAGTCAAGCACAGAATATGCTCTAAGCACATTTTTTACTCTTTTTTTCCCTTCAACTCCTGTGATCCTTTGCACACATAAATTAGCGGAGTGCTGCAAGTCACTGCCAGCATTTCATAAGTAGGTCAATGCAATTTTTTTCAGCCAATCAGAATTTGTATTCAAAGTAGGGTGGTACGTCATTTTATACCACATACTGTGCCGGTATATATTTAATACCAATACCCTAGCAGAGGTTGGTATTTGTGTAACATACTGGCACAGGTATATAATAAAGATTTATTTGTATAGGATGATCTTTGCTACTTTTTGCCCTCTCCATCTACAATATGAATCCATAAAAATGATGACATACGTTTCCACCATCTGATAACTACCGACCTCAATCTGCCGACAAGGAAATAAGTTTGATGATTTATGTCCTGTATCCTACTACTACTACAACGTAACGGTGCCTATTGTGCGTTGGAGTAATCTTTCCGACCCAAATATTAGTTTTCCTTATGATACATTCATATTTCGTTATGGAATACATTTGAATGGATATCTAATATGCTTATTTTAATTACGCGGGTTCGCCTACGCAGCATAATGCGTCTCCATGTGCATAGATAATATGAATATTATGGAGAAACCAAACAAGAGTTAGTCATGTTGTTGTTTATCGCACGAAGGCAAGATCGCGATATTACTGCGCGAGGCGAAGCCGAGAGCAGTAATACGTGATCTTGCCGGAGTGCAATGAACAATAACATGACTAACTCTAGTTTGGTTTAGAATTTATCCTACCCCAACCGTCTAAATTACTTCTACATTAACAAATGACGTCATTTGTCAAGTGTATCCCACTAGAGCGATATTTTTCATTTTTCTGAACTCCAGACCGAATACAGTGACCCAATGTTAAGCCTATGGTGTTTTTTATTAGGGGTAGGATAAAGATGGGAGGCTATAGATAGAATTACTTGGATGGAGCTTACTGAGACGTACTGAATGAGCTTTGAATCGATGACTTAGTTAGTGAATTATGCATTTTTATGTTATCTGTATGCTCCAGGTATGGTGATACACACTCCCTATGTGTTTTCTATGGACACTTTGTATTAGGTGGATATATCTGTATGCTCCGGGTATGTAGATACACACTCCCTATGTGTTTTCTATGGACACTTTGTATTAGGTGGATATATCTGTATGCTCCAGGTATGGTGATACACACTCCCTATGTGTTTTCTATGGACACTTTGTATTAGGTGGATATATCTGTATGCTCCGGGAATGGTGATACACACTCCCTATGTGTTTTCTATGGACACTTTGCTTTAGGTAGATATATCTGTATGCTCTGGGTATAGTGATACACACTCCCTATGTGTTTTCTATGGACACTTTGTATTAGGTGGATATATCTGTATGCTCCAGGTATGGTGATACACACTCCCTATGTGTTTTCTATGGACACTTTGTATTAGGTGGATATGTCTGTATGCTCCAGGTATGGTGATACACACTCCCTATGTGTTTTCTATGGACACCTTGTATTAGGTGGATATATCTGTATGCTCCAGGTATGGTGATACACACTCCCTGTGTGTTTTCTATGGACACTTTGTATTAGGTGGATATATCTGTATACTCCGGGTATGGTGATACATGCTCCCTATGTGTTTTCTATGGACACTTTGTATTAGGTGGATATATCTGTATGCTCCGGGTATGGTGATACACACTCCCTATGTGTTTTCTATGGACACCTTGTATTAGGTGGATATATCTGTATGCTCCAGGTATGGTGATACACACTCCCTGTGTGTTTTCTATGGACACTTTGTATTAGGTGGATATATCTGTATACTCCGGGTATGGTGATACACGCTCCCTATGTGTTTTCTATGGACACTTTGTATTAGGTGGATATATCTGTATGCTCCGGGTATGGTGATACACACTCCCTATGTGTTTTCTATGGACACCTTGTATTAGGTAGATATATCTGTATGCTGAGGGTAAGTTAATACACATGTACACTTTGGTCTATGGACATTTTGTATTAGGTGGATAATAAATATAAGTAGTCCACAACATATTGGACTACTTTCTGTCAGGCGGATGTCCGGGATTCATACGCACCACGACTGTTTACTGAACACATCTCACACTACGTCACCAATATGGCGGCCACAGAGATGAGTCGCGAGGGACCACTTCTCCTAATTGCCATGTAACGGATAAATAGGTCAGTCTTGCTGGGCTGTCGCTAATTAGTAACGTGATGCTCCGAGTCACGACTAAGAAAGAAATTGATGAGTGTTTGGTCTGTGTCCCCGTCCGCCATCGAGTTTGGAGTGTGCAGTAATATGAATAAGGCGATGGGTGAGTGAATATTCCGAAGCGCTCCAAATGAGATGGCAAATGAGGACTCAGGGCAAATATGAATATGTTTCTGATTGTGTCTTAGCCTTGAGATGTGTATCTAGTTATCGCCCATTGAGTACGAGTTCCTAAGGTTAAGGCTATTGATTTTTTCTGTTTTTCTACTTAATCACATACAAAGTATTGATATATTATATTCACCTGATGGCTTCTTCCATAAAGAAATGTATACAATTACAACCCACAGGTACGAGGACGTTTATACCCGGATAAGATAATATGAGAAAACGTAGTTACTGAGCCCGCACAGGTGACCGTTCGAGGTCATTTGATGAAAAAATAAGGCCCAACGCCGCAGGCGGGAGGGCCATATTTTTTTCATCAAATGGCCGAGAACGGCACCCGTACAGGCTCAGTCACTACGTTTCCTTATTACTATACACCTCCAACTCATTTAAAATACCGTTTTATCAACTTTCCTGGTCCGTGATTCAACCCCCTGTTCCCATACATTACCACTGCCATTCACTACGGTCCGCTGGTGGGAAAACCCGGCAACTGTCAACGTGGAGCGGACTATAAAATGTGTGGCACCAGTGATACTGGAACTCTGGTAGCCAACGTAATTGTATACCCATGGGCTTTGCTCAGGGGGAATCATTGCCTCCCCGGTGTCCCCCTCTACCGCGCCTCACGGGCGCCCCTCCTGCCCCCTCGCGGCTTTCTCACCTACCACGAGGTCACGTGGTACAGCCCGGTCCGGACCCCGGTCTCACTTCTTCTCCACCCGTCCTGCAGTACACACGTACTACAGTACTTTCTCGTCTCTTTGGCCACGTGCTCGCAGCCCAATACTCCCCGAGTATAGGCCAGCACACCATACACACGATAGAGTACGATAGAACGATAGAGAAGAGTGGAAATGCCGAACACAAGGAACACCCCCGTGCCTAGCACGTCTCAGGCACCGCAGGCGGCCGCCGGCTCGGAGGCCACTCTCAGGGGATCGACACAGGCGTCAAACGAGCAGGTTGACTCCGTCTCTGACCACGGCTCGACGGTCAAGACGTCGAGGATAACGGCTCTGGAGGGGAATGTCGGCCAGATACTGGAGGCAATAAAACTCCGTGGATATGTCCCTCAGTATCCCCCGGGACAAGCTACAGGACGTGCGGGAGCACGTACGGGCCGTCTCCTCCAAACGTTCGCTGACGAAACGACAGCTCCAGTCAGTCCCCGGTCGGGTCATCCACGTCGCTAAGTGTATACGGCCGGCCCGACCATTCGTCAGCAAACTGCTCGAGGCCCTCCGGGGCATGGCCGGTTACTACATGAACATCAACTCGGAGATGCGGCAGGACCTCCAGTGGTTCCTGCGATTCGCCGAGGGATGGAACGGCCATGCCCTGATACCTCGAGGGCCTCCCACCAAGTGCATCATAGTAGACGCGTGCCTGAGTGGAATAGGGGGCACAGACGGCAGGTACTTCTACGCCGGGAGAGTCTGCCCCGTGGAGGACCCTGTGAACTGCATCGCTGAACTCGAGGCCCTAAACACGGTCTACGCAATGTGCACTTTCCTCACGGATCGCGACCATGGGACCCGTGTGGAAGTGTATTGCGATAACATGGGAACCATCCAGGCACTCAGATCGGGGCGTGCCAGGAACCCCGTCCTGGCCGAGTGTGCCTGCCAGGCCTGGACGGTCCAAGCCCGACTCCAGGTGGATTTCGCGTACACCCACGTTCCGGGGGCACTCAACACCGTAGCAGATGCCCTCAGCCGAGCCCACCTGACTTTACCACGGCCGTGAATTTTATGAATTTTCACTCTCTCGTTGAAATTATCCCATGCACTCATGCTTCCTTTCACCCCGCTGTACGTCTCGCCTGCAGATCCGGCGCTACGATCACTCCAGACGAGGGCATCTGCGCAGCAATGCGAGGCGCGTGCCCCCGGAACGGTCGCGAACCAGCGGAGTGCCGTCGCGACCTACCTAGCCTTCTGCCGGAGACCCACCGTGAGCTTTATCACGGCGTACCTAGAGTACATCGCGGGCCATGCCCCCTCCCCTGCAACGGTCGCGAACCAGCTGTCACACGTGCGGTCGCACCTCAGGCTGACGGGCGGCGATGTCGCGGCGACGGAGGACTTCCGGGTAAAGCGCGCCCTGGATGCCATGAGACGGAACAAGGAATACCATCCCAACGTCAAGCCGCCGGTCCCGATGGACGTACTCAGAGCGGCCCTCACGGCCCTGACCAACTCCCCGATGCATATCGGGCTGCGGGCCGCCGTTCTGATCATTTTCTTTGCCGCCCTGCTGCAAAGCGAGGTGGCACCACCATCGGCAACCAAGTACGAGCCGGCGCGACACCTGTCACGCCAAGACGTGGTCGTCACGCCCACTCAAGCATCGATACGTGTCAAGGCCGCGAAAAACATGCAGAAGGCGGGGGAGGAAAAGACAGTGGTCATACAAGCGTCCCCCGACCCGTCTTCGTGCCTGGTGCGTGCCATCAGGACTATGCTCGCAGCTGCTCCTACAGCCGACCCTATGGCCCCATTCCTCAGCCTAGCGAACGGGGAAATACTAACTACGAGGACCCTGTCGAAGGAATGGAAGCACCTCCTACAGGCGGCAAACCAGCCCCCTACATACACACTCCACAGCCTCCGGAAGGCTGCCGCGACGCAGACATTCCAGGCCGGTATGCCGGAACTCGCCATCCAGCAGTACGGGGGCTGGAAGTCGAATGCCCACCGGACCTACATCAAAGACACTGATGCCATGGCTGTGAACCAGGCTTTGATTAGGTCCCTCAATAATATTTCTTAATTTTTCTTCCCACCCCCCCTCTCCTTATATTGGCTCTTGGCTATTTCATTATAATATACAATTACCTACGTATTTTTCATACTACTGTATTGTATATCATATTTTATACTTATATTAATTGACCTTTATTCTTCATGTCAATTACCATTATGTAATATTACTTTCCTTCATATTCATATTACATATTAATATGATCGTCCAGTAAGGTCGACATAATATTTTATCATTTCTATTATCATAAAATTTAATAAAATTTTATTCTCCCAAGCCACTGCTTGTCTACTTTCATCCGGGGATAGGGTAATGGTATACCCATGGGCTTTGCTCAAGGGGAATCATTGCCTCCCCGGTGTCCCCCTCTACCGTGCCTCACGGGCGCCCCTCCTGCCCCCTCGCTGCTTTCTCACCTACCACGAGGTCATGTGGTACAGCCCAGTCCGGACCCCGGTCTCACTTCTTCTCCACCCGTCCTGCAGTACACACGTACTACAGTACTTTCTCGTCCCACCCACCCTCACCTATCCTCTTCTTTTTCCTACTCACGTAGGGCTATTTCATCATAATATACAATTACCTACGTATTTTTCATACTACTGTATTGTATATCATATTTTATACTTATATTAATTGACTTTTATTCTACATGTCAATTACCATTATGTAATATTACTTTCCTTCATATTCATATTACATATTAATATGATTGTCCAGTAAGGTCGACAAAATATTTTATCAATTCTATTATCATAAAATTTAATAAAATTTTATTCTCCCAAGCCACTGCTTGTCTACTTTCATGTGGGGATAGGGTAATGATGACGTCCACAACGCAGAACGGCGTAACGGGAGGCAATCGGACTTGTTGATATCGATCAATCTCGGAGATTTAAGCCATTTAAACTGTCTTGGATGAAAGCTACACGTTATTTACCTCGATATTTGGCCTTTGCCCACTACTAGTTCTTTTGTGGATGTCAGGGCATCCCTCTGAAGTTATGAATGGGAGAGAACCGCCATTTTGTTTGCTTGTTTTTGACACAGTCACTGCTCACGCTGTATCGCGATATTTTACGTTAGTGCGACGTAGTGTCTCTAGCAGCGGGCCGTATGTTTTTACACTATAAAGCCTATGGGAATCACTATGTCCTACTAAGCGGCTGGCCCGAACATTATTTATACTATATGCCCAGCAGCGGGTAGTATTTCATAGACATTCACCCATAGGTGTATAGTAATATAAAGGAAACCTATGAAAGTTTAGGATCGGACCCTAAACTTGAATGGGTTTCTGAATTTATCTCACCCTTCACATTGACTAATGGGCTAACCTTTGTGACATGATCCCCCATTGAATCTTTTTCCTAAGTATCTCATGGGAGTTGGAAATGAGCTCCCAATGTTTTTTTTTTTTTTTGAGGGGTGAGATAAAGCACGTTTCCATATCACCTAGATGGCCATCGTTATTGCAATCATGATTGCCTGCTAAATCTGGCAGCAGCCTCAAAGACGAGTCAGGTACAGGTATTTCTAAGCTCTTCATCATCGGTCTCCGGAACCTTTCATCGGATCATTCCTGGTAATATCCTGTAATGTCATCTGATGAACGAGATATGGTCGAGGTTCTGTGATTTTCTGGGAGCAGACCAGTCGCCCTTGAATGTGACGCCGCACTGACTCTTTATTGAGAAGGTTCTGCCCTCTTATCAATCACCAGACCTTGTCTCTACGTCTGAAGCGCCAAATCCACTAAGGTGATTTTACATGCGAATTTGCGTTCACAGACGTTCGCAGACCATCGCAGACCATCGCTCAGTCGCATGAAATTCGCATGAAAAATCGCTTTAGTGGATCACGCCATCGCATGGAATTCGCATGATGATCGCATGATGATCGCATGGCTCATGCGAATTTGCATGGACATACGAATGCCTTGCGACAATATCTAATTTATTTGATATTATCGCATGTGATTCGCACAGTCGCATGTATTCTGTACTGTCGCAGTAGTGGATCTTGTGTTTGCATGGCGTTCGCAACAATCGCACAGTCGCACAGTCGCATGGATCGCAGACGCGTTCGCTAGAAAATTCTGTCGCCTTAGTGGATTTGGCGCTTCACTGTTCACTCCTTGGTGAACTCTCAGATAGTTTTTTTTTTTTATGAATTTTCATTTTTAGTTGTAAAATGTACTCAGTCTATAAACTGGTTTCCATGTAGGCCCGTGCTCGCTTCGTCATGTGTGTCTTTATTAGTGTGTGATCGCACGCGCTATGTACGTTGCCTACAAAAGGTTAGGGTGGTCACATATATAGACTTTCGGCGTGCTGAGAAAAATCTATCCTTTCACTATCTGCGTACTATTTGCTGTGCTATTGGATAAGGAGCAGGGTGCCAGTGTCTGAGGGTCTTAGGCTAGGCTGACTATCACCAATGACTAGAGACTGAAATACCTAAAGACCCACTGTTGCTTGATATGTTTGGATCCTAGACTAAGGCTGTTAGAGAAATGGTAACTTGACTGGGTGGAAATGGGTTGCAGAAAACGATCCATAGAGTGAATGTAACCGGAACCTTTTAGTTGTTCTTCATTTAAAATTGCACGCTTATTCGTCAATAATGAACATACCATTTGCTCCTAGTATGATTGGTCGTTGTTTACTGAATCCCCATATGTTTTCAATGGGGTCTTAATTATCCATCGTATACAAAGACCCCATTGAAAATGTATGGGGACTCCACGACCCATTATATAAAACCTATCAGATACCATAACTGTGTTATACGGATTCAGACCTGTGGTATACGGCCCCAAAACCATGGTATACGGAAAAAATAGTCCCTTGGTGCTATAGAGCAAAGAAATAGTCCCTATTGTTGTACCTTTTGAATAACTGGGTTTAATTTATTGGAGAAGATGGATAATAATTACAACAAACGATGATTATGTGGATAGGCGGCTCTGTAAACCACTCGTGTATTACCACGCGTCAACCTCTCGTGGTTTACGGCCGCCTGTCCACAAAACCATCGATTATTGTCTATGTATACCAGGTGGTAATCATGCTGAATACCAGATAGTGGTCTGTATAACTCGGGCTGTAATCTGTATAACCCTTTATCTCACCCCAGATATTTTTTCTCCATAGACTTAACATTGGTAACTCGTATCTAACACCCATTAGATATTTAGGAAAAATATCGAATGGGAGATAATGTCACAAATGTTAGCCCATTAGTCAATATTAAGGGTGATATAAATTCAGAAACCCATGAAAGTTTAGGATCAGAGCTCGATCCCATCTCATTTGAATCACATAGCAATTCACGCGGCTACGCCTTGTGAATTACTACGTGATTCAAACTCGATGGGATACGAGCTCAGACCCTAAACTTTCATGGGTTTCCTCTATAGTATAACTATGTATACAAGTTTGTGGTCTGTATAACTCAGGCCGTTTTCTATATGACCCTGTATAACTCAGGCTGTTTTCTGTATAACCCTGTATAACTCAGGCTGTTTTCTGTATAACCCTGTATAACTCAGGCTGTTTTCTATATGACCCTGTATAACTCAGGAGGTTTTCTGTATAACCCTGTATAACTCAGCCTGTTTTCTGTATGACCCTGTATAACTCAGGCTGTTTTCTGTATAACCCTGTATAACTCTGTATACCAGTTTGTGGTCTGTATAACTCAGGGTGTTTTCTGTATAACCCTGTATAACTCTGTATACCAGTTTGTGGTCTGTATAACTCAGCCTGTTTTCTGTATAACCCTGTATAACTATGTATACCAGTTTGTGGTCTGTATAACTCAGCCTGTTTTCTGTATAACCCTGTATAACTCAGGCTGTTTTCTGTATAACCCTGTATAACTCAGGCTGTTTTCTGTATAACCCTGTATAACTCAGGCTGTTTTCTGTATGACCCTGTATAACTCAGGCTGTTTTCTGTATAACCCTGTATAACTAAGGCTGCTTTCAGTATGACCCTGTATAACTCAGGCTGTTTTCTGTATGACCCTGTATAACTCAGGCTGTTTTCTGTATAACCCTTTATAACTCAGGCTGTGGTTTGTATTACCCTGTATAACTCTGTATACCAGTTTGTGGTCTGTATAACTCAGGGTGTTTTCTGTATAACCCTGTATAACTCAGGCTGTTTTCTGTATGACCCTGTATAACTCAGGCTGTTTTCTGTATAACCCTGTATAACTCTGTATACCAGTTTGTGGTCTGTATAACTCAGGCTGTTTTCTGTATAACCCTGTATAACTCTGTATACCAGTTTGTGGTCTGTATAACTCAGGCTGTTTTCTGTATGACCCTGTATAACTCAGGCTGTTTTCTGTATGACCCTGTATAACACAGGCTGTTTTCTGTATTACCCTGTATAACTCAGGCTGTTTTCTGTATGACCCTGTATAACTCAGGCTGTTTTCTGTATGACCCTGTATAACTCTTGCTGTTTTCAGTATAACCCTGTATAACTCAGGCTGTTTTCTGTATGACCCTGTATAACTCAGGCTGTTTTCTGTATGACCCTGTATAACTCAGGCTGTTTTCTGTATAACCCTGTATAACTCAGGCTGTTTTCTGTATGACCCTGTATAACTCAGGCTGTTTTCTGTATCACCCTGTATAACTCAGGCTGTTTTCTGTATGACCCTGTATAACTCAGGCTGTTTTCTGTATGACCCTGTATAACTCAGGCTGTTTTCTGTATGACCCTGTATAACTCTTGCTGTTTTCTGTATAACCCTGTATAACTCTGTATACCAGATTGTGGTCTGTATAACTCAGGGTGTTTTCTGTATAATCCTGTATAACTCTGTATACCAGTTTGTGGTCTGTATAACTCAGGCTGTTTTCTGTATAACCCTGTATAACTCAGGCTGTTTTCAGTATAACCCTGTATAACTCAGGCTGTTTTCTGTATGACCCTGTATAACTCTGTATACCAGTTTGTGGTCTGTATAACTCAGGGCGTTTTCTGTATGACCCTGTATAACTCAGGCTGTCTTCTGTATAACCCTGTATAACTCAGGGTGTTTTCTGTATGACCCTGTATAACTCAGGCTGTTTTCTGCATGACCCTGTATAACTCAGGGCGTTTTCTGTATAACCCTGTATAACTCAGGCTGTTTTCTGTATAACCCTGTATAACTCAGGGTGTTTTCTGTATGACCCTGTATAACTCAGGCTGTTTTCTGTATGACCCTGTATAACTCAGGCTGTTTTCAGTATAACCCTGTATAACTCAGGCTGTTTTCTGTATGACCCTGTATAACTCTGTATACCAGTTTGTGGTCTGTATAACTCAGGGTGTTTTCTGTATGACCCTGTATAACTCAGGCTGTTTTCTGTATAACCCTTTATAACTCAGGCTGTGGTTTGTATTACCCTGTATAACTCTGTATACCAGTTTGTGGTCTGTATAACTCAGGGTGTTTTCTGTATAACCCTGTATAACTCAGGCTGTTTTCTGTATAACCCTGTATAACTCAGGCTGTTTTCTGTATAACCCTGTATAACTCTGTATACCAGTTTGTGGTCTGTATAACTCAGGCTGTTTTCTGTATAACCCTGTATAACTCTGTATACCAGTTTGTGGTCTGTATAACTCAGGCTGTTTTCTGTATGACCCTGTATAACTCAGGCTGTTTTCTGTATGACCCTGTATAACACAGGCTGTTTTCTGTATTACCCTGTATAACTCAGGCTGTTTTCTGTATGACCCTGTATAACTCAGGCTGTTTTCTGTATCACCCTGTATAACTCAGGCTGTTTTCTGTATGACCCTGTATAACTCAGGCTGTTTTCTGTATGACCCTGTATAACTCAGGCTGTTTTCTGTATGACCCTGTATAACTCTTGCTGTTTTCTGTTTAACCCTGTATAACTCTGTATACCAGATTGTGGTCTGTATAACTCAGGGTGTTTTCTGTATAATCCTGTATAACTCCGATACCAGTTTGTGGTCTGTATAACTCAGGCTGTTTTCTGTATAACCCTGTATAACTCTGTATACCAGTTTGTGGTCTGTATAACTCAGGCTGTTTTCTGTATGACCCTGTATAACTCAGGCTGTTTTCTGTATGACCCTGTATAACACAGGCTGTTTTCTGTATTACCCTGTATAACTCAGGCTGTTTTCTGTATGACCCTGTATAACTCAGGCTGTTTTCTGTATGACCCTGTATAACTCTTGCTGTTTTCAGTATAACCCTGTATAACTCAGGCTGTTTTCTGTATGACCCTGTATAACTCAGGCTGTTTTCTGTATGACCCTGTATAACTCAGGCTGTTTTCTGTATAACCCTGTATAACTCAGGCTGTTTTCTGTATGACCCTGTATAACTCAGGCTGTTTTCTGTATCACCCTGTATAACTCAGGCTGTTTTCTGTATGACCCTGTATAACTCAGGCTGTTTTCTGTATGACCCTGTATAACTCAGGCTGTTTTCTGTATGACCCTGTATAACTCTTGCTGTTTTCTGTATAACCCTGTATAACTCTGTATACCAGATTGTGGTCTGTATAACTCAGGGTGTTTTCTGTATAATCCTGTATAACTCTGTATACCAGTTTGTGGTCTGTATAACTCAGGCTGTTTTCTGTATAACCCTGTATAACTCAGGCTGTTTTCAGTATAACCCTGTATAACTCAGGCTGTTTTCTGTATGACCCTGTATAACTCTGTATACCAGTTTGTGGTCTGTATAACTCAGGGCGTTTTCTGTATGACCCTGTATAACTCAGGCTGTCTTCTGTATAACCCTGTATAACTCAGGGTGTTTTCTGTATGACCCTGTATAACTCAGGCTGTTTTCTGCATGACCCTGTATAACTCAGGGCGTTTTCTGTATAACCCTGTATAACTCAGGCTGTTTTCTGTATAACCCTGTATAACTCAGGGTGTTTTCTGTATGACCCTGTATAACTCAGGCTGTTTTCTGTATGACCCTGTATAACTCAGGCTGTTTTCAGTATAACCCTGTATAACTCAGGCTGTTTTCTGTATGACCCTGTATAACTCTGTATACCAGTTTGTGGTCTGTATAACTCAGGGTGTTTTCTGTATGACCCTGTATAACTCAGGCTGTTTTCTGTATAACCCTTTATAACTCAGGCTGTGGTTTGTATTACCCTGTATAACTCTGTATACCAGTTTGTGGTCTGTATAACTCAGGGTGTTTTCTGTATAACCCTGTATAACTCAGGCTGTTTTCTGTATAACCCTGTATAACTCAGGCTGTTTTCTGTATAACCCTGTATAACTCTGTATACCAGTTTGTGGTCTGTATAACTCAGGCTGTTTTCTGTATAACCCTGTATAACTCTGTATACCAGTTTGTGGTCTGTATAACTCAGGCTGTTTTCTGTATGACCCTGTATAACTCAGGCTGTTTTCTGTATGACCCTGTATAACACAGGCTGTTTTCTGTATTACCCTGTATAACTCAGGCTGTTTTCTGTATGACCCTGTATAACTCAGGCTGTTTTCTGTATCACCCTGTATAACTCAGGCTGTTTTCTGTATGACCCTGTATAACTCAGGCTGTTTTCTGTATGACCCTGTATAACTCTTGCTGTTTTCTGTTTAACCCTGTATAACTCTGTATACCAGATTGTGGTCTGTATAACTCAGGGTGTTTTCTGTATAATCCTGTATAACTCCGATACCAGTTTGTGGTCTGTATAACTCAGGCTGTTTTCTGTATAACCCTGTATAACTCTGTATACCAGTTTGTGGTCTGTATAACTCAGGCTGTTTTCTGTATGACCCTGTATAACTCAGGCTGTTTTCTGTATGACCCTGTATAACACAGGCTGTTTTCTGTATTACCCTGTATAACTCAGGCTGTTTTCTGTATGACCCTGTATAACTCAGGCTGTTTTCTGTATGACCCTGTATAACTCTTGCTGTTTTCAGTATAACCCTGTATAACTCAGGCTGTTTTCTGTATGACCCTGTATAACTCAGGCTGTTTTCTGTATGACCCTGTATAACTCAGGCTGTTTTCTGTATAACCCTGTATAACTCAGGCTGTTTTCTGTATGACCCTGTATAACTCAGGCTGTTTTCTGTATGACCCTGTATAACTCAGGCTGTTTTCTGTATAACCCTGTATAACTCAGGCTGTTTTCTGTATGACCCTGTATAACTCAGGCTGTTTTCTGTATGACCCTGTATAACTCAGGCTGTTTTCTGTATGACCCTGTATAACTCAGGCTGTTTTCTGTATAACCCTGTATAACTCAGGGTGTTTTCTGTATGACCCTGTATAACTCAGGCTGTTTTCTGTATGACCCTGTATAACTCTGTATACCAGTTTGTGGTCTGTATAACTCAGGGTGTTTTCTGTATGACCCTGTATAACTCAGGCTGTTTTCTGTATAACCCTTTATAACTCAGGCTGTGGTTTGTATTACCCTGTATAACTCTGTATACCAGTTTGTGGTCTGTATAACTCAGGGTGTTTTCTGTATAACCCTGTATAACTCAGGCTGTTTTCTGTATAACCCTGTATAACTCAGGCTGTTTTCTGTATAACCCTGTATAACTCTGTATACCAGTTTGTGGTCTGTATAACTCAGGCTGTTTTCTGTATAACCCTGTATAACTCTGTATACCAGTTTGTGGTCTGTATAACTCAGGCTGTTTTCTGTATGACCCTGTATAACTCAGGCTGTTTTCTGTATGACCCTGTATAACACAGGCTGTTTTCTGTATTACCCTGTATAACTCAGGCTGTTTTCTGTATGACCCTGTATAACTCAGGCTGTTTTCTGTATGACCCTGTATAACTCAGGCTGTTTTCTGTATGACCCTGTATAACTCAGGCTGTTTTCTGTATGACCCTGTATAACTTAGGCTGTTTTCTGTATGACCCTGTATAACTCTTGCTGTTTTCTGTTTAACCCTGTATAACTCTGTATACCAGATTGTGGTCTGTATAACTCAGGGTGTTTTCTGTATAATCCTGTATAACTCTGTATACCAGTTTGTGGTCTGTATAACTCAGGCTGTTTTCTGTATGACCCTGTATAACTCAGGCTGTTTTCAGTATAACCCTGTATAACTCAGGCTGTTTTCTGTATGACCCTGTATAACTCTGTATACCAGTTCGTGGTCTGTATAACTCAGGCTGTTTTCTGTATGACCCTGTATAACTCTGTATACCAGTTTGTGGTCTGTATAACTCAGGGTGTTTTCTGTATGACCCTGTATAACTCAGGCTGTTTTCTGTATAACCCTTTATAACTCAGGCTGTGGTTTGTATTACCCTGTATAACTCTGTATACCAGTTTGTGGTCTGTATAACTCAGGGTGTTTTCTGTATAACCCTGTATAACTCAGGCTGTTTTCTGTATAACCCTGTATAACTCAGGCTGTTTTCTGTATAACCCTGTATAACTCTGTATACCAGTTTGTGGTCTGTATAACTCAGGCTGTTTTCTGTATAACCCTGTATAACTCTGTATACCAGTTTGTGGTCTGTATAACTCAGGCTGTTTTCTGTATGACCCTGTATAACTCAGGCTGTTTTCTGTATGACCCTGTATAACTCAGGCTGTTTTCTGTATGACCCTGTATAACTCTTGCTGTTTTCAGTATAACCCTGTATAACTCAGGCTGTTTTCTGTATGACCCTGTATAACTCAGGCTGTTTTCTGTATGACCCTGTATAACTCAGGCTGTTTTCTGTATAACCCTGTATAACTCAGGCTGTTTTCTTTATGACCCTGTATAACTCAGGCTGTTTTCTGTATCACCCTGTATAACTCAGGCTGTTTTCTGTATCACCCTGTATAACTCAGGCTGTTTTCTGTATGACCCTGTATAACTCAGGCTGTTTTCTGTATAACCCTGTATAACTCTGTATACCAGATTGTGGTCTGTATAACTCAGGGTGTTTTCTGTATAATCCTGTATAACTCTGTATACCAGTTTGTGGTCTGTATAACTCAGGCTGTTTTCTGTATGACCCTGTATAACTCAGGCTGTTTTCAGTATAACCCTGTATAACTCAGGCTGTTTTCTGTATGACCCTGTATAACTCTGTATACCAGTTTGTGGTCTGTATAACTCAGGGTGTTTTCTGTATGACCCTGTATAACTCAGGCTGTTTTCTGTATGACCCTGTATAACTCAGGCTGTTTTCTGTATAACCCTGTATAACTCAGGCTGTTTTCTGTATAACCCTGTATAACTCAGGCTGTTTTCAGTATAACCCTGTACAACCCTGTAATCTGTACCCTGTGTGTGTGGCTGACAAATGGCTGACGTCCCTGGAGCGGAGACCGCTGGTCGTCCTCACTAATGTCGCTCCCTTATCACTGAGTGTTCATGTTTAATGGAGAACCTCTCTCTACCCACTATGCCGCGCCATGTGTCTCCAAACACGACCTAATTCAGCACCGAGAATAGTGAATAGAAATTTACAACTAGGAGCTAATAGTATACATGTTCATCATGCATAAATGAGCGTGCAATTACCAAAAAACTAGGAGCAAAAAGTATTTATTATCCATCGTATACAAAGTCCCCATTGAAAATGTATGGAGACTCAGTAAACCACCACCCATTGTATAAAACCTGCCATATATCATAACTGTGGTACACAGATTCAAACCTGTGGTGTACGGCCTCAAAACCATGGTATACGGGAAAAATAGTCCATTTGTGCTATAGAGCAAAGAAATAGTCCCTATTGCTATACCCTTTAATATGGAAATTACTGGGTTTAACATTCGAACTGATGGATAATAAATACAACAGACGATGATTATGTGAATAGGCGGCTCTGTAAACCACTCGAGGTTGACGTCGTAATACACTCGTTAGCGCTCGTGTATTACTACGCGTCAACCTCTCGTGGTTTACGGCCGCCTGTCCACAAAACCATCGATTATTGTCTATGTACATCGTGGATGAATGGGCTTGCAATTATCAATGAATAACAACAAAAAATTTGGGTTAAATGAATTTAGTTAAGGATAGTTTTCTGTAACCCATATGCACTTATTCAACTTGCCATTGGAAATGGCCAACCATTATTGAAGCCTAAATTATGCAATCCTGGCAATACCGACGAGTTTCTTTCCCGAATGACAGAATCACTTTATTTTTGTCAGAGCTAAACAAGGACACTGATCATGAGTGAAAACTACTACCCTCAAAAATTAATTGATACCGACAGCCAGTAAGTGGCACTGCCGACAAACTTCAGGATAACTATTTGTCGGCCAATGTAAACAAGGAAGCTGTTTCAAAAGTCGAGCGAAGTCTCGCCAGTGACAGTCGCATTTCAAGCGAGAGGCCGCAACAGCAAGCGTCACTTTGAATTAAAGCGGCAGCAAAACCGCTGCCAATACCCAATAGCGAGCGAAACCTCCACCTTGACAGCGACGCTTCAAGTGCCATTGTTAGCTCTCGCTTTGGCGGTGAGTACTTTCGTTTAGCACCCTCCCGACTTTTGAAACAGCTCCCTGGTTTCAGAGGGGAGTGTCTTGTAGGCTTTTAATTTCAACATTTCATCTTTAACACTCACATGACTGAAATATTCTCACACGTAGGTGTTAAACAAATGCCATTTAATAGGCTTACTGCACTTGTCCAGATATTACTGGATGTAATCACAAACATAACGTGAGCAGCCATAGAAATTTGTGCAATTAGCCTTCCTTGAGAATAAAGCCCCATTGGGACATGCTGATACGTGCTGACCCTCTGTGTGACAATTAATAAGAAGAATAAGATCTGACCGGCCATCAATTAAGGCTTAAGGGGACGTCCACCAACCACGACAAGGCTATGACAATGGCTTCCCTACAAGGTCCACAATTGGCCTACGATTGGAGGCCTTGGCGTGGTTGGTGGACCCCAGTTCCCAACAAGAGTCTACGACAAGGCCACAACAAGGCCACGATTGGAAGCTTGTCGGGAGCCTTCTGACAAGGCTACGACAAAATCGAGCATGTAGTAGGGGTGTATGGGGTTTAGGGGTGAGACTATGTACCTGGTAAGTCTTCCCATGTGAATTGAACCGGCCATGTTACCCATCGTGTGAATCCCACTTTAATGCCATTTTTTCTTCATGATTCACCCGATGTGGATGAAGCTGAAGCAGGCTGATCTAGATAACTCAGAGTTCAGAATAAAATATTCTCATCTCGTGGCTGTCACCTCCACCTACCTTCTCAGACATCCAGTCATCGTTTAGGATTCGCCTTCAATCGTTCATGAAATGATGAATATTAATGAAAGCGAAATTGGTTAATATCATGGAAAATTAACTTAAATGAACCATAGCGATAGACCGTGAGGCTGGGGCTTATTAGTGACGTCATGGTTTCATCTGTGACGTGTCGTCAGGCGTCTCTGATTCTCAGACGACATTTTGACTTTTTCTCAACAGATTTTCATTTTCTTAAAGGCAGTGATGCAAATCATATTGCCTTTTTGTAAAACATGCAAGTTTGATAACATTTACATCCTTCTGGTGAATGTTTCTGGTAAGGATTGAAAAAGCATTACTTAAAGTGGGAATCATAGGGTGGAATTCAAATCCTGTTGAGATTCAGTACTGGAACACAATCTCCTTGTGTGAATGACAGAGTTCCATTTTGCTGAGACAATTTTTTTCCCTTGCAATTGTCGGCGACAATCACCTCTAACAAGGAAGAGATTGTACCCTGTGTACCCTGTGTAGGGGTGTACGGGTGAGACTCTGTACCTGTTAATTCTTCCCATGTGAATTGAATCCACCATGTTACCCTGAGACTGTAGAACACCCCAATCTGTGAAACTTTGTACCCAGCTAGAAATAGTAGCCGACTGGTGCAAATGTGTGAAGTACACCAGTCTCAGGTCCATTTGTCCCATCGTGAGAATCCCACTTAAGGATTGTAAATGCATTACTTAAGGTCCATCAGGACGATGGCATGTAGATCACTTTCGACCTCTGTAGGTAGATCACTGTAGAGGCATCGGCATCGGCAACACTCTTTTGTTGACTATTTTTTAATTATGGTGAAAATAGGCATAAAGAAAGACACCCTCGGAGCATCTGGTTACCGTCGATTTTAACACCCAGCCGATAGAACGTGAAAATGTTAGAAATCTCTGACTTCCCCCGCTCTCAATACCTTCCTAATTCAGCAGTTCAGGGAGCTGTTTCAAAAGTCGGGAGGGTGCTAAACGAGAGTACTCACCACCAAAGCGAGAGCTAACAATGACACTTCAAGCGTCGCTGTCCAGGTGGAGGTACCGCTCGCTATTGGGTATTGGTAGCCGTTTTGCTGCTGCTTTGATTCAAAGTGCCGCTCGCTGTTGTGGCCTCTCGCTTTGAAATGTCACGTGCCGCTGGCGAGACTTCACTCAACTTTTGAAACAGCTCCCTGGTCCTGTAGACTGTAATATGACATAATTAAAGTTGGAGTTGTACTCCTTTTCAAAATAGCCATGATACACAACCTTTATTTGCCATAATACACCACCGACCTTCAATTAATCACTCGTGGTAAACAAACCAGAGGTCAAGGTCATAAGGTAGGCATCGTGTACCAGAGGGCACCACCCGTAAAAAGCCTAGTCGAGAAGGCGGGTGTACTAGTATCGGCCTTCGTCGGACATATGGAACAAGGCACCCAAAAGCGGCCGACGGTGGCCGACGGCACCGATCTAACTAGGTCATGGTGTTCCATTACACCGATGGTACCCGAATAGTAGGTCAGACACTGTCAGAATCATGATTTACCAGAGAGTTCGGCCAGATGGAACAGCCCCTTTAGAAATGGCAGTTAATGGTAAGCATTGCACATTTACGAAAAGCAATCAAGAGGTGTTTGTTGATTAAGAGCAATGTAATCGTGAATTTTATATCGCCCCCTGTAATTTTGTTCCATAGGCTTAATATTGGGACCTTGTTCTCCATGCCCCTACGAGTATTTCAGTCCGTTCTCCATGGTCTATAGCCTGTGCGTCATCTATTCTCTAAGTGTGTACAGGGGTGAGTTAGATATAAAAAGCAACTCGTTTTGGCAAAATGAATATACATGTACATATCGATCGACTACCAACGAAAATCCAACAGTTACCAGCAGGAGACGCCTTCAAGTCCAACTTAAAGGAGATAATAATGACGATAGTTACCGAAGAAGACCAATGAACTTTAAATTAATAACTGTTATAAAACATAATATGATTGTTCATTAGAACTACGAAAGGCGGACCAACATAATCTTGTCCTGTGTGTCTATGTATATTAATCTGTATATATATGTCCTTGTCTGCAACTTGTCTGTCCTGTAAATCTATCTATGTGACCTCGAAGTGGAAGAACACCCCTGGCTGGTGAACTTTGTACGTCGTTAAATTTTTCATTGAATAAAAAAAAAAAAAAAAAATGTACTCATGAAATTCATGAGATTAAAGCCTATCTTTGGTTTGGAATTTTAACAAATTGCAACCTTTTCCTTTCTACCCAATTTGTGTCGATGTGATTTTTTTTTTAAGTACTATATTTATCCTGGGTGATACATAGACATGTGAACCTTTTTGAGTATATCTCCCAGATGAGGAAGTTACAATAATTTCACCTTATTTTGTTGAACACATAAGATAACACTGACCAATGACAATCATGGTAATTATATATAGATTGATGAAATCTTATACTTTCGGGTGACTACAGTAGTAGTCCACCACAGGGTAATAGATGCAAGCAAATTTTGTTCAATTATTTAATTTAACATGAGTGTCTGTATAAAGCCAAAAAAAATCAATAACTAATCTAACCGTTTTGATGATTGAGTATCAACTAGTTTTGTAGAAAGCAGGTAGTTCCTAAAAATGTAACATGGTTACAAGATCGAGGGGTATGCACACGATGTGATGATAGTATGGAGAAACCAAACAAGAGTTAGTCGTGTTGTTGTTTATATCACAACGGCAAGATCGCGTAATACTGGGCGAGGCGAAGCCGAGAGCAGTAATACGCGATCTTGCCGGAGTGCGATGAACAATAACACGACTAACTCGAGTATGGTTTAGAATTTATCCTACCCCGCCCGTCTAAATTACTTCTACATTAACAAATGACGTCATTTTGTCAAGTGTATCCCACTAGAGCGATATTTTTCATTTTTCTGAACTACAGACCGAATAAAGTGACCCAATGTTAAGCCTATGGAGTTTTTTATTAGGGGTAGGATAAGAGTCTTGGAAAAAAAACACAATGGGAATTAGAATGACTCCTGAGCCGGGGCAGAAGCACTCTACCCTGCCCCGCGGGCCTACTTTCTATTCCTCTGGTCGTGAGGTGGGTCTGTGCACCACCACTGTTTGAAAAAAAAACATGAGATGAAAATAACTAGGTCCAGGGTGATGCGAAAAACGGTTACCCTGCGAAAAACTTGTTTTATCACCCACGAGCATGCGCAGTGATGAGATCCACGATTGGAGAGTGAGAAATTTGCTGAAATTAAGCATATTACGACATATCACGCCATGTAATTCTCATGGTGAAATACAACTCTTTTCAGTTATTTACATTAAAATCACATTAGATTAATAGTATGGCCAATAGTCCGTGAAATCTGGATGGAAGAGCGTGTGCAGATGCATGCGCGTATAGGGTGGGCGATAAAACAAGTTTTTCGCAGGGTAACAGTTTTTCACATCACACCGGACTCCATCGAGTTTGACTGTGGAGTAATATAGAGGAAACCCATGAAAGTTTAGAGCTTGTATCCCATCGAGTTTGAATCGCATAGTAATTCACAAGGCGAAGCCGCGTGAATTATGTAGCGATTCAAACAAGATGGGATTGAGCTCTGCCCCTAAACTTGAATGGGTTTCTGAATTTATCTCACCCTTTACATTGACTAATGAGCTAATATTTGTGACATAATCCCCCATTGGATATTTTTCCTAAATATCTAATGGGTGTTAGATACGAGTTCCCAATGTTAAGTCTATGGAGGAAAAATATCTGGGGTGAGATAAATCACGAAGCGAAGCTGATTGAGGTGCGTAGTGGTCCACAGTAGGACCAAGTTATTTTCATCGAGTGAGTTTCTGATTTTATCTCACCCCGTATACACATGATCGGAAACATTATTAATCCATTAGAAAATACTCACACTGGCCATTGAGTATTGCGGACAATACCTTCAGGGTCGTGGAGTATTAAGTAGGATACTCATGAGATGAAAATAAGGTGGTCCGAGCTCCATCGAGTTTGACTGCAGAGTAATCACAAAGCGAAGGAGGTGAAGTGCGGACCAAGTTATTTTCATTGGGTGGGTTTCTGATTTTACCTCAGCCCGCATGGTGAGAAAAATTAATCAATAAAGAAAATCATAGGAGGCCTCACAAGTCGATCGGTAGAACAATGTTTTGTAATTTGAGGTTGAGAAGTCGGTGACCTGGTCTGAATTTAATCGGTTTACACATATGAATAAATCATCTGAAATACATAAGGATCGGTCGGCGGTGCCAGATTCTTGAATTCTTGGTCAAAATCGGGAGGTATAAAAGGGGCCTAACCGATATATATTTTTTTGTTAGTCTTTTATTTAACCTGGAGTTAAACTGTTAGGAAACTAGGTCCCCATTCTGCCATTTTGCACCCCCTGACGACTTTCAGCAGTAAAATGATAAAAATTGTCTAATATAAACACCAAGTGTGTGGTGATCGTCTGATTATGTCAGATAATACAATATAGCACCATCTGACGACTATTGGACATGTTCTGACGCCCGCAACTATTTCTAACCAGCTTGAATTAGTCGTCTAGATGGGCGGCGATTCTGTGAAAACTTATAGTCATCAGAGTTAATGCTGGAGTACATTCTGAGGTCTACGACTTTTGTGGTGGACATTGCCACCACCTGACGACTATTGGCCTGATGATTTACAGTCGCCACGTATTTAGTCGTCTAATGTAAACCCTAGGAAAAGGCTTGTTTCCATTGTTGACTAAAACGTGACCGATCTATATACTTCATAGATGGCTCAGATTTATAAGTGGAAGCACTACGAACGCAAAATAGAAATGGGCTTGTAGGAGAACTAGAAATATCTACGCCGTTTTCGTCGGCCAATGGAAACGAGCCTTCAGTCTTCCGCTCTCCTCCCCAGTACACAATCACAGAGACAAGTAGGTAGGCGTGAGTGAATCAAGCCTCATCGATATTTACTACCAGGAGCACACCAGGCAGGGGACCCAAGTATAGTATCTGTATATAGATTGGTGAAGGAAGGGCACTGATAAAATGAATTATGTTCAAACCTGAATCAGTAGAAGTGTATTGGGCTTTAGGACTGATATCTGATAATGTGTGTACAATACACATTTACCGATTTAAGAAAATTGATGTACCTTTGTCATCAACAAAGGAACAGTAATTTATCTCAGGCAAGGCATCCTAATGGAGTTGGCCCTAGTCGGTAGATGTAGGACAGCTAGGCGACGGTCAGGCAACAATTAGTGAACCAGCTCCTTGAGATGTTATTTTGTGGCTGACGAGTTGTGGTTTGATGTTCCTAAATTGGTTGTCGAAAGTTTATCAACATTTTGATAAATCAAGTCAGCGACCTTGGTTGGGTGGCCGACAAGGGCTGAGGATTTATGTAATTTGCCTGCGACAAGTTCACAGACTCCTATACAATTTGGGAACTAATCGTTCAAACCTGAATCGGTAGATGTGTATTGGCCTTTAGTCTGCCACTCTCCTCAGTACACAATCACAGAGACAAGTACTGACTAAAACCGTGTAGAATTTTTTAGTTCTCCTAGAAGTCCATTTCCATTGGCCATGGCCAATCTATATACCTCATAGATGGCTCAGATTTATAAGTTGAAACACAACGAACGCAGAATAGAAATGGGCTTGTAGGAGAACTAGAAAAATCTACACCGTTTTCGTCGGCCAATGGAAACGGGCCTTCAGTCTTCCGCTCTCCTCCCCAGTACACAATCACAGAGACAAGTGGGTAGGCGGGAGTGAATCAAGCCTCATCGACATTTACTACCAGCAGCACACCAGGCAGGGGACACAAGTATAGTATCTATATGGAGATTGGTGAAGGAAGGGCGCTGAGAAAATGAACCCGTGTCAACACCACAATAGATACTACAAGTTCCAAGACCTGGGACCTGTTTCACTAGTTTTGTGACATGTCTGTGACACCATACAGACATTGGGGTTGTCTAGTTTCGTGACAACACAAGTAGCTGCCCTTAGGAAAAGACAGACCCCAAACATAAGAATTAGACAAATCTACACATCATGGACCTGTTTCACTAGTTTCGTGACAAAAGTGTTAAACAGACATGAAAAGCGGCACCAACAGTGCAAGCAAGAACGGACAAAACAAAGTCAAATGTCTAGTTCTTATGTAGCTGGACACACCATCTAGACGTCATCTAGACATGTCACGAAACTAGTAAAACAGGGACCTGTTTCACTAGTTACGTGACATGTCTGTGACACCATACAGACATTGGGGGTTGTCTAGTTTCGTGACAACACAAGTAGCTGCCCTTAGGAAAAGAAAGACCCCAAAAATAAGAATTAGACAAATCTACATGTCACAGACCTGTTTCATTAGTTTCGTGACAAAAGACAGACATGAAAAGCGGCACCAACAGTGCAAGCAAGAACGGACAAAACGGAGTCTAATGTCTAGTTCTTATGAAACCGGGCACACCATCTAGACGTCATCTAGACATGTCACGAAACTAGTGAAACAGGTCCCAGACTTGTTGTAAGGGTTTTAAAGGCAAATCCTACAGTTTGTAGTGTCGCCACCTGGTGATCTTCTGTGTTCAAACTAGTTCCTTGTGACCTATTCTGATATATATCTCTAAATCAAAAACTAACGGGGTGACCACCAATTTATAGATCATTGATGTTTTGTATAACACTTGGAGATAATCATAGCGTAAACATCGCTGTGGAACGGACTCCCAGATATAGTCAGGAAAGCTTGCTTTCAAAAAGACTAATAGAATACACTTTAACTCAAAATAAGTTTTCATTTCCTCATTATATATGGGCACAACGGAAATCTGACGCTGCTTTGACCTATACTCTGACGAAACCAGTTTGAGCCGTGTGCCTACTTTGATATTATGATAATGATTATAATAATGTTAATAATAATGATAATAATGTTAATAATAATAATAATAATAATAATAATAATAAAGCATTACTAGTGACCTGAAATATAATCTCCACACTGAGAATCACTGAAACATAGTGAAACTCTTGAAAGACACTGAGCTATTTTTCTCTAAAATTGTAATTATTGTCTGTTGGTACACTTATAAGCACATTGAGTTTGGTAAATTTGATCTGAAATATAATGCTCATAAGACCATGTTTCAAAATGGGATGGTGGAAGACCGCAATATTATTGTATGCGAACTACTGTAGAACAGTAAAAGGACACACTCCGTTTCGTACCAAAGTGACCGCTTATGCGGGGTGTCTTCGTTCCGAGCAACGATGTCCATTAACGGGGGGTCCGTTTACGATGGGTGTCCGTTAGGCGGGGTTCTACTGCATTTCTGAATTGAAAAAAAAAGATTAAAATTATAGATCGCATTTTAAACCGGATGCCCATCTACTGATTTAGGGTTGAACGATTAGTTCCCAAATTGTATAGGAGTCGGTCACTTTGTCGCAGGCAAATCACGTAACCCCTCGCTCAACCCGCACACTGATAAAATCGGTGTATGGTCCACTAATCGCTGGGGGAGGGCAAAAACCAAAGAAACCGAGTGTTCACTAATCGCTGGGTAGCCTTGCCTAGCTGTCCCACATCTACCGACTCCGTTAGGATGGCTCGGTTTGTCGCCGACAAACGTACATAAATGTTACGAAATCGGTAGATGGGAATTGGGCCTAACATATCTTATTCTGCCGTAAATTTAAGTCCGGTGTGCCTTGCGGTCATTTTATTTCTTTCCCTCACCACATGCACCTTGCATGTCTGGCCCACCCAACAGCAACGACGGTTATCAATACCAAAACCGACCAAAATTACCTTCAAATTAGAAATTCGGTTAATTATCCTCATTTTCCATCATGGCTAAAAGCTAGCAGGTTTTAAAAATTAGTCCTTAAATAGCTCATTCCGGTTCCACAAATTCAATCACAGATCTTTAGTACTATTTTTACCGTCCCTTCTCTCGCCCATGCGCAGTAGGGAGATGTGAGTGCGGCGCCATCTAGTGCCATCTTCAGGTATCATCATTAAGGAGGTGGGGTATTATAAGGCACCTAATCATTGGAGGCGTCGGAACCGTGCATTTGGGAAATTGTCCAAGAGCCTCAAGCCCAGGCCTAAATGAGGCTTACTAGGCGAGTGCCGAGTGTGGGGCTGAGATTTAGGAGGAGCTTTCCTGTACGGGGACCAATCTGGCAGGGTGGCAGGCAATAGGCCTGACCAGCTCAAAGTGGACTTACCCTGACCTTATGACTGGTGCAGGAGGTGTGACCCAACCCGATGGTAAAAGGCAAAACCTCAGCAGGGAGAGCCACCTGACGAAACACCTGCTATTTCATTGGTTGTCCTATCATCATTTATCATCTTTTTTTTTAGATTTATTATATTTTGATTCAGTATTTTATTCAGTATTATCAGGAAACATCACAAAATTTCATATGATTCTTTCTATGAGTTGTCTTTGCGGAATGATATCACGAAGCGGAGCTGAGTGATATCTGTAGCGGAAGACAACGAATGGCATGTAAACAATTATATGAAATTGAGTGATGTTTTGATTCTATTCTACCCTGTCACATGTTTTAAGTTCATATATCACCAGTGGCATACAAATATTTTATGGTATAACCGTGGCATACAGGCCCACCATGTTAAGTCTATGGAGATTTATATGAGGGGTAGGATAATAAGAGTATATGACATCGTACATTTGCGGAATGAAGGCGTTCTTCCACACACAGGGTCAACAGTGCAAGACGTTACAAGACAGTAAAAAGTGGACAATTAACTAGCAAAGACGATAGTCCTATATAGATTTCTTGATTGTTATAGTTCGTGTTGTAGGTCGTATCTTAGTTAGTCATATGACTCAACTATAGTTCATATATACTATTTTCTGATATTTTATCATTATACGCCATCTAGTTGTTTACTACTCTACTGTTTACTATTCTTTAATAGTTGTCATTATCTTCAGCGTCGTTGCGGTAGATAGAGAACACAATGTACAGACACATACAAAACAGTGAGACAAATCCCTTTGGTGATATACTACATAAGTACAAGTACAGTCATTTTTGAACACCACTTATCACTTATCATTTTGAAATCACTAAACCTCAGGGTAAAAGACAAACCCTCAGGATGGCGATCCATCCTTTTTTTAATATTTTGAATCACTTCATGTGAATATTGCTATATGCCTGTGTGCGAATGTCTATGAAATACTGCCCGCTGCTAGGGGTGTATAGTATGAGAAAACGTGGTTACTGAGCCCGTACAGGTGGACGTTCGAGGTCATTTGATGAAAAAATACGGCCCGACTCCGTAGGCGGGAGGGCCGTATTTTTTCATCAAATGACCGAGAACGGACACCGTACGGGTTCAGTCACTACGTTTCCTTATTACTATACACCTCCAACTCATTTAAAATCTATTTTATCAACTTTCCTGGTTCATGATTCAATCCCTCCATTCCCGTATAATACCGTTGCCTTTCACTATGGCCCACTAGCGGGAAAACCCGGCAACTGACGCTGGAACTTCACTTTCCGTAGGAGTTCAGGAATGAAATTTGTACATGAGTACGGCACATAAATAACCTATAATCGTACCAAATATGATGAAGATCGGTCACTTTAAACAGAAGATATCTGCGTTTGAATACGGCGACTTCGACATTCACTGCACACTGGGAGATGGGAGGGTGAAAACCCGGCAACTGCCGACGTGGAGCGGACTATGAAATGTATGACACAGGACGACCTGGAACTCTGGTAGCCAACGTAATTATGACGTCGACAACGCGGAGCGGCGGAACGGGACGCGATCGGACTTGTTGTTATCGATTAATGTCATATGTTTCAGGTATTTAAACGGTTTTACGTGAATGTCACCCGTTGACTACCTCGATATTTGGACAATACATACTTCCAGTTTGTACGGGTAAGGCTCAGTGTGTCTCTCAAGTTATGAATGGGAGAGAACCGCCATTTTCTTTGTTTGTTTTTGACACGGACACTGGTCTCGCTTTATCGCGATAGTTTACGTTAGCGGGCCGTAGTGTTTGTAGCAGCAGGCGGTACATTTTTACATGCTTAAGCCTATGGGAATCACTACGTCCTACTGCTCGGCGGGCCCGAACAGAATTTATACTATATGCCTAGCAGCGGGTAGTATTTCACAGACGTTCGCCCATAGGTGTATAGTAATATAGATAATGTCCGAGCCTGCTGTGACAGCGGGCCGTATAGACTTGCGCAAGTCTTTGATTATGAACATTCATTAAATAATTAAACACAATCAGAATAAAGTTTGTTATAGTATGTATCCTTCTCTGACTGGCCCTGTATCCCAGTTAGGAGGGTAGACAAATGATGCAAGGACTGGAGCCAGTCTACAGGCCGTTGTGAATAGCAGTAGCTTTTCGTGGAGCAGAAAAGCTAATAAGAATATATAGTGATAAGAAAATGTAGTCACTGAGCCCGTACGGTATCTGTTCTTAGTCATTTGATGAAAAAATACGGCCCTCACGCCTGCGGCATCTGGCCGTAGTTTTTCATCGAATGACCTCGAACAGCCACCCGTACGGGCTCAGTCACCACGTTTTCTCATATTACCAGTTCTTCCTGTGGTGACTGACAGGTGACACACGAAGACAAAAATAGGTCACTCTGCTAGAACCGTTAGAAAGAAAAGTTGTATAATGAGATGAGATGGGATGAGAATGATGAATAAATCTATCAGAATATAATCCAAGTTCTAGTTAAACTGCTCATTTACTGTCAGTGGATCAGTTCTCCCTGTCTAAGACCCAGCGTCCACCTACTACGATATGGCTCCGATATGGTCTACGATGCACCTCCTGATAAAAAATCAAAATCGCGTCGGAAGGTCACCTAATATTGGGGCAGTTGAACACGTTTCTGCGATTAGACACTGATAAAAACCCATACAATGCGTGGTGGATTGGCATGTGTAGAAATATGTATACGATTTTGCACCTTCCCGATATGTCTCCGATATTGGCTTTTCTTATAGGTGTCATATCGGGAGGTCTAAATTTCTATCATAGTAAGTGGCGCCAGGCCTTACTACACTATCATATACAAATACCCCATTGAGAATGTATGGGGACTCAATAAACGACGACCAATTATATTAAACCTTTAAGATACCATAACTGTTGTATACAGATTTAAATCTGTGGTATACGGCCTCAAAACCATGGTATACGGAAAATATTGCCTTTGTGCTATAGAGGATTTGTTATTTGATAATGGGCGACTGTGGGAAAACCTTTGTATTTTATTGTTGCAATGTACATACGCCGACCTCTCTACCATATTAATGTAGTGTATATGCTGGCCGCTTAATACGCATATTACACTGGGCCCGTTTAATAATCTAGGATCATACATGAAGGCCCCTTTCTGTACCTTGTACAATGGTTATCGTTTGATAATATTTCAGTCTGTTTGCTAAGACAGTATTAGCCGTCCATAAGGTAGTCCCAAAGTGTTGAATAAAGTTGACCCACAAGTCCCTTGGTCTCTATGGCATACAGAAAAGTGTCTACATGTACGATCCTTGATTATTAAACGGGCCCCAGGAGCATAGATCTATACGCCATAAACATGTCATTTTCGCCTTATACACCGGCGCCCAATACGGCCGTATATATCCGGAAACATCAGGAAGCACATAGTGGCATTTACACCCTGCTGTCAACAGAAATGAACTCAAAGCTTCGTCCTGTGACATCAAAGTCACTGATAATCTAGTGAAAAATACATATATAATAGTAGGAGTAATGTAGGAAAACGTGGTCACCTTGTCGGGACTTCCTCGCGTACCGCGTTTCTTTCTACAAGGCCTGGCGTCCACCTACTACGATAGAAATTTAGACCTACCCATATGGCACTGATACAAAAAGCAAATATCGGAGACATATCGGGAAGGTGCAAAATCGTATACATATGTCTAAACATGCCAATCCACCATGCATTGTATGGGTTTTTTTTCAGTGTCTTATCGCAGAAACGTTGTCAACTGCCCCGATATTAGGTGACCTTCCAACGCGATTTTGACTTTTTATCGGGAGGTGCATCGTAGACCACATCGGAGCCATATCATAGTAGGTGGACGCCGGGCCTTCGAATGATCAGCGAGCACATAGAGCGAGGGCTTTTTTTAGGCGGGATAACTACAGAGGAAACATAAAGTTATCCAGGTGAAGCCTGGCACCACGCATGCGCTACAGGCATCTCACCTTTCATCGGTGCCGCCCGCTTTCTACACTTCACTCCACACACCTCAACTCACCTCGAGTATTTTTTTCAGAGTATGATGGGATTGATAAAACACTCTAACTATAGCAGGGTTTGGTATCTGTAGAATATCATGCTTTGATCCATTCGCGCTTGGTAGATCGCAGTCATTGATATGTTGACATACATAAATACATATCAGGTGACCGTCCGACACGATTTTGATTTTTTTATTGGGAGGTGCATCGTGGACAATATCGGAGCAATATCGTAGTAGGTGGACGCCGGGCCTTACTCTCGTCGCGCAGAAAATAAAACGACCCCCAGATATCGGTCATTGGTAGATAACATCATACTTTAGAGCATATCTCAGTCATATATAACATTGTACTTTAGATCATATCTCAGTCATATATAACATCGTACTTTAGAGCATATCTCAGTCATTAGTATATAACATCATACTTTAGAGCATATCTCAGTCGAATAAAACATCGTAATTTAGAGCATATCTCAGTCATATATAACATCATACTTTAGAGCATATCTCAGTCATTAGTATATAGCATCGTACTTTCGAGCATATCTCAGTCATATATAACATCGTACTTTAGAGCATATCTCAGTCATTAGTATATAACATCGTACTTTAGAGCATATCTCAGTCATATATAACATCGTACTTTAGAGCATATCTCAGTCATATATAACATCGTACTTTAGAGCATATCTCGGTCATATATAACATCATACTTTAGAGCATATCTCAGTCATATATAACATCGTACTTTAGAGCATATCTCAGTCATATATAACATCGTACTTTAGAGCATATCTCAGTCATTATTATATAAGATCGTACTTTAGAGCATATCCCAGTCATATATAAGATCGTACTTTAGAGCATATCTCAGTCATATATAACATCATACTTTAGAGCATATCTCAGTCGTATAAAAATCGTACTTTAGAGCATATCTCAGTCATATATAACATCATACTTTGGAGCATATCTCAGTCATTAGTATATAACATCGTACTTTAGAGCATATCTCAGTCAGTCGTATATAACATCGTACTTTAGAGCATATCTTAGTCGTATATAACATCGTAGTTTAGAGCATATCTCAGTCGTATATAACATCGTACTTTAGAGCATATCACAGTCGTATATAACATCGTACTTTAGAGCATATCACAGTCATATATAACATCGTACTTTAGAGCATATCTCAGTCATATAAAACATCGTACTTTAGAGCATATCTCAGTCGTATATAACATCGTACTTTAGAGCATATCTCAGTCATATATAACATCATACTTTAGAGCATATCTCAGTCGTATAAAAATCGTACTTTAGAGCATATCTCAGTCATATATAACATCATACTTTGGAGCATATCTCAGTCATTAGTATATAACATCGTACTTTGGAGCATATCTCAGTCATTAGTATATAACATCATACTTTAGAGCATATCTCAGTCATTAGTATATAACATCGTACTTTAGAGCATACCTCAGTCATATATAATATCGTACTTTAGAGCATACCTCAGTCATATATAACATCGTACTTTAGAGCATATCTCAGTCATTAGTATATAACATCGTACTTTAGAGCATATCTCAGTCATTAGTATATAACATCGTACTTTAGAGCACATCTCAGTCGTATATAACATCGTACTTTAGAGCATATCTCAGTCATATATAACATCATACTTTAGAGCATATCTCAGTCATATATAACATCGTACTTTAGAGCAAATCACAGTCATTAGTAGATAACATCGTACTTTAGAGCATATCTCAGTGATATATAACATCGTACTTGAGAGCAGATCTCAGTCATATATAATATCGTATTTTAGAGCATATCTCAGTCATATATAATATCGTACTTTAGATCATATCTCAGTCATATATAACATCATACTTTAGAGCATATCTCAGTTATATATAACATCATACTTTAGAGCATATCTCAGTCATATATAACATCATACTTTAGAGCATATCTCAGTCATTAGTATATAACATCGTACTTTAGAGCATATCTCAGTCGTATATAACATCGTACTTTAGAGCATATCTCAGTCATTAGTATATAACATCGTACTTTAGAGCATATCTCAGTCGTATATAACATCGTACTTTAGAGCATATCTCAGTCATATATAACATCATACTTTAGAGCATATCTCAGTCATATATAACATCGTACTTTAGAGCAAATCACAGTCATTAGTAGATAACATCGTTCTTTAGAGCATATCTCAGTCATATATAACATCGTTTTTTTTTTGTTTTTTTTTTGTTTTTTTTATTTCAGAAAAATAGACATTACAATCACCCTGTTTTGGGCGTTCTTCCTTGTACAGTCCGGAAAACATATATACATAACATAATAAATACAGGACAGGACAAACAAGACATACAGGACAAAACATTGTAGCTGCTCACTCGCCTGGGTTAGGACTCACCAAAACAATACCCTTTTTCTAAGTCAATTACCTCTACCAACCATTATTGTTTACTATTTGCACACAGATTTAGTAAGTCACATCTTCTCAACCATTTGTACGAATATCTCATTCATTTCACTAATATCCACTTTGCCGGTATTGTTGATCAGGGGTCATATGACTCCCTGGAGATTTCAGGTCATATGACTCTGTTACTATTCGCAAATTTCCTGCAGCTTGGCATATACGTCCGGTTTTAATAAGTAAGTTTTGATTTCATTTTTAAAGTCCTTATTCGATCTCAGGTTTTGTATGCTATTACTCAACATATTCCAAATTTCGCTACCCTGATAGAGCGGGCTATGCTTATATCTTTCAGTTCTTGGTCTTTTTACCTTAAGTGTAGTTTTAAGGTTTCCTCTGGTATTATATGTTCTAGTCCTATCTATTATATTATCTTGATTTCCCTGCCACCAGTGAATCAACATTAACAGTTGGACGGTTCGCCTGAGGAATAGCGGCCTTATTTTGACCTGCTCATGTAGATCAACTACGTGCATATCTCTGGGTTTTTTTACTGACAAGGCCGATCGTAAGCAATTGTTTACTGTAGCTTGTAACTTATTTCTATTCCTCTTCGATGTACATCCATAGATAAAACTGACGTATTCTAGCTTCGGAAGAATCATTTGTTTGACTACTCTGATCGCTGTTTTTGTATCTATGCAGTATCTTATTTTCCTTAATCTAGAATATCTGAGGCGTATATCTCCAAGCACATTGTTTACATGTTGGTTAAAGTTAAGGTTTTGGTCAATAAGTACGCCTAAATAATTATATGCATCTACCACCTTCAAGGGTCTATCACCTATATTGCAAGTCATCTTATTTGCCCCTCGACCAATCCACATCATTTTTGATTTACTGATGTTTACTGTTAACTTCCTGTCATTAAAGAACTCCCTCATTATATCTAGCTCTGTTTGCATTATGTTCCGAACAACTTGTGGTTCTCTTCCGCTAACAATAAGTATTAAGTCGTCGGCATACATTATTACGTTGGATTGGTGTAAAGTTGTAAAAATATCATTGATGTATAAAATAAATAGCAACGGTCCCAACACAGAACCTTGTGGAACTCCATAACTCACTGGTAATTTCGGTAAATCTTTCTTTTTGCATTTTATACTCTGATATCGATCTTCTAAATATGATCTAAGTAAATCTACCACATCCTGGGGTAAGGGGAGTTTTTGTAGGCATATTATCAATAATTCGTGGTCAACACTGTCAAATGCCTTTTTAAGGTCTATAAAGGCGCAAAGGCTGATATTTTTATTATCTTTATTATATTCTAAAATATTAATAACTTTAAAAATTGCTTGGGATGTTGACCTTCTTGGCATAAAGCCATACTGGTCATCTGCAATTATATTATTTGTGATGATGTAATCCATCACGGCTTTATGTATTACCTTTTCTGCCAACTTAGATACTAGTGGGAGAACTGTTATCGGTCTCCAATTACTGTACTCCTTCAGAATGCCTTGCTTTGGGAGCGGGGTAATAATACCTAATGATAACGATTTAGGAAAATTTCCATCATCAAAGATCTTATTTATAAGATCCTGTAGTATAAATGGGTACTTTAGGAATAAATTTTTTATAAATGTTGCATTTACATATTTAATTCCTGTTGATTTGTCCAGTTTTATCTCTTTAATTAATTTTATACTTGCTTCCATATCTATTTTGTTTATAGTTATCTGGGATTCAATATCTGGGTCCACATATTGATAATTATACTCATCTTCTTTATGTTGGTTTCCATCAAATTGTTCAGCCAGGACTGAACCAATATTTGCGAAGTATTCGTTCATTTCTTCAAGTGCTTCTTCTGTAAAAAACATTTCGTGCACTGAAGTTTTATTTTTATCTGCGCTCGGATTCCAGAGTCCATTTAGGCTTCTCCAAAATTTCTTTGGATTATGTGTGTTGGCCTCTAGTGTTTTCTTTATCAATTGTGCTTTTGTTTGTTTTAACTTTCTATGTATCAACTTTCGTAGTCTACGCACCTCATTTAACTTTACATGGTCTATCCTTGCTTCTTTAGACATTTTCTGGATTAACTTTTCCCTTTTCTTAATCAATGCAACTATATTGGGTGGAACATAGACTCCATCTTTTATACTTGTATTTCTTTGCTCTACTGGCGCTACCCTATCCAGGAATTTTGTAAAATATTTCTCGAAAAATTCGTAAGGATCTCCGTCCACTGGGTTAACATAACTGTTCATACAATCTGCTAGTTCTTCTTCTTTTACTCCTTTTAAGTTTCTACCATATGTTTTGATCTTATTTATTATCGGTGGGCGATGTTTCCTAATGGCATATATTGGTATGTGGTCTGAGATATAAAAATTAATATTCCCAGATTTAGATACATGCCGGCAGTTGGTATATATGTGATCAAGTGTACTCATACCGAATTTACACATATATGTTTCTTTTGTTGATACCATCTCTAGTTGGTTTATACTGAGAAATTGTTTTAAAACCGCGAATTTCTTACAAGCCACTGCTTTGGTATTTACGTTAAAATCTCCCATTATCCAACATTCACAGTTTTTGAATAATGGGTCTTTCATAATATTACTTATCATATCATAACAATTTTTAACATTATCGCTTGGAGGTCTATATACTGATATGATTAATTGTCTTTTATGGTACGGTTTGTTTAGATAACAGGTTAAAATTTCATATTCCGGTGTCGAATAGCAGTGATTTGGTATTCTGTTTATAAAAGGTGAGTTATTTTGTGTAACATATAATGCTACTCCACCTCCAATTTTGTCACTTGGATATGATCTGTCATTTCTGATTAATTCCATGCTAGGTATATACAATAAGTCGCTTAAATGCCTTTCTTTTAACCAAGTTTCAGTTATACATACCATTTCACACTTACTAAACACTTCCTTTATATCATCTATTTTATTATAGAGACTTCTCACATTCGCAGTTGCGTACACTACTCCCTTGTGTGCAAACAATTCATTAGGAGTTAAATAACATGACATTGAACATGATTTGGGTAGTAACTGTATACTGAAAGTGAGTTCCCATCAAATTCCAGGTCCATGAGCAGACTACACATACACAATCGACAAGACGAGGCAGAGAGGTGCAAAAAACACATCATATATGTAAAACATATATAATGGAGCCATATTGATAAAGTCAATAAAGGCATAGTTACGAAGTGCATTAGCCAAAAGTGAAAAAACACAAGTAATTTATAAAGATAATTATCATAGAGGCAAACGTGTAGTTAGCATGTGAGGGCATACTATTCTGTTCATATAATAGTTCTATTAAGTTAGGGTTTCTTTTCTGGGTTTAACTAGCATGTACAATCCATCTGCTACCTTAATATCATACGTAACTTAAATATTTCATACATATACGACTTGTATTATAAAGCCTCTGTCCTTATAATTATTAAGATCACATGTCCATACTATCAGGCCTGTTATGAGTTTATAGTTAGATAACTTAATCCGTTGCTTAGTGAGGTCATATGACTCCCACAGGTGTCCTGCATATAGTAGGTCATATGACTCATTCTTGTTTCGTGGTCATATGACTCAGTTCAAATAGTTCTTATAAGTAATCCTTGTGACATTCATGGTATATCATATTATATTATCATGGAGGTCATATGACGTTCCAGCTCTTTGGTCATATGACTCAGGAGTTTTGTATATTCAGATCTTACTATAGGGAGTCATATGACTTCCCTATAAATACAATGTAGGTCATATGACACTACCAATTAACACTGAGATGTTCAGGGTGATATAGGTGGCGATAACGGTGGTTCAGTCTATCTCAATACCGTCCGGTGTTCTTGTTTTTATCGATCGCATGGGAGAGGAGACGTGTCATCGCTGCTTGTGCTTCTGCATATAGGGAGTCATATGACTTCCCTATAATTACAATGTAGGTCATATGACACTACCAATTAACACTGAGATATTCAGGGTGGTATAGGTGGCGATAACGGTGGTTCAGTCTATCTCAATGCCGTCCGGTGTTCTTGTTTTTATCAATCGCATGGGAGAGGAGACGTGCCATCGCTGCTTGTGCTTCTGCATATGGGTGTATGCCATCGTAGAGGCGGAAGAACAGTAGGGTCGTGGGTTTACCAGGTCTGTTTCGGTGGATTTCTCGAGCCATGTACGGTGTATACACTCCCTCATCTTGGTTTAAATCACTGATCTTCTCATTTATCCCTGTGATTGTCCTGTTTAGTTGTCTCTGCTTGGCGTGATAATGCCTCGTCCTGTTTGCATTTCTTAGCGACATGCCATAGATGGTGGATATTACTACCGGAGTCCCGAAATAATAGCATGGAGGGCTAACTTAGCGTCATACAGTAACTCCGTGACTTCATTTACTGCAGTTTCCATGTCACTATGTTTCACAGAGATTTGTCGGTATCTCTTTGTTGTCAGATTGTTTATTCCGCAGACCAAATATACTGAGGTATATTTCTGTCTTTTTTCCCTTTTGTGCCTGATTGCTGTAACTGCTTCACGGGTGACTCTTTCAATATTTGCGCCTGGAAAATATCTAATTTCATAGTCGTGATATCTGATTCCTCGCAAGAAAAAGTCCATACCACGAAGGCGCGAATCACCAATAATCAACGTATCTGGGTTGAAGTCATTCATAGCTACACAGTGCTGGAACACGTCTGGGCACTTCGATGCGGTGTGTATTTACCTCTGAGTTCATATAGGTCCCTGCACCGTCTGCCTGGACGTTCCATTAGGTTGACACAGTATAGCATTCTTCGTAGTGTATCATGGCAATCAACTGTCCGGCACCCTGAGTGTGGGGTATTACATAAATCTTACTCTATCGGTCAATAGACTTAATTGGTTACGCATCCGTCTCAGTGGTTTACCTACCATACCACACAAATATATATTTACTACAAGCAAATCAAGTCATATCTATAGTGTCCAAAAACACAGTGTTTTTATACATGGACTACTTTACATTATACTACATCCTTATTATACAAATTACTCCATTACATACCACATAGAATGTATCTGTGAAAGTATCATACAATAGTTTCCTGAATGTTCAAATAAACTGTGTAATCACGTGTAAGATACTTCATAATACACAAGTCCGCATTTTCCGCGGGTATAAATGTATGCATTAAGACCCTACAAACTCGTAATAGATCAGGGAGTATTCCCCAGTCTCAGACTGTTTCTTAGGGAAATTAACAACTTCCCGAGCGTGTTCTTTCCGTCATACAATCCCAGATCGTATGTTTCGTCATCAAATTGGGCTCCTCCTGCCCAAAAACTGTCCCCTGTACCCTCGACTAGGTTATGGGGATGTGTATCCAGAAGCATTTTTTTCAGATTTTCGTTGTCACAGAATTTTACTCCTATTATTTCCTTCATAGTACTTTCCCTAGACTCTACCCAGGTCTGTGTAGTTTTACATTGGTCACCCAGTCTCTTTGCAGTCATCGGTGAGGTAGACTGCATTACTTGGTTCCATAGACCCTTACGATTGCAGGTCTTACATTTTGTCGCTTGGTAAGCTTGCTCTGAGGAGATATAATCCTGATTTTTGTATGTAACTTTAGTCGGGTAGTAATTACTCAGGAAAGCCTCCTGACCCTTGAAAATGAGTCCTGCTTTTGTCGTCCTGATTCCCCTATTCACGTGATTGCTCTTATCGGGTACAGGTGATGTTGGGAGTTCTGGGAAATCTTCCTCTTGTATCACCATTCCTCCTGTTTTATCTTTATCAGGTACCGTTGGGACTGTTGGGGCACTTTCTGTATCAGTCACCATTTCCTCTGTATTAATAGAAGTCTCGGGAACACTCCAATCGTCTATAATTCTTTCCTGGGTGTAAGTCGATGTATTGGCTTTCCAGGTGTAATTTCCACTCTTCTTGGGTTGAAAAAGATTCGTTGGGATTCCGCCAGGATTTCTTCCATTGTACCAGACATCGTCTACTGCAAAATCCAGACCTTTCAGCTGGGTGTTTAAGCCTTTTTTTCTGTTGTAGATTGCTATCTGTCTAGCAATACCTCTTGCTTTCCTTGTGTCCTTATCTTCGTCAGGGTTTATATAAATGCGACTTGCATTTACATCATTTCGTAATTTCTTCTTGTTGCTCATCACTAGATCTCTCATCCTGCAATTTGTGAAGCAGACCAAAATGGGGGAATTTCTTTTCTCACTGCCTTTTGCTCTTAGCCGATGCACCCTGTTTAAGTCGTGCATAGATACTAGTGGACTGATTTTTGCGAGGATATTAAGTGCAACTTGGTAAGGATCTTCACCTGGATCCTCTTTTACTCCCTCTAGTACTAGATTTAATCTCCTAGGAAAGTCCCATTTGTCATTTGGATTTTTCGTGCTTTGGGCCCTAGACATACATTTGTTTATTTGATCAGTCTGATTTGACAGCTTGTCCTCAAGTTTTGAGATCCTGTCGGTTAGCGTTTTGTTATCGTGTGTCGTACTGTCCTTCAGCGATTCTAGTTGATTCAAATACCTTTTTTCTTTAGTTTCTATCATCTGTCTTAGTTCCTGTTGATTTTGCTTCAACGAAACATTTGATTCGGCAACCTCACTCAATTTCGTTTCAACATGTGTTAGCTTATCACATACAGTGTTTACTGTTTCTGTAAGTTCTACCTTGAAACTGGCCATTTCTTCTTTCATGTCATGTTTCATTCCTCGTTTCAACTCATTCATTTTGTTTGTAATCACATTGACCAAGATACTGATAGAATCACTGTTTACTGTGCTTTCTGCATTTATTGGGTTATCTTTAGATTGTTCACTTGTTGTTTTGGGAGTAATAGTAGAATCACTCCCACGACCACCCGTACACTTCACATGTTCCGCCTCAACGGTTTCATTGCTTGTTGATTGCATGTTTACATGCAGCATAGCCGGTTTTATGTTTACCTTAGCTGGTGGTTGCTGTGAAGGGGATTTATTTTCAACCGTATTCTTTGTTTTTGTTTCTTCACTAAGTTGTCTATTTCGCTTTTTGTTCTTGTTCTTTCCCTTCGTTCCAACAGACCTATTCGTTTTCCCTGACCTCAGTGTTACAGTATTTACATCGTCACCAGTTACTTCAAAGACATCTTCGTCCGAATTTTGGGACACAATTTTATTTACATTGACAGAGTTCTGTGTATACTCCAGGATCAGGCTATCATCAAGTATAGATTTCTTACTGACCTTGTCTTTTTCGCGTTTGTTCTTAGCGCTTGTGTCCATGTTTCTACTCACCACTGCCGCTTCAATAGGTACACACACCTGCACGCAGCTCACGGGATCACACAGTTCTAGTGTTGCAGTACCATGTCACACTTGAACATCAAATTCCGTCCAAATTGTTTCAATTAGTCCATCTCAAGTATCACATACGGATTGTATACCGTGTAAAGTATCCAATTCTGGTCTTAGTCTTCGTTAATTACGGTTTAACCACATCTGAATATTGAAATATGCTCTCCGCCACGTAAACACGTCCGTCTCACTCCATGCCTCGCTTCGATGCTTGAGCAGATCTCAGTCATATATAATATCGTACTTTAGAGCATATCTCAGTCGTATATAACATCATACTTTAGAGCATATCTCAGTCATAAATAACATCGTACTTTAGAGCATATCTCAGTCATTGGTAAATAACATCATACTTTAGAGCATATCTCAGTCGTATAAAACATCGTACTTTCAGTCAGATCTCACCCAAAGGTTTATATGACCATCGAGTGGCTGAAATGCGAGTCGCTTGTATATTTATCATCCTGCCATTACTGAGCAAATAAAAAACCAGGAGCTGAAAGTGGGCGCTTAAACAGAGAGCTAACTCCAAGATGAAAGCTAGGCCTGGCTCTGTCAGTCGGCAGGTATTATCTGACGAAAGGATTTCTTCACAGGAGATTTGTAATGCACCTGTCAGTGGAGTGAGGGGAAGCGCCAGCCTCCCTGCTACTCCCTGCTTAGACGTGGTCGATTACTGAGACGATCTGTGACAGTAGCATCTATGATTATTCTACAACAGAGGCAAGCTCAGAAAACTTACTGTAGGTAATATAATATCTTCACAAATTATACACTAAACATGTATTTACAATATATAGGACGTTTCAGGCCATACTATCTCTTATTATCCATCGTATACAAAGTCCCCATTGAAAATGTATGGGGACTCAGTAAACCACTACCCATTGTATAAAACCTGTCAGATACCATAACTGTGGTATACAGGTTCAAACCTGTGGTATACGGCCTCAAAACCATGGTATACGGGGAAAATAGTCCCTTTTGCTATAGAGCAAAGAAATAGTTCCTAATGTTATACCCGTTAATATGGCAATTACTGGGTTTAATTTATTCGAAAAGATGGATAATAAATGCAAAAAACGATGATTTTGTGGACAGGCTGCTCTGTAAACCACTCGCGGTTGACCTCGTAATACACTCGCTAGCGCTCGTGTATTACTACGCGTCAACCTCTCGTGGTTTACGGCCGCCTGTCCACAAAACCATCGATTATTGTCTATATCTATCAAGGGGGAACCATCCTTGCACCATGTGTTCTACGATAGCAACTAACCAAAACCCTTACAAAAAAATATTGCCTCATATAGTAGAACCCAGCCTAACGGACACCCAACATAAGCGGACACCCCACGTTAACGGACATTTTGCTCTGAACGGATCCCTATATGAGATGTTTAAATAAACCCCGTGTTAGCCGACACTCCGCATAAGCGGGCACGTTGGCCCAGAACGGAGGGTGACCGCTTAAGTTGGATTCACACAATGGGACAAATGGACCTGAGACTGGTGTACTTCACACCTTTGCACCAGTCGGCTACTATTTCCAGCTGGGTACAAAGTTTCACAGATTGGAGTGTTCTACAGTCTCAGGGTAACATGGTGGATTCAATTCACATGGGCAGACTTAACAGGTACATAGCGAACTCATACTCAATACCCATTGGGTATATAGCAGCAATACTCAATAGGGAATTATTATATACGTGTTCTGTCTGAGCAGTGCCATACATGCCATTCCATAAAGATTTCTGTATGGCACTATCAGAACTACTTTCTACCCGACCTGACTGCAGAGATCGGCGGCCATTTTGTTTTCCGTCGATACTCTAAATTCAAAGTGCTGAATCACAGTAGAATTGATGAAAAAAACACCGAAAATAAATGAAAAATCTATTTTTTCCAAATTCAAAACGGTTGAATAGCAATGTGATTATATCTCTGTGTTAGTTTGATCATATGGCCGATCCCCAACAATACTGTTTTGGTACATTACCATTCAATTGACGGAAGCGAGAATACACGTGGTGGTGTAGTGGTTAGAGCGCCGGTATTTTGATCGCGGGGTCTTGGGTTCGACTCCCGTCCGCGATAGAGGCAGTTTTACGTTTTTTATTTTAAATAACTTTTTGTATTATATAAATGTTTTTATTTAGTTTAGCTAGTTAAGTTCAGCTAGTTTTTTAAAAATCATATATGTGTGCTAGTTTGCTCATATTGCAGCGCAGTTGCAGGTGTTTTATATGTGTAGGTTTTGAATGCTGCAGTTGCCATGCTAATTGTTACCCTAGCAACATTTGCGAAGCCTTTTTAGCAGTGCAATCTGCTTAGCCAAAAACATGATTCCTATATCATAAAATGACAAAACTATAATATAAAATGACAAAACTATATTTATTGTGCATATAATAAACGCGTTATGGCCCTCAGAACCGATACCGATTTTGATATGGGATGGGACTCGTTCGTGTCGGTCGTTGTATAGTGATAAAAACGGGCCGCGGTCAACGAATCGGCTACGCCGATTTTCTGACCTTAGCCCGTTTGTATCCCTACACCACTCCCGCCACAAACTCGTCCCATACCATATCAAAATCGGTATCGGCCCTTCGGGCCATAACTGCTAATTATATCACAAATGTTAGCCAGTTAGTCAATATGAGGGGTTAGATAAATTTAGAAACCTATTCAAGTTTACGGTTGGAGCTGAACCCAACTTGTTTGAATCGTGGCGTGTGAATTACTATGCTATTAATATTCGAAGGGACATGAGCTCTGACCGTGAAACCTTTATAGGCTTCCTCTATAACATCTGTTGTGGGCATGAACCATATGAACCTCCTTCCTACCATATGCTCTCTCACATCAGGTGCCTAATTGAGATGCATGACATAATCAGTGCGCGCTATTGAATATTGAACAGGTTCTGACACTGTCTGATGGCTCCTACAGTGCATGAATCAGCTCAGGGCAGCCTCATATGAGTAAGTCATGAAGATAGATGACTCTCACCTATTGTGGAGAGTAGAGCATGTGAGCGCGGAATCATGAACTTTTTCCAATCAGACATCTTGTTTATTTCTTCTTTCCTTATAGCCTGATGCCCATCTACCGATTCTGGGTTGAGCGATTGGTTCCCAAAGAGTCGGTGAACTTGTCCCAGGCAAATTACGTAACCCTTTGCTCGACCAGCGGCCATTGAGGAGATGGGGTGGTGGATATTATTCCTAAGCAAATCAGTCTACTAATCGGTGGCTCACCCTTGCCTAGCTGTCCTACATCTACCGACTACGGCCGATTCCCTTAGGATGCCTTGGATGAGACAAATTACCGTCCGTTTGTCGCCGACAAAGGTACACGAATGTTCCGAAATCGGTAGATGGGCATTGGGCTTTAGGGGTCCCTCCCACCTACTACGATTAAGTCTACGATTAACCCGTTGGCCGTGTCAGCGACGAACTGAAAAAGTCGTGGAGGTGTCGCCGACAAACTCCTCAATTAGTCAGGTTTTGTCGCCGCAAACTTGCTGCGCGCTGACGGGTTATGAATCACTACAACAAAAAAATGTTAATTGTAGAGAGTCTACGAAATTCAAACATGTTTGAGTTTCGTAGGCCGTCGTAGCCCGTCGTAGGCCGTCGGAAGGTTAATCGCAGAGTGCGGCGGGTTGTCGCCGCAATAAGGCCTCCCACCTACTACGACGGCCTACGATTAAGTCTTCGACAGCAGCGAGTGTCGCCCACGGCGTCAGCGACACTCACCACTGTCGCAGACTTAATCTTAGGCCGTCGTAGCCCGTCGTAGTAGGTGGGAGGGACCCCTTATTCAAGACAAAATTTCACGACTACACCAAATTATTGCCAATCTACAGCCTGATTCACAAGGCATTGTATAGAACTTAGTACTTCAAAATTGTATGTGGACTTTAAAAATGCCGCAGAACATAAAAATGAAACAATAATTGCTGCTCGAGACATGAACACTTGGTGTAATCACTAAATTCTATAGGAGTTCAAATAAGGACTGGCTGTGCTAAAAGCCTGCAAACAACCTGTGACCCTTCGGTCACAGACTATTCTACAGACTGAGATATAAATATGCATTTTGCATTTACTGCAGTAGACCTTTTGATAATCATTATAACACGAATCTTTGTATGTTGCTGTGAGGACAATCAAACAGGCTGGTTACGCCTAAGGCCTTGCAGGGTATATCGCAAATTTAAAAAACACAACAAAAAAAACAACACTTTTGTTCACTCAAATTCACCTAATTAAATAGAACTGAACTCTGGTCAGGTCTTCTACTCACTACACTCGGCTATCGCCGCGTGTAGTAATACACGACTTGTCCGTCGTGGCATAAAAACTAGTCAGGCTAACTCGAGTTCGGTTCTGTATTTATCCTACCCCGTCTCTACACTTCAGGTGTGAGTTCCATTTTTCGATTATTCTGTATCATGCTAGCAACATCTGAATGGGCATTTTGAGTGCAACGGGAACTTTTTTCGTAGTAGCTGACATCCTGGTTTCTGATTGGTCAATTCTATTTTATTACTCTAGTGGCATAAAAAACACTTTATGTCACAGCATGCCACATAAAATTTGCCTATGTCAAGTCTATGGTGGCTTTTTATTAGGGGTAGGATAAAGTCCAATACCCATCTACTTATTTTAGAACATCGATGGTTCTTTGATATCAATCATAAGATCCAAACTAGGACAGTAAAGGCAACAAATGGTTTACCACTTTCCAGATATTATAAAAAGGATAGATGAGCGTAGCAGATTATTGAAAGCTCTAAGACTCTCTATGATCTGATGTGACAATCAGATAGTTTGGAGAATGAATGAGTTGTGGAATTCAATGGAACAGTTCAACATAGTGAAAACTACCGGCAACGAAGTGTAGTGTTAGGAAAGTTAGTTATTCAGGTTTTTCTTAACATGAAAATAACGGGAAAAAGGAAAAAAATTACTCCAAATCCAGAAAAAAAAATCAAATAGGAGCAAGTGTATGACCACATAAGATTATGTTGTGATTGATTACCAATGTTAAGATTTCTGAATACATACAAGCTGTACGAAATATCTTGAAATCCGGAAATAAACACTGCTCTTATAAAAAAAAAATATATATATATATATTGTGATAATCTTATCACCCTAATGTATTATGACACGTCTGGCAGAAGCCACCTACCTGTAAGATCCACTATGAAGGCGTCACAGAATGTATCACTGGTGTCAAATATCCAATTGTGCGTGTATCTCTGCTGCCTGCATACCTGGACAGGAAGGCTATCTGGATACAGCAGTGTTTAACTATCAGACCAGCTGTGACAGGGAAGTGGTGGCTTCTTTGTTGAACCAGATGCTGGCAGGTGTTTAAAGTCTCTACGCTGTGCCAACACCACATCGTGTCATCAGGACTCGAGAACAAATTCATGAGGTGAAACTGCGGGCAATAGACCATAATGTCTGTATACGATAACTACTGGACTTTTATTATCCATGGTATACAAGGTCCCCGTTGAGAACATATATATCCATCGTATACAAAGTCCCCATTGAAAATGTATGGGGACTCAGTAAACCACGACTCATTGTATAAAACCTGTCAGATACCATAACTGTGGTATACGGATTCAAACCTGTGGTATACGGCTTCAAAATCATGGTATACGGGGAAAATAGACCCTTTTGCTATAGAGCAAAGAAATAGTCCTTATTGTTTTACCCATTAATATGGCAATAACTCGGTTTAATTTATTCGAAAAAATGGATAATAGATACAACAAACGATGGTTATGTGGACAGGCGGCTCTGTAAACCACTTGAGGTTGACGTCGTAATACACTCGCTAGCGCTTGTGTATTACTACGCGTCAACCCTCTCGTGGTTTACGGCCGCCCGTCCACACAACCATCGCTTATTGTCTATATACACTGATGAATACTGAGACACAAGTATATGGCGTTTACACTAGACTATTTCTATCATTTTACTGCTGAAAGTCGTCAGGAGGTGCAAAATGCCAGAATCGCCGGCCAGAATCGTCAAGTGCAAACGTCGGGTGAGACTCATGTCATATAAACAATCATGCAATTCCGTGACGTTTCTTGATATTATCTTGAGAGTATAATGAATGTGTAGTAGCTGTATAATCACTGTATAATCTATGCCTCAACGCTTAAAGAGCTGCGATCACCCTGATGCGGTGTTTTTGTATGGACATAGTCTGGTCACATGACCTCAGATAACATCACGTGTCCCGTGCCCATGTCTAGACAGGAACCCCGATACTATTACTCAATGATGTGGGTTGGTTGATATTCAAAGTGTTGCATATTAAAGCTCGTTGATACTATGGAGAAACCAGACAAGAGTTAGTCATGTTGTTGTTTATCGTACAATGGCAAGATCGCGTATTACTGCGCAAGGCGAAGCCGAGAGCAGTAAACCACGACCCATTGTATAAAACCTGTCCGATACCATAACTGTGGTATACGGATTCAAACCTGTAGTATACAGCCTCAAAACCATGGTATACGGGAAAATAGTCCCTTTTGCTATAGAGCAAAGAAATAGTTCCTAATGTTATACCCGTTAATATGGCAATTATCGAAAAGGTGGATAATAAATGCAACAAGCGATGGTTTGGTGGACAGGCAGCTCTTTAAACCACTCGCGGTTGACCTCGTAATACACTCGCTAACGCCCATGTATTACTACGCGTCAACCTCTCGTGGTTTACGGCCGCCTGTCCACAAAACCATCGATTATTGTCTACTTACTCAATAGCTCCCAGGCTTCCAGACTATGTCCCTGCGTTAATTATAGGAACTAGGGAGGCGCCTGCTTCCAATATGGTAAAAGCATTGCGTCATACTTAATGATAGCTATTTGCCAATTGGCAATAACTGTGAGAGATATGGAGAGACTCGACTACCACCTGGTGAGAGAATATAGCAGCTCTAGTCATGTGATCACACATCCTTATTTAGTCTAGATTGGCCACCATCTCTGTCTCCGAGGTTGGTCTGGTCTGATCGCTTTTAGACCAAAGAGCTCGATACAAATATCTCGGAGCAGAGTACAATTCTGGATAGTGAGAAATATAAACTATGAATACTCACTACAGGATATTATTAGTTTAGATAATTCATAGAATATTTTGACTTTCTAGCCCCTTTATCTAAATACTAAAAAAGGAAAATGATATCATGAATAAGGGGCTTCAGAGTACTACAGTCTCAAACTACAATAGCCTGCACTACAATACTGAAACCACGATAAAAGATAAGCTAGAAGGTTGATTCACTCTTCCAGCAGAGATTCTGATTGTAGTAGTAGGAAGATCAGCTTGGAGAGTGCCAGTCAAGGTGGCGCAGATCGCATTCCACCAGAGCCACTCTGGTGGCCAGAGTATATTTAGTCTTAAACACAATTGTAGCTGAACAGGAGGAATATGTATCTAACCACACAACATATATATTCTTTGCAAAATACAAAGATCCTCATGATGAAGATAGAAGATGTGAAGCAAGATAGTGGGATTTGAAAACATATCAAAGGCAAACTCATATCTTAATTAGATCTATTGAGATCAATCTACCTACACCAGATAAGAATTAAACTGCTGATAGTTAAAAACCTACTTATATAGAACTGTTGAAATATGTTGTTATGAATCTTAAGCCCGATACACATTTACCGATTTTAATGGATATAGACAGTCAGCAATACCCCCTGAGAGCAGGCCCGACCACAGTTCGTTAAACTCGATTATTTAGCCAAGCTCTGACAGTTCAAGTTCGACAAGATCATGGCAGAAATTGTGCTCATAATTGGATTGCTGTGAGTATGTACACATTTCTAATATTCTATTGGCGTTGAATATGATGAGGTCAGAACAGGTGCCATTCACAATCTGATTTTGAATTGTAATTGTGTCAGAATGCATTACAGTGTCAGGTTGTCTAGTTGGACAGTGTCAACAAGGATGGTTGATTGACAAATGTCAACAAAATGTCAAAATGGTGAATAAAGCTATCATAACCCAATTTCGGCTATACAAATCCTTAAGATAACAATGGCATTTGAGATCAGTCCGGTTTTATAAATTGCTAGGAATATACTGGGACATGCCAGAAAGAATCTGAATGGGAGCTTTATGAGTGCAACCAAACCTTTTTTTGTATTCGATTACGTTCTGGTCTCTGATTGGTCAAATCACCAGCACCGGGACAACAGGCAGTATATCGACACCTTAGTAAGTAAAAACAATATGGAATTTTTTTAGTATCATCTACGTATAATGATTTGAAATATATGACTGAGCCGGTAGTCATGCCATTCCCATTGGCATAAATGAAGTCCAATGCACATCTGCCGAATCAGGGTTGAACGATTAGTTCCCAAATCGTATAGTTGTCGGTGAACTTGTCACAGGCAAATTACATAACCCGTCGGCTTGTCGCGACCATCCGAACAGGGGTATTTCCAATATTCCGTTGTTGCTGACTGGATTCATCAAGATGTTGATAAACTTTTAGCGAGCGGTTTAAGAACATTGACCAACAACCCATTGGCGACTCTCCCAAGGGGGGTATTCACTAATTGCCTAGCTGCCCCACATCTACTGACTAGGGCCGACTCCGTAAGGATGCCTCGCCTGAGACAAAGTACCGTTCCTTTGTCGCCGATAAAGCTACATCAATCTTCTCAAATCAGTAGATGTGCATTGGAATTAACACTTTAAATGTATCCAGTCTCACTGCATATATGTTCATAACAAATCTAAAGAGCATTCGTTTAAAAGCTGTATCAGTTCATTAGTGTCAGGGCAGGTTACTTATTTACATCAAATGTCACGTTCGGAATCGTCTCGGTTACATTACTCATTGTAGCCTCTCCTGAAAGGTCCCTGGCTCTGTGCTCGCTATAACTAATACCGTGTATCGTCCTCTAAAGGCTAGTAAATTATCACTTCTCCTGTCCATGAATTACCTCTCACTCTCAGTGTATTAACCGGTAACATGTTATCAAATGTCACACGCCCGACGCCTGAACATCTCTATATGGTGTTCTTATGTTACTGCTGTGGTGAAAATGCATTGTTTTCCATTTTATTATCCACCTAAATACAAAATGTCCGTAAAAAACACAAAGGGAGTTTGTATGGACATACCCAGAACATACAGATATATCCACCTAATACAAGGTGTCCATAGGAAAGACATAGGGAGTGTGTATTACCTTACCCAAAGCATACATATATATCCACCTAATACAAAGTGTCCATAGAAAACAGATAGGGAGTTTGTATGGACATACCCGGAGCATACAGATATATCCACGTAATACAAAGTGTCCATAGGAAACATATAGGGAGTTTGTATGGACATACCTGGCGCATACAGATATGTTGTATGCTCTGGGTGGCGCATGCAGAAAAATAGTGCTTACTGGAAAATAGTGCATAACTAAAATGAACTGACATCTACATGCCACTTGCCCAGAAATGATGGATAATAAATACAATATAGACTGGTTTCAGATAAAAGCGGCTGTATGCTCCTCAGAGTTGACTCTGCGCAATATCCTGGCATACACTCGGATATTACTACACGTCAACTCCTCAGAGCATACGGCCGCTTGTATCTGAAACCAGTCAATATTGTGTATGTATTCAAAGTCGTCCGTTCACGTTTCCATGTTGATATCATTTATTATCACCATAATGGTGTTTTAAGTCCAATCTCGATCTCTTTTTTTTCATTCTTTGTGATTCCTTGCTAAGTCTGTGTACATTTCAGTGTTCTGAGTCCGAAGTTAAATAAAGTGATACCTATCATAGTTCTCAATAATATATAGGAATTACGAGTAATATTTAATTCTTTTGATATATCCCTCAGTCGATTAAATACTGGTTATTTAGCTTACTTTAGTGCTGAAACAACATTCTTCTTTTTTTGTATTCAGTGAAAATTTTTGGAGGACAATCAAACATTTGCTAAGACAATTTTAGCGTTCTTCCATGTATGAGTCCCAACAGCGCGATTAGACAAGAATATAAATGGATGAGACTCTAAAAGGACAGCTTATCATGGGCATATAAAAGTAGGAGAGTCGACAGCAATTGTGAACACTTTTGAGAGGCCATGAGATCACAATCTATGTTCACTACAAATACACTGCAGTGTACATGTAATGATGGGGAATAGGTTTTGAGGTCCTGCCCTTTGGCTTAGCCTCTTGTATACGAAGAAAAAATAACTTGAAATGAAGGTGATCTTCGGTTTGTTTGTGCAGAAAACTAATACGAAATAGGATATCCATGACATAAAGAAGATGTGGGTAGTACTTATTATCCTCTCCTAGCGCGCCACATCCACTAAAGCCGGATGCCCATCTACCGATTCAGGGTTGAACGATTAGTTCCCAAATCGTATAGGAGTCGGTCACCTTGTCGCAGGCAAATTACGTAACCCCTCGCTCGACCCGCACACTGATAAAATCGGTGTATGGTCTACTAATCGCTAGGGGAGGGCAAAAATCAAAGAAACCAAGTGTTCACTAATCGGTGGGTAGCCTTGCCTAGCTGTCCTACATCTACCGAGTCCGTTAGGATGGCTTGGCTGACACAAATTACCCTCCGTTGGTCGCCGACTAACGTACATAAATGTTCCGAAATCGGTAGATGGGCATTGGCCTTTATGCCCAAAGTCCATCTACCGATTTCGGAACATTTATGTACCCTTGTCGGCGACAAACAGACATCTAATGGAGTCGGCCGTAGTCGGTAGATGTAGCATAGCTAGTTCCCAAATCGTATAGGAGTCTTATCAGTTGAGGGTAAGTATGGTTGAGGGGCAGCATGGTGAGGGGACAGTATGGTAAAGGGGCAGTAGGATGGAGGGGCAGTATTGTAGAGGGGCAGCATGGCGGAGGGACAGCATTCTAGAGGGGCAGTATGGTTAAGGGGCAGTATGGTGGAGGGGCAGTAGGTTGAAGGGGAGTATGGTAGAGGGAGAGTATAGTAGAGGGGCAGTATGGTGGACTTATCTCAGGTAAACTTATCTCAGGTAAATTACGTAACCCTTCGCTTGACCGGCGGACATCGAGGAGAGGGGGTGGTGGGTATTAGTCCTAAGCAAATCAGGCTACACCTACCGACAGATATACGATTAGGAGTTAAGGAGTTAGAATTCGAAAACAGTTCCCTTAAAGGCATATCGGACAATTTGGCTTGAAAATTAAAACCCATGTCAATTTTCTGAAAATTTAATATGATGATCCCCAAGTGTTGTAGAACACATACCTAACTTCAAAATCGGGGGTCACCGTGCTAGTTTTTGATTTATAGATCAATATGATGATAATTTTATATAAGAATATATAGAAATTCTAAAAGGTATTTTTTTCACATAGTAAAACCCATGTCATTTTCCTCAAATTTTCACAGACTATAGTACATATATTTTGCTACTTATTTATGTTTTAAAAATCATATGTCACCGTCCTTGTTTTTGAAAGAATTGAGGAAAACCATATTTTTCAGTAGATTTCCTTAGTAAATCAAGCAAATGCAAATTGGTCTATTTTACCTATTGGGTTTGGATAAACTGGACAAAATGTTAAATTTACTCAGGTAGAATTAGAATGGGTCCCAAGAAACCAGTTTTAACTAATAAATGACATTATTTAGAAATCATCAGGTGGCGCCACTGTGAATTGTAGGATATGCCTTTAATAGGAGCATTTACATTTCCGTCTATATCTCCCTTAATATTTGACCAATATTCACCATATATTACAGAAATACTGATAGTGACGTGTTCAATCTGAAGAGTCTTTAACTCAAATATTTAAGGGAAATAGGTATATAGGCTTAATAGACCTGAAACGACACCCAGCCTATAACATCATAATTCCTGACCAATTGCCCCAGGAAATATTCATTAAAAAACGTCTCACCTACCAATTTGCCTACAAACCATCTGCCTTCTATATAATAGTAATAATGATAATAATGATAATAATGTCTCACAAGCACATGCATATGTAAAGCCCAATGCCCATCTACCGATTTCGGAACATTCATGTACCTTTGTCGGCTACAAACGGATGGTAATTTGTCTCACCCAAGGCATCCTAACGGAGTCGACGATAGTCGGTAGATGTAGGACAGCTAGGCAAGGGTGAGCCACCAATTAGTAGACCGATTTGTTTAGGACTAATATCCACCAACCCTTCTCCTCAATGTCCGCCGGTAGAGCGAAGAGTTACTTAATTTGCCTGCGACAAGTTGACCGACTCCTATACGATTTGCAAACTAATCGCTCAACCCTGAATCGGTAGATGGGCATCAGGCTTTAGGGTAAAAGATCGGTCTCGAGGCCACTAATCGCGGGGGGAGCCCAGAAATCACACAAACTGTGTGTGGCACCCTCCCTACAGGCCTCACTGAGCGATTGGTGTAGGTACTCTGTCTGCCCCTGTTCTTTTGTTGAGGACTGGATTTATCCACATGTTGATAAACGTTTGGCCACCGATTTAGGAACATTGAAACCACAACTTATCGGCAACAAAAGAACATACCAAATACGTGGTTCACTAATCGTTGGCTGACCCTTGCCTAGCTGTCCTACATCTACCGACTAGGGCCGACTCCGTTAGGATGCCTCGCCTGAGACAAAGTCTCTAATGACATTTCCTAGATTAGATTTTCTGTTCTCCTGACTTGCATTACTTTACACTTGTTTATTGTCTTCACAGTCTGTGTCACTGCACTTCGTATTCCGTAGACATATACTTTAGTTCTTCGATCTCGCTTTCATGAACCAAATGCATTAATACAATTTTGATGGTGAACCTATCATATCTTATCATGGTGTTTTTCTACTGAAACAAGTGACATACGAAAGATATAAATCACTTCACACAAATCCAGGTTTTGTACCATGTCACTTGATTTCACCTGTTTCCATTACAAACAAATGCCTTTTGAGTTTAAAAAAAATGGACATTTATGGTATACTGTAGAATGGATATGAACCACGCCGCAGTTTGTTTTTGTAAAGGCTTTTTTTTTTTTGTTAAACGTTTTTATTATCAAAATCTGGGGATGCCCAGGTCTTCCTTTTGACAACATCAGAGTCAGCCTGTACAGTAATACCAGTCAGTGTGCCTTCTTAGCATTAAGGAAAAAAAAAAAACACATATATATATACATAAATGTACAAGTAAAGAACAACAAGGTAGTACAAAAATTACATGAATAACTGGTAGGTACTCTAGTACTTAAAGCCTGCACCCACCTACCACGATTCTGGTCCCGATTGGCCTTACGATGGCCTTCCCGACACCATTCCGATTCTAGCGTGAGGTCTGGCAAAATCGTTGTAGGTGGGACAGGTTTCTGCGATTCCGTCCACGACAGCTCACGATAGGCTGTGATGAAAACGCCAATCGTAGAGGTCCCGATAATTTCCAACATGTTGGAAATTTCGTAGCCTGTCGTTGGGTATCGTAGCCTAGCGGGAAGATATCGTGGTCAGTGCGTATGATTCACCGATTGGATCACGACAGAGGTCTACGATTCGGGGACCTCCCGATAGGTCATGATTTCGCCATTTCAAATCGTAGCGATCGGGAAGCATGTCGTGGCCTATCATGGTAGGTGGGGGTCCCCTCTAAGAACTCACTGTATTGGTTCACCTGATCTTTTAGCGCTCGCTTGAAGGCGGCGACTGAGCTTAGATTCTGATGTTCAGCATCCAGATCATAGTTCCCCTGTACATGGGTGATTTGGTAAAACGGGTGGGTTTATGTCGTTTTAGATGAAATTTCAACTTTTTATTGCTTCGATTCATTACAAAATCGCTCTTTCAACAACAGCATGGAATGTCGGAAAAAACGAAAGCAAAAGTATGAAGGATGTACAATGAAATCAGCATCAATAACACCACATATTGTGAGCTTCAACCATATTCTCTCTCTAAATCTACGGTAGTAGACTAAGATGACAATACAACCAGATGGAGACCTGAATAGATAATGAGATTCACTTATATTTAACCATTGCGCATTTAACTGCAGTTTAGTTCGTAACTTTTCCCGATAATTTTACAAGCACCCCTTTCTTAAATATTGTTTTTGAACCTTGATTTTGCAAATCTGCTGATAGAGAGTTCCAGAGGCTCAACCCAAAATATACCACTGATTTCCTAAATTTTTCTTTCTTCGGTCTGGGCAAATACAGAGAGCATTTCATTTGTGATCAGGGAGCTGTTTCATTAGTTGAAAAAACTCCCGTAGTTGCTCTCACTAACCAGATAGCGGCAACTCGCTAACAGCGAGCGGCACTTTGGACCAAAGCGGCACCAACAGTGGTAGTACCCGTTTCAATAGTTAGTGAGGTCTCGCTGTTGGTGCCACTTGGCTACTGCTGCATGGTTGCAAGAGGGTGTACCCTCTCGTATTGATCATAACAGCAATTTAAAAACATATTGATTTTATAAGATATTTGATAAAGAAATTTCAAAATCACCTCAATGTCTTACAAGCGAGAGCTACAGTGGCAGGCTCTGTAACTCCGCTAAGAATTTGCACCTTGCCGATATGGCACCGATTTTGACATTTTGTATCGGTGCCATATCGGTAGGTCTACGATTCTATCGTAGTAGTGAGCCTATCTGGTAATTATAGAAAGTAAGTGTCTGAAAGAATAAGGCCCGGCGTCCACCTACTATGATAGAATCGTAGACCTCCCGATATGGCACCGATACAAAATGTCAAAATCGGTGCCATATCGGCAAGGTGCAAAATCGTAGACATATGTCTAGACAAGCCAATCCACCACGCATTGTATGGGGTTTTTATTGGTATCTAATCGCAGAAACGTGGTCAACTGCTCCGATATTAGGTGACCTTCCGACGCGATTTTGATGTTGCATCGGGAGGTGCATCGTAGACCATATCAGAGCCATATCGTAGTAGTTGGACGCCATGCCCAACACACTTTTAAGTGGGCGTATAATCTTAAATCATATCATATTCTAGCAATAATTTATTGTAAGAAAATACCAAAAGTTGGAAAAAGGCCTGATTCTAACGTGGCTTAGGTAGCATATATTATGTCACCCCAGTACAGATTTAGCCATAAGAATACTCAACGATCACCCAGGTCAAATGAAAATACTACGCCATGGTCGTGGTGTAGTGAATATGAGTTGGGTTTTTTTTAAGACCTTTATTTACCCTGGAGTGCACTCAGTCTAAAAGACTGGTCTCAACGTGCCTCCAGCTCTAGTTTTCCAGTTTGACATATTTGTTTCTTGGTTACATAGTTCAGCTTATGTACAACAGGGAATAACTTTGTAAGTGAAAAATAACATAGAAAATTAAATAATTAAGTTCATCAAAGAAAAAAGACATATGTGGGCCCGCAAGACCAGGGTAACAGTACTGGTAGCAGGGAGCGAGACATGAGTAAGTAAATGTGTACGTGAGTAAATAAAGAAAGAAAGAAAGAAAGAGTCACTGGAATCGATTGTCTTGTTACATGGAGTATAGTCCCATTAGTCACATTAGTGTAGAATGTTCGCAGCCAAGATCGACTTTTGTTCCTTCTTAAAGTCAGAGAAGCTTCTAATATTCCTTAGGCCTGGTTGAAGTCTGTTCCAGAGAGTGGCTCCGTGGTGCATTAAACTTTTTTGGTACATTGTACAATTTGGTTTAACAGTCTGAAACAGTGGAGCCCTAGTGTGTACCTGCATTAGTCTATCATCGCGACTCTGTTTATACATATGAAGGTAGATATGGTATTTTCGAAGGTCTGTTAGGTACGGCAGTTGGGTTGCTCTGTGAAACCATAGTACATTTGCTCTCGGATTACTCCTCGTGACTACTCTTAAAGCATTATTTTGTAAAATTTGTATCCTATTTAGGTCCAGAGCACTACAAGTGTCGTATAAAACATCTCCGTAGTTTAATATAGGCAGAATCATTGTTTTGTAAATCAGAAGGCTTGCAGAAGAGTAAACGTCATATGCGATTGACCAACCAGCAGCCAGGATTTTAGAGAAAAGACAAGACAAGAGATTTAAACGTCCCTAACAGTGAACAGTGAAAGGGGTGGGATAAATCCAGAACCGCACTCGATTCATGAAATAAACAATACTTCAATCGTAAGGATGCACCGTAATTGTCACTTGGCTTCGCCTCGAAGAGCATCAAACTCGTTCAGTATTGTTTATTTATACGTTTCTCGATTTAGTTATATATAAATACGCAATGGGCAATATACAGATAAATATTTACAGGTTAGGGTAAAATCAGAAACATATTCGTTATTGGTCTGAGTCCCCGTTCTCCTTTTTGTTTGAAGGGCTCATTCTAACGTGGCTTTGGTAGCCTATAAACCCTCATAGAGTAGCGGTTTCATGAGCTCTATTACACAGCCATTTTAACCACAAACCACATACACACAGGATAACATTGAGGCAACCAGAAGCCCCATATTGCCCTGAGAGACCGCAGCTCTAGGATTATGACATAAAAGCCCCGGCAGAGCCAACAATGTCACCATGTGATCTGTGTTTGCTTCCCTTTCCCCTCCACCCCCCTACTGCCCCCACGCATGCGCACACTCTCCTCCCAGCGGTGCTAACGCGTATTAATCTCTGCCTCAACCCAATGCTGGTTCCCAGGGTATCCACTAAGGATATGGGGAACCAGCCAATTTTTCGGATTCAAAACAAGGGAACTGTCAAACGTTATGAAATTCAAACAACGCATATATTATGAGTTAGGAAATATAAGAATTGTTAAATGAGCTTCACAGACAATCCAGCTGCTTCTTTTTCAGCTTTAAACCGCTTTATAATGTGAATCTATAGTTGAGTAGACTGTCCCTACAATTGAGCACATGGGTCATGTTGATTAGCAGAACCCTGCAACACATGAGGTGCTTATCACTGAAGAAAGTAATCCTTATGACTATGTCTGGTTTGAAATAACAAATAATAGAAATGAGTGTATAGCATTCACCATATAAATATGTGCATCTCTATTTGCAAGAAGAACACAAAATTACTCGCCGAAGCACTATGAATTTTATACTGGCGTATGGGGCAGATTTGGGCCCAAACAGGCAGGTTGGGGCAGAGATATAAGCGAAATGAGAAATAACAGAAATGAGTGTATATCATTCACCATATAAATATGTGCATCTCAATTTACAAGAAGAACACATAATTACTCCCCAAAGCACTAAGAATTTAGGATATTTTTTATACTGGCGTATGGGACAGATTTGGGCCAAAACAGGCAGGTTGGGGCAGAGCTATAAGCGAAATGAGAAATAACAGAAAGGAGTGTATATCATACATCATATAAATATGTGCATCTCTATTTACAACAAGAATACAAAAATACTCCCAAAATCACTAAGAATTTAAGATATTTTAAATACTGGCGTATGGCCCAGATTTGGGCCCGAACAGGCAGGATGGGGCAGGGATATAAGCGGCCACAGGAAGTAGAGCGCAGGATCTCTGCTGGGAGAGTGACATGCGCAAAGAGCTGCGCACAGAGCAGGTCACGTGATTGAGCAGTGATGAGCAAATGCAGCGACTCCAGAGAAGCCATCTGTGGTAAGTAGCCTTAATATGGCGGGCGCATGCGTGAACCAGGCCTCACAGCGCGCATGCCCTGTAACCAACCGGATATGACGTGTGTCGTGTCACGTGGTCACCTGGCGCCCTCTGGTTGGCTTATCATAGGGAGCAGCTGGTGTTCCGGGCAACTGGCATCAGCATGTGTACTCAATGGTAAACTGAGTCGTGGAGCGAAGCCGTAGGGTCATATCGGTTGTACATATACATGGTAAACACGGCCATAGAGACTGTAGGGGACAGAGCCATTGTTAGTTCATGAAGCAGTCACTAGGTGGTCGGGGGACAAAACCTGTATTCCTATATACCCATTTCCGAAACCTCTATAGTTATATACCACTGCAGGGGGTGCAGTAATTATAAGTTATGTAGCGAGGCTGACGTTTTCGTCCCAGGCTGACGTTTTCATTCCGGGCTGACCACAAGACATAAAGAGCAGCGGGACGAAAACTTAGCTAGTGCAGTTACTCGATAAGGGTGGCCACATTTCTGGGGCTATTAAGGTATATAGGAATAGGGAAACCAAGTACCAGTAAGGCTCGGAAAAATTACTGCCCATGGCCAAGGCCTTGGGCAGTAATTTTTCCAAGCCTTACCTCGTAACTTTGAACTTTTGCTCACCTGAACATAGTTTCCCTCTATTCTGGCACTTTGTTCTTACGAAATTCAACTGCCTGTCAATGTTTTATCATGGTTCCTTTGACTCTCTACATCCATCCCAGAGTAGGATGACATAATAATTAAACCCAAGACATAATATCTTCCACATCTACTTCATATGCATATGTGAGCAAAGCTAGAGTTGTGACACTTCCCAATTATCACTCATTTCTTTTGCACCTCCATTAGTGAAGAAAATCCACTTTTTCACCTCCATTAGTGAAGAACACGTACTCGGCATAATCCACCAGGGACCAGTTTCACTAGATTTGTGACATGTCTAGATGGCGTCTAGATGGTGTGTCCGGTTTCATAAGAACTAGACATTAGACTTTGTTTTGTCCGTTCTTGCTTGCACTGTCGGTGGCGCTTTTCATGTCTGTCTTACACTTGAGTCACGGAACTAGTGAAACAGGTCCATGATGTGTACATCTGTCTAATTCTTATGTTTGAGGTCTGTTTTTACCTAAGGGCAGCTACTTGTGTTGTCACGAAACTGGAAAACCCCAATGTCTGTATGGTGTCACAGACATGTCAAGAAACTAGTGAAACAGGTCCCTGGAAATTGTGAGATATCGCTACTGTAGTCCGAGGACAACCACTATTTTCTGCTGTCAAAATCTATAGATAATCATGAGAGGAGGCTAAAACCCTTCTATGGCAAACCCCAGAAAATATCTTTGATAAAATGTATTGATAACTGGACCCGACACCTGGTGTTTTGTTTAGCGTCGTGGCAAGATGGCAGCTTCTATAACACAATAGCTATGTGCCCCATAGAGGAAACCTAGGAAAGTATAGGGTCAGAGCTCGTATCCAATTAAGTTTGAATCGCGTAGTAATTCACAAGCAAATGTCGTGTGAATTATGTAGCAATTCAAACGAGATTCGATCAAGCTCTGGCCCTAAACTTGAATGGGTTTCTGAATTTATCTCACAAGCGAAGTGTATTACCTTTTACAAATAGAAAAACAAAATTTAAAAAACTGAGGAACTGTTTACGTGTGAAACACCATTTTACGGGATAACAATAGGTCAGAAGGTAAACTCGATGGAAATGACTATCAGACAATTTATACCGATCACTTTTTCCAAAAAAAGACGAAATTAATTACATCATGAAAAGCTCACAGTCAAAGTCTAGAATCAGGAACAAAAAATCATGAGTATCATCTTGAAGTAACTTGGAGAAAAATAAAATGTTTGAAGAGATCTTTTAAAGTTTTTAATTGATACTCATGTCCTCATTAAAGGGCGGCGTTATATATTCTTAAAGGCATATCGGACAATTTGGCTTGAAAATTAAAACCCATGACAATTTCCTGAAAATTTAATATGATGATCTCCAAGTGTTGTGAAACACATATCTAACTTAAAAATCGAGGGTCACTGCGCTAGTTTTTGATTTATAGATCAATATGATGATAATTTTATATAAGAATACACATGTATATAGAAATTCTAAAATGTATTTTTTCACAAAGTAAAACCCATGTCATTTTCATCAAATTTTCACAGAATATAGTACATATATAGTACTACTTATTTATGTTTTAAAAATCATAGGTCACCGTCCTTATTTTTGAAAGAATTGAAGAAAACCATATTTTTCAGTAGATTTCCTATGTAAATCAAGCAAATGCAAATTGACTTTTATTACCTATTGAGATTGAATATACTGGATTAAATGGTAAATTTACTCAGGTAGAATTAAAATAAATCCCAAGAAACCAGTTTTGACTACAAATTGACATTATTTAAAAATCACCAGGTGGTGCCACTGTGAATTGTAGGATATGCCTTTAAGGCTAAGGCCGTGAATTCTGGCTTACCTGTACTATACAAAAACGTTAACACAGAGGTGGTGACAGTAGGTTCGTGACTAGAGTGAATGAGGACGAGAAGAAGGTGGAGAGTAACGAGGAGAGATGAAACTACGTCGGCGGATATTATCAGTACACACTCGGCCTTGATCTGGTGAATTCCCTGACGTCATGATGATATTAAAGGCATTTCGGACAATACACAGTGGCGCCACCTGGTCATTTTTTAGCATTTTGAATTATCTGTCAAAGCTTGTTCTTTGCGATTCATTTTAATTCTAAATGAGAAAATTTAAAAAAAATTCCCATTTAACCGACCCTAATAGTTAAAAATATGTCAATTTATATATGCTTGATTTACATCAATTTGAAATTTACTGAATAACAAGGTTTTCTTCAGTTCTTTCAAAATCGAGGACGTTGACCGATGGATTTTTAAACTTAAATTTGTTGTACTATATATCTTAAATCTTTTGTAAAAGGTTAAGAAAATGACATGGTTTTTACTATGTGAAAAACAACTTTTTAGAATTTCTATATAGTCTTTTATAAAATTGTTATAATATTGATCGCTAACTTTTAAGTTAAATATGTGTACTTCAACCCACTTAAAGATCACATACTCAATTTTCAGAAAAAAATGACATGGGTTTTTAATTTTCTAGCCAAATTGTCTGATATTCCTTTAACTATGTCATTGATCGGGAACAGTGTTTTGAGCGTGCTTTGACCCATCGTAACACCTTCAGAAGTCCAGCATCAAACAATGAGACGTATTCTCTGTTTCGCTTTCACCTTGCCTTGGCTACGATCATTAAGCAGGATGAATGCATTGATATAGGCTCTTGACATGATATCTAGATATCAAGGCGAATGCAAAGGCTATTTTCTTTCTATGATATATTTCTTGTTTAAATCATCACGCGTAATTGTCAAATTCATTATATGTTAAGGGAAACGAATATCAAAACCGCTAAAAACGAGGTAACAAGGTATTTATTACCCACCTGTTACTGAGTGTCCATAGGAAATGTATAGGGCACCTGGAATTAGCTACCTGGAGATTCTGGCATGTCAGAATCTCCTGCAGGAGATTCCGGAAAAAAAGTCCTGTCCATAATGAAGTAGAATCATCATGTACTTCCAAATAAGTTTCTTGAATGTTCATTCAATGCTAATTATTTAGAATCAATCAAAATAATCTCATTTACCATCAGAAATCACTGTCATAGCATGCTTTTCACGCTAAAATCATGGGGAAATGGCGAACTATACTAATTGGTGTAAGTCTACACCCAATTACTGCTAGGCATGACAGTGCTGTGGTTTTTGGAACTAAATGTCTTGCAGAAACATATTTATTGCAATAGATTTGTTATTAATCTTGAAGGTGGGTATTAAATACAATAACGACTGGTTTTGTATACGAGTGACCGTAATCTCCTTGTAGTTGACGACGTAATATCCTCGCTAATCGCTCAGATATTACTACGCGTTTACTACTCGGAGATTACGGCCACTCGTACACAAAACCAGTCATTATTGTACATATATATATATATCTCTCTATTACTCATGTTTCTTGTAAAACATTTCCGCAGATTTCTGATGTACCTTTTTTATTATCCAATTTAAATAATTATAATAAAACTAAAATAACGTGGGCCCCTCTCAGTATCATCCCTCACTGACTTCTCCTCCCTCTTGAGGAGTGTCTCCGGAGTGCATTACTGGCCTCACCTGAAGTGCCGATCTCACCGGTTTTTTTTATAACTTATCTTCTACTTCCACTTCAGACTGTTTCCTAAAGAGCATCGCTCTTCGCTAAGTAGAAGGCGAGTCATGGGAAAAACAGTGACAGCTAGCTCACAAACAGTGTACTTCCATTTTACTGTTTGCAATTCAGCAGCTGAGTGACAGTATTTTTCACCGACTAGGAAAAGGGTGGGAATATCATCGATAGAGAAAAGGTTATGATGGGGTGTCTGAGCACTATCAGTTTATTCACAGTGTGTCGGAAAGGAAATCGCCAAAAACAGGTGCATTAAGTGGATTTTACACAGTGGGATCATGTATCTCGCAGTAAGACAAGCTCCTCGTCTGAATGGTAGGGTTTCATTTCCTTGCAGTTGTATTTTAATTGGTGACAGGTTCACATGTTCATCTGAGGGGTAGTTAAGTCCCAGTGTTATTGCTCACTGTGACTATGCCTGAGACTATGTACCAGCACCTGTAGAATATTCTAGGCTCGTACAGCAATCATTTATAAGGCATTAAGGTTCATCTTTCCCTTTACTATATACCCATGCCGTATATACTGTAAATACGCACCGTTTTGGCATATGACGTTTGGCATATGGCATATGACATTTTTTTTTTAATTTCGGGTATATAGTAAATATATAACGTCCTACCATGCTTGTACAATTCACAGAACTCGATGATATTCACAGAACTCGATGAAAATTTACAGTTTGTACGGAACTCGGCATAAATGCCTCGGTCCGTACAAACCATAAATTACCATCTCGTTCTGTGAATTGTACAGCATGGTCAGGACGTTCTATATAATTACATAATGTGTTTTGTGGGAAGAGCTACAGGCGTTATGGAAACCTTCATAGTTTCTGTTTATGTTTATGTAAATGAAAGGTTACAACTGTACCTTAATCGCAGTCAGCTGCACTCTACAGGGTAAAGGTACGTCCAATGTTCTCAGCTGAAAATAAGGAAAAATCATGTCATAATCAGCGATTAAAAGGAAAGTCAATTAGGTCGTACATGTATACATTTATGTCACTTGTATCTATGGAATATATATATGGCCTGCTAAGAGGAAAAGATGCATTGCTTCTGATTCCCTTCCAATATGTGTTATTACTTCATTGAGCATATAAGGATATATAGATCTAAAAGAATCAATGTTGACTGCTTAGTAAGCCTGCAGTTGTCTCTTATATAATGACCTATGCTTTTAGCACTTAGCTAATAATATCCAGAGCACACCTTCTGCCTGGAAAATACACGTAGATTGAAGATGCCACAGACGTCATTAGAAGTGTACGGGAATGACATATGGACAGAAGATTGCCTTTTATTACCCACCGATTACGGAGTCTCCATAGGAAATGTATAGGGCACCTGGAAACAGCTACCCGGAGATTCTGACATGTTAGAATCTCCTGTAGGAGATTCCGGAAAAATAGTCCTGTCCATAATTAGGTCAAATCTTCATGTACTTCAAAATAAGTTTCTTGAATGTTCATTCAATGTTAATTATTTAGAAGTAATCAAAATAATCTCTTTTACCATCAGAAATCATTGTAATAACACACTTTGCATGCTAGAGGTACATGGCGAACTATATTATTGGTGTAAGTCTACACCGAATTACTGCCACGCTTAACAGTGCTGTGGTGTTTGGAACTAAATGTATTACAGAAAGATTTTTATTGCAATAGATTTGTTATTAATCTTGTAGGTGGGTAATAAATACACTAACGACTGGTTTTGTATACGAGTGACCGTAATCTCCTCGTAGTTGACAATGTAATATCCTCGCTAATCGCTCGGATATTACTACGCGTCAACTACTCGGAGATTACGGCCAATCGTACACAAAACCAGTCATTATTGTGTATATAATACATTTACAATACCCATACATAAATATCGTAAAACTGGATGAGTTTTAGTCTTGGCCACCGTATGCCACGACTGGGGTTTGGCATAGTGGGGTTTGGCAAGTCCGGCGCCAAAACTCCAGGAGTGGAATGCGATGGCCATGATTAAAACGAATCGGGTTTTTATTTTATCCTACCCTGTCTCCTCTATTTTGTGATATTACATGATAATAATTCTGTAAGCTACTAGTGGCATATAAAACTCTGTATGCCAGTCAGCGTGGCATATGGAAACTCAATGTTAAGCCTATGGGATTTTATATTAGTGGTAGGATAAAGGTTTCTACACAGATTACTAGTGATATGAATATTTTGATCATAACCTTATTAGCGATAGTTGCCTTTAGACCAAATCCTTCATTCGTTATTGATATCATTCAAAGTAAAGACGGCATGTACAGTACCCTCAAATTTTTAGATACCGACATGCAATCGTTGGTCACCCCCCGACTCAACTAATTGGTTCGTTCATCGGCCAGTTGAAATTGACTTTATGACATCAAATAAAGCCCAATATACATCATCCGATTTCGGAACATTGATATACCTTTGTCGATGTCAAAGGAACAGTAATTTATCTCAGGCGAGGCATCCTAATGAAGTCTGCCCTAGTCGGTAGATGTAGGACAGCTAGGCAAGGGTCAGCCAACGATTAGTGAATGCCCCCCTTGAGATGCTATTTTATCACCGATGAGTTGTCGTTCAATGTTCCTAAATCATTCACCAAAAGTTGATCAACATGTTAATAAAATCCAGTCGTCGACAACGGAACGTTGGTAAATGGCCTTTGATTGGCCAACATGGGCCGAGGGGTTACGTAATTTACCTGCAACAAGTTCACTGACTCCTATATGATTTGGGAACTAAGAGGGTGCGTCCACCAACCATGACAAGGCTGCGACAACGGCTTTCCGACAAGGTCCACGACAGCTCTACGATTGGAAGGCCTGTCGTAGCCTTGTCGTGGTTGGTGGAACATAGTTCCCGACAAGAGCCTACGACAAGGCCCCAACAGGCTGCGACACGAAGCTTGTCGGGGGACTGTCGGAGGCCCTCCGACAAGGCCACGACAATATCGAACATGTTTGATTTTTGCTACGACTGGACCTTTGTCGTGGAGTGTTGTGGTTTCCTCGATATCACTGTCGTAGTGTGTCGGAACCATGGGCGCCTTTTTTACGGAAACCGGTAACGTCTACGACATGCCCCGACACCGCTGTCCCAACAATGTTCTTCTCACGACAAGGCTGCAACAAGGCTGCGGTTGGAACTTTCATGTCGGCACTTGTCGTAGCCTTATCGTGGTTGGTGGACACACCCTCTAATCGTTCAACCCTGAATCGGTAGATGTGTATTGGACTTGAACATGGATTTATCAGCGTCATTCCTCATCTCAGATTGTCATGGCCCGAGTACTTGTCCAGAATGTCACAATGCCTCATGGCTTTCATTGGAGTTCATTTGTTCCGAAATGATGACAGATCCTTGTTCCAGTTTTATGATGGAGGCAGGTGGAGGCTTACTGAACTTCTTTTAATCCTTAGAGAGGACTCCTGGCAAATTGATCGTGAATAAATGAGGAACACATGTCGGGAGTCGCCTGGGTGGGTGGCATTCCCAAACTCTGGGATGACAGGGTCTAATACAGTGACAATAATCCGAGGATTTCTAGACAGGCGGCAGTAGACCACGAGAGGTTGGCGCATAATAATACACAAGTGTCGGCGAGTGTATTATTACATACCTATGGCCGAATGTCTATGAAATACTACCTGCTGCTAGGAGTACAGTATAGATAATGTTCGAGCGCACTGCACCCGTAGTAAATATTCGGGCGCACTGTGACCATTGGGTCAAATGGTACATTTAATAAGTACATGTACATAAAAGGCAGGTTATTTATATTAAGGTATGTAATAATAAGAAAACGTAGTGACTGAGCCAGAAGGGATGCCATTCTCTGTCTTTTTATACCATAAATACGTCCCTTCGCTGCGGCGTCGGGACGTATTTATGGTGTAAAAAGACCTCGAACGGCCATCCCTTCGGGCTCAGTAACCACGTTTTCTCTTACTACTATATACCCATGTCGTATTTACTGTGAATATGCACCGTTTCGCCATTTAACATAAAAATACTGTACGGAACACTCTTCCGTACGGCAAAATACGGAACACTCTTCCGTACGGCAAAATACGGAACACTCTTCCGTACGCATTGCCTGAAATAACAGTTGCATGACTGAATTAACTTAGTCATTTTTATTAATTTCGGGTATATTATATATATATATATATATATAGAACGACCTACCATGCTTGTACAAGCCATAAAACTCGATAATAATTACGGTTCGTACGGAACGAGATATTTAGGCCGAGTTCGGTACAAACCGTTAATCATCTTCTCGTTTTGTGGCATGTACAGCGTGGTCAGGACATTCTATATATTTATAACGTCAATCTCGATTGGTTTACAGAGCCGACTGTCCAAAAAAACATTGTTTGTTTTATTTATTATCCACCTTCATGAGTAAATTAAACCCAAGAATTGCCATATCAAAGGTTATATCAGTAGGGACTATTCTTTTCGGCCCGGCGTCCACCTACTACGATATGGCTCCCATATGGTCTACAATGCACCTCCCGATAAAAAATCAAAATCGCTTCAGCGGGTCACCTAATATCCGGGCAGTTGACCACATTTCTACGATTAGACACCGATAAAAAACCCATACAATGCATGGTGTATTGGCATGTCAAGACATATGTCTACGATTTTACACCTTCCCGATAAGTCTCCGATATTGACTTTATGTATATCGGAGCCATATCGGTAGGTCTAATTTCTATCTAGTAGGTGGGAGCCAGGCCTTACTCTCGCTGGATGTGAACCTTGAAACCAAATAATTGCCCAAAAAGACGTCAAGTTGTTGCATTGTTTGTAACATTAAACTGAAGCAGCACAACGCATCCTCTTCCTTTTTGCCAGTCACAAATAAAGCCCGTTTCCATTGGCCGACGAAAAGTGTGTAGATTCTTTGTTTTCTCCTAATAGCCCATTTCCACTTTGCGTCAGCAGTGCTGAAGTTGCGTTGATGGCTCCTGACTGTGGATCGGTGACAGCCAGTGGAAATTGGCTATTAGGAGAACACAAAAAATTCTACATGTTTTTCGATGGCCAATGGAAACGGGTCTTTAGCTTTACTTTGCTCCTCATATTCAGCCTTCAAGGATGCACTAATTGGCGCTGACATGGATAGGTTCTACAACAAAACAATGAAATGTATAACAAAATGTTTAATGTATCTTCCCTGCTAATGCATATTGCACAGAATTGCCGAAGGATACAAGCCATACCTTTCAGCCCATGTTTCTGATTAGTAATTGTTTTCTTATCCGTTTTGTTTGCGTTCTTGTTTTTTCCTTTTAGGCTAATGACTTTTTGAGCTTGTATTCTACAACTTAATGGATACATGTGGAGGACAGAAAGCTCTATCATAACAACAAGCTCCGGCTCCTGAATTTATGCTCAGGATTCGAGCAAAGAATGTAAAGCAGCTATTGAATTCATATTTCTAACAACGAAACTGAATCCAACACCTAAAGTGGGATTCACATGATGGGACAAATGGACCTGAGACTGGTGTACTTCACACCTTTGCACCAGTCGGCTATTATTTCCAGCTGGGTACAAAGTTTCACAGATTGGGGTGTCCTTCAGTCTCAGGGTAACATGGCAGATTCAATTCACATGGGAAGACTTAACAGGTACACCCCTACAGCCCTACACAGGGTACACAGGGTACATAGTCGCCGGCTCAGGGTACAGGGTGAGTAGGTGTTATTTGGGACCACTGAGACTCACAGATTGGGGGAGAACATGTGAAATACATTTGTCTCACCAAAGTGCCCCTCTAAATTTTAAACCTGTTTAAAGTCAAAATCTAATGAGATTCTGTTCCTTGTAAAGTGGGATTCACACGAAGGGATTCATGTACCTAACAGGGCTCAAAATCTCATGCGATTTTGTTCCGTTGTAGGGGGAAATGTCTTTAACAATTACAGGGGGAAACACATGTCCCAGGGAAATGAAAACCTATAATTTAGACAAAGAAATTGCATTCGAGTACAGAATTTGGTTTTGTCTCAGAAAAACACCCTGTAAGCTACATGAATCCCATCGTGTGAATCCCACTCAAGGAGTGATTGTAGCCAACAATTGCAAGGGAAAAAAATTGTCTCAGCAAAAAGGCACCCTGTCATTCACACGAGGAGATTGTGTTCCAATACCGAATCTCAACAGGATTTGTCTCAGACAAATGGCCTGTGAGGTATGTGAATCCCACCATGTGAATCCCACTTAACCTAACAACTGAATCACACTGGCATCCAAACAAATACCCATCAATCGGAATGCAACCGTCAGAAATGCTATCATTTTTTTTTTTTTTTAAAGAATAAAATTTTCTCAGAGACAGAGTAGGGGACTGAGTTATGAGACTGAGTCAAGAGAGTTTTATCAGATTGATTTTAAGTAACCGAGGTCTTCGTCCTCACAGTTGACATTGACTTATCTCCTTTGCTGAGCAGAGCGGCCCAGGCTGTCAGACAGTTTCTCACCATGTTGATTCCACATTAAGCCCAATACACATCTACCGATTCAGGTTTAAACGATTAGTTCCCAAATCGTATAGGAGTCGGTGAACTCCTCGCAGGCTAATTACATAACCCCTCGGCCCTTGAAAGCCACCCAATCAAGGGCCATTTACCAACGTTCCGTAGTCAGCGACTGGATTTATAAATATTAGGCGACCGATTTAGGAACATCGAACCACAATACGTCAGCAACAAAAGAACATCCCAAGAGAGTGTGGGGGGTGGGGAAGTTCATTAATCATTGGCTGACCCTTGCCTAGCTGTCCTGTATCTACCGAACACCATGGAGTTGTCCCATTACCTTAATTCCATATAAGGAATACGGTAAGCCGAGTAGCAAATGACTGCATTCGCAGCAAACCCCGACCTTCACCCTGACCTCCTTACATAATATTTTCTCGCGCCTTGGGACGGCTCTGCAGTCGAGAGTTGACCTCGAATCTTAGGGGCCACAACCACCCTCCGAATAGGGCTGACTCTTTTAGGATGCTTCGCCTGAGACAAATTACCGTTCCTGTGTCGCCAACAAAGGTACATCAATGTTCTGAAATCGGTAGATGTTTTTTGGGCTTTAGCGAAGTGTAATTGGCTGTAGATAAAAACAGTCTTGTGTGCAGAGATGTGTACAGGAAGCCATGATTCACACTGCAGAATGCTAGGAGATCTAAATCAACACATCCCTGGTATGTTTGTCCCATAGGCTTAACATAAGGAACTCGTTCTCCATGCCCCTACAAGTATTGCAGTCCTTTCTCAATGGTTTATATCTTGTGTGTTATCCTTTCTATTAGTGTGTGAAGGGGTGAGATAATTATACAGAAAGCAAATCGTTTTGGTCAAAGTCCATGTTCTCCAAATCATTTGAATGCTACAAGATATTTACTCGGCTGTGTCCCTGTTAATATCACTCTGCATCAAACTCGTGTAGGACGATAACTTTGACTGAAACTTATTGGTTTCTTCTTTATTCCTTGCTAACAGTCCATTTCATGACTACATCTACAAACACAAGATACTGTTTATGAAAAGATTCTGGCTCACAAAGACTTGTTCTGCGGACTCTTTGACAATACTTCTTAATTGACATTTAGAAATAACATTTCCGATGAGCTCATTTCAGTTTACAAAATGCCGTTTTTCCAATGTGATCTATAGCCCACAAAACCATATTGCGGACTGAAAACTAGTTATTTTTGACTTGATATACACAATTTGTCATAACTTAGACTGTACAAAAGATAGAGGTTTGCAAAAGGTACCATATTAAACCAGAGATTATGGGCTTTATTGCCATGTATATTTTCGAGTTATTTAGATAATTTATCTGTTTTAATTTTTGAAGTATTTTCTCAGAAATCATGTTAAACGTTCGGCAAAATGTTTGACTTCTAGAATATGAGTGAAGGTTCCATAGAATTCCATATGGAAGCAAAATCCAAACCCAGTTTAATTTGGTAGAGATTGCCCATACGATCATTTTGATACCTTAACTTTTGTTGTACTCACAGTATAAATTAAAAGGGACTGTTTTGTTATCAAAATAGAAAAGTAGTAACTAGCCCTTTTTTGTGGTATCTGCCATATGTCAAAACACTAGCACGTTAGGCAGAAAATGGAGAAGAAAGGCTTTCTTTTAAATGATGCGATATTTTTATGTTGTTATTTCAGAGAATGTTCTTCCTTAAGTTATCATTTACAAACAAATGATTATTTAAACTAATTAGACATGCAGCACCAGTCAATCGATAAGATTTTATAGAATAACCACTGCACGAAAACCACCATTTTATTCATATATACACCATCGCAGAAGTGCATGTATTGGCTGAATTTTGACTGGTTTTTATATATATACGCCCAGGGTTTATCTACGGACGCGTCTTGGCTGTATTTCACACCCGGAATATACGAGAGGAAATATCCTCTCCCCCGACTGCCTCCCGCCCGTTTGTGTTGGTAGAAGTACAGGTGTCCTCAGTAGGAAGCCCTCCCCCCGCCACCTCCCCCCGCCACCCCCCGCCACCTCCTGCCTGCTCTCGATGAAGCCGTCTTCACTGGACGCTTACATCCGCCTACAGATGAGGCGTATACAAACGGGGAATAGGACGACCTTATATACGCAAAAGTCATACTCATATACGCCGGGCGCATTCATATGTAAAATGGTAGTTTTCGTGCAGTGAACACTATTTGAATCCAGATCCCACCATAGTCCCTAACATGCCATCCTGACCTATAATACAGGAGAACAGTGTAATGGTGCTCTGAAAAGGCAATATCCATCATGCTAACAATAGCAATGTTAACTTTATTAGCATTTCATTATATTCATGATGCACGGATAAGCATCTGAAATACATTGCTGCTGCCATGTTTTCATGTCCTCTACCGTCATGGCATTTATAATCTCGATCACTGAATATGATTTTATAAGATAATATCTCCACATATTTAGTGTGTGTGCCATAAGGACGATTTCTCGATGGTTCCAGATCCTGTTTTGGGTGTCTGATTCGATTCTGACAGTGGCTGATTCATGTACCATGGTGTCATTGAACACATTGATTTGGTGAGATTAGTGCCCTCGGGTGCAGTCGGGCCCAGTCGGGCGCAGTCGGGCGCAGTCGGGCGTAGTCGGGCACAGTCGGGAGGACAGTTCCATGTGTCCAAAGCACGCTGATTCTAGTACACCTAATTTTTGCTAGGTGTTTCAACTGGTGGTGTCCTCTGGTGTCCGATGGGAACAACATGAAAAGTGTTAATATGGCCCCTATCCTTAAGTCGACTATTGTTCACCAATTAATGGTGTATAGATCATACAATGAGACCACCACCGAACGTCTTCTGTCGGTATGAACATGTCAAATGCAGCAGAAACAAGGCATACACTGCACCGTAACCGATCTCTTAAGGGCCGATTCCACCAACAGGTTAGATTTGCCGTGGTATATCTTGGTATGTCTTGTAGTGTCTTACTGTGTCGCAATGTGTCGTACCTCACTTGTCTCAAAACGTAGCCGTGCGATGTCGGATGTATATTTTGGTGCTCCACCACCGCGACACCTCAAGACACATCGCGACAAATAGGCACCCGATGATTCAATCCTAGCCCGATCTAGCAAGACAACCAAATCGGGCTGAATCTTGCTGCATCGTGTGTGTTACCGTGGTGCAGTCTGTGGCACCACCGACGGACTTATAGGCCTATTTCCATCGGCCGATTTTTTTGTGCAACGATCTGCAGTCAGGAACCACCGACACAAGATCGGTGAATGGAAATGGCCCGGACCTATACTGGTGTCAGACAAATTTAGCGAAGATTATGCAATAACACCACCACACGACGAACCCATCAAATTTTTTAATTTTAAAAATTTTTTTTTTTTTAGTTTTTTATTTATACTAGAGTTGTTCCGTAAGATGTATTAATTCCCGGAGCTCCAGTCTTCAGTTCCTCCGCCTAAAGAATGTCTACTGAGTAGACTCACAAAAACATTCTTGGTTACTAAAAAGATCTACACCGTTTTCGTCGGCCAATGGAAACGGGCCTTTAAGAGTATTAAAAAAAGTCTCCACCGTTTTCGTCGGCCAATGGAAACAAGGGCTGACATAGTGCGGAGTAGCTTACTTTGTTTCCCCAATAGATATTATCTCAACCCTGGTATTTTGTCTCACAGACTTAACATTGGGAACTCGTTCTCCATGCCCGCACGAGTATTGCAGCCCGTTCTCCTTGGTCTATATGCTGAGTGTCGTCCTTTGTTTAACCCTTTAAGGACGAATGATGCCTTGAGGCATCAACCAGCCCAGGCCTAATGATGCCTTGAGGCATCAACCGCCCAAGGCCGAATGATCCCTCAAGGCATCATTTCTCTTAAACCTATAAAATTGTTTTTGACATGGAAATGATTTATCAAAATACATGAAATCTTCAGAAAATGTAGTCTGTATACTATCAAAATTGATATAAGTAAGCTAAAATAAGTGAAATATTATTGATTACCAATATATCACGTGATGGAATATCAAAATATGACTTTATCCAAAATGTGTTCTTCCTCTAGAGATATACACTATCACTAGCACCCGTCCTTATGGTGACAGCTCTGCCACAGGTGGCCGTCCTTAAAGGGTTAAGCCTGTTCTGGGATGAGATGAATACAGAAAGCGACTCACTTTGCTCCTTATTCTCCAACTCGTTTGAACGCTACGTGATATTCACTCGCCTGTCGCCTCGTTTATATCACTCCGCATCAAACTCGTGGAGAACAAGGACTGGTACCAAAACTTGTTGGTTTCTTTTTTTAAGGGCACAATCCATCAGGCCGATTTCTCACCCGATCAATTGTTCCTGGGCCCTTAAGAGGAAGCTCACGTATTGTAATTTATTTAATTCTGATAATAATAGTTTAATAAATGACCATTTTCAGAGATTTGAGAAATTCTAGGGCATCAGATAATAATCGGCGATTGTCTGGCTACGGAATCGGCTACCATCGGTCCAGTGGAACACCCCCTTTAATCACATGATGAAGCTAAATATTAATCTTTGATACTGACGTGCAGTGTCTGGCACCACCGACAGACATTTAGGAGAATAAATACACAATATTACCATGATTTCAATCTGAGTGGCCGTATTCTCCGCGTAGTTGACGCGTAGTAAAACTCCGGGCGATAGCGAGGAGTATTTCGTAGTGTAAACTACAAGGAGAATACGGCCACACAGATTGAAGTCATGCTAATGTTGTATTTATTACTCACCTTTCGAGTTATTATTAGGGAAAAAGATCTTGTGTCAGACAGAGGAGGTGCAATAAGAAATTTGACCCTAGCGCCGTGCTTTGTTTATATGAATTAGTTCCTATAATGCCCATCAGGTGGCAGAAAAAGCTGTATTCTCCTAGGAGATTCCGGAGGTCCATATTCTACTCAGCAGCGATCTGTGAGCTTAGCATGGAGACTCCGTACTCGGTGGGTAATAAAAAAAAGATCTCCATCGTTTTCACCAGCCAATGGAAACGGGTTTTTAGGTATGAGAGCTGACATAGCGCGAAGTAGCTGACTTTGTATCTCCAATAGCTGTACCACCTCGGAATGCGCTCCAGACATGACATTAATCTGAGGGTGTCACTGACTTCAGACGAGTAATGGTGCAGTGGTTTCAGAAGCCGTCAATGGGCTGTCACTACCCTGTCATAAAGCTGTCACCATGCTGTCACCATGCTGTCAATACGGTGTGAGGCTGGCTCACCCAACACTAGGGATCAGGCTTTGTGGGAATCAAATTGCAGGCAAATTGCGCTGCCTATAAAAGGGTCTCCACTTCAAATGCTGCCTCTCTCCCCTCCCACCACCCTGCCCTGCCTGACAAAGGAGCAATCAGCATGATCCCACACCACCATTTCTTATCCTTCCTCTCCCCACTTTCCTCGAAAGGTCGAAATGGCGGAACCTTCGCAAGAAAAATATCAGAATTGCTGCCTTTCAGCACTTCAGGGACTTCTCAAGTGCTATTCTGATTTCTTTTGAGTTTACTTCCCACAGTATGAATATGTAATTTTTATTTTTTTTTAGATAGAGCACAGCATTTATTTTCCATTATACAGCATACAGTACATTGCATCATTTCCTTGTTGTCTTTTCCTCATGTTTATCTGACAGTACACTCGCGGCAGTCTCTTACACACATCTTTCGTCTTGCTCCCTTTTTTGATATTTTAACTTTATAATTACCTGGTTACCTGGTATACCTCTACCCCTTACTGGACTACAACATTCAGGTCTTCCTATTCTATATTGCCACCATTTTTCCAATTTACTGCACTACTGATTCTTTATATATTTATCAGTCATTCAATATTTGATTTTCAGGGATACTCTATCTGTTCTGCTTAGCCTCCTTCTCCTTGGGTGACATCTTCTGTTTTCCTCTTCATCATGCTTTTCCATCTCCTGCTCTCTTCAATATAGGCATATTGTTCCATAGGGATCGCATGGGAAATAGCTGTGCCCCCCTCTAGAGTGCCTTGGAATGTCTGTCAATATTTGATGATCAATTATTCATGTTTCGCAGTGGACCATGGATAACCTCGGGTAGTCCCTGTGGGAGGGAATTGAGCCAGCTATCACCAAGAGGCTACTAAATCACACTCAGGGTAAGCATATGACCTTTTTAACAATAAACGCACAAGGGAGGTCCACTCCTTGGACTCCCTTTATCTGATTTATTTGGGTTTTTTTCAATTTGAGCTTACTTCTCTTTATTTTCAGTATTTTTATGTGTTGGACATGTGACTTTCTCACAAACTTTACATGTGACTATCGCTCGTAGTTTACATATGACTTTCCCTCGTAGTTTACATGTGACTATCCCTCGTAGTTTACATGTGACTATCCCTCAAAGTTTACATGTGACTTTCCCCCATAGTTTACATGTGACTATCCCTCGTAGTTTACATGTGACTTTCCCTCGAAGTTTACATGTGAATTTCCCTCATAGTTTACATGTGTCAATCCCAAAAAGCTATAGGATCGTCCATTAAAGATTTCTATATTTCTTAGTATTTTAGTTCAAATATAACATCTAGATCTGTCTTTTCAATATGATCATACCCTGAGATTATATCTTATCATTACATTGGTTATCAATCCTTTGGTTATCAATCTAATATGGATTACATGATTGTCTTCCTCCTACTATATAAGCTTGCTCAATTTTTTTAATTTTTTTTTTTAATAACGACATCGTAATCACACTTATATAGCGTGATGATTGACAGGACAGGGTACATATATGTTGATAAACAAAAACAGTTATTCTACAGTCTTATAAGGAGACTATACATTGCCTAAGGGTTAGAGTGGTCACATATAGGCTTCCAGCGTACTGCAAAAGGACGATCCCTTCACTATCTGTGTGCTATTCCCTGTGATATGGTGAATGGAGCAGAGGACCAGAGGAGCAGAGGACCAGTGTCTCAGGGTCTTAGAGGCATGCTCAGCTGACCATGACCGATCACTCAAGACCGAAATACCTCAAGACCCACTGGTGCTTGACCCTATACTCAGGCAGTTGACTGGGTGCAAGTGGGTTACAGAAAACTATCCAAAGACTGAATGTAACCCAAACCTTTTAATTGTTATTCATTTATTTTTGAATGCTCATTCAATTCTGTGGGCTCCCTTTATTCATTCTTAACCCTTTAAGGGCGGGTACCTGTGTCAATAGTATGTGGTAGAGGGCGGGTACTAGTGCTAATGTATACCGCCAGAGGGCGGGAGGTTTCAGGCCTATAGTGATAGTTCTATAGTTTAGGATGTGATAGAATATGCATGAATTCATTAATCTTATTGTCCATTTTACTCAGAATCATTACTTGTGTGTTGCATCTATATTTTGTGAAAATTTCACAATTATACATCCAATATTTCCCATTTTATCCGACCAAAAACGAAATTTTGCGAATCTTAAAAAATGATGCCTTTTGGCATCACCCGCCCCACCACGATTGTTGCCTTTTGCCATCACCCAACCAAGCGCAGGTGATGCCATATGGCGTCACCCACCGTGAATAGGATAAATTCCTATGCATTGTGTAATCTCAACATATACAGAGAAGAAGTTCTGCCGATCACAACACAACATTAATAACATATTTGCGGGTACATCCATCATGATATTTAGAATATGATGAATGGAGCATGATTAAGGCACTGCATAGTCTTTTAGAGCATGCTTGCACGCGCTAAATACATCATCTAGAGGTTAGAGTGGTCACATTGAACTTTCAGTGTGCTTCCAAAAAACTATCCCTTTACTATATGCATGCTGTTCATGTAATAGTGAGAACAGAGCAGGGAGCCAGTGTCTCAGGGTCTTAAAGGCATGCCCAGCTGACCATGACCAATCACTCAAGACCAAAATACCCGCTGGTGCTTGATGTGTCTGGATCCTAGACTCAGGCAGTTGCAGAAATAGCAAGTTGACTGGGTGCAAGTGGGTTACAGAAAGTTATCCATAGGCTACATCTGACTCAAACCTTTTAACTGTTATTCATTTATAATTGCACGCTCATTCATCTGTGATGAACATTTGCTCCTAGTTTTGTATTTTGGTGACACTTAACATATATGAGAGGCAATACTGGGACCTGTTTCACTAGTTTCGTGACATGTCTGTGACACCATACAGACATTGGGGTTATCTAGTTTCATGACAACACAAGTAGCTGCCTTTCGGAAAAGACAGACCCCAAACATAAGAATTAGACAGATCTACACATCATGGACCTGTTTCACTAGTTTCATGACAAAAGTGAAGACAGACATGAACAGCGGCACCAACAGTGCAAGCAAGAATGGACAAAACGTCTAATGTCTAATTCTTATAAACTGGACACACCATCTAGACGCCATCTAGACATGTAACAAAACTAGTAAAACAGGTCCCAGGTATGATTCTTGTAGAACATACTAAAAGTATACCTCACAACAGTTCTCACATTCAAGAAATTTAAGTCATATAATATTCAAGAAATGAATTTCATAAAACAAATTACTTGCTTGGAATAGCAGCAGAATATGTTCTCTATTTTAGAAATGAGCTCAATTATCTTCAGCTTAAGCCGGATGCCCATCTACCAATTTAGGGTTGAACGATTAGTTCCCAAATCGTATAGGAATCGGTCACCTTGTCGTTGGCAAATTCCGTTACTCCTCGCTCGACCGGCGGCCCTATAGGAGAGGGGGTGGAGGGTATTAGTCCTAGGGAAATCAGTCTACACCTACTGACATATATACGCACACTTATAAAATTGGTATATTGTCCACTGATCGCTGGGGGAGGGCAAAAACCACAACTTGTCGGCGACAAAAGTACGTCTGAAGGAGGTGGTTCACTAATCGTTGGGTAGCCCCGCTAGCTGTCCTACATCTACCGACTCCGTTAGGATACCTCACCTGGACAAATTACCTTCCGTTTGTTGCCGACAAACGCACATAAATGTTCCGAAATCGGTAGATGGGCATTGGGCTTTACCTTTCAGTAATCAAGGGTAAGATCCTTTTATACAGAGGAGTAAAGGAAAACAAGAAACAACGATGCAGGGATAGGACAGAGACGCTGAAAAGAGGGGACAAATACAAGAAAAAAACAAAGATTGGACCCATATTTTTGGAGCAAATTCCAGCAGGTAATAAAAGGCAGCGGTAATTGAAATCGCTGATTGGCTGTAAAGTGTGTGATAAATAATATCGCTCAGTGAAAAAATGGAAATGACTATGAATGTAGCAGCAGCAATATAAATACCATCAGGGACCTATTTCAGTAGTTTTGTGACATGTCTAGATGGCATCTGTGACACCATACGGACAGATCAAAAGATTGCAATCGATGACACGCGGAGTTTCACTCATTTCTCGTAGGAATTAAGCAATGACACTTTAACATGAATAGGGGATACATATAACCTATAATCGTTCCAAATATGAAGAAGATTGGCCACTCCGATTTTCTGATATTTGCTAGTCTTTTTCCGCTGTTGCTTGCACTGTTGGTGCCGCTGTTGATGTATGTCAAGGCCTAATGTCACGAGCCTACTGAAACAGGTCCCAGGTGGAACAAAGTGGTTACTAACTCATTTCAGCAACTAGGTTGTCTACATATCCCATGCCAAAACGAAAGAATCCTGCGGCAATTTGCTAAACATAATTTTCCTTCATGTACTTAAGATTTGCATTCCAGGATGTTGAATAACCATTATAAATGTGTGTATATCAGCTGCGAACAGTCTGGCAGTGCAATGGGTTTTGAAAATGAACAAATGATGACACATTATTACATACTTATGGCCAAACGCCAAGTATATATTATTACATACCTATGTGCGAATGTCAGTGAAATACTACCCGCTGGCAGGGGTGCAGTATAAAAGATGTTCGGGCGCACTGCGCCCGTAGTGAATATTCGGGCGCACTATGACCATTGGGTCAATTGGTACATTTAAGAAGAACATAAAAGGCGGGGTTTTTTATATTTAGGTATGTAATAATAAGAAAACGTAGTGACTGAGCCAGAAGGGATGCAATTCTTTGGCTTTTTATACCATAAATACGTCCCTCCGCTTGCAGCGTCGGGACGTATTAATGGTATAAAAAGACCTCGAATTGCCATCCTTTCGGGCTCAGTAACCATGTTTTCTCTTACTACCCGCTGCTAGGGGTGCAGTATGCATAATGTTCGGGCGTACTGAGATGTATAGTGAATGAGCTATGGGGTCAATGACTTAATAAATGAATAAAATGGCAAATATTTTGTGTCTTTTAGGTATGTAATAATAAGAGAACATAGTGACTGAGCCGTAGGGATGCCATTCTGGGCCTTATCCTACCCCTAATAAAAAACGCCATAGGCTTAACATGGGATTTGTTTATGTCACTGGCTGTGACATAAAGTGTTGTTTATGCCACTACTTTCTAATACTGAAAAAATGTAGAAACGGGGTAGGATAAAATCTAGACGCCACTCGTTTGAGTTTGAGTTTACTTATGTCACTCATTTTGTTGGCTCCATAATGTCACTCATCTTCGACTCGTAACATTATGGAGCCAACAAAATGCGTGGCATAAATAAACTCAGACTCAAACTCGTGTCGTTTCTTGATATTATATGATATAAATACGTCCCTCCGCCTCCAGCGTTGGGACGTATTTTATGGAATATAAAAGAACCCTTAAAAAGACATTCCTTCGGGCTCAGTAACCTTGTTTTCTCTTTGTCAAACAACAGCAGAGAACAGAACAAGCTGATGTTATCACATTTTACCTGGTGAGTTCTACATTGAAAGGAGCAGCTATTGACAGAAGAAAACTCTACATCGCACATGTGATTTAGCTGCATTTCTTGCTTTATAAAACCAGTAGATTTTTTTGTGACCGATTCGAGGAGAGTTTATGCTGACAATATAGACTCCACCCGATACAAAACCATTCCCTGCTCGTGAGATAATGTTACCTTAAAGCCAATGCCCATCTACCGATTTTGGAACATTTATATACGTTGTCGGCGACAAACGGGCGGTAATTTGTCTCAGGCAACCCATCCTAACAGAGTCGGTAGATGTAGCATAGCTAGGCAAGGCTTCCCACCGATTAGTGAACCACCGCCTTCAGACGTCCTTTTGTCACCGACAAATTGTGGTTTTCAATGTTCCAAAATCGATGGGGATCAGTTTATCAACATGTTGATAAATGTAGTCGGCGACGACGGAACTTTGGGAAATAAGGGTTGATTGGTTGGCCGACACGGGCCGACGCAGTAGATACAGTAATCGCTTGGTGAGGCTTGTAGGGGGTGCCACACTCGGTTTCTTTGGTTTTGCCCTCCCCTAGCAATTAGTGGACCATACACCGATTTAATCAGTGTGCGGGTCGGGTAAGGGGTTACGTAATTTGCCTGCGACAAGGTGACCCACTCCTATACGATTTGGGAACTAATCGTTCATACCGAAATCGGTAGATGGACATCCGGCATTATCCCCGAACCATTACTAATCATCAAATGGGAAACTGCTGTACCAGGAAGAATTATACACATATATACATATTAGCATGAAACATCACGAAATTTCACATGATTGTTTATATGGCATGAGTTGTCTTCACGGCATGATATCACGAAGTGGAGCCGAGTGAAATCTGTAGCGGAAGACAACGAATCGCATGTAAACAATTATTATATTAAATTGAGTGATGTTTAGATTTTATCCTACACTCTCACATGTTTTTAACTTCATATGTCACCAGTGGCATAGAGATATTTTATGGCATAACCGTGGCATACAGGCCCACCATGTTCAGTCTATGGTGATTTATATGAGGGGTAGGATAAATACAAATATATGACTATTGTATCTGTTTTATGGCTACAATATAACACTCATCAACGCTTGGGCACTTCAATTCTCGTGTTGTTGTGATTCCGATACGCGGTCGTTACAATATATATAAAGATCTGTCTGTCTGTCTCTCTCTCTCTCTCTCTCTGTCTGTCTCTGTCTGTTTCTGTCTGTCTCTGTCTCTGTCTCTCTCTCTCTCTCTCTCTCTCTCTCCCTGGAGTATCTTCTCTTCTTGAACGAACGTACGTTCATTCATAAAATATCTTCTCATACAACATTTAATAGAATAAATCGTATAGACTGTAGTTTATCGTTGGAGCCATATCGTCCACCTACTACGATAGAAATTTAAACCTACCGATATGGCACCAATACAAAAAGTAAATATCGGAGACATATCGTGAAGGTGCAAAATCGTAGACAAATTTCTAGACATGCCAATCCACTACACATCGTAAGGGTTCTTTTGGTGCCTAATCACAGAAACGCGGTCAACTGCCCCGATATGAGGTGACCTTCCGACGTTGAAGGTGCATCGTAGACCATATCGGATGCCGGGCCTTTAACCGGGCACCCACCAACGCCGATACATACACAATAATGACTGGTTTTGTGTAGTGGCCGTAATCTCCGAGTAGTTGACGCGTAGTAATATCCGAGCGATTAGCGAGGATATTACGTCGTCAACTACGAGGAGATTATGGTCACTCATATACAAAACCAGTTGTTATTGTATTTATTACCCACCTACAAGATTAATAACAAATCTATTGCAATTAAAAAAATTCTGTAAGGCATTTAGCTCCATACACCACCACACTGTCAAGCGTGGCAGTAGTTCGGTGTAGACTTACACCAATAATATAGTTCGCCATTAACTTGTGATTTTTCCTTGCAAAGTGAGTTATGACAGTGATTTCTGATGGTAAATGAGATTATTATGATTGATTCTAAAAAATTAGCATTGAATAAACCTTCAAGAAACTTATTTCGAAGTACATGATGATTCAACCTCCTTATGGATAGGACTATTTTTCCGGAATCTCCTGCAGGAGATTCTGACATACCAGAATCTCCAGGTAGCTGTTACCAGGTGCCCTAGATACATTTCCTATGGAGACTCAGTAATCGGTGGGTAATAAACGCCGACTGGCACCAATACAAAATGACCATATCGTAGCGTATCGGTGCGCATCGGTGCGCATCGTAACGTGTTGGGAGGGTGCATGAAAAAGGTACCATGGTCCCGATACACCCTGATATAGCTCACGATGCAACCAGCATAATCAACCATTTTTCCTTTATAATTCCCGAAATAATGCAAATTTATGATTGATCATTTATGTGTAGATACAAAACAATATTATATGATATTTCATAATAATATTCAATGAAAAAAATGTGTTCCAATTTGAAGTATGATATGATCGATTTGAGACCTTTATCTATTATCAAATTTCACCATATTTGTAAGGCGGTATTATCATTATATATTCCAGATATTCTGAAAATTACATATGTATAATTTTCTGTTGATTATTTCATATGATTTCCCGTTCAAAGTGTCACTGATACCTTCCGACATGCTCCGACGCGCTCCGACCCGCCACGACAATCGATATATGATCGATTGTCGTAGACTCTCTACGATACGAGTTTTTTTATCGTAGCGCGTCGGTGCGCGTCGGTGCGCGTCGGTGCGTTATCGTAGAAACCTGACCAACTGCCCCGATATGCTCTACGCTTTTGCTACGATATGGATTTTGTATTGGGAGGTAAATATCGGCCCGCGTCGGGAGCTCGGTGGACCCCCCCCCCCCCCCCCACTGATAACTGATTTTAGATATCATTAGTCATTGCACACAATGCAGCCCATAGAAATGCTAAATAACGAACATTAAGTCTCCACTCTCCAAGCTGAGGAAACGGAGGGGGGATTCAAGCAATACTAAACCGTTGCTAGGAGAGTCTTTATGGTTGTCGGCTACAGTTACACATATTGTCTTGTCAGCGGATACTAAAAGGAGCGTAATAATAAAAGGAACAGGTGTTTTGTGCAGTTGAAACACAGATACTGCCACAGTGTTCGAGATTCGGAAAAACTAAATAGGCAATAATTGCCGCCAGCTGTGACTGTTGATTGTCTATTATTATTGTCCATGCTCCATTCTGTGCTTCATCTGTAGCTCTAGCTTGTTGCAAACATTGTGATACGCTATTCCCCCAGGGGTACAGTCAGCCCACTTTTTTTTTTTTTTAAGTTTATTTCTGACGAATAACATGCACTTCACAGAAAAACAGACCGTGATCTTCCATTGCTTCCGTCACATGAGGACAGACAATGACAATACAGTGGCATGTTGTAGACAAGATACATAACGACAGTGAGGTACAGAAAAACACAAAGATCTCACAGAGGGTCGCATGGTTTAAGTGACTGTATGGTAAGCATACCGAATTTGTCTACAAAATATTCAATTATCCTTCATTTCATACAGAATATATTCATGTACACAGAACACCACAATACCTAGCCACAGCATACTTTATATCCTTAGTCATAATGACTACATTACAGATATTTAACCATACAGTAATACTAGCATGTTACATGCAACATTTGGATATGTACATACATGTACAATTTGTAATCTATCCAGGGGCTCCTTGGATAATCTAGGATCGTACATGAAGACTCTTTTCTGTACCTAGTATATACAAGGTTTGATAATATTTAAGTGTGTTCGTTTATAGCCGTCCATAAGGTCATCCATAAAGTGTTGAATTAAGTTGACTTACATCGTCCCTAGATCTCCTTGTCGTACAGAAAAGGGTCTACATTAGAGTGGCTCCAGTCCCTGCATCGTATGTCTACCCTCCTCACTGGGATACAGGGATACTGGCTCCAGTCCCTGCAGCCTATGTCTACCCTCCTCGTTGGGATACAGGGACTGGTATTATTGGTAATGGTGTTAGATTTCTGGCGCTGTTTAACTCCATGATTCCCAACACTCTCCATACAGATATCCTGGCTACTGGTCAGGATATCTGCTGGGGGATTGATACTATCTCCCTTTGATCTCAATCAAGTCACAGTCAGGAGCAGGAAATGTATTGCTAAGACAACACAGACCGGCAGGGAATTAGAGGAGGGGAGTGGGGAATAGGAGGAAGTATAGGGTTACAGGGAGTAGCTTGGAGCCATAAACAGGAGATTCTGTTCATAGTGGACAAGTCTTTGATTCATGGGCCAGTCAGAGAAGGATACATACTTTAATGAACTATATTCTTATTGTGTTGCATCATTTAATGAATGTTCATAATCAAAGACTTGTGCAAGTCTAGGGTGGGGTACGATCCTAAATCATTCAACAGGCCCCAGGGGGCCGTTGAATAAAGTTTGTTCCGTTCTGTTGTTGGTGCAAGACGATACGATTAGGCCCGGATCCAGCTACTACGATATGGCTCCGATATGGTCTACCATGCACCTCCCGATAAAAAGTCAAAATCGCGTCAGGCGGTCACCTAATATCGGGGCAGTTGACCACGTTTCACTGAAATAAACCCTTACAATGCGTGGTGGATTGGCATGTCGAGACATATGTCTACGATCTTGCACCTTCCCGATATGTGTCCAATATTGATTTTTTTGTATCGGTGCCATATCGGTGGGTCTAAATTTCTATCGTAGTAGGTGGACGCCAGGCCTTACACCCATCCTCAGACACAGTCTTAGGCCTGGCGTCCACCTACTACGATAAAAATTTAGACCTACCGATATAGCACCGATACAAAAAGCAAATATCGGAGGCATATTGGGAAGGTGCCATTTCGTAAACAAATGTCTAGACATGCTAATCTACAATGCACCTCAATGGGGTTTTTGTCGGTGCCTAATCGCAGAAATGTGGTCAACTGCCCCGATATTAGGTGACCTTCCGACCTTCTACCCAAAATCGCTCAATGGAAACGACCCAGCTCGTAAAATGACCCAGGACTTTTCTGTTTAGATAATGCAATGTGGCGACGCCCTCCACTGAGTGAAATCTACTACCCTCACCGATTTTCCGATACCGACACACAGTCGGTATCACTACTGACAAACTTTCTGGGTAACTAAAAAATTCTACACCCTTTTCGTCGGCCAATGGAAACAGGTGCTTTTCTTATTTAAATTGTACCTAATAGTGAGACTTCACTATTTTCGCACGTGAGACACTGTTGTCAAATAGGCTCACGATACACACCGATTAGCTACAAATCATCACACATGTTGGATCGTATCAGAAGGCCTACGATTCATGTTTTTAATCGGGGTCCAATCATAAGCCAAAAAAAGGTTTTTCGTCAGCCAATGGAAACGGGCCTTTAGGGGAACTCAATTAATCTACACCGTTTTCATCGGCCAATGGAAAAGGGCCTTTAGGCGAACTCAAAAAATCTACATGGTTTTCGTAGGCAAATGGAAAAGGGCCTTTAAGCGAACTCAAAAAATCTACCTCGTTTTCGTAGGCAAATGGAAACAGACCTTTAGGAGAACTAAAAAAATCTACACCGTTTTCGTCAGCCAATAGATATGGGCCTTTAGGAGAACTCAAATAATCTACACGTTTTCGTCGGCCGATGGAAACGGGCCTTTAGGGGAACTCAAATAATCTCTGCCGTTTTCGTCAGCCAATGGAAACGGGCCTTCAGAGGAACTCAAATAATCTACACCGTTTTCGTCAGCCAATGGAAACGGGCCTTTAGAAGAACTAAAATAATCTACACCATTTTCATCAGCCAATGGAAACGGGCCTTTAGGGTAACTTAAAAAATTTCTGCTATTTTCGTCATCCAATTGACAAGGACCTTAAGGGGAACTTAAATAATCTACACCATTTTCATCAGCCAATCGAAACGGGCCTTTAGGGGAACTCAAATAATGTACACCGTTTTCGTTGGCTGATGGAAAGGGGCCTTTAGGCGAACTCAAATAATCTACACCGTTTTCGTCAGCCGACCATTTTCGTCGGCCGATGGAAACAGGCCTTTAGGGGAACTCAAATAATCTACACCATTTTCGTCGGCCAATGGAAAGGGGCCTTTAGAGTAACTCAGAAAATCTCTGCCATTTTCGTCAGCCAATTGACAAGGACCTTTAGGGAAACTCAAATAATCTACACCGTTTTTATCAGCCAATGGACACTGGCCTTTAGGGGAACTAAAATAATCTCCGCCATTTTCGTCGGCCAATGGAAACGGGCCTTTAGGGGAACTCAAATAATGTACACCGTTTTTGCTGGCCGATGAAAACGGGCCTTTAGGAGAACTCAAAAAATCTCCACCATTTTCGTCGGCCAATGGAAACAGGCCTTTAAGGTAACTCAAAAAATCTCCACCATTTTCGTCGGCCAATGGAAATGGGCCTTTAGGGTAACTCAGAAAATCTCTGCCGTTTTCGTCAGCCAATGGAAACGGGCCTTTAGGGGAACTAAAATAATCTACACCGTTTTCATCAGCGAATGGAAACAGGCCTTTAGGGGAACTAAAATAATCTCCGCCATTTTAGTCGGCCAATGGCAACGGGCCTTTAGGGGAACTCAAATAAACTACACCCTGGAAACGGGCCTTTAGGGTAACTAAAAAAATCTCTGCCGTTTTCGTCAGCCAATGAAAACGGGCCTTTAGATGAACTCAAATAATCAACACCGTTTTCGTCAGCCAATGGAAACGGCCCTTTACAGAGAGCATCCTCTTCACCCTCTCTGCCTTTCCGACTGTCTCCTGACTGCTTCTGACATGTTTAAACTCCTCGCCCACTCCAGGCCCGCGGCGGGGCGAGCGGCCGACATGCCGAGTGGGGTTTTTGGAGGGCGGGAGACGATTGGCTCCGTCTCTCTAAAGATCTGTGATTGAGAACTCTGACGGGCTTTGTTCTGGTTGATCGATGATCCTGTCTCCACCTCCCCAACACCGCACGCAGCTTAGTGCCTGCTTTCACCGCCTGAGGCGCATCGGGGAAAAGGCCTTATTTTATTATAGCAGCGAAAGTTATGATAACTACGCCAACTTTGATGTTGGGAAATTCTGCTTTAAGTTTTAATGGTGTTTTTTGATGATTGTTAGAGTTATCAACGGATTTTAGACGGATGAATGAAGGTTTTGCCATTTAAGTATCACCTGATAACTTTTTTTGATTTTTTTTAAAGGTTTTCATTGGATAAGCTCCGATACAAATAAGCGGTACCCAGTTTGGCCATGTATACTACTGTTTGGTAGTACCGCTGGGTTTGTTATATGTAATAATGAAATGACACTTATTACGGTTTTGGAAGATTTTATAATCAAAATTAATAATATAACATTGTTTCTTTCATATATCATAGACTTTGATAACTAATGGTAAATGAAATGAACAACAGTGGTGCCCCCTGGTAGCAAAGGTCAGAATCATTGGATAGTGTTGTAAATACAACAGAATCAGGCGTATATATGACCTATATGTGACCGCAACATGGACACTTATATACGTCTATAGATAAGACGTATACACAACAGAAAATAGGACTACCTTGAATGCGCAAAATGATACCTACATACATATGTAAAATAGGGGTTTTCGTGCAGTGAATGCCATGTTGTAAAGTAAAGTGTCATCGTACAATTAAACTAACTTTTATTGATGTTTCTGATAGATATTATGGCGATTAACAGTGAGAAAAAACTTCCTCCAGTTCTCGGTATCTGTCTTCCTCTTGGAGCTGTGGCCCCTCTACATGCACCCCTCTCGTAAGATCTCACACTCTCTAAGTGGTATTCTGTACTCCCACTACATGCACCCCTCTCATAAGACCTCACACTCTCTAAGTGGTATTCTGTACTCCCTCTACATACACCCCTCTCGTAAGATCTCACACTCTCTAAGTGGTATTCTGTACTCCCTCTACATGCACCCCTCTCGTAAGATCTCACACTCTCTAAGTGGTATTCTGTACTCCCACTACATGCACCCCTCTCTTAAGACCTCACACTCTCTTGGTGGTATTCTGTACTCCCTCTACATACACCCCTCTCGTAAGATCTCACACTCTCTAAGTGGTATTCTGTACTCCCTCTACATACACCCCTCTCATAAGATCTCACACTCTCTTAGTGGTATTCTGTACTCCCTCTACATACACCCCTCTCGTAAGATCTCACACTCTCTAAGTGGTATTCTGTACTCCCTCTACATACACCCCTCTCATAAGATCTCACACTCTCTTAGTGGTATTCTGTACTCCCACTACATACACCCCTCTCATAAGACCTCACACTCTCTAAGTGGTATTCTGTACTCCCACTACATACACCCCTCTCATAAGATCTCACACTCTCTTAGTGGTATTCTGTACTCCCACTACATACACCCCTCTCATAAGACCTCACACTCTCTAAGTGGTATTCTGTACTCCCACTACATACACCCCTCTCATAAGATCTCACACTCTCTTAGTGGTATTCTGTACTCCCACTACATACACCCCTCTCATAAGACCTCACACTCTCTAAGTGGTATTCTGTACTCCCACTACATACACCCCTCTCATAAGACCTCACACTCTCTAAGTGGTATTCTGTACTCCCACTACATACACCCCTCTCATAAGACCTCACACTCTCTAAGTGGTATTCTGTACTCCCACTTCATACACCCCTCTCATAAGATCTCACACTCTCTAAGTGGTATTCTGTACTCCCACTACATACACCCCTCTCATAAGACCTCACACTCTCTAAGTTGTATTCTGTACTCTTACTACATACACCCCTCTAATAAGACCTCACACTCTCTAAGTGGTATTCTGTACTCCCACTACATACACCCCTCTCAAAAGATCTCACACTCTCTAAGTGGTATGCTGTACTCCCACTACATACACCCCTCTAATAAGACCTCACACTCTCTAAGTGGTATTCTGTACTCCCACTACATACACCCCTCTAATAAGATCTCACACTCTCTAAGTGGTATTCTGTACTCCCACTACATACACCCCTCTCATAAGACCTCACACTCTGTGAGTGGTATTCTGTACTCCCACTACATACACCCCTCTAATAAGATCTCACACTCTCTAAGTGGTATTCTGTACTCCCACTACATACACCCCTCTAATAAGATCTCACACTCTCTAAGTGGTATTCTGTACTCCCACTACATACACCCCTCTCATAAGACCTCACACTCTGTAAGTGGTATTCTGTACTCCCACTACATACACCCCTCTAATAAGATCTCACACTCTCTAAGTGGTATTCTGTACTCCCACTACATACACCCCTCTCATAAGACCTCACACTCTGTAAGTGGTATTCTGTACTCCCACTACATACACCCCTCTCGTAAGATCTCACACTCTCTAAGTGGTATTCTGTACTCCCTCTACATGCACCCCTCTCGTAAGATCTCACACTCTCTAAGTGGTATTCTGTACTCCCACTACATGCACCCCTCTCTTAAGACCTCACACTCTCTTGGTGGTATTCTGTACTCCCTCTACATACACCCCTCTCGTAAGATCTCACACTCTCTAAGTGGTATTCTGTACTCCCTCTACATACACCCCTCTCATAAGATCTCACACTCTCTTAGTGGTATTCTGTACTCCCTCTACATACACCCCTCTCGTAAGATCTCACACTCTCTAAGTGGTATTCTGTACTCCCTCTACATACACCCCTCTCATAAGATCTCACACTCTCTTAGTGGTATTCTGTACTCCCACTACATACACCCCTCTAATAAGATCTCACACTCTCTAAGTGGTATTCTGTACTCCCACTACATACACCCCTCTCATAAGACCTCACACTCTGTGAGTGGTATTCTGTACTCCCACTACATACACCCCTCTAATAAGATCTCACACTCTCTAAGTGGTATTCTGTACTCCCACTACATACACCCCTCTAATAAGATCTCACACTCTCTAAGTGGTATTCTGTACTCCCACTACATACACCCCTCTCATAAGACCTCACACTCTGTAAGTGGTATTCTGTACTCCCACTACATACACCCCTCTAATAAGATCTCACACTCTCTAAGTGGTATTCTGTACTCCCACTACATACACCCCTCTCATAAGACCTCACACTCTGTAAGTGGTATTCTGTACTCCCACTACATACACCCCTCTAATAAGATCTCACACTCTCTAAGTGGTATTCTGTACTCCCACTACATGCACCCCTCTCATAAGACCTCACACTCTGTAAGTGGTATTCTGTACTCCCACTACATACACCCCTCTAATAAGATCTCACACTCTCTTAGTGGTATTCTGTACTCCCACTACATACACCCCTCTCATAAGACCTCACACTCTGTAAGTGGTATTCTGTACTCCCACTACATACACCCCTCTAATAAGATCTCACACTCTCTAAGTGGTATTCTGTACTCCCACTACATGCACCCCTCTCATAAGACCTCACACTCTCTAAGTGGTATTCTGTACTCCCACTACATACACCCCTCTCATAAGATCTCACACTCTCTAAGTGGTATTCTGTACTCCCACTACATACACCCCTCTCGTAAGATCTCACACTCTCTAAGTGGTATTCTGTACTCCCACTACATGCACCCCTCTCATAAGACCTCACACTCTCTAAGTGGTATTCTGTACTCCCACTACATGCACCCCTCTCATAAGACCTCACACTCTCTAAGTGGTATTCTGTACTCCCACTACATACACCCTTCTCATAAGATCTCACACTCTCTAAGTGGTATTCTGTACTCCCACTACATGCACCCCTCTCATAAGACCTCACACTCTCTAAGTGGTATTCTGTACTCCCACTACATACACCCCTCCCATAAGACTTCACACTCTCTAAGTGGTATTCTGTACTCCCACTACATACACCCCTCTCATAAGATCTCACACTCTCTAAGTGGTATTCTGTACTCCCACTACATACACCCCTCTCATAAGATCTCACACTCTCTAAGTGGTATTCTGTACTCCCACTACATACACCCCTCTCATAAGATCTCACACTCTCTAAGTGGTATTCTGTACTCCCACTAGATATACCCCTCTCATAAGATCTCACACTCTCTAAGTGGTATGCTGTACTCCCACTACATACACCCCTCTAATAAGACCTCACACTCTCTAAGTGGTATTCTGTACTCCCACTACATACACCCCTCTCATAAGATCTCACACTCTCTAAGTGGTATTCTGTATTCTCACTACATACACCCCTCTAATAAGACCTCACACTCTCTAAGTGGTATTCTGTACTCCCACTAGATATACCCCTCTCATAAGATCTCACACTCTCTAAGTGGTATGCTGTACTCCCACTACATACACCCCTCTAATAAGACCTCACACTCTCTAAGTGGTATTCTGTACTCCCACTACATACACCCCTCTCATAAGATCTCACACTCTCTAAGTGGTATTCTGTATTCTCACTACATACACCCCTCTCATAAGATCTCACACTCTCTAAGTGGTATTCTGTTCTCTCACTACACTCTATGGGAGAAGAATTCTTAACGAACATTGAACTTCCAGCGTGCTTCCAGAAAACTATCCCATAACTATCTGCGTGCTATTCTCTGTGATATTGAAAACAGAACAGGGTGCCAGTGTCACAGTATCTTTAGACATGCCCAGCTGACCATGACCAATCACTCAAGACGTAAATGCCTCAAGACCCACTGGTGCTTGATCTGTTTGGATTCAAGATAGGCAAGTTTACTGGGTGTGCGTTGGTTACAGAAAACTATCTATTGACTGAATATAACCCAAACGTTTTATCTGTTATTCATTTATAATGATTCACACAGAGCACGGTTATGGACATGAAATTTATTAAGTAGACTTGAGATAATTCCATAATAATATAAAATTAAGGTAGAAAGGAGAGTTCACGAGCTATTGAAGAGTCTTATGGAGAGATTGAGAAGATGAGATTGAAGAGTTTTTGTAGGGTGGGTGGTTCCTTGTCGTTGGCGTCCCAGGGTTGAAGTGGACGCACGCGGGTTGGAGAGTGGGGTGGTCACGTGACCGGAACCACGTGAGCAGGAGTGAATCCCAGACAACCATGCTCTGGGACCTGTTTCAGTAGTTTCGCGACATGTCTAGATGGCGTCTGTGACACCATACGGACAGATCACAAGATTGCAGTCGATGACACACGGAGTTTCACTCACTTCTCGAAGGAATTAACCAATGACACTTTAACATGAGTAGGGGATATGTATAACCTATAATCGTCCCAAATATGAAGAAGATTGGCCACTCCGATTCTCTGATATTTGCTAGTCTTTTTCCGCTGTTGCTTGCACTGTTGGTGCCGGTGTTGATGTCTGTCTAGGCCTAATGTCACGAACCTACTGAAACAGGTCCCTGGTTCGCATTACCGCCAACTCTTCAGTTAGCCCCAATTGCATGCTCATTCAATGTTGAACATTCTATTTTTTCCAGGTATCGGTGACCCTGTCCTTGGGAGGGAGAGAAATCCTCGTCATTGGAGAGAATTACAGGACAAAATAGGCCTGTAGGAGACTTTGGGGGAGACTTGAACGAGGTCTCGCAATCACTCTCTTCCTATTGGCCAGATTCACGTGTTTACTGGTCTCCTATTGGTTACTAATGACTCTTTTCTTTAGTGAGCCCTGTGGAGACACATAGTGGAATTTTTGGGAACTAATGTTATTATTCATTAATGTCTGTGAAATTAACTAAATAGCACAGTAATTATTCATCTGAGACCTCCAGTTTTTATTAAAATCATAATAAATATATTTCCGATAGTTTAAATGAATTAAATAGCTTTTATTTGTTATTTTGAATCACCCACGATACCCCTAGAGGTGTCGCCCGCCAGGACACTTTCCACGAGCTCTCTCGGCCCCAGTATTAAAAATAAAACGGAAATTTGAGGTGATCTCCTAGATCGTCGGCTACAACTCTCCTTCTCCACGATAAATTGAATTATCGAACCCAAACTCTCCTAGGACCTCTCCCCGGGCATTTCAAGCCTCCTCGGGCAAAAAATAAAACAGGGCCCAGGGGGTCGTTTAATTTTGAGGTCTCTTGAGTGATGACATTTCAGCGATAGCTCGTCAAACGCGTTTAATTATCCCTGTCGTCCATGGGGAGTGAAATCCTGAGTCAAAGTCTCGTTTGAGTGACCTCGATCGTGACCCAGGACAAAATACACCTTCAAGACAGTCTTGAGGAGACTTAATACCTCGTGGATCGTCAGGCACAACTGCCCTTCCCCACGATAAATCGAATTATTAAACCCAAACCCTCCCACGACCTCTCTTCGGACCTTCAAGTATCGTTGGGTGTAAAGCCCAATGCCTATCTACCGATTTCGGAACATTCATGTACCTTTGTCGGCGACAAACGGACAGTAATTTGTCTCAGCCAAGGCATCCTAACAGAGTCGGCCGTAGTCGGTAGATGTAGGACAGCTAGGCAAGGGTGAGCCACCGATTAGTAGACCGATTTGCTTAGGACTAATATCCACCACCCCATCTCCTCAATGTCCGCAGATCGAGCGAAGAGTTACGTAATTTGCCTGCGACCAACTCCTATACGATTTGGGAACTAATCGCTCAACCCTGAATCGGTAGATGGGCATCAGGCTTTGGATAAAACAGGGCCCAGGTATCGGTGACCTGGCATTGTAACACATGGTGCTAAATGCTGAGGCAGCATCAAGTGTCATTTTACTGTGATATTGGCCCTTGTTGATATATAGCTAAAGGGTCATATTGCACTTTACACATATCAATATCACCCCGTATATAATATACACTTTCCCTAAGTGAATACATCAATGTATGTACCATATGTTTTACTAAGTATGCCTAGAACGCATAAAGATAACGTGTAAACTCTCCATATAGAATTTATTATTTCTCATATAATACATTTTTTTTAAATGAAAAAGAGCCTGCTATATATTACAACAGTAAAGATGAACGTTTGGTAACACTGACAAATATAATCCCCGGTGATAAGAAAGACAATAGAACGATTCATATTATGACGGATATCATTTCTCTCCAAAATTTGATAAGGTTTCTCATTTAAATTCTGCCTGCAATGTTCAACGATGGATTGTGCACATGTAATCCTACTATATATTTGTTTTGTATTGTTAGGCGTCTTTTTTTTTTTTTTTTTATAAATTTCTTTATTGATGCAATGTTTACAGTCAGTGGGATCATATACATTAGATATACATTGTATCTCAAGGTTGATCACATACATAGTAGCATCATACTAGGAGCCAAAAGTATGTTCATTACAGATGAATGAGCGTGCAATTATAAATTAATAACAATTAAAAGGTTTGAGTCAGTGGATAGTTTTCTGTAACCCACCTGCACCCAGTCAACTTGTCATTTCTCTAACTGCCTGAGTCTAGGATCAAAACATATTAAGCAACAGTGGGTCAATGAGGTATTTTGGTCTTGAGTGACTGGTCATGGTCAGCTGGGCACACCTCTAAGACCCTGAGACACTGGCTCCCTGCTCTGTTCTCACAACCATAGAGAACAGCATGCAGATAGTAAAGGGATAGATTTCTGGAAGTACACTGAAAGTTCAATGTGACCACTCTAAACCTGACTCTAAACTCTAGATGGTATATTTAGCACGTGCAAGCACGCTCTAATAAAGAGGCCGTATGTGTCAGCCATCAATTTGGCTGATTTTCATCACTTGGGCCATTGCAAGGTATACTTGTCGCCATATTGGATACATCTTTTCTTCTTTTTTGAAAAATTTTTTAAGTTTTTTTTTTTACAAAATTCCTTTATTGATGTCACAAGTTACTATTGTGTGTATATATTACAATTATGAAAGCAATAAAGTGGCCTACAGTGTCAGCTATTTCTAAATGCTGATTGCAGGGACTGGAGCCAGTATCCCCGTATCCCCGTGAGGAGGGTAGCCATAGTATGCAGGGACTGGAGCCAGTATCCCTGTATCCCAGTGAGGAGGGTAGCCATAGTATGCAGGGACTGGAGCCAGTATCCCTGTATCCAAGTGAGGAGGGTAGCCATAGGATGCAGGGACTAGAGCCAGTATCCCTGTATCCCAGTGAGGATGGTAGCCATAGTATGCAGGGACTGGAGCCAGTATCCCTGTATCCCCATGAGGAGGGTAGCCATAGGATGCAGGGACTGGAGCCAGTATCCGTGTATCCCCGTGAGGAGAGTAGCCATAGGATGCAGGGACTGGAGCCAGTATCCCTGTATCCCCGTGAGGAGGGTAGACATAGTATGCAGGGACTGGAGCCAGTATTCCTGTATCCCCGTGAGGAGGGTAGCCATAGTATGCAGGGACTGGAGCCAGTATCCCTGTATCCCAGTGAGGAGGGTAGCCATAGTATGCAGGGACTGGAGCCAGTATCCCTGTATCCCAGTGAGGAGGGTAGCCATAGGATGCAGGGACTGGAGCCAGTATCCCTGTATCCCAGTGAGGAGGGTAGCCATAGTATGCAGGGACTGGAGCCAGTATCCCTGTATCCCCGTGAGGAGGGTAGCCATAGGATGCAGGGACTGCAGCCAGTATCCGTGTATCCCCGTGAGGAGAGTAGCCATAGTATGCAGGGACTGGAGCCAGTATCCCTGTATCCCAAAGAGGAGGGTAGCCATAGTATGCAGGGACTGGAGCCAGTATCCCTGTATCCCAGTGAAGAGGGTAGCCATAGTATGCAGGGACTGGAGTCAGTATCCCTGTATCCCAGTAAGGAGGGTAGCCATAGGATGCAGGGACTGGAGCCAGTATCCCTGTATCCCAGTGAGGAGGGTAGCCATAGGATGCAGGGATTGTAGCCAGTCTCCTGTATCCCAGCGAGGAGGGTAGCCATAAGATGCAGGGACTGGAGCCAGTATCCCTGTATCCCAGTGAGGAGGGTAGCCATAGGATGCAGGGACTGGAGCCAGTATCCCTGTATCCCAGTGAGGAGGGTAGCCATAGGATGCAGGGACTGGAGCCAGTATCCCTGTATCCCAGTGAGGAGGATAGCCATAGTATGCAGGGACTGGAGCCTGTATCCCAGTGAGGAGGGTAGCCATAGGATGCAGGGACTGGAGCCAGTCTAACTTCTCTACTGCTTGCCAGGACTGAAGTAAATAATTGGTGTATTGGACTGTCGCTCATATATATGTCCATCATGCAATGTTTACATGGAATTGGAGGAATTCTCCTCATATATTCATGCATATTTCATGTTTCTATTTCCCCTTATATATACTCATACATATTTCATACATATTTTATGTTCCTACATTTACATTTAATTGCATATTTGTAGTGGAATGAGACATGAAACATTGTAACTCGTTGATAGGTGATGTTACCAAAACAAATTACAGAAAATACCCGTATCTTATTCATATTACTGAATTTGATGACAAGAGATAATTGTGAAAGTGTCTATCCTTACGATACAAGCGCCAACACATTATTTCTGTTGCCAAAGCAAAAGCTTTTGCCAGATGTCTAGATATTAATGGCATTATCCTCATTTATCTAAACAACGTTGGCTTCATTCTTCTTATTACCATACAACCTCTCTAACCTGGCGTTTATATTAGACGACTATATACGTGGCGACTGTAGATCGCCAAGCCATTATTCGTCAGGTGGTGGCAATGTCAACCGAAAAAGTCATTGACCTCAGAATGTACCTGAGCGCGTATACTGGCGACTAAAAGTTTTCACAGAATCGCCTGCGAACCGTCTGGTGCCCAGTGCAATGTGTTTTGAAAATGAACAAATGATGACACATTATTACATACCTATGGCCAAACGCCAAGTAGATACTGCCCGCTGCTAGGGGTGCAGTATGAATAATGTTCGGGCCTACTGAGATGTATAGTGAATGAGCTATGGGTCAATGACTTAATAAATGAATAAAATGGCAAATATTTCGTGTCTTTTAGGTATGTAATAATAAGAGAACATAGTGACTGAGCCGTAGGGATGCCATTCTGGGCCTTATCCTACCCCTAATAAAAAACGCCATAGGCTTAACATGGGAATTCTTTATGTCAAGGGTGTGACATAAAGTGTTGTTTATGTCACTATTTTCTAATGCTGACAAAATTTGGAAACGGGGTAGGATAAAATCTAGACGCCACTCGTTTAGGTTTGAGTTTATTTATGTCACTCATTGTGTTGGCTCCGTAATGTCACTCGTCTTCGACTCGCGAGATTATGGAACCAACCAAATGCGTGACATAAATAAACTCAAACTCAAACTCGTGACCTCTCTTCATAGTATAATCTGATATAATCAGACGATCTGCAGTCGCCACATGATTGGCATTTGCACTAGATAATTTCAATATTTTTGACCGCTGAAAGTCGTCAGGCAGTACAAATGCCAGAATCGCCGACCAGAATCGTCTAGTGTATACACCGGGAAAAGCAGATTTATGACGATTACACCCCATCCGAACTCGTGGAAGATTGTGTATTTATACGATTCTCGATGCAGTTCTATATAAACACGCAGTCGATACAGCCATAGGTATATAAAATTACTATACACCTATGGCCGAACATGTATGAAATACTGCCCGCTGCTAGGGGTGTAGTATAAATAATGTTCGCGCCCGCTGTGACAGAGGGCTGTAGTGAATTGCAGTAGTCTTTGTGGTCTTTGTAAAGTTAATAAAAGGGCATTTTAAATGATTGGGAGGTGTATAGTGATAAGGAAACGTAGTGACTGAGCCTGTACGGTGTCCGTTCTCGGTCATATGATGAAAAAATATGCGGTGTCGGGCCGTATTTTCATCATCAAATGACCTCGAAAGATCATCCGTACGGGCTCAGTAACCACATTTTCTCATAATATCGATGGAATTTTCGTCGGCAGGTGAAAACGCCTCATGAGGGATGAAAAGTAACCACAGCTCTAAAAATATCAGCAGACGCTGGTACCATGCTAAGGTAACATCGATCAAGTCATTCGGAAGGAACCAGCATGACCGATGAGTAAATAATAGTATCACGTGATCGACATTAAGTGGTGACGTCATACACACTGTTGACAGTCCATCCGCTCGCTATTTATTGTTGATCTTCATGTCAGTCTATTGCATGTCCACCAAGATTAGTCGGGCTCTCCAGTCAGCCATTTTCTAAAATTACCAATTTATGACGGCAGTGGAGATGGCGAACGGCTCGTTAGAAAGTCTTGATTTGTTCAGAATAAGAAACGCAAGAGGGATAAAGAGAAATACCGCAATTCATCGTCTTGAGATGAAGTGACTATTGTGCTGCTGACGAAAAGTTGGAGATTGATGTGAAGCGCACGCAATATCAAGATGTTTAGAACATGGTCTGTTAGTTCTTGTAATATCGCTCAGCCATAGGACAGAACACTCATGAGCAAACAAACATCATACATTATCCTGGTTTGCATCTTAGAATTAAGTAAGTATCATACATTATACTGGTTTGCATCTTAGAATTAAGTACGTATCATACATTATACTGGTTTGCATCTTAGAATTAAGTAAGTATCATACATTATACTGGTTTGCATCTTAGAATTAAGTAAGTATCATACATTATACTGGTTTGCATCTTAGAATTAAGTAAGTATCATACATTATACTGGTTTGCATCTTAGAATTAAGTAAGTACAGTAAAACCCCATTTCCAGGCCACTTCCAGGACACCCCGCTTTAGGGGACACCCCGCTTTAGGGGACACCCCGCTTTAGGGGACACCCCGCTTTAGGGGACAATTTGCTCGGAACGGAAATTTCTTCCTCTTTTAAGAGTTTATTTTAACCCCGCTTCAGGGGAACCTGTTCTCTGAACTGTGTTGTATGCTGTAAATACATGCATTATTTGTCTATTTATTTTCTAAATTTGTGTATTTGTTTATATTTATTTTCTATTTATTTTCTATTAATTTGCTCAGAATGTGTTATTAATAACCCTTTTAACCTAATAACGGAGGGTGTCCCCTTAAGCGGGGTTTTACTGTATGTAAATTAGTTATGGATAGAAAACTTTTGAAATTTGATAAATCTGGCAGAAATAAAGCACTAAGATAAATCATTTGTACCAATAATGCATCCTCCAAAGTAAAAGATAATCGGAAGAAAGGTTAATAAACAGGCCATCTGATGTAGAAAGTAGCTCATATATGCCCTGTATGATATGGAATACGAAATCTCAATCATACCGAACACCTACTTATTATTGTTTTCATGTGTACCTTTGAGGAAGAGATGAAGGATGAAAATATCACTCATCCTCATCTCATCACCAACTAGTTACCATGGCAACTGGTTAGTATGCTCTACATGCTCATTTATGTACCTCAGATCTACCATAAACTGAACAGAAACACTTGATAAAGGCCACTAAGGTAGCCGAAACGTTGTATATTTGTTCTAATAAAAAGCTATAATCTAAACCGAATTGGGCAGCAGTTAATGTACTTAATGAAACTATCAGCATATTTGAAGTATTAGTTTGCTACTTTGGTATTAGACTGAATATCTCATATAAGGTCCCGCAGATAAAAGGGCTCGAATGGTTATAGGAACTTGAATGAGATAAAAGCTTTGATATTACGTGCCTATAGCTTTTCTATCAATTTATAGATCAGTAAATGAGTTATGATTGGTTTATTGGTCCTTGCTCTTCAAGGTAGAATATTATTTTTATCAATTAATTTCTCTCTTGTATTTTGGTTTGTTTGGTACCCTTTTAACATCCTCAAAAGAAATACAAAGGGAAAAGCCCTTATTCTCGGAAGAGCAGGACTTTTGGTTAAATTAATGAAATGGTTGACTCCGGTTAACAAAAATATTTATGAAGAAAGCAGGCAACTCACATGTGGTGATGAAAAATTCAAACTTAAAATCGTTAAACCAAAGAAAAATATAGACACTCGCCGATTTTTAAGGTAACAAACACTGGTACAAATTAGATGGGGACGTGCAAATGCTACCACTGGGAGATGGGAATGAATCGAAAATGAAAAGATTGATATATAAAGAGATAGACATGATCCATCATTAGATATTTTTCCTAAATATCTAATGGGCGTTAGGTACGAATTCCCAATGTTAAGCCTATGGAGAAAAAATACCAGAAGTGAGATAAAATGGTCATATCACAAACATGAAAGATCATTTGGCCACAAACGAATATAATGTTTGGTCGTTGAACAAACTTGAAAAAAAAAATATATAGATTTGTTGCACTGCGGGCGACACAAAGCCTGTGTGTTCCTCTTTAATCCCATATATTGCTCTGTGTACTGCTGCACTTTACATAAGTAGGAGACGTCGGTTTGCTTTTATTGGGCAGTGAACTGAGCATGTAATCCACCCGACAAATATTCCCCGCACATAACTGCTGACTCAGCACTGACTGGTTTTCCTTGTCACTTATTGCCAGAAGGTTGTCGCTCCAATAACTCATGTTTCATTTTGAAGTTTCCATCATCAGAGTTATTACAAAGTAAGCAATAGACCGTTTTCCATCGTCGCACTTTATCTGGTCGCTTAGGCCCGGCGTCCACCTACTGTGATACGGCTCCGATATGGTCTACGATGCACCTACCGATAAAAAATCAAAATGGCGTCGGAAAGTCACCTAATATCGGGGCAGTTGACCAAGTTTCTGTGATAAGGTACTGAATAAAACCCTTAGGCCTGGCGTCCACCTACTACGATATGGCTACGATATGGTCTACGATGCACCTCCTGATAAGAAATCAAAATCGTGTCGGAAGGTTACCTAATATCAGGGCAGTTGACCACGTTTCTGCGATTAGGCACTGAATAAAACCCTTAGGCCCAGCGTCCACCTACTACGATATCGCTCCGATATGGTCTATGATGCACCTCCCGATAAAAAATCAAAATCGCGTCAGAAGGTCACCTAATATCGGGGCAGTTCACCATGTTTCTGCGAATAGGCACCAAAAAAGAACCCCTTACAATGCGTGATGGATTGGCATGTCTAGACATATATCTACACTTTTACACCTATCCAATATGTCTCCGATATTTGCTTTTTGTATCAGTGCCATATCGGTAGGTCTAAATTTCTATGTAGTAGGTGGACGCCAGGCCCTACATAATGCCTGCAGTCAAACAAACCCCTGGCCATGTATTCTTTAGCATTGGATCACGGAGTGTATGAGCATCCTACATTCATAATACCCGTGTACATTATTTCCAGAGAAATAACAGCAATTACATCGTATTCTATGGTATTCCAGTTCCAATTTGATTTGTCAAACATGCATATTACCTCAATGATACTTTAGATATACCTCAGATAACACAGGGACACCAAAATTGAATACACAATAATACATTGTCAGGCCTAGCTATAATATGCTTATCCTTTTCAAAGTTAAAACCAAGATAATTATCAACTATGAAGTTTAGACAGCCCATACTTGTTAATACAATGCCGTAGATTGTTCCAGAAATCCGTCATAAAACAGCACTGCTGCAATCACACCCCCCGTTTACACTTGAGGTGTGATTGCTGTGTTTCCCTATAGGCATGTGGCTGGACTCGGCCGTGTTTGTCTGAGCGACGGCCGAATATGTGCTGGCGCCTTTGTAGAATATATGCATACCTTCACATATCGGGCAATTACCTTGTTATATGAGCATTTATTGCTTTATATATATATATATATATATATATATATATATATATATATATATATATATATATATATGTATATATATATATATATATATATATATATATACATATATATACATATTGTTTGTTTGCATATATTCTCTTCAAAGGCACTGGATATATGTGCGTCAAGAGATACATTTCCATACATTCATAGGCGTGGGCATTTTCCTCTTTTCTCTTTCATATCATATTTAGTTGTGGTTTTTTGTACATCTAGTATCGTTGTGAGAACGTATACTCTCTGTTAATGAGTGTATTATTCACACAGCTGTAACATGAACAGTATCTATGCAATTCATATACGGCATTTGTATAGAACTGCATCGAGAATCATATAAATAGATAATACTCCACGAGTTTGGATGGGCCGCAATCGTCATTGAGGCGAAGCCAAGTGACGATTTTTTTTTTTAATTTTTTAAAAAAAATTTAATTGTTTATACTGCCTCCAAAACAGCTTATATAGCTGGTTTGATACTGGAGACAGTCCAACTATATTTGATACATCGAGATTAGAAAGTCAAACATCTGACTCTATTGAGTAACGTTTACATACACAAATACCCTCTTCCATTCATTAGATGGCTAGGTACTAGCTATATCATAAGTCACATTTACATGTAAATACAAGCGATAATACCTAGTTCAACATAACAATTCTATGTAACAGAGTGTTATGCCAATTTTGGATTTTACTCACGAGATTGGTATGTTAATATCATATGAGGAATACCTCTTAACTAAGGGTACTTTTTCTTATCTAAGACAAAAACAAGTACCGGTTTTACATAAAGAACAAATTAAGTCATTATCAACGAGAATATCCCTGAGACAGAGTGAGCCAATTGGACTTCGGCCCATTCAAACGATTGGAGTTTTGTGTATTTTACGATTCGAGTGCGGTTCTGAATTTATCTCACTCCTTTTTATGACATCAAATATCATCAAAATTTTATAATAATTAGAATAGACTTAGCAAATCCATATGACGTCATCCCAAATTCACTACGCCAAGGTCGTGGCGTAGTATTGTCACTTTACGAGGGTGATCGTTTAGTATTTTTTTCTACTGTTATTTCTATGGCTAAACTTGTACCAGGGGTGAGATGAATAGCCTATGATCAATGGGGGCTGCCATGAACCCCCCCCCCCCCCTCCCACCGAGTAGGTGTTCTTCACTAAAGGAGGTGAAAAAGTAAGTGTTCTTCACTAATGGAGGTGCAAAAGAAGTGAGTGATAATTAGGAAATGTCACAACTCTAGCCTTGCTCACTTATGTAAATAAAGTGCTCCATGTGAAAAGCATCATGTCCTGGGTTTTAGCATTATATCTTCCTGCTCTGGGATGGGTGTAGAGAGTGAACGGAACCATGGTAAAACATTGCAAGACAGTTGAATTTCGTAAGAACAAAGAGCCACAATACAGGTTCTGTCCCCCGACCACCTAGTGGCCGCTTCATGAACTAACAATGGCTCTGTCCCCTATAGTTTAGTGTCACAAAACCGTATTGTGTCTCTGACGTTACCAAACGTTCTGAACTTTTAACACTAGTTTGCACGCCGATGGTGAAGGGTAAGTTTTTTTGCAGCATGCTGAAAATCTTTGTGACCAATCCAGCCTTAATAGGCAGAACATAGAAACGTGTGGTCCACGATGAATTAATCCAAGTTTACCAATGGACTCGATTTAGCATTCTGATGGGTGATTTGATGGTAATAGAATGTACGGAACTTGGCCTAAACGCCTCGGTCCGTACAAACCGTAAATTACCATCTCGTTCTGTGACTTGTACAGCATGGTCAGGACGTTCTATATAAATACTTATAAAATTAGTCTCACTCAGTCAGAGACACCAAAACCAATGTATTTCATATCTGAAACAACGATTATTCATTCAGCAGAAATATACCAATGACTAATGTATGGAGTCCTAGAGTCCCCGTCTATACAGTTTAACAATCTGTAACTATGACGAAAGATGCAAAGTAAAGCCCAATACACATCTACCGATTCAGGGTTGAACGATTAGTTACAAATCGTATAGGAGTCAATTTACCTCTTGCACATGAGCGTGGCGCGGCGATCGCCGTGATAATCGGTTTCGCTGGTTCTATATATTTTGGTAAAGCACCAGCCGCGCACCAGCGAAATTTCGTGTTCTTTTCCCAGTATCATAGTGAATAGTTTTATTCAGTATGCTGGAGGCTTATATGGGAACACTCTAACTTTTAGGCAACGTTTATATAGGCGTGCAAGCACGATCTAAAAAGAACAAAAAAGCATTTTCCTATTGCTAGCTTTGCTCCATTGATATGTTGGCAACGGAGACAAACGTCGGGACAGTAACAGCCACTAGAGCGATAATTGGGGTCAAACACAGGGTGTTGGAGCTCGTAGTACTCACTCTCACAGCAGATCTTTGGCGGCACTAACGACTGGGGGAACCAGCCAACATTTCAGATTCAAAACAAGGCATCTGTTAAAAGTTATGAAACTCACACAACTCATATGGTACGAGTTTGGAAATGTAGTAATTGTTGAGTGAAGTTCAAAGTTATGAAACTCACACAACTTATATAGTATGAGTTGCGAAATATAGCAATTGTTTAGTAAACTTCAGAGACAATCCAACTGTTTCTTTGTCAGCATTTTATCCGACACTTTATAATTTGATTTAATGCGAGTTAGACAGGGTTTATTGATGGACGTGGAAAAAAGATTTTTCCAACCAAGACACCGCCACCGCCATCGAAAGAACGAAAAGGTTAATACCCGCTTTATAATGTGAATCCGTATTTGATGAGGCTGCCCCTTTAAGTGAGCACATGTGACATGTTGACAAACAAAACCTTGCAACATATAACGAGTTTTCAACTGAAGAAAGTAATCCTTCTGACTCTGTCTGATTTGATATAATAAATAACAGAAATGAGTATATTAGTTTTGCTTATGTGTAATGCTGTTTGTTTAATATGTGCTATGTAATCATTCTTTCATTTCAACTAATCCAATATTTGTGGAGCGCTTGTATTTGGAGAAATGAAGCAAGTATTCACGGGAAGAGCTTTCTCGCCTAAAAGATGTGAATAAAAATTATTAAAAAAAAAAAAAAAAATTACCATATAAACATGTGCATCTACAAGTAAACCACTAAATACTCCCCAAAGCGCTAAGAATTTAGGATATTTTAAAAACTAGCGTATGGCCCAGATTTTGGCCCAAACAGGCAGTATGAGGCAGAGATACAAGCGGCCACAGGAAGTAGAGTGCAGGATCTATGCTAGGGGAGTGTGCAGTACCCTATTGTAGAGGTCACAGGGTTCAATTGTCTGAGAGGTCTAGCTAGTTCTACAGCTGTCTGTAATTTCCCGAAGTAAAGCAGAGCACTTATATACAACTAGCTGAATTATGTGTTATGTACATGCATCTATCATAGACTATGGGTACTGTTTTCTGTTTGTTTTCTTCCCCAGAGAAGGCCAAATCTGAAGCCAAGATAACATATTTAATGCTAAATATAGTATTTATCCACAGTTGAGACACTTGAATTGAGACGATTTAATACGGGTCGAGTTCGTTACAGGTCGAGTTCTTAAAACGGGTCGAGTTCGTTGCGGGTCGGGTTTTTTACGGGTCGAGTTCTCCAGTATTCCTGGAAGAAGGTTACTGGAGAACTTGACCCGAAACAAACTCGACCCGTAGTTGTCTGGAGAACTTGACCCGTTTTGGAGAATTCGGTTGGAGAACTCGACCCATTTCAGATACTTATCATTAAGACATTTTCATATAGAATGAAAGGTCTGACTAGTTAGTGATAGGGTCAAGGATAGGTTAAGGTTAGGGATAGGGTTAGAGATAGGGATAGGGTCAGGGATAGGGTAAGGGATAGGGTAAGGGATAGGTTTAGGGTTAGGGAAAAGCTTGGGGATAGGGTTAGGGTTAGGAAGGGTTTTCTGTTTGTTTTCTTCCCCAGAGAAGACCAAATTTGAAGCCAAGATCACATATTTACTACTAAATATAGTGCCTATCCACAGTTGAGACACTTGAATTGAGAAGATTTAAAACGGGTCGAGTTCGTTACGGGACGAGTTCTACAGTGTTCCACTGGAAGCCCTGTGGCGTAAAAGCCTTGTTGATAGTCTGTGTGATTGTGGCATATTCATCCTGTGAGGTTCAGGCGGGGATAGAAGCATCGTACTTACACTAAACACCCTGATTGGCCTTCTCTTTTTTTGTTGTTGAATACTTTATTTACCCTGGACAACGATCGGCTAATAGCCGGTTTGATTTCGCGTCCAGCTCTTTCAAGTTACATGTCAGTTTCACCTGGTTTTTACAAGATCAGTTGTAGGTCAGTTAGATATCACATTAACACAGATATTCACATTGTTCATTATCCTTTGTGTGCATGTTACTTGGTTCTTAAATAAGCATAGTTCATCATCTCTGGTTGTCTTCTTTGTCAGTCGTTCCATATCCATATCCATACTTTGCGTATTATATTTTGTTTACTAAATCCACCTATATACTTGTCCAATTTCACTTCTTAACATAAGCAAATGGTGGAATTCACTTGCATAGCAATCTAAAATGTTATACAAAGTAAAAAAAAGATAGGGATACAAGTTGGGCCGGATGGTTACCCAAATCAAAGCAGTACATGTATATAATCAAGAGACCTTCACCCGACTTTAGGTAACCTCTAAAAGGGAGGTTGTTTTAAAACTAAGAATGATTCTGGCGGAACGATTACGATTATGACTAACCTCAGGCGACAGTAACCACGATGGGAGTGTCAGTGTGTTTTTACAATGTGGTCCTCAGAATTCCAAATGTCTTAGTGTGTTCTCGAATGGCTTATGGTGATGATCCTCATGGCATTATTTTACAATATTTGCATTTTACCAAGGCCTCTTACAAGGATCATAGAAAACATCACCATAATCGGTCATTGGTAAAACCATTGTCTTATAAATTAACGAACCGGTATCAGTGGTCATAATGCTCTTCCGCGAGAGTGTATCGCTAAGACAATATTATCCATTCATAAGGTCGTCCATAAGTGTTGAATAAAGTTTACCAATATCGTTCCTGGGTCTCTATGGCATACAGAAAAGGGGCCTTTATCTACGATCCTAGATTATTCAACAGACCTTTTCAGTACAAGTGGATCTTGAAATGTACCGCCATACTGTGCTGGTATGGTGCCGTACCACAATACTTTGAATATGCGAACACCCCCGGATATTCAGCAATGCGTTGTGCTCAAAGGATGTGATTGGAGAGTGACGATTACACATGCGCATAGTTCATAACAGATAGTCCCTTCCACCTGCCCAGTAAATTCTGAAGATCAGTTTGAAATTGTTACGTTTTGGTAATTGTCAGAATATTCTTCGACATTTAGAGGTGTATAGTACAGTAATAAAACGATGTTCCTGTAAACGTACAAATTTCTATCCGAACTCTGGCCTTGGCATGTTTACAACGAGGTGTTATACCTGCAAAACATTCATATATTTACCTTATTTACGTTTTAAGAGTCATTTTAAATCTAATTTGGGCACAGAATGGTCGACATGAACCCTAGCTTTCGCTTCGTCCGTGGAATGCGGCTGTGACGTTATCGCATAGCAACGCGCATAGCAACCAGCATAGCAACATTTGTTGTCGCTTGGAAACCGGCCGGAGACCGGCGGGAAGAAAACATAGTGGCTGCTCTCTCATTTCCATCCCATTTTTAATGTGCTTGCCATGTTTATTCACGTTTTTATTACTGTACTTCAATGTTTTTCTGTAATCCATATATATATTTTTGATTTTACAGTATTTCAGTAAGTCTTCTTTACGTACTCTTACGTTAACGTTACCGATGTCGAAGCGGAGACCACGTCGGCCATTTTTAAATATCGACGTCTTAATCATATCCGTTACGACCGTGAAATGAACCCTGATATACTGCACAGCTGTGCAGTACATCATGGGGAGTAGCGTGTAGTAATTACGTCACTTACGGCAGTAGGTATTTATATAGAACGTCCTGACCATGCTGTACAATTCACAGAACGAGATGGTAATTTACGGTTTGTATGGACCGAGGCATTTATGCCGAGTTCCGTACAAACGGTAAATTATCATCGAGTTCTGTGAATTGTACAAGCATGGTTGGACGTTATATATTTACTATATACCCGAAAAAATTTTTAAAATCAATTTCATTTGGCTTGACAACCAATCTTTTAATAAATGTGCATGGCAAGGTGGTCCGTATTTCAGTGTACGGACTGGCGGTCCGTACAGTATTTCTACGTCATATGCCGAAACGGTACGTATTTACAGTAAATACGGCATGGGTATATAGTAAATAGTAAAATATATATCTGTCTAACTGTATCAGTAGACTCAAAACACACGTATATGTCCATGCATGCAATACATAACCTAACCTCGTTAAGTTTTATGGACAGATTATAAAACATTACATGTACAGTTCTATGGGCAGCACACAGTGTGAACTGCATTCCCTTGTGACTGGAGGTACATGTGGTACGCCCAGTCGCAAGAAAGCCGGTATCTCCAGTCTGAGACTGGCGGTACCGGCTCGCAAGCCTCCCAGTCGCACAGTGTGAACTGGCCTTAAGCTCGTATAGATCTAAGGCTGCTCGCTGGTTCTGTAGGCAATATGCCGCACATGGCCATGAACGTTGGTGACTAGACTGGCTCCAGTCCCTGCATCCTATGGCTACCCTCCTCACTGGGATACAGGGATACTGGCTCCAGTCCCTGCATCCTATGGCTACCCTCCTCACTGGGATACAGGGATACTGGCTCCCGTCCCTGCATCCTATGGCTACCCTCCTCACTGGGATACAGGGATACTGGCTCCTGTCCCTGCATCCTATGTCTACCCTCCTCACTGGGATACAGGGATACTGGCTCCAGTCCCTGCATCCTATGACTACCCTCCTCACTGGGATACAGAACTGGCTCTAGTCCCTGCATCCTATGGCTACCCTCCTCATTGAGATACAGGGATACTGGCTCCAGTCCCTGCATCCTATAGCTACCCTCCTCACTGGGATACAGGGATACTGGCTCCAGTCCCTGCATCCAATGGCTACCCTCCTCGCTGAGATACAGGGATACTGGCTCCAGTCCCTGCATCCTATGGCTACCCTCCTCGCTGGGATACAGGGATACTGCCTCCAGTCCCTGCATCCTATGGCTACCCTCCTTGCTGGGATACAGGGATACTGGCTCCAGTCCCTGCATCCTATGGCTACTCTCCTCACTGGGATACAGGATACTGGCTCCAGTCCCTGCATACTATGGCTACCCTCCTCACTGGGATACAGGGATACTGGCTCCAGTCCCTGCATACTATGGCTACCCTCCTCACTGGGATACAGGGATACTGGCTCCAGTCCCTGCATACTATGGCTACCCTCCTCACTGGGATACAGGGATACTGGCTCCAGTCCCTGTATACTATGGCTACTCTCCTCACTGGGATACAGGGATACTGCCTCCAGTCCCTGCATCCTATGGCTACCCTCCTTGCTGGGAAACAGGGATACTGGCTCCAGTCCCTGCATCCTATGGTTACTCTCCTCACTGGGATGCAGGATACTGGCTCAAGTCCCTGCATACTATGGCTACCTTCCTCACTGGGATACAGGGATACTGGCTCCAGTCCCTGCATACTATGGCTACCCTCCTCACTGGGATACAGGGATACTGGCTCCAGTTCCTGCATACTATGGCTACCCTCCTCAATGGGATACAGGGATACTGGCTCCAGTCCCTGCATACTATGGCTACCCTCCTCACTGGGATACAGGGATACTGGCTCCAGTCCCTGCATCCTATGGCTACCCTCCTTGCTGGGATACAGGGATACTGCCTCCAGTCCCTGCATACTATGGCTACCCTCCTCACTGGGATACAGGGATACTGGCTCCAGTCCCTGCATACTATGGCTACCCTCCTCACTGGGATACAGGGATACTGGCTCCCGTCCCTGCATACTATGGCTACCCTCCTCACTGGGATACAGGGATACTGGCTCCAGTCCCTGCATACTATGGCTACCCTCCTCACTGGGATACAGGGATACTGGCTCCAGTTCCTGCATACTATGGCTACCCTCCTCACTGGGATACAGGGATACTGGCTCCAGTCCCTGCATACTATGGCTACCCTCCTCACTGGGATACAGGGATACTGGCTCCAGTCCCTGCATCCTATGGCTACCCTCCTTGCTGGGATACAGGGATACTGGCTCCAGTCCCTGCATCATATGGCTACCCTCCTCACTGGGATACAGGGATACTGGCTAATGGTTTTGGATTCTTGGCGCTGTTTAGCTCCAGCTGTTTAGTATAGAGATATCCTGGCTACTGGTCAGGATATCTACTGGGAAATTGATACCCTCTCACTTTGATCTTAATCGGGTCACAGTCAGGAGCAGGCGAAATCTATTGCTATGACAACACATGCAGCCTAGGAACTGAAGGAGGGGGAGGGGTAGAAGGAAGTATAGGGTTACAGTGAGCGTATTGAGGCCATATACAGGAAAATCTATTCAGAGTGGACAAGTCTTTGATTCATTGACCAAGTCAGAGAAGGATACATACTATATTGAACTTTATTCTGATTGCGTTTTAAATCATTCAATGAATGTCCATAATCAAAGACTTGCGCAAGTGATTCATGGGCCAGTTAGAGAAGGATACATACTTTATCCAACCCCTAATAAAAAAAAGCATAGACTTAACATAGGGAAATTCTATGTGGCAGGCCGTGACATAAGGTGTTTTTTATGCCACTAGAGTAATAACAATATTGACCAATCAGAGAGCAGGATGTCAGCTACTATGAAAAAAGGTTCTGTTGGTCATTGACTCAATATTTATCTTTTAGTAAAAGGCAAAAGCATAGACGAGGTAGGATAAATACGAAACCGAACTCGAGTTAGACTTGGTCAATGTCTATGCCACTCTGGTCAGGTCTGCTCCTCACTACACTCGGCTATCGCCTCGTGTAGTAATACGCGACCTTCCCGTCGTGGCATAAACATTGTCAAGTCTAACTCTCGTTCGGTTTCTACTAAATATTAAACTTCACTCTGATTGTGTTTAATCATTTAATGAATGTCCATAATCAAAGACTTGCGCAAGTCTAGCAGGTGACCAGCAGCATATATATGGACGTCCATCTTTGAACACGTAATTGAAAAGCGATATACTCCATGGGAAGGTCCAGGCCTTGGAATATGGCGCCGTGCACCTCAGTTCCGCTCACTAGGGGCTTTCAATTACCTGTCTGCATATCGACCATACACAGTACGTTATATACCACGCGTTTTGCTGACTGTGCACTTTCTATGGGAGGCAATCAGACTGGGTAAAGTCAACATGAGAATGAAACTTCAGGAACGGATATCTCATAAAATGTAAATGATTTTCCCAGCGTCATATGGCATCACTATCACCTAAGTTTAAAAAGATACATTTTGATTGGAAATATTTTATTTTGTTCATTTATTCATTTCAATTGGAAAGTTTGCAAGTACATACATTATTATGCGGGGGACACACCAAGCGAGTCAAGGCGGCGATCTCTGACTTGCCAACACTAAATGGCATGTATGTGAAATATTATTTCCTGGTAATATCTCCCGTTGATTATTTAGGGTCTCGGAAGCAATAATCAGGAAATATGAAAGGATACCTCATATAGACGCAATTTTGTTTTGGCGATTCCGGGAATCGCTGCGTTTATCGCTCGGTGTGTCTCCGGCTTAAAGATGAAGACACACCGAGCGTGTCAAATCGCCAACACAAAATGGCAAGTATGTGATATATTATATCAGAATAATATCTCACATCAATATTTTACCGTCTTGAAGCAATATTAATGTAAACTATGAAGTAATAGCTCACATACACGCCATATTGTGTTGGCGATTCCGGAAATCGCTGCATTTATCGCTCGGTGTGTTCCCGGCTTTACTGTCTACCACTCGCCCAGACCAATAATACAACAGATTATTTCAAGCATACAGTATACACACGTATATATACTAAAGTGTCCTAAAGTTGGATACACACCAAGCGAGAAACGCAGCGATTCCCGGAATCTCCAACACAAAATGGAATATATGTGAGGTATCATTTCATACTTCACCTAATCATTGCTTCCGAAACGCTAAATTATTGGTGGAAGATATTACTATGAAATAATATCTCACATACGTGCCATTTTGTGTTGGCGATTCTTGAGATCGCTACTTTAATTGACTCGCTTGGTGTGTACCCGGCATGATGCCAGGGACACACCAAGCGAGTCAAAGCGACGATATCCGGAATTGCCAATACATGTAAAATGGCATTTATGTGAGATATTATTTAAAAGTAATATCTCCCACCGATAATTTAGCCTCTCAGAAGCAATAATCAGGTGAAATATGAAAAATAGTTCACATGGATGTTATTTTGTGTTCGCTATTCCGGAAATCGCCGCGTTTTTCGCTTGGTGTGTCTCCGGCTTAACCCACACGAACAAACACAACCGACAACCAGAAGATAGAATCCAAGTAACCACTGGAGGATCCATTGCAAACTGTTGGCCAATCACAATCATAATTAATCATAACAAAATGATTTGTGTTTACTACTTAGTGGAAGAAAATAAATACCAAAGAATATGCCAAAAAATATTGCAATACTGCAATCCAATCAACAGATTTTCCCAGTATGCATATGTGACAAATGAAGACCAATTTTACTAGAAATGAAAATCTGGTTCTAATAAAACAATCGCAAAGCACTCGTGAGTTATCCATAATAAAAAAAACACCACGCCTCTTGAAAATAGATTATGCAGTTTCCGTGATCGAGTCCGGCTTCAATTTGCAGGGAATGGAAAGATAATGCCTTAATTTGGCATGAATCGGTTGGCTATAAGTAGCCATCAGTGACTCGGGTACAGTGGGCCTCGGGGCAGACACGTAAAGAGATGTGGATGATCAGGTAATTGGCAATTGCGACGTGAAATGTTGTTCTCAGCCCCGTTTTGATGGTTTACATGTGAGCATTCTTCATGCTTTCTATTCACATCAATACCAGATACTCCTTTAAGGCCAAAATCCACCAGGCCGATTTCTCACCCGATCAATTGTTCCTGGGCCCTTAAGAGGAAGCTCACGTATTGTAATTTATTTAATTCTGATAATAATAGTTTAATAAATGACAATTTTCAAAGATTTGAGAAATTCTAGGGCATTCGATAATAATCGGCGATTGTCTGGCTACGGAATCGGCTACCGTCGGTCCAGTGGAACACCCCCTTTAAACGATTCTTGCGAGATCCATGTGAAATACTATCAAAGGAGATCGTGAAGATAAGGCCCGGCGTCCACCTACTACGATATGGCTCCGATATGGTCTACGATGCACCTCCCGATAAAAAATCAAAATCGCGTTGGAAGGTTACCTGATATCGGGGCAGTTGACCACGTTTCTGCGATTAGACACCGATAAAGACCCCATACAATGCGTGGTGAATTGGCATGTCTAGACATATGTCTACGATTTTGCACCTTCCCGATATGGCACCGATTTTGACATATTGTATCGGTGCCATATCGGGAGGTCTACGATTCTATCGTAGTAGGTGGACGCTGGGCCTAAGGAGAATATCATGAAGCTTTACAGCTATTTTGCAAGCCAAAAGAATTGTTACAATGTATGAAATATATATACTCTATGTATCTCAATGCGCACTACTTTTAATTATACTATGTTGTTTATTGAATCTGCTATAAAAGTATTTGCTCGGGATCACGACAAAATGCAGTACCCTGAAAGTCTATATGGACCACTCTAACCTCTAGATGATGTATTTAGTGTGTGCAAGCACGCTCTAAAAAGGTTGTACAGGATATTGCTCATTGTTCGATATGTTGTATCCCCCAGCCTCAAGGACAACAAAATATTTTTCAACAGCCCTAGGCTAGAGAATATGGACTGACTGGCATTAGGAGTTTTATATGCTACTAGTGGCATACAGAATTGTTATCACATAATATTCCAAAATCGAGGAGACGGGGTAGGATAAAATCAAAACCTGATTTGGTTTAATCGTGGCCATCGCATGCCACTCCTGGAGTAATGGCTCCGGACTTCAGTCGGCGTCACCTCATGAAGTCACTCTGCCAAACTCCAGTCGTGGCATATGGTGGCTAAGATTAAACTCATCCAGTTTTACGATATTATCTCACCCCTTGTACAAGTTTAGCCATAGGTGTAACGTTAGAAAATAATACTCAACGATCACCCTGGTCAAGTGACAATACTACGCCATCATTCGTGGCGTAGTGAATGTGAGATGACATCATAGGCGATTGACCAATTGGTGGCCAGGATTTCAGAGAGAAGACAAGAATAGACGAGATTTGAATGTCCCTTATGGTGAAAGGGATGAGATAAATCAAGAATCCCACTTGAAAAATAAAATAATCAACACTCGTTTCAATGGGCCCCAATTGCCACTTGGCACTAGGCTAGAATTGTGACAGTTCCCTATTATCACTCACCCACTTTTGCACTTTTTTTTTTTTAGATCATTTTATACATCCTGACAATGTACAAGGCATAATTGCCTGTTTTCTGACACTCCCAGCATTTACTACTCTTGACCGTTGTAGTCTAAGTGGCCTTCAGAAGTGAAGAACACCTACTCGGCGGGAAAATAGCGGTGCCCATAGAACATTACCTAACTGCGCTATAGCTCGGTGACCTTAAGCGATTGGGCCAAATCCTTGCCTACTATGGAGACGCCGACTGAATCCGTCCACTTAAACCAGTCTCACTGATATGGCCCACAGCGCATGCGTGAAAATCCCGGCGTCTGGACCGTTCGCCTGTGCCCGGCGTGTCACGGTGTTACTGAGTGTGGCTGGGCTGATGGAGTCGGCGCTAGGAGAATGAAATGTCGTCTGCATTGCTGTGACGTCATCTTGGGGCTTATGTCACTCTCCCAGCAGATCTTTTTGTTGCCCTAGTGCTTACTGGTCTCTGAATCAACCCAACGCTGGTTCCTTAGGTATCCACTAAAGAAAGGAGGGACCAGCCAACATTTCAGATTCAAAACAAGGCAACATGACATGTTTCATGTTGACAAACAAGACCTTGCAATACATGAGGTGCTTCCCACTGAATAAAGAAAGTAATTCGAGAGACTATGTCTGATTTGACATAACAAATAACGGAAATGTGTGTACATTATTCAATCTGTGCATCTCTATTTAAAAGTAGAACACAAAATACTTCCAAAAGTGCTAAGAATTTAGGATATTTGCAAACCTTGCAGATGGGACAGATTTTGGCCCAAACAGGCAGGTCGGTGCAGAGATACAAGCGGACGCAGGAAGTAGAGCGCAGGATCTCTGCTGGGAGAGTGGGTTTTTGTTGGTTGAGTCTGAGCTAACGTCACAGATAAACTTCTGCTGAACCAGAGAGATCAAGGCGGGGCAAACTGGGCGTAAATACGGGATCCGTACAGCGGCCAAACTTCTGACCAGTGCATATCACTCTCGTTACAGGGATTTATACCCAACTGCAGGATGGAGAAGAAGATAGGGGAAGGAGACTCCATCCATCAAAATATCCATCAAAATTGAGGGGTGAAATTCTACTTCTATAGTTTTTTGTTTTGTTTTGTTTTATTTCAGTAAAAACAGCCAGTTCTGCACAGGCAGATCTTCCCCCTAAAGCCGGATACCCATCTACCGATTTAGGGTTGAACGATTAGTTCCCAAATCGTATAGGAATCGGTCACCTTGTCGTAGGCAAATTACGTAACCCCTCGCTCGACCCGCGGCCCTCGAGGAGAGGGGCTAGTGAGTATTAGTCCTAAGGAAATCATTCTACACCTACCGACATATATACGCACACTGATAAAATCGATGTATGGTTCACTAATCGCTGGGGAGGGGAAAACCACAACTTGTCGGGGACAAAAGGACCTCTGAGGGAGGTGGTTCACTAATCGCTGGGTAGCCTTGCCTAGCTGTCCTACATCTACCGACTCAGTTAGGATACCTCGCCCGAGACAAATTACCCTCCGTTTATTGCCGACAAACGTACATAAATGTTCCGAAATCGGTAGATGGGCATTGGCTTTAACGTGTGAATTTGATCCAGGACAGATTAAAATTATAGAAGAAACCAACAAGTTGCCAATCATTGCTGTATACTCTAGCTATATTTATCAAGTTTTATGTGTTGTTCATTAAATAACTCTTCTATTCAACATCAAGTACCATAAGAAAAAAAGGGTTCTCCTTGGAAATTTGAATGTTCACCTGGCAACAATTCTTCCAAGAAAATGGAAAAGGGTATATTTTCTTAGTGTTTTTTTAAAGTTTTTTTCAGATCTTTTATTTAGACTGGAGGGTCTACTAGGGCGAAGACCCTATTTTCAGTAGGCCAATAACAAATTAGATTCGTGTCAAGTAGTCATTTTGTACATATTTACAGGTACGTCAATTATTAATGATAACAGGTCTTACGGGGTATAGCAGTTTACAAGGTTGTATTAAATCTAGGGATGAAATTTACAATGATGATTTATCACAAACTGGCATAACCAGTTATCATGTAGGATGGGTTGGCTTTGGACTAGCAGAGTCTGCAATTTTAACCAGATTTTCCTAGTTCAAGTGTAAGCATTACATTGGGCCTTGAGGACTCTTTTAGTGAATGATTTAAACTCACTTGTACACTTTTGACAAAAGAATCAATGATGTTATGCATAGAAAAAATGTATTTCTTTACCGTTTCTTATCAAAGTATCGCGTTAAATCTCATACGGTATCTGCTGTGTGCGACTCAAACCAAATGATGTATTCTCTAAAAGCAGACATACTTAATATGACGTATTCATAGCTAATTAATTGATAAAAGATCATCAAGATTTACGTACATCATATATAAAAAAAAATATACAGGAAAGGAAATAACAAAATTGTAAATTGGCTTCGAGGTTATGCAATAATACCAAAAAGTATGAACGAATGTGTAAGAGAGTAAGAAACTGTTCCTGCTACTGGGTCAAGGCGGTCGCTTGTTTAACCCGACCAGAGCTAACGTAGTGTTGCTCTGGTTGCCTGTAGCCTCCATGGGATTAGTATAGAGACTCCGTATTAAGGGGCTGTTCCATATAGCCGAATTCTCAGCCGAATAAAGATTCTGACAGTGTCTGATTTACTATTCGGGCACCATCGGTGAAATGGAACACCATAACCGGGTTACATCGGTGCCGTCGGCCACCGTCGGCTGCTGTAGGGTGCCTTATTCCATATATCTGACGCAAGCCGATACTAGTGCACCTGTATTCCGCTAGGATTTTTTTATCGGTGGTGTCTCCTGGTGTCTGAACTAGGAACTATGATCTGCGACCTTGACCCCTGTTATGTTCACTAAGAGTGTCCGTTTGAAGATAGGGGGTGTTTTTTAAGTGAATAAACGTTGTGTATACACTGCACGAAAAGCACTATTTTACATATGTATGCGAAACGCGTCTAACAGTAGGATTTTGCGTCTAGAAGTTAGACCTGTTATCCGTCTCGTAGACGCCTTATCTAGTGGCGTATATACATGAACATGGTGTGGTCCTATATACGTCATATATACGCCTGATTCCGTTGTATATACACCAATCTCAAAAAGTTCCATTCTCTGCCACTTGGGGACACTACTGGTAGCATATTTCATTTGCCATTAACCATCCAAGTCTGTATTATATGAAAATTGCAATCTTATATTACCAATTTATTTTATAAAAACCTAATTAAGTATAAATTGATTAATTACACATAATAAACCCTGTATTTGTTGGTGGCGGGTCAGTGTTGGTGTATCCTCTATCAACACCCACAGGCCCGGGTGGGCCGCGGGTCGCACTTTTTTTTTTTTGTATCATATATACGCCTGGCGTATATATATGTTGCGCAGAGTATATTTTATCTTCAATACGGCAGGCGTGAAAGACATCCAAGTCCGCGCTTCTACATATGGAAACTGTCTTGTAGACGCCCGAAACGTAGACGCGTATAAGAGGTGTATACAAGTATAAACAAGCCACGATACAGCCGATACGTGCGTTATCGCAATGGCGTATATATATGTAAAATAGTGCTTTTCGTGCAGTGATAGTGATTATTTTTTGAGAAATTATAGAAATCTAACTGTAAACATGTCATATTACAGTCTACACGACCAGAGCTGTCAACCTGGGATGGGATTGTGATCGGTTAAAGTCAGAGATTTCTAACATTTTCGGGCACTATCGGTTTGGTGTCCGATGATACCAGATACTACCAGATAGAAGTTGTTAGGTATATTTTCACCCGAATATACCAATACTCAGGAGCAGATTGTTACCAATACTACCAGGACAAGGCCGACGTGCAGTCGGTTAGATGGAACAGACCCATTAGGTGGGTAATAAACTTCTTTTTTTTTTTTTTTTAGAAAGCAGCTTTTATTTCTAGAAAAATTATCAATAAGCTCAAGTGGGATACATCTAGATACCCTCATGACAACTGTCGAGATTGTTTCACATGTGTTCCGAAAAGTAACGTCTTTGAGAACTTGAATAGTCATTTTGTTGTCATTGACAGCTGCTTGGACTTTTTGGGGGGACTAATAAGTCCCTTCTGGTATAGGTATTATAAGAAGAAAAGAGGTGCACCCTCCTCCTTTTTCATAGGGTCCATTCTTAACAGTCTATGTGTACGACCTACATAGGCCTATAAAGTTTCAGTTGTTATGATATAAAAATTTAACCAGTTTGGAGGAGTCCTCACAGGACGTAACATCACCAAACAGAGACAAGACCATAAACTTGGACGATTCCTACGTGGACAATACATTACAACAGTAGACATCATGTTGACATACATTCAAAAGTGTGGTTGCGTGGGGGTAAAGCCGAGGAATAGTGGGTAATAAACTTAATGGACTGAATGATCACACGTCTATGACATAATGCACATTCAGCATCAGTAATATTAGGAAACGTCCTGACTGTGGACGAAACGGTTCCTGTTCAAGGTCAGTCATTGATTTCATACTGCCTGACACCATAGGCGGAAGGTAGTATAAAATCGATGACTGACCGAGAAGAGGAACCGTTTCGTCCACTGTCAGGACGTTTGCTTATTATTATATGCCTTAAATCGATAAAATAATGACAATTTAATGACTCATTAAGTCACACTCACATCGGGCACAAACATTATTATTACTGCACCCCTTGCAGCGGGCAGTATTTCATAGACATTCGCACACAGGTATATAATAATAATACTCCAAGGGCCATGGAGAACGAGTTCATAACGTTGAACCTCTATGGCAATATACCAGGGTCAAGTCAATTAGAAGTCAAGTCAATTATAGTTGTCTTCGCCAAGTCAATTTCCGATAGATTGAATTGACTTGGGTTCACAAAGCAAGTTCGCCTAATTGACTTGGCGAAGTCAAATAAATGTGGAGCTCTTCACCATTGGAGGTGAGGATATCGCCTATTTAATGTGTATTTTACGTCTGATTAGCATTTCCAGTTTGGAAAACAACAAGCAGTCTTGTCCGATTCGTAAACCACAACCCATGTTAACTGTTGTAGATTGTGGAGATCGTGTGCCTTATTTGCTAATCATGATATCCCCAAAAACTAATGTGACTAAAACAGTATTATTGAATGTATTTCTCCTCAGTGGAAATTTTTGGCATCAGAATTAATTGTCTTGACTTATCAAGTCAACTGTCTGTTAGATTTGGGATTTCGAACGTTTTTTAAGCCTTACTTTTAATTGACTTTGCTTGTCAGCACAAACTCAGCAGAATAGACTTGGACTTGAAGTCAAGTAGGCTTAAAGTCATTTTTTATTGCTTTTGAATTTTCTTGTGAACCGGGCCCATAGGTGGGATGAAGGGAAAAGAGACTCTTAGACTCCAAAATCCTTCAAGGTTGAGAGGTGACATTTTATCACTAGCTCCCCCTAAGGTGTGACATTGCTCCAGGATTAGAGGGTGCGTCCACAATTCACGACAGGGCTGCGACACACACCGACAAGAAATTTCCAATCGGTGCCTTGTCGCAGCCTTGTCGTGAGGAGGGGAGCTGTTGTGAGCCCTTGTCGCAGCCTGTCGGGAAGTTCACGCTCCACCTAAATATTCTATCGTACACCTCTGCGACACGCCACGACATGCCACGACACGGCTCCAAAATCGAACATGTTCGATTTTGTCGTAACCTTGTCGGAAGGCCCCCGACAGGCCCCCGACAAGCTTCATGTCGCAGTCTGTCGTGGCCTTGTCGTAGCCTCTTGTCGGGAACTGTGGTCCACCAACCACGACAAGGCTACGTCAAGGCTTCCAATCGTAGAGCTGTCGTGGACCTTGTCGGAAAGCCGTTGTCGCAGCCTTGTCGTGGTTGGTGGATGCACCCTCTTAGGCCCGTTTCCATTGGCTGAGAGAAACGGTGTAGATTTTTTGTATTCTCCTAATAGCCTATTTACATTTTATGTCAGCAAAAATATTGTTGATAAAATCCATTGATAATTTGTCCTGCCATAGAGTGTTTTGGATGTCGTCGGGGGGCCATATGGCCGCCACTATAGGACAATAGCTATGTGCCCTATAATATGCTTATTTTTCTCCAAGTTAAAACCGTTGTGTGGCGTTCAATGGAAACATCTTGAATTCGACTGCTGTCTAGCAACGAGATTTGGAAACTGCACAACACTGAAGATAAACCTCCCTAAGGCCCAGCGTCCACCTACTACGATATGGCTCCGATATGGTCTATGATGCAGCTCCAGATAAAAAATCTAAATCGTGTCGGAAGGTTACCTAATATCGTGGCAGTTGACCACATTTCTGCGATAAGACACTGATAAAAGCCCCATATAATGCGTGGTGGATTGGCTTGTCTAGACATATGTCTACGATTTTGCACCTTCCCGATATGGCACCGATTTTGACATTTTGTATGGGTGCCATATCGGGAGGTCTACGATTCTATAGTAGTAGGTGGACGCCAGGCCTTACTTATTAGTGTATAACGTTCTATGAACTATATCCTTAAAGTAACAATCCTAGACACTTATTAATAGTTGAATCAGCATCAACATTATATATTTGAAAATATATACATATTATATATAAGCTATATGGAAAAGTGTTTATCCTCATGAGATGGGGATGCCTCTGCTGAGCGTGTTGTCGCTGAGTGTATAAAGTTTCTTTTACGATGGCTACAAAGCACCAGACTCACGGATCTAATAATCTTCAGGACTAGACCCACTCTTCCAGCAGATCTTTCGCGGCACCATCGCTTGCTAATCTCTGCCTCAACCCAACGCTGGTTCCCTGGGTATCCACAAAGGATAGGGGGAACCAGCTAAGATTTCAGATTCAAAACAGTGTAACTGTCAAAAGTTATGAAACTCAAACAACTCATATATTATGAGTTGTGAAATATGGGAATTGTTAAATGAGCTTTACAGACATTAAAGCTGTTTCTTTTTCAGCTTTAAACCACTTTATAATGTGAATCTAAGGTTGATTAGGCTGCCCCTTCGAGTGGGCACATGTGTCTTGTTGACAAAACAAAAACCTGCAACACATGAGGTGCTTTCCACTGAAGAAAGTAATCCCAGAGACTGTGTCTGGTTTGAAATAATAAATAACAAAATTGAGTGTAAATCATTAACCATATAGATATGTGTATCTCTATGTACAAGTAGAACACATATATACTGCCCAAGCCATGACAAATTTAGGGTATTTGAAAAACTGGCGGATGGGACAGATTCTGTCCCAAACAGGCAGGTTGGGGCAGAGATACAAGCAGCCACAGGAAGTAGAGCGCAGGATCTCTGCTTGGAGAGTGGACTAGACCGAAATACATCACATCTCTACATAGTCTTCTTGGTGAGAGTGAGAAGCTCATAAAGTAAGGCTTATTAATCATCGTAGACTGCTCGGTCAGCTTCTCCACCTTAAAGGCATATCAGACAATTCACACAGGCGCCACCTGGTGATTTCTAAATATTGTCAATTATCAGTCAAAACTGGTTCCTTGTGATTTATTCTAATTCTGATTGAGTAAATTCAATATTTTGTCCAGTTTATCCAATTTTGTTAGGAAATGTAGGCTAATTTCGATTTGCATGATTTTCATAGGAAATGTACTGGAAAATATGGTTCTTCAATTCTTTAAAAACAAGGACGGTGACCTATGTTTTTTAAAACCACATAGGTAGTACTATACATATACTATATTCTGTGAAAGTTTTAGGAAAATGAAATGTGAAAAAACCTTTTTAGAATCTCTAAATATTCTAATGTAAAATGATCGTAATATTGATCTCTTAATCGAAATCTAGCAGGGCGACCCCCGATTTTCAAGTCAAATGTGTGCTCTACAATACTTAGAGATCATTGTATTCAATTTTCAGAAAATTGACATGTGTTTTGATTTTCACGCCAAATTGTCCGATATGCATTTAAAGGTATATCCTACAATTCACGCAGGCGCCACCTGATGATTTTTAAATATTGTCAATTATTAGTCAAAACTGGTTATTTCTGATTCATACTAATTCTAAATAACAAGCAAATTTAATATTTTGTCAATTTTATCCAATTTTAATAGCAATTATAGGCTGATTTAGATTTGCTTGATTTACATAGGAAATGTACTGGAAAATATTGTGTTATCCAATTCTTTCCAAAGCAAGGACGATTACCTGTGAATATAAAGCTGAAATGAGTGGTACCATACATTAATTATATTCTGTGAAAGGTTTGAATAAATCAAATGGGTTGTTTTATGTAAAAGAGCAACTTTTTAAAGTTTCTACAAATTTTCATAATATTGAGCTCTAAATAAAAAACACTAGCATGGTTACCCCAATTTTTAAGTTACATATGTGTACTATACCACATAGAGATCATCATATTCAAATATCAGGAAAATGACATGGGTTTTAATTTTCGATGCAAATTGTCCGATATGCCTTGAACTCTTCCTGCGTATCCGGTATGCCATTTCCCTCCTACAGATGGCACCACGTAAAGGCTTTACCACTCTCCCAGCAGATCTTTCACGGCGCATGCGATTATTCATCTTTGCCTCAACGCAGTGACATCATGCAGAGAAATTACATTTAGTATTCAGATAAGTGTAACTGTCAAGAGTAATGAAACTCAAACAATTTATATGTTATAAGTTGGAAAATACATGAATTGTTAAATGAGCTCCACATACAATAAAGGCGTCGTCCAATAACCACGACAAGGCTATGACAAGTGTCGACAAGAAATTTCCAATCAGTGCTTGTTGCAGCCTTGTTGTAAGAAGGGGGGCTTTACAACAGCGTTGTCGGGGGAGGGGCGGGAAGTGCATGCTCCACCAAGATTTCCTATCATAGACTTCTGCGACACGCTCCCAACACGCTATGACACTCCACGACAAAGGTCCAGTCGTGGGAAAAATAAAACATGCTCGATGTTGTTGTAGCCTTGTCAGAAGGCCCCCGACAAGCTTCATGTCGCAGCCTTGTCGTAGCTCCTTGTCGGGAACTGGGGTCCATCAACCATGACAAGGCCTCCAATCGTAGGCCAATCGTGGACCGTGTCAGGAAGCCATTGTCGTAGTCTTGTCATGGTTGGTGGACGCCCCCCTTAAAGTTCTTTCTTTTTCAGCTTTGAACTACTATATAATGTGAATCCACAGTTGATTAGACTACCCCTTCGATTGAGCACATGTGTCATGTTGACAAACAAAACCCTGCAACACATGGGGTGCTCTCCACTGAAGAGAGTAATCCCACATTTCATTCCTGATTTGACATGACAAATAACAGAAATCAGTGAATATGTAATCATAAATCTCTTTCTATGAGCAAAACACAAATTACTCTCTAAAATGCTCAGAATTCAGGATATTTGAAATTCTGGTGCATGAGGCAGATTGTGGCCCAAATAGGCAGGTAAGTGCAGAGATACTACACTGGCTTCCTGACCCAAGGAAATTTGGGACCGGTAACGCCCGGCTACCAGCGACTTTGAACTTTCGCTGCTTCCCCACTTATTTGCAGTGGCAAGGATAGCCAGCACAACCTGTCTCCAACACTCCCAGCAGGATCTCTGCTAGGAGAGTGCCTCTCTCCCTCACGATGTTCCCCAAATACCTCATTTCTACTTTTTTATAATAATGGATAAGGAAAAATGAAGTCATGGCAGCCTTTCAAAAGATAAAGGATAATTTATATGAATGTTTCTCTAAAAACCAGCATAAGACAGTAGAACCCTGTGTAAGCAGACACTCTCCGTTCAGGGACAAAGAGTTCGCTTATGCGGCGTGTCCGCTTACGCAAGGTTAAGATAAACATCTAATAGAGGGAATGGTTCCGAACGAAGGTGTCCGTTAACGTGGGGTGTCCACTTTCACGGGGTGTGGGTTATACTGTACTAGCTGAACACTGTTAACCATGATGCACCAAATAATGGAGGCTTTACCCACAATGGACCAAAAAATAGCTGGCGTCACCTGGCCTAATAACGTGACTGAGCTCATAAGCCAGGGTTCCAGGCTACAGAGATACAAGCAGAAATACTAGGAGCTAATAGTATATTCATCTTTGATGAATGAGCGTGCAACTATAAATGAATAACAATTGAAAGTTTTGGGTTAGATTCAGTCTATGGATCCTTCTCTGTAACCCACTTGCACCCAGGCAACTTGCCACTTCTTCAACTGCCTATCTAGGACCCAAACAGATCTAGCAACAGTGGGTCATGAGATATTTCGGTCTTGAGTGATTGGTGATGGTCAGTTGGACACACCTCTAAGACCCTGAGACACTGGCACCCTGCTCTCTTCTCAATAGCACAGTGAATAGCACACAAGAAGTAAAGGGATAGTTTTCTGGAAGCACACTGAAAGTTCAATGTGACCACTCCAACCCTGTCTCTAACCTCTAGATGACGTATTTAGTGCGTGCAAGCACGCTCTTACAAGCAGAGCAAGAAGCAAGGCGCAGGATCTCTGCTGGGAGAGTGAGGTTTCACAGAACCTCCGCCCCGTTCTAATCACTTATCCGCTTTTTGTAATCATCGTTCGCGACAGGAATATTCAAGAAAAGAACACCTTTTTCTCTGAGCCACTTTTTCATCTGCAGGGAGAGACTTGGGGTAAAAACCTAGTGGTGAGGAGTAATATGTAGACGGCTGGGGTGGCTATAGTATCTCGGGGGCTGTAAAGTTAGTATGTGTCTGGTGGGTCTCAGAAGGCCAACAAAAATATGATGGTTTATTTCAGCAGTGACGCTCGCAGGACCTGAAGGAAAAGACATACATGACACAAACACCTTTTTTTTCTTTAATTTACCCACGATAAATCACTGGACATCAAATTTATAATCACAGACAGTTTGATGTTTTATGCTTCAGTGCCACTTTGTAGCACTGCACGAAAACCACCATTTTATTCATATATATACGCCATCGTGGAAGTGCATGTATTGGCTGAATATTGATTTGTTTTCATATATATACGCCCAGGGTTTATATACGGACGCGTCTTGGCTGTATTTCACACCGGGCGTAAATGAGAGGAAATAGATTCCACCGACACACAAGATTAAGCGATTTGGTTGTCGTGCTAAGTCGGGCTAGGTTTGAATAGTCGCCTGCCTATTTGTCGCGATGTGTCTTGAGGTGTCGCGGTGGTGGAACACCAAAATATAGACCCGACACCGCACGGCTACGTTTTGCGACAACGGAGGTACGACATATAGCGACACTGTAAGATATTACAAGGTACACTAAGATATATCACGGCAAATCCATCATGTTGGTGGAATCAGCCCTTTAGAGAAACTAACACAGAGACTGAAAAAATTATCCAAATCTCTAAATTGTTATTTATTTATAATTTCATGCTAATTCATCAATAATAAACAAATAATTGGCTCCTAGTTTAACAATATTTCTTTTCAATTTCATTTGATTAAAAAGATTCAAGTGATTACAAATTCTCCGATGATTATTAATGTCAAACGTCGTTCCGCCTACAGACATCCAATCTCAAAAATGCCGCTAAAAGAATTAATGAGAAAAATACTGTGCTATCATATCTTTGATTACATTATATGGTCGATTGGGAGTAATATGAATGCAGCACGCTAATTAAGGGGCTTTCTGCAGTCGCGATGGAAAATGATGGAAGTGAATCCCGAGCTACATCATTCTAGAAGCAATTAGTGTGTGGGTCGAATGTCAAAACTAGGGAATGCGTCTATTCCCATGTTCCGACCATGGAGAAATTAAGTAAGGGGCACCCTATCAGGTTATGTGTCAGAATTAAACTCAATTTAACTCAGATATTAAAGCCGGGCTCCCACTGTCACGATTCAAGCTTCGGACACACTACAGCTTTAAGGCGGGCGTCCACCAACCACGACAAGGCTACGATAAGCGCTGACAAGAAAGTTCCAATAGGTGCTTGTCGCAGCCTTGTTGTGAGAAGGAGGACTTTAGAGGGGGCGTCCACCAACCACGACAAGGCTGCGACAACGGCTTTCCGACAAGGTCCACGACAGCTCTACGATTGGAAGCCTTGTCGTAGCCTTGTTGTGGTTGGTGGACCACAGTTCCCGTCAAGAGGCTACGACAAGGCCACGACAGGCTGCGACATGAAGCTTGTCGGGGGCCTGTCGGGGACCTTCCGACAAGGTTACGACAAAATCGAACATGTTCGATTTTGGATCCGTGTTGTGGCCTGTCGTGGCCTGTCGGGAGGTTGTTGCAGAGGTCTACGATAGAATATTTAGGTGGAGCGTGCACTTCTCGACAGGCTGCAACAAGGGGTCACGACAGCTCCCCTCCTCACGACAATTCTGTGACAAGGCACCGATTGGAACTTTCTTGTTGGTGCGTGTTGCAGCCCTGTCGTGGTTGGTGGACGCCCCCTCTTACGACAGCGTTGTCGGGGCGTGTCGGGAAGTGCATGCTCCACCAAAATTAACTATCGTAGACCTCTGCGACACGCTTCCGACACGCCATGACACTCCTCAACAAAGGTCCAGTCGTAGCAAAAATCAAACATGTTTGTTTTTGTCGTAACCTTTCCGGAAAGCTCCCGACAAGCTTCCAGTCGCAGCCTCTCGTGGCCTTGTCGTAGACTCTTGTCGGGAACTGGGGTCCACCAACCATGACAAGGCTATGACAAGTCCTCTAATTGTAGGCCTGTCTTGGACGCTGTCAGAATGCCATTATCATAGCCTTGTCGTGGTTGGTGGACGCCCGCCTTTAAGCCGGAGACACACCAAGCGAGTCAAGGCAGCAATCTCTAGAATCGCCAATACAAAATAGCATTTATCTGAGATATTTTTTCATAGCAATATCTCCTACCGATAATAAAGCGTATCAGAGGCAATAATCAAGGGAAATATGAAATGATAGCTAATGCCGGGTACACCTGGAACCTGTGTTACGACGTAGATTCCGACATACACCGACACACCTCTTGAATTGTGGCGCGTGTCGGTACGCGTCCGTATATAAGGCCTGGGCGTATATATATACATATATATGAAAACAAGTCCATATTCAGCCAATACATGCACTTCCGCGATGGCATATATATGAATAAAATAGTGGTTTTCGTGCAGTGTAGCTAGAAATCGGTACAATGGAAAGGTATCAACATTTGAGAGAATTGAGGTGAAAATCAAATAACAAAAAACCAGACACAGTTATTTTTTTGAAAGGTCGATGTTATATTGACCAAGAGGACGATAAGGAGATGGTGTAGTAATATCAACAGATCACGACGTTTCGCGCATGTTCTGAGCGCTTCATCAGGTGATTTGAGAGAATTGTTGGGTTGATGACCATTGCGGTCGATATTAGGTAATTGAGCATCACCTGACGACTATAGCCGATCTATAGTCGTCACGTTTTAGTCGTCTAGTGTAAACACAGGGTTAGTTTCGTTTTACTTCTGGGGGATTACATAAAAAATTCAGTTTCCATTGTTTTTGGTTGTTTTTTTTATTTCACTTTATTTCAATTTCACCCACAAGAGGAGTTCTTCCAACTGAGATACATCAAGGTACAACAAACAAGTGTAGTTAGCAACCAGTTTTTAGTACAGCATACAAAGAAAAAATGAGAAAAGAAAATAATATCGTAAAATCGTTTTAATCTTGTCCACCGTATTCCACGACTGGAGTTTGGCATAGTGACTTCATGAGGCGAAGCCGAGTGAAGTCCGGAGCCAAAACTTCAGGAGTGGAATGCGGTGGACAAGATTAAAACGAATCAGGTTTTGATTTTATCCTACCCCGTCTCCTCGATTTTGGAATATTACGTGATATCAATTCTGTATGCCACTAGTGGCATATAAAACTCCGTTTGCCAGTCAGCGTGGCATACGGAAACTCAATGTTAAGCCTATGGGATTTTATATTAGGGGTAGGATAATAAAAAGAAAATAATGAACGAAAATAATGGAATGTAATGAGATGTTTCTATATAATCTCGTTTCCATCGTCCAACGAAACCGGCGGAGATTTTTTCAGCTACCATAAAAGTCTGTCAGTGGAATCACTGACTGCATATGCCCGTTTCCATTCGCTGACGAAAATAGATCAGAGTTTTTTGAGTTCTTCTCGTATCCCAGTTCTATTTTGAATCAGCAGTGCTAAAGGTCCATCGGTGGTTCGTTACTGTAGATCGGTAACGACTAATGTAAATGGGCTCTTATAGAGGAAACCTATGAAAGTTTACGGTTAGAGCTCGCATCCTATCGAGTTTAAATCACGTAGTAATTCACAAGGCGAAGCCGTGCGAATTGCATAGCGATTTAAACGAGATGGGATCAAGCTCTGACGCTAAACTTGAATGGGTTTCTGAATTTATCCCACCCTTCACATTGACTTATAGGTTGATAATAGTGACAAAATTACAAATTAGATACTTTCCTAGATATCTCATGGACGTTAGATACGAGTTTCCAATGTTATGTCTAAGGAGAAACTCAAATTATCTACACCGTTTTTGTCGGCCAATGGAAAAGGGCCTTATGTCTGTATCAAAAGGTCATATCTGTGATGGTGTAGTGTATGCACTGTTTTTACTGTATTTTCCAGGTTTTCTGTGAGAAAATCAGTCGGTGGTGGCTTTGTCTCATTTTCATCACTGCGCGAAAACGCCATCGCGGAAGTGCATGTATTAGCTGAATATTGACTTGTTTTCATATATATACGCCCATATTTCATGCCAGCGTACGAGACATATATATACAAGACTGTTTCCTCTTGTATACGGAGGAAATATCCTCTGCGTAACATTATTTTATTTTATATTTGGTTTATTATATGTATTTAATGAAAAGATAATAAACAGGGTTTAGAACGATTTTATAATAAAAATCTATAATACGACATAGGATTTTCCATATACCAAGGACTTGATGACTAATGACAGAGATTGGAATTATTGGATAGTGGCGTAAATACAAGAGAATCAGGTGTATATATGACGTAAATATGACAGCATCATGGACACATATACATATATATACGCCAACAGATAAGGTGTATACACGATAGAAAAAGGTCAACCTTGTATACGCAAAAACATACCAGTATACTACATATCTAAAATAGTGGTTTTCGTGCAGTGCCATCACCGATCTGGCGTTAGTGCACCCAAGAAAATAATTACCGGTGCTTCCCGACTGTAGATCAGTGCAGAATAATCGGCCAATGGAAACGGGATTTTTGTTGTACGATGATAGGTTTTCCTTTACAAAATCGCACTTATACTGATGAGATTTTTTGTATGTTATTTAAGACAAATGTGGGTAGGTATCGCACTGCCCCCTGTGTCTACACTGGTGCTGCCATCTGGTTTCATGAAAATATAGCAGTTTCCCATTGACACCAATAGATAAGCACTTACCTTCTTAAGATGGCCTTCCCACCGAAATTAGCATGGTGACATAGTATTTTATTAGGATTTCTTATTTGTACATGTTCCAAACTATCAGAATTCAGAATTATTTGAAGATAGCCACAGAACATCAGTGTCATCTAAACACGAGGTCAAAATATTGCAGTTTCCCATAGACACCAATAGTCAAGCACTTACATTTTCAGATGGCCTTCTCATAGAAGTTAGCATGGTGACATGCCATTTTTTTTTACATTTTCCATTTGCTAATATATGAAACTTATATAATCCAAAAATATTTTCAAAAACTACCAGCATTTGTCTTTATACGTCCCTCTGACGTCATCCGATCACGTGATGACAGTTTATTCTGCGTCAGCGGCCATAAGCATGAACGTGACAAGATAAAAACAATGTGATTGAAATGAAATACTTCTTGTGGCAATTGGATGCTGATTTGACTCTCGAGCAAAGTAATCTCGAAGGTTGAGGGAGGGGGAAAAACTGTGTCGCCTTTCTCCAAAGAATCCCTTTTTGAGCTACACTTCTCTCAACGAGGACAATTTCCATCTCGGTAGAGTGAAAGAACAGGTAATCATTTTGTGGCAACAATCCAGTACTATGGGGTGCTATGGGTGTATAAATGGGATTCTCACGTAGAGACTAATGTACCTGAGACGGGTGTACTTCTCACCTTTCTCAGAATCACTACATCATTTCTCTTGTTACCTTAAACATTAAAAGGTAACTCAATAAGTAAATAGTAAACTCTTCTGTGTTAGTCATTAGTTGACCTATTGCAAAGCTTTCATTTGCAGTTTTGAGTATACAGTCTTTCTAAAACTCGATTGGTTACCACTTGAATAATTACTTAAACCGTATATAGCCTTGTTTATATAGCTGTCATTAGATTTTATTAACCACCTAATAGGAATAGCATTGGGTGTGAGTATTTTCGCTACCAGGAGATTACTGAGGCCCGTAACCTCTTACAGGAGATTACTGGAAATAGTTCCCAAAGCGTCATCGGACCCCTAGCGAGCGGAACTCAAACTAATATATACACGCTACCTATCGTGATATCTATTAACCACCGATTACGGAGTCCCCATAGGAAACGCATTGGGAGTGTGTAATTTACAAGAAGATGATTAAGGATAACCATAATCTTCCTATTTTAAGATCAGGAGTTTACAGTAAAAGCCCAGAAAGCACAAACTAATTAATGCATGCCCCCTATCGCGATATCGGCGAGTGTCGTTTTGAGTGAGATGACAACAGCAGACGATATTACGATCACAAGATCGCAATTGACAGTTTTTATGTTCCAAGTTTAGTGAATTCATCTGTGGCATTGTGTCCTACACTCTATAATCGGTCTATAATTGGTTCGATTACAGTTGTCAACAAGTACTTACCTTGTTTTGTCTTGTATTTTAGTCCATCCTCCAATGACACCAAGAAACCAACATGGCGAAGGGATACATAACTGCCACCTCACGGGCATTTGAGGAACGATATTTTCATTAATGATAGAGGGCGCATCGGTCAAGTTTCAGAAGAGCGTTGTAATTATTAGCAAGGAACGGTGGTTAATAAATACAATATAAACTGGTTTCAGATAAAAGCCGCAGTAATCTCCTCGGACTAGACTCTCTGTAATCACCTTGCTATCGCTCGGAGATTACTACGCGTCTTGTCCTCGGAGATTACTGCCGCTTGTATCTGAAGCCAGTTAATATTGTGTATTGATACCAACCTCCCCCTCCCCCTCCCAATGTTTTTTTTAAATTGTAGCGAGGTTTTATTTCCATGATATTTCCATTACATCAACTCTATCATGAACAATGCTCAAAATCTAAGGGGATTTTAATTTATCAAGTTATGTTCTTGTGGTCTTTTTTCCATGCTCCAAAGATTTTTTCTTTAATATATAATCCATGCCTGTGTAGTGGGGTGGGAATCCAGCAGTGATCGGACGTTCTACGGAAGATGGCGCGGAGAGTCAATCCTTACTGTGTAGTGGTTCTGGGCAACGCCGCACACGAGGATGGCGCGGCGGAGACCAGGATTACGTAACTCTGGGTATATATACTCAGCATTCACAGTAGGTCGACAGGCTGTCCTCGCGTGTCTCTCCTTGAGAGCGGACCCTTGGACCCTCATATTTGTAGGTGGGTTCTCGTAACCTTCCTGGTGGTTAGGCGAGTCTTTTAGATTAGCCTCTCCAGCGCTAACTGGCACACCGTGCTGGGGTTCTGTACTTGTGGGAAAGATCTTCCAGATCTTTCCGGGAAGTAATTGTTAATAAACATTCCTGTTTATCAAACTCGTGAGTTATGTTGTGTGTGACTAGGTTTGTGCAAACTTACCGAAAACTGAACCAACCTATGTAAGTGTTCGTAGGGTGGGATCCTGCCTGGAACTAGCGTTCCGGATTAGGGTCTTCCAACCTGCTAGACAGGCGGCGACCACCACACTTATATCATATATAGAAGGTATGGGCTCATATCTATGTCTACTATCAAATATTAGGTCTCTGACACTAATTACATGGTCTGAAACCATGCTCCGTAGCCGCTTGCAGTTGTCTGCTAATAATACTCCATGGACAAATAATACAAACTTTAAAAACGTTTGATCTAATCTAGATAAAGGCATACTGTTTTGAGATCCATTATCTTCCTCGTGTTCAATCTAGTCGTTCAGGAGGTAAACGTTGAGTTTGGAGCACTCAGGTCAGCTTTGTTCGACTAGTGTCTTTATTATTCTGAATCCTGCAGTGACTGTATCTCAGCACATGAAATTGCTTTTTATGTTTATTACTAGAACCCAGCCTATAACATGATGATTTTGTTACATATTTCATGAAAATCAAATCTTGTATAGTTGAGATCCTAAAGTGCTGATTCCATCAGAATAAGGCCCGGCGTCCACCTACTACGATATGGCTCCCATATGGTCTACGATGCACCTCCTGATAAAAAATCAAAATGCGTCGGAAAGTCACCTAATATCGGGGCAGTTGACCACATTTCTGCGATTAGACACCGATAAAAAGCCCATACAATGCGTGGTGGATTGGCATGTCTAGACATATGTCTACGATTTTGCACCTTCCCGATATGTCTCCGATATTTGCTTTTTGTATCGGTGCCATATCGGTAGGTCTAAATTTCTATCGTAGTAGGTGGACGCCAGGCTTAAGGCTTTATCAGAAAGTTTCTGATCTCTTTGTTATATATAAAAGATTTCTTATATGGTGAATGTTCTCGCACGATAAATCATATTAGCGCCCCAGAGAATGCACGCTTCTACCGCCAGCTAATACGACTTTCCCCGATTTCACCAGACCCAGCACGATCTCCATTTCGGCAAGTTTCGGATGCTCGTTGGAATCAGCGCTTAACCTGTTTATTGTCCACCATTGCGCCCAGGGACCTGTTTCACTAGTTTTGTGACATGTCTGTGACACCATACAGACATTGGGGTTGTCTAGTTTTGTGACAACACAAGTAGCTGCCCTCAGATAAAGACAGACCCGAAACATAAGAATTAAACACATCTACACATCATGGACCTGTTTCACTAGTTTCGTGACAAAAGTGTTAAACAGACATGAAAAGCGGCACCAACAGTGCAAGCAACAGACAAAAGGAAGTCTAATGTCTAGTTCTTATGAAACCGGACACACCATCTAGACGCCATTTATGATCTAGACATGTCACAAAACTAGTGAAACAGGTCCCTGTTCCAAAGACCATGAATCAGCGGACTGATGTAATTGTCTAATGAATGTCCATGAAGACTAATATGAACGAGGCGATCGGCGAGTAAATATTCTGAAGCGTTTTAAACAAGATGGCTATCGGGGACTCAGACCAAATACGAATATGTTTCTGATTTTATCTTAGCCTGGATATAGTTATTTGTTTATCGATCATTGAGTATGAGTTAACATACTCGCCTGCCTATTGAGAACTAGTTCCTATGGTTAAGCCTATCGACGTTTATACCAGGCTAAGATAAAGTGTAAAAACGCCATCGATCAACAACAACACTTGGTAACGTAAAGATTTTGATAAGGCCCGTTTCCATTGGCCCACGAAAACGGTATAGATTTTTGTTGTTCTCCTGATAGTCCATTTTCATTGGCCATCGCCAATATACAGTCAGGGACCACCAAAAGAGCTTCAGCACTGCTGACTCAACATATAAATAGGCTGTTAGGAGAACTAAAAAATTCTACACCGTTTTCGTCGGCCAATGGAAACGGGTCTGTAGGGAGTGAACGTTTAATGATCGTACTCGTTTGTTTTGTGAGTGTACCATCTGGGTGAGAACATATTAGAATAACACACCGCTGGTCGATAGACGGGCCTCCTCAATATAACTGTTACTGTATTTGTCTTTAGGTTATATAACGGATAGAGTTACATCTGGACTGGTAAGTTGTTTTCTTGTAGTAATGGGTTGGTAACTGGAGGCAACCTGCTCTGTGGCCGTGTACAACGTGTTTCCTTTCCGAAATAAGTTAGACCGGGCACCCAGGTAACTGGACTGATGGCACCTGGGACCTGTTTCACTAGTTTTGTGACATGTCTAGATGGCGTGACATGTCTAGATGGCGTTACATGTCTAGATGGTGTTTCCAGTTTCATAAGAACTATACATTAAACTTCAATTTGTGCGTTCTTGCTTGCACTGTTGGTGCCGCTTTACATGTCTGTCTTCACTTTTGTCACAAAACTAGTGAAACATGTCCATTATGTAGAGATTCGTCTAATTCCTATGTTTGGGGTCTGTCTTTATCTGAGGGCAGCTACTTGTGTTGTCACAAAACCAGACAACCCAATCTGTCTGTATGGTGTCACAGACATGTCACGAAACTAGTGAAACAGGTCCCTGTTTTCAGTTTCACCAGGGACCTGTTTCAGTAGTCTCGGGACATTAGGCCTAGGCAGACAGCAACAGTGCAAGCAACAGCGGGAAAAAGACTAGCAAATATCAGAAGATCGAAGTGGCCAATCTTCTTCATATTTGGAACGATTATAGATTATGTGTATCCCTTACTCATGTCAAAGTGTCATTGCTTAATTCCTACGAGAAGTGAGTGAAACTCCGTGTGTTTTCGACTGCAATCTTGTGATCTGTCCTTATGGTGTCACAGACGCCATCTAGACATGTCATGAAACTACTGAAACAGGTCCCTGTTCCACCAACGCCGATACACGCCGAAAGACCTCCCAATACTATAGAAGAAGCCTATGAAAGTTTAGGGTCAGAGTTCATATCCAATCGAGTTTGAATTGCGTAGTAATTCACAAGGCGAAGCTGCGTGAATTACATAGCAATTCAAATGAGATGAAATCGAGCTCTGACTGTGAACTTGAATAGGTTTCTGAATTTATCTCACCCTTCAAATTGACTAATACGCTAACATTTGTGACATAATCCCCAATTGGATATTTTTCCTAAATATCTCATGGGCGTTGGATACGAGTTTCCAATGTTAAGTCTATGGAATATAAATACCAGGGGTGAGATTAATAACGATATAAAATGACCAAATCGTAGCCTAACGGGAGGTCCAGATCGCAGTGTATCGGTGTGCATCAGTGTCTATTACCCACCAAATACAGAGTCTCCATAGGAAATGTATAGAGCACCTGGAATCGGCTACCCGGAGATTCTGGCATGTCAAAATCTCCTGCAGGAGAAAGTTCCATCAATAATGAGGTCAAATTATCTTGTATTTCGAAATAAGCTTCATAAATGTTCATTCAATATTAATTATTCATAATCAGTCATAATAATCTCATTTACAATCAGAAGTCACAGTCATAACATGCTTTGCATGCTAAAATCATGGTGAAATGGTGAACTATACATTATTGGTGTAAGTCTACGCTGAATTACTGCCACTCTTGATAGTGCTCTGTCTGGAACTAAATGTCTTACAGAAGCATCTTTATTGCAATAGATTTGTTATTAATCATGTAGGTGGGTAATAAATACAAAAACGACTGGTTTTGTATACGAGTGACCGTAATTTCCTCGTAGTTGACGACGTAATATCGCTCGGATATTACTACGCGTCAACTACTCGGAGATTACGGCCACTCGTACACAAAACCAGTCATTATTGTGTATGTATCGGTGCGCGTCGTAGCGTATTGGCTCCATATTAAAGTTGACTTTCCAACGCGATATCGACTTTGTGTCTGGAGATGCAACATAATGCTTACCGTAATGTATCAGGAGCTCAGTATACAACGGGCCAAGATATTTGATCGTGAAATGTTATTTCATCTTTCATCTTTCATGTATCAATCTTTAATCATATGAACATAAGAGACAGATTTATATCACGCCGCCTCCTTGTCTTATCTTTTGCAAGGAGAGAGACTGCTCTAGGTGTTAATATCAAAGGACAATCTGTGAAATATATGCACAATATTACCATGATTTTTTTTTTGATTTTTCTTTTTTAATGATGTTTATTTCGCCCTTCTGTCATATTACAAACAGTTCTTTCATGGGGATCCAGATAGACTAGTCTTTTACATAGTAACATTATGAGGTGTATAGGATATGGGTTAATGATAATGAACACTGAAACGCAAAGACAGATTACCATCAAACAATATACAATGTACAGTATGTACTACCAGTGATGAACTTTTAAACATGCCTTGAAGGCCTCTTTAGTACATGACTTTTGTATTTCTTCTGGTGAGGGAAATGATGTGTGAGAATTAGAATAAATTTTGATGGTAGGGATATTTATAATGGACCACCTTGATTTCGATCTGCGTGCCGGCAAAGTAAAACTCAGAGCGATAGCGAGGAGTATTGCATAGCGTCGACTACAAGGAGAATACGGCCACACAGATCGAAATCAGTAAATAAATAGAAATTCGACGCAAGCGCCGTCATTGTTTATATAAGTAGTTCCTATAATGCCCGTCAGGTGGCCGAAAAAGACGTATTCTCCTAGGAGAATACGGCTTTCCGTATTCTACTCAGTAGCGATCTGGAGGCACCATAGGCTTAGTATGGAGACCCTGTATTGGGGGGGGGTTAATAAATAACTATGACAAACACTTATAGAAAGACATGCTAGATAACTATCAACACCTTGTTTAACTCAAGAACTCAATGGTTGCATATATGTAGGCTGAATCTAAGACTGATATCCCTCGGTAGATGTATGACAATTCTGTTAACTACTTTTTGAAAATGGAAATGTTTCCAATAGTGATATATTTGCAGTGGTTTCATATACATAGAGATATCTGATTATAAATATCACTACCTTATACAGACAAGACTTTGAGGCGAACGTATCATGTCAAAAATATTTGTGAATTGAATCTCTAACAATAGACAATTTGTAGAAGCTTTTCGTACATGTGTTATCGTTTAAAGATTTTTAAGTCTGTTTGCTAAGACGGTCACAGCCGTCCATACGTTCGTCCATAAATGTTCGTCCATAAAAGTTTACCCTCATCGTCCGTTAGTAAGAGAAAACGTGGTTACTGAGCCTGAAGGGATGGCCATTCAAGGTTTTTTAATGCCATAAATACGTCCCAACGCCGCAGGTGGAGGGACGTATTTATGGCATAAAAAGGCCGAGAATGGCATCCATACGGGCTCAGTCACTACGTTTTCTTATTATTACATATCTAAATAAAAAAATCCGCAATTTTAGATACTTATTAAATGTACCAATTGACCCGATGGTCACAGTGCGCCCGAATATTAACTACGGGCTCAGTGCGCCCGAACATTATTTATACTACACCCCTAGCAGCAGGTAGTATTTCATAGACGTTCGGCCATAGGTATGTAATAATACCCTTGGCGTGCAGAAAAGGGCCTTCATATACAACCCTAGTTTATTCAACAGGCTTGACTGTATTTTTGTATCCAATTCATATATCTATTTTTATGCGACAAAATTGTCCGTATTTATCAATGATAAAAAATTGAATTGGAAAATTCACCATTTTGTAGCAGGTTCCACCTCTACTTATGTTTACAGTATGGCTGCCATGTAGTGAATGGCATATTTACCCTCATTAACACTCACTCTATTTCCTAACCTGCCCACATAGTGTCAGGAGTGTCATATCACATACTGTGCAGCAGACAACCAGACTGGTCATCCCTGATTGGCTGTTGGTTCAGCAGCCAATCAGAGTGCTGAGTACACAAGCTGAACCTGTAGCAAGATGCCACCCCCTGTGGATTGTATGTAAACTCCGAGTTGCCATTAGATTTTACACCCGTTGTCAGATATCCAACTTGACCCTTTAGGGATGGCCGCCTCTGGCAGAACTACGCACTTGGGGATGGCTATTAGTGACTATGTATATTTCTAGGGGACAGGGACATTGGTCAGTGAACTGAGAATTTTTTTACATTAAAACCGGATAACATGTCAAATCGAACTTCTTTTTTTTTCTTTTTTTTTTGGTTCAAGTTGCTTTATTGTCAAATTCATTGATTTTTTACAGAATGTTTCCATATATTTCACCAATCATATGGTTTAGCTTGTTTGACAATAAGTTCAGACAACGTTATCAGCCTAGGTGGCTGGTTTTCATGGCATGCTGCTTCGTACGTCTACATGTACTTATATAGAACGTCCTGACCACGCTGTACAAGTCACAGAATGAGATGCTAATTTAGCATCGAGTAAATTAGCATCGAGTTCTGTGACTTGTACAAGCATGGTTGGACGTTATATATTTACTATATACCTGAAATTAAAAAAAAAAAAAAATCATTTTTCTTAACAACCATAATTTTAATAAATGTGTATGGCTAGGTGGTTTGTATTTTAGTGTAACCAGAACTTACTGTAAATACAAGAATTACGTCGAATTCATAAATCCACCGATAGCGCAACGTCGTCCACCTACTACGGGTTTTGATAACTGTGCTACTAAAGTTGGCGGGACACCAGCATGTATTAACATAGTGCATGTTGTTTTTCGCACTGAATGGTTTGTTAGACGTTTCCCTGTGATTACTGCTTTTTTGGCAGTATCAGACATCATCCTACCCAATTCATTTTGTTCCATAGGTTGTCGAGTGTACCACACTGGACTATCTGGACAACGTTTGTAATTGATACACAGATAGAAAGGACTATCATCCGATAGGTTGCCAGCAGGCCTATGTGTAGAATATAACTGCAGTAGGTTGACTGGGCATCGTTCAGGGTTATTAGGTACCCCCACATTTTCGGAGTGAATGCTCTACACCCACCCATACCATCTCCCTGTCGTCTTTCGTGAAAAACCACCCATTTTTCATTTTTTAAATTTTCTTGAATGCTGAAATCACCCCATAGACCCTAGTGAGGTATCCCAGAATTCAGTCTATTCACAAGTTCCGGTTTTCGCTGGTTACCGACGTTGTATGGTGATAGACCCTTGACCCGTAACCCAGAATTAATGCAGTTTAACGGTTTTCAGAAATCTTCAAATTGAAATTCTGATGCCAGAAATGGAAATTTCAGCTATTTCTACATCTAAATCCGAAATTATATTCAGTTTCTCCAATTATAAATCAGAAAACTGTGGGTCATGTTGTCGTAGTGTGGCCAGTCAATCGGGAGCGAAACTTTGCCTTACCCGGGGCGATAATAGGGAGTTTAGTAACCTCTGAAGGCTCTATTTGAGCTGCCTGCTCTCATGCCTTCCACGTAATCCGAGACATTTCGTTGTGATAAACCACAGAGCAGCTCTTAGGCCTTTTGGATTCTCATACGAAAAAGCCCCTGATTTCCATATAGTCGTGTTCAATTCACATAGCAACGTGCGTCAACGTGTTCCATTCACATAGCAAGGTGCGTCAACGTGTTCCATTCACATAGCAACGTGCATCAACGTGTTCCATTCACATAGCAACGTGCATTCAACGTGTTCAATACACTGCTATACGGAAACCGATGCAGTATAATATCTATACGTTATACGGAGAAACAGTGCATATTTACAATATATACGTCATGGGTATATAATAAAAATCTGAAAAAAAAATCATAAGCGGACACCCCGCATAAGCAGACACTTTGGCCTTGAACGGAGGTGACCACTTACGCAAGGTTTTACTGTATGTCTGAAGCCCATTTATGACACTTTTGAGCCATCTTTGATCCAGCAAAAAAAGATTTTTTTTAAAAGCGCCCTCATCATATTTTCATGGCTTGCTGAGAAACAAGTTTCTTTTCATAAGTGGCCTAAATACGTTTACTAGTAAAATATCTTCTGTCTTGTCATACAACACTGAATGGAAAACATCGTCCAGGATGTCGTTCATTCTCGTTTTGCTTGTTGAAATGCTCGTGTCTTTTATCCTTCCCTTATAAAAGACGCCACAGGCTTAACATGAGTTATTTTTATGTCATGGGTGTGACATTAAGTGTTGTTAATGTCACTACTTTCTAATATGCTGAAATCGTTGAAACGGGGTATGATAAAATCTAGACGCCAGTCATTTGAGTCTGAGTTTATTTTTGTCACTCATTGTTTTGGTTCTGTAATCTCACTCGTCTTTGGCTCGTGAGCTTACAGAGCCGAAAAATTGTGTGACATAAATAAACTCAAAGTTGAACTCATGATGTCTCTTGATATCAACTCTACTTATGAGTGCTGAGTAATGCCCGGCGTCCACCTACTGCGATATGGCTCAGATATGGTCTATGATACACCTCCCGATAAAAAATCAAAATCGCGTCAGAAGGTTACCTAATATCGGGGCAGTTGACCAAGTTCCTGCGAATAGGCACTGAATAAAACCCTTAGGCCTGGCGTCCACCTACTACAATATGGCTCTGATATGGTCTGCAATGCACCTCCCGATAAAAATTTAAAATTGCGTTGGTAGATCACCTAAAGTCGGGGCAGTTGACGTTTTTGCGATCAGGCAACTCAAAGAACCCATACAATGCATGGTGGAATGGTAGTCTACACATATGTCCTCAATTTTGCACCTTCCCGATATGTCTCCGATATTTGCTTTTTGTATAGGTGCCATATCGGTAGGTCTAAATTTCTATCGTAGTAGGTGGACGCCAGGCCTAATGCTCTTGGATTCGTTTCGACTACATCTCACCTCCTTACGGTTTCACGCGAGAATCACGGTAAATAGGACGAGATCTCGCGAGATGAGAGGAGTAGGGCACTCTGAGACGCCGCCATTACAAACAGGATGCGCGCGCAGAGCGGTGTGTGACGTCATCACCTGCCGGGCTAGCAGAGTGTGGTTGAGATGTGATGGTTGCTGTATATGGGGCGTGTAGGCTGGTGCGATGTACCGCCACACTCCCCAAGCATAGGTCTGGCTACTGGTCAGGATATCTGCTGGGAGATTGATACCCTCTTACTTTGATCTCAATCGAGACATAGTCAGGAGTAGGCGAAATATATTACTATGACAACACAGGCGGCCAGGGAACTGGAGGAGGGTAGGGGGCGGGGTAGAGCGTGATATAGGGTTACAGAGAGTGGCTTGGGGTCATAAACAGGAGATTCTGGTCAGAGTGGACAAGTCTTTGATTCATGGGCCAGTCAGAGAAGGATGCGTACTTTAATGAACTTGAGTCTGATTGTGTTTAATCATTTAATAAATGTTCATAATCAAAGACTTGAGCAAATCTAGCGGTCACCCTGCGTTAATGGACACCAAATATTCCACTCGCTCTGCCCCCAGAACGGTGCCCCATAGCTGTAGACGGCACTGTGGTGGAAGTGTGTGTGTGGTGGCGGGGGGGGGGCGGACACCTCTCGAGGCATTTGAGGACACAAGAGGAGGTCGGATTTCCACCTCACTTAGCCATGGTTTCGGAGAATGGTGGACTGAGACCCCACATGTCATAAAACCCTAAATGTCAGCAAAAAGTCACCAAGGTATTTTTTCTCTCTTTTTTCGTTTGCTACGCCTTCCTTGCCACAGTATGATGCTCAAAAGTATTCCCTGGGGCACTGCAGCATGATGCCCAAAAGCATTCCCTGGGCTAGTGCGGTATGATACCTGAAAGCATTCCCTAGGCTACTGCCGTATAATAAGTAAAAGGATTCTGTGGTCTTCTGTGGCATAATACCCAAAAGGATTACCAGGGCTACTGCATTATGATACTCGAAAGCATTCCCCAGGCTACTGTGGTTTGATGCCCAAAAGCATTCCCTTGCCTACTGCAGTATGATGCCCAAATGAATTCCCCAGGCTACTGTAGTATGATACCCAAAAGCATTCCCCAGGCTACTGTAGTATGATGCCCAAATGAATTCCCCAGGCTACTGCAGAATGTTGCCCTAAAGCATTCCCCGGGCTACTGTGGTTTGATGCCCTAAAGCATTCCCCAGGCTACTGTAGTATGATACCCAAAAGCATTCCCCAGGCTACTGTAGTATGATGCCCAAATGAATTCCCCAGGCTACTGCAGAATGTTGCCCTAAAGCATTCCCCGGGCTACTGTGGTTTGATGCCCTCAAGCATTCCCCAGGCTACTGTAGTATGATACCCAAAAGCATTCCCCAGGCTACTGTAGTATGATGCCCAAATGAATTCCCTGACCTACTGTAGTATGATACCCAAAAGCATTCCCCAGGCTACTGTAGTATGATGCCCAAATGAATTCCCTGACCTACTGTAGTATGATACCCAAAAGCATTCCCCAGGCTACTGTAGTATGATGCCCAAATGAATTCCCTGACCTACTGTAGTATGATACCCAAAAGCATTCCCCAGGCTACTGCAGTACGATGCCCAAATGAATTCCCTGACCTACTGTAGTATGATACCCAAAAGCATTCCCCAGGCTACTGTAGTATGATGCCCAAATGAATTCCCTGACCTACTGTAGTATGATACCCAAAAGCATTCCCCAGGCTACTGCAGTACGATGCCCAAATGAATTCCCTGACCTACTGCAGTACGATGCCCAAAAGCATTTCACGGGATACTGCAATATGATGTTTTAGCGGCCAGTCAATATAACAAGTTCGATTCAACTAATACAAGGTTTACCCAGATATCATCATTGTAGTTCAGGATCTTTGATTGCATGAGGCTCTACTATTCATACTTAGATTCCGCATCTCCCTGCCCTTTCCAGTGGGTAAAGCCGAACCAACCTGTACAGGGCCCCGTTGCTCCTGTTTTTGTGGTATCGCTAGATATAATCGGATCGTAATTTTATTTTTATGATTACTTTGACGATCCGACTAAAAAAGCGTTGCTCCAGTAATATCGGATCGTATCGCTATATTTCTGCGGTATCGCTAATTTTTGCGATGCGATTATGATACAACAATTCAGGGGCACATATTGAATGAGACAGGGGAAGATTAATTAGTTTTTCAAATTAAATACAGATGGCACCAGAGTTAAAACCGATCTGACACCTGTTGGTGTGGATCGCCATTTTCTATAGGTAGAAAAACAAGGGGGGGGGGGGGGGATCGTAGTGCCACCACCCATCGTTATTCAGAATTTCAGACAAAGCCATCTCTAACCAAAGTATTGCGATCCGCAGACGATCCGCCCTGGTGTGAGGGTCCGCGTAAAAAGTATTGCTAATATCCGTATTTTACGCGGCGATGCGCCTATGCGATTACGACACGATCCGCAAAATTTCTGGAGCAACGTTTAGCCCCTCGGATCGCTATTCTGCGATCCGCAACTCTGTCGTAAACCTGGAGCAACGGGGCCCTGGCACGGTAAGTACAGGGTAGCGACTGAGTCTCGGAACCCTTGGTCGGCTGTCGATCACGGAAAGTGGTAAGACACTTTCAGCGACTAAGGGGAACGCTACACAATAAATGCGATATATTATATATATATATATATATGTATATATATATATATGTATATATATATATATATATATATATATATATGTATATATATATATATATATGTATATATATATATATGTATATATATATATATATATATATATATATATATATATATGTATATATGTATATATATAAATGTCTGCTGATTACGTAAAAACACTCATCATGGACACAGATATCAAATGAAAGAATTAAAAGATACTCGAAATTACTTTTGTTCAGAGGCGTCCTCGACTGCTTGGCCTGATTCAGAGATCTATAAAAAATCTATAATTGAAATGTCGGGATATATTACTGACTTTTGTTTTACTGGGAGTGGTATTCATGTAAGTGGAACTGAACCTAATCCAATTTGCTGATGGCGTTGGGGGATGTTGCCACTTTTAATATGACCCCCGTCACAATTCCATGTGGCATCCATCAAATCCCAGTCAAATTAAAGTTTTACCCCCGTTTTACGTTTGCCAAAAGCCATTTTTATTACCTGTTCCACATCTTAATAATTCAACCGTTCTGAGTGACAACATGCCCTCCTGCTTCGTAGCAACTATCTGTAGTTTCACCTGCCCACAGCTATAAAGATCCACACAGATATGAACATATGCAAACATTTTCATATACAGTATTATTATATACCTGTGCAAAAACAATCTACACATACAGCCCTCTCCTACCCATAACGTATTTATATCCGTACAGCACCCGGGTACTGTACGTGTACGTGGTCACGTGATAAGTGCATGAGAAAGGTGTCGAAGCCCGCCAAGTCGCCCGAACAAGATGTTCCAAAATGGAGAATTTACGCTAAAATAAGGTATATAATAATACGAAAACAGGCATATTGTGTCTGTACGTGATAAATACTTGGTAAAATTGACGATAAAATTAACCTCTGCCTTCGGCATCGGTCCTTTTTATCGTCAATTTTACCGCGTATTTATCACGTACAGCCACAGTAACCCTGTTTCCGTATAAAACCCTGCGTAAGCGGACACTGTCCGCTTAGGCGGGGTGCCTGCTTACGCGGGTTTTTCAAGTTTCTCCCGGACGACTATTGAAGTGTTATATACCGATATGTAGGGGAGACAGAGGAGATGGTGAATCTGAAATCCATTTTGCAATATCTTAATTGGATCTGAAGTTATTCAACTTTGAATTATAAATGTATTTTCTATGAACACACTCATAAAAAACACAGATTAATCCATTTTTGGTAGGGTGTCCGTCGGAAGTGTCCGCTTACACAGGGCTTTAGGCCTTTTTGTACCGAGATAACTGTCCGCTTACGCGGGCTTACGCGTGGTTTCCACTTACGCGAGTTGACCACTTACGCGGGGTTAAATCAAACATCTAATAAATAGAAGAATGTCCGTTCCGAGCAAAAGTTACTGCTTACACGGGGTGGCCGCTTACGTGGGGTGCCTGTCAGGCGGGGTTCTACTGTACCTATAGATTAGGGGTCTGACAGACTACAATAGAAATTTAGAGCTACCGATATGGCACCGATACAAGAAGCAAATATCGGAGACATATCGGGAAGGTGCAGAATCGTAGACATACATCTAGACATGCCAATCCACCACGCATTGTATGGGGTTTTCATCAGTGTCTAATCGCAGAAACGTGCCCCGAAATTAGGTGACCTTCTGACGCGATTTTGAGTTTTTATCGGGAGGTGCATCGTAGACCATATCGGAGCCATATCGTAGTAGGTGGACGCCGGGCCTAAAGAAAATGGCTGGAGAGCTTGTGGGAGGACATGGCAGGGATGGAGGCCCAGCGACGATGTGGGTAAACTTTATTCGACACTAATGGACGACATTATGGACGGCTAATACTGTCTTAGCAAATAGACTTAAATATCATCAAACTATTAATAACCCTTGCACGAGGTACAGAAAATGTTTTCCATGTGCGATTTTAGATAATCAAATGGGCCCCCAGGTCTTAGGGTCAAGTTGAGGGTGATGTACATGACTTGTTTCTGCCGCGTCTGATAGATCTGTAACAAAGGATAGTGACAATTCCACCGGCTAGCTTCCCACCTTGTCTGTTTGGTTACGCAAGATAGTAACGCCCGAAGGTCTATATATTGAACCTCTCTATAACCTATGCAGCGTATTTCAACGTATGTCCCACGCTCAGTGAAAGTCTATATAACCTCTCTCTAACCTATGCAGCGTATCTGAATTTATCCTACCCCTAATATGAAATCCCATAGGCTTAACATTGACTTTCCGTATGCGCATACAAAAAATGGACCAATCAGAGATCAGCAGCTGAAAGTAGTTCCAAGCACCGTCAGAGCAGCAAGGAGAGCTATATGGAGGACTTCAGAAAGTTTTTATCGTGTTTTTTGTTATCATCCTCACATAAAAATATCGTTCACAGGGGGTAGGATAAAATCAAAACCTTATCCGGTTTTACGATAGTATGTCCCACGCTCAATGAAAGCCTATATAACCTCTCTCTAACCTATGCAGCGTTTTTCAACGTATGCCCCACGCTCAATGAAAGTCTATATAACCTCTCTCTAACCTATGCAGTGTATTTGAACGTATTTCCCACGCTCAATGAAAGTCTATATAACCTCTCTCTAACCTATGCAGCGTATCTGAACGTATGCCCCACTCTCAATGAAAGTCTATATAACCTCTCTCTAACCTATGCAGCGTATCTGAACGTATGCCCCACTCTCAAAGAAAGTCTATATAACCTCTCCCTAACATACACAGCGTATTTAAGCGTGTGGTTAACGTTCGCTGAAAGTCTATATAGTAACCTCCCTCTAACCTATGCAGCGTATTTGAACGTGCTTGTGGAAAGACATCATAATGATTTGTTGATTTTGATGGATGTGACACTCGCTGTCCTTTCAGTGCATACAGTTCTCAGACATCAAGAGTTTAAAAAACAAGTGTCCACGCTTCACTAATAAAGCCTATAAGACTGCGACACAGCCAGTGTATCCGGTCACACCTTTGCCCGACGAATCCGCGGGTCGGTCAGAATTGTGTCGCTGTACGCACTTCACAGACCTGGGACCTGTTTCAGTAGTTTTGTGACATGTCTAGATGGCGTCTGTGACACCATATGGACAGATCACAAGATTGCAATCGATGACACACAGAGTTTCACTCACTTCTCGTAGGAATTAAGCAATGACACTTTAACATGAGTAGGGGATACATATAACCTATATTCGTTCCAAATATGAAGAAGATTGGCCACTCCGTTTTTCTTAAATTTGCTAGTCTTTTTCCGCTGTTGCTTGCACTGTTGGTGCCGCTGTTGATGTCTGTCTAGGCCTAATGTCACGAGACTACTGAAACAGGTTCCAGATTATTATCGGGTCGGGCATTACTTGCCTTGGGCTAATGACTGACTCTGCCCGACCTTAATCGTGTCGCTGTACGCACTTCGCCGACTGTTCCTGATTCTGAGAAGGCCGTTTGAACAGTGATGCTACCTATCCCCCAGTCCGATTTGATTTTCTATGACTCCAAACCAGCGGCCCGTGGCTCACCCCAGCTCGGCTCCCTTTGATCTCACTCGGGTCTGTACAAGGCCATAAACCCAGGAGGTGTGATCGTCAAAAGCTGGTCTGTTGCTGTATGAGGGTATAAGGCCCGGCGTCCACCTACCACGATATGGCTCCGATATGGTCTACAATGCACCTCCCGATAAAAAATCAAAATCGCGTCGGAAGGTCCCCTAATATCGGGGTAGTTGACCACGTTTCTGCGATTAGACACCGATAAAACCCCATACATCGGTGGTGGATGGGCATGTCTAGACATATGTCTACGATATTGCACCTTCCTGATATGTCTTCGATATTTGCTTTTTGTATCGGTGCCATATCGGTAGCTCTAAATTTCTATCGTAGTAGGTGGACGCCAGGCCTAAGACAGCGACATTCTTATTCCCGATTATAGTCGGTATTCTGAGCAGCGAGAATCGGTGGAAAATGTCGCTGTCCTATGGGCTAAAGTGGGAAACACACTGTACGATTTCATTCCCACTGATTAACTCCCTAAATCGTAAGGGCATTTTAACTTGTCTCAGGCGAATTTGCGCATAGTGTCGACCATTACAGCGGGATTTATGACAGTTGTTATTGTGAGTTAATCGTGAGCAAATTCTGTCCACACTGGACGATGGACTGTCTACATCATGAGCGATTTGAGGCCACCGATAAAGGAACAAGTGCAAAATCGTAGTATATAGGAGCTAAATCGGTGAGTAGGGCTTAATCTGTGTGTGGCAGGGCCATTTCTCCCGACCCATCGACTAATTATGTTCCAAAATCGGTAGGCACCATGGGGGGTATTTCTTAAACTCCGCTGTCGCCGACAACGGCAAGGAACATGTTCCTTAATTTACCGGTCCCGATTTCGGAACATTGGACTGCAATTTATCGGCGACAAAGGTACATGGAAATCTCCATGTGGGGCATTTTGAAATCTGAGGCAAAGTTCTTGAGGGGGGTGCCACACTGACCGACTCCATTTCTAGGCCTCGCCTGAGCTTACGATTGTTCCTTTATCGCCGAGAAAGGAACATTCATGTTCCGAAATCGTACAGTGTGTTATGGCCTTTAAGGATAAATCTGGTTGATCGTGTCCTAATATGATATCCACAACCCTTTATCTCATCTCATCAAACACCAATGTGTTGTATTTCTCTTGACTATCAACTACTAGAGACAACGGAGAATGATGAATACCCTAATGTCGTATTTAGTCCACCCATTGCTGTATCTGAAAAACTTGTGTAAACGAGAGATACAATAAAAGTAAATAAAATAGAAATTCTTACCGTTTGGTGGAGGATGTGACGTTAGAGTATGACGTTAGACTGTGACGTCACCGTCAGATGTTGCAGTACTGGGATCCAGGGAACACTTTGAGTGCGGTTTTTTTCTGATTAAAACAATGTCAATGCGACCTTCACACAGATCTGGTGTGTAGATCTGTGAGATGGCAAGTCTCAAAGATACAAGTTTTAATCCAGGTTTGATCTCTCATCTTTCTCCGAGTCGCATTTCCCGATGTTGATACAATAACGTGACACCGCTGAGTATGTATTCCTGTATCCTTAGATCTGTCTGTATCTCTGTGAGAAAGTCACTGAGTATAAACGTCCACAATGGATGTCTTCGCGAGATACTCAGAGTACAAAATCAGTATTTATATGAGTTCTTTGTAGTACATAGAATCAGTATTTATATAAGTCCTTTGTAGTATAGGCTCAGTGTTTCTGTGAGTCCTTAGTAATATAGGCTCACTATTTATGAGTCGGTTCTACTATAAACTCAGTGATTTTATGAGTTGTTTGTTGTAAAACTCAATTTTCTATGAATCCTTTGTAGGATATACTCAATGTTTATATGGGTCCTTTGTAGTATAGATTCAGTGTTTCCATGAGTCCTTTGTAGTATATAGATTCAGTGTTTCCATGAGTCCTTTGTAGTATATAGATTCAGTGTTTATCTGAGTCGTATTCACTGTATTTCTATGAGTAATTTCTAGTATAGAAAACTCAATATTTTTGTCGGATACTTCCAACGTGGAGTCAATATACATATGAGTTATTTCTGGTGTAAATAAACTTCAAATGACTCGGGTATTTTGTCGACTCAGGTCCTAGGAGCGAGGACTTCTACATGGTACTTTGTGAAAGCGCAAAATACTTCAAATAAATCCACGGTCCTATCCTCACCTCCTTAACGTGAACCCCAACGATCCAGTTCCCTAAGATTTGTCCACACCGTATGTAAAGTATCGAGGTTGTTTTCAGTTGTTTATCCGTGTAAACTTCTCCGTGTTTCTTTCAGGGAAACGTGTCGCTGCGGACCACGGGCCTCAGTAGTCTCGTCCCGGGAAACGCAGCTCACTTTCCGCGGTCGCCGTTTCGTCCCAGGCCGCGAGATGGCGCACTTTGCCGCTGAGCGGGTACGACTTGCTCACTGCTACTCCCACACACTCACTGCACGACGCGCCAAGAGCTAACCCGCGCCGCTGGTATCGGTGTGTAACGGTCACCGCACGCGGGAACCAGCGCTGTGACGAGCGGCTCGCTGATTGGTCGCTGGTGTGGCCACGTGACCGGGAGCGCATGCGCACGGGAGGGAGCGTTCATAATGCGCTGTTTTGAGGCGCGGGGGTAGTTCTCGATACGGCCTGTAGGTGGAGGATGGTACGGGGAGATGGCGGGGAGGTGGCTGGGTATAGAGGTTGGGGAGACAGAGCAGGTGGGAGGAAGGGGAATGGGAAAATGGTGGTTGAGATTTAGGCTGAGATGTAAGCTGAGATGTAGGCTGAGATATAGGCTGCGGCTGGAGTGTAGGTTGAGGTGTAGGGTGTTGTGTAGGGTGTAGGGTGTAGGGTGGGGTGTGAGTGGGGTGTAGGGTGAGGTGTAGGGTGGGGTGTAGTGTGGGTGTAGGGTGGGGTGTAGGGTGGGGGGTAGGGTGAGGTGTAGGGTGGGGTGTAGGGTGGGGTGTAGGGTGGGGTGTAGGGTGGTGTGTAGGGTGGGGTGTAGGGTGGGGTGTAGGGTGGGGTGTAGGGTGGGTGTAGGGTGGGGTGTAGGGTGGGGGGTAGGGTGAGGTGTAGGGTGGGGTGTAGGGTGGGGTGTAGGGTGAGGTGTAGTGTGAGGTGTAGTGTGAGGTGTAGGGTGGTGTGTAGTGTGGGGTGTAGGGTGGGGTGTAGGGTGAGGTGTAGTGTGAGGTGTAGTGTGAGGTGTAGGGTGGTGTGTAGTGTGAGGTGTAGGGTGAGGTGTAGGGTGTGGTGTAGGGTGAGGTGTAGGGTGGGGTGTAGTGTGGGTGTAGGGTGGGGTGTAGGGTGGGGGGTAGGGTGAGGTGTAGGGTGGGGTGTAGGGTGGGGTGTAGGGTGGGGTGTAGGGTGGGGTGTAGGGTGGGGTGTAGGGTGGGGTGTAGGGTGAGGTGTAGGGTGGTGTGTAGTGTGGGTGTAGGGTGGGGTGTAGGGTGGTGTGTAGGGTGGGGTGTAGGGTGGGGTGTAGGGTGGGGTGTAGGGTGGGGTGTAGGGTGAGGTGTAGGGTGAGGTGTAGGGTGGTGTGTAGGGTGGGGTGTAGGGTGGGGTGTAGGGTGGGGTGTAGGGTGGGGTGTAGGGTGAGGTGTAGGGTGAGGTGTAGGGTGGGGTGTAGGGTGGGGTGTAGGGTGGGGTGTAGGGTGAGGTGTAGGGTGAGGTGTAGGTCTGGGTGTAGGGTGAGGTGTAGGGTGTGGTGTAGGGTGAGGTGTAGGGTGGTGTGTAGGGTGGGGTGTAGGGTGGGGTGTAGGGTGAGGTGTAGGGTGGGGTGTAGGGTGGGGTGTAGGGTGGGGGGTAGGGTGAGGTGTAGGGTGGGGTGTAGGGTGGGGTGTAGGGTGGGGTGTAGGGTGAGGTGTAGGGTGAGGTGTAGGTCTGGGTGTAGGGTGAGGTGTAGGGTGTGGTGTAGGGTGAGGTGTAGGGTGAGGTGTAGGTCTGGGTGTAGGGTGAGGTGTAGGGTGTGGTGTAGGGTGAGGTGTAGTGTGAGGTGTAGGGTGGTGTGTAGGGTGGGTGTAGGGTGGGTGTAGGGTGGTGTGTAGGGTGGGGTGTAGGGTGGTGTGTAGGGTGAGGTGTAGGTCTGGGTGTAGGGTGAGGTGTAGGGTGTGGTGTAGGGTGAGGTGTAGGGTGAGGTGTAGGGTGTGGTGTAGGGTGAGGTGTAGTGTGAGGTGTAGGTCTGGGTGTAGGGTGAGGTGTAGGTCTGGGTGTAGGGTGAGGTGTAGGGTGAGGTGTAGGGTGTGGTGTAGGGTGAGGTGTAGTGTGAGGTGTAGGGTGGTGTGTAGGGTGGGTGTAGGGTGGGTGTAGGGTGGTGTGTAGGGTGGGGTGTAGGGTGGGGTGTAGGGTGGTGTGTAGTGTGGGTGTAGGGTGGGGTGTAGGGTGGGGTGTAGGGTGAGGTGTAGGGTGGGTGTAGTGTGAGGTGTAGTGTGAGGTGTAGGGTGAGGTGTAGGTCTGGGTGTAGGGTGAGGTGTAGGGTGTGGTGTAGGGTGAGGTGTAGGGTGGGGTGTAGTGTGAGGTGTAGGGTGGGGTGTAGGGTGGGGTATAGGGTGGGGTGTAGTGTGGGGTGTAGGGTGGGGTGTAAGGTGAGGTGTAGGTTTGGGTGTAGGGTGGGTATAGTGTGAGGTGTAGGGTGGGGTGTAGGGTGGGGTGTAGGGTGGGGTGTAGGGTGGGGTATAGGGTGTAGTGTGGGGTGTAGGGTGGGGTGTAGGGTGGGTGTAGTGTGAGGTGTAGGTTGGGGTGTAGGGTCGGGTGTAGGGTGGGGTAGGGTGAGGTGTAGGGGTGGTGTGTAGGATTTTAAAGACTAATTCTGGTAGTTCGGTGATTTCCAAATTTTATCAAGTTTAATAAATAAATAACTACAGGCCAGTGTAAGCTTTCTTCATCTGTAGATTCTAAGAGCCAAAATACCTATTAAGAAATATTTATAGCACACAAAATTGATAATATAAATTTCTATCTTATAATTATTTTATTCACAATACACACAAAAGGAAATATGAACATGGAACCAAACAGTTCCATGATGTGTAGATTTGTCTAATTCTTATGTTTGTGGTCTGTCTTTTCCTAGGGGCAGCTACTTGTGTTGTCACAAAACTAAACAACCCCAATGTCTGTATGGTGTCACAGATATGTCACGAAATTAGTGAAACAGTATACATATATAAACTGGTGGTTTTCGCAAATTGCAAATGAGTCTTGACGAAGCAGTAGCTTTGGTGGTAGAGGATCATGAGCTTGTGATTACATTTAGAACTAAAAACGTTGGTAGGAGAATTGAATTCATCCAGGTTCATTTTAGAGTTCGATAATCATTAGTGTATCCTATAATGTGATGCATTTCCCCCCTTTTTCATTGCTTAATACTGATACGGAAAGGAAGATGCAAAACTATAGCAGATGTACTTCCATGTGTTTGCATGGCAAGTGGTTCTTCAGAGTCACCACCTGGTGGTTTATTATTGAACTACGTCCATTGGGAAAGCCATATGTTTTTTTGTGTCCAGTTTAGACTACACTGGCCGCCAGAGCTACAAAACAGCGGGGAACAAGTGAAAGTTCAAAGTCGCTCACGAGCTAGGCGTTACCTGTCCCTTATTTGATTGGGAACCAGTCTATAAGAGCATGCGCCACGGAAGATCTGCTGGGAGAGTGAAGGTGAACTCTGTGCCCATCCCAAGATGCTGTTGGGTAATAGAGGTCGGTTTGTCAAGGAAGGCCCTAGACTGGCTCCAGTCCCTGCATCCTATGGCTACCCTCCTCACAGGGATACAGGGATACAGGCTCCAGTCCCTGCATCCTATGGCTACCCTCCTCACTGGGATACAGAGTTACTGGCTCCAGTCCCTGCGTCCTATGGCTACCCTCCTCGCTGGGATACAGGAGACTGGCTCCAGTCACTGCTTACTATAGCTACCCTCCTCCCTGGGATACAGGGATACTGGCTCCAGTCCCTGCTTACTATAGCTACCCTCCTCACTGGGATACAGGGATACTGGCTCCAGTCCCTGCATCCTATGGCTACCCTCCTCGGTGGGATACAGGGATACTGGCTCCAGTCCCTGCATCCTATGGCTACCCTCCTCACTGGGATACAGGGATACTGGCTCCAGTCCCTGCATCCTATGGCTACCCTCCTCGCTGGGATACAGGGACTGGTACAATTTTTTTTTTTTTTTTTCATAGCAGCTTTTATTTCAGAAGAGAGTACAATGAAGTATCATTTGTGATGTTCTTCTTTGAAAGTGCATACAGTATGATAACAGTATTTCATTCACTGCAATTTTCTTGTTGACAGGTATATGCGCTACTATAATTTGGTGGAGCAATAAGTCCTTTTACTATACCATGCTAAAGTTCAACTTTTGACAAGCCTAAAGTCACAATCAAATTTCTAGCACAAAAAAAAAGCTCAATAGCCTAATCAGAAACGAGGAGATATAAGGCCCAGAGACTTGCATACATGTGTACATAACAGGCAGAGTCTTAACACACACAGAAGATATAAGCCCAGAGACTTGCATACATGTGTACATAACAGGCAGAGTCTTAACACACACAGAAGATATAAGCCCAGAGACTTGCATACATGTGTACATAACAGGCAGAGTCTTAACACACACAGAAGATATAAGCCCAGAGACTTGCATACATGTGTACATAACAGGCAGAGTCTTAACATGCACAGGAGATATAGGCCCAGAGACTTGCATACATGTGTACATAACAGGCAGAGTCTTAACATGCACAGGAGATATAAGGCCCAGAGACTTGCATACATGTGTACATAACAGACAGAGTCTTAACATGCACAGGACAAACTTAACTCATAAAAGTTTACCTGACAAGTCTTGATATTAAGATATTGTTTACCCTTAATTACACCTTCTTTTTTTATATTCCTACCGATTCTGCCACACTGGGCAGTTCTTCCATCGGTAGTTCGATAACATCATTTTACATGCTGTAGGAGGCCTCAAGGCCAAGACGGCATGTAACATGATGTTATTGAACTACCGATGGTACCAGGAATTTTTTAAAGCAATACATGTGCTGTTCGAACCGAGTTGGCATTAAGTCATATGCTTAACAAATATATTTCAAGAGGCTTGCCCCCTATAGTCTGTGCTAATTATCCTACCCCTAATAAAAAACGCTATAGGCTTAACATGGGATTTGTTTATGTCACGGGTAGTGAAATAAAGTGTTGTTTATGCCACTACTTTCTGATACTGAAAAAATATGGAAACGGGGTAGGATAAAATCTAGACGCCACTTGTTTGAATATGAGCTTATTCATGCCACTTATTTTGTTGGCTCCATAATTTCACGAGTCGAAGACGAGTGACATTACGGAGCCAACAAAATGTGTGGTATAAATAAACTCAGACTCAAACTCGTGACGTCTCTTGATATTATCAAGTCATACAAACTGATTTATAGTACCTTTGAAAAGCTGGTAACAAAGTATTGAGAACAAGGAAAGGGACAGGTGGAGACACACATTATAAACACAGAACGACAGCAATAACAGGACATCCCACAGGTGATCCAGATATATGATGGTAGACTGGTGTTGGATTTCTGGCTTTTTAGCTCCAGCATTCCCAACACTCTCCATACAGATATCCTGATTACTGGTCAGGATATCTGCTGGGAGATCGATACCCTCTCACTTTGATCTCAATGGAGTCACAGTCAGGAGCAGGCGAAATTTATTGCTATGACAACACAGGCGGCCAGGGAACTGGAGGAGGGGAGTGGGAGGGGTAGGAGGAGGTGTAGGGTTACAGGGAGCGGCTCGGGGCCATGAACAGGAGATTCTGTTTATAGTGGACACGTCTTTGATTCATGGGCCAGTCAGAGAAGGATACATACTATAATGAACTTTATTCTGATAGTGTTTAATCATTTAATGAATGTTCATAATCAAAGACTTCATGGGCCCGTCAGAGAAGGATACATACTTTACTGAACTTAATTCTGATTATGTTTAATTATTTAATGAATGTTTATAATCAAAGACTTCATGGGCCCGTCAGAGAAGGATACATACTTTACTAAACTTTATTCTGATTGTGTTTAATCATTTAATGAATGTTCATAATCAAAGACTTGAGCAAGTCTGGGAAGGACCCTCTAGTGTGAGGGGGAAGACCGAGGTCGACCCGCTTGTCATGAATCACAGAGGGGATCCATATTAATCTGTTGTGACTGAGATCAGTCTCCAAGCACAATATCCCAGCAGGAATACTATAATAACACTGGGTCAGTACCTCCAACCAATGCTAATAATGTTACTGAGTCTGGAAACCTAAACTACTACATATCTGATCATGTTTTGATATATATGTTAAAAAAGAAAGCAAGGGAAAAGCATCCACGACTTAGTTATGATAAACGTAAACTAAATGAACTTACTGAAACTAATTGTATTAATATTATGACTACCGCCCATAGAGAAAGTATAGCAGCAAATAATCATCCTAAACAGGAAAGCTGTGAACTTTTTACAGGTAAATTAATATCCGAAATAGATAATTATTGTCCAAAAGAAACAGTAATGGTCCGAACTAACAGAGGTGTACCCCTCCCTATGAATATCACTAAAAAAATAGAACACAGGGCAAAGGTATTATCAAAAATTAGTAGAATGTGTAAGGACGATCCGAGGTTTAATGAATCGTTATACAAGTTAAGGAGACTAAGAAATGAAATAAGAAGCCTTATTCGTAAGAGTAAAGCTAACGAGATTCGTAAGAATCTAAATAACAATCGACTTTGTCCGAAGAAGTTCTGGAGGACCCTGAAAAATGTTTGGGCACCGCCCACAACAAAAAAGGATGAAACTAAAAACAACCAAAATTCTGATGAGTTTAAAGAAAAAGAAAGTGCGATGAATACTTTCTTTGCTAATGTTGGTCGTAACACATGCACAGCAAAGAAAAGTATACTTGATAAAGTGATTGAGAATCCAACACAGGATAAATTAACAAGTCAAACTAATATTATTGTTAATACAACAAAGTGCGAGATTAAGAAAGTAATTCGAAACTTAAACAATGATAAAAGTACTGGTATACCAATCTTAAAAACGGGCATTCTTAAGAAAATTTTACTAACAAGAGTCGATATCTTAACTGAACTGATTAATGCTGTTTTCATAAGAGGATATTTTCCAAACATCCTAAAGCTAGCATGCATCACCCCAATACCTAAAGACAGCGTACTAACCAATTTTAATAACTGGAGACCAATCTCAGTATTACCGACACTGTCAAAGGTCTATGAAAAAATCCTACACAGTATACTACTTGATCACTTAAATAGCATAGAATTTTTCAGCGATAAACAATTTGGTTTTTTGCCCAAGAGGTCAACCGTACAAGCGATATTTACTCTAACTAACGAAATACTTATAGGACTAGATAATAAAAAGGTAATTGCAACAACATACATAGATATGCGAAAGGCCTTTGACAGTGTCAACCATGATAAATTAAAAAATAAAATAAACAAGATTGGCATTTCTGGGATTTTATACAAAATTCTCACTGACTATTTAGATAACCGAAAACACACGTCTAAACTAAATGGAACAGTTACAGACTATAATGATCTCACTGTGGGAGTTCCCCAAGGGTCAGTACTTGGCCCTGTTTTCTTTATAATTTTTATTAACGATATAGTAAAAGTCCTCAATTTCTGTAAAATACTAATGTATGCAGACGATATTGTTCTTGTTATAGATGGTAAAAATCAAGAGGAAGTTAAATATCGTATGGAAGAAGATCTAAAAGAAGTAGACCAATGGACAAAACAAAACCAACTTGCAGTTAACTACTCAAAAACCAAGATTATGTGGATCAGTAATAAAAAAGATGTTAATTTTAAGCAAGAAGTAAAGATGGGCGATAATGCACTGGAGGCAGTTACAACCTATAAATACTTGGGAGTATTGATTGACAATAAATTAACCCTCAACAATCATTTTAATAAACTAAACAGAGAATACAGCACAAAATTATTTAAATTCAGAAAGATAAGTTACTTACTTGATAAAGATACACGATTAAAAATCATGAAGCAAATGCTACTCCCCGTCCTGGAATATTCTGATGCAGTCTTTAATCTAATGGGAACTACTAGGCTAAGTAAATTACAAATAATGTTAAATAAAGGATTAAGAGTAGTTGTAGGTAGACTTAAATCAACTGAAATGAGTATAGTAGAATTGCATAATTAATGTAAAATCCGGAACTTAGAACATAGAAGGCAGTGCCATTTACTGTCATTAATCAAGTGGTGGAGTGAAAACCCGCTAAATGTGTTTGAGTTAGACCGGAAGGTAACAAGGGGTGAAAACTTAATTACGACTTAAAATAAGAAGGCCAAATACGGAGAAATATGTAAAGAGCCCACTTTACCAAGGCAAAAGGATATGGGACATGCTCCCTGTAGAAATTCAGGATATACAAAATAATGATCTTTTTAAAGCGCGGATAAAGGAATTCATCCTCAAAGACGGAATAAATAACTAGTCTGTTATAACCAATTGTATGAGAATTTAAAATAAAACTGACTACGATACATATTTAAAAAATTTGGAATCTAACCCTTACAAGTTTTTCTCTATGATATTAAATCAACTTGTTATTTCATAAGCCTACTAATGAGATTGAATTGCAAGGAACTTTCTGGATACATCATGCCTGAAAGAAATACCTGTGATCTACACTGCTGTAAAACAGTGAAGTTTGTTTGTTGTAACCGGCAAGAACTACAACAATGTATCCCTGTGTGTGTATATATTTATTTACTTATTTTCTACTGTTTTGTCCTTGTACCCCATGTATGTCATAGCTATTAAGGACAAATAGATGGAAGATCGTCTTTGTATTAGATGAATCTGTTTAGTCAATAAACTTTACTTTACTCAAAAGAAAAAAAAAAAAAAAGTTGCTGTTTCCTATGGAGTAAGGCCAGGCGTCCACCTATTACGATATGGCTCCGATATGGTCTACGATACACCTCCCGATACAAAATCTAAATCGCGTCGGAAGGTCACCTAATATCGGGGCAGTTGGCCACATTTCTGCGATTAGAAACCGATAAAAACCCCATAGGGCGCTCAATGAAATTGGGCTTCATGACTGAGGCCCTAGCCACTTTGTTCATTCCTATAGATACTTGCGGCAAAATCAAATTATCGTATCGGAAACAGAATTGGTTGATGGTTCTCAAAAATCGTTGGTTAATGCATTGCAAACTACTCAAAACAGGTCGTTAGGAATTATAAAGAAATGTTGGGATCTGTGACAGAATATTCAAAATCTGCATAGAGAACTTCATATTGATTACCTTGATTCCCGCAGATGTATGCAAACGTTGAATGTAATGTACACACAGGCAATGATTGAAGATTACCTGGGCCCCGTTGAATAAAAGAATGAACGATAAAAAAAGTATGTTACAAGTCTCGTCGGTGCCAAAGCGTAATATAAAAAACTATCGTGGAGGCGGACGAGCCTTTGACGAGATGATAAAATGAACACACAGGTAATGATTGAAGATAACCTGGGACCTGTTTCAGTAGTTTTGTGACATGTCTAGATGGCGTCTGTGACACCATACGGACAGATCACAAGATCGCAGTCGATGACACACAGAGTTTCACTCATTTCTCGTAGGAATTAAACAATGACACTTTGACATGAGATGGGGATACATCTAATCTATAATCGTTCCAAATATGAAGAAGATTGGCCAAAACGATCTTCTGATATTTGCTAGTCCTTTTCCACTGTTGCTTACACTGTTGGTGCCGCGGTTGATGTCTGTCTAGGCCTAATGTCACGAGACTACTGAAACAGGTCCCTGGACATAAGAGTACGTCGCACTAGGAGTGATTGGATGGTAAAAGTTAAAACATTTAGAATAAGCTGTAGTAAGTACAGTAGGAGGATGGTTGTGGCCCATTAGATTTTAGGTCAACTCTCGACTGTAGAACCGTCCCAAGGCGCTGTAAATATCATATAAGAAGGTCAGGGTGAAGGTTGGGGTTTGCTCCGAATGCAGTCATTGGCTACTGGGACTACTCTATTCCTTATATGGTAGTTAATACAGGAGGACAACTCCATGCAGGTAGAACCCCGCCTAACGGACACCCCGCTCGGTACTGATCCCTATATTAGATGTTTATTTAACCCCGTGTAAGCGACACCGCGTGTTAGCAGACACTTTGGCCCGGAACGGAGGGTGTCCGCTAACGCGGAATTCTACTGTATCTACCCAGTTCATGCTATGGGATAGATTATATGAGACTTTTGAAAAAAAGAGAGAAACATACAAGTGTTTTAAAAAAGATGTTAAAAAAATATATTCTGTCTATGATTGGATCTAAGGTGTCTTCTCTACATCATCAGTCTCATCATTAACATGTATTGTGTATTATTATTACAATTATTTCATTATTTACTCAGTCTATTAACTATATCAGTGTCTGATGTACTTAAATTGTTATTTAAGCAGAGCTGTCTTTAGAAACGCCTCGTGACGATTACTACGCATCCAAACTCGTGGCGTAGTGGTTCAAAATACGTTTCGAAAGTGGTTCTGTTTTTATCTCACCCCCAACACGGACCTTACAGTCGATTTTAAGCAATAATATAATTATACACCAGCCATTACTCCCGATAGATAACTGTCGCTCTCCATGTTTGTGCCAGTGCGGTTCAAGCAATGGCGCCGGAACTATTTTTTTTAACTCGACGTTCATTGGTTGCTGCGTTGCTACGTATCTTTGCCACCACCATGGCATAGTACTGTAACTTTACGTAGGTGAGCGTTGCGTATTTTCTTTCAACGTTAACTTAATGGCACAACCTGTACCAGGGGTGGGATAAAGAGCATATACTTTTCCTGAAGTGGAAGAACTAACCTTGATTAGAACTGTTTGTTGAGAAATATCTCAAGAATATATTAACTTCACAAAAACCCACAAAAGAAAACACATTTCTTTCCGATAACGGTCTCAGATCTACAGTATAGCGTCCTCACAGCAGCTCTGTACAAGAAGTCTCGCGGATACTCGTCTTCGGCGAGGATTTACGAGATAACACTTGGTGTCCGATAGGAGCAATATTCTCGTGACCTCTCGCGGTGTCTCGTGACCTTGGGTTTGGGGTCAGCGCGATATTGGGGTTGTGACACTATCTTATAACATATTCAGCGATGCATAAATTACGACACACTCTCCATGCAGAGTCTGTGTTATATTGCACCCCACAATGGCTTTTGCAATGGCCTGGAGATGGTTTCATAAAGTTGTTTCTTGGTAGAACACAGAATATAAACATCAGAAATGGCAGCGGTCAGGGTCGATGTATCTTTTTCTTTTCATTTTTAGCAGAAATTGTTTATTTCACATAGAAGCCATCCATAAAGTACGTATGCAGAATTTCTGAACTTCGGACCCCCCGGCCCCTCTCCCAATCTAGTACGCAATATATAATTGCCATCCTTGTTTTATATATAACAAGGATCATAAATTTTATATTACTTATTACTTACCAACAAATTGGATGGTGAATCACCCAAACAAGCAAACTGCTACGGTTTTAAAACATCTCGGAACCTCTGAATTGATACTGTCTGCCAATTTTAAATTCACCGATCATAGCTTTTGGTCATGTGTCAAACTCGAGCAGTAAAAGTCAACCTGGGGCATTAAACGTCAGCCTTGGGCAGCAAACGCGAGTTACTAGACCCCCAGTAGCAGTATGTGACTATAGAGTGTTCGCCCATAGATACTAAAGATGAAACCAACAAGTTTTGGTCAAAGTCATCGTTCTCCGAGTTTGATGCGGAGTGATATGAACAAGGCGACAGCCGAGTGAATATCACGTATCATTCAAACGAGTTGGAGAATGACTTCTTTGACCATAGTTGCTTTCTGTATTTATCTCACCCCTGTACACACTAAATGAATGGATGACATACATGATATAGACCATGGAGAACGGACTGTATTACTCGTAGGGGCATGAGGAACGAGTTCCCAATGTTTAGCGTATGGGCCAAAGATACCAGGGGTGAGATAAATGATAATATGTCTTCCTTTTTTTCCTTTAAATTTCAAAGGGGTTACATTCGCAGTGTGCTGTTGAAGCAGGTTTTGTATGCCATAACAGAATAGTTATTATGCATCCAAGTTCTAGGTTGAAAATATGCAGTTCTACAGAATCAGGTAACTAATTGGTGATGTGATATGATGAGATGAGTCCTTATCTCCAACATAAGCAATCCAACAGTCAGTAAAGCAATTCACAGATTCATACAGGCACAATTGATAAACTAGGAGCAAAATGAGATAAATGAGCGTGCATTTATAAATGAATAGCAATTAAAAGGTCTGGGTTACATTCAGTCTATGGATAGTTTTCTGTAACCCACTTGCTCCCAGTCAACTTGCTATTTCTGCAACTGCCTGAGTTTAGGATCCAAAGATATTAAGCACCAGTGGGTCTTGAGGTATTTTGGTCTTGAGTGATTGGTCATGGTCAGCTGGGCACAACTCTAAGACCCTGATACACTGGCTCCCTGCCCTGTTCTCACTATCACAGTGAACAGCATGCAGATAGTAGAGGAATAGTTTTCTGCAAGCACACTGAAAGGTCTATGTGACCATTCTAACCTCTAGATGATGTATTTAGCGCGTGCAAGCACGCTCTAATAACTCGACAGGACCACTCCTTTCTGTAACATTGCTATGTAAAAAGTGCTACCCCATTTCACCATATGGTAGTCAATGGAGTGGAAACATCGTACTTTAAAGCCTCCCCATCTGCCACATTTAGCCACCGGAGGCACCAGCGTCTTCAGTCATCTAAGGTCACGTGATCGCCGCCATGACAGATGGTCATATTCCGCTGGTTTCCTGCTGGTTCTCCACAGTCAGCGGCAGATATGAGACCAGCGCTTCCTCTACCCATACACCGGATGCCGGGAGGTCGTTATCTGTAATATTGACATCCGATCTCTATCTTTAGATTGTTTCTGATTGACACACACAGATCCGTGGAGTGGTAATAAGGAATATGGGGATAGTTATTGCCATTGAGAGCAGAAAGAACGGGTTTTTTAAAGCCGTTTATTTATGCTGGTCAAGTTCAGTACAGAGAGAGATTTTTTTATTTTTTTTTGCTTTTGCAAAAACTTTATTCAGCTTAACAAATGTACAAGGTATATTTTCTTCGCGTTCATCTTTCCAGAATTATGACCGCACAACATTTTCAGTTGACAGGTGTGCTCTGGTAATCATGTTTTTGCTCCTTTTTTCATTTTCTATTTTTGATAAATGGGCAAAGAAAGATTGATTTAACTGAGACCTGATTGACTATTCCATCATTTGTTCTCTTTATGGTTGCCACTCATATTGTAACATCATATTGTACTGTATTGAGCCATTATGTTACTATTTACTAATAATAATTACCATGAACAACATATATATATATAGTTCATGTATATTTCTTATGTTCCTTTTCAATTCGACAATATTAGGATTGTCACTATACCTTGCACAGTGATATACCCTACGTGAAACTACTATATAAATGAAATAACCTGTTGGCGAACTTCCTGAATAAAAACTTTTTTTTTTAAACAAAAAAACTCTCCCATCTATAGCATGTCAGCCTTTAAGGAATTCAGATAACAGTACAGAAAGACGGACTGGTTTTCGTTCTTGGCCAGCTCCGATTGACAAAAAGACATTTTCGGATTGTTACATATACGAATGTGTGACATGTGTACTCATACAAAAGCGAGTTTTTTCCCTTGGAACGAGGAAAGATATGAAGAAGACTGACAACAAGTTGTAAACATTATCCCGTGTCGGGAACTGTGGTCCACCAACCACGATTAGGCTACGAAAGGCTTCCAATCGTAGAGCTGTCGTAGACCTTGTCGGAAAGCCGTTGTCGCAGCCTTGTCGTGGTTGGTGGACGCACCCCCTTAGACAAGGCCCCGACAGGCTGCGACACGAAGCTTGTCGGGGGCCTTCTGACAAGGTTATGACAAAATCGAACATATTCGATTTTTGCCACGAGCGGAGCCTTGTCATGGCGTGTCATGGTTTCCTCGATATCACTGTCGTGGTGTGTCGGTACCATGGACGCCATTTTTTCAGCAACCAGCGACGTCTACGACACGCCCCAACGATGCTGTCACAGAGCTCCCCTCCTCACGACAAGGCTGCGACAAGGCACCGATTGGAACTTTCTTGTCGGCGCGTGTCGCAGCCTTGTAGTGGTTGGTGGATGCCCCCCTTTAATCTCTTTTTCATTAGCAGTTTAAAGTCCTTTCTAGAGTCAATGTTTCGTACATCTGGCGGCAGTATATTCCATAGTTTCTGATACATGGTGAATTGGCATGTCTGGACATTTGTCTATGATTTTGCACCTTCCCGATATGTCTCTGATATTGACATTTTGTATCGATGCCATATCGGTAGGTCTAAATTTCTATCGTAGTAGGTAGACGCCGGGCCTTAGGGTTAGGGATAGGGATAGGGTCAGGGATAGGTTTAGGGGAAGGGTTTTCTGTTTGTTTTCTTCCTTAGAGAAGACCAAATTTAAAGCCAAGGTAACATACTACCACTAACTATCAAAATGGGAAGATTAAAAACGGTTCAAGTTCGTTACGGGTTGAGTCCTGAAAACTGGTCGAGTTTGTTACTGGTCGAGTTTTTTACGGGTGGAGTTCTCCAGTATTCAGAGGGATCAAGGTCACTCTATGGTATGTGTGAATTTGAGTGTCAAAATCGGTCAGCAACTTCCATGATTTTCTTTTTTTTTAAACAGCTTGTTCAGCCATTTTGTCTGCCAGTGAGTAGGGTAGCCATAGTATGCAGGGACTGGAGCCAGTATCCCTGTATCCCAGTGAGGAGGGTAGCCACAGGATGCAGGGACTGGAGCCAGTATCCCTGTATCCCAGTGAGGAGGGTAGCCACAGGATGCAGGGCCTGGAGCCAGTCTCCTGTATCCCAGCGAGGAGGGTAGCTATAGGATGCAGGGCCTGGAGCCAGTATCCCGGTATGCCACAAAAGGCCTTCCCTGATCATGGTTTCATTATTGCCTCTTGTGATTTAGTGATGCCACTAAATCATAAGATTATGTTTCATTCTATTTCATGCTATTTGCAAGGGCTGTAGTAGTACTTGAAGACATGAAACAGGGATCAAAAATCACTCTATGGTATGTGTGATAGACTCAAGGAGGTTTGTGTGTGCATCTTTGGTTGTTTTCCCAGGACTCTCCATACAGTGTTTTATTACCCAACTATTATGGAGTCTCCATAGGAAATGCATCGGGCACCTGGAATTAGCTACCCGGAGATTCTGCCATGTCAGAATCTCCTGCAGGAGATTCTGGAAAAATAGTTCTGTCCATAATAAGGTAGAATCATCATGTACTTCGAAATAAGTTTCTTGAATGTTCATTCAATGCTAATTATTTAGAATCAATCAAAATAATCTCATTTACCATCAGAAATCACTGTCATAACACACTTTGTATGCTAAAATCACAAGTTAATGGGGAATTATATTATCGGTGTACGTTTACACTGAATTACTGCCACGCTTGACAGTGCCGTGATGTCTGGAACTAAATGGCTTAAAGAAACTTCTTAATTGAAATAGATTTGCTATCAATCTTGTAGGTGGGTAATAAATACAATAACTGGTTTTGATTACGAGTGACTGTAATCTCCTCGTAGTTGACAACATAATATCCTCGCTAATCGCTCGGATATTACTACGCGTCAACTACTCTTAGATTACGGCCACTCGTAATCAAAACCAGTCATTAATGTATACATGTAATCAGCCTGGAAAGTGACATGAAAGCCATGGGCCAGTGACAAATTGCTTTCCCACGGTCACCTGGGCAACACAGTGGACCCCGAGCATGCAGGGTGACCCGGCGTTTACACTAGACGATTCTGGCTGGCGATTCTGGCATTTTGCACTTCCTGACAACTTTCAGCAGAAAAAAGCTAGAAATCGTCTAACGTAAACACCAAGCGTGTGACGACTGCAGATCATCTGATTGCACAATTCGACAAACGGTATTATGGAGACAAAAAAAACTATTTTATTTAGTTTGTAAACATATATGGTAAGGTGATGGTAATTAATGACTTATATGGTAACATTAATGGTAAAGATAGTTAGGCGAGGCCTAAATGAATACATTTGAAAAGGTACAATGTGTTTTTTTAGAGTCTTTATCCTCTGGTGTGGGTAGGTGGGGAACTCGAGAAGCGGCTTCACGGAGCTGGTTCCCTTATGTGATGACGTCACACTTAGGGGATAGTTCTGAGAAGGTCTGATAGGTGGCGTCATGGATAATATCATCCGAATTACTATATGATTTTTAATCATCTCCGATTTGGCACCACATCATGACTAATCAGTCACGCTCTGACGTCGGCGACTATTTTAAGCTGCCTTGAATTAGTCGTCTGGACGGGCGGCGACTGTGTCTTCAGTGTAAACTCTGACCTGGCATTTACACTAGACGACTAAATATGTGGCGACTGTAGATCGTCAGCCAATAGTCGCTAGGCGGTGACAATGTCCACCGCAAAAGTCGTCAGTCTCAGCAGATAGCTGAGCGTTTACACTGACGCCTGTAAGTTTTCCCAGAGTCACCGCCTATCTAGACGACTAAATCAAGAAGGCTTGAAATAGTCGCCGGCATCAGAGCGTGACCAGTAGTCGCCAGGTTGTGCCAAATTGCGTAATCAGACGATCTGCAGTCGCCATGCACTTGGCGTTTACATTAGACGATTTCTAGACTTTTATGGCTAAAAGTCGTCAGGTCCAAGAATCGCCGCATACAATCGTCTAGTGTAAACGCCGGGTCAGGTACATTCTTGGGCTGACGATTTTTGCAGTGGACATTGCCACCACCGTCTTGACGATCTACAGTCGCCACATATTCATTCGTCTAATGTAAACGCCGGGTGAGGGTGTAGAGGTGGTGGGGTAAATCTGCTGATACATCACTTTCAACATGTCACTGTAGTGTGTAACCAGGCACTATAAGGATAGACTCACTACATGAAGAGAGCTCGTACACGTACCCCTACCCCATCTCCTGACCCCTACCCCATCTTTACCTGACAACCATTAAGTATGCATCTGCCACACGGAGGGTCCCATCCCTCATCTAACACACTCACCCTCTGTTGTCCTGCCCCTCCTACATCAAGGACGATCATTCTCATCCATAACTTCCCCAAACTGACGCCACGCCGTCGCAGGCCACTTTCACGGGCCTCATCTGATGTCAGGGTCTTTAAAAAGGCCAGAACCTCAGGCCAAATTGCTGCCACCTTTCAGCATGTAATATAGAGAAACAGGCTGACTGTCTCCGTACGGATAAAATACGTGGTAAAATCGGCGATCAGATGAACCGATGCCGAAGGCAGAGGTTCATCTAATTGCCGATTTTACCAAGTATTTTATCTGTACGGAGACAGTCAGCCTGTTTCTCTATTATTATATACCTTAAAATATCCAATTTTTAATCTTGCTTCTGGGGGAGTTTTTGTATTTCGCCGCCGTACATGCCCCATACACCACATACATACCCCGTACGTCACCTAGGTGGCGTACGGATATAAATACGACATGGGGAGGAGCGGGCCGTATGTGTAGGATATACTACCACAGGTATATAATAATATAGAGGAAGCCCATGAAAGTTTAGGGTTAGAGCTTGTATCCCATCGAGTTTGAATCACGTAGTAATTCACAAGGCGAAGCCGCGTGAATTATGTAGCGATTCAAACGAGATGAGATTGAGCTTTGAGCCTAAACTTGAATGGGTTTCTGAATTTATCTCACCCTTCACATTGACAAATGGTCTAACATTTGTGACATAATCCCCCATTGGATATTTTTTCCTAAATATCTCATGGGCGTTAGATACGAGTTCCCAATGTTAAGTCTATGGAGAAAAAATATCTGGGGTGAGATAATAAAGAAGAAGCCAACAAGTTTTGGTCAAAGTCGTCGTTCTCTACAAGTTTGATGCAGAGTGTTATGAATGAGGCAACAGCTAGGTGAATATCACGTAGAATTCAAACGAGCTGTACGTGATTTTAAAAGTTTTGAATTGGGAAAGTAGGTATGGAGTGTTGTAGAAACCAACAAGTTTTGGTCAAAGTTGTGGTTCTCCACGAGTTTGATGCAGAGTGATATGAATGAGGCGACATCCAAGTGAATATTATGGAGCATTCAAACGAGTTGGATAATGTGTTTATCTAAACTCTGTACTCACTAAAAGAATAGATGACACTGCACTACATGCTTGTCCGAGATTGTGTTATTCTTTATTCAATTAACATCACATAGAGATGGTGGAAGCACATGAATGTTTGGTAGCAGAATGCAAACAGGAGAAAGCTTCTAGAGCACTCGCCTGTATAAGGGTATGACTGGTCACGTGACCAGGTGATGTAAGCAGCGGAGGAGTACACCTTCGCTGCAGCTGCCAGAGGCAGCACTAAGGTACGAGGAGTAAGATCTAGCTGAGGTACAAAGGCCTGGAGTAAGGGTAGGCACCGGAGACTTCATCCCGTGAGGAATGGAGTCGCCTACTTTAGACATTCAATGTGCAGATTCCCTGTGAGACGAGACTAAAACATCGCATTGGATAATACTGCCTGTATTTGTATAACACAGATTGCTCTCAGGAGATTAAAGTGATTAACTTTAATTGCAGTGTTCGTCTTTCCTCCTCTCAGGTCATCCAGATGTGAGGTCACCGTGTCTCGGTGACTCCGCTAAGCAAGTAGTTATATCCCCTAAAACTCTCAACATAAGTAAGAAGAATATAAGACAATGAGCTAGCTACCTAAACAACTACTAAAGGGTCAATAATTACACCCCAACTACGGTGCAACACACAGGATATAGACCATGTATGAATTCTTCAGTGATGCCCTGTTTTGAGTACACTTTACTTCAGTATGGAAAATCCCTCATGAGAGCGAATATTGCTGTCGTCAAACTTTTTTGAATGAAAAAAATTTAATCAGAATAAAGTGTGCATGTCTAGGTAAAGTCCCCTGTCTGAAGCGTTACAGTATTCTGCTGTTAGATCATCGGTCTTCACAGATTGACAGAAACTCGAAGACAGAAGTGGCAACTGTTTGCAGAGCTCTCATTCACTGGGAGCAGCCAAGCAGAGGCACACAGCGACAGCACATTGATAGCACAATGACAGCACAATGACAGTAAAATGACAGCACAATGACAGCACGATGAGATCACAAGGACATCACAAGGACAGCACAATGACAGCACAATGACAGCACAAGGACAGCACAAGGACAGCACAGTGACAGAACAGTGACAGCACAAGGACATGACAAGGACATCACAAGGACAGCACAATGACAGCACAATGACAGCACAGTGATAGTACAATGATAGCACAATGACATCACAAGGACATCACAAGGACATCACAATGAAGGCACAATGACAGCACAGCAACAGCACAGCGACAGCACAATAAAGGCACAATGACAGAACAGTAACAGGATAATGACAGCAAAGTGAGAGAACAATGACAGGACAATGACAGCACTTTTTTTTTTTTTTTTTTTTTTTATTACAAAAACTTAACGACTTACAATACTCGCATCTAACGAGGCGATCTTCCGTATAGAAGTCACAAAAGGTACATTATGACATATAAACACATTGACAGCACAAGGACAGCACAATACCATCCCAATGACGGCAAAATTACAGCATCACCACAGCACAACGACAGCACAGTGATGGAACAGTGATGGCACAGCAACATCTCAATAACAGCACAATAACAGCACATTGACAGCACAATGACAGTACAGCAACTGCATAGTGACAGCACAGCGACAGCACAACAACAAGACAATGACAGCACATTAGCAGCACCATGACAGCACAATGACAGCACAGCGACAGCACGACGACAGCGCAACGACAAGACAATGACAGCACATTAGCAGCACCATGACAGCACAATGACAGCACAGCGACAGCACAACGACAGCGCAATGACAAGACAATGACAGCACATTGACAGCACATTGGCAGAACAATGACAGCACAGCAAGAGCACAGTGACAGCACAGCGACAGCACAATGACAAGACAAAGATAAGACGATGACAGCACAGTGACAGCACATTGGCAGCACAACATTAGCTGAAAGGCATATTGGACAATTAGCCTTGAAAACTAAAACTGATGTCAGTTTTCCTGAAAATTGAATATGATAATCTTCAGTTGTTGGAGAACACGTATCTAACTTAACAAGGGGGGTTAACATTCTAGTCTTTTGATTTAAAGACTAATATCATTATAATATTATAAAAGGTAGAATCCATGTCATTTCCTCCAAACTTTTACAGAATATAGTACATGTATATATGCGCATTACTACATATGTCGGTTTTTGAAATTATAGGTCACTATCCTTGTTTTTGAAAGAATTGGAGAAAATTGTAATTTACAGTACATCTCCTATATACATCAAACAAACGTAAATTGGCTTAATTAATCTATTGGTTTGGGTCAACCTCGATAATGTGCTATGAATCACTCATGTTGTATTAGGATTTATCCTACCCCTAATATAAAAACCCATATAGGGTTAACATTGTGAATCCGTATTCAACTATGAACTGGATACGGACTGTCGTAACCCACTAGTGTATTACAGTATTTTAATCACATGAGTAAAATATGGACCAATCATAGAGCAGCACCCCATCATCTGCGAAAGTAGTTCCAGCAGTTTCGTGGGGCCCTCGATGACAAGCGAGATGGCAGAGGCTACTACATTGCAGCCTTACCCTGGAATGCTTACTTGTTAGAGTTTAATTTAATCATTTTTACATTCAGTGGGGGGTAGGATAAAATCAAAACCTTATTCGTTTTGATATTGGCTCCCGTATTCGACGACTGGAGTTTTGGCTCCGGATTTCACGAGCCGGAATACAGGAGCCAATATCAAAACTCATCCAGTTTTACGATATTATCTCACTCCGGTATTTTACTCCATAGGCTTAACGTTAAACGTTAACGCCTCTGCTTACCAGTCGTTAAGGTAGTTTACCCAATACTAATGGCTAAGTGGGTGAGTTATTTTATCAATTAATGATGTTATACAGGGTGAGATAAAATCAGAAACCTTCTCAGTGAAAATAACTTGGTCGACACTCCACCGAGTTTGACTGCAGAGTAGTTCACAAAGTGAAGCTGAGTGAATGACGTAGTTATTCTCATCTCGTGAGTTCCCTTCTAAAAATCATATGAACTGAATTGATAATTGTCAAAATTTGAAAACCACCAGGTGGCGCCACTGTGTAGTGTAAGATATACACAATATTACCATGTTTTCGATCTGAGTGGCCGTATTCTCCGCGTAGTTGACGCGTAGTAATACTCCGAGCGATAGCGAGGTGTATTGCGTAGCGTCAACTACAAGGAGAATACGGCCACACAGATCGAAATTATGGTAATGTTGTATTTATTACTCACTTATTTTTAGATTTAAGCAATAAATATGATCGTTAGAAAACTTTTCAACGTAATTAAGAAGTTATGTTTGGGACTACTTTCATCTCAAAAATCTGTATCCTCCTAGGAGGGTACGGAGCTCCGTATCCTCCTCAGTAGCGATCTGTAATATCCATAGCCTTAGTATGGAGACTCCGTATCAGGTGGGTAATAAATGCCTTTAACACACGTCTCGTTAACATGGAGGCTACTCTTCATATAGGTATGGCAAATCTTTCCTGCCGCATGGTCGTTGGTCGGATGGGACCTGCGTACCACTCCCAGCGGGAACAATTTTCTCCATACTCTTCATATAGGGCTGCTTCTGGTGTCTTGGCTGGTTTGATTTTTTTTTCTTGTATAATTGATTTTCATTCATTTCTGTAAAGAAATAACAGTTCTTCCAATAAACGATTGAGTGTAGATACATTCAGTATTACCTTCACCATTACAACAGAAAACAAAAAAAGACAAGAAACATGGATGGTTGAATAATGATGAGGAAAAAGATGATGAAGTCATGTCACGGTATATATAGAGTTAAGTGGCATAGTCCAACACTATATGCACCTGGTTCTGATCGATAGGGACTGACAGCAACACAGAAACATACTTTATTTAAAAGAAGGAAACCTGTGTCCAGAATAATTACTCCATAAAGTTATATAGGGCTGAATAATAAAAGGTGGGGTTTGCATTTTTTAGGATAATACCATGATAAAAAGGGCTACGGTCCAGCCGTTTTTATTGGTTATGTCAAATAACTCAAAGGAATAGAATTGCGCTATATCTACTGTGTCTAAAAGGACTAATAAAAGAAATGAAAAATTAAAATATTAGTCTCTGAGCTAAATGTGATTGTCAAACAGCTAAAGACTGGAGTATGTTCAAAACACAAACCCAGGACATTATAACCAGTAGCAAAGTGAAATTAACTGAAAATACCTTTTCACAATTCCTTCCAACAATGGAAAATACCATGCAAGACAGCCAACACCAACTGATTTCCTCACAGACCGACAGAATCAAAATGCTTTCATTTTGTATGTGATCCTCACATATTAGTGGGAAAATTGACTTCTACAGACCAGTGAAAGGCAAGAGGGACAAGGCATAAGCTGAATACTCACTGATCATTTGTATTAGAATGAGTGTGGCTATTTGGCTTTTTCCTCTGCAATAAAATGTATTCCCTAGTCATGGCTTCATAATGCCTCAAGGAGAATACTTTTTGCCCGATCGGTCAACGTCTTATATAAACATTATGTGAGGCAAATTTGTCCCGCAGAAAAACTTTAAGAACCTTGGGTAGTATACGGCAACCTTGGGTATTATACGGAAACCTTGGGTAGTATCCATAAGTTACTCCACCCCCCAGAACGTGGTGTAAGCATAGAGTGTACAGCCATAGGTATATAGGAATACATAATTTGAAATGTTGATTTGCCTTCATCAGGTGTCAGGAGTCGAATATTTATAGAGATCTCCCGCGTGAGACTAGGAAGCTATCACTGGGCAGCCGTACGCAGCGTTTACACTAGACGATTATAGTCGGCGATTCTTTAATTCAGCACCACCTGATGACTATAGGCTGTACGATCTACAATCGTCACGTTTTCAGTCGTCTAGTTTAAATGCCGGGTCGCATCACCAACTCGACACCCAAACCAATAGAATCACTTAATTCTTTTATGCATTTACACTAGATGACTGAAGATCATCTAGCCTATAGTCGTCAGGTGGTGCCCGATTACGTAATAGTAGTTGCAATTGTCACCAGCTCAAGAATTCCTCAAGCGTTTAGACATTTCATATGGATCTATTTCTAGCTATAGACAGTGGAAAGTCATAAAATATTGCACAATTCGAGAACCATCGCCTATAATCGTCTACTGTAAATGCCAAATAAGTCGTCTAGTCAAATTAGTCGTCTAGGTGGGCGGCAAAACTTAGTCGTCAGTGTAAATGCTCAGGTACATTCTGAGGTCGGGTCTTTTGTGGTGGACATTGCCACAACCTGATGACTCTAGGCTAGATGATCTACAGTCTTCATGTTTTAGTCATCTAGTGTAAACACCCCTTTAGAGCACCATCTGACGACTAATGGTTAAAGGATCTACAGTCATCATGTTTTAGTCGTCTAGTGTAAATGCCAGGTTAGAGCACCACCTGACGACTATAGGGTAGACTATCCACAGTCGTCACATTTTAATCGTCTAGTGTAAGCCCCAGGTTAGGGCACCACCTGACGACAATAGGCTAGACGATCTACAGTTGTCACATTTTTATTGTCTAGTTTAAATGCCAGGTTAGAGCACCGCCTGTCAACTATAGGCTAGACGAACCACAGTCGTCACATCTTAATCGTCTAGTGTGAGCCCCGGGTTAGGGCACCACCTGACGACTATAGGCTAGACAATCTACAGTTGTCACATTTTAATTGTATAGTGTAAATGCTGGGTAAGGGCACCACCTGACAACTACAGTCGCCACGTACATAAACGTCTAGTGTAAATGCCGGGGAAGTCGAGCGCAATGATGATCTACAGTTTAACCCTTTCAGGGCAGATAATGTCTTGAGGCATTCCCCAGTATAGACCGGATAATGCCTTAAGGCGTTCCCCCGCGGAGACCGGATAATGCCTTGAGGCATTATTTATGAAATCTAGTAATATTTACCATTTCATTATTTTATGAAGAAATAATTGATCAATATATCTGAAACTTTCAGAGAATATATCTATGATATAGTTTTTGATATTGTTTGGTAAATCAAATAATATAAATAATAATGATGTGTCATATCACGTGATCAAATAATGGAATATGGGTTTAGATAAAATTTGGCCCGTCCCCTGGAGTTATGCCAATCCAAAGTACCTGCCCCAACCAACAGGGCTCTGCCACAGATCCCCGTCTTTAAAGGGTTAACGCAGTGTTAGGGCACCACCTGATGACTATAGGCTAGGCGATCTACAGTCGCCATGAACATAATCATCTAGTGTAAATGCAGTGTAAGAGCACCACCTGACGACTATAGGCTAGGCAATCTGCAGTCACCAAGTATATAATCGTCTAGTGCAAACGCAGTGTTAGAGCACCACCTGACAACTATAAGCTTGGTGATCTACAGTCGCCATGTATATAATGGTCTAGTGTAAACGCAGTGTTAGAGTATCATCTGACGACTATAGGCTAGGCATTCTCACCAAGTATATAATCGTCTAGTGAACAATAGGCTTGACAGTCATCATGTTTTAGTCGTCTAGTGTAAATGCCAGGTTAGGGCACTGACTGACGACTACAGTCGCCACATATTTAATCATCTAGTGTAAACGCAGTTTTAGAGCACCACCTGACGACTTCAGTTACCATGTATATAATCGTCTAGTGTAAACACTGGGTTAGAGCACCACCTGATGACTATAAGCTAGGTGATCGACAGTCATCACATATTTAATCGTCTAGTGTAATCGCAGTGTTAGAGCACCACCTGACGACCATAGCCTGGGCGATCTAAAATCATCACATATTTAATCGTCTAGTGTAACCGCAGTGTTAGAGCACCACCTGACGACCATAGCCTAGGCGATCTACAGTCATCACATATTTAATCGTCTAGTGTAACCGCAGTGTTACAGCACCACCTGACGACCATAGCCGAGGCGATCTACAATCATCACATATTTAATCGTCTAGTGTAAACACGAGAGTACGCAGAACGTCCCAGCTGTGAACTGAACCTGATGACGTTTGTGAAAACAAGTTAGCGTAAGAGACACATGTAGGAGGCCATCTGCCGCCATCAAATATTCACCAGCTCACAGGGCGCACAGACTTTGTGAAGAGACTGGAAACATACGCCTTCTCCTCGCCGTCTGTAATGACTAAACCGAGACCGTATTGTAGTTTATCCTACCCCTAATATAAAATCCCATAGGCTTAACATTGGGTTTCCGTATGCCACGCTGACTGGCATACGAAGTTTTATATGCCACTAGTGGCATACAGCATTGTTATCATGTAATATTCCAAAATCGAGGAGATAGGGTAGGATAAAATCAAAACCTGATTCGTTTTAATCTTGGTCACCGCATTCCACTCCTGAAGTTTTGGCTCCGGACTTCACTCGGCTTCGCCTCATGAAGTCACTTTGCCAAACTTCAGTCGTGGAATACAGTGGCCAAGATTACAACTCATCCAGTTTTACGATATTATTATCCACCTAATACAAAGTGTCCATAGAAAACACATAGGGCATTTGTATAGACATACCCGGCGCATACGGATATGTTGTATGCTCCGGATGGCGCATACGGAAAAATAGTGCGTATGGAAAAATAGTACATAGCTAAAACAAACTAATATTGACGTGCCACTTGTCCAGAAAAAGGTGGATAATAAATACAATATAGACTGGTTTCAGATACAAGCGGTTATATGCTCCTCGGAGTTGTCTCTCCGCAATATCCTCGCATACGCTCGGATATTACTACGCGTCAACTCCTCGGAGCAAACGGCCGCTTGTATCTGAAACCAGTCAATATTGTGTATATATTGTATTTTATCCTACCCCTAATAAAAAACGCCATAGGTTTAACATTAACTCAATGTATTTGAAGGAGGTTGAATAAAGTGTTATCTATGCACCGAGGTGAATAAAAAAACTGACCAATCAGGGACCAGATAACGAAAGTAGATCTGGTAGTGTCAACACGCTACTATCATGGATAATTACCAAATTTTCTCTGTATATCGGTGAGATGGGGTAGGGTAAATACAAAACCAAACTCGAGTTAGCCTTCTCAATGTTTATGCTACTCTGGTCAGGTCTGCTACTCACTACACTCGGCTATCGCCTCGTGTAGTAATACACAACCTGCCCATCGTGGCATAAACATTGACAAGGCTGACTCTCGTTTGGTTTCTTCTAATTATTATACTTTGGAAATTTTATACGTAGTATAACAATTTATGGAAAGTAATACCGGTGAGTAATACAAAGTGAAGGTATTACGAATTGCATTGAAATTGTTAATAACATGAAATTGGAATACTGAAAGTATTCAAAGGTAGTAGTTGATTATACATGTAATTTTAAAGTTGATAAAGAACATGTGATAATTGATATACGATAATTGGTGAATTTATCAAATACAAAGACCCTAGAATTTCACCCAAGTTGGAGAAAGAGCATGTAGGGTGGTTGGGTGGAAATTTAAACGTCTTTTCAGTCTGAAGTTGACACGAAGACTGCAGGTCACGTGACCAAAAGTGGTCTTGTGAACGTCCGATAGAGGGGGTGCGTGTCCTCGCAAGCGCCCTCTGCAGTCATTACTACTCACCAAGTTCGCTCTAATGTTCATCAGGTCAATGGGGATGCACTATAACTTAGGTTAGCGTACTAGATATACAAGAAATACAAAATTCCCCTATATCATTCTATGAGAGATTGGAACAGAGTGAGTAGCAGTTTTGCAGTTACTTGTTCTATAGGCGTGGTTACATCGTAAATAAAGACCTCATTGAAAATGTATGGGGACTCAGTAAAAAACGACCCATCATAAATAAAACCGGACAGAAACTATAACTGTGGTATACGGATTCAAATCTGTGGTATACGGCCTCACAGCTGTGGTATACGGGAAAATAGTCCTTTTGTGCTATGGAACAAAGAAACACTCCTTATTGCTATACCCTTAGATATGGCAATCCCCAGGCTTAATCTATTGAACAATATGGATAATGAATACAACAAACGATGGTTTTGTGGATAGGCGGCCGTAAACCACGAAAGATAACACGTAGTAATACACGAGCGCTAGCTCCAGTGGTTTACAGAGCCGCCTGTCCACAAAACTATAGTATATTGTCTATACCTTATAATAGATGATTGAATATAACTTATTGCAATCCGGGTATTTTTTTTTATTTTTTTTTTTTTAGAAATTTCTTTATTGGCGTTATTAAATTACACTTGTCGATGGTACAACAATCCAGTGATATTCCAGTACACCAAATAAAGAGGCCGAAGCGTCAACCTTACAGCAGGCTGGTTTTCATCGCATTGGCCAAACCCAACGGGAATAGTATGTAAATATAACATAACTCTCAGTGTTTCCATGAGGAAATACAAATATGTGATTGTGGGTATATGGACGTCCTTTTATCGTAGGTTTCAAAAGGGCGTTTTAAGGTCATGCTATGAGGCAATTAAGACAGTAGCTTCGTTAGCTTCACATGAGAGGCTCAGAAGACAGGAGACAGTTTGAGGCCTGCATATCTAAACATTAAATGATAGAATAACTTTCGCTTTTATTGAATCATTGTGATACAGTTTTCAAACCTATGAATCTTTGTATCCCCTTTAATTCACCAAATATATACAAGATTGTCAATGTTTTGAGAGATTTGCATTCAGTAAATATTGGGTATTTTCTGTGATGCTACTTCTAGATAGTTTTCACATCTTTCTTTCCTCACTTTTGTTTTGACAAGAAATCACCAAAGCCATGATCCTTGATGCAAACTTCTAATACAATTAATGTTTTGATAGATTCCCTTTCAGTAAATATTGTTTTTTCTTTGATGCTACTTCTAGATAGTTTTCACATCTTTCTTTCCTCACTTTTGATTTAACAAGAAATCACCAAAGCCATGATCCTAGACGCAAACTTCTAATCCACGGCGTCCCTCACAGCCCTGTAGTCAACGAGATGCTCACCAGATGGCCCCTCTGTCAGTTTATGCAAATGAGGCAGCATTGACATGCGCAGTACAGGTGGTTGAGTGTAGAGGATGACGGGAAGGCTGGGACTTGTTTGACTTGAGCTGTGCATATATGAATAGATCCCGAGCCCGTTCACTATACTCAACAGTTTGAGAACGGGTCGCTAACGCCAGGAGGGTATTATAGAGAAACAGCCTTGCTGTCTCCGTACGGATAAAATACGCGGTAAAATCGGCGATCATATCAACCGATGCCGGAGGCAGAGGTACATCTAATCGCCGAATAGTGAATAAAGTGGGTAAAGTAAAGCCACAGTGAGTAAAGTAATCTGTGTACTCTGATGTCAATAAGGCACGATACGGGCTGGTCTTAGTACTGACACACAGTGAGTAAAGTAATCAGTGTACTCTGATGTCAAATAAGGCACGATACGGGCTGGTCTTAGTACTGACACACAGTGAGTAAAGTAATCTGTGTACTCTGATGTCAATAAGGCACGATACGGGCTGGTCTTAGTACTGACACACAGTGAGTAAAGTAATCAGTGTACTCTGATGTCAAATAAGGCACGATACGGGCTGGTCTTAGTACTGACACACAGTGAGTAAAGTAATCAGTGTACTCTGATGTCAATAAGGCACGATACGGGCTGGTTTTAGTACTGACACAGAGTGAGTAAAGTAATCTGTGTACTCTGATGTCAATAAGGCACGATACGGGCTGGTCTTAGATACGCGGTAAAATTATTGATCAGATACATCCCGATGCCGAAGGGAGAGGGGTGTGTCTGATCAATAATTTTACCAAGTATTTTGACGTACTAAGACAGTCAGCCCGTTTTCGTATTATTATATATCTAAAAATGGCAACATTTTAGCTAGTCAAGTGATCACATACCCCGTACGTCACAGTGTGACGTACGGCTATACATTACATGTATACGTCATGGGTAGCAGCGGGCAGTATGTGTGGGTCATACGGCCATAGGTATATAATAATACACAACATTGCCGTCGTGCGATAAACAACACGACTAACTCTTATTTGGTTTCCCCTAATTACGCGATGGCATATATGAATAAACTGGTGGTTTTCGCGCAGTGATATACTCAAGTACAACTTCTTTTTCTCTTTTTTGAGCAATATCTATTAGGTTTATAATAAATACACCTCATAGAGATCTTAGCGCATGTAAAATATGGAAAGAAAATATACATGTCAAAAAAGTTATGACAAAAAAGTGTATCCGATTGATTACTACATTCTGTGATTAATTCAAACAGGGAACGTTTTGAGCTCCATCCCGTTATATGATTTTTCTTGTTAAATTGACACCGTAGCTTCATCATCATTTTTGCTCCATTGCTGCTTTGCTATATACCCATGCCGTATATACTGTAAATACGCACCGTTTTGGCATATGACGTAAAAATACTGTTGTTGTTAAGAAAAATAAATTTTTTTTTTTTTTTTAATATCGGGTATAAAGTATATATATAACGTCCAACCATGCTTGTACAAGTCAAAGAACTCGATGCTAATGTACCGTTTGTACCGAACTCGGCGTAAACGCCTCGGTCCGTACAAATGGTAAATTAACGGTAAATGTGACTTGTACAGCATGGTCAGGTCGTTCTATATAATTACTATATATTCCGACTTAGGGGGTGCGTCCACCAACCACGACAGGGCTGCGACACGCGCCGACAAGAAAGTTCCAATCGCAGCCTTGTCGCAGCCTTGTCGTGAGAAGGGGGGCTGCCGTGACCCCTTGTCGCAGCCTGTCGGGAAGTGCACGCTCCACCTAAATATTCTATCGTAGACCTCTGCAACAACCTCCTGACACGCCACGACACGCCACGACACGCCACCAAAATCGAACATGTTCGATTTTGTCGTAACCTTGTCGGAAGGCCCTCGACAGGCCCCCGACAAGCTACATGTCGCAGCCTGTCGTGGCCTTGTCGTAGCCTCTTGTCGGGAACTATGTTCCACCAACCACGACAAGGCTATGACAGGCCTTCCAATCGTAGAGCTGTCGTGGACCTTGTCGGAAAGCCGTTGTCGCAGCCTTGTCGTGGTTGGTGGACGCACCCCCTTAAGCTTTGACATTTCAGCTGCACATTGAGCTGACTACAGAGATTACTAATGTCCACCACCAGGGAGTCTTAAGAGCTTTTGTAGACTCCCAAGACAGAAAGGAGGTTTCCATTAGATAGTGCGCCCAGTGCTCTAAGGTGGTTATTTGTGTCCTTGAAAGCATCTGAAGATACCTTATATTCACCCCTCTCATAAGATCTCACACTTTATAAGTGGTATTCTGTACTCTCACTGAGCTCTATGGGAGAGGAATTCTTAACGAACTAGGCTTAGAGCCTTGAGAATCCACTGGCCTACCTCCCGTGCTAAAGACGTACATCAATGCAACCCAAAGATTCCTACAATCTCAATGAGCGGGAATACTATGTTCCAGTAGATTCTCAAGGCTCTAAGCCTAGTTCGTTAGGAATTCTTAGCCCATAGAGCGTAGTGAGAACAGGGAGCTGTTTCAAAACCATAGACTTAGCCCACGTTTTGAAACAGCTCCCTGGGAACGTCTTGAGTTTATTCATATATATATGCCACTAAGAGAGTGTGAGATCTTATGAGAGGGGTGTTATATTTCATCCCATATCTGTTTTATCTTACATTATCCCTGCCATCGTTTAAAAACTGTCAGATACCATAACCGTGGTATACGGATTCAAGTTCTTGGTTTATGGCCTTAAAGACATGTCCTACAATTCACAGTGGTGTCACCTGGTGATTTGTGAATTTTGTGAATTTTCAGTTAAATCGGGTTCTCAGTGATTCATTTTAATTCTAAGAGGGGACCCCCACCTACCACGATTCTAGTCCCGATTTGCCTTACGACTGCCTTCCCGACACCATACCGATTCTATTGTGAGGTAAGCAAAAATCGTGGTAGGTGGAACAGGTTTCTGCGATGCCGTCTGCGATACCTCACGATAGGCTGCGATAGAAAACGTCAATCGTAGAGGTCCCGATTAAATCCAACATGTTGGAATTTTCATAGCCCGTCGTAGGGTATTGTGTGTGATTTATCACAGTTATATTCTTCAATTTGATTGTTTTAGTGTCTGGAAAATAATATCATAATATGTTGTAATTACCTCTAAAAGAATATTCAGATTCATTAAATATTTCTAAAATTATAATATATTTCAATATTAAAACTCTGCCTGAGATCTAAATTGGTACATCGATTGAATCGTGAGGCAATAGTGACCATGGTGCATGTTTTTGGTCCTCCAAAGGCATTTCTACGCTCTACGATTTCAAACCATGTCCACGATTTTAAACTATCGGGGACCTCCCGATAGGTCACGATTTGGCCATTTCAAATCGTAGCTATCGGGAAGTATGTCGTAGACCATCGTGGTAGGTGGGGGCCGGCTTTAAATGAGAACATTTTATATTTTGTACAGTTTATCGAATCTTAAGAGGTTAGATATGTCAATTTACATTTGCTTGATTTACATAAGAAATGTAGTATAAAACAAGGTTTTCTTCAATTCCGTCAGAAACAACGACAGTGATCTATAATTAAAAATTAGTCCTTACTGACATAACCGTTAATATGGCAATTTCTGAGTTTTAGTCAATTGGAAAAGATGGATAATAAATTCCGAAATCGAAGGTGGGCTTTGTAATCACCCATCAAATATACAATTTTTTCTTTGTTTAAGACTGTTACATTATAGTTTATGAGAACTAGACTGAAAGGTCAACTTGTTAAACTCATAAACCTGCTCCTTCAGCCGTTTTCAATCGCAGCCTCTCGTGAGCTGTCGTAGACGAAATTGCAGAAACCTGTTCCATCTGCCACGATTTTGGCTGACCTCACGATAGAATCGGAATGGTGTCAGAAAGGCCGTCGTAAGGCCAATCGGGACCAGAATCGTGGTAGGTGGGGGTCCGGCTTTAACAAGTCTTCAACAAGTGCCGACAAGAAAGTTCCAATCGGCGCTTGTCGCAGCCTTGTTGTAAGAAGGGAGGCTTTACGACAGGGTTGTCGGGGCTTGTCGGAAGGGTGCACGCTCCACCAAAATTTCCTATCGTAGACCTCTGCGACATGCTCCCGACACGCCATGACACTCCACGACAAGGGTCCAGTCGTAGGGAAAAATCAAACATGTTTGATCTTGTTGTAATCTTGTCGGAAGGCTTCCAACAAGCTTCCCATTCGCAGCCTACGACAAGTCCTCCAATCATAGGCCTGTCCTGGACCTTGTCGTGGTTGGTGGACGCCCGCCTTTAAAGCGGGCGTCCACCAACCAGGACAAGGGTACGACAATGGCTTTCCAACAAGCTCCACGATAGCCCTACGATTGAAAGGCTTGTCGTAGCTTTGTCGTGGTTGGTGGACCCTAGTTCCCGACAAGAGTCTACGACAAGGCTACGACAGGCTGCAACTAGAAGCTTGTTGGGGGACTGTCGAGGGCCTTCCGACAAGGTTACGACAAAATCGAACATGTTTGATTTTTCCCACGACTGGACCCTTGTCGTGAAGTGTTGTGGTTTCCTCGATATCACTGTCGTATTGTGTCGGGACCATGGACGTCTTTTTCGACGACATGCCCCGACAATGCTGTCACAGAGCACCTATTCTTACGACAAGGCTACGACAAGCGCCTATTAGAACTTTCTTATCGGCTCTTGTCGTAGCCTTGTCGTGGTTGGTGGACGCCCGCCTTTAGACACTGTCACGTCTCACATCTGGGACCTGTTTCAGTAGTTTCGTGACATGTCTAGATGGCGTCTGTGACACCATATAGACAGATCACAAGATTGCAGTCGATGACACACGGAGTTTCACTCACTTTTCGTAGGAATTAAGCAATGATACTTTAACATAAGTAGGGGATATATATATAATCTATAATCGTTCCAAATATGAAGAAGATTGGCCACTTCGATCTTCTGATATTTGCTAGTGTTTTTCCGCTGTTGCTTGCACTGTTGGTGCCGCTGTTGATGTCTGTCTAGGCCTAATGTCACGAGACTACTGAGACAGGTCCCTGTAGCGAATTCACCGCTGGACCGAAACAGTCGGTGTGTAGAATCCACTGGTCTCCGGAGTCATTTTGGTTTCAATTTCCGTCATTAACCCACTAATCTCATTCCCGTAAGGTGATTTACTAGGATAATGAAGCGTCACCAATAATGAAGCAGTGAGAAATAAGACCTATTTCTTTCTCTAATTCTTCTTATTTCCAACTCTTTCCTCGTTTCCTTTCAAAGCATTAGGCCCGGCGTCCACCTACCACGATATGGCACCGATATGGTCTACGATGCACCTCCCGATGCAAAATCAAAATCGCGTCGGAAGGATACCTAATATCGGGGCAGTTGACCACGTTTCTGCGATTAGACACCGATAAAAACCCCATACAATGCATGGTGAATTGGCATGTCTAGACATATGTCTACGATTTTGCACCTTCCCGATATTGCACCGATTTTGACATTTTGTATCGGTGCCATATCGGGAGGTCTACGATTCCATCGTAGTAGGTGGACGCCGGGCCTAACATTTCTTCGGAAAATGGATTTTATAAAAATTTGCCTATTTCGCGTATTTTTATCAGAATTTTTTTTTTTGGGCCAACGCCATGTCCCAATATACATTTCTTTGGAAAATGATTATGCTGATGTATAGTATTTTGTTCCAGGTTAAAAAAATGGGATTTTCCGTATACTGGTCATCTAAATAAGTCGTTCAACAAAGACAATTTGAGCAAGGTCCATTTTATTTCCATGTTAGTGTAGATGATTCAAGTTTGTATTGTACAAGTCATAATGCAGTCTCATGTTGGAATCGATTATTGTTGCAATAAAATTACAATAGGCCCAATAAAGGGGCAATTGCCTCAATTGAAGTGCAATTGATATTCTTGGCATTGCCAGACAGTCAACTTAGAGTTCAGTTCATATGAAAAATTGTGCGCTCCTAAATTAACTTATATGAGTACGAAACTACTCAGGAAAAGGTGGATAATAATTACAATATAGACTGGTTTCAGATAAAAGCGGTTGTATGCTCCTCGGAGTTGACTCTGCGCAATATCAGATATAATCCCATAGGCTTAATATTGGGTTTCCGTATACCACGCTGACTGGCATACGGAGTTTTATATGCCACTAGTGGCATACAGCATTGTTTTGGCTCCGGGCTTCACTCGGCTTCGCCTCATGAAGTCACTCCAGTCGTGGAATACGGTGGCCAAGATTAAACCTCATCCAGTTTTGCGATATTACTACGTGTGAACTCCTCGGAGCCTAAGGCCACTTGTATCTAAGACCAGTCAATATTAAGTATGTACCCTCTTCTGAAATGAAAGCTGCTATGAGAAAAAAAAACACACAAAAGAGGAGATTAAAGTTGAATGGTGACTCTAAAAGCCCCTCAGTGGAAGGTGTGTCATTAACAGAGACAGGCAGATACCTGGGGAACCTGAGTGAAAAACACCTTCCGACGGGCGAGCGCCCCTGTACATGTCAGCAGCCCCCCCCCCCTCTTAGACTGCGTGGGCGTGTGTCGGCCTGGGTGTGAGGTGAGTTAGAGGGGCTGTTCACCAACCATGACAAGGCTACGACAACGGCTTTCTGACAAGGTCCACGACAGCTCTATGATTGAAAACCTTGTGGTAGTCTTGTCGTGGTTGGTGGACCACAGTTCCCGACAAGAGGCTACGACAAGGCCACGACAGGCTGCGACATGAAGCTTGTCGGGGGCCTGTCGGGGGCCTTCCGACAAGGTTACGACAAAATCGAACATGTTTGATTTTGGAGCCGTGTCGTGGCGTGTCGTGGCGTGTCGGGAGGTTGTCGCAGAGGTCTACAATAGAATATTTAGGTCGAGCGTGCACTTCCCGACAGGCTGCAACAAGGGTCACGACAGCTCCCCTCCTCACGACAAGGCACCGATTGGAACTTTCTTGTCGGTGCGTGTCGCAGCCCTGTCGTGGTTGGTGGACGCCCCCTCTAAAGGCCCATTTCCATTGGCCGACGAAAGGGTGTAGATTTTTTTAGTTACCCAGAAAGTCTGTTGGTGGTGCCACTGACTGTGCATCTATATACAAAGGGTAGTAGAATTCACTCAGTGGTGAGTGGTGCCACATTGCATAAGCTAAGCATAAAAAGTTGTGGGTCATTTCACGAGCTGGGTCGTTTCCGTTGACCGATTTTTTGTCAGCAGTGCCAAAAGTCCGTCGGTGGATCCTGACTGTAGATGGGTGATGGGAGATGGAAACGGGCCTGTAGGGGGGCGTCCACCAACCATGACAAGGCTACAACAAGAGCCGACAAGAAAGTTCCAATCGGCTTCTTGGCCCAGCCTTGTCGTGAGAAGGGGACTTTATGACAGCGTTGTCATGGCGTGTCGGGAAGTGCATGCTCTACCAAAATTAACTTTGGTAGACCTCTGCGACATGCTCCCGACACGCCATGACACTCCACAACAAAGGTACAGTCATAGGAAAAATTGAACATGTTTGATTTTGTCGTAACCTTGTCGGAAGGCTCCCGACAAGCTTCCCAGTCGCAGCCCGTCGTGGCCTTGTCGTAGACTCTTACCGGGAACTGGGGTCCACCAACCACGACAAGGCTATGACAAGTCCCCCAATCGTAGGTCTGTCGTGGACCTTGTCGGAATGCCATTGTCGTAGCCTTGTCGTGGTTGGTGGACGCCCGCCTTTAAGCCGGAGACACACCAAGCGAGTCAAGGCTAGACTAGAATCACGAAATGGCATGTATGTGAGATATTATTTGATAGTAATATCTCCCACCGATATTACAGTGTAGCAGAAGCAATAATCAAGGGAAATATGAAATGATGGCTTATACCGGGGACACACCAAGTGAGTGAGGACAGCGATTTCTAGAATCGACAACACAAAATGGCATGTATGTGAGATGTTATTTCATATGAGTATCTCCTGCCCATATATAACATCTTGGAAGCAAAAATCAGGTGAAATATGAAATAATAGCTCACATACACGCCATTTGTGTTGGGGTTTACGAAATTGGCTGCGTTTCTCGCTTGGTGTGTCGCCGGCTTCAGGGTGTGAGGTGAGTTAAGTCGGAGACACACCAAGCGAGTCAAGGTAGCCATCTCTGGAATCGCCAACACAAAATGAGTGTTATACCGGAGACACACCAAGCGAATCAAGGTGGCGATCTCTGGAATCGCCAACACAAAATGGCATATATCTGAGATATTATTTCATAGGAATATCTCTCACCGATAATTTAGCATATAACAAGCAATAATCAGGTAAATTATGAAATAATAGCTCACTTACAGGCCATTTCTTGTTGGCGATTCCGGAAATCACTGCGTTTCTCGCTTGGTGTGTCTCCAGCTTTACCCGGGAATGCTTAGTCTATTGTTATGGTGGCGACAACTGTGTGTCCCTTATACAAACGGGCAGCATAAACACAGATTTTGAGATGATCTGGAAAGTTTTTGATAAGATGTCCCCCCCCCCCCCCCCCCACTGTCCGCTTAAGCAGGGTTTTGAAGCATTTCTGTACCGGAAAACTGTCCCTTTAGGCGGGGTGTCCCCCTTAAGCGGGGTGTCCCTTGAAGCGGGGTTAAAATAAACTCTCAATCGAGGACGAAATTTCCATTCCGAGCAAATTGTCCCCTAAAGCGGGGTGGCCCCTAAGCGGGGTGGCCCGGAAGCAGGGTTTTACTGTATTTAGCGCATGCAAGCACGCTCTAATAAAGCTTGTAATGGTCTTCACTATTTATAATCATCTTATGGAATAAGTACCTATTGAGAGGGACTATTCTGTTGATAATCCCGAACTGTCAGGATCTGCATGGAGTTGTCCCATTACAGGACAATAGAATAGAGTAAGGAATAGAGTAGACCGAGTAGCCAATGACTGCATTCGCAGCAAACCCTGACCTTGACCCTGACCTCCTTACATGATATTTAAATAGCGCCTTGGGAAGATTCTACAGTCGAGAGTTGACCTATAAAGCCCATAAGACAGCGACATTTTCCACAGATTGTCCCCGATCCGATCACCGATTATAATAGGGAACAAGAATGTCGCTGTCTTATACCCTTTGCCGATCACACGTCTCCACTTTATGACCTTGTACAGCGATCCGATTGAGATCAAAGAGAGCCGCCGGGAGCCGAGCCGGGATGAGCCATGGGCCGTTGGTGTGGATTTGTAGAAAATGATTCAAAGTTTGATAACTTTAGATCCAATTAAGATATTCGGAAACAGTTTTCAGATTCATTATCACCTCTGTCTCCCCTACAAATCAGTATAAGGCACTTGTAAATCGGACTAGGGGATAGGTAGCATCGATGTTCAAATGGCCTTCTCAGAATCGGGAACAGTCGGTGAAGTGCGTACAGCAGCACGATCATGGTCGGGCAGAGTCAGTCATTACCCCCACGCTAGTAATGCCCGACCCGATCAAAATCGGGTTTGTGAAGTGCTACAGCGACCCGATTCTGACCGACCCGACGGATTCGTCGGGCAAAGGTGTGATCGGTTATAAAGGTCGGGTCGCTGTCTAATAGCCTTAATCTAATGGGCCACAACCACCCTCGGACCGAAGTTTAGTGGATCTTGTACATTTATAAATCGATGTATAAATCTTTTCCCCGGGAATCCTAAATAGTTTTCTGTTTTCATTTCTGGCATTTTCATTGAGAAGGTTTTCCCATTTTAATTGACATAAAAGGACTTTACCGTAGTCTTCTAAAATGAAAGTGTATATCGCCTTGCTATGTGTACGGAGAATGTCAATGACTCCTTTCCAACTGTTCTAAAAACGTAAGGCTTCATCATTTCCTTCCTTATTTTCAAATGTCATAGACGTTGCCCACGGAATATTCTTAATGATATCTCATTAGTCCAAGACAGTACCCTTCATTCCATAGAGTTCTTTCAATCTTTTGATTTTAATGAAGGCATTGTTTTCTATATTTGCTTTTCAGTATTCCTTCCTTTTTCCATGGGCCTCATTCTGGGCCTCATTTTCTGGGCAGGATTTATTACTGTTTATGAATACATTATCCCAAATAACGCTACTTTGTTAACTCTTTTAGTTGAAGGGAAGCAAACATACATTTTCGCCACCGCAAAAGTCTTCGACCTCAGAATGTACCCGAGCGTTTACACTGATGATTATAATTTTTCACAGAATCGCCGCCTATCTAGACGACTAATTCAATCCCGCTTGAAATAATCGCAGGCATCAGAGCGTGTCCAATAGTCGACAGGTGGTGCCGTATTGTAAAATCTGATGTAACCAGACGATCTGCAGTGGCCATGCACTTGGCTTTTACACTAGATGATTTTTATCATCTTAAGGCCAATACCCATCTACCGATTTTGGAACATTTATGTACGTTTGTCGGCGACAAACGGAGGGTAATTTGTCTCAGCCGAGCCATCCTAACGGAGTCGGTAGATATAGGACAGCTAGGCAAGGCTACCCACCGATTAGTTGATGAGTGTAGACTGATTTCTTTAGGACTAATACCCACCAGCCCCTCTCCTTGAGTGCCAGTGTCGAGCAGGGGTTACATAATTTGCCTGCGACAAGGTGACCGACTCCTATACGATTTGGGAATTAATCGTTCAACCCTAAATCGGTAGAAAGTAGGCGTTTACCCTAGATGATTCTAGGTGATGATGCTTGAAGGTTAAGCCTGTTTAAACTGCAGGTGAATATATATTCATTTCTCATTTTGAAAAAGTACTAGGAGCAAATAGGATGTTCATCATAGATGAATGAGCATGCAATTATAAATGAATAACTATTAAAAGGTTTGGGTTAGATTCAGTCTAGCCTTATCATACTGGAAACAAACAGTATGTTCATCTTTGATGAATGAGCGTGCAATCGTGAATGAATAATAATAAAAGGTTTGGGTTACATTCAGTCTATGGATAGTTTTCTGTAACCCACTTGCACTCAGTCAACTTGCTATTTCTGCAACTGCCTCTCTAGGATCCAAACATATCAAGCACCAGTGGGTCTTGAGGTATTTCGGTCTTGAGTGATTGGTCATGCTCAGCTGGGCATGCCTCTAAGACACTGAGACACTGGCTCCCTGCTCTGTTCTCACTATCGCAGTGAACGGCATGCAGATAGTAAAGGGATAATTTTCTGGAAGAACACTGAAAGTTCAATGTGACCACTCTAACCTCTAGATGATGTATTTAGCGCGTGCAAGCACGCTCTAAAAAAAAAAAGCATGGTCATCGACACGGAACACCGTACGACTGACATTTTCTAGAATTGTAAGCTCTCTAGGGCACTATGAGGGGACCCCCACCTACCACGATAGGCCGCGACATACTTCCCGATAGCTACGATTTGAAATGCCCAAATCGCGACCTATCGGGAGGTCCCCGATGGTTTGAAATCGTGGACATGTTTGAAATCGTAGAGCATAGAAACGTCTTTGATGGACCAAAAACATAAACCATGGTCACGATTGGCTCACGATTCGGTCGGTGATTCACTGTAGATCTCATGCATGATTTTAATATTGATATATACTATAATTTTGGAAATATTGAATGAATCCGAATAATTTTCTACTGCTACTTACAATATATCATGACATTATTTTCAAACACTTAAACAATTAAATCGAACAATATAACTGTGGTAGAATAATAATTCCGATATGAAACTATTATTTTCAGACACTTAAACTTCATCAAATAATGTCATATTTACAGCGATTATACATCTATATATGCACCCTACCTCATTCCAGAATTTCGTAGTTTTTCACCAATTATTCCATGCGCAAAAGATATTTTCCTGTTTAATCACCTCCAATAGGCTACGACAGTCTACGAAATTTCCAACATGTTGGAAATTATCGAGACCTCTACGAATGGCGTTTTCTATCGCAGCCTATCGTGGGGTATCGTAGAGTGAATTGCAGAAACCTGTTCCACCTACCACGATTTAAGCTTAACTCACTATAGAATCGGAATGGTGTCGGGAAGGCCGTCGTAAGGCCAATCGGGACCAGAATCGTGGTAGGTGGGGACAGGCTTTAATTCAAACTGGCTTGATATCGTCGTCGGCCGTCAAGTGGTCTACACACATACTCTGCCCTACTTCTCGCGCATTCAGGAAAATCGATCGCATTACTCGACTGTCATGTCGAAATCTATGAGTGGAATCACTCCTTGGCAGATCTCCTCCGGTGGGGACGGTTCTTCATGGCCGTTCTGGGCAGTGGTAGATGGAGTGTCAGACATAGATATGGGCCGATCTGACCTCAGAGCTGGCCTGTGAGGCGTGAGAAAACGTCGCCGAAAACGTTATCAGTCGACGTGAGACCAGGGACCTGTTTCACTAGTTTGTGACATATCTAGATGGCGTCTAGATGGTGTGTCCGGTTTCATAAGAACTATACATTAAACTTCATTTTGTGCGTTTTTGCTTGCACTGTTGGTGCCGCCTTTAATGTCTGTCTAACACTTTTGTCACGAAACTAGTGAAACAGGTCCATGATGTGTTTATTTGTGTAATTCTTATGTTTGAGGTCTGTCTTTTCCTAAGGGCAGCTACTTGTGTTGTAATGAAACTAGACAACCCCAATGTCTGTATGGTGTCACAGACATGTCACAAGACTAGTGAAACAGGTCCCTGCTGAGCTGACGTGTCGAGGACAGACCCCTGGTGCACCCCTCTCATAAGATCTCACACTCTCTAAGTGGTATTCTGTACAAGGTTCTCACTACGCACCCTCTCATAAGATCTCACACTCTCTAAGTGGTATTCTGTACAAGGTTCTCACTACGCACCCCTCTCATAAGATCTCATACTCTCTAAGTGGTATTCTGTACAAGGTTCTCACTACGCACCCCTCTCATAAGATCTCACACTCTCTAAGTGGTATTCTGTTCAAGGTTCTCACTACGCACCCTTCTCATAAGATCTCACACTCTCTAAGTGGTATTCTGTACAAGGTTCTCACTACGCACCCTCTCATAAGATCTCACACTCTCTAAGTGGTATTCTGTACAAGGTTCTCACTACGCACCCCTCTCATAAGATCTCACACTCTCTAAGTGGTATTCTGTTCAAGGTTCTCACTACGCACCCCTCTCATAAGATCTCACACTCTCTAAGTGGTATTCTGTACAAGGTTCTCACTACGCACCTCTCTCATAAGATCTCACACTCTCTAAGTGGTATTCTGTACAAGGTTCTCACTACGCACCCCTCTCATAAGATCTCACACTCTCTAAGTGGTATTCTGTACAAGGTTCTCACTACGCACCTCTCTCATAAGATCTCACACTCTCTAAGTGGTATTCTGTACAAGGTTCTTACTACGCACCCCTCTCATAAGATCTCACACTCTCTAAGTGGTATTCTGTACAAGGTTCTCACTACGCACCTCTCTCATAAGATCTCACACTCTCTAAGTGGTATTCTGTACAAGGTTCTCACTACGCACCCCTCTCATAAGATCTCACACTCTCTAAGAGGTATTCTGTACAAGGTTCTCACTACGCATCCCTCTCATAAGATCTCACACTCTCTAAGTGGTATTCTGTACAAGGTTCTCACTACGCACCCCTCTCATAAGATCTCACACTCTCTAAGTGGTATTCTGTACAAGGTTCTCACTACGTTCTATGGGAGAAGAATTCTCAACTAACTAGGCTTAGAGCCTTGAGAATCCACTGGCACACAGTATTCCCGCTAGGTGGCATCATTGAGATTATAGGAATCTTTGGGTTGCATTGATGTACGTCTTTAGCACAGGAGGCAGGTCAGTGGGTTCTCAAGGCTCTAAGCCGAGTTCGTTAAGAGTTATTCTCCTATAGAGTGTAGTGAGAGTACAGAATACGACTTAGAGAGTGTGAGATCTTAAGAGATTTGTGCACGAAAAGGAGTCTGAGGAGTACAGATGAAACATCAATAGGAATTCTAATTATGATTTTATTATACATTGTATGCAAAGTCGCAATTGAAAATGTATGGGGACTCAGTAAACTACGACCCATTGTATAAAACCTGTCAGATACCATGACTATGGTACACGGATTCAAATCCGTGATATACGGCCTCAAAACCATGGTATACGGGAAAATAATACCTTTGTGCTATAGATAAAAAATAGACTTTAACATGGCAAGTCCTGGGATTAATTCACTCGAGAAGATGGATAATAAATACAACAAACGATGGTTTTATGGACAGGCGGCTCTGTAAACCACTCAAGGTTGGCCTTGTAATGCACTCGCTAATGCTCGTGTTTTACTATGCCTCAAGCCTTTCATGTTTTACGGCCGCCTGTCCACAAAATGATCGATTATTGTCTACGTGTTTCTGAATACATTGCGCAAAAAACCACCAGTTTATATATGTATTTACCCGGCATATATAAATAAGATTTTACCTATACAAGGTAGTCCTATTTTCCGTCGTGTATACGCCTCATCTATAGACATGTAAAATGTATATGACCCACGTATACATGTCCTGCACAAGATATTTCTCTTCATATTGGCTTTGCGGCAAATACAACCATTAAGCTGACGTAAAAATAGGGAAACGTGTGAATATACAGCCAATACCTGCACTTACGCGATGGCATATATATATATATATGGATAAACTGGTGGTTTTTGCTCAGTGACAGATTCCCGGCCGTCAGTAATCTACAGTCAGGAACCACCGACGAACCTTTGTCACTGCTGAGGCACAATAGAAATGGGCTTTTAGGAGAACTCATAAAATCTACACTGTTTTTGTCGGCCAATGGAAACAGGCCTTAAGGGAGTCCTTGCTCTATGCCAAGAGACCCGAGTAGGAATAATGCATGGCGTATTGCACTCTCCCAGCAGAGATCTTGCGCTCTACTTCCTGTGGCCGCTTATATCTCTGCCCCAACCTGCCTGTTTGGGCACAAATCTGGCCCATACGCCAGTTTTTGAATTATCCTAAATTCTTAGCGCTTTGGGTAGTATTTTGTGGTTTACATGTAAATAGATATGCGTATATTTATATGGTAAATGATTTACACTCATTTCTGTTATTCTGTTATATCAAATCAGGTATAGTCTTAGGGATTACTTTCTTCATTGGAAGGCACCTCATGTGTTACAGGGTTTTGGTTGTCAACATAACACATGTGCTCACTAGAAGGGGCAGTCTAATCAACAGTGGATTCACATCATGGTTTAGAGATGAAAAATAAAACAGCTGGATTGTCTGTTAACCCCATTTAACAATTCCTATATTTCCTTACTAATGATATGTGAGTTCTTTAACTTTTTACAGTCGCCTTGTTTTGAATCCGAGATCTTCGCTGGTCTCCCCTGTCTTTAGTGGATACCCAGGGAACAGGCTTTGGGTTGGGGCAGAGACTAAGCTAGCGCTAGCACCGCGAAATATCTGGGGGGAGAGTGGGTGTATTCCCCTCGTACGACCCATATTATCGCCCTACCTTCACTGTCAGCACTTCGCTGGTAACTGGACCTCCCTGGCCTGAATATTAAGGGTCCCGGCGGACAAACCGTCTTGATAAACCTTATTTCCATTGGCCGACGAAGACGGCAGAGATCTTTGTTGGTACCCTAAACGTCTGTCGGTGGTGCCACCGACTGTATGTCGGTACAAATTTATCGGTGAGGGTGCATTTATTGTATATTCAATATACACATAGATTCTCTGTGAGTAAATCTGTTGATGGTAGCCTTCATATGTATTTCAGGTGAAATATGAAATAATGGCTTATATATAGGCCATTTTGTGTTGGCGATTCAGGAAATTGCTGCATTAAGCCCGATGCCCATCTACCAATTAAGGTTTGAACGATTAGTTCGAAAATCGTATAGGAGTAGGTGAACTTCTCACAGGCGTTACGTAACCCAATCAAGCCCCACTGGCAAAAATTGAACATGTTCGATTTTGTCGTAACTTTCTTGGAAGGCCCCCAACAACACCCCCGACAAGCTTCGTGTCGCAGTCTGTCACTGTCAGGGGCTTGTCGTAGCCTCTTTTTGGGAACTATGGTCCACCAACCACGACAAGACTACGACAGACCTTCCAATCGTAGGCCTGTCGTGGACCTTGTCGGAAAGCCATTGTCGTAGCCTTGTCATGGTTGAAGGGGGTGTCCATCAACCACGACATGGCTACGATAACCTCCTACAAGAAAGTTTCTATGAGTGCCTTGTCGCAGCCTTGTCGTGAGAAGGGCAGCTCTGCGACAGCGCTGTCGGGGCGTGTCGTAGAGGTCGGTGGTTGCCGTAAAAAAGGCGTACCAACACACTACGACAGTGAAATCGAGGAAACCACAACACTCCACGACAAAGGTCTAGTCATAGCAAAATCGAACATGTTCGGTATTGTCGTAACCTTGTGGGAAGGCCCCCGACAGGTCCCCGACAAGCCTGTCAGGGGCTTGTCGTAGCCTCTTGTCGGGAACTATGGTCCACCAACCACGACAAGACTACGACAGACCTTCCAATCGGAAAGCCATTGTCGTAGCCTTGTCGTGGTTGACGGACGCCCCCTTAAGGCGGTGCTCAGCACCTCGCTGCGGGTGGTCGTCGTACGGCCTACTCTGAGCCTTGTGCTGGAGATGGTCGCTTCATTATTTATACGTTCTCTGGTGAAACTGTGAGAACCGGCTCTTTACTGACGCCGATACAGTCATGTTTATGTTAATAATTACAGAGATTGCCCAAATAACTGGTAATATCGATTATGAATTTGTAATTATCCTCTCTCTGTAAAGGTCTCTTCTTATCTCGATGTATCAAGGTAACCATGAATCTCAACGTTATAACTACAGTGGAAGAACCTTCTTCGGAAAGAACTGTTTTGATGAACTAATAATAATAAAAAGAAATGTTATTCTCCAGTAGAGCAATCACGGATATTGTTAGCAATCCTTTCCTATATACCTACAAGGATGTCTGGTTGAGGGCAGCACAGCTCCACCTAGGAGTGCTTATACGGTAAACAGTATCCGTGATACCCATGCCCTCTTATCCAAGGATTTTAATCAACCTTTTATACACTATAAAGTTATAAGAAAAAGCAGAAGGTAAAAGAATGTACTACTATATCATAAGGACGATTTTAAGAATATAAAAGATACTATCATGAAACATCACGAAATTTCATATGATTGTTTATATGGCATGAGTTGTCTTCATGGAATGATATCATGAAACGGAGCTGAGTGAAATCTGTAGTGGAAGACAACGAATGGCATGTAAACAATTATATGAAATTGAGTGACGTTTAGATTTTATCCTACCCTGTCATATGTTTTTAACTTCATATGTCACCAATGGCATATAAATATCTTATGGCATAACCGTGGCATACAGGCCCACCATGTTGAGCCTATGGAGATTTATATGAGGGGTAGGATAATAACCGTGGTATACAGTCACACCATGTTAAGACTATGGAGATTTATATGAGGGGTAGGGTAAGAACTGTTATGGATAAGCAACCAAGGACAACAATGAGATATCGATGTAGTTATAGAATTTAATAAACTGCTTCAAACAGTAAAAACAAACCAAACAATCCTCTGTTATTTTCCCCAATAAAATTCTTATATTCTCAATCCATGTTGAATATCTCCCAATGTATAAAATCTACCGTGATAAACATAGTTTATAATCATAATGACAAAACATTCACCCGAGTGTTCTCTATAGGCCTGTTTCCATTGGCCGATTTCTGTGCACTGATCTGAAGTCAGGAACCACTGACCCAAATCGGTGAATGGAAATGGCCGGGCACTTATAATGGTGTCTGTCTAGTTCAGCGAAGATTATGAAATAACAGCACCACCCACCGAATACATCAGCATGCACATGTGGAACAAATCAAAAACACAGTTTACAGTACATCCTTAAGCCCAATGCCCATCTGCCGATTCCGGTACATTCATGTACCTTTGTCGGCGACAAACGGACGGTAATTTGTCTCACCCAAGGCATCCTAACGGAGTCGGCCGTAGTCAGTAGATGTAGGACAGCTAGGCAAGGGTGAGCCACCGATTAGTAGCCCGATTTGCTTAGGACTAATATCCACCACCCCATCTCCTCAATGTCTGCCGGTCGAGCGAAGAGTTACGTAATTTGCCTGCAACAAGTCGACCGACTCCTATACGATTTGGGAACTAATCGCTCAACCCTGAATCGGTAGATGGGCATCAGGTTTTACTGATTATGTGTCACTAACGTGGAGTTGGTGGCCACCAACACACACTTTCTTGGTTACTCAAAAACTCTCCACCGTTTTTCGTTGGCCAATGGAAACGGGCCTCATTGCAAATATATCACAATACAAGTATATAGAACCCACTTTCCTGCTCTTTCTATATGCCATTTTCCACTGGCCAACTATTCGCCACCGATCTGCAGTCGTGAACCACCGACGCCAGATCGGTAAATGGAAACAGGCATGCAGGGAAGTGATCACCGATTAATTGTGCATGTATTATACAAATAGGCCGAACGGCTTAAAATGGTATGAACCTGCCAAATGCAGCAGTAACAAGGTATACCCTCACCGATCTTTAGAAACCGACGTGCAGACACAAAAAAAGTTAGACCTAAGACCTCCTTAAAGGGCCTCTTCCACAGGCGACTACTACAAATCCGTCGCTCCCAAGTCACGGTCCGACCGTCTATAAATTTAATATCCAGACGGTTGAATAAGTAGAATTACACATATACTATACTCTGGTAAATTTTGAAGAAGGTGGCATGGGTTTCACTGAGTGAAATTGAACTTTTTAGAATTCTTATATATATTCTATTATCAAATATTTTAATACTGCCCCTCTACCACACTGTCCCTCCACCATACCGCCCCTCCACCATACTGTCCCTCCACCATACTGTCCCTCCACCATACTGTCCCTCCACCATACTGTCCCTCCACCATACTGTCCCTCCACCATACTGTCCCTCCACCATACTGCCCCTCCACCATACTGCCCCTCCACCATACTACCCTTCATCCATACTGATCCTCACCCATACTGACTCTCACCCATACTACCTCACTTACTTAGCAAGGGGTTATCATGGGAAATTCAGTGTTTCTTATTTAAAGGAAGGATGAAGTTATCAACTTGAACACACACTGCTACTACTTTGGATTACATCTACAATCAAGGAAGCAAATAATAAAACAACATCAAGACAAATTGAACACAAAATGGCGGCTATTAAGAAAACTCACGTAGAGTTTCCCAGTCTCGCCACCAGGGGGACGGAACGTGAGTAGCTGCGTTTCATCCGGGCACTTAGGATGCGTGGAGGCGAGCTGCGTCTCTGTAGCCTCGTTTCTATCAGCAGCGCGTCAGAAAGAGACTCGACGCATGCGCGGACTAGCCAAGTCTATAGACAGGGAATGAGAGCGAGGCTCACGGGACTACTTTCACATCAGTTCCCGCGTTTCCACGCGTGACTTCAAACGCACGAGACTTGCGCCTGCGTCCCGCGTCGCCATTGTGTGGCGAGAATCTCGCGGGTGGTATGAGAGTCTCGCGGGTTTACGAGAATACGTGATGTAAGGAAGGAACGCGGAGTTTGTGTAATATTCGCGTTATCCTTCCTTGCATCCGCCGTCTCTACCGTGGGGTGGGTTTCATCGCAACTGCTTATCATTGGAGAGAATAAGATAGGCCTAAAGTGGCAGGAAGCGCAAGGCCTGGTACAAGTGCATGTGGCTTCCAAATATATACCTTGTATGGTTGCCAACCACTTATAAAAAATCTAGAATTCTGTCGGATCCGCTTGGATTTTCTCCCGCACATAGAGACAAGGTTTAGGGTTGGAGACTGACATACCACGAGAGTAAGATTCTCGTGCAATGTAAAAAGTGCATGTGGCTTATGAAATATACCTTGCATGGTTACATACCACATATAAATAAACTATAATTCTGTCGGATCCGCTTGGAGTTTCTCCCACACAGAGAGACAGAGTGAACAAGGTCTACGGTTGGAGACTGACATGCCACGAGAGTGGGATTCTCGTGCAATGAAAAAAACACGAACCTGCTATTCCTTTTTGTAGCTCTGTTTTTCTTATCTTACGATTTATGCACAGCCATATTGAAAACAGAAATTAGTCGTGAATTTTTCGTGTCTTGTTACCTTGAGAGAATGCAATGAGAGTTTCAAAATGGCCGACGCAAGTATGGTGTCGGGGCGGACAACGTTGTTTCCGCCGCTAACTAGTTCCAGTATCCGCCGCTGGGAGCCTATGCCTCACGCAACTTGCGGTAGCCTTTATAGTTTGGCAACCAACCCCTTCTACGATATAGGGGTCGGTCAGGTTTAATCATACTCGGGATCAGTCTGAGTGCGCCTCGACCCAGTTAGGTTTGTTCTATGTCGGCTCTAAAGGCAGAAATTTATACTTCATAGGGAAAATTCATAGCTTAACAAATTGATGATAAAATTTAGCTTTATGGTGGTTCTTTTATAAAAAAAAATACACAGGAAAGGAAATAACAAAATGGTAAATTGGCTTTGAGGCTATGGCTTACACTCTCCAAGCAGTATGAAAGATCTGGTTGGAGAATAACAAACAGTGGCCAGGGAGCTCTTTCAAAACGTGGGTTAAGTCTATGGTTTAGAAAACTCCAGAGCGGCGCAGCATACAGTGTGACATACTGGGGACACCACTGCGACACTTTAACTGTCTCTGGCTGAACAGTGACACCAACAAGGTGAGCAACAGTGACATGGCTTCTGCAACAGGAGAATACTGGTTGCGCTATTACTGCCGCTGTTGCCGCCCTTGTTTATGTCGCCAAAATGTCACTATCTCTGGACTAGTGAAAGAGTTCCCTGGTCTCGCTACTGGGTCAAGGCGGCCGCTTATTTAATCCGACCAGAGCTAACGTAGTGTTGCTCTGGTTGCCAGTGTATAGCCTTTAGTGCAGCCGACTTTCACCAGACGGCGACGTGCAACCATTGCCAGCATAGGGAGCCAAAGTGTACACATTTAAACGGCAGATACCCGTGCTCAAAACAGTATTTCCGGAGGCCAGTGAGAACGAGCCTTAGTGCTCAAGCTATGGGGGTTCGAGGCTAGAATTTTGTTTTTGGTCTCGTTTGTTAATATTGAAGTGCGGTTTTGCACTACTCGCTTTGCGGAAGTCAACAAAGCATAGCGCTTTATCCTACCCCTAATAAAAAACTCCATAGGCCTAACATTGGGTCACTGTATTCGGTCTGGAGTTCAGAAAAATGAAAAATATTGCTCTAGTGGGATACACTTGACAAATGACGTCATTTGTTAATGTAGAAGTAATTTAGACGGGCAGGGTAGGATAAATTCAAAACCAAACTCGAGTTAGTCGTGTTATTGTTCATCGCACTCCGGCAAGATCGCATATTAATGCTCTCGGCTTCGCCTCGCGCAGTAATACACGATCTTGCCGTCATGCGATAAACAACAACATGACTAACTCTTGTTTGGTTTCTCCATAGTATCCATTTGTTGACTCCGCGAAGCATGCAACTCCTTTAACAACGCAAAAATGGCATCTGATGTCCCTCTTTTTGGTCTAAACCCAAATTAATTTCGATCAAATATATTGATACTATCCAACATATCAAAAATAACGAGGTGAAGTAGTTTCTCTAATATTTTGCTTGGCAACATTAATAACGATATCGGTCTCCAATTATCCTATTTTGACACAATACCACCTTTTGGGATTGGAACAACTTTTGCCTTCTTCCATTCTGAAGGGAAGGTCTTTTCTTCTAGAGCAGTATTACATTATATATAAGTGAACTGTCGAATTAATTTGCATATACATTTGTAGGGGTCAGGGCAGTCGAGCAGCTTTGTTTCACTTTAGAACTAGGTGGCGCTAGTGCCAATCCTTGCTGTGCGGTATGGCCGGTGGACCCGCAGTATGCAAATGCTACGGCTTCGCCCGCATTACGTAACTCAGCCACTATATAAGGCTGAGTCCACAGCGGGTTGACAGGACTTCTTGCGGTGCCTCTTTACGGAGTGAACGTCTGAAGCCTCACATGTTGGTTAGGTTGTGTTGTAACGCCTTTCAACGTTGAAGAGACCAGTATCTCTTCCCGCGCTAGTTAGTGCCCTGGAGCACTAACGTATTGTAAAGTCTATCCACAATAAAGAACGGTTAACTAAAACAGTCCTGAGTCTGGTTTTGTCTTCGTGGTTAAGCGGTAGTTGGTAGATCTAGTGTCTCCCTCCCCTTTCCAGTGAGTAAAGCCGAACCCACCTGTACTAGCACGGTAAGTACAGGGTAAGTACAGGGTAGCGAATAAAGTCTGGGAACCTCTAGTCAGCTGTCGATCGCGGAAAGTGGTAATACACTTTCAGCAACTAGAGGGAACGCTACACATTCTATTAGAATCATCGAAATTAACATGTTCAATTCCACTAGCTTTGTTACAGTCTATGGCTTTTACCTTTTCTAATACATCATTCGTTGTGAAGTCTATATATATCCCTTGTTTCATTCCTGCTCTGATTAAGCAATTTCATATTTTCTTCAAATTCCAGTCCTTTTACGTTCAGTTTCTCTTAAGTATCCAACCATACTTCAAAAAGGAGTCACGTGTCTTTATCACATGACCATCTCGATTTGACTGTAGTCACGTATACAGTCGATCAACTAGGTATAAAACCAAGGGTAAAAATATTTGATGTAATTCCTAATTCGATTTTTTGTATTGTTCATTGTTTGAATATACTACTTACAGAACAGTCACCTGGGCCAGGCGATTATTTGTTGAGGTTTTCTTCAGGCTCAATTCTTCTGGAACCTCTATCATAACAGTGTGTCAATAGTATGGAAAAACCAAACAAGAGTTAGTCGTGTTGTTGTTTATCGCACGACAACAAAATCGCGTATTACTGCGCGAGGCGAAGCCGAGAGCAGTAATACGCGATCTTGCCGGAGTGCAATGAACAATAACATGACTAACTCGAGTTTGGTTTAGAATTTATCCTACCCTGCCCATCTAAACTACTTCTACATTAACAAATAACGTCATTTGTCAAGTGTATCCCACTAGAGCGATATTTTTCTGAACTCCAGACCGAATACAGTGACCCAATGTTAAGCCTATGGAGTTTTTTATTAGGGGTAGGATAATAGATTTTATTACCTACCTAATACAGAGTCTCCATAGGGAATGTATAGAGTGCCTGGAATCAGCTACCCGGAGATTCTGGCATGTCAGAATCTACTGCAGGAGATTCCGGAAAAATAGTCCTGTCCATAATGAGGTTGAATCATCATGTACTTCGAAATAAGTTTCTTGACTGTTTATTCGATGTTGATTATTTAGAATCAATAATATAATCTCATTTACCATCAGATATCACTGTCATAACATACTTTGCATGCTAAAATCACAGGATAATGGTGAACTATATTATTGGTGTAAGTCTACACCGAATCACTGCCACGCTTGACAATGCTGTGGTGTCTGGAACTAAATGGCTTACAGAAACCTTTTAATTGCAATAGACTTGCTATCAATCTTGTAGGTTTTCAATAAATACAATAACAACTGGTTTTGTATACGAGTGACCGTAATCTCCTCGTAGTTGACGACGTAATATCCTCGCTAATTCCTCGGATATTACTACGCGTCAACTACTCGGAGATTACGGCCACTCGTACACAAAACCAGTCATTATTGTGTATAAAATCGCTGGCTACCAGTGGTGATTTCGGAAATTATCTGGGCCCTGTTTTTCAGCCACGACAAGATCGGCCAACGATACCCTAAGATCGTCCAGCGAATGTCCGACATTTTGGACGACAAAAGATGGCCGGTGTCCTACAGACAGTGTTGTCGTGCGCCATGAGATATTGGAGCAAAAAATGTTGTTCAGAATGATTGTCTTAGAAAAAACATAGAGGTATGCATGGTGTTTTTCAGTCATCACGACCGTAATGTTCAATGCTTACAGATTGAGGAATGCGCAGCAGTAGGTTTTGCAAAAACAGCAGAGTGGTACAGTGCCCGCATTTGTCAAGTAAAACATGGTGGGTTAGAACGATTGTCTTAGAAAAGCCATAGATGCATGGTACATTGTCGTGACTGTAATACATCATGCCCACTACTATGAGAAAACGTGGTTACTGAGCCCATACGGGTGGGCGTTCGAGGTCATATGATGAAAAAAATACGGCCTGACGAATGTACACCTTACAGGCCCAGTCGCTACGTTTTCTTATTACTATTTATCTCCTACTAGTTTAAAAACCCGTTTTATTAACTTTTCTGCTCCACAATATGCCACTACAAATGCAGTGCAATTCACTACGGCCCACAGACACCGCGAGCGCGATCATTATTTATACCTCACCCCTAGCAGCGGGCAGTATTTCATAGACATTCGCACACAAGTATACAGTAATATACGGAAACTAGCTTACTGTCTTTGTACGTCAAAAATACGCGGTAAAATTATTGATCAGATACATCCCGATGCCAAAGGCAGAGGGATGTATCTGATTAATAATTTTACCAAGTATTTTGACGCACTAAGACAGCCAGCCCGTTTTCGTATTATTATATACCTAAAAATGGCGAAATTATAGCTAGTCACGTGATCACATACCCCGTACGTCACAGTGTGACGTACGGCTATACAAACGTCATGGGTAGCAGCGGGCATTATGTGTGGTTCATACGGCCATAGGTATATATAATGATATTGATTTCTAAGGCAATTTTCTGAACGACCGTTTTGGCGCCGATCTCCTTTGCCGCGCTACAACACTGTCTATAGGATACCAGCCATCTTTTGTCCTCCGAACTGACATATATTTGCTGGCCGATCTTAGGTCAGTTTATTCCACAACCTAACCCCATAATAAAGGGGGGAGTGTATATAATGATCGGTACGAGGTCTGTTTACCTTGATGAGAAACTTATCGGTGCTTGGAGTGTTTACTGATCGATCCTAGACTAGATGATCGTTATCTACTGACCACCAGTGTATCATTGCCAGCACGTGGTGACACCTTCTCACATCTAGTCTATCCAGACACGCTTTTACCAGTAATATGTCCATTGGTACATGGTCTCTGGCTTTGACACGGAAACAGCAACGCAAGGCATTATTTATTAGGACCTAGAGGTTTTTTCGCTGGCCGATCTTAGAGTATTTTGACGTACGAAGACGGTCAGCCCGTTTTCCTATTATTATATACCTAAAAATGGCGAAATTATAGCTAGTCACCTGATCACATACCCCGTACGTCACAGTATGACGTGCGGGTATACATACGTCATGGGTAGCAGCGGGCAGTATGTGTGGTTCATACGGCCATAGGTATATATAATAATATTGATTTCTAAGGCAATTTTCTGAACGACCGTTTTGGCGCCGATCTCCTTTGCCGCGCTACAACACTGTCTGTAGGATACCAGTCATCTTTTGTCCTCCAAACTGACATATATTTGCTGGCCGATCTTAGAGTATCGGTTGTGACGATTGTCATGACTGAAAAACACACCACTGGGCACTGTTCTTCAGTTCAACAATCGTTCATAACGACACTCTCAGGCGTCAGTGTCCTATAGACGTAGAACGTAGAGGATCAACCAACGATCGTCAGTCTACGACACATTGTGTGGTTAGAGGTGTCCTATAGTTGCGACAATCGTGGGGCATCGTAGATCAATTTGTCGTGCAAGTATCGCAACCCAAGACAATTGTGGACAAGTCGCACAGGTATAATGGGTGGTTGTGACGTTTTCAGATGCTAACATTTCTTGAAATTAGGAAATATTTTTGGAGAATTTATCTATATATCTGGTGTACTCAAATTTCATAATCATCCTTTTGGTATTTTGATCCTGTGGAATAGTTTTCTAACCCACAATGTTTTACTTGACAAATGCGGGCACTGCACCACTCGGCTGTTTTTGCAAAGGGCCACGAAACTAGACAACCCCAATGTCTGTATGGTGTCACAGACATGTCACGGAACTAGTGAAACAGGTCCCTGAAGCCAAAAACTCATTGAACATTACGATTGTTATGACTGAAAAACACCATGCATATTTCTATGATCTTTTTAAGATATTCGTTCTGAACAATTTGGCTCCAATCTCCCGTAGCGCTAAAATCGAGTCTATAGGACACCTGTCATCTTTTGTCTTCCAAATTGTCGTACATTCGCTGGGTACCTATTTCGGAACATTTATGTAACTTTGTTGGCTACGAATGGAGAGTAATTTATCTCAGGGGAGTTATCCTAATGGAGTTGGCTGTAGTCGGTAGATGCAGCAAAGCTAGGCAAGGGTCAGGCAATGATTAGTGAACCACCTCCTGCAGATTTTATTTTGTCTCTGACAAGTTGTGGTTTCTATGTTCCTAAATCGGTGACCAAACGTTTATCTATATGTTAATAAGTCCAGTCGCCAACAACGGAACGTTGATAAAGGGCGCTTGATTATTTTGATTTTTTTAAAAGTTGTTTATTGACGCAATGAGGTTTATATAGTATACATGATTTTCAACCATCAACGTCCGAACATACTAAAAAAGAACAACATACACTGCACGAAAACCACCATTTTACATATATATACGCCATTGCGATAACGCACGTATCGGCTGTATCGTGGCTTGTTTATACTTGTATACACCTCTTATACGCGTCTACGTTTCGGGCGTCTACAAGACAGATTCCATATGTAGACGCGCGCGACTTGGCTATCTTTCACGCCTGGCGTATTTAAGATAAAATGTACTCTGCGCAACATATATATACGCTAGGCGTATATATGATACAAAAAAAAACAAAAAAAATGCGACCCACCCACAAAATCCCGCCCGCCACCCGCGACCTCCCAACCCTACCCTCTACCGCCCCCCCCCCCCCCCCACCACCCCACGCCGCCCCGAGCCATCCTCAGTGAGAAGCCCCCCGCTGCCCGCCGGCCACCGCCCAGCGCCCGCTGCCAGCCGCGTTTGTACAGGTTGACTCAGTGGGAAACCCTCCCCAACCCCCCACCGCCCGCCGCTGCCCGCCGCTGCCCGCCGCAAGGTGTTATGGTGTCGGATTAGCGGCCGCTCGCCTTGTGTAAGATGATTTCAGTCCTGAGGGCGGGCGGCTGTGAGGGTGGCGGCCGCATTCACACTACTTCTAACAAGGCAGGGGCGGAGTCGGAGTCAGAGTCGGAGTCGGGAGGAGGACTCTGTCAACCAGAGACACTGGGAGGAGGCGATTATATAGTAAGGCTGACTGTCCACACATTAAAATGGTGTTTTAAAGTTAAATAAAATATCAGAAAAACGGTAAAAAACAACTTAATGCAGGTTTTTTTTTACGTGTAATTAATCAATTTATACTCAATCAGGTTTTATAAAGGTTTTATAAAATGAATTGGTAATATAAGATTGCATTTTTCATATAAAACAGACTTGGATGGTTAATGGCAAATGAAATATGCTACCAGTAGTGTCCCCAAGTTGCAAAGATCGGAACCTTTGGATGTTGGTGTATATACAACGGAATCAGGCGTATATGTGACGTATATAAGACCGCACCATGGACATGTATATACGCCACTAGATAAGGCGTCTACGAGACGGATAACAGGTCCAACTTCTAGACGCAAAATCCTACTGTTAGACGCATTTCGGATACATATATAAAGCGGTACTTTTCGTGCAGTGGTAGGGACATGTAGAGGGGCAGACAGATGGACCATCAGTTTTGAACCTACCAATGGATCAATTGACTACATTTAGCTTAGTTGCTTCCTATCGCAAGAGCCAATACAGTGATAGACATCACAGATACATTAAGACATCACTATACAATCAAACAAGTTAGAGGGTGCGTCCACCAACCACGACAAGGCTGCGACAACGGCTTTCCGACAAGGTCCACGACAGCTCTACGATTGGAAGGCCTGTCGTAGCCTTGTCGTGGTTGGTGTAACATAGTTCCCGACAAGAGGCTACGACAAGGCCCCGACAGGCTGCGACACGAAGCTTGTCGGGGGCCTGTCGGAGGCCCTTCGACAAGGCCACGACAATATCGAACATGTTCGATTTTTGCTACGACTGGACCTTTGCCGTGGAGTGTTGTGGTTTCCTCGATATCACTGTCGTAGTGTGTCGGAACCATGGGCGCCTTTTTTACGGAAACCGGCAACGTCTACGACACGCCCTGACACCGCTGTCCCGACAATGCTCTTCTCACGACAAGGCTGCGACAAGGCTGCGGTTGGAACTTTTATGTCGGCACTTGTTGTAGCCCTGTCATGGTTGGTGGCACACCCTCTTAGTGGACAGAGGGTGGCATCTACACTTACATGGGCCGAAAATTCAGATAATTGATTTGTTAATAGATGGTTCCGACAAAAAACAAAAACAAAAAAGGAAAAATCCGGTGGATCACAAATGCATCGGCAGCTAATTTACCACAATTTCCTAGATAATGGGAATCGAAACAGAAGAGTTTGATTGAGTGGCCGACAATGGGTAAGGGGTTACGTAATTCGCCTGGGACAAATTCACTGACTCCTATACGATTTGGGAATGAAAAATAGAAGTATGTGTATACGTGGTGGAGTACAGAGGCAGAGTGAGAGAGAGTTGAGTAGTCCGTTCACGCACCGCGCCGCCTTCGGGTTATGGTACGTGAAGGTCTAACAGAGTATGACTCTGACTGGCCTGCCGCCTTTAGTAAGAGGTTGGCTGTACTATTTATAGTATCAGTTTGACCAGGGGGAATACCGACAGGCGCTTAATCTGCTTAAGGTCTGTAAGGGTCTAACAGAGCACAGCTCCGATTTGCCAATTCCTTAGGCACTGATTGGAGAAAGGAATTTCTTGGTTGGCTCTTATAATTTTAGTCCAAACCCAAGCCTGAGAATACCATGATTCTGGCACTATTCTGGGAATCATTATAACTCTCCAACCTGATTTGGTCCATGCCCAGTAAAAGCTACTCTAGGATCTCTGCTTGAAGAGTAACACACTGGTTACTGGCAAATCAATCAGGACAGATTAATACCAGCGGAGACAGGAATTTCTACCTCAAAATGGCAGCGCATAACAGTCTGAGTTTGAGCCTGTGCACCCTGGCCCTGGCGACAACAGACTGTACTAGAGTCTAAGCGTTGAGAGGCGTGCGGCGTCACGTGACCGCGTGGTTCACGTGGCCGACACGAGGGGGCGCGCAGGGAGCGCTAGTAGGAGGGGAGTGCGCCAGGTGGAGCAATGACCGCCCCTGACCCTAAGGCCATGGGCTACCAATCGCTCAATCCTGAATTAGTAGATGGGTATTGAGCTTCAAAGATATCGGTTTGGATATTTCCGATATTAAGTTTGCAGTCCGCAGGTGTTTACGTGAGACTTTCCTTACAGCAGCCTACTCAGAAAACATCGGTTCTACATATTTAATTAACTCAAATTGTTTTTTGCGTGTTTCTACAATGTTTGTCATTTATTTCTGTCAAACTCGCCTTTGTCTCCACTCATGTTTTTGAAAATCTGTCTATATTAATTATTCATTGGGCTAATACATATTCAATAGTCCTATCATTGAATTGCTTGTTATTTAATTTCCGCAAAACTAGCCTTTGTGTTACACTCGTATTTTCAACAAGCTGTCTATATCAATTATTCACTGGGCTAATAAGAATATACATATATATACATATTCAATACAGTCCTATTATTTGATTATTATTTATCAATTTCCGCCAAACTCGCTGTTGTGTTCCACTCATATTTTTGACAACTTATATATAAATTATTCACTAGGTTAATAATGTTACATACATACATGATGCAGTCCTAATATTGAATGGTTTTTGGTCTGCATAAAAGAGTATAGGTGGCGAATCGGCGACTGCTGTTGTGGAAACTAATCGATGTAACCACGTCAAAAAGGACGTTACCAAAGGAAGCAGAGGTATAATCTGCTTGGCACCAAACCAATGACGCAGAACTCTGCTTGGAGATACAAGGAGGAACCTGGTACTAGGATACTTCCTGAATATCGCAAGTTGGTATGATAGCTATGGTTTTCACAATATTTGCTCTCTCAGTATAGTCAACCAGTTCCTTACTCGTTATCTTAAAGCTTAGAAATCGCCTGGGCAATACTTTTTTTCTGGTTTCAGTTAAAAGTTACTTAAGATACTTAAGGTATCGCTATGATTTTTGCTTCAAAGATTCTCCATGGATTCTCCTTAGTATGATCGCTTATTTGCTCTACGATTTATGTATTCAATCACATTTGCCATGTACATGTTACCTCGTAACTACCAAATTGGAGTATAGAAAAAATGGAAATAATATTCCTATATACCCATTATTGAACTAACTAGAGTTACATACGTCAATAACTCTATTGATGTGTAACGGTTGGGAACTACTCACGCTGCCTTGGTGAATCTAACGAGCAGGACCTGTGAAATTTAAATTCTAAATTTTAATTTTAAATCTTAAGCTACCCGATTTTGTATAATGTAATACTGGGGTTGTCGTCATCCTGTATTCACGTAATAACAGGCCTCAGGGTCTGGTGTATTTCTCGCCAAACTATATTCACTCGTATGTTATATCTATTACAGTAATATGAACCAAACCTAATTTATGTATTCAATTATTTCGTCCATTTCCTCTTCACACTCGGTCTTACTCATAACTCATAGTTGTCAGCCTGTTTTTGATCCTATGCAATCTCTGGTAATTAGGCACATTAAGGCCTGGCGTCCATCTACTACGATATGGCTCCGATATGGTCTACGATGCACCTCCCGATAAAAAAATCTAAATCGCGTCGGAAGGTTGCCTAATATCGGGGCAGTTGACCACGTTTCTGCGATTAGACACTGATAAAAATCCCATACAATGCGTGGTGAAGTGGGATGTCTAGACATATGTCTATAATTTTGCACCTTCCCGATATGGCACCGATTTTGACATTTTGTATCGGTGCCATAGGCGGACGCCGGGCCTAACACGTTTTTAACATCCATGATGAAGTCAAAACGGTATATGTTGATGTATCTCTGAAACTTGGGTTAAAACCTTATCATGATTCCCGTATGATCTTTTGGGATGATCTGGGACCTGTTCCAGTAGTTTCGTGACATTAGGCCTAGACAGACATCAACAGCGGCACCAACAGTGCAAGCAACAGCGGAAAAAATGTTGTTCGGTTTCAAAACGCATGTCACAGTTGATGTCAAATATCAGCAAATCGGAGCGGCCAATTTTCTTCATGTTTGGAACCTCTTATAGGTTATATGTATCCCTTACTTGTGTTAAAGTTTCATTGCTTAATTCCTACGGGAAGTGAGTGAAATTGTCTAATACTTTTGAAATCGGACACAGCGTTGTTGGGGTCTGTCTTGTCCTAAGTGCTGCAACTTGTGTTGATCTGTCCGTATGAAAAGCGCAGTGGGGAGAAAACATAGAGTATCAAGTTACTTGATAACTTTGGATCTGGCTTCGCGTTTGATGGCGGGTAAGCAAACAATGCTATTCATCGTTATCAAACTACATTTGAAGGTTTATAGGAATAGGGAAACCAAGTTTCTGGAGAGAGAGAATGTTAAAGTTACTCAACCAGGCTCAGAAAAATTATTGCCCGCAGCAAAGGCCTTGGGCAGTAGTTTTTTCTAGCCTTACCGAGTAACTTTGACTTTCTTTCACCTGTCACCCGGCGTTTACATTGGACAACTAAAAACGTGACGACTGTAGATCGTCAAGCCAGTGGTGGCAATGTCCACCACAAAAGTCGTTGACGTCAGAATGTACCCGAGCGTTTACACTGACAACTATAAGTTTTCATAGAATCGCCGCCTATCTAGACGACTAATTCAAGTCCGCTTGAAATAGTCGCGGGCGTCAGAGCGTGACCAATAGTCGTGAGGTTGTTCCTAATTGTATAATCTGATGTAACCAGAGAGTCTGCAGTCGCCACGCTCTTTGCGTTTATACCACTGTACGAAAACCACCGTCTTATTCATATATACGCCATCACGGAAGTGCATGTATTGGCTGAATACAGTAAAACCCCTCTTCCGGGACACCCCGCTTAAGGGGACACCCCGCTTAAGGGGACACCCCGCTTAAGGGGGCGATTTGCTCGGAACGGAAATTTTCCCCACTATTAAGATTTTATTTTAATCCTGCTTAAAGGGACACCCCGCTTAAGGGGACACCCCGCTTAAGGGGACACCCCGCTTAAGGGGACACCCCGCTTAAGGGGACACCCCGCTTAAGGGGACACCCCGCTTAAGGGGACACCCCGCTTAAGGGGACACCCCGCTTAAGGGGACACCCCGCTTAAGGGGACACCCCGCTTAAGGGGTCAGTTTTTCGGTACAGAAATGCTAAAAAAACCGCTAAAGGGGACAGTTTGGAGGACATTATATCAAAAACACTGAAAATCCAAGTTTATGGTGCCCGTTTGTACGGGACAGACAGAACAATAGACTGAGCATTCCCATGAGGGCCTGGGCTGCCAGAGTGTGTTTTTTCATAGTAGTAACCACATCTCTAGCGGGTCTGGGTGGGCCACAGTGAGTGGATATTAGTACCAGTGATTTTCGCGCCTGCTGAAAGTGCCAGGTAAGAGGCCCGCTTACTGGGAGCTGTTTCAAAACCATAGACTTAACCCACGTTTTGAAACAGCTCCCAGGTTAGCTGTGGTCGACACAGGGAGGGCTGGGGGCTGTGAAGGTGCGGTACACAGTGAGCCATCGCAGCTCTGGGCGGCTCACGATGAGTCCTTTTAGGGCTGCTGATTTCTCTTAGAAGTTACTGGGGTGGGGGGCGGGGGTAGGGGGTAGGGGGGGGGGGGGCATTGACCGGGGGTATAAAAAGCAGCGGATTTCACAAGGAAGGCATATCCACATTTAACCTCTATTCTCTTTTTTTTTTTTTTTGTATATTTATATTCATTTATATTATATAATTTATATTTATTTACTTAATTATGTGTTATTGATAAACATTTTAATCTAATAACCATCGTTTCCTTTATTTATGTAGGTATTCTCTATTGTATAACCATTGACAGACTGAAAATCCCGCTTAAGGGGGCACCCCACTTAAGGGAACACTTGGCCAGAAACGGAGGGTGTCCTCTTAAGAGGGGTTTTACTGTATTGTATTGTTTTCATTTATATACGCCCAGGCCTTATATATGACAGACGCGTCTTGGCTGTATTTCACACACGGCGTACATGAGAGAAAATACCCTCTGCCCCCGCCCCCTCCCGCCCCTTTGTGTTGGTAGAAGTACAGGTGTCCTCAGTAGGAAGCCCTCCCCCCCCCCCCCCCACCTCCCGCCTCCTCCCCCCGCCCGTTCTCAGTGAAGCCCTCTTCACTGGATGCTTATATATACGCCCACAGATGAGGTGTATACACTTGGGGATTAAGACGACCTTGTAGACGCAAAATACCTACTCATATACGCCCGGCGCATTCATATGTAAAATGATGGTTTTCGTGCAGTGTATTAGACGATTTATAGCTTTTTATGGCTGATAGACGTCAGGAGATGCAAAATGCAAGAATCGCCGCCAGAATCGTCTAGTGTAAACGCCGGGTTAGTCGTCAGGTGGTGCTAAATTCAAGAATCGCCGCCTATAATCGTCTAGTGTAAACGCCGGGATAGACGTCAGGTGCTGCTAAATTCAAGAATCGCCGCCTATAATCGTCTAGTGTAAACGCCGGGATAGACGTCAGGTGCTGCTAAATTCAAGAATTGCCGCTTATAGTCGTCGGGTAACCCGGCGTTTACACTTGACGACTAAATATGTGACGACTGTAGATCGTCAGCCAATAGTCGTCAGGTGGTGGCAATGTCCAATGCAAAAGTCGTCGATCTCAGAATTTCCTTGAGCGTTTACACTGACGACTATGAGCTTTCACAGAATCGCCGCCTATGTAGACGACTATTTCAACCCGGCTTGAAATAGTCGCCAGCGTCAGAACGTTTTCAATAGTCGTGAGGTGGTGCCGCATTGAGTAATCTGATGTAACCAGACGATCTGCAGTCGCCACACGCTTGGCGTTTACACTAGACGATTTCTATCATTTTATTGCTGAAAGTCGTCAGGAGATGCAAAATGCAAGAATCGCCGCCAGAATCGTCTAGTGTAAACGCCGGGTTAGTCGTCAGGTGGTGCTAAATTCAAGAATCGCCGCCTATAATCGTCTAGTGTAAACGCCGGGAATCATAGTCTCCCTCTAGTAATACTTATGCAGAACTGTCTTTAGAAACGTATTTTGAACCACTACGCCACAAGTTTGGATGCGTAGTAATCGTCACGAGGCGTAGCCGAGTGACGATACGGAGCATCCAAACGAGTGAGCATAGTGGTTCAAAATACGTTTCGAAAGCGGTTCTGTTTTTATCTCACCCCCAACACGGACCTTACAGTCGATTTTAAGCAATAATATAATCATGTATTGAATTGTTCAAACAATAGCGTCGGAACTTTTTTTTTTTCCGCGACGTTCATTGGTTGCTACGTTGCTACGTTCTCTGCCACCACCATGGCGTAGTAGTGTAACTTTACTTAGGTGAGCGTGGCGTATTTTATTTCAACGTTAACTCAATGGCACAACCTGTACCAGGGGTGGGATAAAGATTGAATCTGCTAAGGTATCCTCAGAGAAGCACCTGCCCTCATCCGAAGACGCTCTGTGATATTGCTCATTGTTCACTGACTGGAAATGAATCGATGGCTCCCCTCCTATGGCTTGGAGGGTGTGCGGAAGAACCCACAGTCAGATCCAAGACCGCGGTACTGTTATGGAGACATTGATTTGTTTGTAGAAACATGTCAGAGAAAGGAAAATGCCGCAAACACCTAAAGGCATATCCTACAATACACAGTGGCGCCACCTGGTGGTTTTCAAATGCTCGCAGTAATCAATTAAAACCAGTTTCTTTGACTTATTCTTATACCAAATGAGTAACGTAGAATATATTATCAAGTTTAAGCAAACCCAGAAGGTAAATTAGGCGACAATCTGTTTTCGGATTTACTGAACGAGTAAATTAAGTTTTTTGCCCAGTTTATCTAATGATTAATAGGAACTATAAACTAATTTACACTTGGCTGTTTTACATGGGAAATGTACTAAAAATATAGTTCTCTTCAATTCATTCAAAAACAAGGACGATGATCTATGACTTTTGAAACTTGAATGTTTAATAAAATAAATTTCTGATAATCTGTGAAAGTCTTAAAAAGTTACATGGGTTTTGCTGTGTGAAAACTACCTTTTTTATAATAGTCCTGTACAGTGTTGTATAATGTTACCGTGAATATTATTTCTAATTAAAAACTATGGAGAGATCTCCTAGCAAGATATCAAAAACCAGGGGTGGTCATGGTGCTGTTATATGTGGATTAGAATAGGGATGTATTCCGTGAAACGTTAAGGCCCAGCGTCCACCTACTACGATATGGCTCCGATATGGTCTATGATGCGTCTCCCAATTAAAAAACAAAATCGCGTCGGAAGGTCACCTAATATTGGAGCAGTTGACCACGTCTCTGCGATTAGACACCGATAAAAACCCCATACAATGTAGGGTGGATTGGCATGTCTAGACATATGTTTAAGATTTTGCACCTTCCCGATATGTCTCCGATATTATTTTTTTGTATCGGAGCCATATCGATAGATCTTAATTTCTATTGCAGTAGGTGGACGCCAGACCTAATCTGCCATACATAGTTACTATCATAAAATTGGATGAGTTTAAATCTTGGCCACCGTATGGCACGAATGGAGTTTGGCATAGTGACTTCATGAGGCGAAGCCGAGTGAAGTCCGGAGCCCAAACTCCAGGAATGGTATGCAGTGGCCAAGATTTAAAACGAATCAGGTTTTGATTATATTTTTCATGTAATTTTTTCCGTTCCGATGGATGGTTAATTCCGCGGTTGGGGAAAAACAACGAGGAAAACAAGTGTACCAAGACAAACTGCAAGTACTGTCGCATCCTTAACATGGATGGACAAGTCACATCCAAAACCACGGGACGAAAACACCAAACAAAATGGAATGTGACGTGCAACAGCTCCAACGTAATCTACTGTATCGAGTGCGAATCCTGCAACATGCAGTACGTGGGGCAGACCAAGCGGAAGATCAAGGAACGAATCAGAGAACACCTGAACTGCATCAAAAACAACACAAGGAAGAATGAAATACCAAGCCACTTCAACCAACAAACTCACAACGGTACCCTAGACGTAAAGGTACACATACTGGATTTCATATACAGACACCCCGATTCGAAAGAAGCGGCACGTCTGAGAAATAAAATTGAATTCAACTGGATACACCGACTAAAAACACACTCTCCACATGGTCTCAACACTCTGGACAACAGGTACGGCTAGTAGTCGCCAGAGATGGTCCGCCCCCGAAAAATGCCACGTCAAAAAATGTTTCCCCAACCGCGGAATTAACCATCCATCGGAACGGAAAAAATTACATGAAAAGTACTGCCCAAATCCAGGGGGACGAATCCAGACGATACTAGGACTGCACAGAAATAGAGAGAAAGAAAGGAATGTTTTTTTGTCTATATACATGCAAAAAAACAAACGAGGGACTGCAGTATCCTCCTATGGGGAGAAATCCCCGCAGGAAAGACCACAGAAGAATACCTACCACACTTAGCCTGATGAGACTGGATAACAGTCGAAACCACGAGAGAAACACTTAAATCCAACACAAGACACATAACGCTATGGTGCTGGTTCACCGTAGTGTTATACTGACGAACTTGGTCTTTGTTAGGCATCACAACGCATAAGTAGGCCTCCTCCCAGCCTTGAACAAAGCTGGGCACGTAGGGATCGATACAACCCCTACGTTGGGCTCTCTGTATAGAGAACCCATAAGGAACTGTATGGACCAACATACAGCGAGCCTCAGACGAATAGTCGAACGCCCGCTTGAAAAGCGAGCCTCAGACATATAGTCGAACGTCCGGCGGACTCAAGCCGGCCGTGCCAGATACAACCAACCAATGAAAAAAGCGCTGAGGGTCACGTGCACGCCTCAGCCAATCAACGACTCCGAAAGTAGGGTACGCAGAAGGACGCGGGAACCTCCGCGCGTCCTCTTCCCTGGTCTCTCTATTCAGTGGTCGCAAGTGGTGGGAGACGGTTCTGGAAATTGATAAGCCTCGTTACTTCACACAGGTTTTGATTATATCCTACCCTGTCTCCTCGATTTTGGAATATTATGTGATAACAATTCTGTATGCAAGTAGTGGCATATAAAACTCCATATGCCAGTTAGCATGGCATACGGAAACTCAATGTTAAGCCTATGGGATTTTATATTAGGGGTATGATAAAATTACAGGCATGCAGACCGCGAAGATTCTCTAGCCTGGGGCTGTTGAATAATATTTTGTTGTCCTTGAGGCTGGGCTATACGACATATCGAACGATGAGCAATATCCTGTACAACCTTTTAAGAGCGTGCTTGCACGCGCTAAATACATCATCTAGAGGTTAGAGTGTTCCATATAGACTTTCAGGGTACTGCATTTTGTCGTTCTCCCGTGCAAATACTTTATAACAGATTCAATAAACAACATAGTATAATTAAAAGTAGTGCGCATTTAGATACATAGAGTATATATTTCATACATTGTAACAATTCTTTTGGCTTGCAAAATAGCTGTAAAGCATCACGGTATTCTCATCTTCACGATCTCCTCTTTCACATGGATCTCACAAGAATCGTTTTTAAAACATATTAAGTAGCAACTCACTTTTATTGTATTTTTCTGGTTATGATCATTACGGTTCTATGACAAAATTTCCATATGTGTTTCATCACATACTAAGAAAGAACTTGATGAGTGTTCGGTCTGTATCTCCATTCGCCATCGAGGTTGGAGTGCACAGTAATATAAACGAGACGATAGCCAGGTGAATATTCTGAAGTACCCCAAACAAGATAGTGAATAGGGACTCAGACCAGGCACGCACATGTTTCTGATTTTATCTTAACCTGGAAATATCTATCTGTTTTTCACCCGTTGAGTATGAGTTACCGTACTCGCAAACCTGTTGAGTATGAGTTCCTAATGTTAATCTTATGGACGTTTATACCAGGCTAATATAAATATATTCATCCTACCCCTGATAAAAAACGGCATAAGCTTAGCATGGGATTTGTTTATGTCACGGTTGGGACATAAAGTGTTGTTTATGTCACTATTTTCTAATATTCAAAAATCGTGGAAACGGGGTAGGATAAAATCTAGATGCCCCACGTTTGAGTTTGTTTTATTTATTTATCCTACCCCTAATATAAAATCCCATAGGCTTAACATTGGGTTTCCGTATGCCACGCTGACTTGCACACAGAGTTTTATATGCCACTAGTGGCAAACAGCATTGTTATCAAGTAATATTCCAAAATCGAGGAGATAGGGTAGGATAAAATCAAAACCTAATTCATTTCAATCTTGGCCACCGCATTACGCTCCTGAAGTTTTGGCTTCGGACTTCACTCTGCTTCGCCTCATGAAGTCACTTTGCCAAACTCCAGTCGTGGAATAATTAAAACTATAAATGGAGTACCACAGGTAGCATATTGGGACCACTACTTTTCAACCTATTAATTAATGACATAAAAGACCTTCCACTAGAATGTAACCACATCATGTATGCTGCACTGCACGAAAACCACTATTTTACATATATATACGCCATTGCGATAACGCACATATCGGCTGTATCGTGGCTTGTTTATACTTGTATACACCTCTTATACGCGTCTACGTTTCGGGCGTCTACAAGACAGTTTCCATATATAGACGCGCGCGACTTGGCTGTCTTGCACGTCTGGCGTATTTAAGATAAAATATATTCTGCGCAACATTTATATATGCCAGGCGTATATATGATACCAAAATAAAAAGAAAATTGCGACCCGCGGCCCGCCCGGGCCTGCAGGTGTTGGTTGAGGATACACCAACACTGACCCGCCAGCCGCGACCTCCCAACCCCACCCCCTACCGCCCCCCCACCACCCCACGCCACCCCCAGACAGCCTCAGTGAGAAGTCCCCCGCTGCCCGCTGCCCGCCGCCCACCGCTCACCGCCCGCCGCCCGCCGCGTTTGTACAGGTTGACTCAGTGGGAAACCCTCCCCCACCCCCCACCGCATGCCATGCCCGCCGCTGCCCGCCGCGAGGTGTTATGGTGTCGGATTAGCGGCCCCTCGCCTTGTGTAAGATGATTTCAGTCCTGAGGGCGGGTGGCTGGGCGGGTGGCTGTGAGGGTGGCGGCCGCATTCACACCACTTCTAACAGTGAGAAGTCCCCCGCTGGAGAACTCTGTCAACCAGAGACACTGGGGGGAGGCGATTATATAGTAAGGCTGACTGTCCAGACATTGAAATGGTGTTTTAAAGTTAAATAAAATATCAGAAAAACGGTAAAAAAACAACTTATTGCAGGGTTTTTTATGTGTAATTAATCAATTTATACTCAATCAGGTTTTATAAAGGTTTTATAAAATAAATTGGTAATATAAGATTGCATTTTTCATATAAAACAGACTTGGATGGTTAATGGCAAATGAAATATGCTACCAGTAGTGTCCCCAAGTTGCAAAGATCGGAACCTTTGGATGTTGGTGTATATACAACGGAATCAGGCGTATATATGACGTATATAAGACCGCACCATGGACATGTATATACGCCACTAGATAAGGCGTCTACGAGACGGATAACAGGTCCAACTTCTAGACGCAAAATCCTACTGTTGGACGCGTTTCGGATACATATGTAAAGCGGTACTTTCCGTGCAGTGCTGACGATTTAGTACTATTTACCAGCGATAACAATTAGGAAGCCTTAACAAATAGACTGAGACATGATCTCCCACTGTTAGACTCGTGGTGCGAAAAAAATGAGATGTTTATAAACAACAAGAAGACCAAAATGTGTATTATTGGTTCACAAATGAAATTGTCAAAATTAAATCGGAATGAGGTCAATAGCCCCCTGGATGTAGAGGGTAACCACCTCCCAAAATGTTCATCCTTTAATTACCTGGGAGTCCATCTCGACTCCGAACTAAAATGGGAACAAAGCATAGCTTCCATATTGAGGAAATTGAACCAACATCATTTCCAATTAGCAAAAATAAGAAAATTTATAAATGAGGAAACAGGTATCAAAATTTATAAAACATTAATCGCTCCCTTGTGGATATTTTGTGGGTAACGCAAATAAAAGCATGTTATCAAAGCTACAAAAATTACAAAACCGAGGACTACGCATATGCACTAGGATATCAATTTGAGAAATATCTGTTAAAGACTTACCCTTAAGATGTAAAATGGAAACCCTCTCGGAGCGCAGAACATACTTGCTCCTAATGTATATGAAACATTACGTAAAAGAACCAAAAGAAGAACATAACTAAGAGGAAGCTAAAACTAGAGGCCAGAATAAGCGTTTAATAAAACTTAAAAGGCCTAGAACTAGTTTTTATAGAAAGAATCCCTTGTATGTTGTAGCAGGATTTTGGAATAGTCGACCCCGTATTATACATGATTGTAAGACATTGTCTGCGTATAAAGAGTATATAAGAAAGAAATGTAAGGAATGGTGTAAAGACTAATGCAAGACTTCTATCTTTACCATTACCATTACCATAATCATTATTATCTACTTTGTTCACTGTACTAATGTACATGTTAAATTTCCACACGCCAGCTGTGACTGGCCTAAGGAAGATTCACTCATAGCTATCTAGACCTGATAACTTAAATGTCACCCAGTACCTTGACTGGATGTCAAACCTGTTCCGAATGTATTGTATACAGCTACAATGCAAACATGCAACTGCAGATTGTATGTTACTGAAATAAAAATAATAAATAAAAAAATACGGTGGACAAGATTAAACCTAATCCAGTTTTACGATAGTCACACATTGTATTGGCTCCTTAATCTTACTCGTTTCTTGATATGATATATAGAAAACACCTTAACACAAATCTGGTGGTGAAATACACAGCCCTATAAATCAATGTAGATATTGATGTTTGATCGATGCCCTGGGGTAGGGGTAGACTTCCAGGTGGCTGGACACTGAGTTAACATTGATTTCAGATGTTCAGGAAGAAGTTACCGGAAAGCTAGATCCTGGTCTTCAGATGAGCCTCATTCTGAGACCAACTCAGGAGCCGCGCATGCGCTGTACCTATCAGCAACTCACGTGACCTCAACTCAACAAGGAGCACACTGGAACATTGCATGTTGCGTATTATTGAAAAGCTCCCATAGTGGGAGTAGTACGCGGAGTAACTTTGACTATCTGACATTATGTGACTAGTACGTGGAGTATCACTGAAAATCTCACTTCGTGGGACTAGTACATGGAGTGTCATTGAAAATCTCATATCCCGTGACTAGTACATGGAGTATCGCTTAAAATTTCACTTTGCGTGACTCGTATGTGGAGTGTTGCTGAAAATTCACTAAGCGTGACCAGTACATGAAGTATCTTTGACTATCTCACATTGAGTGACAAGTGTTCGGAGTACCACTAAAAATCTCACATCGTATAACTAGTATATTGAGTATCATTGAAAATCTCACATCCTGTGACTAGTACTTGGAATATTCCTGAAAATTCTCAAAGCGTGACTAGTATGCAGAGTTACATTGACAATCTTGTACCGCGTGGCTAGTACATGGAGTATTACGTAAAATCTCACATTGCATAGCTAGTAGTTAGTTTATAATTAAGATTTATCCTGAGAAGACATAGCTTTGGACGACCTGTTTGAGTGTCCTCATAGCATCAACTTTACAATTATACATTTCTATATTCATATATTTCCAACAAAGACATCTTCGTGGAGTATCAGTGAAAAACTCACAACATATGACTAGTATGGGGAGTGTCGCTGAAAATCTAACATCCCTTGACTAGTATGCGGAGTACCTTTGACTATCTAACATTTTGTGACTAGTGTGTGGGGTATTACTGAAAATCTCATATTGCCTGACTATTCTCAGGTCTCTTTGATTATCTCAAATAGATGGACACCGCAATCATGAGGACATACCGAGATACTGGCTGGAACCTTGTCCTGCTACTTCTTCTTGGAGCTATTTCTCTGTCAGGTGAGTTGTACAAACCAGTCACTTAAACATTTAACACCGGTGCTTGTGTCACGAACAGAATCTCATACTCAATGTCATAAAGAAGAAACCAACAAGTTTTGGTCAAAGCTGTCGTTCTCAACGAGTTTGATGCGGTGTGGTATGAACGAGGCGACAGCCGAGTGAATATCACATAGCATTCAAACGAGTTGCAGAATGACTTCTTTGACCAAAACGAGTTGCTTTCTGTATTTATCTCACCCCTGTATACACTAAAAGAATGGACAACACACAGGATATAGACCATGGAGAACGGACTGCAATACTTAAGGGCATGGAGAACGAGTTCCCAATGTTAAGCCTATCGACATTTATTCCAGGGGTGAGATAATATTCTGTACTCTCACCACGCTCTATGGAGAAGAATTCTTAACGAACTAGGCATAAAGCCTTGTACATCAATGCAACCAAAGATTCCTATAATCTCAATGATGCCACCTAGCAGGAATACTGTGTGCCAGTGGAATATAAAATATTCATAGCCAACAAATAGATAAAGGCACCAAGATTTGTGTTCATTGTATTTTGAAATGATACACAGGAAAGAAATAAGAAAAACTGAAAATTGGCTTCGAGTGCGAAACATCTGGTTCGATAGTAACACACTGGTCCCGCTACTGGGTGAAGGTGGCCACCTATCTAACCCGACCAGAGCTAATTTTGTGTAGCTCTTAAGTATTTCTGCTTTTATAATATTCATTGAATAAAAGTCCTTGGTTGGAGGCGAACACAAAGGGATACTGTATGTGATTTAACCCGACCAACAATCATAGAAGGGGTTGGTTGCCAAACTACAGTCTAGTCTGCCATGGGTATTCATTTGCTCCTTGTACCTCCAGATGGCCAGCAAACCGCAGCAGTTTATCCAGCAGAGGGCAGCACTGAGGGTGGCACTCTCTTGACAATCCAAATCCCTGTAAATGGTAAGTTACCTTCCATAGGCCACTCAAAAAAATACTTGTTTCTCATCACCGCGCACATCTGCAAAAACGATTTTAGAAGATTTTTTTTTTTTTTTTTCAAATAAGATGAACCTCGATAGAAATTATGAAAAGTATGTGTATTTGGTATCAAATTAAAGCTCCTCATGCCAGGGATTCTTTCAATGTATAAGCGGTATGAATCTGAAAACCCCACGTACGCAGACACCCTGCATAAGCGAACATTTTGGCCCGGAACGGAGGGTGACCGCTTACGCAGGGTTTTACTGTATGTAAAAAGCCCATTTTATGCACAAAAAAAAAAAAGGAAAAAAAGCGCCCTCATCATATTTTTCATGGACTGGTGATGAGAAACAAGTTTTTTTTTTTTGAGTTGCCTTAGATCTGAACTCTATATAATAACCACGCATAGATAACTAAAATAAAATCGTATATCATGTTGAAACCTCTTCGTCATGCATGAAGTCAGCTTAACAAAATAAAGGTCAACAAGGAAACATTTTTTTTTTTTATTTATCTTTTTTTCATCTAGCTTCACTCTCTTTTTTATTAATCGAATATTTATAAGAATGTACCTGTGATCCCTCCAGTGTTGAATTTTTTAAGCCATCTTTTATTCTTTCCACGTATCCATACATCATACAATTTGCATCGTTGAATACTTGAATATCCTGATAGCTACAAGTGTACCTTCCATCGTTGAATAATCAAAATATCATATCAAAGACCTCGAAGACATGTGCACGATCTGATGCTACACAAAGACTCTTTTTAAGTAAATTTAACTAATTTCTGAAAAATTACTCTTATAATATATTTGGTCTTATTTTCAACACTTATTCAGAGGAGACTCTTTTTTATTTATTTTTTCAATCCCCCTCTTTCCTTTATCCCTTAAGTTCTCGTTTTTGTTAAGATTTCCATAATTCGGAGGGTTTTTATTATCGGATCATCTAAGATATCATCCCCCTTATCTGTTTAATCATTATCATACTTTATTTTACTTAATTTCTTACCCATATTTGACGATGGGGAGACAGTGAACCAGACTGCACTAGAACAAGACAGAAACATTGAAAAACGTACCCCTAAACGTATTTTTTTGTTTTTTTTCATGTTCTTTATTTATACTAAGTCCGATCAGTACAATTGTACTAGTTTGCGTACAGACTCAGTTTAAAGATGTTACAAGCAATATAACTTTGATCATGGTACCTTATACATAGACAATAATCGATGGTTTTGTGGATAGGCGGCCGTAAACCACGAGAGGTTGACGTCAACCTCGAGTCGTTTACAGAGCCGCCTATCCACATAACCATCGTTTGTTGTATTTATTATCCATCATTTCGAATAAATTGAACCCAGTAGTTGCTATATTAAAGGGTTTAGCAATAGGGACTATTTTCTTGCTCTGTAGCACAGAGGGACTATTTTTCCCATATACCATGGTTTTGAGGCCGTATACCACAGGATTGAATCCGTATACCACATTTATGGTATCTGGCAGGTTTTATACAATGGGTGGTTGTTTACTGAGTCCCCATACACTTTCAATGGGGACTTTGTATACGATGGATAATAATTATACATACTTCATATATGATAAATTGGATATTAATGGTTATGGGGGTTTAAGTGTCAATGAAAGGGGATTGGATATTAATGGGTATGAGGGTTTAAGTGTCAGTAAAGGGGATTGGATGTTAATGGGTTATGGGGTTTAAGTGTCAGTAAAAGGGGATGAGATGTTAATGGGTATGGGGGTATAAGTGACGGGTATGGGGATGATGATGGCCATAGTGCTGCTGTCCATAGCTTAGCTCTCGACTTTGCAAGTTGTTTGTACTGAAGCAAGTCCCACAATGTGTATGGGGGTTTAAGTGTCAGTAAAAGGGGATTCGATATTAATGGGTATGGGGGTTTAAGTGTCAGTGAAAGGGTATTAGATATTAATGGGTATGGGGTTTCAGTGTCAGTGAAAGGGGATGGGATATTAGTGGGTATGGGGGTTTAAGTGTCAGTGAAAGGGGATTGGGTATTAATGGGTATGGGGGTTTAAGTGTCAGTGAAAGGGGATTGGATATTAATGGTTATGGGGCTTTAGTGTCAGTGAAAGGGGATTGGATATTATTGGGTATGGGGTTTAAGTGTCAGTGAAAGGGGATTGGATATTAATGGGTATGAGGGTTTAAGTGTCAGTAAAGGGGATTGGATGTTAATGGGTTATGGGGTTTAAGTGTCAGTAAAAGGGGATGAGATGTTAATGGGTATGGGGGTATAAGTGACGGGTATGGGGATGATGATGGCCATAGTGCTGCTGTCCATAGCTTAGCTCTCGACTTTGCAAGTTGTTTGTACTGAAGCAAGTCCCACAAATCCCGACCTTTTTAAGGTTGTTGCTGTACAATACTACACACTTTAGGCCCGTTTCCATTTGCCAAAGAAAAGGGTGTAGATGTTTTGTGATCTCCTAATAGCCTATTTCCATTGGCCATCACCGATATACAGTCAGGGACCACCGACGGACATTTAGCACTGCTGGGGCAAAATGGAAATGGGCTATTAGGAGAACTAAGAAATTCTACATTGTTTACGTCGGCCAATGGAAAAGGGCCTTATAGCTCAGTCATTTCCTTTTTATTCAAACAAATAACACGAAATGTTAATGTAGATATTACCGAAGATGAAACACAAAAACAGCATTGTTTTCCTGATATATTTGATTAGGGATACATGCTATTCATTTTAGGAATAGCTTTTTCTGAAGTCATTGATATCAGTGTCATATTGATGCTTTGTAACTTTCTCCATTCTGGTGGTTTTCAGAAGATGCGCTGGACGAGGACCTGGAAGTGATGATGTCTGACGGGTTTCGATGTTATAAATCCAATGTCTTACAGATTGACCTGCCCGGCGGGAAAATCATGGCAATAACACCGTAAGTCTTGTGCCGTATCTCCACTCAGTACTTGAAACTTCCTCTATTTTTTGTTATAGTTTGACACTCTCCTAGCAGATATCCTACGCTCTACTTCCTGCGGCTGCTTTTGTCTCTGCCCGAACCTGCCTGTTTGAGACAGATTCTGTCCCATCCGCCAGTTTTTTTCAAATATCCTAAATTCTCAGGGATTTGGGGTTTATTTTGTGTTCTTCTTGTAAATAGAGATGAACATATTTATTTGGTCAATAATATACACTGATTTCTGTTGCTATTTATATAAAGCCAGATAGAATATCTGGGATTACTTTCTACAGATAGCACCTTATGTGTTATTGGGTTTTGTTTTGTTTTGTGCTCACTTGAAGGGGCAGTCTAATCAACTGTGGATTCACATAATAAAGTGGTTTAGATCTAAAAACAAAACAGCAGGATTGTCTATTAGGCTCATTTAACAATTCCCACATTTCACAACTCATAATATATGAGTTCTTTGAGTTTCAAAACTTTTGACAATTGCCTTGTTTTGAATCTGCAATTTTAGCTGGTTCCCCTGTCCTTATTTAGATACCAGGGAACCAGCGTTGGGTTGAGGCAGAGATTAGCAAGCGCTAGTGCCGCGTAAGATCTGGGAGGAGAGTGATAGTTTGAATATTTAATAATCAATCCTTTAAAACCTCACATGGATTACAGCAGTTCCAGGATGGAATTCTGGGTAATATACAGAGTCAATGTTCTTGACTTCAGGTATGATTCATATACTGACGCACAATATTCTATTCATTCTGCACGGGTATATGATTAGTCATCCGGAGTGCTTTGCCAGTAATACCAGTAGCAGCAGTGCATATTCATATTCAAGGAGTTTATAAAACGTCTCTGAAGTCACGACGCGTTGGCGTCCACCATTTTTAATTTTGTTCGCCCAGATGAGTGCTTCCAGCCTCTCAGCCAATCAGAATGCGTTATTGCTCCAAAGCACGCCATAGGGGGTCAAAGCACGCAGTATGTGGGTACAAAACACGCAATATGTATCTTGGTACAAATGTACACGGCATACTACGCAGTATGTACAGAATTAGTACATTCACAGCAGCAGTGTATATTGTCACCAAGTTCGTGCATAGGTATATAGTAATAACTCAGTATCTTTATTAAAACAAATTTGCATAACTGGCTATTGCTTAGTTGACAAGTGGGCTCCTGGAAATAACCCCAAAACCCAAAACTTTTAATTGCTTTTGGTGTTTAGTTGGGTTTTTTTAATTTCACACTTGTTCATTAATGTTGAACATACTATTTGTTGATAGGAACTTGTTCAGTAATATATAAGGGCTGAGTTGATGTGCTTGGTATGATTTCAGTCGAATGGTGGCCAACACCTACAGAGTAGTGGTTGAGAGTGAGACCGCTATCTTCAACTGTCCGACGTGCCAGTTCACCGTGAGTAGGCAGTAACTGCAGGTTTATCAATCTCTACCGATATTCTGCCCACATTCTATATGATACAAATCACTGCGCAAAAACCCCCACTTTACTCATATATACGCCATCAAGGAAGTGCATGTATTGGCTGAGTATTGACTTGTTTTCATTTATATACGCCCATGCCTCATATACGGACGCGTCTTGGCTTTATCCTACCCCTAATAAAAAACTCCATAGGCTTAACATTGGGTCATTGTATTCGGTCTGGAGTTCAGAAAAATGAAAAATATTGCTCTAGTGGGAAACACTTGACAGATGACGTCATTTGTTAATGTAGAAGTAATTTAGAAGGGCGGAGTAGGATAAATTCTAAACCAAACACGAGTTAGTCGTGTCATTGTTCATCGTATTCCGGCAAGATCGCGTGTTACTGTTCTCGGCTTTGCTTCGCACAGTAATACGCGATCTTGCTGTCGTGCGATAAACAACAACACGACTAACTCTTGTTTGGTTTCTCAATAGTATTTCACACCAGGCATATATGAGAGGAAATATCCGCCTTCCGCCCTGACCACCGTGTATTGTAGGGTATGCCTTTAAGGATAATTTTCTTTAATATTATTTAGCTACAGTTAAAGCTCCTTCCAATTTACATACACGTTTCAACATTTTAGAGTACAAATTACGCTCTTTTTTTCTGGCTGTACAATGTATTTGAGATCAGCGAAAGAGAAAGAGTCATATGACTTCCAATTAATGAACGAATAAACACTGCAGCAAATAATGGAAATTTACGAAACTTGCCAGAATTTTGCTTCAGCGAACTCTTTCACTGTCCACGTGCTATGTTCTTTCGTTTTTTGAACTACAAGTATACGAGGACGGAAGCTATAATGATGGGCGATTTGTATTTGTTTTTTCACCTGAATAAAAATAATTATTAAAAAAAGTCATATTACACGTTAATAGTCTACGTTGAGCTAATGTACAGTTTAATACGAATTAGCATTAAAAGTATTTGTTTTGTTTTAATGGCAGACATCGGCAAGCAACACACCGACTATCTCGTCCATCTACCCGCCGGTTTTTCCACTAGGTGAGACGTTGACAACATTTCTCTAAGCTTTTAAGGGCGGATGATGCCTTAAGGCATCACCTGGCCGGGGGTGGATGATGCCTTAAGGCATCATTTGCTGGATATTTATGAAATTGTTTTTGAAACGGAAACATTCTAACAATAAACTTGAAATTTGCACAGAATATAGGTATAACTTCATATTTTAGAATTCTAAATAATAGAAATAGAATTATTAAGGATAACAAATTTTATCACGTGATAAACCTTCGAATTCTGAGTTCAGAGGACAATGCCCCGTCCCCTAGAACTGTACATAGTCACTAGTAGCCGTCCCCAAGTGTGGAGTTCTGCCATGGGTGGCCGTCCTCAAAGGGTTACTGCTAATTTGACACATTTATCCACATATATTTTACTTAGGTTCAATCTTGATATGACCTTGATATGACCTTGGCTCTTGCTAAAGTGTAAGGTCTGGCGTTCACTGAGATCCCGATACACTTACGATGCATGTATCAGGGTGCGTCCTCGAGTCTATCGGTAAACACCGAGCCAGCATATAATCCTGATTTTGATATGTACATCAGTCCGACTAGCATAGTGCATTGCAGTAACACCAGCAATAAAGCTTGTAACAGGATGAAGCCTTGGAGTCATTCATTCAGCTTACTCTTCACACCTGGTTATGTATTTGTATCTCTTGTGTTTTCTGTACAGTCACACCACAGACTGGTCATGTATTTGTATCTCTTGTGTTTTCTGTACAGGCACCCCACAGACTGGTCATGTATTTGTACCTCTTGTGTTTTCTGTACAGTCACACCACAGACTGGTCATGTATTTGTATCTCTTGTGTTTTCTGTACAGTCACACCACAGACTGGTCATGTATTTGTATCTCTTGTGTTTTCTGTACAGTCACACCACAGACTGGTCATGTATTTGTACCTCTTGTGTTTTCTGTACAGTCACACCACAGACTGGTCATGTATTTGTATCTCTTGTGTTTTCTGTACAGTCACACCACAGACTGGTCATGTATTTGTATCTCTTGTGGTTTCTGTACAGTCACACCACAGACTGGTCATGTATTTGTACCTCTTGTGTTTTCTGTACAGTCACACCACAGACTGGTCATGTATTTGTACCTCTTGTGTTTTCTGTACAGGCACACCACAGACTGGTCATGTATTTGTACCTCTTGTGGTTTCTGTACAGGCACACCACAGACTGGTCATGTATTTGTACCTCTTGTGGTTTCTGTACAGGCACACCACAGACTGGTCATGTATTTGTACCTCTTGTGGTTTCTGTACAGGCACACCACAGACTGGTCATGTATTTGTACCTCTTGTGGTTTCTGTACAGGCACACCACAGACTGGTCATGTATTTGTACCTCTTGTGGTTTCTGTACAGGCACACCACAGACTGGTCATGTATTTGTATCTCTTGTGTTTTCTGTACAGTCACACCACAGACTGGTCATGTATTTGTATCTCTTGTGTTTTCTGTACAGGGATCTCCTCCATCAGCCTTTGGGGTCACTTCATCAACACGTCACTTCTCTACGGGCTGCATGTTGGTGGTGTGAAGTGTGAACTCACATCCTGTAGCAACAGGTAAGTGTTAGAGTGTAATTAACACTCACGCTACTTACCCGAGTTCAGTTTAGTATCTATCCTAAAAAAACATCATTGATTTAACATAGGCAAATTTTATGTGGCGTGCCATGACATAAAGTAAAATCTATGTACCTAGAGAAATTAAAAAATCAACCAATCAGCAATCAGGAATAATTCACCTGTGTAAATAGTTCTGGCTGCGGAGCAGAAATTCCGACAGCTGCCAAACATGGACGGAATCAATTTAGACTTTCCTAATATCATAAAGTCTTGGAGACGGGGTAGGAAAAATACGAAACCGAAAGAGAGTTAGACTTGACAGTGTTTATGTCATGACCGGAATGTCGTGTATTACTATGCGAAGCGTTAGCTGAGCGTAGTGAGGAACGGACCTGACCAGAGTTATTCTTGTGTTTTCTGTTATGGTCATGATTGTGGAGAAAACACAAGAGACACAGAGTCTAACTCTTGATCGGTTTCTACTAATTATCCTACCCTGTCTCTAGTCATTCATTTGTTACCCTCGTACATGCTTTCCCTCCTCCTGAATGAATCTTTTATGACAGTGATTTCTGATGGTAAATGAGATCATCATGACCAATTCTGTATCAGTATTGACTGACTATTGAAGAAACTTGTTTTGATGGGCACTGAAATCTGACTTTATTATGGATGGGACTTTTTTTTTTTAGAATCTCGTGCTGGAAATTCTGATATGCCAGAATCTCCAGGTAGCTGTTTCCAGGTGCTTTATACATTTCCTATCGAGACTTTGTAATAGGTGGATGATAAAACTAGGATCAAATGGAATGTTCATCAAGTGCAACTATAAATGAATAAGAACGGAAAAAAGAAAAAAGAAATTTCCACCTGGAAATCTCACCTCCCACATTCCCAAGGGAAGCGGAGATATGGGGAAACCAGAGTGTGTGGGATTTTTTTTCAAAAAAAAAGAATAAAAGGTTTTGGTTACATTCAGTGTATGGATAATTGTTTGTAACCCATTTGAACCCAGTCAACTTGCCATTTCTGCAACCACCTGAGTCTAGGATCTAAGCATATGAAGCACCACTGGGTCTTGAGGTATTTCAAGTCAAAGTTACAAGTTAAGGCTTGGAAAAATTACTGCACAAGGCGTTGCCGCGGGCATTTATTTTTCCAAGCCTTACCGAGTAACTCTGACTTATTTCCACTGGACCATGGTTTCCCTATTCCTATATACCTTCAATTGTCGGCTAATATCGATAAAAACCGAATGTCTCTGAATGTCAATCTGGGCAGTAAATGTCAACCTGGGGAGTAAACGTCAACCTTGGCAGTAACTTCAACCTGGGCAGTAAACAAAAGTTATTCCACCCCCAGCAGCATCAAATAATCATAGGTTGTTCACTCATAGGTATATATATAGGAATAAGTTCATCTCTCGTTTCCTTACAGTGTTTCACTGGGCGTCATCATTGTCAACCATTTAGGTGACGGCAACGCCAAGTGTCAACCCATGGTAACGAGACCAGGTAGGTGTTACATCACTCCGTCCCCAGTAAACACACTATGTATTTTTATGTGGGAATGCACTGTAGTGGGGGCTTCAATTAGGTCTCTTAATTAGTCTTAAGGTAATTAGTTGAATGCTTTGCTCTTAGTTGTCATCCTTGATTGGCTATTGTTTCTGATAAAGCTACTTCGCTGGCGTAGTCACAGGGACACGGTGACCTCACATCCGCGTGACCAGAGAGGAGGAAAGATCAACAATGTAAATAAAGTTAATGATTTCAATCTCCTGAGAGCAATCCGTGAGTTACATTATCATGTGGTACAGTAATGCAATGAGAGGTATAAGATACATCCATAGTGATGATACAAACCATAACAATAAATTGTAGAATCAAGCGTCCATGAATGTCCAATATTAATTCACATGATAATCATTCAACAGTTAAGACTTTCAGTTGTTCACTCATAGTTCCTAATACTCCAAAGTGTTCAAGTTCACGGTGCACGGTGTCCTCTGCTCAGATCTTACTAGTCCTGTTTATCTGCTCTGTGTACTCTCCACTGAGAGTAAGTTATTCACATGTTGGTCTGTAAGCAACACACAGAGAGAATGGCTTCACATAGTGAATGTTCATAGTAGGCGGCTTCACTCCAGATAGGGTGAAGCCTCCAGCGCCTAATCCCAAACCTTACTCCGGCTGAAGTATGTTTTGCGCTTTGGGTAGTATTATGTGGCTTACATGTGAATAGATATGCACATATATATTTGGTAAATGATATATACACTCATATCTGTAATTTGTGATATCAAATCAGGCATAGTCTTAGGGATTACTTTCTTCATTGGAAGGCACCTCATGTGTTACAGGGTTTTGTTTGTCAACATAACACATGTGCTCACTCGAAGGGGCAGTCTAATCAACTGTAGATTCACATCATAAAGTGGTTTAGAGATGAAAAAGAAATAGCTGTAATTGTCTGTTAACCCCATTTAACAATTCCCATATCCTATAACTCATGATATGTGAGTTGTTTGACTTGTATAGCTTTTGACAGTATCCTTGTTTTGAATCTAAAGACCAACGCACACTAGGCGACTTTTCCCGTTTTTAGCGGAAAAGTCGCCGTAAAACACCCCTTGAGACATTTTTACGGTACAATATCGCTAAGTATGCCATGGTTTCCTTGCGATATCACAGACCCCATTATGCACCCCCTTTTCATCCCCTTCCCCCCCCCCCCCCCCCCCCGCTGATTTGGGGTTTGTCGCCGACTTTTCCTTGAGACTTTCCTTGAGACTTTCGAATATAACATGTTATATTTTTTCGCTTGCAACTTTTGACTTTTGGATGCCACCTCCCGCTGGGCGGGCCGTTGGCCCGGGTCTCGGTTCCTGGAATTATGCTTTGGGGTCTTCCAAGCCTGGAAAAAGCCTGGAATTCTCACAGAGAGACTGGAAAAACCTGGAAAACCCTGGAAAATATAGTTTTGCATAAAAACAATCTTTTTTGTATAATTCAATATCATACATAATATTGAGTTAAAATATATAGGTACAAATAAAGGTTAAAAAAACTATAAGTGCCAAAATGGCCCACCTCGCATCTATTTTGTAGCTACCAGAAGCCAGTTATCCATTGTTGACACTTTCTGAAAGGGAAAGTCTCAAGGAAAGTCTCAGGGAAAGTCTCAAAGTGTGCATTCATAGGCCTTGAGATTTTTGGGTAACCTCCTGCTGGGGTGACCATCGCCCGAACAGAATTTGTCGGCGACTTTTCCCAACCCCTGCTGTGTTTATTGCACCCCCTTGCGATATTTTTCCTAAAAAGTCTCAAGCATATCGCAAGGAAAAAAGTTGCCAAGTGTGCGTTGGTCTTTAGATGTTCGCTAGTCTCCTCTGTCTTTAGAGGATACCCAGGGAACTAGCTCTGGGTTGGGGCAGAGACTAGGTCAGCACTAGCCCCACAAAAGATCTGGGGGGAGAGTGTGTCCATTTATGCAGGGTGTCCGCTAATGCGGGGTTCTACTGTACATTGCTTCCTGCGAAGAGGCACATACTACTACAATCATTATACTAATAGAATCATTATACATACTCTTCTGTTATATCTAAAGAGTCTGATTGTCTTTCTAGGCGTATATGAAGTTGGATATACAGTTTCTGGGAATTATGGCATGTAAGTTCCTTTATCAATAATGTCTTTTCCTAATGAGGTATCATCAACAATATCCATGCAACCGAAGAAATCTGGCTGAGAACTATTCATACCTATTCATATGATGAAAAAAATATTCAGAGAAATCGGAGCCCGATTTACGGAAATCGGGGCGCCGATTTTTTTCATTGATATATTAGTAACATAATCTGTTGCCCTGATGTTGGATTTCATTTTCTCTCTGTTGCACGAACTGTCTATGTCTATGTTAACGTCATATGTTGATTAATACTGGGTAGAATGCCAATTAGGTGATCATACCTGTCTTTAAACTATTTCTTTGTGCTTCTTTGTTGGTGTTTGTTTACTTGTTATGTTGGAATGTTTGTTTACTGGCTAAGTTGTGATATTTGTTTACCGACTAAGTTGTGGTATTTCTTTATTTGCTATATTGTGGTGTTTGTTTATTGGTTAAATCATGGTGTTTATTCACGGACTAAGTTGTGATATTTGTTCACCAACTATGTTGTGTTGTTGGTTTACTGGCTAAGTTATGACATTTGTTTACCAAGTTAATTGTGGTGTTCATTTACCCATTATGTTGCAGTGTTTGTTTACTGACTAAGTTGTATTGTTGGTTTACTGACTAATTTGTGGTGTTTCTGTTCCAACTAAGTTATCATGTTTGTTTAACAACTAAATTGTGGTGCTTGTTTACCCGTTATGTTGTTGTGTTTGTTTACTAGCTAAGTTGTAGTGTTTGTTTCCCTGTTAAGTTGTGATGTTTGTTTACCGACCAAGTTTTGCTGTTTGTTTACCTAAGTTGAGGTGTTAGTTTACTCCTTATGTTGCGGCGTTTGTTTATTGGCTAAGTTATGATGTTTGTTTACCGACTAAGTTATAGTGTCTGTGTTAATTTTCGTCCGTTCCTTAGGAGTATATACTCTTAGGTTAGGAAAAAAAAGAGGAAGAGATTTGTGATACGCCCCATCTTCATACACTAAGTTATAGTATCTATCTACTTGTTATGTTGTAGTGATTGCTTAATGTTGAAGTTGTGATATTTGTTTACCGACTAAGTTGTGATATTTGTTTACTGACTAAGTTATGGTGTTTATATACCAACTAAGATGTGGTGTTTCTGCAGGAGTGCATCGGAGGTCAGGTTCGTCAGTTTTAATGGGGAGGTCGGTGACGTAGAAGTATATGGCAGTGAGTATTTGCAGTTCTCTGATTGGCTAAATTTTACTCTCAACTATTGAGACTTAATGATTCTTGCATTCAATTTACGCTGATTTTGTATATATATTGATTCTATAAATTAATCATTTACAGAGAACTATGAGATTTTGCGTTGATTTTGTATATATATTTTAACTCCATGTCTTCATCATTTGCAAAGAATAATGAGATTTTACGCTGATTTTGTATATATATTGACTCCATATCTTCATCATTTTGGGAGAAATATTACATTTTTCGCTGATTTTGTATATATATTGACTCTATATCTTGATCATGTGCAGAGAAATATGACATTTTACTTTACTTTTGTAGATATCACTTCTGTCGTTCCATCGTCGGGAAGTAAAGCAGGAGGTACTCTGGTTACCATTGCTGCAGATGGGATTGATTCTTCTGAGGGATCAGATCCACTACCTGCAGGCATCAGCGTGTCATTCAATGGCGACAGTGAGTGTCCTTTATAAATCTGGTTATTTCTCAATCAATATATATCAGTCTGTTTGTGCATATTTGTCCTCAGACATTGTCTACACTTTAGCAGCATAACCTGCATTGTTGGACATATTGCAGACATTGACGAGGGTTGTCAAGTTGAGACAGGTATACGCATAGATGCACCCTCACTATCAGTTTGTAGCTTAACCTGCATTGTTGTACATGTGGCAGACATTGACGAGGGTTGTCAAGTTGAGACAGGTATACGCATAGATGCACCCTCACTTTCAGTTTGTAGCATAACCTGTATTGTTGTACATATTGCAGGCATTGACGAGGGTGTAAAGTTGAGACAGGTATACAGATAGATGCACCCTCACTACCAGTCTGTAGTACCCACATTATCAGTTCGTACCGTAACCTGCATTGCTGTATTGACCCCGGTGGAAGAACTGTCCACCATGGCAGAACTAGAGATATTGATGAGGGTATACTGAGAGATGCACCGCTGCTATCAGTGCATAACATAACCTGCATTATTGTATATTTCTAAAAAAGACATTGATTACGGTGTGAAGTCGAGACAAGTATACAGATAAATGCACCCAGACTTTCAGTTTGTAGCATAACCTGTAACGTTATATATGTTTCAGATATTAACGAGGGTATGAAGTTGAGACAAATATACAGATAAATGCACCCACACTTTCAGTTTGTAGCGGAAGCTGCATTGTTGTTTATGTTACAGATATTAACAAGGCATGTGAAGTTGAGACTAGTATATAGATAACCTGCATTGTTGAATATGTTTCAGATATTAACAAGAGCTGTCAAGTTGAGACGGGAATACGGATTTATACACCCGCACTATAAGTTTGTAGCATAACCTGCATTATTGTACATATTGTAGACATTGACGAGGGTGTGAAGTTGTGGAAGGTACAGATAGATTCACCCGCACTATCAGTTTCTAACAAAACCTGCATCGTTATATATGTTTCAGACATTGAAGAGGGTGTGAAATTAAGACAGGTATACGGATAGATACACCAACACTATCAGTTTGTAGCATAACCTGCATCGTTATATATGATTCAGATATTGATGAAGGTATGAATTTGAGACAGGTTTATGGATAGATCCTCCCATGCTATCAGTCTGTAGCATAACCTGTATTGTTGTATAAGTCATAGACATTGACGAGGGCTGTCAAGTTGAGACAGGTTTACGGATAGATCCTCCCATGCTATCAGTCTATAGCATAACCTGTATTGTTGTATAAGTCATAGACATTGACGAGGGCTGTCAAGTTGAGACAGGTTTACGGATAGATCCTCCCATGCTATCAGTCTATAGCATAACCTGTATTGTTGTATAAGTCATAGACATTGACGAGGGCTGTCAAGTTGAGACAGGTTTACGGATAGATGCATCTACACTATCAGTTTGTAGCATAACCTGTATTGTTGTATAAGTCATAGACATTGACAAGGGCTGTCAAGTTGAGACAGGTTTACGGATAGATGCATCTACACTATCAGTTTGTAGCGTAACCTGTATTGTTGTACATATTCCAGATATTGACGCGGGTGTGAAGTTGAGACAGGTATACGGATAGATGCACCCTCACTATCAGTCTGTAGCCTAACCTGTATTGTTGTATAATTGCAGACATTAACGAGGCGTGTGAAGTTGTGGCAGGTTCCGGGGTCGTGTGTGAGATGCCGTCACAGCCCCCACAAGCTGACCTTTATTATGGTAAAAAAATAATTAATTTGGTAGCAAATCTTTATTCAATCTTAAAACACACGTGTATGGTTGACATAACTTAATGTACATTTTTTCTTATTTTTAAGCTTATATACTTACAACTGATTTTACGTGTGGTCTATCTCTAATGCTCCATAATTCTTAAAAAGAAAATTTATATATCTTAGTAATATTATTATTATAAAATAAAATTCTAAAACCGTTTTTGGTGATGCAAAACAATTTATGTCTTTTTTGAGTGGCATTATCCTTTTTTTTTCTTTTTATATTTGCGGCGTTTATTACTGAAGTAAGACATTGATCATATTCATAATTCAATTCTCATTACAAGAACAACAGTTTACAATCAAAGATGGAAGTTTTCTTTTTAGAGTTCAGGTTTTACAATTGTTCGCTGGTAATGCTGCTCTGTTTTTTCCCCTTTTCCCCCTCCTTTTTCCCTATTAAGATGTTATATATTCAAGAGAAATTGACAGATAGACAGGACATAACAAAGTGGGAGACAAATGACATGATTTTCCTCGTTTCATTAGAGAGTATGCCTTATCGTTCTTAGTTTTAAAGGCATATCCTATAATTCACAGTGGCGCCGCCTGGTGATTTCTAAATAATGTCAATTATTCAAAAACAAGGACGGTGACCTATGGTTTTTAAAACATAAATATGTATTACTATATATGTACTATATTCTGTGAAAATTCGAGGAAAATGACATGGGTTTTACTATGTGAAAAAATACTTTTTAGAAATTCTATATATTATAATGTAAAATTATCATAATATTGATCTATAAATAAAAAACTAACATGGTGACCCCTAATATTTAAGTTAGATATGTGTTCCACAATACTTGGAGATCATCATATTAAATTTTCAGAAAATTTACTCTTTTTTTTTTTAATATCGAGCTTTGCTCTATTTATTGAACCGAAAGAGTTACAGTAAGTTTAGGTACAAAATACATGTGAATTTTCCATCGGTGCATAATGGACCATCCAAAGGGCTACAAGTAATCACTCCAACATAGAATAATGTCTAAAATCGAAGATTGTACATAGGAAACTCTGCAAAGCTTATCTGACTATTTGCATGAACAATATAACACACTTATACTAATTTCTTATCCGGTCTCTTACTAACTGAAGCATTAGCTACATTTCACAACAATGTACATTCTTCCAAGAACAATTAACAGAGGGTGCCCTTTTTTTTTCTTTTTTTCCCCCCTTTTGGGAGAAACATGGTTATACTGGACATGAACATGAAAAGACATGACATTGAGGACAGATGAGAAAAAACACATGGGTTTTAATTTTCACGTCAAATTGTCCGATCTGCCTTTAAAGCCACCTTCCTACTGTGTTTCAGGCACGTCAGGCGTCACCCTGGAGACGTGGAACGAGGCGAGCGCCGTGACCCAGCTCTCCCATTTCGCCACTCTGACCCCGCAGACTCCGGGCTATGCGACCTTGACCTTGGCCACACCCTGGTGGCGTGACCTTGGCAGCTCGGTCAGTGACGTAGCCGTCAAGATGACCTTCTGTGTGACGTCACCGTCAGATGGGGAGTGCACCCCACTTGTGACGTCAAACCTGGCTGTTGACGTCAAGGTTGACGCCACGTCATCTCAGGTGCGTGTTCTCTATAAGGCAATTTCTACTGGTTGACCATAACGGCACCGATTGAGTTCCCAATTTCTACTGGCCAACCATAACAGCACCGATTGAGTTCCCAATTTCTACTGGCCGACCATAACGGCAACAATTGAGTTCCCAATTTCTACTGGCTGACCAAAACGGCACCAATTAAGTTCCCAATTTCTACTGGCTGACCAAAACGGCACCAATTAAGTTCCCAATTTCTATTGGCTAACCATAACGGCACCGATTCAGTTCCCAATTTCTACTGGCCAACCATAACGGGCACCAATTGAGTTTCCAATTTCTACTGGCCGACCATAACGGCAACAATTGAGTTCCCAATTTCTACTGGCTGACCAAAACGGCACCGATTGAGTTCCCAATTTTTACTGGCCAACCAAAACGGCACCGATTGAGTTCCCAATTTTTACTGGCCAACCAAAACGGCACCGATTGAGTTCCCAATTTATTGTCTGAGCTAACTCTACTGCTCTCTCTATGACTGTTGCTTCAGCTCTCTGTTCGCAGCTAACTCTTCCTTTCTAATTTGATTTTATTTTTTTATTTTTTGTTCCCTTGACATTTTTGCGAAACTTCATGGTTGAAAAATCCAACTACCAAGGCAAGGTGGTGATTCAGCTAAGCCCCGTTAATCTACACTAATTCTACCTTTCTATTTGTCTGTTCTCAGAACTGCGCGGCCAGCTCAGATGACGAGACTCCGTGTCTTCTCCAGCCACTCAGCATGCAGACTGGACTCAGGTAACAGTTTCCTCACTCTCCCCCCAGATCTTTCACGGCGTAAGCGCTGGTTTAGTATCTGCCCCAACCCAAAGCTGGTTCCCTGGGTATCCACTGTAAGACAGGGGAGACCAGCGAACATTTCAGATTCAAAACAAGGCAACTGTCAAACGTTATACAAGTCAAACAACTCACATATCATGAGAATAGAAATATGAGAATTGTTATGGGAGCTTCACAGACAATCAAGCTTTTTCTTTTTTAGACCTAAACCATTTTATAATGGGAATTCACAGTTGATTAGACTGCCCCTTCAGAGGGCATTGTTGACAAAACAAAGCCCTGCAATACATGAGGTGCTTTCCACTGTAGAAAGTAATCCCAGAGACTGTGTCTGGTTTGAAATAAATAATAACAGAAAGGAGGGTATTTTATTTACCATATAAATATGATCATCTCTATTTACAAGTAGAACACAAAATACCCCAAAAAGCCCTCAGAATTTAGGATATTTCAAAAACTAGCATAGGGGACAGATTTGGGCCCAAACAGGCGGGTTGGGCCAGAGATACAAGCAGCCACAGGAAGTAGAGTGCAGAATCTCTACCAGGAGTACCCCTCATCCCTGGATAAGGAGAAAAGACTGGAGTTGGGGATAAAAACAATTTTATTGAACTTTATCTGTTTATGTACAATTATTACTGTTTATTATCTATTGAAATACTGCCATCTTGAACAAACTACTACCCGTGTTTAGAGCCAGAATGTTATGTGGCATAGCTGGATGCTGGTCGTGGTTGGTTGTAGTGGTACATCTATCTCTTATTACCTGGTTTGTTGATGGTTGCTCTAGCCTAACTCTACTCTATCTACTTATTGATCAGTCTTATCCCACCTAGTCGTGGGATATCACACTGTACGCCATAGACACTTGAATACCAATTGTATTTGTACTTCATCTCATCTAATTATTATTGTGTGGATTGGATCCCCTCTACTGGTAGTCCCTCTAGATCAATCACTCCCACTTGTTTTTTCTCGATACTCTGTTAGCCTAAGCTAGCTGCTACTCCAATCTGTGTATCTTGTTGTTTACCTGCAAACCTATAGAGGAACCAGGCGGCAGAATGGCCTCGGCCGAGCCTGGAGAACTACTTTGTATTTCATACCCTGAATAAAATTTGAATAAAAATAAATAAAAAAGTTGTCCATATTGATTGTCAATCATGCCCTCCCGCAGGTGGTGGGCATAATTGGCAACTCAGTCTAGGCCCTTAATATATTTCATACATGTTTGAAATTGAATCGCAAGAGACTGGTGGCCTTTTTTAGAGGGAGTCCAGTCACCCCGACTCAAGCCCGAACAATGGGGGGTAGGGCAATAGTCGTGGACGATTTTGCCATTTTGTGCTCCCACTTGATTACTTGGTGAATTCCTAGAATTTTTGGCTGATGGTGCACCCCTCTTATAAGATCTCACACTCTCTAAGTGATATTCTGTACAAGGTTCTCACTATGCTCTATGGTAGAAGAATTCTTAATGAACTAGGCTTAGAGCCTTGAGAATCCACTGGCACACAGTATTCCCACTAGGTGGCATCATTGAGATTAAAGGAATCTTTGAGTTGCATCGATGTATTTCTTTAGCACGGGAGGCAGGCCAGTGGATTCTCAAGGCTCTAAGCCTAGTCTGTTGATAATTCTTCTCCCATAGAGTGTAGTGAGAGTACAGAAAACAACTTAGAGAGTGTGAGATCTTATGAGAGGGGTGCACCATTGGCGACGGGTGCCCTCTGAATGCCCCAAAATCACTTAGTGGGAACCAGGCTTTAGTGAACATGCATGGGCTTGAAACGATGACATAATCTCATTGCTCATTTCTTATTTTCATGAAATTGCTTTGATGATGTGAGCCAGATTTCCTGCAGTTTAAGTGGTGGTACCTGCTTGTTGTAGTTACTGCTTTGAGGTGTACAGTACGGGCGCCGGCCCCTCCTCCTGGGTCCGTCTCGGTCTCAGGTGTTGTGACGACATGCCAACACCGGACAACGTGGCCGGCTTCACACCTGAGATACAGGTCATCACACTCACCCACACAGCCTACAGCCAGGAAGTACAGGTAATAACACCACCGGGTACGCGTCGCTATCACCGCCCAACAATCACTCGGTCACCTTCTCCCCTGTCAATGCTCGGCCGTCTACACCCGTCCGTGGGCGGCATGCATGAAGTGCGAAAGTAGGTAGCGGTCCAACCGGCCGGGGGTGGTAGAACAGCAAGCGTAGGAGTAGGAACTACAGACAGGGTTAACATCTTTACATAGCATTTCTTTTCAGCTATGGGATAGAGTTTTGTAATATTTTCTTAGTATACAATTTAAAGTTCCTGTATGTGTGGGTATATTAAAGCGGGTAAAAAGGGATGCCTGGAGTCTGTTAGTTATGGTGCACAACCCAAACATATTTGGCAAATACATGGGTATAGGGTCTGACCTGTCTGACTAGCAGTCTGTCTACACAGGCCCAACTGCGGCCGCGGCCGTGTCTGTGTGGGTACAAGCGAGGAAAGGATATGTCTGGAGTTGGTGTCGCACCAAGGAGAGATTGTGACCGGGTGATTGTGGCGCGGGCAGTGGTGACTTGTATTCACACTACCTTTCTATACGGAAACAGGGTTACTGTGGCTGTACATGATAAATACGCGGTAAAATGGACGATAAAACAAACCGATGCAGAAGGCAGAGGTTCGTTTTATCATCAGTTTTACCAAGTATTTATCACATACAGACACAGTATACCTGTTTTCGTATTATTATATACCTTAAAATATCCAATTTTTAACCCTTTAAGTGCGAATAATGCCTTGAGGCATCATCCAGCCCAGGGCGAATAATGCCTTGAGGCATCAACTGGCCCAGGGCATCATTTCTCAAAAACTCATAAATTCATTTTTAACAAGGAAATAATGGAGCAATATGAATTAAATTTTCAGAGAATTTAGGCCAAACACCACAGTCAGTAATTTTATTCAGAAGAATTAAATATTTAAGATTATGTACATCAGCCAGGAAGTACAGGTAATCACACCATCTTCCTACATTCTTTTGGTTTTTAAGAAGCCTTTATTGATTTCAATTGCACAATCGTTCTTCTAATACAATAATGACTATAACAAAGTAACTGGATGGAATCTACAATGGTTGATATCGCTTGACATATAGTAACTGTATAACTTCCATCTCAGTTCCAAACTCTATTCATTCTAATTTAAAGAATGATGTATAGGATGTTGCTGAAATCTATAATGTGGTACTCAGAAGTTGTATCTGTAGAGCCTCAGAATATTGCTTAACTCTGCCTTCCACAAGGGATGGTTTGTCTGCTAGTCTCCTAGGAATTGTCCTGGAGTTGTCCTGAGAAATTATCCGTGTCACAAGAAGGACAATATGTAGGAGGGATTTTATTGTCCACCAAGGATCTAGTTTATGAAACGACATTTGGCAAGGATGCTCCAAGATCTCCTTCGTCCTGAGTTAGATCTCACCCTCCAGCCCGAGGATACATCCTGGATTATTCAACAGCACCCTGGCTACTCCCCTTTATGAGACTGGTGACGTATTCTCATGTTTATAATTTCATCTTACAGACGTTTTCTCAGGCAACCTTGGGGACGCAGCCTATACGCCTGATGCTTAATGGTAGTACCTCAAATCTTCTGGACCCCACCCAACTCACCGTCCAGACGGTAGGTATTTAGAAAGATGTTTTAAAAAAAATGTTTTTAACCTTTCACTACGCTGCATAGCACCAAATACACACCCTGAAATACGCTGCCGCGGTACCATTTTCACTCCTGTAGTATGCTGGCACTTTTCGCAATATCTAAAGTGAAGTCATTATATCACACCTCCATAGTTATCCAAAATAATTAGGATGGTTTATAATAATAATAATGATATTAACTATAATATAGTTTTACATAGGTCGGAAAAATATCATCAAAACATTCTAATTATTTCATTGAAAATAGCAATTAAGTAGATTTCGGAAATGATGCCCCAAGGCATTATAGCGTACTACGCCTGGGAATGCCTCAGGCATCACTGCGTACTATACCTAGGGATGCGTCCATACGATAGGTATTTAGAAAGATGTTTTAAAAATGCTTTTCTAAGTGTGTGTGTGTGTATAGTGTAACTTTTCACTGAAAGGTCTTCGAGTCTTTCTTTCTCATAGTATTTTTCATTTTCTTTAGATTTTGAGGTATTTCGAAAGAACCGCACCTCCCGATGCACTATGGGTTGGGTATTTTTCATTGTAGTGGATCAATAGCTAAACCGGCCGGTATGGGCGATGTTGGGTACGGGATCTTATAGCGAGCCAAAGTGAACCCGCTGAAAGCACAGCACCCGTTACAAAATAGCATTTCAGGATATAACCGCACAGTACTTTGACTGTATAGGTTCGAGATTTAATGTCCAGTCCAGTGGAACACCCTCTTAATGCATATGTAGTAGTTATGACGAGAAGGGAAAGGATCTTTAGGGCCATCCGCAAAGTATGTACGCAGAACTTCCAGGATTTCTAACCCAACCCCACCCCACCCCCTACCAATCTTCTACGCAATAGAAGGAGCATGCAAAATTTCCAAATATTTTTACCCACACCCCCACCCCACCTCAGTATATATATTTATCCTACCCCTAATAAAAACAGTCCATAGGCATAACATAGGCAAATTTCATGCGGCATGCCATCACATAAAGTGCGATTTATGCCTCGAGGGGCATAAAAAATTGACCAATCAGCGACCAGATTATGGGCTGAATCAAAAAAAGTTCCGGTTGGACTCAAAAGTTCCGGTTGGACTTTGGTTGGTCGTTCAATCAATACTTATATTTTGGTAATCCAAAAGCGTAGAGACGGGTAGGATAAATACGAAACAGAACTCGAGTTAGCCTTGTCAGTGTCTATGCCACTCTGGTCAAGTCAGTTCCTCACTACGCTCAGCTAACGCTTTGCGTAGAAATACACGACCTTCCCGTCATGGCATAAACACAAGTCTCGTTCAGTTTCTACTAAGTATGCACTTTATGGATGGCCCGTTTATGGTTCACATCATCATTTCTTTGTTCAAAAGCTTTTATTGAGCACTCTTAATGTTTAAATCGTAAGATTAGACAAATCATCACACAGGTTTTAGCTTAAACAAAAGCCAGAATTTAGGAGGCAATATCCGCAGTGCCTTAGCTTTTGCTGGTTTTCATATGACTTCCCTAGAAAACATACATATCTTGCATAGCAATCTCACACATATATAATATTTACATATTTAATAAACAATCATCCTTGGCAATATGTTTTGAGCCGGAAAATACTGTCTCTTCACAGATATTGATTTGGTTACTTTAATCCAACATGTAGCATCAAGTTGGGATTGAATCTAGCAAAGTGCCTCTGGTAATTGCATCTTTGTTGAGTCCAAGATCTCTTAGATTTACAGCCTGTTATGCATCACTGTATATATTTAGAATTGTATGGGTCAGGGTAGTCCAGTAGTGTTTTCACTTTACACTAGATGGCGTGAGTGCCAATCCCTGCTGTGCGGTAAGGCCGGCAGACCCGTGTATGCAAATACCATGGGGTCGCCCGCATTATGTAACTCAGTCGGTATATAAGGACTGAGTCCCCAGTGGGTTGACAGGACTTCTCGCGGTGCCTCTCAGTTGAGTGAACGCCTGGAGCCTCATAAGTTGGTAAGGTTTCTTTGGGACCTTTCAACATAGAAGAGACCAGAATCTCTTCCCGCGCTAATTGGTGCCCCGCAGCACCAATAGACTGTAACTTGAAGATACAATTAAGCGCTTGTACCTAAATAGTCTGAAGTCTGGTCTTGTATTCATAGTTAAGCGTTGGTTGTAGATCCTGCATCTCCCTACCTTTCTAAGGACTTCATCTGAACCCACCCGTGCTGAGGCGTTAGCACGGGGTAGCGACTATTGTCTCAGCCACTGGTTGACTGCCGCTTCATGGAAAGTGGTCACACACTTTCAGCGACCAGTGGTCAGCTACAGAATCAATAAAGAAATTTTCCTAAAATTAAAATCTTATTTAACACATACACCATGATGGAAATCGATTCTACAGACCATCTACAATAACCTGAACGTATTTAACGACTCATTTAGTACTTAACCTCTAACGAGTAAATTTAATGACTCAAAGAGTACCTCAGTTTAACAATCAGTGACAGATAAACCTTGATAAAGACTATGGAATGGTCTAAAAGTCGGTTCCACAATCTGAGATAAATGCCTACATTAATTTGATACCAAAGTGGTTGTGCTGTTTTACCTTTTATAATGTAAACAAAAATAAAAATTGCTTTCTTCCTGTCTCCAGTTTGAAGCCGCCCTGAGGCCGCTGATGGAATACCAATGTCCGAGCGTGACGAACCTGCCGGACTTCACCTTCCAGACAGGCTTCGAGGCCGGGGAGAGCAGCGTCGAGGTCGCCCTCGAGGTCACCGAGGGCACGCCGAGGACAGCACCGGGAGACGGAGAGGCTTTTAACGGGCTGCGATTTGCGTCCAGCGTGAAATACCTCTACAGGAACACGACGAGTAACGATAATAACCTCCTAGAGCAGGAACTCTATAGGGTGAGTCAACTGTGTTATAGGGTTCCCCGCACCACCCATAACTGCCAGCTACATGATGTGACGCCTACTTGACAGTCATACATCATTTAGTATTACCAAGTACAATAACTTATTGTTTTATTAAGTAACGATATTAACCTCCTCGAGCAGGAACTCTACAGGATTAGTCTACTGTGTTATGAGGTTTCCCGCACCACCCATAACTACCAGCTACATGATGTGACGACTATTTGACAGTCATACATCATTTAGTATTACCAAGTACAATAACTTATTGTTTTATTAAGTAACGATAATAACCTCCTAGAGCAGGTACTCTATAGGGTCTGTTGTGTCATAAGGTTTTCCACACCACCCATAACTGCCAGCTACATGATGTGACGACTATTTGACAGTCATACATCATTTAGTATTACCAAGTAAAAAAACTTATTGTTTTATTAATTAACGATAATAACCTCCTAGAGCAGGAACTCTATAGGGTCTGTTGTGTCATAAGGTTTCTCGCACCACCCATAACTGCCAGCTACATGATGTGACGCCTATTTGACAGTCATACATCATTTAGTATTACCAAGTACAATAACTTATTGTTTTATTAAGTAACAATATTAACCTCCTCGAGCAGGAACTCTACAGGATTAGTCTACTGTGTTATGAGGTTTCCCGCACCACCCATAACTGCCAGCTACATGAGTTGACGACTATATGAGAGTCATATACCATTTAGTATTACCAAGTAAAACAACTTATTGTTTTATTAAGTAACGAAAATATCCTCCTAGAGCAGGAACTCTATAGGGTCAGTCCACTGTGTTGTAGGGTTCCCCGTACCACCCATAACTGCCAGCTACATGAGTTGACAACTATATGAGAGTCATATACCATTTAGTATTACCAAGTACAACAACTTATTGTTTTATTAAGTAACGAAAATAACCTCCTAGAGCAGGAACTCTATAGGGTCAGTCCACTGTGTTGTAGGGTTCCCCGTACCACCCATAACTGCCAGCTACATGAGTTGACAACTATATGAGAGTCATATACCATTTAGTATTACCAAGTACAACAACTTATTGGTTTATTAAGTAATGATGATAACCTCTATAGGGTCAGTCGACTGTGTTATAGGGTTCCCCGCACCACCCATAACTGCCAGCTACATGGTATGATGACTACTGAGAGTCATATACCATTTAGTTTTACTAAGTACAATAACTTATTGTTTTATTTAGTAATAGCTTTAACTTCCTTGAGCAGGAACTCTATGGGGTCAGTCCAAAATAATAAGTCATACATCATTAAATATTACCAAGTACTACACCTCATGATTTACTATAGTATCATATATCATAAGAAAATGAGTATTACATAACCAAACAAAATATCAAGTCTAAATAAAGCACTCAAACTACTACAATGACAAGCATACTTAATGGATATATTAAAACATATGATAACTTATATTGATATTCTAGGAACTGATATTTTTTGTAGGTTGCCTTCGCTTATCTGATGCCGACTGGTGATACGTTAAATGGTGACTATCTTGATGTGACATTCTGGTGGCATGGGGCTCTCACAACGAAAGAGGAAAGAATACGCTTAATGGACAACGCGCTGACCCCCACAACAACGTAAGTACAGAATCTCATCTTACTGAGTAACCAGCCTACCCCCACAACAACGTAAGTATAGAATCTCATCTTACTAAGTAACGTGCTGACCCCCACAACAGCATAAGTACAGAATATCATCTTACTAAGTAACAGGCTGACCCCCACAACAACGTAAGTATGGAATCTCATCTTACTAAGTAACGCGCTGACCCCCACAACAACGTGAGTACAGAATCTCATCTTACCGGACAACCCGCTGACCCCCACAACAACGTGAGTACAAAATCTCATCTTACTGAGTAACGGTCTGACACCCACAACAATGTAAGTACAGAATCTCATCTTACTGAGTAACGGTCTGACTCCCACAATAGTATAAGTACAGAATCTCATCTTACTGAGTAACGGTCTGACCCCATAACAACGTAAGTATGGAATCTCATCTTACTGAGTAACGGTCTGACTCCCACCACAACGTAAGTACAGAATCTCACCTTACTGAGTAACGGTCTGACTCCCACAACAACGTAAGTACAGAATCTCATCTTACTGAGTAACGGTCTGACTCCCACCACAACGTAAGTACAGAATCTCACCTTACTGAGTAACGGTCTGACTCCCACAACAATGTAAGTACAGAATCTCATCTTACTGAGTTACGGTCTGACTCCCACAATAACATAAGTACATAATCTCATCTTACCGAGTTACGGTCTGACTCCCACAATAACATAAGTACATAATCTCATCTTACTGAGTAACGTGCTACTCCCAAAACCACATAAGTACAGAATCTGATCTTCTTAATCTATTGGCTCACTTCCACGACCACATAAGTACAAAATTTCATCTTACTGAGTAACGGACTTCAGAGGAAAATTTCTGTTTGCTGTTACTGCCTCTGTACTGCCACTGTTTACAAGAGAGTCTACCTTCTCATACTGAACAAAACAAGAATTCTAAACCATATTTTATCAGATATCATAACATATTCAAGTAAAGAAAAAACATGCTCAGAACAATTTCATAGGTATCTGTTACCCATATTTAGATTTTCATGTTTCTTTGGTGAGAACCCTTATACTATTCAATCCAAGAACTGCGGTCACTGCATCACTCTGGCACTTTCTTACTGTATTGCTCGACCATAGGCTATCACTTCTATGTCTTACAAGTGATAGCTGCAGCATTGGGCACCGTAACTTACACTGGCAACCAGAGCTACACAAAATTAGCTCTGGTCGGGTTAAATAAGCGGTCTCCTTGATCCAGTAGTGGTAAATGTATGTTACTCTCCTACCAGACTTTTTGTCATGCTTGGAGAGTGTGTTGAGTCATAACCTTGAAGGCAACTTACCATTTTGTTATATCCTTTTGTGTGTATTTTTAGAATGAAACCAGACTTATCTATCAATTTGCTAAGCTATAAATTCTAACTATTGAGCATTTCTGCTTTTAGAGCCTACATAGAACAAAACAACTTGGTTGGAGGCAAACACAAAGGGATACCGCGTGGGATTTAACCCGACCGACCCAGAGGAGGTGTGAAGCACAGCGCCCCCTTTCATTTTGGCATGGTCTCAAATGACAGCTGATTGGAGATTCCTATACAAAAATAGGCTAACTAATAACAGCTACTACATACAAACTGTTAGAGCTCTATCAAAAATCTTTTCAGATATTGATAGAGTGATATCTAATGTACTCCAAACCACAATAGAGCTCAATAGAGCTCCACATTTTATGGCTGTTTGGTATTGTTGAATACAGCCTTATTTCACATAGGCTATGGCTTACAAGCCTCACACAGTCCATTGTCAAGAGCTCCTTCCCCTCTGCTTGCAGGTTTGAAAGTGGCGCCTTAAACCCTGCCGCGATGGCATATATGAGTTGGGTCCCTATAGGGGGCGCTGCGCTTCACACCTCCTCTGCGACCAACCCCTATATCGTAGAAGGGGTTGGTTGCCAAACTAACCGTAACTCAGTCAGAAATGCAGGTAGAGATGTTATTGCAGCCAGACTCTATCATTGTAACCATGCGACTGCCTCTGCGATCAGTCCAGCTTGTATCAGTTGTGCAGAAGGCAGTATACGAATCGAAAAAAAAATAAAAAAATTTAAAATTTAAAAAACATATGTTTTGGTTTGTGCCCCACACCCCAGATGGCGCTACATGTCGATCAATCTACACACGTTATGTAAGGCGCGCGCTGATTGGCTGGTGCAGAATGAGTATCCTCAGGAGGAGGAGGTGTTTGGCCTCCAGGTGGCCTCCATCACCTTCACCTCCACGTCGGAGATCTACATCGACCAGATCTACCTGGGATGGGCTCCTCCCCCGCTACAAGGTTTGAAGAGTTTTGACAGTATCTGGACACTATGTACATATTATTATATACCCATTAGTGGACTAACTAGAGTTACATACCGCTGCTGGGGGGTGCATTAAATATAAGTTTTGTGTCGAGGTTGACAGTTTCGTCCCGCTCTCATGTTTTCGTCCCGCTCTGACGAGGAGCGGGACGAAACGATAGCTGTTGTGGTTACTTGATAAGGGTCGCCATTTTCTTCGGAAGTGTTTTAGGTAAAGAATTAAGCATTTTTATCGATATTTGGAGGTATATAGGAATAGGGAAACCAAGTACCGGTAAGCAAAAGTCAAAGTTACTCGGTGAGGATCGGGAAAATTACTGCCCGCTGCTGATGCCTTGGGCAGTAATTTTCCCAATCCTCACCTCGTTACTTTGAACTTTTGCTCACCGGAACATAGTTTCCCTCTATTACTATACACCCATGGCCGAACATGTATGAAATACTGCCCACTGCTAGGGGTGTAGTTATATAGAACTTCCTGACCATGCTGTACAATTCACAGAACAAGATGGTAATTTACGGTTTGTATGGACTGAGGCATTTATGCCGAGTTCCGTACAAACGGTAAATTATCATCAAGTTCTGTGACTTGTACAAGCATGGTTGGACGTTATATATTTACTATATACCCGAAAAAAAAATTTTAAATCAATTTCATTTGACTTAACAAGCAATTTTTTTTTAAATGTGTACGGCAAGGTGGTCCGTATTTTAGTGTACGGACCGGTGGTCTTGATGGGCAGTCATTGGCCACCACCAACTAACTTTTAGGAGAACTCAATTAATCGTTAATGTTTTCATCAGCCAGTGAAAAGTGGCTCACTGCAGGACTAGGTTGATTGAGTTAAGGGGGGCGTGCACCAACCACGACAAGGCTATGACAATAGCTTTCCAATAAGGTCCACGACAGGTCTACGATTGGAGACCTTGTCGTAGCCTTGTCATGGTTGGTGGACCATAGTTCCCGACAAGAGGCTACGACAAGGCCCCGACAGGCTGCGACACGAAGCTTGTCGGGGTGGGGGGGGGTCACAACAAAATCGAACATGTTCGATTTTTCCTATGACTGGACCCTTGTCGTGGCATGGCGTGGTTTCCTCAATATCACTGTGGTGGTGTGTCGGTACCATGGACGCCTTTTTTCAGCAACCATCGATGTCTACAACACGCCCCGACTAGGCTATCGCAGAGCTGCCCTTTTCACGACAAGGCTGCGTCAAGGCTGCGATTGGAACTTTCTTGTCGGGGCTTGTCGTAACCTTGTCGTGGTTGGTGGACGCCTGCCTTAAACATGACACCTAACATTGTCAAAAAGCTTTATATTTTACTGGCTAAACTACGATGTCTTTCTCAGGTACTGAGCACCACACATCACATTTATGGTTCACAGAAAGTTTTAATTTTCATCACAGTGGAATGTACTCACCCCGCAATGGCCGGCAACTCTTTCATCACTGACATTGACGTCACCTATGACGTCACCAATACGGCCTACCAGCTCCACCTGACGGCCGAAAACTGCGGCGAAAAGTTCCCAGAATTCAGCATTTCCGGTAGCGAGGTATGTATATTTGTATATCACTATTTATTATACCCATGCAGTATGTTTGATGATTACGTACTGCTGCTCCCTGGGCAGTATGAATTGTGTACTGAACCCTGTGCAGTACACAATTGTACTGAACACTTTGAAACATCAGCAGAGTGGGAGCTTTCATGTAATCATGCCTTTTATGCTAATATTTGGTAAAATTGTATGTATATAATAAATATAGAATGACCTACCATGCTTATACATGCTTCAAAACTTGATGGGAATTGATGTTGTTTACAGAACTCGGCCTGGGGCCTTGTTTTGGAAAAGACCAACAATTCCTCATCTCGTTTTGTAGCATGTACAGCTTGGTCAGGTCATTCTATATAAATACCTGTGAGCGAATGTCTATCGAATACTGCATGCGACTAGAGGTGCAGTAATAGCAATGTTCGCGCCCACTGTGATTCCCACTTTATAATTCATTATAAATACTCCACGAGTTTGGATGGGCAGCAATTGTCATTGAGGCGTAGCCAAAGGATGATTATGGCACATCCAAACGAGTGGAGTATTGTGTATTTTACGATTTGACTGCGGTTCTGGATTTATCTCATCTTTCTTTTACATTAAATAGCATCACAATATCAGAATAATTAGAATATACTTAGCAAATCCATATGATGTCATCTCATATTCTATCTCGTCGCTTTAAAAACCGTAGTATCGTCACTTTACGTGGGTATCATTGAGTATTTTTTTCTAATGTTATTCCCATGGCGAAACCTGTACCAGGGGTGAGATAAATGAGAATGTAATCAGCCATGTTTCGTCAGCCCTCGTATCTTACAACTGAAAAGAAACTGTAAAGAAGGGTAATTTTGAGAAATGTTATCCTAGTTGCTCACAAACCCTTTCATACATTGCTTGTAACTGACCTTTCAGGCCGTCCTGAACGGGAGGACGACTGAGGCGCCACCTATGAGCGGCAATCTGCTCATTTACGGGGCACAAGGTTAGCACCCTCCTTTCATGAATGTCCTTAAAAGTATAACAAGCTTTATCCTATTGCTGCTTACATTTTACAGCGACGATTTCAAATCGTCAATGTGAGTTGCAAGGTGAATTCATCATTCAAATCATATATATAATTCAAAATCATATGTATTAAAAAGAATTTAGAAAAGAATTTTTTATAAAAACTGCATTGAGAATCATACAAATTTTTATAGACACTACTCCACAAGTTTGGATGCTCTGCAATCGTCATCGAGGCAAAGCCAAGTGATGATTATAGTGCATCCAAAGGAGTGAATATTGTATATTTTATGATTTGAGTGCAGTTCTGGATTTATCTCACACATTTCACTGACAATAGAACGGAATAATTCAAATAACTTCGCAAATCTAGTAAAGGACGTTCAAATCTTCATGTTGATGTCTTGTCTTCTCTCTGAAATCCTGGCCGCTGATTGGTCAATCGCCTATGATGTCATCTCATATTCACTCTGCCATGACCATGGCGTAGTATTGCCACTTAAAGCCTGATGCCCATCTACCGGTTCAGGGTTGAGCGATTAGTTCCCAAATTGTATAGGAGTCGGTTAACTTGTCGCAGGCAAATTATGTAACTCTTCGCTCGACCGGCGGACATTGAGAAGATGGGGTGGTGGATATTAGTCCTAAGCAAATCGGTCTACTAATCGTTGGCTCACCCTTGCCTAGCTGTCCTTCATCTACCGACTACGGCCGACTCCGTTAGGATGCCTTGGGTGAGCCAAATTACCGTCCGTTTGTCGACGACAAAGGTACATGAATGTTCCGGAATCGGTAGATGGGCATTGGGCTTTACGTGGGTGATCGTGGAGTTATTTTTATTATTGTATTCCAGTGGCAGCCATAGACAGTGCGGACAAGGTGCGGAATATCCTGAATGCCAACGTGGGAGCTCCAGTGAGTGTTGAAGCAGATGGGGGCTGCTCCGAGTATCAGTATGCGGTGACTTATTCTACACCAGACGCAGACAGAGAGCTTATCCAGGTAAGTTCATCAGTAACAGTTACTACCTCTCGTTATCTCCATTGTTCAATGTTATCACATAATGTGTCACCATAACGTTATATGTGTATTTTTCTATGTATATTCTTTCTATTATTTTTTTTTCCTCACCACCTTGCACTTTTCTTTTCCAAAATTGGAACTTGTTGCTACGTCACCCATTATTCATTTTGTTATCCTAAAAATAACTAAATGTGACGAAAGCAATATAGACTAGAATGTTAATGGAGAAAACAGAATGTCACAAGGTTGATGGAAGATCGAAGTCTTTGTACTGGCGAATCATACCTAATAAAAAAAAAATTTAAAAATTTAAAAACATGTAAGGTTTTTTATTTCTTTAATCTTTTATTTATCCTGGCGTATCCACTAGGGTGAAGGTACCCTGATTTCAGTGGGCTCCAGTGGCCATTTCTAGTTTGTGTTTCATGGGCGTTACATCAAACAGCAGTATAATCTGCCCAGTGACAATGTAGGCACTCTATAGTATAAACTAGGAGCAAATAGTATGTTCGTCTTTGAGGAATGAGCGTGCAATCATATATGAATAACGATTGAAAGGTTTGAGTTAAACTCAGCCTATGGATAGTTTAATGTAACCCACTGGCACCCAGTCAACTTGCCATTTCTAAAACTCATTAAGATCTAGGATCCAAAACATCAAGCACCAGTGGGTCTTGAGATATTTTGGTCTTGAGTGATTGGTCATGGTCAGCTGGGCACGCCTCTAATTAGACACTGTGACACTGGCTCCCTGCTCTGTTCTCATAATAACAGTGAATAGCACGCAGATAGTGAAGGGATAGTTTGTGTGCAGTACCCTAAAAGTCTATATGGACCCCTCTAACCTCTAGATGATGTATATAGTGAGTGCATCACAATATGCGAAAAGCATCACAATATGTTCAGGGCGTCAGTATCTGGCATGGGTGTCACTAATGATTGTTTTTAGCGATGATGTGCATGCTTGTGGGAGATGGTACTGGCAGTCTTAGGATTCTCTACCAGTGTTACTATTGTATGTGAATAGTAAGCTGAATGAATGACTCAAAGACTTTGTCCCGTTACAAGCTTTATTGCTGGTGCTACTGCAATGCGTTACACTGACCAGACTTACTAGAATACATGAGATCCAGGCTATATACTGGCTGTATGTTAACCACATGGGGGTGACCGTGTTGATCGTAACCAAGGGTCACCTCCAGCAGCCTGTTAAGTTGAGCCAGCATATACAGTTAGGCCAAGGGATAGAGCCTGTATGTTTCACATACAGATTATTTGGAATGCAATAAATTGAAGCCATGGTATTTATCCTACCCCTAATAAAAAACGCCATAGGCTTAACATGGGATTTGTTTATGTCACTTGGTATGATATAAAGTGTTGTTTATGCCACTACTTTCTAATACTGAAAAAATGTAGAAACGGGGTAGGATAAAATCTAGACGCCACTCGACTCGTGAAATTATGGAGCCAACAAAATGCGTGACATAAATAAACTCAGACTCAAACTCGTGACGTCTCTTTATATTATTATCCTTGGTATACAAAGTCCCCATTGAAAATGTATGGGAAAACTGTATACCACGACCCATCTAGCAACATACTTAGAAATAAATAAAACTTTTGCCCTTTTAAAAAAAACTCAAAATAAAGATATTTTTCTGCTCTGCTTGTTACACCATCCTCCATTTAAAGACTGATTTTTTTAGGTCATGAGAATAAAACAAAAAAGACACAAATATCGATTCTTTTAACATTCATGGTTTTAAAAACACCTCCCTGTTTTCCATGACATACAAGATCGAGTTGGGGGACAAGGGTATGTTTGATGGACTAGAACTGCGATCATTTATCATTCTGAATAGGGGATTATTTATTTGTGTTTGTGACAGGTGGACCGCAATCTGCTATCTAACACTGTATTGACTTGATCATGGGAACATTGTCTCAAACTAAATAGAGGATTATTTATTTGTATTTGTGACAGGTGGATGGGAGTCAGCTGACTAATACTGTAGTGAGTGTATCACAGACACAGAAACATTGTTAATCTTTCTAAAAAAAGATTATCTATTTGTGTATATGACAGCTGAATGGCAGTCAGCTGACTAGCACTGTAGGGAGTGTATCACAGACACAGGAACATTATTAATCTTTCTAAAAAGAGGATTATTTATTTGTGTATATGACAGGTGGATGGGAGCCAGCTGACTAGCACTGTAGGGAGTGTGTCGCGGACACAGAAACATTGTTAATCTTTCTAAAAAGAGGATTATTTATCTGTGTATATAACAGGTGGATGGCAGTCAGATGTCTAACGCTGTAGTGACTTCATCATGGGAACATTATTAATCTTTCTAAAAAGAGGATTATTTATCTGTGTATACATATGACAGGTGGATGGCAGTCAAGTGACTAACACTGTAGTGACTTGATCATGGGAACATTGTCTCAAACTAAACAGAGGATTATTTATTTGTGTATATAACAGGTGAATGGCAGTCAGCTGACTAATGCTGTAGTGAGTGTATCAGAGTCACAGGAACATTGTATCATTCTAAATAGAGGATTATTTATCTGTGTTTGCGACGGGTGGATGGCAGTCAATTGACTAATCTGTAGTAAGAGTATCACGGACACCGGAACATTCTCTCATTCCAAACAGAGGATTATTTATTTGTGTATGTGACATGTGGATGGCAGTCTGCTTTCTAACACTGTAGTGACTTCATCATGGGAACATTGTATCACTCTAAACAGAGGATTATTTATTTGTGTTTGTGACAGGTGGATGGGAGTCAGCTGACTCACGCTGTAGTGAGTGTGTCGCGGACACAGAAACATCGTTAATCTTTCTAAAAAAAAGGATTATTTATTTGTGTATATGACAAGTGGATGGGAGTCTGCTTTCTAACACTGTAGTGACTTCATCATGGGAACATTGTATCAAACTAAATAGAGGATTATTTATTTGTGTTTGTGACAGGTGGATGGCAGTCAGCTGACTAACACTGTAGTGACTTCATCATTGGAACATTGTATCACTCTAAAAAGAGGATTATTTATTTGTGTATACGACAGGTGGATGGCAGTCAGCTGACTAACACTGTAGTGACTTCATCATGGGAACATTGTATCACTCTAAACAGAGGATTATTTATTTGTGTTTGTGACAGGTGGATGGGAGTCAACTGACTAACACTCAAGTGAGTGTGTCACGGACACAGAAACATTATTAATCTTTCTAAAAAGAGGATTATTTTTTGTGTATATGACAAGTGGATGGGAGTCAGCTGACTAACACTGTAGTGACTTTTTCATGGGAACATTGTATCACTCTAAACAGAGGATTATTTATTTGTGTATATGACAGGTGGATGGCAGTCAGCTGACTAACACTGTAGTGACTTCATCATGGGAACATTGTACCATTCTAAAAAGAGGATTATTTATTTGTGTATCTGGCAGGTGGATGGCAGTCAAGTGACTAACACTGTAGTAAGTGTATCAGAGACACAGGAACATTGTATTATTCTAAATAGAGGATTATTTATCTATGTATATGACAGTTGGATGGCAGTAAGCTGACTATCGCTGTAGTGACTTCATCATGGGATCATTTTACCATTCTAAATAGAGGATTATTCATTCGTGTATGTAACAGGTGAATGGCAGTCAACTGACTAATACTGTAGTGACTTTATCACAGGAATATTGTATTATTCTAAATAGAGGATTATTTATTTGTGTTTGTGACAGGTGGATGGGGTCAGCTGACTAATACTGTAGTGAGTGTATCACAGACACAGAAACATTGTTAATCTTTCTAAAATAAAGATTATCTATTTGTGTATATGACAAGTGGATGGCAGTCAGGTGACTAACACTGTAGTGACTTCATCATGGGAACATTGTATCAAACTAAACAGAGGATTATTTATTTGTGTTTGTGACAGGTGGACGGCAGTCAACTGACTAACGCTTTAGTGAGTGTGTCGCGGACACAGAAACATTGTCGCGTCTACAACACCATCCTCTGGTCCTGGCTCAGGTCGTCACACACAGTTCCGCAGGTAATGGTCAAAGTGTATTCTACTTTATAATGGACACAAATTTCCATTTCTTTCTTATCATGAAATTGTATCTTTATATGCATATTCTATCAATAAGGAATGCTTTTTATCGAAGAGCAATATATTTAACTAACTGGTTCATACCAAGGCATATCAGATCTATGAGAAGAAATTGTAGTTGATCCCTCAAAGTATAATAATGGGGGGCATCCACCAACCATGACAAGTTTACGACAATGGGTTCCCGACTAGGTCAACGATTGGCCTACGATTGGAAGGTTGTTGGGAGCCTTCTGGCAAGGCTACGACAACATCCAATCGTGGAGTGTCATGGCCTGTCAGGAGCGTGTCGCAGAGGTCTACGATAGAAGATTTTGGTGGAGCGTGCACTTCCCAACACGCCCCGAGGCTGTCATAAACCCCCATTATTAGGACAAGGCTGTAACAAGCGCCGATTGGAACTTTCTTGTCAGCGCTTGTCATAGCCTTGTCGTAGTTGATGGACGCCACCCTTATCAGTTTTACAGCAGATAATGTCTTTGGTACAACTTTCTTTTATTGAACCATGTATTAGTACAATCATGTCTATATTAGGTACATGCAATAATGCTGACTTAATACATGTGGCAACTATCCCCGGTTGCTGAGCAACTGGTTTTCATGGCTATGCCTCGAAGCAATCCCCCAGTGCAGACTGGATGATGCCTCGAGGGATTCTCCAAGGCAATACCTTAGGTCATTCCCCAGTGTAGACCAGATAATCCATTGAGGAATCTCTCAATATAGACTGGATAATATCTTGAGGCATTGCCCTGCTAAGACAGAATGATGCTTTGACCAGGTAACGTCTTGAGGCATTGCCCAGCATAGATTAGATAATGTCTTGAGGCATTTCCCTGCATAGATCAGATAATGTCTTGAGGCATTTCCCTGCATAGATCAGATAATGTCTTGAGGCATTTCCCTGCATAGATCAGATAATGTCTTTATGCATGTATAGACCGGATATTGTCAGGGCATGATCCATAATACTTTCAATTTCATCATTACAGAGAATGTATGTAAAACATTACATTTGATATTGTTATGTAAAACAAATGATCATTTAATAGATGAAGTGTCATAGCAAGTGATGAAACTATCGTCTATGACTTCAGATGTAAATCGCCCATCCCCTTGTAATTCGGCCAGTCCACTTGCAAATCGGTCCATTCCTCTTGTAAATCGGCCAGTCCATTTGTAAATCGGCCCATCCCATTGTAAATCGGCCCGTCCACTTGCAAATCTGTCCTGTCCTCTGTTAAACTGGCCAGTAAATCGGCCCGTCCCCTTGTAAATCTGCTTGTCCCCTTGTATATTGGGATTTTTCAAATTACTATATGAAATATTTAAAAAATCTAAGATTCTTTCCTTTTATTTGGCCTCAGTTTCTATTTGAGAATTATCGACTCGCTCAAATGGAAAAACGAATCATATTTAGAATGCATGTTTGATTTTCTTGGGACAGATTTCCGTATCAATTAACGGCATTCCGTCGATGTGCCCTAACACCATGTGTGATTATCGTCACGAGACTTCTGAGACACCCATCATCACCACACTGACCCCAGAAGTGGCTCTAGGTACGGTATACATAGACAATGATCGATGGTTTTGTGGACAGGCGGCCGTAAACGTCCACAAAATCATCGTTTAGGCCACTCAAATAAAAAACTTGTTTCTCATCACCGCGCACATCAGAAAAAACGATTTTAGAAGATTTTTTTTTTTTTTAAAGGTGAACCTTGATAGAAATTATGAAAGGTATGTGTATTTAGTATCAGATTAAAGCTCCTGATGTCAAGGATGCATTAAATGTATAGCCAATAAAGATCTGGAAACCCTTTGCAAGCAGACACCCTGCATAAGCGGCCACTTTGGCCCGGATCGGAGGGTGTCCGCTTATGTGGGGTTTTACTGTATGTCTGAAGCCCATTTTATGGCACTTCAAAAGCCATCTTTAATATAGCAAAAAAAAACACACAAAAAAACGCCCTCGTCATATTTTTCATGGCTTGGTGATGAGAAACAAGTTTGTTTTTTAGAGTGGCCTTATTGCATTTATTATCCATCTTTTCGAACAAATTAAACCCAGTAATTGCCATATTAACGAGTATAACATTAGGAACTATTTCTTTGCTCTATGGCAAAAGGGACTATTTTTCCCGTATACCATGGTTTTGAGGCCGTATACCACAGGTTTGAATCGGTATACGACAGTTATGGTATCTGACAGGTTTTATACAATGGGTAGTGGTTTACTGAGTCCCCATACATTTTATATAAATAGTTCTTTATCTATTGAGATCAATATTATGATAATATCATAATCGAATATATGGAAATTCTAAAAGCCATGTTATTTTTCACAGAATATAGTAGATGTATAGTACTACACATTTAAGTTGTAAAATTCATAGGTCACCGTCCTTGTTTTTGAAAGAAATGAAGAAAACCATATTCAGCCTATAATACGTATCAATTAGCATATAATATCTATCAAAATTGGATAAACTGAAAAAAAAACCATTGAATTTACTCATTTAGAATTAGAATGAATCCCAAGAAATCAGTTTTGACTGATGATATTTAGAAATCACCAGGTGGTGCCTGCATGAACTGTCGGATGCGCCTTTAATTTTGACAAGTTATTGACTATCCGGAGGTCATCACTGTCTATAGATGAATAATCATATCATTTGGTAAAAAAAACTTTTACTCACTCTTTCCCTCAGTGCGTGTTCCCTTGTGGGGGTTTGTATTAATGTGAGGGGATGTGCATGTGGTGTAATTCAGTGTGGATTTTTTTTATAATCATATCATAGTGATTGGTTTTAGGTGCCCCTAGTCTCTATACTTTATACTGATGCCAGGCTACCTATCGGATGAACTCCAATCATGTAACTTTCCTTTCAGGGAACTGCATGGCTGAACAAACCCTGACCTTCACGGGCACTGTCCTGACAACGTCCTTGACCTCGGTGACCTTGAACATGAAGCGTAGGACAGAGGTGACCTCTGCGGAGGTTGACTGCGCTGTGACCTTGAAGACGGCGACCTCTGTCACGTGTAGGGCCATGCTGTGTTTGTCACAGGGTGTTTACACGACCAGTCTGAGACTGGAGACGATCGCAGAGGGCAGTGTGAACGTGACCATACGCACCGCTCTGACCCCTGGCGATGTCGGCCTTGTCACAGGTAGGTAATATAGAGAGACATGGTTAGTGTGACTGAATGGAATCTGTTCAGAGCTATTTTGCTCAGAAATATTCACCGAATTCGAAGAATGAGGTGAGTATTTTTTATCAAGATATCGAGGAACAGATGAAATAATATGAGAAAACAGGGATTATGAGCCCGTAGGGGTTGCCGCTAGAGGTCGTTTGACTCAAACTTACGGCTCAATGCCACAGGCGGAAGGGTTGTATTTTCTAATTAAAAGAACGACAACTTAAGTATTACGCCTATCTATGATTGTAGTCAATGAATGTGAATGGAAATAAATTGCTCTTTAAAAAAGAAAAAAAACAAACAGGCCCGATGCCACGGGAAGAAGGGCTGTATTTTAAAGTGAAAAGGTCGAGAACAGACACCCCTAAGGGCTTGGTTACTATGTTTTCTTATTACTATACGCCACCTAATCGTTAAAAACGCTGGGGTTTTATTTTTCAATTTTCTGCTCTGCAAAAACCACTGCAATTCACTAAGGCCTGGCGTCCACCTACTACAATAGAAATTGAGACCTCCCGATATGACACCGATACAAAAAGCAAATATCAGAGACATATCGGGAAGGTGCAAAATCGTAGACATACATGTATGTCTAAACATGCCGATCCACCATGCATTGTAGGTTTTTTTTATCAGTGTCTAATCGCAGAAATGTGGTCAACTGCCCTGACATTAGTTGACCTTCCGACGCGATTTTGATTTTTTATTGGGAGGTGCATCGTAGACCACATCAGAACCATATCGTAGTAGGTGGACACCGGGCCTTAGAAGACTTAATCTAAATTATTTTAAAATTCACATTTCAACTGCCCCCTCCCCAGAAATCAGGTAATGGTAGGAAATTAGATCTCACACTCTCCAAGTGGTATTTTGTTCTCTCACTACGCTCGATGGGAGAAGAATTCCTAACGATGGCAGTATGAACATGACTATAGCCCACCCACCCCCCCCCCCCCCCCCCACCCCCCTCTTACCCCTGACGCTGTCAGCCTTGTCACAGGTAGGTAATATGAGAAAACAGGGTTACTGAGCCCACAAGGATGGCCGTTCGAGGTCTACTTTCTTGTTATGATGTTAGATATAAGATTCCTCTCTTTTTCCACCCAGATTACTTTTGACTCTACTTGATACTGTTATCTGTGTAAAAGGACTATTAGACATTCCTACAACTATCGGTCATAGATTGGAACATAACTTTATACATGTGAGTATGTGAACCAGGAACAATAAGCTAAGGGTGGTGACCTCAGGATAGAGGCTCGTTAGGTGTCTTAGAATGTTAGACTTTTCACTCCTCCATATACGATACGATGATTCCAACGATATACAACATCCAGGACAATGTTTTCAATTCAGTGTTGTACAAAACAGAAGATTTCTAAATTACTTTATTGTATACAACACCTTTTAAGAATTTTAAACATCTTCTGCTCACAACACATTATTTTATACAACACTATGGCCCCAAAGACGATTCTAAGAAAAGTTTTTGTCGTTTGTAGTTTATTCAACGGCCCCTGGTCCTGTAGACTTAACGATCAGGGACCTGTTTCACTAGTTTCGTGACATGTCTAGATGGCGTCTAGATGGTGTGTCCAGTTTCATAAGAACTAGACATTAGACTTTGTTTTGTTCCTTCTTGCTTGCACTGTTGGTGGTCCTTTCATGTCTGTCTAACACTTTTGTCATGCAACTAGTGAAACATGTCCAAGATGTGTAGATTTGTCTAATTCTTATGTTTGGGGTCTGTCTTTTCCTAAGGGCCGCTACTTGTGTTGTCACAAAACTAGACAACTCCAATGTCTGTATGGTGTCAAAGACATGTCACCAAACTAGTGAAACAGGTCCCAGTTTAACATCCAACATGCCTACATCTCCCCAGCTGGTGTTTACATTACAGGTGGGAGTCTGGTAACGCTTAACACGACTGGTCTGTATGGTGTCACAGACATGTCACCAAACTAGTGAAACAGGTCCCAGTTTAACATCCAACATGCCTACATCTCACCAGCTGGTGTTTACATTACAGGTGGGAGTCTGGTAACGCTTAACACGACTGGTCTGTATGGTGTCACAGACATGTCACCAAACTAGTTAAACAGGTCCCAGTTTAACATCCAACATGCCTACATGTCACCAGCTGGTGTTTACATTACAGGTGGGAGTCTGGTAACGCTTAACACGACTGGTCTGTTTGGTGATACAGACATGTCACCAAACTAGTGAAACAGGTCCCAGTTTAACATCCAACATGCCTACATGTCACCAGCTGGTGTTTACATTACAGGTGGGAGTCTGGTAACGCTTAACACGACTGGTCTGTATGGTGTCACAGACATGTCACCAAACTAGTTAAACAGGTCCCAGTTTAACATCCAACATGCCTACATCTCCCCAGCTGGTGTTTACATTACAGGTGGGAGTCTGGTAACGCTTAACACGACTGGTCTGTATGGTGTCACAGACATGTCACCAAACTAGTTAAACAGGTCCCAGTTTAACATCCAACATGCCTACATCTCCCCAGCTGGTGTTTACATTACAGGTGGGAGTCTGGTAACGCTTAACACGACTGGTCTGTTTGGTGTCACAGACATGTCACCAAACTAGTTAAACAGGTCCCAGTTTAACATCCAACATGCCTACATCTCCCCAGCTGGTGTTTACATTACAGGTGGGAGTCTGGTAACGCTTAACACGACTGGTCTGTATGGTGTCACAGACATGTCACCAAACTAGTTAAACAGGTCCCAGTTTAACATCCAACATGCCTACATCTCCCCAGCTGGTGTTTACATTACAGGTGGGAGTCTGGTAACGCTTAACACGACTGGTCTGTTTGGTGATACGGACAAGGTATCTGTGAATGGCTCGACAAACGATATTCTCACCTTCTCCTCCAACCAGATCACCGTCAGACCCATCGACCAGGTGAGTCATGTTATTATCGTAAAACTGGAGGAGTTTTAATCTTGGCCGTTGTATGCCACAACTGGAGTTTGGCAAAGTGACTTCATGAGGCGAAGCCAAGTGAAGTCTGGAACCTTAACTCAAGGAGTGGCATTCGGTGGCCAAGATTAAAATGAATCAGGTTTTGATTTTATCCTACCCTGTCTCCTCGATTTTGGAATATTACGAGATAACAATTCTGTATGCCACTAGCATATAAAACTCTGTATGCCAGTCAGCATGGCATACAGAAACTCAATGCTAAGTCTATGGGATTTTATATTAGGGGTAGGATAATAGAAGGAAACCCTCGAGATGAAAATAGCTTGGTCCGTTCTCCACCGAGTTTGACCGCAGAAGGCCTGTTTCCATTGGCTGACAAAGATTGCTTAGACTTTTTGAGTTACATAGAAAGTCTGCCTGTGGTACCACTGACTGTGCGTTGGTATAGAAGAATCGCTGAGGGTAGTAGATTTTACCCAGTGACCTAGCTTTCACTCAGTGGTGGGTGGTGCCATATTGCATAATCTGAGCAGAAAAAGTCGTGGGGCATTTCACAACCTTGGTTGTTTCCTTTGACTGATATTGGATCCACAATGCCAAAAGTCTGTCGGTGGTTCCTGACTGCAGATCGGTGACGGGAAATCGGCCAATGGAAACGGGCCTTTAGTAATTCACGAAGTGCAGCTGAGTGAATTACTCTGCGGTCAAACAAGGTGGAGTATGGACCAAGTTATTTTCCCTGCAGCACACAGTTCCCCTGTTCACCATTACACCGCAGGTATTGCCTACATAAATGACCCTGCTACGGCAGGCATCTTTTTGGGGAAATAGCAATGTCATATGATGTGTCATGTGATGTGAGTAATTTACCTTTGTAATTGATGATATTTAACAAACCAAAGGTCAATATGGCTCTTATACATTGTCAAAATTTCTTTTCATTTAAACAATTATCTTTTTATCTATTGAATTTTTGTATATAAGTATCAATGGATGCATCTTCCTGCCTAGCAAGCCTGGAGGCATATTGCTGCCATAGCCAGGGGAATGCCTGGAGGCATCACGCTGCCATAGCCAGGGGAATGCCTGGAGGCATCATGCTGCCATAGCTAGGGGAATGCCTGGAGGCATCATGCTGCTGTAGCCAGGGGAATGCCTGGAGGCATCACGCTGCCATAGTCAGGGGAATGCCTGAAGGCATCACGCTGCCATAGCCAGGGGAATGCCTGGAGGCACCATGCTGCGGTAACCAGGGGAATGCCTGGAGGCATCACGCTGCCATAGTCAGGGGAATGCCTGAAGGCATAATGCTGCCATAGTCAGGTGAATGCCTGGAGGTATCATGCTGCCGTAGCCAGGGGAATGCCTGGAGGCATAACGCTGCCATAGCCAGGGGAATGCCTGGAGGCATCACGCTGCCATAGTCAGGGGAATGCCTGGAGGCATCATGCTGTCATAGACAGGGGAATGCCTGGAGGCACCATGCCGCCATAGTCAGGGGAATGCCTGGAGGCACCATGCCGCCATAGTCAGGGGAATGCCTGGAGGCATATTGCTGCCATAGTCAGGGGAATGCCTGGAGGCATCTTCCTGCCATAGCCAGGGGAATGCCTGGAGGCATCACGCTGCAGTTAAATGGTTAAGATTTCGATGTACACACTTTCACCGACTGTTCCCGATTATGAGCAGGCCGCTTAAATAGCGATACTACCTATCCCCTAGTTCAATTTACAAGTGCTTTATACCAATTGGTAGGTGAGACTGAGGCGATTATAGATCTGAAAACCGTTTTCTGATATCTTGAATAGACCATAAGTTACTAAACTTTGCATCATTGCCTATATAGACCTATCACCCGGCCCGGGGCCCAGCCGGACCCGGCTCCCAACCGCTTTCTTTGATCTCAACCCGGGTCCTTCACGAGGTTATTAAAGGAGGAGGTGTCGTTAGGAAGAGTCTACAAGTCAATGTCTAATGGGTAAAACACATCGACATTTCATTCCCGACTCCAACCGAGCCGATAGCAGGGATGAATTGGGAACAAATGTCAATGTCCAATGGGCTTTAAACCCATAAGACAGCAAGATCTACCACCAATTTTCACCGATCTGATCGGCGACAGTAATCGGGAACGATAATGTCGCTGTCTTATACCCTCATATAATCTTCTGATCACACCTCCTCCCTTTATAACCTCGTAAAACGAACTGATTGAGATCAAAGAGAGCAGCCGGGAGCCTAGCCTGGCTGGGCCCCGGGCCGGGTGATAGGCCTTGATAGACAATGATGCAAAGTTTGATAACTTCTGTTCTATTTAGGTTATCGGAAAACTGTTTACAGACTTATAATCGCCGTTTTCTCCCCTACAAATCAGTGTATAATACATGTATATCAAACGGGGGATACATATCATATGTATTTAAATGGCCTACTCCGAATTAGGAAGCATACAGCATACAGCGACAATCTTAAGGTCGGGCAGAGTCAATCATTACCCGTATGCTAATAATGCCCGACCGGATTATAATCGGATCCGTGAAGTGCATACAGCAACACGATTTTGACCTACCCGACAGATTCGTCAGGGGAAGGTGTGATCGGGAAGAATTGGCATGTCGCTGTCTTAAGGCGGGCGTCCACCAACCACAACAAGGCTATGACAAGTGCCGACAAGAAAGTTCCAGTCGGCGCCTTGTCGTAGCCTTGTCGTAAGAAGGGGGTGTCTGCGACAGCGTTGTCGGGGCATGTCATAGACGTCGTTGGTTGCCGTAAAAAGGCATCCATGGTACTGACACACTAAGACAGTGATATCGAGGATACCACAACACTCCACGATAAGGGTCCAGTCGTGGGAAAAATCAAACAAGTTCGATTGTCATAACCTTGTCGGAAGACTCCCAATAAGCTTCGAGTCGCAGCCTGTCGTGGCGTTGTCGTAGACTCTTGTCGAGAACTGGGGTCCACCAACCACAACAAGGCTACGAGAAGCCTTCCAATCATATGGCTGTTGTGGACCTTGTCGGAAAGCCATTGTCGTAGCCTTGTCGTGGTTGGTGGACGCCCGCCTTAACTCAATCAACCTAGTCCTGCAGTGAGCCACTTTTCACTGGCTGATGAAAACAGTAACGATTAATTGAGTTCTCCTAAAAGTTAGTTGGTGGTGGCCAACGACTGCCCGTCAAGATCTAAAAATCGGTGAGGGTACTTTCGTGCAGTGTTTGATTCTTTTTGATATTGACCAAGTCAGTCAGTGGTGGCCGTATTGCATAAAGGCGGGCGTTCACCAACCACGACAAGCTACACGATAGCCACTACTGTGATTCTTGTTCTTCTTCTTCAGATGTGGCCGCGGATAGAGCTGTGTGTAGCCTCGCCGGGGCTGCCGCTCGACCCCCAGTACTGCGCCACTCTGGAGGTGCCAGAACCTGCTTCTCCTCGACCCATGGTTGCTGACATCTCACCTAACCAGGCTGCTATAGATGGTGAGTCGAGTTTGGGGGATTTTATGGGGTTTTATTGTTTTGTGTTTGTCTTTTCTGTCTGAAGATGCCTAGAGGCATTCCCTTGTATGGCTTGAATATGCCAGATTTTCCCGTGTAGGGCCTGATTCAATTCTGTTCCCTCTATATATAAACCTGTATTATATTTATATTATTTCATAGTTCCCTCTATATAAACCTGTATTATATCTATATCATTTCATAGTTCCTTCTATATATAAACCTATATTACATCTTTATTATATAATAGTTCCCTCTATGTATAAACCTATATTATATATATATTATATCATAGTTCCTTCTGTATATAAACCTATAGTACATCTATATTATATAATAGTTCCCTCTATGTATAAACCTATATTAAATATCTTTATCAATTAACAGTTCCTTCTATATATAAACCTATATTATATTATAGTTCCCTCTATATAAAAACTTATATTACATCTATATTATATAATAGTTCCCTCTATATATGAACCTATATTATATCTATATTATATCATAGTTCCCTCTATATATAAAACTATATTATATCTATATTATATTATTATATACTGGAAAGATACCTATTTGATAATAATAATAATATGAAGTTAACATATACATCGCACCGATAATGAATGATAAAATATGAGTGGCAGGTTTGGCTTTATCATTATCGGGAACTGTAACTCAGACCGATAGAAGGGTTGCTTGAAGGCCGTATACCACAGATTTGAATCCGATTTTATTATCCATCGTATACAAAGTCCCTGTTGGAAATTTATGGGGACTCAGTAAACCCCGACCCATTATATAAAACCTGTCAGGTACCATAATTGTGGTATACGGATTCAAACCTGTGGTATACGGCCTCAAAACCATGGTATACGAGGAAAATAGCTCCTTTATGCTCTAGACTAAAGAAATAGTGCCTATTGTTATACACTTTAATACGGAAATTATTGGGTTTAATTTATTCGAAAAGATAGATAATATATGCAACAAAAGATGTTTTTGTGGACAGGCGGCTCTGTAAACAACTCGAGGTTGACGTCGTAATACACTCATTGGCGCTTGTGTATTACAACCCGTCAACCACTCGTGGCTTATGGCTGCCTGTCCACAAAACCATCGATTATTGTCTATTTATATAATGGGTTATGGTTTACTGAGTCCCAATACATTTTCAATGGGGACTTTGTATACGGAGGGTGATATATACACAATATTAACTGGTTTCAGATACAAGCCATGGTAATATCCGAGGACAAGGCGCGTAGTAATCTTCGAACGATAGTGAGGTGATTACGAAGAGTCTAGTCCGAGGAGATTTCAGTTGGTTTTATCCGAAACCAGTTTATAATATTGTATTTATTAACCACCATTCCTTGCTAATAACTATATGCTCAAAACCATTATTGTTTTTAAATATCATTGCAAGTTCCAACTTCCATTTCCGATGTCAGTGTCAATGTCAGTGACAGCAGCAGACAATGTTGCATCACACGGGAAACAACAGGGAGCTGTTTCAAAACGTGGGTTAAGTCTATGGTTTTGAAACAGCTCCCAGGACTACAGTTCAAGTTTGGTGAATTCATCTGTGGTAGTGTCTCCTAAACTCCATAATCTATCAGACTACAGTTGTCAGAGATGTCTCACCTTGTCTGGTCCTGTATTTCAGTGTAAATCCATACTTAGAAGAACATGTTAACTTTATCGACTCCATCGTGTTTTTCCGCTATGTTCGCCTATTTCGCGATAGGTGGCGTGCGTGGTAATAATTCGTGTTGCGCTCTCTAGGCGCCCGATGTCGTTTGGGGAACTATTTCCAGTTATCTCCTGCAGGAGGTTATGGGCCTCAGTAATCTCCTGGTAGCTAAATACTCAGACCCAATGCTATTCCTATGGAGACTCGGTATTAGGTGGTTAATAAATTTCGGTGCTCCTTGGTGTACTTCAGGGTCGACGGAGGTGATCATTTTAGGCGACTTTGGGCCTGATCACATTGTGTGGATCGGGGACCAGTCCGTGGATGAGGTGTCAAGGTCACAGCACACCATCACCATCCGGGCACCTTCACATATACATGGGGCCTACCCACTCTACATCAAGGACCAGAGCGGAAATGACGTCATCGTGATGACCTTGTAGGCTTTTTTTCATTTATTTCTCAATTTCAAGGAATATCAGGGTATATAATTATACTACTATGGAGAAACCAAACAAGAGTTAGTCCTGTTGTTGTTTATCGCATGACGGCAAGATCACGTATTGCTGCGCGAGGCAAAGCCAAGAACAGTAATAGAGGGAAACTATGTTCCGGTGAAAGGAAGTCAAAGTTACGAGGTAAGGCTTGGAAAAATTACTGCCCAAGGCCTTGGCCACTAGCAGTAATTTTTCCAAGCCTTACCGAGTAATTTTGACTTCCTTTCACTGGTACTTGGTTTCCCTATTCCTATATACCTTCAAATGTGGTTTAATAACGATAATTAGCGTTATTTGCTCATCCACCATCAAACCTGAAGCCAGATCCAACCTTATCGAGTAACTTGACACTTTATGTTTACTCCCCACTGCGCTTTTCATATGAATTTTGTAAGAGACAATCTGATTGGTCTACATGTCAACCTTGGGTAGTATACGGCAATCTTGGGTAGTATACGGCAACCTTGGGTTGTATCCATAAGCTACTCCACCCCCCAGAACGTGGTGTAAGCATAGAGTGTACAGCCATAGGTATATAGGAATAGAAAGAAACTATGTGCTGGTGAGAGAAAGTCAAAGTTACTCAGTAAGGCTCAGAGAAAATACTGCAAAAGGCTTTGGCTGCGGGCAGTGATTTTCCCGAGCCCTATCAAGTAACTTTGACTTTCTCTCTGCAGGAACTTGGTTCCCCTATTCCTATATACCTTCAAGTGTAGTTTAATAATGATACATAGAGTTATTTTCTTACCCGCCATCAAACGCGAAGCCAAATCCAACCTTATCGAGTAAATTACCACTCTGTTTTCTTCCCACTGCACTTTTCATATAAATTTTGTAAGAGACGATCTGATTGGTCTAAACGTCAACCCTGGGTAATAAACACCAGCCTTGGGTGGTAAATGTAAGTTAGTCCACCCCCTGTAGCGTGGTGTAACCATAGAGTATTCAGCCATAGGTAAATAGGAATGACAAATAATATCATTATACCTGAGTTACAACCACCTTGACCTTGTTATTTGTTGAAATCACCAGCTGAGAGTTCTGGTTGACTTCCCGCAGGGTGCCTACGATCATCTCGTACCCGTTCCGCATCACCGGTCTGACCCCGCGGGTCGGAGCGCTCTCTGGTGGCACCATCGTCACCATTTCCGGTTCCGGTTTTTCCGGAGACTCGTTCTGCGGATTGCTGGACATCCGGCTGAGTGAGGGTGAGTGTAAGCCGCTGAGTGACTCGTGTACTCCCACCGCCATCCACTGTGAACTCATGAGAGCGCTGAGTCAGGTACATCCGGTCAACAACAGCGGAACACACCCAGGTAGGTCATGTTCACCCTTTTTATTACCCACCTAATACAAAACGTCCATAGAAAACACATAGGGAGTGTGTATTACCATACCCGTAGCATACAGATATATCCACCTAATACAAAGTGTCCATAGAAAACACATAGGGACATTGTGTATCTACATACCCGGCGCATACAGATATATACACCTAATACAAAGTGTCCATAGAAAACACATAGGGACAGTGTGTATCTACATACCCGGCGCATACAGATATATACATGTACATCTAATACAAAGTGTCCATAGTAAAACACATAGGGAGTGTGTGTATCTACATACCCGGGGCATACAGATATATACATGTACATCTAATGCAGGGTGTCCATAGAAAACACATAGGGAGTGTGTGTATCTACATACCCGGGGCATACAGATATATACATGTACATCTAATACAAAGTGTCCATAAAAAACACATAGGGAGTGTGTGTATCTACATACCCGGGGCATACAGATATATACATGTACATCTAATACAAAGTGTCCATAGAAAACACATAGGGACAGTGTGTATCTACATACCCGGCGCATACAGATATATACATGTACATCTAATACAAAGTGTCCATAGTAAAACACATAGGGAGTGTGTGTATCTACATACCCGGGGCATACAGATATATACATGTACATCTAATACAAAGTGTCCATAGAAAACACATGGGGGAGTGTGTATCTTCATATACCCGGGGCATACAAATATATCCACCTAATACAAAACGTCCATAGAAAACACATAGGGAGTTTGTATGGACATACCCGGAGCATACAGGTATATCCACCTAATACAAAGTGTCCATAGAAAACACATATGGAGAGTGTGTATCTACATACCCGGGGCATACAGATATATCCACCTAATACAAAGTGTCTATAGAAAACACATAGGGACAGTGTGTATCTACATACCCGGCGCATACAGATATATCCACCTAATATAAAGTGTCCATAGAAAACACATAGGGACTGTGTATCTACATACCCGGAGCATACAGATATATACATCTAATACAAAGCGTCCTAGAAAACACATAGGGAGTGTGTATCACCATACCCGACACATACAGATATATCCACCTAATACAAAGTGTCCATAGAAAACACATAGGGGAGTGTGTATCACCATACCCGACACATACAGATATATCCACCGAATACAAGGTGTCCATAGGAAACACATAGGGACAGTGTGTATCTACATACCCGGGGCATACAAAGATATCCACCTAATACAAAGTGTCAATAGAAAACACATAGGGACAGTGTGTATCTACATACCCGGGGCATACAAATATATACACCTAATACAAAGTGTCCATAGAAAACACATAGGGACAGTGTGTATCTACATACCCGGGGCATACAGATATATCCTACTAATACAAAGTGTCCATAGAAAACACATAGGGGAGTGTGTATCTACATATACCCGGGGCATACAAATATATCCACCTAATACAAAGTGTCCATAAAAAACACATAAGGAGTTTGTATGGACATACTCAGGGCATACAAATATATCAACCTAATACAAAGTGTCCATAGAAAACACATAGGGACAGTGTGTATCTACATACCCGGGGCATACAGATATATCCACCTGATACAAAGTGTCCATAGAAAACACATAGGGAGTGTGTATTACCATACCCGGAGCAAACAAATATATCCACCTGATACAAAGTGTCCATAGAAAACACATAGGGACAGTGTGTATCTACATACCCGGGGCATACAGATATATCCACCTAATACAAGGTGTCCATAGGAAACACATAGGGACAGTGTGTATCTACATACCCGGGGCATACAGATATATCCACCTAATACAAGGTGTCCATAGGAAACACATAGGGACAGTGTGTATCTACATACCCGGGGCATACAAATATATCCCCCTAATACAAAGTGTCCATAGAAAACACATAGGGACAGTGTGTATCTACATACCCGACACATACAGATATATCCACCTAATACAAAGTGTCCATAGGAAACACATAGGGAGTGTGTGTATCTACATACCCGGGGCATACAAATATATACATCTAATACAAAGTGTCCATAGAAAACACATAGGGAGTGTGCATCACCATACCCTGAGCATATAGATATTATCCATGCACCTAATACAAAGTGTCCATACAAAACACATAGGGAGCGTGTATGGACATACCCGGCACATACAGATATGTTGTATGCTCTGGGTGGCACATACGGAAAATGGTGCATATGGAAAAATAGTGCATAACTAAAATGAACTGATATCGACATTTCACTTGTACAGAAAAGGACGATAATAAATACAATGTAGACTGGTTTCAGATAAAAGCGGTTGTATGCTCCTCAGAGTTGATGCTGCGCAATATCATCGCACACGTTCGGATATTACTATGCGTCAACTCCTCGGAGCATACGGCCGTTTGTATCTGAAACCAGTCAATATTGTCTATTTATTACCCACCTAGTACGAAATCAAGAACTATCAAGAAACGTCACGAAATTTCATACAATTCTTTATATGGCATAAGTTGTTTTCGAGGAATGATATCACGAAGCAGAGCTGATTGATATCTGTAGCAGAAGACAACGAACGCCATGTAAACAATATTATGAAATTAAGTGATGTTTAGATTTTATCCTACCACGTCACATGTTTTTAACTTCATATGTCACCTGTGTCATATAGATATTATATGGCATAACAGTGGCATACAGTCACTCCATGTTAAGTTTATGGAGATTTATATGAGGGGTAAGATAAAGATCGCTACTGAGTATAATACGGACCTCTGGAATCTCCAGAGAATACGGCTTTTTCGGCCACCTGACGGGCGTTATAGGAACTAATTCATATAAACAAATCACGGCGCTAGGGTCGAATTTCTAATAATATACTATATTTTTTTCCTGATAATATCTCGAAAGGTGAGTAATAAATACAACATTACCATGATTTTGAGTTGTGTGGCCGTATTCTCCTTGTAGTTGATACTACGTAATACTCCCAGCAGCCAGTATATCTGTATGGAGAGTGTTGGGAATACTGGAGCTAAGCAGTGCCAGAAATCCAACACCATTACCGATTGTACCAGTCACTGTATCCCAGTGAGGAGGGTAGCCATAGAATGCAGGGACCCGAGCTAATTTTTTCCTACCATATCTAAAAAATCGATTGGAGAACTTGACCCATTTCAGATACTTATGGATAAGATAGTTTTATGCAGAAAGAAAGATCTCACTAGTTAGATTTTAGACAGATAAACCAGCGGATACAGAAAATAAGTCCAGTTATGTTTAGGTATAAGGTTAAGGTTAGGGATAGGATAGCGCTAGGGTTAGGGATAAGGTTAGGGATAAGGATAGGGTTAGGGTTAGGGTTAAGGATAGGGATAGGGCTGTGTTAGGGATAGGGATAGGGTTAGGGTTAGGGATAGGCTTATGGGAAGGGTTTTCCTATTTGTTTTTGTCACCAGAAAATACAAAATGTGAAGCCTAGATAACATACTTACTACTAAACGAAGGATTTATCCACAGTAGTTATAAGATACTTAAGTTGGGAAGATTTAAAACCAGTCGAGTTTGTTACGGGTCGAGTTTAATACGGGTCGAGTTCGTCACGGGTCGAGTTCTCCAGTATTCAAGTAAACGGGGGGGGGAACTTCCCTACATTGTGTCAACCCCCAAATGTCTTCTTTTGATGGGTTCCGATTGACTGGGAATAAGAAAAATATACCATGCAGGTATATTACGGATATTGCTCGATTCAAACAAATTTCCTAAAAATTTGACACCCTGAAAAGAATCAGTGATAAATTTCCTGATACCAATCCAACTAAACATGAAAAAGCTTGACTCATTTATGCTGAGACCTTTGACATTATGAAGTGGTTTTTGTACCTTTTTGTAGTTTACGGAATAGGTTATGCTTGGTCTGAGAGCGTCCTCGAGGTGTCGCCACTGGACAGCGTCCAGGTCACGTGGTCCATGCCCTCCTGCACCAATCACAGCATAGAAGTGCTGGAGATGGACTCCATCGGCGGGCCCCAAAAACAAAATGGCCGACGATCCACTGCAGGCCCACAGAAAACTGGTGAGTTTTTTTTGTTTTGTTTTTTTATTCAGATAAATCAATCGAGCTCTCTATTCATCACACATGAGATGATGATGAGATTTCTCAATAAGAAAATATTTAGGTAATGATGAATTAACTATATTTCTAACTTATCCTTTCGAGTCATATACAGTAGACTCCCGTTAAGTGGACACCCCGCGTAAACAAGCTATTTGGGACACCTCGTGGCTGGTATTAGCTTTAAGTGTGGCGTCCACCAACTACGGCAAGGCTACGGCAAGCGCTGACAAGAAAGTCCAAATCGGCGCCTTGTCGCAGCCTTGTCGTGAGAAGGGCGGCTCTGTGACAGCGTTGTCAGGGCGTGTCGTAGACTTCGCTGGATGCCGTAAAAAAGGCGTCCATGGTACCGGCACACTATGACAGTGATATTGAGGGAACCACAACACTCCAAGACAAGAGTCCAGTTGTGGCAAAAAATCGAACATGTTCGCTTTGTCGTAACCTTGTTGGAAGGCCCCCGACAGGCCTTCGACAGGCTTCCAGTCGCAACCTGTTGGGAACTAGGGTCCACCAACCACAACAAGGCTACGACAAGGCTTCTATTTGTAGACTTGTCGTGGACCTTGTCGGAAAGCTATTGTTGTTGCCTTGTCGTGGTTGTTGGACGCCCGCCTTTAGTAAGTAATAAAGTTACCCACGGGACCAGAATCCCATCCGGAAGGAAAATTGTAAAAACTACTATCGAAACATATGGGTTGGGGAGGGGGTAGGTTGTTGTGTTTTGTGTGTGTGTGTTTTTTTTTACAGATTTGTTATTGCCAAGTCTTCTCCATCTGAAATATCATTTTTCAGGCTCGTTTGAGATTTCCTCGTTGCCAGTGGGCACCTACCACTTCTGCTCTAATGACCTGACGGATGCTGAGGGTGGCGTGTTCACTATGTGTTTTACGGTAAAGGCCCAGTACCCACGACCAAGCAATGATGTGGACCTGCGGCTGTTCTACAACGGTGTTGAGCCGGAATACCTCTATGAAAGTAAGGGTCTATGTCACACTGTCATCCATCGTATACAAAGACCTCATTAAAAATGTATGAGGACTCAGTAAACCATTATCCATTGTTTATTATTCATCGTATACAAAGACCTCATTGAAAATGTATGGGGACTCAGTAAACCACGACCCATTGTTTATTATCCATCGTATACAAAGACCTCATTGAAAATGTATGGGGACTCAGTAAACCATTATCCATTGTTTGTTATCCATCGTATACAAAGACCTCATTGAAAATGTATGGGGACTCAGTAAACCACAAGCCATTGTTTATTATCCATCGTATACAAAGACCTCACTGAAAATGTATGGGGAGTCAGTAAACCATTATCCATTGTTTATTATCCATCGTATACAAAGACCTCATTGAAAATGTATGGGGACTCAGTAAACCATTATCCATTGTTTATTATCCATCGTATACAAAGACCTCATTGAAAATATATGGGGACTCAGTAAACCATGATCCATTGTTTATCATCCATCGTATACAAAGACCTCATTGAAAATGTATGGGGACTCAGTAAACCATAATCCATTGTTTATCATCCATCGTATACAAAGACCTCATTGAAAATGTATGGGGACTCAGTAAACCATAATCCATTGTTTATTATCCATCGTATACAAAGACCTCATTGAAAATGTATGGGGACTCAGTAAACCATTATCCATTCTTTACTCTCCATGGTATGCAAAGACTCCATTGAAAATGTATGGGGACTCAGTAAACCATGGCCCATTATAGAAAACCTGTCAGATAACATAACTGTGGTATATAGATTCAAATTTGTGGTATACGGCCTCAAAGCCATGGTATACAGGAAAGTAGTTCCTTTGTACTATAGAGCAAAGAAATAGTCCCTATTGTGATACCCTTTGATATGGCAATTAAAGGGTTTGATTTATTCAAAAAGATGGATAATAAATGCAACAAACGATGGTTATGTGAACAGGCAGCTCTGTAAAGCACTCGCGGTTGACGTTGTAATACATTCACTAACATTAAAAACGCAAAATTGAAAATGAGAAGTTTTGTATGAAGGTCAGTAAATGTACATAGGAATGTGTTGGGGTAGAGAGTATGTCACGTACAGTAGCCTAATCTTATCGACTAGCTAACCCAGTGACAAGAAAAGAGAATTCAGAATATCTTCTATGCTAAATGAAAAAGACAGATAACCATACACAGATATGTATTAATAACATATATTATAACAAAGTATACAGTTTCATAACAATTCTCATCAACATACAAAATCATCTACACTTCTGTAGTGTTCATATAATATAAGTCATCTTGGTCAAAGCAGTACTCACAGTCTATTGCTTTTAGTTATTGTTCAGTGTCTCCTTGACTTGTGGATATAGATGATCCAAGTAGTGGTAGCAGTCATCAGTGTCTTTTCCTCCAGTGCTGGGGTGGTAGAAGATCATGGAGAAGCCCAATCCTCAGTAAAGACCTCTGTAGCATAGAGTCCTATGGTGTTTCAAGCCTGACACTGCAGTGGTGGTAAAGCTGAGCAGCCTGGAGATGTTGACGCCACGGTGTCTGGGTTCCAAGTGAAGCTGTGAGTGCAAATCTGCCTCCTTATATACCCTATGGGGGGGTCAGTCCAAACGAAGACAGGGGATGGTTCCAATGCTGGGGGTGGCAGTCCAAACGGTTAGGCCTTAACCTCTATCTGGAGCGAGGACCTGTTAGGAAGCACCCTGTGATATTCTTAATACATACATCACAAGTAATATAGGTCTCAGATACATTAATTATCATTACCTATATCATGAAGTTCAGAGAGGTTGGGCTAGAATTTAGATTCATTTCTTTTTGCCAGCAATAAATATGAATAGCTTTTTGCAACGGAAGTCCCTTGACTGGTGAAGAATTGCCAATAAATAAGATTAATTGTGAACCTAAAATTTTAATGATTATTTTCAGAGTCAAACACCACAGCACCTCCTCCAATCTGCGCATGCCCTGACTTACCGGAACCGGAACCTGCTTCAGGGGATGACGTCATTGACGCACCCAGTAAGTGAACCCAGTCAGTCTCTTGTCGTTTTATAGCGACGATTTCAAATCGTCGCTGCCAGTTGCAAGGTAAATTCATCATTGAAACCATATACACGATTCAAAATCATATGTATAAAAAAAAATGGTGCGGGTAAAATCACAAAAAAGACAGACACAGTTGTTTTTATTAAAAGTTGTTGTTGTATTGACCAAGTTGGTGTCAAGATTATTAACCCTTTAAAGATGGGGGTCTGTGGTAGAGCCTTGTTGGTTGGGGCGGGTACTTTGGATTGGCATAACTCCAGGGGAGAGGTCAAATTGTGTCCAAACCCAAATTCCATTATTTGATCACGTGATATGACACATCATTCTTATTTATATTATTTGTTTTACCAAATAATATCGAATACTATATCATAGGTATATTCTCTGAAAGTCTCAGATATATTGATCAATTATTTCTTCATAAAACAATGAAATGGTAAATATTACTAAATTTCATAAGCAATGCCTCAAGACATTATCCGGTCTCCGCAGGGGAATGCCTCAAGGCATTATCCGGTCTATGCTGGGGAATGCCTCAAGGCATTATCCGCCCTGAAAGGGTTAATCAAAGATCACAAAGTGTCGCACAAGTTCAGAATGCTTCATCAGGATTCTTTTTACAGCGACGATCATAATCGTCGCTGCCAGTTGCAAGGTAAATTCACCTTTCAAATCATAAACATGATTCAAAATCATATGTATCAAAAAGAATTTTTTCAAAACCGAAATAAAACCTCATATATATGGGTTCTCCTCAGCGATCCTTGAAATCAGCCGATACAGAATGATAAGGTATTGTTAGCCAGTGGTGCAAGCACTGTCTATAAATAGGTCTGACGTGGAGGTAGAAAAAGCTATTGGTAGCCAGTGGCGCAAGCACTATCTATAAATAGGTCTGAAGTGGAGGTAAAAAAAGCTATTGTTAGCCAGTGGTGCAGCTGCTATCGAGACAGCACTATCTATAAATAGGTCTTAAGAACCCTCTTATATTTACACTTCCCGTCCCTCCCTCCCTACCTGTGTAGGTAGGAGTGGGTTGGTGGGTGTGGATGGGTGTGGGATAGTGAGTGTCAATGTTGGTGTTGGTGGGTGTTGGGGGCTGATGGGTGTGAATGTTGTTGGTGGTGGGTGTTGTTGTTGACGGGTGTGAATGTTGGTGTTGGTGGGTGTTGGGGGCTGATGGGTGTGAATGTTGGTGTTGGTGGGTGTTGGGGCTGATGGGTGTGAATGTTGGTGTTGGTGGGTGTTGTTGCTGATGGGTTTGACTGTTGGTGTTGGTGGGTGTTGGGGCTGATGGGTGTGAATGTTGTTGTTGGTGGGTGTAGGTGTTATTGTTGGTGGGTGTTGTTGTTGACGGGTGTGAATGTTGGTGTTGGTGGGTGTTGGCGGCTGATGGGTGTGAATGTTGGTGTTGGTGGGTGTTGGGGCTGATGAGTGTGAATGTTGTTGTTAGTGGGTGTGGGGGCTGATGGGTGTGAATGTTGGTGTTGGTGGGTGTTGGGGGCTGCTGGGTGTGAATGTTGGTGTTGGTGGGTGTTAGGTCTGATGGGTGTGAATGTTGGTGTTGGTGGGTGTTAAGGCTGATGGGTGTGAATGTTGTTAGTAGGTGTTGGGGTTGATGGGTGTGAATGTTGGTGTTGGTGGGTGTTGGGGGCTGCTGGGTGTGAATGTTGGTGTTGGTGGGTGTTAGGTCTGATGGGTGTGAATGTTGGTGTTGGTGGGTGTGGGGGCTGATGGGTGTGAATGTTGGTGTTGGTGGGTGTTGGGGCTGATGGGTGTGAATGTTGGTGTTGGTGGGTGTAGGTGTTATTGTTGGTGGGTGTGTGGATGGATGTGGGATAGTGAGTGTCAATGTTGTTGGTGGGTGTTGGGGCTTGTAGTTGACACTACGTAATAATCCTCGCTATCGCTCAGAGTTTTACGACGCGTCAACTACGCGGAGAATACAGCCACGTTATATAGGATATCTGCACATCGTAAGTCATTAGATAAGTTGTTAGCAGACCATGATATGTTATGACTTCAAGAAACAAGTCCTGTTAATAATGTTCATATTTATTATTATTATGTTATTTTTACTCTGTACTCTACACTCTTCTCCTCAGCCTACATCATGGATCCCAAGCCTCGTGTTGGGTTTATGGAGGATCCGCCACCGATTGATCCCTTTGAGCTGCCTACAGTAAACCCTGAAGGTGAGGACTCTAAGAGGGTGGTTGTGGCCCCTAAGGTTCGAGGTCAACACTCGACTACAGAGCCATCCCAAGGCGCTAGAAAATATTATGTAAGGAGGTCAGGGTGAAGGTTGTGGTTTGCTGCGAATGCAGTCATTGGCTACTCGGTCTACTGTATTCCTTATATGGAATTAAGGTAATGGGACAACTCCATGGTGCTAAAGCCGGGCCCCCACCTACCACGATGGTCTACGACATACTCCCCGATGTCTACGATCTGAAATACCCAAATCGTGGCCTATCGGAAGGTCCCAGAATCGTAGACCTATGTCGTGATCCAATCGGTGAATTATACTCGACAACCACGATATCTTCCAATAGACTACGATACCCTATGACAGGCTACGAACATGTTGGATTTTATCGGGACCTCTACGATTGGCGTTTTCAATCGCAGCCTATCTTACAAAAGTCTTACAACAGTCTTACAACAGTCTTGCAACAGTCCTGTATCAGCCCTACAACAATCTCATACCAGCCTTACCACAGTATTACAACGTCAATTTAACCAAGTATTTATCACGTACAGCCACAGTAACCCTGTTTCTGTTTATTGTTATATGATACAAAGACACTGACCGTGTTTTCTTGATGTGACACAGAATGTACAGTGAACAGGTCGAGGAGCTCCAAGGTGACCTTCCCTGACAGCGGAGACGTGTACCCTGCCGACATTGACTGCTTCTTCACCATCAACGGCACGGAAGACACGGTGAGATACCAGCCTGAGGGCCTCTCACATTATTCAACTCTAAGGCCGTAACAAACTTTATCCTACCCCTAATAAAAAACGCCATAGGCTTAACATGGGATTTTTTTATGTCACGGGTAGTGACATCAAGTGTTGTTCATGCCACTACTTTCTGATACTGAAAAAAATATGGAAACGGGGTAGGATAAAATCTAGACGCCACTCGTTTGAGTTTGAGCTTATTTATGTCACTCATTTTGCTGGCTCCGTAATGTCACTCGTCTTCGACTCGTGAAATTATGGAGCCAACAAAATGTGTGGCATAAATAAACTCAGACTCAAACTCGTGACGTCTCTTGATAGTACGATTTCGGAACATGAACGTTCCTTTCACGGCAACAAAAGAACAATCGTAAGCTCAGGCGAGGCCTAGAAAATGAGACGGTCAGCGTTGCACCCCCCTCCAGAACTTTTCCTAAGATTTCCAAATCCCCCCCGCCATGGTGATGTACCTTTGTTGCAGTCTAATGTTCCGAAATCGGGAGCGATGAATTAAGGAACATGTTCCTTCCTGTTGTCAGCGACAATAGAGTTTAATAAATACCCCCCGTGGTGCCTACCGATTTTGGCCCATAATTAGTCGCTGGGTGAGCAGAAATCCCCCTGCCACACACAGACTGAGTCCCGCTCACCGATTTAGCTCCTATATACTAAGATTTATTACCTATTCCTTTATCGGTGGCCTCAAATCTCTGAGAAAATCGGAAGTCAGTCGTCCAGTGTGAACACCCCCATCTATAAATCCTGCTGTGATGGTTGATGCCAAGCGCAAATTTCGCCTGAGACAAGTTAAAATCCCCTTCCGATTTAGGTAATTAATTGGTGGGAATGAAATCGTACAGTGTGTTTCCCACTTAAGTCCAATGCACATCTACTGATTCGGGGTTGAACCATTAGTTCCTAAATCGTATAGTTGTCATTAAACTTGTCGCAGGCAAATTACGTAAGCTGTGTCGCCCACCGTACAGAAAAAAGAGTGAACAGTAAACACGCTTTATCATCCACCTTATACAAAGTGTCCATAATAAACCTACAGATCGTTCACTGTTTACATTTTGCCACATAAAGATCGTTCAATATTTACCTTTCGACACAGATCGTTCATTGTTTCCTTCTTGACACAGATCTTACACTGTTTACCCTTTGACACACACAGATCGTTCGCTGTTCACTTTTTGACACACACAGATCGTTCACTGTTCATTTCTCGCCAAATAAGGATTGTTCCCTGTTCACAGTTTTACCACATACGGATCAGTCACTATTTATCTTTCAGCATCAACAGATTGTTTACTTTTCACTTTTTGACACATTCACATCTTTCACTGTTCACTTTTCACCAAATACAGATCGTTCACCGTTTACTTGTTGCCACATACAGATCGTTCACTGTTCACTTTCCCCCAAATACAGATCGTACACCATTTACTATTTGCCACATTAAGATTGTTCACTGTTCACTTTTTGGCACATACAGATCACTTTCCCCCAAATTAAGATCGTTCGCTGTTTACTTTTTGCCACATATAGATCGTTCACTGTTCACTTTTCCCCAATTACAGATCGTTAACTGTTCACTTTTCCCCAAATAAAGATTGTTCGCTGTTCACTTTTTGCCACATGTAGATCGTTTGCTGTTCACTTTTTGCCACATGTAGATCGTTCACTGTTTACTATTTGCCACATGCAGATCGTTCGCTGTTTACTGTTTGCCACATGTAGATCGTTCACTGTCTACTTTTTGCCACTCACAGAAGCTCTTCGTGTGCTTTGAGATGTTTTCGCTGGAGAACAGCGATTGGTGTCAGAAAGGCGACTACCTGCAGCTCCACGACGGTCTAGATGAAACGGCGCCTCCCATTGGTCGATTCTGCGGAAACGCCGTGCCCTTTGAAGTGGTGGCGACTTCCGGTCACGTGTACGGATACTTTCACAGTGACGGGACCCTGCAGGAGGCAGGCTTTAGTCTCGTCTTCCAGGTCAACCAGTCGAGTAAGTATTTTAGTCTAATCTACAAGGTCAACCAGTCCAGTAAGTATTTTAGTCTAATCTACAAGGTCAACCAGTCCAGTAAGTATTTTAGTCTAATCTACAAGGTCAACCAGTCCAGTAAGTATTTTAGTCTAATCTACAAGGTCAACCAGTCCAGTAAGTATTTTAGTCTAATCTACAAGGTCAACCAGTCCAGTAAGTATTTTAGTCTAATCTACAAGGTCAACCAGTCCAGTAAGTATTTTAGTCTAATCTACAAGGTCAACCAGTCCAGTAAGTATTTTAGTGTAATCTACAAGGTCAACCAGTCCAGTAAGTATTTTAGTCTAATCTACAAGGTCAACCAGTCCAGTAAGTATTTTAGTCTAATCTACAAGGTCAACCAGTCCAGTAAGTATTTTAGTGTAATCTACAAGGTCAACCAGTCCAGTAAGTATTTTAGTCTAATCTACAAGGTCAACCAGTCCAGTAAGTATTTTAGTCTAATCTACAAGGTCAACCAGTCCAGTAAGTATTTTAGTGTAATCTACAAGGTCAACCAGTCCAGTAAGTATTTTAGTCTAATCTACAAGGTCAACCAGTCCAGTAAGTATTTTAGTCTAATCTACAAGGTCAACTAGTCCAGTAAGTATTTTAGTCTAATCTACAAGGTCAACCAGTCCAGTAAGTATTTTAGTCTAATCTACAAGGTCAACCAGTCCAGTAAGTATTTTAGTCTAATCTACAAGGTCAACCAGTCCAGGAAGTATTTTAGTCTAATCTACAAGGTCAACAAGTCCAGTAAGTATTTTAGTCTAATCTACAAGGTCAACCAGTCCAGTAAGTATTTTAGTCTAAACTACAAGGTCAACCAGTCCAGTAGGTATCTTAGTATAATCTACAAGGTCAACCAGTCCAGTAGGTATCTTAGTTTATTATATACCCGTGCACGAAACTGACGCCTATACTGTATATAAGTATTATTTAGATATTATATGTATGTGCACGAAATTCAGTGTACGGGCACCGGGTGCGCGAAACAGGAAGCAGTTAACTTGTTCCCGATCGTATATTTCACATACGAACCAGCGAAAAAATATGTATGGCATCGTTGAAGTATCGACTGTAAATATACATAATTAAAACCTGTGAATGTGGTTCATAAATACATAATAGATATGAAACATCGAAATATGAGGTTAAAAATATAAATAAAATAGGCTTGCCATAGTGCCAGACACGGTTGACACAGTCAGCTCACAATATGAAAACAAACCGTTGACGTCACAAACTTAGCGACAACGGGAGACACTGCACCGCTCTGGCTTGTTGTCCATAACAATGCGCTGGTTATAGGCAGATCTCAAACTTTCTCGTTAAAGAACAGTCGGCAACAAGTTATATACGACTCACTCGCCCAGCATATGCTTTGCCCTTAGCCTTAATAGAATAAGACAAAGAATGTGTATGGAGATCGACAAGTTGATGATGTCACAAACTCCAGGCACAAGAGCGACGTTGTTGTGAAAACCACGATTCGAGTACACGATGCTGTGCCCAACTACTTTGATAATGGCGATTAGGTAAATATTTAACTAATTCTAACGATTTGAGGGTATATAATAAATAGAATACAGTCTAGGCTACGATTGACGTCGTTTTGTACTTGGTCCTAGCTCCAGATGTACGTCCTTTGCTCTACGAGCTCAGGACGTACATCTGGAGCTAGGACCGCGTACAAAACGACGTCCACGTAGCCTAAGCCAGTATTCTCTAAATAATCTACAAGGTCAACCAGTCCTATAAGTATTTTAGTCTAATCTACAAGGTCAACCAGTCCTATAAGTATTTTAGTCTAATCTACAAGGTCAACCAGTCCAGTAAGTAGTATATAGACAACTAGGAGTAAAAGGTATGCCCCTCATTGATGAATGAACATGCAATTATTAATGAATAACAATTGACAGGTTGGGTTACATTCAGTTTATGGATCGTTTTCTGTAACCCACTTGTACCCAGTCAACTTGCCATTTCTTCCACTGCCTGAGTTTAGGATTCAAACATATCAAGAATCAGGTATTTCGTCTTTGAGTGATTGGGCATGGTCAGTTGGGTATGCTTATAAAACACCAAGACACTGGCACCCTACTCCTTTGCCAGTAGCACAATGAGTAACATGCAGATAGTGAAGGGATAGTTTTCCGGCAGCACGCTGTGTGTATACATGTATGACCACTCTAACCTCTAGATAATGTATATATTGTGTGCAAGCATGCTCTAATAAATGATGGTTTTGTGGACAGGCGGCCGTAAACCACGAGTGGTTGACGCGTAGTAATACACGAACGCTTGCGAGTGTATCACGACGTCAACCTCGAGTGGTTGGTTGGGGGGGTTGGTGTGAATAGTGTATCACCAAGTCACGAGCCCAAAGAACAGCCCAGTTGTCTCTAAATTTTAGTGTGTCCACTAGGTCAACCACTGTGAGTAGTATAGGGAAACTGGGCCCTGTTTTTCAGTCACGACATAATCAGCCAACGATACACTAAGACATCTGTGCGATTGGAAGACAATTTGCAAGACACAAAATGGCGGGTGTACTCTTCTATCAAGGTCGCCGCATAAATTAGCAGAGGCGTGTTCTGATGGTCTTTGATAGACACTGGCCACCAGAGCAGACGTTTGCTATGACGAAATAAATAACACAACTGAGAAACACAAATAACAGCGGAACGTTGTGGCCGATTTTCTTTATATTTTGTACGATTATAGGTTATATATATCCCTTATGTTAAAGTTTCACTGCTTAATTCCTACGGGAAGTGAAGTTGCGCATTAGGTACGACATGTCCATAGATGTCTCAGGTCTAAGACACTTTGTAAGACATTTTTTAACCACATGACCCTCCAAGTGTTGTCACTATAGCACACCTGGCTGCAGCCTAAGTGCCGTTGAGCGACAATCGCTGGCCGATCCACAAAGATGTCTTCTCTATAGTACACTGACAGCTGTAAGATGTCTTACATATAGGATGTTTTTACTGGAAAACAGGGCCCTGGTTCTGGGTTTCACAACTCGGGAGTTTCATGGTTGAACTCTCGGGAAAATTGTCACTTGGCCTAACACAGGTATCCCCTAGAAATTCTGTTACCCAGAAATTGGGTATCTCTATCTAGTCTAACTAATTGAGCCTGATAAAGAATCACCAATTACCAGTAGCATACAAGATTTGAAAATCTGTTTCAGTCAAAAAAAACTTCCTCTCTGCGTTTGTGGAGGAAAAAGAAAGTAGTATAGAAAAATGAGCCAATAGAACAGGCAAGTTGGTATGAGCAATGTATCACCAAGTCACAAGCTGGTAGAACAGACAAGTTGGTGTAAGTACTATACACCTGTGCCTTAAAATACTCCAAATACCAACCTCTGCTGTCCAAGTGGTAGTTGAGCCGTACCACCATACTGTGCCGGTATGGCGCCATACCACCATACTTTGAAAACTCAATCTCGTAAAACAGTAAATAAATCATAAATAATCAATATCTGAACACAAAAAGTAGACAGAAAATTAATAAATAATTTTATGAGACTAATATTTGGAAAGAAAATAACTTTCTAAGAGTTTGAATTTTATTTACGAAATTGTGGCCATGAATATTATAGTACACATTCATAGCAGAAAGTGACTTCCGCCCGCCCAGGCGACTTTGTTTATCACTTCGACATCGCCATATTTTAGTGAGTTTTTAAGTATTTAAGGTATTTAGAGACCTTGTTACTATCGGTAAAATTTTCACATTCGCTCTGCCAGCTCATGCGATAATTTTACCGATAGTAACGCGGTACGATAAGCCGTTCCAATTGGGTTAACTAGTTTCCCTTAAGTATTTTATGACCAAGTCACAAACCCAAAGAACAGGCCAGTTGTCTCTAAATTTCAGTGTGTCCACCAGGTGAACCACTGTGAGTAGTATAGGGAAACTGGTTCTGGGTTTAACAACTTTCCTCTCCGCTTTTGTGGAAGAAAATTAGAGTAGTATAGAAAAATGAGCCGATAGAACAGGCAAGTTGGTATGAGCAATGTATCATGAGCTGGTAGAACAGGCAAGTTGATCTCTGACTTTCAGTGCATTCACAAACCTTTTACATTTGTTTCAAATGCATTTCATTACTAAGAGTAAACGTGGTTACTGAGGCCTAAGGGATGGCCGTTACCATAACATATGTCCCGACGCCAGAGGCAGAGGGATATATTTTGGTCCTCGAAAAGGATATATTTTAGTCCTTAAACGGCCGTTCCTACGGCTTAGCAACGTTTTCTTACTATTACATACTCAAACATCATGAAAAAACCTCATTTATGTACTTCCGAAATCCACTACAGGTACAGTGCACCCGAACATTCACTACGGGCATAGTGCGCCCGAACATTATTAATACTGCACCCACACTAGCGGGTTGTATTTCATAGACATTCGGCCATAGGTATATAGGAACAGAGGGAAACTATATTCCGGTGAGAGAAAGTCAAAGTTACGAGGTGAGAAAAAAAAACTCTGCCCATGTCCTTGGCTATGGGCAGTACTTTTTCCAAGCTGAATGGGGTAACTTTGACTTTCTATTCCCAGAAATTTGATTCCTTATTCCTATATACCGTCTAAAATAGTTTAATAATTTATGAGTAACTTGACACTCTATGTTTTCTCCCCACTGTGCTTTTCATATGAGTTTTTTAAGAGATGATCTGATTGATCTAAACGTCAACCCTTGGGAGCAAAAGTCAACCTTGGGTAGTAAACGTCAGCCTTGGGTAGCTAACATTATTCCACCCCCCGTAGTGTCGTGTAACCATAGAGTGTTCGGCCATAGGTATATAGAAATAGTTGTTTGTGTGGCGATGTCTAGTTAATATCATTTCTACTCGTTCAAATAAATCAAATCATAAATAAAAGATTTAAATAGAAAAGGAGACCAACATTACTGAGACTGATTCCCGGTGTGTGCTTACTGCTGCAGCTTGTTGCCAGCCGGCGACACTCAAAGCAACCAGCGGGTGGCTAGCGTCTCCGGATGTGCTCCTCAGCCAATCAGACGGCACCGGGCCCTTCCCAGAATCCCTGCGCGACCCCGAGCACCTAGCGGAGAATTTCTGGAGCACGAGCTTCGTCGACCTCCCTTTCCCTTCCAACGAGGCGGAGCGAGAGACCGTCCTCAGTCCATACCTCGACTCACCGCGGGTGCGTTGGAGCCGCCATTTTGAATCCTACATCTCTGATGTCAACGCTGGTTCCTGGCAGTGTGATAGGATCGTCACGCCGCTGGACGGGTACCAGCAGCTGTCTCAGCTCGATGGTCTCAAGTTAAAGATCGCCAATGATTACTTCCGCCAGCGGAAGTTCACCTTCGTGGACGCCGGAGGGACGCAGCCTGGGGCCGTGGCGCCACCTAGCGGGTGTGAGGTGGAGATCGCGACCTCGGCGCACGTCACCCTGCACGTGGACCATCTGATGTTTGACGGCGGGGACGGATGCCCTGACAACAAACTCCAGGTCAGTCTCTCCATTACCTAATTCTTTTATTATCCACCTAATATTATCCACCTAATACAAAGTGTCCATAGAAAACACATGGGGAGTTTGTATGGACATACTCGGAGCATACAGATATATCCACCTAATACAAAGTGTCTGTAGAAAACACATAGGGAGTTTGCATGGACATACCCGGCGCATACGGATATGTTGTATGCTCCGGGTGGCGCATACGGAAAGTAGGGCGTACGGAAAAATAGTGCATAACTTAAATGAACTGATATTTACATGCCACTTGCCCAGAAAAGGTGGATAGTAAATACAATATAGACTGGTTTCAGATAAAAGCGGCTGTATGCTCCTTGGATATGCTCGGACATTACTACCCGTCAACTCCGAGGAGCATACGGCCGCTTGTATCTGAAACTAGTCAATATTGTGTATTTATCCTACCCTAATAAAAAACGCCATATGTTAAACATTGATTCAGTGTATTTGACGGAGCCTTGAATAAAGTGTTATTTATGCACCGAGGTGAATAAAAAATCATACCATGGGGTAGGATAAATACGAAACCGAACTCAAGTTAGCCTTCTCAATGTTTATACCACTCTGGTCAGGCTAATCAGGGACGAGATAACGAAAGTAGATCTGGCAGCTTTGATAATTACTAACATGGATAATTACAAATATTCTCTGCATATCGGTGAGATGGGGTAGGATAAATACGAAACTAAACTTGAGTTAGCCTCGCGTAGTAATACACAACCTGCCCATCGTAGCAAAACTACTTTATTTTAGGTATTAATCTTAAGGATGTCTAAGAGGACAGACACAGGGGGAGACAAGACATACTTGTATAAGAAAATATTTTTAAAAATAAAAAAATAAAGAAAAAAGAAAAAAAAGGGGGGAGGGCGACCTACTCAGATTACATCCGTTTCAATCTTTAAATTTCTTACTACCAGAGTTCTGTTCAACTGGTCAGTGTACGTGGAACATTTTTTTAATGTCTTTATTTATACTGTAAGTTATTAACATAACAATATTAGAAATCTCATATTCTGGTATTTATTAAAGGTGTACAACTTAACTGACATGATGGCAGGGCTACCAGAGATCTCTTACACTGGCCGGTATACGTGATATATAACAACATTAAAAACCTCATACTCCTATATTTATTAAAGGTGTACAACTCCACTGACATGATGGCAGGGCTACCAGAGATCTCTTACACTCGCCGGTATAAATGATATATAACAACATTAAAAACCTCATACTTCTGTTCTACTGACCAGTATACGTGATATATAACAACATTAAAAACCTCATACTCCGGTATTTATTAAAGGTGTACAACTCAACTGACATGATGGCAGGGCTACCAGAGATCTCTTACACTCGCCGGTATAAATGATATATAACAACATTAAAAACCTCATACTTCTGTTCTACTGACCAGTATACGTGATATATAACAACATTAAAAACCTCATACTCCGGTATTTATTCAAGGTGTACAACTCAACTGACATGCTGGCAGAGTTCTGCTCCACGGGCCGCTACGTGCTACCTACAGGATATGATAATATCACATTAAAGTGGAACCTCACTCAGAGTATGGACACCGTCAGCTACCTCTTCTTCTACACAAGTAAGTAACCTAATTACTATATACCCATGCTGTACATACTGTAAATATGCACCGTTTGCTATTTACCCATGCCGTATATACTGTAAATATACACCGTTTACTATATACCCATGCCGTATATACTGTAAATATACACCCTTTACTATATACGCATGCCATATATATACTGTAAATATGCACTGTTTTGCCATATAATGTAAAGATATTGTACGGACCATTGGTCTGTACAGGAAAATATGGACTACCTTCCCATACATAGGCATTAGGCCCGATTAGGGCAGGTCCAATACTCTGTGGTGTAGGCTCTATGGTAAAGGTCGTTATTTGCTGATATTCTATTTGTCAGATTTATCAGATGTTTCATTCTGTATTTGATCAGTTATTTCAGAGTGTGGGTGTGTGGGTGCATTTCTTAGACGGTGTGTGGTTTGGGGTTTACCCGGTCAAAGTGCAATACCTGAATTGGGAAATGTACATAGATGGGAGAGTGTATATAGATTGGAGAGTGTAAATAGATTGGAGAGTGTATATAGATTTAAATCCTTTTTGAGAATAGAACACCTGATAAGTGAAACATAACTAGAAAATTCATAATAATATTGTGATTAACCCTGTATAGCCATTGGTTACCAACCACATTAAATAAAGTTATTTTGTCGAATCTGCTTGGAGTTTCTCCCCCACATAGAGACTGACATAACCAGAAATATGTATGAAGAGTGACATGCTACGAGAGTGAGAATGTAGGTTTATACTTAGAATTTCTTTTTCTTTATAATTCATGTCTAGCAAAGCCGGAAAGAAAATGGCATATAGTAGTTTTCTGATCTCTTTATCTTGAGGGCAGCTTATGAGACCTAGAAAATGGCAGACCTTGTTACCTACCATATCTAAAAACCTATGATTCTGGTCGGATTCGCTTGGAGTTTCTCCCGCACATAGAACCAGGCCTAACCAGACCATTGCAGGGAGAATGAGGTTCACGAGATTGAGAATCTCATGGAGAGAAAAACTAAACCCTGCTCCTCATTTCTGTACTTCTCTACTCAGATGTGCTTGTTATTGTCTTATGATATATTTCTAGTCATGCCGAAAACAGAATTTGCACTGCACGAAAATCATTATTTTACATATGGATGCGCCCGGCGTATATAAGTAGGTATTTTGCGTATACAAGGTCGTCCAATTCCCCATGTGTATACACCTCGCCTGTAGGCGTATATATAAGCATCCAGTGAAGAGGGCTTCACTGAGAGTGGGCGGGGGGAGGTGGGGGAGGGGGGTGGCAGGAGGTCTTCCTCTGAGGACACCTGTACTTCTACCAACACAAACGGGTGGGAGGCGGTGGGGGGAGAGGATATTTCCTCTCATATACGCCGGGTGTGAAATACAGCCAAGACGCGTCCGTATATAAGGCCTGGGCATATATATATACATACATATGAAAACAAGTCAATATTCAGCCAATACATGCACTTCCGCGATGGTGTATATAAATAGTGGTTTTCGTGCAGTGTTGATTCTGTGCTTTTCTCATCTCTTTATCTTTAGAGAGTTTAAACCTTTCGCTGTTGTCAATCCATACAGTTCTGATTGCCAATGATGAGCTCAAGCACCTGTGTCATACGAAATGACAACCACGAGTGGGGGGTGGGGGTAGGGTAGGAAAGGAGGGAGGAGAGTAGGGTAGCCAAATACAAAATCACTTGTAAGGCCCAATTAAATGATAAAACAAAATCAGAATAAAGTTCATTATATCCTTCTCTGACTGTCCCATGAATCAAAGACTTGTCCAGTAGGAACAGAACCTCCTGTATATGTCCCCCCAGTCGCTCCCTGTAAGGCCTGGCGTCCAGCTACTACGATAGAAATTTAGACCTACCGATATGGCTCCGATACAAAAAGTCAATATCGGAGACATATCGGGAAGGTGCAAAATCGTAGACATATGTCTAGACATGCCAATCCACCACGCATCGTATGGGGTAGTTATTGGTGTTAAATCGCAGAAACGTGGTCAACTGCCCCAATATTAGGTGACCTTCCGACACGAATTTGATTTTTTATCAGGAGGTGCATAGTAGACCATATCGGAGCCATATCGTAGTAGGTGGACGCCGGGCCTAACAGGTTAAGAAATTCTTCGTTTTATATTTCAGCAGAGGCACCTCTTACGCAACTTCCGTTTCCGGCTGGCACCACCCCCGGTACCGTGTGTGACGTCACAGATGCAGGTAATATGTACTTCACTCGTTCACCATTTTTGTATGGAGAGATATTTAAAATGGGTAATTAAAATATATCTATCGTTAGGTTTTTGATGGTGGTATAACAGAGGAGATATGATTTTTTTTTTAGATTCATCGTCTTTTAGGCATATCCTACAATTCACGGTGGCGCCACCTGGTGGTTTATAAATGTTGTCAATTAACAGTCAAAACTGGTTTCTTGTGATTCATTCTAATACTAAATGAGTAAATTTTATGTTTTTCCAGTTTATCAAATTCTAATATTACCCTAGGTACTATAGGGTAATTTACATTTGTTTGATTTACTTAGGAAATGTACTGAAACATATGGTTTTCTTCAATTCATTCATAAACACGGACAGTGACCTATAGTTTTTAAAACCTTAATCTGTGAATGTTACCTACACATCTACTATGATCTGTGAAAGTTTGAGGAAAATGACACGAGTTCTACTATGTGAAAAGTAACTTCTTAGGATTCGAATACATTCTTTTATAAAATTGTCATAATATTGAGCTCTAAAACAAAAAATAAGATGGTGACCCGCACATTTTAGGTTAGATATGAGTTCTAAAATACATAGAGATCATCATATTCACATTTCAGGAAAATGACATGGGTTTTAATTGTCAAGCCAAATTGTCCAATATTCCTTTAACATTTACAAATTCAGGATGAATGTTGAAAATCTTTAGAATGATGTTCATGGAAAATTGAAGATATATGTTCTTTAAAGTGTGCGTGAATTGAATAAAATCAACAGTTTTGTTGTATCTATCCTGTCAGGGTTTATAGCATGTTTCACTCTCCACTCGTCATTGTAGCATGCGGGGACTGTAAGGATGACGTCACCAGGACAGCCACAAGCCTCACCATGTTACCAAGCAGCGGCATGTACCCGGCGAACAAAGACTGTGTTTGGAGCATTGCCCCTAGCAGTGCACAGGTTAGTCCACTATTATGAAGAGACGTCACGAGTTTGAGTCTGAGTTTATTTATGTCACGCATTTTGTTGGCTCCGTAATTTCACGAGTCGAAGACGAGTGACATTACGAAGCCAGCAAAATGCGTGACATGAATAAACTCAGACTCAAACGAGTAGTGTCTAGATTTTATCCTACCCCATTTCCACATTTTTTTAGCATCAGAAAGTAATGACATAAACAACACTTTATGTCACACCTGTTCCTCACTATGCTCAGCTAACGCTTCGCGTAGTAATACACGACCTTCCCATCTTGGCATAAACACTGACAAGGCTAACTCTCGTTCAGTTTCTACTAATAAAAGCTATTTCGGCTTTCTTACACCAAAGTCCTCTTCCCTTGCCACAGGTCATAAATCTGGTATTCAACTCATTTAATTGATAAATTCTGATTTACCAATCTGTTCATCCTCTTGGTCGCCTCGCATCCTGGTGGTGCAGACCAGACATGAAAGCATAACTAAAGCCACCGGGTTGGGGAGTCAGCTCGGTGATAAAGAGCACTGGACTTGTAATCCCATGGTTGTTGGATTTTGTTGATTCGAGTCCCACTGCAGCTACTATTCTTTGTCACACCAGCATTGGTAGATTTACTGCTATATCAAAGGCCAGTCCTTCTCATACCATGTCTATGTGGTGTTGTGTACAGCCACCTATCTCCTTCACCCCCAGAAGTGGTAGATTTACTGCTATATCAAAGGCCAGTCCTTCTCATACCATGTCTATGTGGTGTAGAAAGTAAAAGAACTCTCACCTTGATAAAAATTTAGGGGTGGGATTTCTACCATTCATCTCATAGATTTGGTCAAATCCCAAAAAAGTCTAATTGAGCAAATTAGACAATAAACTACCCAAACAAACAACAAACAAACAAAGTCCTCTTCCCTTGCCAAGGGTCATATGTCTGTTGTATAACTCTTATTTGATATAAGCTACTCCTGCTTTCTGACACCAACCACCTTCTCCATTGGCACAGGAGTTATATCTGTTGTTTTATTATCCATCGTATACAAACTCCCATTGAAAATGTATAGGGACCCGGTAAACCAGACCCGTTATATAAAACCTGTCAGATAACATAACGGTGGTATACCGATTCAAACCTGTGGTATACTACCTCAAAACCATGGTATACGGGAAAAATAGTCCCTTTTGATATTGAGCAAAGAAATAGTTCCTAATGTTATACCCGTTAATATGGCAATTGCTGGGTTTAATTTATTCAAAAAGATGGATAATAAATGCAGCAAACGATGATTTTATGGACAGGCAGCTTTGTAAACCACTCTCGGTTGACCTCGTAATACACTTGCCAGCGCTCCTGTATTACTACGTGTCAACCTCTCGTGGTTTACGGCCGCCTGTCCACAAAACCATCAATTGTTGTCTATATATTATTATTTAATAGAAGCTACTCCTGCTTTCTGACACCCGATATCTTCTCCATTACCACAGGAGTAGTGTCAGTTGTTATATTCTTATTTAATAGAAGCTACTCCTGCTTTCTGACACCCAACATCTTCTCCCTTACCACAGGAGTTATGTCAGTTGTTATATTCTTATCTAATAGAAGCTACTCCTGCTTTCTGACACCCCCCAACTTCTCCCTTACCACAGCAGTTATGTCTGTTGTTATATTCTTATTTGACAGAAGCTACTCCTGCTTTCTGACTCCCGACATCTTCTTTTCGCCACAGGAGTTGTGTCTGGTGTTATATTCTTATTTAATACAAGCTACTCCTGCTTTCTGACACCCCCCAACTTCTCCCTTACCACAGGAGTTATGTCAGTTTTTATATTCTTATTTAATAGAAGCTACTCCTGCTTTCTGACTCCCGACATCTTCTTTTCGCCACAGGAGTTGTGTTTGGTGTTCAACGTCCTCCAGTTACAGAAGGTGGACAGGTCCTGCGTGGGGGACTATATCGAGGTGCACAGCGGGCCGGACACCAGCGCACCTCTCGTGCTGCGCGCATGCGGACACGCACCTAACGGCATTCTGCACATGCGCACGACAGCGGGCATGGCCATCCGGTTCCGGTCTGACGGGCAGCAGTTCTCTGACGGCGCGGGATTCAAGGTCACCTGGAGTCAAGGTTGTCCAGGTTAGTGTCATGTGCACCCCTCTCATAAGATTTCACACTCTCTAAGTCGTATTCTGTACAAGGTTTTCACTATGCTCTATGGGAGAAGAATTCTTAATGAACTAGGCTTAGAGCCTTGACAATCCACTGGCACACAGTATTCCCCCTAGAAGGCATCATTGAGATTATAGGAATCTTTGGGTTGTATTGATGTACGTGTTTAGCAAGGAAGGCAGGCCAGTGGATTCTCAAGGTTCTAAGCTTAGTTTGTTAAGAATTCTTCTCCATAGAGCCTAGTGAGAGTACAGAATACAACTTAGAGAGAGTGAGATCTTATGAGCGGGGTGCACTGTCCTCTGTGATTATCCACCATGTACAAAGTTGTTGTTGGGTAAAACTCAATAGTCCCGTGAACCTCAATATCTCACCTTGGTTGGCTAGAGGGGACCATTTTGATAAAAGTTAGTTCCTAGGTCCCCCTGAGTAGGTGGGGGAAGACTCTGAAATAACATGTGTTTGAAAATTGACCCTGAGGACAGCGCTGACGGCCAAAAACCACCCCCTCTCACAAGATCTCACAGTCGTTATTCTATTTATTACCCACCTACAGGATTAATAACATGTCTATTGCCTAAAAAGTACATATAGTTCCGGATTACGCCACAGTGCCACAGCACTGTCAAGCATGGTGGTAATTCAGTGTATACTTACGTCTGTTATATCGTTCGCTATTTTTCTGGGTTTTTATATGCAAAACTTTTTATGACAGGGATTTCTGATGGTAAATAAGATTATTGCGACTGATTATAACAAATTAATATTGAATGAACAGTAAATAAATTGACTTTTAGGTACATTATGAATTGACCTCATTTTGACAGGGACTAATTTTTCCGGAATCCCTGCAGGACATGTCAGAATCTCCAGGTAGCTAATTCCAGGTGCCCTATACATTTCCTATGGAGACTCTGCAATAGGTGGGTAATAAAATATTGTGTATTTGCAGTGTCTGATGTCACCATGAAAAGCTCTGAAGGTTACGTGTCAAGTCCCTCCTTCCTCGACTGGATTCGTCTTGACATGTCCGACAACGACAGACCGGTAGAAGACACAGAATTTGACCCTGTTGTCGTCCCGGAATCCTTCAGGACGTACCAGGTCATTCCACAATCCTTCACCATCTTTTTTTATATATATTCCTATATACCCATTATTGAACTAACTAGAGTTACATACCGCTGCTGGGGGGTGCATTAAAAATAAGTTATGTGTCGAGGTTGACGTTTTCGTCCCGCTCTCATGTTTTCGTCCAGCTCTGACGTTTTCGTCCCGCTCTGATCACGTGATACAATACAGCAGCGGGACGAAACAATAGCTGTTGTGGTTACTCGATAAGGGTGGCCATTTTCGTAGGAAGTGTTTCAGGGAAAGAATTAAGCATTTTTATCGATATTTAATGGTATATAGGAATAGGGAAACCAAGTACCGGTAAGCAAAAGTCAAAGTTATGAGGTAAGGCTTGGAAAAATTACTGCCCAAGGCGTCAGCCGCGGGCAGTAATTTTTCCAAGCCTTACCGAGAACTTTTGCTCACCGAAACATAGTTTCCCTCTATTCTTTATTTAACCCCTAAGGTGTATTCAGCCGGTCTGATTTTTACCATTACAGCGGAAGAACAGGGATAAATCAGTTTAAATACATAGAGTTGCTGCCACATCAGAACATACACTTCGTATGTAATTATATAGAACGTCCTGACTATGCTGTACAAGCTACAAAACGAGATGGCAATTTACGGTTTATAATACGGAACGAGGCGTTTACGTCGAGTTCTGTACAAATCGTAAATTGTTATCGAGTTTTGTGGCTTCTACCAGCATGGTAGGTCGTTCTATATTTACTATATACTCAAAATTGATATGATTCATTTATCTAATTTAGCCTAACAATTGATATTTTAGTCAACGCGTATGGGGAAGTGTTCCGTATTTTCCCGTACGGAACAGTGTTCCATACGGTATTTTTATGTTATATGTCGAAACAGTGCATATTTACAGTATATACTGCATGGGTATATAGTAAATATTGATAACATTTTACCCTAAGTGAATTGAGGCAGAGAACAACTATCTTTGATCAATAGCTTAGCTATTGAAGTAGTTTTTGGTAACAATTCGAGGTTGAAACGTAGTAGTACACTCCATATTGCTCGTGTATTACTGCGCGTCAACCTCTCGTGGTTTACGGCCGTTTATTGTCTCTATCGCGTCGGAAGGTCACCTAATATCGGGGCAGTTGACCACGTTTCTGCGATTAGACACCGATAGAAAACCCATACAATGCGTGGTGGATTGGCATGTCTAGACATATGTTTACGATGTTGCACCTTCCCGATATATCTCCAAGATTTGCTTTTTGTATCGGTGCCATATCGGTAGGTCGAAATTTCTATCGTAGTAGGTGGACGCCAGGCCTTACTGAGTCCCCATACATTTTCAATGGGGGCTTTGTAAACGATGGATAATAAATAGACAATAATCGATGGTTTTGTAGATAGGCGGTCATTAACCACGAGAGGTTGACGCGTAGTAATACACGAGCGCTAGCGGTTTACAGAGCCATCTCTCCACAAAATCATCGTTTGTTGCATTTATTATCCATCCTTTCGAATAAATCAAACCCAGTAATTTAGGCCGTACACCACAGGTTTAAATCTGTATACCACAGTTACAGTATCTGGCAAGATTTATACAATGGGTCGTGGTTTACTAAGTCCCCATACATTTTCAATGGGGGCTTTGTATACGATGGATAATAATACTTGGTCCTAGTTGTCTCTATATTTGTTGGTGGGTTGTCTGTGCCAGCTGTTTGACGAACTGACGCTGGTGGCGGCGGCCGACCCCACACGGCAGTGGGACTCCCCCGTCGACTCTTCTCGCGACATCTCACGAGATGTACGGGTCACGTGGGACATCGAGGGGTCAGCTGGGTTCTCCATCACCTACAGGATCTTGTTCCTGATGTTCGGGGAGGAGACTGACTGCATGGAGAACAGACTGGAGGTGAGAGTCACCTTGTTTGTCCAAACTTACCATGGTTACCAGGACTGATCAAACACTCTCCTAGCAGATATTCTACGCTCTACTTCCTGCGGCCGCTTGTATCTCTGCACCGACCTGCCTGTTTGGGACAAAATCTGTCCCATCCGCCAGTTTTTCAAATATCCTAAATCCTTAGCGCTTTCAGCAGTATTTTAGGTTCTACATGTATATAAAGATACAGATATTACATGATAAATGATTTACACTAGTTTCTGTAACTTAATAGTTAAAATCATACATACTATAAGGGATTACTTTCTTCAGTGGAAAGCACTATGTGTGTTGCAGGGTTTTGTTTGTCAACATAACACATGTGCTCACTCGAAGGGGCAGTCTTATCAAGTGTGGATTCTTATCATAAAGTGGTTAAAATCTTAAGAAGAAGCAACTGGATTGTCTGTGAAGCTCCTTTAACAATCCCCATATTTCCCAACTCAAGATATAGATGTTGTTTGACTTTTATAACATTTGACAGTGGCCTTGTTTTGAATCTGAAATGTTAGCTGGTCCCTTCTGTCTTTAGTAGATACCCGGGGTACCAGCGTATGACGTCAGTGGGTCGGGGCAGAGGTTAGTAAGCGCTAGCGCCGCAAAAGATCTGCTAGGAGAGTGCTGATCAAAGACAAATGCTGGTAGTTCGGTGATTTCTAAATTCTATTGATTTTTGCAAATAACTCAGGATAATATAAATCCCATTTATCAGCAATTAGAAAATGCAAAAACAAATGGCATGTCACTGTGCTAACTTTTATGGGAAGGTCATTTGAAAACTTAAGTGCTTAACTATTGGTGTCTATGGGAAACTGCAATATTTTGACTTTGTGACTAAATGACATTGATTTTCTATTGCTATCTTCAAATTATTCTGGATTATGATAGTTGGGAACATGTACAAATGAGAAATGTTAAAAAATACTATGTCAACATGCTAATTTCTATGGGAAGGTCATCTGAAGAAGGTAAGAGCTTATCTATTGGTGTCTATGGGAAACTGCTAAATTTTCCTGAAACCAGATGGCAGCACCAGTGTAAACACAGGGGGCAATGCGATACCTACCCGCATTTGTCTTTAAGTCTGTGAACATCATTGACAGGACTTTTTTGTATATATATAGCAGCGTTTATAACATAAAGTATCATATTATTTACAGTATTTTATTACAGAATCCTCCTTGATCTGGGCATTCATTATCAGTGTATCAGAAGATCCTAAACCTGCTTTAGTTGATAATTATCCTTCAATATCAGATTGGCAGGTCATGGCTGCATTTTTTTTCTTTTTGGAGGGTCAGTCAGGCCTTTTTTTCTTTTTTTATACATGATTGTGATACAATTCTTTTCACCTGGTCACATTACTGTGTTGATTGAAGTTTTCCTGCAAAGATTTATTTCTTGAAGTGATAAGATATCATGGATTGCTAACAATTTAATAAATGACTTACGATGTGCCGATATCCTATGAGTGGCAACCAATATAATAGGAAAAGATCGGTAGAATACTCCAGGTATACTCGCATACGTTCGTATATTACTACGCGTCAACTCCTCGGAGCATACGGCCGCTTGTATCTGAAACCAGTCAATATTGTGTATGTATTAAGAGTATGTACCATATATACAATGTATTCAGGGCCTTTTATCCTATAACTATGGCCCTCCGCCTCTGGTAGTCGAGCCATGGTTATAAGACAAAATACCTCAACTGACAATCACTAGTGGATTACTAACTACGTTTTCTCTTAATACACTACTGATACACAGTTCACCCCGTATCCCTGACAGGGCTAGAGACTAGATTCCCTTCCTCATCTTTAAAGTCCACCTTAATCTATAGGGCACGGAGTGACTGCTAGTTCTGCCATCATCCGCCAGGAAAATGTAAGATAGCTCCACTGTAGTCAGGGGGCAACCACTGTTATCAGTTGTTATAATCTATAGATTATAGCTTTGAGCTGCATCTGAAAACCTCTGATAATCTGAGAGATGTGTGGGGTTTTTTTTAGTTTTTTTTATTCAGTAAACATATTTTGCGACTACATTATTCACCGTAACATAGGGCGAACTTCCATAATGGGGTCGGAACAAAAAAGACATTACAGAACAATACTTGAACATTGCATAACAATACAGGACAAGCACATGTCTTACTTTAAGATAAAACTCTTTTCAATTGTTCTTTTGAACTATGTTGGATACAGTTTGAACTTTAAATTTTCCACCAATTTCTTGTTATATGGTTGAGTCTCTATTTCAAGGACGTTTGTCTTAATTTTGAGACTGAGAAGTTTTAGTCAATATCCGCTAGGTTTACTCTACTGGGTAAGATTTCCTTTACCTTATGCTTGAAATTATCTCCTCTTGGGAGATGTTGTATATCACTAGGGAGTTTGTTCCAATAGTCGTTTCCTCTGTTTAAAGGTGATTGCCTAAATTTCTCAAGTTTGATTTTTGGAAGTTTTAGTTTAATTTTTGAATCTGCTCTTGTTCGTCTATCTATATATCTCAACAATACATTTGATATCAAATCAGTACCTTAAAAATCAATGTTTCTATGATTTTGCTGCTGCCTCGATCGAACACCCTAGTCTACTCGTCGCGCATGCTCAGTCATGCTCGATGAAAAGAAAGATAATATTGAGACGAGGCTTAAATTCCTCCATGACAAACCCCAAAAATATATCTTATAAAATCCATTGATAATTGGTCCTGCCACATGGTGTTTTAGATGGCGTCGAGGAGCAAGATGGCCACTTCCATAGCACAATAGCTAAGTGCTCTATAAAAGAACACTCTGGCGAAGTGTGATCTGAAAAGTAAGATGCCTGGATCAACCAGGCAGCATACCTTGTTATTCCAACAGGATATGCAAATTTGAGTAAAGTAAACCAAAGTAAGTCTGATTGAACAAATTGGACGTTAAACTACCCAAACAAACTAACAAACAAGAATGTGTTCCAGATTTGGACCTGTATTTATAAGAACACTGTTGTGAATTATGATCTGATTACGTTTCAGATTTGGACCTGTATAAGAACACTGTGGTGAATTATGATCTGATTACGTTTCAGATTTGGACCTGTATAAGAACACTGTGGTGAATTATGATCTGATTACGTTTCAGATTTGGACCTCGTCAGATGGTGCGACTTTCACTTTGTCCAAGACGTTTTGTGAGAGTATGGAGAGCGGGGCCTGGACAGACACTGGAGAACGATACGTGCGGGTCATCGTCAACATGACGTCAACTGTCAATGACATGAACTACCTGTTGTACTACGAACAGGTCGCAGGTAAAGTCCAATACACATCTACCGATTTCAGAACATTGATGTACGTTTGTTGGCAACAAAGGAACGGTTCTTTGTCTCAGGCGAGGCATCCTAACAGACTCCGCCCTAGTCAGTAGGTAAGAGTCAGCCAAAGATTAGTGAACCTCCCCCCCTTGAGATGTCTTTTTGTTGCTGACAAGCTGTCCTAAATCGCTCACCCAACGTTTACCAACATGTTGATAGATCCAGTCGGTGACAACGTAATATTGGAAATACATATGATATTAGTATATTTTTTATCCTACTTCTTGCCTCCTCGCTGTTCCATCAAGGATGCAGGTTTATCCTACCCCTAATAAAAAACGCCATAGGCTTAACATGGGATTTGTTTATGTCACTGGGTGTGACATAAAGTGTTGTTTATGCCACTACTTTCTAATACTGAAAAAATGAAGGAACGGGGTAGGATAAAATCTAGACGCCACTCGGTTGAGTTTGAGTTTACTTATGTCACTCATTTTGTTGGCTCCATAATGTCACTCGTTATGGAGCAAACAAAATGCGTGGCATAAATAAACTCAGACTCAAACTCGTGACGTCTCTTTATTTATCTGCTACTTGTTATTGGTTTGACACCAGACATCCCGACCTGCGAGACGCCTGTTCCACCAGCACCAGACCGAGTCGGTCACGTGACGATGAGATCAGCCTCCGATGTGTGCGGCCCGTGGACGCTGACCGCTCCTTCCGGTCACGTGATCATGTTCGCGTCGGACGGGGAGCTAACAAGAGGCAGGCAGGACTGTGCCGACGACATATGCAAAGTATGTTCCCTTATTTCCCTATAGTTACTATGAGGGTGGTTGTGGCCCATTAGATTGTAGGTCAACTTTCGACTGAAGAGCCGTCCCAAGGCGCGAGAAAATATCATGTAAGGAGGTCAGGGTCTAGGTCGGGGTTTGCTGCGAATGCAGTCATTGGCTACTTGGTCTACTTTATTCCTTATATGGACTTAGTGTAATGGGAGAACTTCATGCTTCATGCTGTCAGCAGAGGAAACCTATGAAAGTTTAGGGTCTGAACTCTTATCCCATCAAGTCTGAATTGTGTAATAATTAAAAAGGTCCTTTGTTTATAAACATATTTAAGATTGTCCTTCGTTTTTGTCATAGATTTAAAATTGTCCTTTGATTTGTCAGATATCTAAGATTGTCCTTTGTTTTAGCATAAATTCAAGAGTATCCTTTGTTTGGTAACAGACTTACGATTTTTCTTTATATTTGTCACATACCTGAGATTTCCTTTGTTTTAACACAGATTTGCGATTGTCATTTTGTTCAAACTGATTTAAAATTAGTCATTGTTTTGATACTGATTTAAGATTGTCCTTATTTTTCCACAGATTTACGATTGTCCCTTGTTTTGTCACAGTTCTAAGATTGTCCTCTGTTTTGTTACAGATTTAAAATTGTCCTTTGTTTTGACACAGATCTAAGATTTTTCTTTTTTTTTCACAGATTTAAAATTGTCCTTCGTTTGTCACAGATCTAAGATTCTCCTCTGTTTTGTCACAGACTAAAATTGTCCTCTGTTTTGCCACAGATTTAAAATTGTCCTTTGGTTTGACACAGATCTAAGATTTTTCTTTGTTTTTTTCACAGATTTAAAATTGTCCTTTGTTTGTCACAGATCTAAGATTCTCCTCTGTTTTGTCACAGACTAAAATTGTCCTTTGTTTGTCACAGATTTAAAATTGTCCTTTGTTTTTGTCACAGATTTAAAATTGTCCTTTGTTTTGTCACAGATTTAAGATTTGCCTTTGTTTTGTCACAGATCTATGATGGTACTGCAGTTGTGCCACTGGCAGAGCTGGGAGAGTTTGTGTTGGGCAGGTTGAATGAGCCGATCATCAGCTCTGGTATTGAGGCTACAGTAGAGTGCACGGTGAACAATGCCTTCACTCCCAGCCTCACCATCTTCTACACAGCCGTGCCGAGTGAGTATACGCTGTGATATTCTCCAGTATTCTGTATTACCTTACCATCTACACAGCTGTGCCGAGTGAGTATACGCTGTGATATTCCCCGGTATTCTGTATTACCTTACCATCTACACAGCTGTGCCGAGTGAGTATACGCTGTGATATTCTCCAGTATTCTATAATTACTCACAATCTTCTATACAACCGTGCCGAGTAAGTATACGCTGTGATATTCTCCAGTATTCTGTATTACCTTACCATCTACACAGCTGTGCCGAGTAAGTATACGCTGTGATATTCTCCAGTATTCTGTATTACCTTACCATCTACACAGCCGTGCCGAGTGAGTATACGCTGTGATATTCTCCAGTATTCTGTAATAACTCACAATCTTCTATACAGCCGTGCCGAGTAAGTATACGCTGTGATATTCTCCAGTATTCTGTAATAACTCACCATCTACACAGCTGTGCTGAGTGAGTATACGCTGTGATATTCTCCAGTATTCTATAATTACTCACAATCTTCTATACAGCCGTGCCGAGTAAGTATACGCTGTGATATTCTCCAGTATTCTGTAATAACTCACCATCTACACAGCCGTGCTGAGTGAGTATACGCTGTGATATTCTCCAGTATTCTGTAATGACTCTCACTATTCTATACAGCCGTGCCGAGTAAGTATACGCTGTGATATTCTCCAGTATTCTGTATTACCTTACCATCTACACAGCTGTGCCGAGTAAGTATACGCTGTGATATTCTCCAGTATTCTGTATTACCTTACCATCTACACAGCCGTGCCGAGTGAGTATACGCTGTGATATTCTCCAGTATTTGAGGAAAACTATTTTCCAGTGAGAGAAAGTCAAAATTATATTTTTTTTTTAATTTTTTTTTTAAATTTCGATATTTAGACTACATGAACTTCAGCATCAGAGCTGGTTTTAGTGTTCGTGCAGTATTGCATGAGTACATACATATGTTTCACAGACATTCTTTGTGATGTTGGGATTTGGCATTTAAATACCAGTATCAGTCACTTTGAACAAAGTCCAATTGTGGGCAGTAAGTTCTTGAAGCGTATAATACATTGAGACAAAAGTCCAATACTAGCAGAGAGTTCATATAATGCGTGTTCATTAGAACAGCTAGTACCGGTAGTAAACATGGTAAGGCTTGGAAAAATTACTGCCCAAGGCCTTGGCCGAAGAAAGTCATTTCTATAGCCTAACAAAGTAATTTTGACTCTCTCTCTCTCCGGAAACTTGGTTTTCCTATTCCTATATACCCTTGAATGTAGATAAGTAACAATAAATAGCATTATTTGCTTACCCCCCATCAAACGCGAAGCCAGATCCAACCTGATCAAGTAACTTGACAGTCTATGTTTCTCCCCACTGCGCTTTTCATATGAATTTTGTAAGAGATGATCTGATTGGGCAAAACGTCAAACTTGGGTAGTAAATGTCAGCTTTGGATAGTAAACGTCAGCCTTGGGTAATAAACGTAAGTTATTGCATTCCCCGTAGAGTGGTATAACTATAGTGTTCGGCCATAGGTATATAGGAATCTGTAATCTTGCTATCATCTACACTGTAAGTATACGCTGTGACAATCTCTTTCTAATAATAGTTTACTATCGTAAAACTGGATGAGTTTTGATATTGGCTCCCGTATTCGACGACTGGAGTTTGGCTTAGTGATTTCACGAGGCGGAGCCGAGTGAAATCCGGAGCCAAAACTCCAGGAATACGGGAGCTAATATCAAAGCGAATAAGGTTTTGATTTTATCCTACCTCCCACTGAATGTAAAAATTATTAAATCAAACTCTAACAAGTAAGCATTCCAGGGTAAGGCTGCAATGTAGTAGCCTCTCCCATCTTGCTTGTCATCGAGGGCCCCACGAAACTGCTGGAACTACTTTCACAGATGCTGGGGTGCTGCTCTATGATTAGTCCATATTTTACTCACGTGATTAAAATACAGTAATACACTAGTGGGTTACGAAACTCTGTGTCCAGTTCATAGTTGAATACGGATTCACAATGTTAACCCTATGGGCTTTTATATTAGGGGTAGGATAATAAAACATACTCACCTTGTTGGGACGTCTTTTTCCCGTTTACCCATAACATGACATAAAGCTGATCTACAGGGTCTTTTAAATTATGCCAACGAAAGTACACGGTACAAGGAGAACAGGGACCTGTTTCAAAGTGAGAGCTAACAATGGCACTTGAAGCGTCGCTGTCGAGGTGGAGGGGCCACTCGCTATTGGGTATTGGTAGCGGTTTTGCTGCCACTTTGATTCAAAGTGCCGCTCGCTGTTGCAGCCTCTCGCTTTGAAATGTGATGTGCCACTGGCGAGACTTCACTCGACTTTTGAAACAGCTCCCTGGTACAAAGGTTATCGTTTATTGATTTTCAACCTCATTCCCTAAGACAGTGCTAGCTGATGGAAGGTCGTCCAGAGACCTGTTTCACTAGTTGCGTGACATGTCTAGGTGGTGTCTAGATGGTGTGTCCGATTTCATAAGAACTAGACATTAGACTTTGTTTTGTCTATTCTTGCTTGCACTGTTGGTGCCGCGTTTCATGTCTGTCTAAAACTTTTGACACAAAAATAGTGAAACAGGTCCTTGAAGTGTAGATTTGTCTAAATTGATATGTCTTTTCCTAAGCGCAGCTAGTTGTGTTGTCACGAGACTAGACAACCCCAATGTCTGTATGGTGTCACAGACATGTCACGAAACTAGTGAAACAGGTCCCAGAAGTGCTGAATAAAGTTGGTTTACATCATCCCTGGGTCTCATTGGCGTCCAGAAAAGGATTTTCATGAATGAGCCTAAATGTATTTTTAGTTAGCAGCAATTTAAATGTAGACTGAGGTGTCTTGTACATTATCTTACCCCTGGTACAAGTTGTGCCATTGAATAAACGTTGAAAAAAAATATGCCATGCTCACCTACGTAAAGTTACAATACTACTTTATGATCTTGGCGGAGTATCCACAAAATGACATCATATGCGACTAGCGAATCACGGACTAGGAACTAGTCGAACTATTTCCTGTCATTAGACCTCACCGACTTACGGCTGATACTTTGATGACATTTTAATGTCTGTGGATGGTGTGAGATGAAAACAGAACCGTTTTCGAATCATACTTTTAACCACCACGCCACTCGTTTGGATGGTCGATTCTCAAACCAGTTCTGCTTAATTATCCTACCCCTGATAAAAACGCCAATGTTTAACATTGACTCAGTGTATTTGACGGAGCGTTGAATAAAGTGTTATTTATGCACCTAGGTGAATAAAAGAAATGGACCAATCAGGGACGAGATAACAAAAGTAGATCCGGCAGGATTGATGAATATGGCCATCCTCCGATGAGTGTCAACACGCTACTAACATGGATAATTACAAAATTTTCTCTGTATATCGGTGAGATGGGGTAGGATAAATATGAAACCAAACTCTAGTTAGCCTTCTCAATGTTTATACCACTCTGGTCAGGTCTGCTACTTACTATACGCCTTGTGAAGTAATACACAACCTGCCCATAGTGGCATAAACATTGACAAGGCTAACTCTTGTTTGGTTTCTACTAAGTATTTATCCATGTATATATTTTTAGTTACCAGCACTTTAGACGCAGACTGGGGTGTCTTCTGGTCGCCGGGATACTTGTTGGGAACGTTTCCGAGTTTCCCGACCGCAGCACAGATCTTCACCTACAACATCCCGGGAACGGCCTACGGAAGCACTTTGATCTTCCCCAACACCATCTCGCCACCGTACGGATTCACCACAAATACGCCATGCATTGACACTGACTACATACTAGAGGTCAGTCCCTTAACAACTTCTTAATCATTTTTAGTAAAAGTGATGCTTTCTAGTTACTTCTTAGCCATTTTAGTATAATTGATACTTATATAGAACGTCCTGAAATGCCGAGTTCCGTACAAACCGTAAATTATCATCGAGTTCTGTGACTTGTACAAGCATGGTTGGACGTTATATATTTACTATATACCCGAAATTTAAAAAAAATCATCAATTAACAACCGATATGTTAATAAACATGTATGGCATAGTGATCAGTATTTTAGTGTACGGACCAGTGGTCCGTACAGTATTTTTACGTCATATGCCGAAACGGTGCGTATTTACAGTATATACGGCATGGGTATATAGTAATTTTGTTGACTCATACTGCATAGTGTGACGTATGGTTACTGTTGACTCATACTGCATAGTGTGACGTATGGTTATTGTTGACTCATACGGCATAGTGTGACGTATGGTTATTGTTGACAGGTGGAGACTACGAGTGTCTTACTGATGTCTGCGTATTGTAAGTTCCTCATACGGCATAGTGTGACGTATGGTTATTGTTGACAGGTGGAGACTACGAGTTTCTTATTGATGTCTGCGTATTGTGGGTTCCTCATACGGCATAGTGTGACGTATGGTTATCGTTGACAGGTGGAGACTACGAGTGTCTTATTGATGTCTGCGTATTGTAAGTTCCTCATACGGCATAGTGTGACGTATGGTTATTGTTGACAGGTGGAGACTACGAGTGTCTTATTGATGTCTGCGTATTGTAAGTTCCTCATACGGCATAGTGTGACGTATGGTTATTGTTGACAGGTGGAGACTACGAGTGTCTTGCTGACGTCTACATGTGGAGACCCACACCCCACTCAACCAATCACAGCACCCGCTAATACTGACCTCACGGTGAAGCTGACACTGGGCCTTCAGCCTGGCAGCGGGCCGGGCTTCCAGGGGCTCTTCTTCACACACACCGCAGGTAAGTCAAGGTCACCACTCTCAAGGTCATCTCACTGACCTACATCTGACACAGATCGCTCCTAGAACTATGCAGTATGGTTTTAAGTTAGAAGAAGCCAAATGGTGTTTTCTTAATTGTAGTATGCAGTATTCTAAAATTTGTTTTGGTTTTATTTATCCATTTGTTCTTTTCTTTTAAAATCGATTTATGAACTCAGGGCCCCGTTGCTCCTGTTTTTGTGGTATCGCTAGCCATAATCGGATCGCAATTTTATTTCTACGATTACTTTAACGATCCGACTGAAAAAGCGTTGCTCCTGTAATATCAGATCGTATCCCTATATTCCCGCGGTATCGCTATTTTTTACGATGCGATGGCGATAAAACAATTCGGGGGCACATATTGAATGAGACAGGGGAAAATTAATTAGTTCTTTAATTAAATATAGAGGGCATCACAGTTAAAACTGATCTGATACCTGGTGGTGTGGATCGCTATTTCCTATAGGTGGAAGAACAAGTGGCGGGGGTTGGTGGTGCCACCATGGATCGTTATTTGAAATATCAGATAAGGCTGTATTTAACCCACAGCGATACGATCCGCAGTGCTGTGAAGGTCCGCGTAAAAAGTATCGCTAAATTTTACACGGCGATGCGCCTATGCGATTGCGACACAATCCGCAAAATTTCAGGAGCAACGTTTTGGCCCTCAGATCGCTATTCTGCGATCCGCAGCTCTGTCGTAATCCTGGTTGTTCTATATTAACTATATACCCGAAATTAGGAAAAATCATTGATTTCATTTTCTAAACAACTAATTTTTTGATAAACGTTAATAGAAGTGTTCCGTGTGTTTATGTTATATGGCGAAACGGTGTGTATTAAATTTACAGTATATACGGGATGGGTATATAGTAAATACGAATTTCTAATTCGCCTCTATTCCACTCGCCAATTTATATGGGTAGTCGACTTTGAGATAACCTTAAAGGGGATATACAGAAAATAGATAAAATGGATAGCTTTAAGATGAAGGTCAAAGAAATATTATATACATTTGTAGAAGACATGAAAACTGAATCAAATGTTATATGCTAAGGGGGGGGGGGGGCGTCCACCAACCACTATAAGGCTGCGACACGCGCCGACAAGAAAGTTCCTATCGGCGTCTTGTCACAGCCTTGTCGTGAGGAGGGGAACTGTCATGAGCCCTTGTTGCAGCCTGTCGGGAAGTGCACGCTCCACCTAAATATTCTATTGTAGACCCCTGCGACAACCTCCCGGCACGCCACGACACACCACGACAAGGCTCCAAAATCGAACATGTGCATTTTTGGCGTAACCTTGTCGGAAGGCCCCCGACAAGCCCCCGACAAGCTTCATGTCGCAGCCTGTCGTGGCCTTGTTGTAGCCACTTGTCGGGAACTAGGTTCCACCAACCACGACAAGGCTACGACAGGCCTTCCAATCGTAGAGCTGTCGTGGACCTTGTCGGTAACCCATTGTCGTAGCCTTGTCGTGGTTGGTGGACGCCCCCCTTAAGACTTGGCCATTGTGTGAATGTGAGAGTGAATGATTTGTCAATTGTCTTGTACTTGTATATATTGTACTATGTCTTTAATGCATGTGACATATACATGGAAGATCGCTTGGTAACGAGTGAATGCAATGTTTGTCGTTAAATAAACCTTGATAAAAAAATATATATATATTTATCAATGTTGAACATACAAGTTCTGGTATGCCTGTTGGTGTTGCAGCGGGCGGCGTGGTGGCGGATGGTGTCACCTTCTCCAGCCCCGTCTCGGTGACCAGGCCGTGCGCGTACTTCTGTATACCCTCCTCTCCCAGTGCCATCACACTCTCCTTCTCCGCCATGAGTATGGGGGACAATGGCAGTATAGAGGTGAGTGTGATACTGGTTTGTGTATTATATGAGTATGGGGGCCACCTGTGAGGATGGCAGTATAGAGGTGAGTGTGATACTGGTTAGTGTATTATATGAGTATGGGGGCTACCTGTGAGGATGGCAGTATAGAGGTGAGTGTGATACTGGTTTGTGTATTATATGAGTATGGGGGCTACCTGTGAGGATGGCAGTATAGAGGTGAGTGTGATACTGGTTTGCGTATTATATGAGTATGGGGGCCACCTGTGAGGATGGCAGTATAGAGGTGAGTGTGATACTGGTTTGTGTATTATATGAGTATGGGGGCCACCTGTCAGGATGGCAGTATAGAGGTGAGTGTGATACTGGTTCGTGTATTATATGAGTATGGGGGCCACCTGTGAGGATGGCAGTATAGAGGTGAGTGTGATACTGGTTTGTGTATTATATGAGTATGGGGGCTACCTGTGAGGATGGCAGTATAGAGGTGAGTGTGATACTGGTTAGTGTATTATATGAGTATGGGGGCTACCTGTGAGGATGGCAGTATAGAGGTGAGTGTGATACTGGTTTGTGTATTATATGAGTATGGGGGCCACCTGTGAGGATGGCAGTATAGAGGTGAGTGTGATACTGGTTAGTGTATTATATGAGTATGGGGGCCACATGTGAGGATGGCAGTATAGAGGTGAGTGTGATACTGGTTAGTGTATTATATGAGTATGGGGGCCACCTGTGAGGATGGCAGTATAGAGGTGAGTGTGATACTGGTTAGTGTATTATATGAGTATGGGGGCTACCTGTGAGGATGGCAGTATAGAGGTGAGTGTGATACTGGTTAGTGTATTATATGAGTATGGGGGCCACATGTGAGGATGGCAGTATAGAGGTGAGTGTGATACTGGTTAGTGTATTATATGAGTATGGGGGCTACCTGTGAGGATGGCAGTATAGAGGTGAGTGTGATACTGGTTCGTGTATTATATGAGTATGGGGGCCACCTGTCAGGATGACAGTATAGAGGTGAGTGTGATACTGGTTTGTGTATTATATGAGTATGGGCGCTACCTGTGAGGATGGCAGTATAGAGGTGAGTGTGATACTGGTTAGTGTATTATATGAGTATGGGGGCTACCTGTGAGGATGGCAGTATAGAGGTGAGTGTGATACTGGTTCGTGTATTATATGAGTATGGGGGCTACCTGTGAGGATGGCAGTATAGAGGTGAGTGTGATACTGGTTCGTGTATTATATGAGTATGGGGGCTACCTGTGAGGATGACAGTATAGAGGTGAGTGTGTGAGTAGTTGGTGCATATTATGAGCATGGGGACAACCCATGAGGAAGGCTATATAAATGTGAGTGTTGAGTACCTTGGGTGGTTTAAAGAACCACCTGTTCACATAACCATTGTTCGCTGCATTTCCTCTATCAGCATGGAGCTGTCCCATTACACTAAGTCCATATAAGGAATAGAGTAGACCCAGTAGCCAATGACTGCATTCACAGCAAACCCCGACCTTGACCCTGATCTCCTTACATGATATTTCTAGCGCCTTGGAACAGTTCTACGGTTGAGAGTTGACCTCAAATCTTAGGGGCCACAACCACCCTCCTATAGTGCAAATGGACTATTTTGCAGTACACAATGGATTTGAGGTCGTATACCGCAGCTTTGAATCTGTATACCATAGTTATGGTATCTGACCGGTTTTATACACTGGGTCGTGGTTTACTGAGTCCCCATACATTATCAATGGTGGCTTTGTATACGATGGATAATAGATGAGTATCAAGGACGACTTGTGAGGATGGCCTTAATGACATGGGTGTGTTACTGTCTAGTGTAGTGGGGGCGACTTGTGAGGATTGATTTGTTATTTGTGGTGAATATGTTGACAGTGACAACTGACTGGTCCATGTTTGTTGTTGCAGGTCTTCAAAGACCCTCTCTATTATCCAGACGGCACTCTCCACGGATCCGTAGCCAGGTATGAACAGTCTTTTTGTAGTCCTAAAGCCTGATGCCCATTTACCGATTCAGGGTTGAGCGATTAGTTTGCAAATCGTATAGGAGTAGGTCAACTTGTCGCAGGCAAATTATGTAACTCTTCGCTCGATCTGCGGACATTGAGGAGATGGGGTGGTGGATATTAGTCCTAAGCAAATCTGTCTAATAATCGGTGGCTCACCCTTTCCTAGTTGTCCTACATCTACCGACTATGGCCAACTCCGTTAGGATGCCTCGGCTGAGACAAATTACTGTCCGTTTGTCGCCGACAAAGGTACATGTATGTTCCGGAATCGGTAGATGGGCATTGGGCTTTACCTTTCTTTGTTCTGAACTACGGCACATGGGGATGAGCTCAACCAATAAAGGGGACTCTATCAATTCTATTTGCTTGTTTTGTTGTGGTTGTGCAACCAAATCAAATATGGAATTGTGAGAACAATGTCATTTGTCCAGACAGGGTTATGTGACCCTATGTAACTGTCATGTTTTGTTATTTCTAATTAAATATGTGTTAAATGTGTGATAATTATACAATTAAAAACACCTATACAGGTAAATAAATAAATCAAAGTCAGAAATTACAAAAGGTTATATCAACTACTTTTTTTGCTCTGTAGCACAAAGGGACTACTTTCCTGTCCACAATGCCCCCCATGACTGTACTTTACTGACTGTTCTTTGTAGTGATACATTACTGACCCCATGGACAGTGTATCTCTATGGACTGGAAGCGGCCTATAGATAAGAGTGTGAGGGTGGCGCCGATGTGTGCCGCACCTCGACCGCGGCGCCACGTAGTGGCCAAACATGTGAACTATACTCAGACTGTGGCCCCAAAGTGACAAAAAGTTTCACATTTTTTTAGACCACTTAAAATGAAGATAGAACCACAATTCAAAGTGTTCTACAAAGGCCTATATTAACTATAATGCACTGGGCATATATCAAGAGACTGAAACATTCCAAAGATTTTGTAATCAGGGGATGCTTTTCATAAATTTTTCAGTCTCGGACAGTGGCCTAGATTTGTACTGTGGCCCCAAAGTCACAGAAAGTTTCACATTTTTTTAGACCACATAGAATGAAGATAGAACCACAATTCAAAGTGTTCTAGAAAGGCCTATATTAACTTTAATGCACTGGGCATATATCAGGAGACTGAAACATTGAAAAGATTTTGTAATCAGGGGATGCTTTTCATGAATTTTTCAGTCTCGGACAGTGGCCTAGATTTGTACTGTGGCCCCAAAGTGACAAAAAGTTTCACATTTTTTTAGACCACTTAAAATGAAGATAGAACCACAATTCAAAGTGTTCTAGAAAGGCCTATTTTAACTTTAATGCACTGGGCATATATCAGGAGACTGAAACATTGAAAAGATTTTGAAATCAGGGGATGCTTTTCATGAATTTTTCAGTCTCGGACAGTGGCCTAGATTTGTACTGTCGCCCCAAAGTCACAGAAAGTTTCAAATTTTTTTAGACCACATAGAATGAAGATAGAACCACAATTCAAAGTGTTCTAGAAAGGCCTATATAAACTTTAATGCACTGGGCATATATCAGGAGACTGAAACATTGAAAAGATTTTGTAATCAGGGGATGCTTTTCATGAATTTTTCAGTCTCGGACAGTGGCCTAGATTTGTACTGTGGCCCCAAAGTGACAAAAAGTTTCACATTTTTTTAGACCACTTAAAATGAAGATAGAACCACAATTCAAAGTGTTCTACAAAGGCCTATATAAACTATAATGCACTGGGCATATATCAAGAGACTGAAACATTGAAAAGATTTTGTAATCAGGGGATGCATTTCATGAATTTTTCAGTCTCGGACAGTGGCCTAGATTTGTACTGTGGCCCCAAAGTCACAGAAAGTTTCACATTTTTTTAGACCACATAGAATGAAGATAGAACCACAATTCAAAGTGTTCTAGAAAGGCCTATATTAACTATAATGCACTGGGCATATATCAAGAGACTGGGGCGTTTTGAAAGTTTTCTAATCAGGGGATGCATTTCATAAATTGTTCAGACTCAGACAGTGTCCCAGATTTGTACTGTGGTCCCAAAGTCACAAAAAGTTTCACATTTTTTTAGACCACTTAGAATGAAGATAGAACCACAATTCAAAGTGTTCTAGAAAGGCCTATATTAACTTTAATGCACTGGGCATATATCAAGAGACTGGGGCGTTTTGAAAGTTTTCTAATCAGGGGATGCATTTCATAAATTTTTCAGTCTCAGACAGTGTCCCAGATTTGTACTGTGGTCCCAAAGTCACAAAAAGTTTCACATTTTTTTAGACCACTTAGAATGAAGATAGAACCACAATTCAAAGTGTTCTAGAAAGGCCTATATAAACTATAATGCAGTGGGCATATATCAAGAGACTGAAACATTCCAAAGATTTTGTAATCAGGGGATGCTTTTCATGAATTTTTCAGTTTCGGACAGTGGCCTAGATTTGTACTGTGGCACCAAAGTAACAAAAAGTTTCACATTTTTGTAGACCACTTAAAATGAAGATAGAACCACAATTCAAAGTGTTCTTGAAAGGCCTATATTAACTATAATGCACTGGGCATATATCAAGAGACTGGGGTGTTTTGACAATTTTCTTATCAGGGGATGCATTTCATAAATTTTTCAGTCTCAGAGAGTGTCCCAGATTTGTACTGTGGCACCAAAGTGACAAAAAGTTTCACATTTTTTTAGACCACTTAGAATGAAGATAGAACCACAATTCAAAGTGTTCTAGAAAGGCCTATATTAACTATAATGCACTGGGCATATATCAAGAGACTGAAACATTGAAAAGATTTTGTAATCAGGGGATGCTTTTCATGAATTTTTCAGTCTCGGACAGTGGCCTAGATTTGTACTGTGGCCCCAAAGTCACAGAAAGTTTCACATTTTTTTAGACCACATAGAATGAAGATAGAACCACAATTCAAAGTGTTCTAGAAAGGCCTATATTAACTATAATGCACTGGGCATATATCAAGAGACTGGGGCGTTTTGAAAGTTTTCTAATCAGGGGATGCATTTCATAAATTGTTCAGACTCAGACAGTGTCCCAGATTTGTACTGTGGTCCCAAAGTCACAAAAAGTTTCAAATTTCTTTAGACCACTTAGAATGAAGATAGAACCACAATTCAAAGTGTTCTAGAAAGGCCCATATTAACTATAATGCACTGGGCATATATCAAGAGACTGGGGCGTTTTGAAAGTTTTCTAATCAGGGGATGCATTTCATAAATTTTTCAGTCTCAGACAGTGTCCCAGATTTGTACTGTGGTCCCAAAGTCACAAAAAGTTTCACATTTTTTTAGACCACTTAGAATGAAGATAGAACCACAATTCAAAGTGTTCTAGAAAGGCCTATATAAACTATAATGCAGTGGGCATATATCAAGAGACTGAAACATTCCAAAGATTTTGTAATCAGGGGATGCTTTTCATGAATTTTTCAGTTTCGGACAGTGGCCTAGATTTGTACTGTGGCACCAAAGTGACAAAAAGTTTCACATTTTTGTAGACCACTTAAAATGAAGATAGAACCACAATTCAAATTGTTCCATAAAGGCCTATATTAACTATAATGCACTGGGCATATATCAAGAGACTGGGGTGTTTTGACAATTTTCTTATCAGGGGATGCATTTCATAAATTTTTCAGTCTCAGAGAGTGTCCCAGATTTGTACTATGGCACCAAAGTGACAAAAAGTTTCACATTTTTTTAGACCATTCAGAATGAAGATAGAACCACAATTCAAAGTGTTCTAGAAAGGCCTATATTAACTATAATGCACTGGGCATATATCAAGAGACTGAAACATTCCAAAGATTTTGTAATCAGGGGATGCTTTTCATGAATTTTTCAGTCTCGGACAGTGGCCTAGATTTGTACTATGGCACCAAAGTGACAAAAGGTTTCACATTTTTTTAGACCACTTAGAATGAAGATAGAACCACAATTCAAAGTGTTCTAGAAAGGCCTATATTAACTATAATGCACTGGGCATATATCAAGAGACTGAAACATTGAAAAGATTTTGTAATCAGGGGATGCTTTTCATGAATTTTTCAGTCTCGGACAGTGGCCTAGATTTGTACTGTGGCCCCAAAGTCACAAAAAGTTTCACATTTTTTTAGACCACTTAGAATGAAGATAGAACCACAATTCAAAGTGTTCTAGAAAGGCCTATATTAACTATAATGCACTGGGCATATATCAAGAGACTGGGGCGTTTTGAAAGTTTTCTAATCAGGGGATGCATTTCATAAATTTTTCAGTCTCAGACAGTGTCCCAGATTTGTACTGTGGCACCAAAGTCACAAAAAGTTTCACATTTTTTTAGACCTTTTTAGAATGAAGATAGAAGCACGAGTCAAATTGTTCCATAAAGGCCTATATTAACTATAATGCAATAGGCATATATCAAGAGACTGAAACATTCCAAAGATTTTGTAATCAGGGGATGCTTTTCATGAATTTTTCAGTCTCAAAAAGTCACAAAAAGTTTCACATTTTTTTAGACCTTTTTAGAATGAAGATAGAAGCACGAGTCAAATTGTTCCATAAAGGCCTATATTAACTATAATGCAATAGGCATATATCAAGAGACTGAAACATTCCAAAGATTTTGTAATCAGGGGATGCTTTTCATGAATTTTTCAGTCTCAAAAAGTCACAAAAAGTTTCACATTTTTTTAGACCTTTTTAGAATGAAGATAGAAGCACGAGTCAAATTGTTCCATAAAGGCCTATATTAACTATAATGCAATAGGCATATATCAAGAGACTGAAACATTCCAAAGATTTTGTAATCAGGGGATGCTTTTCATGAATTTTTCAGTCTCAGACAGTGGCCTAGATTTGTACTGTGGCAAAGGTACCAAAGTCACAAAAAGTTTCACATTTTTTTAGACCACATAGAATGAAGATAGAACCACAATTCAAAGTGTTCTAGAAAGGCCTATATTAACTATAATGCAATGGGCATATATCCAGAGACTAAAACATTCCAAAGATTTTGTAATCAGGGGATTCTTTTCTTGAATTTTTCAGTCACTCAAACTGTCTCAGATGTGCACTGTGGCGCAATGGGCATATATCAAGACACTGGGTTGTTTTGAAGATTATCTAACCAGGGGATGCATTTGTTGATTTTTTTTTTTTAAGCAATCTTTTATTGATCTTTCAACATATTTTTCAGTCTCAGACAGTGTCCCAGATTTGTACTGTGGCACCATCACAGGAAGTTTCACATTAATCTTTCAGTCTCAGCCTCATGAGACCTGGCCCTTACAAAATCAAATCAAAACTACTCCCCAAGAAAAAAAATCTTCAAAATGTCTGAGCCTTAGGAGACCCAGCCCTTACAAAATAGTTTTTACAAGACTTTCTGAAACACTTTGAATGGTGCTTCTATCTTCATTCTAAGTATTTGAGAAAAATGGGAAACTTTTTGTCACTTCAGAATGACAGTGTTGAGACTGTTGCCCGCCATAAAAAAACATCAAAACTGCTCCCCGAGATGAAAACTTTAAAAATGTCTCAGCCTTATGAAACCTAGCCCTTACAAAGTAGTTTTTACAGGACTTTCTGAAACACTTTGAATTGTGCCTATATCTTCATTCTAAGTATTTGAGAAAAATGGGAAACTTTTTGTCACTTCAGAATGACAGTGTTGAGACTGTTGCCCGCCATAAAAAAACATCAAAACTGCTCCCCGAGATGAAAACTTTAAAAATGTCTCAGCCATATAAAACCTAGCCCTTACAAAATAGTTAATACAAGACTTTCTGAAACACTTTGAATTGTGCTTCCATCTTCATTCTAAGTATTTGAGAAAAATGGGAAACTTTTTGTCACTTCAGAATGACTGTGTTGAGACTGTTGCCCGCCATAAAAAAACCTCAAAATTGCTCCCCGAGATGAAAACTTTAAAAATGTCTCAGCTTTATGAAACCTTGCCCTTACAAATAGTTTATACAGGACTTTCTGAAACACTTTGAATGGTGCTTCTATCTTCATTCTAAGTATTTGAGAAAAATGGGAAACTTTTTGTCACTTCAGAATGACAGTGTTGAGACTGTTGCCCGCCATAAAAAAACCTCAAAAGTGCTCCCCCAAATGAAAACTTAAAAAAGTCCCAGCCTTATGAAACCTAGCCCTTACAAAGTACAAATGAAGTTTAAACAGGACTTTTTGAAACACTTTGAATTGTGCTTCTATCTGCATTCTAAGTATTTGAGAAAAATGGGAAACTTTTTGTCACTTCAGAATGACAGTGTTGAGACTGTTGCCCGCCATAAAAAAACATCAAAACTGCTCCCCGAGATGAAAACTTTAAAAATGTCTCAGCCATATAAAACCTAGCCCTTACAAAGTAGTTTATACAAGACTTTCTGAAACACTTTGAATTGTGCTTCTATCTTCATTCTAAGTATTTGAGAAAAATGGGAAACTTTTTGTCACTTCAGAATGACTGTGTTGAGACTGTTGCCCGCCAAAAAAAACCCTCAAAAGTGCTCCCCGAGATGAAAACTTCAAAAAGTCTCAGCTTTATGAAACCTAGCCCTTACAAAATAGCTTATACAGGACTTTCTGAAACACTTTGAATTGTGCTTCTATCTTCATTCTAAGTATTTGAGAAAAATGGGAAACCTTTTGTCACTTCAGAATGACAGTGTGGAGACTGTTGCCCGCCATAAAAAAACCTCAAAAGTGCTCCCCGAGATGAAAATCTTAGAAATGTCTCAGCCTTATGAAACCTAGCCCTTACAAAATAGTTTTTACAGGACTTTCTGAAACACTTTGAATTGTGCTTCTATCTTCAATTTAAGTATTCGAGAAAAATGGGAAACTTTTTGTCACTGCAGACTCACTTTAGCTTAGATCATAAAAATTATGAAAATTAGGACCTGATCTGAAAAACTTTTTGACCATCCTAGCCTTATAATCTATACACCATACATTACATATTTTAATCATTTTTCTAAAATACTTAGAATAAAGATAGAACTTTAATTACAAATCGTTACAGAAATGCCTGTAATAACTGTAATGCATTTCATATATATTACTGTAGCACCATCTAGTGGCAATTCGCGGAACTACGCGCAAAACGGTGGCGCCGCCTATGGCGGGTGTATGTATTAAAGTGCGGCAGTGATCGGCCCACGGCAGGGCCCGCTTCCAGTCCATAGTTGTATGTCCATGCTGACCCTGACAACTGAAATTTATTGAATTTTTTTACCGATATTGTGGTGTTGCGTAACTGCCCTAGATGACTGTAACTTACTGACTGTTCTATCCGGATATTGTGCTGATCCAGTAATGACACTGATGACTGTAATTTACCAGAGGGAATCAATGTTTCGGTGAGGACCGGAAGAATTACTGCCCATGGCGTCAGCCGTGGGCAGTAATTTTTCCGGTCCTCACCTCGTAACTTTGTCTTTTGCTTACCGGTACTTGCTTCCCTTATTCCTGTATACCCTTCAAGTATAGATAAAAATGGTTATTTCTTTACCGATGATAGCCCCAAGAAAAACGGCCACCCTTATCAAGTAACTACAACAGCTATGTTTTCGTCCCAATTTACTGACACATATTATGGCAATATTTACCACCCCCAAAGTAATTCATGGACTCTTCTTAAAGCATGTGATCCACCAAGAGTGAGTTAGGGCCGGACGATGACCATTTGGAGGAATTGTGGACGTCGGCCGGCCAAATCGCTCATCGGCTCAGATCAGCTGGGACAATCTGCCTGGTGGATCAGTAAATTGGCCGGAATCGGTCGGACCAGCCCACTGAAAACCCAGTTGCCCACACATGTGCGGTCAATGCCTCTGGCTGTCCAGCCCTGTAAAAACCAGCCGGCCGGCCGCCTCTGGCCGTCTCTGAACGTCAATTTGGTGGATTACATATTTTTAGAGATATTGTAGTGATACTTTACCTCCTAAGATGACTGTAATTCACTGACTGTTCTTTTCAGATATTGTGGTGATACTTTCCGGCCCCAATGACTATAATTTTCAGACTGTTCTTTACAGATATTGTGGGGATACTTTACCGGCCCCAATGACTATAATTTACTGACTGTTCTTTTCAGATATTGTGGTGATACTTTACCGGCCCCAATGACTGTAATTTACAGACTGCTCTTTTCAGAAATTGTGGTGATACTTTACCTCCCCAGATGACTATAATGTAGAGACTGTTCTTTACAGATATTGCGGTGATACTTTACCGGCCCCAATGACTGTAATTTACTGACTGTTCTTTTCAGATATTGCAGTGATACTTTACCGGCCCCAATGATTCTAATTTACTGATTGTTCATTTCAGATATTGTGGTGATACTTTACCTCCCCAGATGACTATGAGAAAACGTGGTCACTGAGCCCGTACGGATGGCCGTTCGAGGTCATTTGATGATGAAAATACAGCCTGACACCGCAGGTGGGAGGGCCATATTTTTTCATCAAATGACCAAGAACGGACACCGTACAGGCTCAGTCACTACGTTTTCTTATTACTATACACCTCCCAATCATTTAAAACGCCCTATTATTAACTTTACAAAGACCACAAAGACTACTGCAATTCACTACGGCCCGCTGTCACAGCGGGCGCGAACATTATTTATACTACACCCCTAGCAGCGGGCAGTATTTCATACATGTTCGGCCATAGGTGTATAGTAATATAATTTACAGACTGTTCTTTTCAGATATTGTGGTGATACTGTACCGGCCCCAATGACTGTAATTTACTGACTGCTCTTTTCAGATATTGTGGTGATACTGTACCGGCCCCAATGACTGTAATTTACTGACTGTTCTTTTCAGATATTGTGGTGATACTTTACCGGCCCCATTGACCATGGTTGTAGAGTACCTGATGATAATCTATTACTCCAAGGACGGCTTAGGGACATTCATGGCTCAGTGCAACCAACACGGCCCCTCCAGCAGTAAGTCACCCACATACCTTATCCCCTTTTCCTGCCGCTAGGAGTGAAAACGTAGAACTTTACTGAGCCCACAGGGATAACCGTTCGAGTTCTTTTGACGCATCTACAATATGTCCCGATATCAGAGGCGGTGGAATATATTTATAGTGCAAAAGGCCAGGAACTGTATCTGTGAGACAAGCTCTGAGGCTACTTTAGTCATACTTTAATATGATGTCTGTTTGTGTTGTAACTATGTGAGACAAGTATGTGTGACGGAGCGGTGGTGTTTACAGTGAAACAATTTTTTTCGAAGAAATCGGGGCCCGATTTACGGAAATCGGCGCCCCGATTTCCTCGAAGGAGTTCCCAACACTATGTGAGACAAGCTCTGACATTAATTTAGTCATTTTTTAGTACAATGTCTATTTGTGTTGTAACTATATGAGACTATACAGGAAATTTATGAAAGTTAAAGGTCAGAGCTCATATCCCATCAAGTTTGAATCGCATAGTAATTCACAAGTGAAGCCACATGAATTACATAGCGATTCAATCAAGATGGGATCGAGCTCTGACCCTAAACTTGAACAGGTTTCTGAATTTATCTCACCCCTCACATTGACTAATGGGCTAACCTTTGTGACATAACATCCCATTGGATATTTTTCCTAAATATCTCATGGGCTTTGGATACAAGTTCCCAATATCAAGTCTATGGAGAAAAAATACCAGGGGTAGATAAAAATTCTGACACTACTTTAGTAATACTTTAATATGATTTCTATTTGTGTTGTAACTATGTGAGACACGTTAGTTTAATCATACTCTAACACATTGTCTATTTGATTTGTGTTGTAACTCTACTTAAGACACCTCTGATGCTACTGCTAGGTTTATACTGGGCCATGGCAGCCACAATAACTTTTCACCCAAATGTAGGGCAACTTTGCAGATGGTCACAGAACCATAATATGGTGAAACCAAACAAGAGTTAGTCATGTTGTTGTTTATCGCATGATGGCAAGATCGCGTATTACTGCGCCAGGCGAAGCCGAGAGCAGTGACACATGATCTTGCCAGAGTGCAATGAACAATAACACAACCAACTCGAGTATGGTTTAGAATTTATCCTACCCCGCCCGTCTAAATTACTTCTACATTAGCAAATGACGTCATTTGTCAAGTGTATCCCACTAGAGTGATATTTTTCATTTTTCTGAACTCCAGACCACAGCGCTTAATTCCGTCACGGAGATCTTGCCACCTCTACTGCCCCTCCAGTAATAAAAGCAGTAGATAAAAGTGTTCAGAAACGCAAAACTTATATTATACAAAAAATGACCTAAATAAACATTTTCCATGCCACTTTATATTCATATCATGATATCTGGACTTGAATCTGCCTATGTGGTGTACTTTTGTAATTCCATCACAATGGAATTCATGTCTCTGTGTTTTAGTTGTCTGTGAAACTCGTTCCGAGACCACCCCAGGGAGACTGACCTCTCCAGGTAACCCGGGTCCCTACCCGCCAACAGTCACTTCCGGGTCATGCACCTACGTCATATCCGCCCCCCAACCCAGTGACGTCATCCTCGTCTTCGAGCTCGATCTCCTGGACAACTCGGGCGCGACAAGACTCGTCGTAAGTCACTCATTCTTTTTAATTTCCGCAGTACAGATCTTCCGGAGGAAAATATAATAATTGTCGAACCCTTAAAATAAATTGACAATTATTTATAATCAGTCACAATAATCTCATTTACCATCAGAAATCACAGTCATAAAACGTTTTTCATATTAAACACAGAAAAATAGCGAACTATATAATTGGCGTAAGTATACACCAAATTACCCCAGTGCTTGAAAGTGCTGTGGCATTCGTTCGACGCATTGGTCTTGTAGATTTATACATGTGAAAATACGATGAGCATGATGAATAGACAGGGATAGAGTTCACTTAAAACAACATGATAGTCAGTTCGTATTTACCAAGAAGTAAACCAACTTTGTGTTTAAAAACACAATAATGACTGGTTTTGATTACGAGTGGCCGTAAACTCCGAGAAGTTGACGTGTAGTAATATCCGAGCGATTAGCGAGGATATTACGTCGTCAACTACGCATAATTAAAACCAGTCGTTATTGTATTCATTATCCACCATCAGGAATGATAACAAGTCTATTGCAATAAAAAGTGCATGTAATTCCAGATTACACCATAATGCCACAGCACTTTCAAGCACTGGGGTAATTCGATGTATACTTATGCCAATTATATAGTTCACTATTTTTCTGTGTTTTAGTATGAAAAACGTTTTATGACACTGATTTCTGATGGTAAATGAGATTATTGTGACTGATTATAAATAATTAATATTGAATGAACATTAAATAAACTTCAAATCACCTGAAGAAGCGCCATCAATTAGCGCGAAACGTCGTAATCTATGATACCATCAATCAACCAACTTTGTAATCTTTGGTTCCTTCAATAATAATTACTTATACAACATTTCTGTGTCTGTTTTTTTGTGATTTTCTCCACTATTTGATTAAATAAACTTATTTTGAAGAAAATTTATATTAGATCTAATTTTGGATGGGACTTCTTTTCCGGAATCTCCGGGTAGCGAATTCCAGGCGCTCTATACAATTTCTATGGAGACTCCGTAATCGGTGGATAATAAATGACGCTATCTCAAAAATGATGAAACAACACAGGTGTGACATAAAGTGTTGTTTATGCCACTACTTTTGATACTGAAAAAATATGGAAACGGGGTCGGATAAAATCTAGACGCCACTCGTTTGAGTTTGAGTTTATTTATGCCACACATTTTGTTGGCTCCATAATTTCACGAGTCTAAGTCTCTTGATATCATGTGGACTCTTGATTTTGACTGTGATACATATTTATGCTCATACTTTGAAAAGTTGAAATGGAAAATGTGCATAGAATGTTTACTTTCTTGATGTTGACTGTGGTATATGCATGCTGCTGACAAGTTTAGATGGATGATGGGACATGAAATGTGGACCTTGTTGATGTTGACTGTGGTATATGCATACAGTTGCTTTGACAAGTTGAGATGGATGATGGGATGCGGAATGTTTAGAGGAGGCGTCCACCAACCACGACAATGGCTTTCCGACAAGGTCCACGACAACTCTATGATTGGAAGCCTTGTCATAGCCTTGTCATGGTTGGTGGACCACAGTTCCCGACAAGAGGCTACAACAAGGCCACGACAGGCTGCGACATGAAGCTTGTCGGGGGCCTGTCGGGGGCCTTCCGACAAGGTTACCACAAAATCAAACATGTTCGATTTTGGAGCCGTGTCGTGGCGTGTTGTGGCGTGTCGGGAGGTTGTCGCGGAGGTCTACGATAGAATATTAAGGTGGAGCGTGCACTTCCCAACAGGCTGGGACAAGGGCTCACGACAACTCCCCTCCTCACGACAATGCTGCGACAAGGCACTGATTGGAACTTTCTTGTCTGCTCTTGTCGTAGCCTTGTCATGGTTGGTGGACGCCCCCTCTAATGGTTAAAACGAATGGACACGGAATGTTTACTTTCTTGATGTTGACTGTGGTACATGCATGCTGATGCTTGGACAGGTTGAGACAGATGATGGGACACGGAATGTTTACTTTCTTGATGTTGACTGTGGTACATGTATATATACTGTTGACAGGTTAAGACAAATGGCGGGGCAGGGAACATGGACTTTCTTGATGTTGACTGTGGTACATGTATACTGTCACTTTGACAGGTTGAGACAAATAGCGGGACAGGAAATGTGGACTTTCTTGATTTTGACTATATACATGTGTACTGTTACTTTGACAGGTTGAGACGAATAGCGGGACAGGAAATGTGGACTTTCTTGATGTTGACTGTGGTACATATATACTCCTGCCTTGAAAGGTTGAGACAAATGGCAGGGTAGGGATGTTGACTTTCTTGATTTTGACTGTGGTATATGTATACTGTTGACAGGTTGAGACGGATAATGGGACACGGAATGTTTACTTTCTTGATGTTGACTGTGGTATATGGATACAGTTGCTTTGACAAGTTGAGACGGATGATGGGATGCGGAATGTTTACTTTCTTGATGTTGACTGTGGTACATGCATGCTGATGCTTGGACAGGTTGAGACAGATGATGGGACACGGAATGTTTACTTTCTTGATGTTGACTGTGGTACATGTATATATACTGTTGACAGGTGAAGACAAATGGCGGGGCAGGGAACATGGACTTTCTTGATGTTGACTGTGGTATATGCATGCTGCTGCTTTGACAGGTTGAGACAGATGATGGGGCACGGAATCTGGACTTTGTAAGTTTTAACTCTGCCACATGTATGCTGCTGACAGGTTGAGACGGATAACGATAATGTGGACTTTGACGGCTTTGACTGGAGATACAGTAGAGGCGAATGATGGAGAATGCGGACCATGTAGGTTTTCACTGTGGTGCATGTATACTGCTGCTTTGACAGGTTGAGATGGATAACATGCGGGGAATGTGGACATTGTATGTTTTGACTATGGTACATATATGCTGCTGATAGATTGAGATGGATAATGTGAAGAGAATGCGGGCTTTCTTGATGTTGACTCTGATACATGTATACTGTCACTTTGACAGGTTGAGTCGAATAGCGGGACACAGAATGTTTACTTTCTTGATGTTGACCGTGGTACATGTATACTGTCACTTTGACAGGTTGAGACGAATAGCGGGACAGGAAATGTGGACTTTCTTGATTTTGACTATATACATGTACAGTAGAACCCCGCCTAACGGACACCCCGCGTAAGCGGACACTTTAGCCCGGAACGGAGGATGACCGCTTACGCAGGGTTTTACTGTATACTGTCACTTTGACAGGTTGAGACGAATAGCGGGACAGGAAATGTGGACTTTCTTGATGTTGACTGTGGTACATGTATACTGTCACTTTGACAGGTTGAGACGAATAGCGGGACAGGGAATGTGGACCTTGTTGGTCAGATTGGCCTCTCGTACAAGGTCTTGACGGATGTCATCTCAATACTCCTGACCTTCATCTCTGACCAAAATCAAAATGACAATGCTGGATTCGTCATGTACTACTTAATATTTCGTAAGTAAACAAAACAGATGCTACAGACAAAGTGTCATTCTGTTAGTGTGTTGGATTTTGAATAATTATTCAATATATATAGAAATTTAAGTAGAAGGATTTTGTAGTTTTCTTTGTTTGATAACCTTTATATCATCTTCAAGAGACACTTTTTTTTATAATATATTGACCATCTCATGAAGATAGTACCCTTAATATTTGGTACATTATCTCCTAGAGACACTATTTCTGATGATCCATATATTTATCACCATTTTGATCATTTAATCATCTTCTAATAATATTTTTAGCATCTCTTAGCAGCACTACCATTAATAATATGTTAAACATATCTTAAAGACACTACCTCTAATAATGTGTTTAGTCGTATTTTAGAGACACCATTTTAATAATATGTTTAGCATATCTTAGAGTCTCTACCTCTAATAATAAATAAAATATCTCTTAAGGATTTAACAGCAGGAAGATGCCTCCAGGCATTCCCCTGGCTACGGCAGGAAGATGCCTCCAGGCATTCCCCTGGCTACGGCAGGAAGATGCCTCCAGGCATTCCCTGGCTACGGCAGGAAGATGCCTCAAGGCATTTTAGAGGAATCATTGATACTTATATACAAAATTGGATAGATAAAAAGATAATTGTTTGATTTAAAAGAAATTTTGACAATGTATAAGAGCCTTATTGACCTTTGATTTGGTATAACAAGATATGATCAGTCACAAAGATAAATTACTTGAATAACATGACACATCACATGACAATGCTATTTCTAAAAAAGGGTACCTGCCGTAGCAGGGTCGTTTGGGCAGGCAATGCCTGCCGTGTAATGCTGAACCGTGGAACTGGGTGCTGCAGGGAAAGGGTTAGACTTGATTCCATATAGCCGATTTCACCCCTGATGTGGTCAAGATGTACTCCAGTTCTGATCCTGACGCCCACCTACCCTTCTCCATTGTGATGATGGGCTCAAGACAGAGATCAGTTTTGGTGCCAGGACCTAAACTGTAGTACATCTTAACCTCTTCGAGAAACTACTTCTAATAATGTGTTTAACAACTAGTAGAGGCACTACCTCTAATAATGAATATAATATCTCTTAAGGATACTTTCTCTGATAATATGTTTAACATGTTATAGAAACACTACTGCATATAACTACCTCTAACAAAATGTGTTATATATCCTAGAGATACTAAGTATATATAAATGTATAAATTCTCCTATTATCATTAGTTTGTTGGATATCTAAAATTTTGACGAGTAATTGATGCCGAATAATTGTTACAGCCATAATGTAAGACCAACCTAGTTGTTGAATTATGACCTATAAAACTAAAATAAACTATATATAACTGAATATATATTAACATCTATTAAAGATAATACCTTGAATAATGTGTTTAGTCATTTAAAAACTCTTATAACATGTTTAACATCTCTACTAGAGAAACTACTTCATATAACTACCTCAAATAATGATTATAACATCTATTAAAGATACTACCTCTAATAATGTGTTTAAAATCTATTAGAGATATTATAGAGGAAACCCATGAAAGTTTAGGGTCTGAGCTCGTATCCCATCGAGTTTGAATCACGTAGTAATTCACAAGGCGAAGCCGCGTGAATTGCTACGTGATTCAAATGAGATGGGATCGAGCTCTGACCCTAAACTTGAATGGGTTTCTGAATTTATCTCACCCTTAATATTGACTAATGGGCTAACATTTGTGACATTATCCCCCATTGGATATTTTTCCTAAATATCTAATGGGTGTTAGATACGAGTTTCCAATGTTAAGTCTATGGAGAAAAAATATCTGGGGTGAGATAATACTTCATAAACTACTCTAATACTGTGTTTAACCTGTTGTTGATAACAGCACTGGGAGCTGTGACACAGCAGGCTGCTGGGGACGGTACAGTGGCTGTAAACACTGCTCTTCATCAGGCAGTAGTGATTTACGCAAACAGCACGAGCCTCGTTCATCTCTCCTTCACCGACTTTGACCTCAAAGTCCCTGACGCGACAGGCGCCTGCGAGGACGCCGTCACGGTCTACGACGCCGGAAACATGGAGGACGCTGCACTTGAGTGAGCACACTGCCTCCGATAAAGCCCAATACATATCTACTGATTCAGGATTGAACGATTAGTTCCCTAATCGTATAGGAGTCAGTGAACTGGTCGCAGGCGAATTATGTAACCCCTCGGCCCATGTCTGCCACCCAATCAGGGGTCATTTACCAACGTTCCGTTGTCCGTGACTGGATTTATAAACATGTTGATTAGCTTTTAGGTGAGTGATTTAGGAACATTGAACGATAACTCGTCGGCAACAAAATAACATCTCCAGGAGGGGGTTACACTAATCTATGGCCGACCCTTGCCTAGCTGCCTACCTACATCTACCAACTGGGGCAGACTGCCTTAGGATGGCTTGCCTGAGATAAATAATCATTCCTTTGTTGCCGACAAGGGTACATCAATGTTCTAAAATCGGTAAATGTGTATTATGCTTAACCAAACCATGACGCGAAACATAAAGCCATTTTCCACTGGCCGACAAAAACGGCACCGATTCATTGAGTTCTCCTAAAAGTTAGTCAGTGGTGGCCAAGGAATGCACATCAGTATCTAAATGTTGTTGAGTGTACTGTGTATGCCTTGTTTCTGCTGCATTTGACAGGTCCATACCAATGGAATTGTCCTCCAAACACAATGATCATTACCGACATTTTCAAACCCCTTTGATTTTACCAGTCGTTAACCAAGTCATGGTGGCGTCAGTGCATAATCTATGCACAATTAATCAGTGAATAATTTTCTGCATGCCTGTGTCCATCGACTGATCTGGAGTTGGTATACCCTAAATATCGATTAGTGGTTCCTGACTGCAAATTAGTGGCAAATAGTGGGTCAGTGGTAAATGGCTGATACGGAATGAAGAGTGCATAAATACACAATATTGACTGGTTTCAGATACAAGCGGCCGTATGCTCCGAGGAGTTGACGCGTAGTAATATCCGAGCGTTTGCGAGGATATTGCGCAGAGTCAACTCCTCGGAGCATACAACCGTTTTTATCTGAAACCAGTCTATATTGTATTTATTATCCACCCTTTTTTGGGCAAGTGGCATGTCGATATCAGTTCATTTTAGTTATGCACTATTTTTCTGTACGCTCTATTTTTCCGTATGCGCCACCCGGAGCATACAGCATATCCGTATGCTCCGGGTATGTTCATACAAACTCCCTATGTGTTTTCTATGGGCACTTTGTATTAGGTGGGTAATAAAAAGAATTACAGACCTCTCCCAAATATAATGAAGGGTCCCACAGTGCTGTAAAATGAAATATTGTAAAACAACAATCTTAATTTAAATTTTGATTAAAGCAAGTGGAAATCACAATCATATCCAGCCATATCTGTATTGGAAACGCACTTTTCAATTCTAAAATCTTCATGAATCAAAAGGTTTTCATCCCAAGATTTGACAAAACAAACGATTGTGATTTCCCTTTATTCAATATTCAATGAGTAATATATACAGTTATATTGACAATCCTCCTTGTGTAGTAATGTTAAGTGTGTCTATATAAACTTATGTATAATTATTTAGATAAAAAGTTCCAAAAGATGAAGAAAAAAACAGAAACCTCTATTGAGCATTGAGGATGAAATAGATCTCCACAGAAAAGATTTCAAATATTTAATGTATATTTTACTAGACACAGTCTTATATAGCTGTCGACTAAAAGCATCTTCTCTTTTGTCAGATGGTGTGGCACGACTATCCCAGGCCCTCTCAGGTCCGCATCACCAATTCTCATCATGGTCTACAAAACCCTGCAGGCTGAGAGTAATGGATTCCTGGCGAGATTCACAAGTGTACCCAACACTGGTAAAACATCAGTTTATTTAGTCCCTCTTGAGTATGGTTACCAGCTTACAAAACACTTGTAAAACATCAGTTTTTATCATTCACTTTAAGAATGGTTGCCAGTTTACCGAACACTCATAAAACATCAGTTTTCATCATTCATTTTAAGTAGGGTTTCCAGTTTACCGAACACTCATAAAACATCAGTTTTTATCATTCACTTTAAGTAGGGTTGCCAGTTTACCGAACACTCATAAAACATCAGTTTTTATCATTCACTTTAGGTAGGGTTGCCAGTTTACCGAACACTCATAAAACATCAGTTTTTATCATTCACTTTAGGTATGGTTAGAAGCTCACCAACCACTGATAAAAAATCTGTTTTATTGTTCATTTTAAGTAGGGTTTCCAGTTTACCGAACACTGGTAAAACATCAGTTTATATAATTCACTTTAAGCTTACCGAACACTGATAAACCATCAGTTTTTATAATTCACTTTAAGTATGGTTCTCAGTTTACCAAACACTCGCAAAAATTCAGTTTTTATAATTCACTTTAAGTGTGGTTACCAGTTTACCGAACACTGGTAAAACATCAGTTTATATGGTTCACTCTAAGTATGGCTACCATCTTACCAAACACTGATAAACCATCAGTTTTTATAATTCAATTTAAGTGTGGTCACCAGTTTACCAAATAGTGGTAAAACATCAATTTATAGATTCCCCCTTAAGTATGGTTACCAGCTCACCGACCAATGGTAAAGCATCAATTTTTATTGTTCATTTTAAGTAGGTTGACCAGTTCACCGAACACTGGTAAAACATCAGTTTATATAATCCCCCTTAAGTATGGTTACCAGCTCACTAAATACTGGTATGACATCTGGCATCAGATTTTATGGTTCTTCCTTAATAAGACAAGAATCTTCTATATACTTATGAGACTGGTCTTACAAGCTGGTAAACTTATATTTAGTTCTTAGCCCCTTGTTCTTTACCAAGGCAGTTATGAAATAATGACTGATCCCATGAATTCGTCTCGATTCAGGAATATGTGGGAGAATGTTCACCGAGCCGCAGGATGAGCTGAACGTTCCCTGTTACCATGGCAACCCCGACCCCTGCGTGTTAACCATCACTGTGCCGGACTTTAAAAACATCATCGCCTTTGTGACCTACGACCTTGGCGAGGAGGGCTCCCTCACTGTAAGAAACATCCCATTCAGTAATTATATAGAACGGAGCATAGTTTCTCTCTATTCTTAAATGGGCCCCAGCAGGCTAGGCAGGAAGTACTTATATAGAACGTCCTGACCATGCTGTACAAGTCACAGAACGAGATGCTAATTTACGGTCTGTCTGTAAATTAGCATCGAGTTCTGTGACTTGTACAAGCATGGTTGGACGTTATATATTTACTATATACCCAAAATTTAAAAAGAAAATCAATTTCATTTTTCTCAACAACCAAAATTTTAATAAATGCCTCGTTCCGTACAAACCGTAAATTAGCATCAAGTTCTGTGACTTGTACAAGCATGGTTGGACGTTATATATTTACTATATACCCAAAATTTAAAAAGAAAATAAATTTCATTTTTCTCAACAACCAAAATTTTAATAAATGTGTATGGGTAGGTAGTCCATATTTTAGTGTACGGACCACTGGGCAGGCCAATGTTAAGCCTATGGAGTGTTTTATTAGGGGAAGGATCATATAAAGGAAACCTATGAGAGTTTAGGGTCTGAGCCTGTATCCCATCGAGTTTGAAACGTGTAGTAATTCACAAGACGAAGCCGCGTAAATTACATAGTGATTCAAACGAGACGGGCCGAGCTCTGACACTAATCTTGAATGGGTTTCTGAATTTATCTCACCCCTCACATTGACTAATGGGCTAACATTTGTGACAGTATCCCCCAGTATCAGATATTTTTTCTAAATATCTCATGGGTGTTAGATACGAGTTCCCAATGTTAAGTCTATGGAGAAAAGATACCAGGGGTGAGATAAAGTAATAGATGTCGCTGTTTTATGGGCTTTATAGGCTTTAGTTTACTGAAGTGTTGATTGGTGTTTTTATTAAGTTGTATATATGTTCCGGGCTGCGGAAGGTGTTAGGCGGGTGGTGCTACCCCCCTCGTATGCAAACTCGCATGCCCTCTGGATCCACTTCTGTCGTATCTTTTTATAATTAAGAAGTATCTGTACTGACCTTGCTATCTGACATGGCTATTACTTTAAACACCTATCAATTTGGCAGTTATGTTTACGGACTAGTGAGAGTGTGAATATAACACTAAAGCTGTAAGAGTGTATCTGTACCACCATAACCGTGAGAATGTGAAATTACCACTATAACTGTGAGAATGTATTTATGACTGTATCAGTATTAATGTGAGAGTGGGTCTAGGACTGTACCAGTATAAGTGTTAGAGTGGGTCTATGACTACTCCACTTTAACTGTGAGAGTGTGTCTATGACTGTACCACCATAACTGTGAGAATGTGAAATCGGTAGATGCGCATTGGGCCTTACTGAAGGGTTGATTGGTGTTTTTCTTTGAGGTGATGGGTGGGAGTTGGCCCGACACGCCGCTGGAGGCGCTGCGCCCGGCGGTGGTGGGGGAGGGGGAGCTGGGCCCGGTGATGGCGGGCAGCACGATGACTCTCACTCTCACCCTGCCTCCACTCGCCCACTGTCACGGCTTCACACTCTCCTACTACGCCGCCAACGGCAAACGTGAGTATCTACATATATGGCTTAACTAGGGTATGGTGTCAGGTATCTAGATATATCATTTAAGTTGAAATACAGGCATATTAGAACAAGTTATAGAAACTATTGTAAGTCCTTATAGGAAATTTGGTGAAATTCCAAGTGGAAACATTCTATTTGGTGACCTTGACCTTGATCAAAATAAAGATGGTGACAAAACCTGATGTCTCTATGGTGTCTTAATATATTTACCAAATATCTAAGAAATCAATTTAATACTCTTGGAGAAATGACAAAATATGTCTCAATTTCAAAACCCTCTGAAATTTGATGACCTTTAACCTTTGACCTCTAATAGAAGGTCAAATGGACACATTTACAGAAAAATGGCTACCATATCTGGAATGGCAAAAGTCTTAGCTTTCATTTGATACAATAAAATTGCTGCTCTACTTCCATGGAACGAAACTCCTTAAATAACAGGATTTCAGGGAACTGGCCCCCTGACTAATAGGGCACAGTCGCTAGTTCCGCCATCATCCGCCACGAAATTGTTAATATAGCACCAATGTAGTTGGGGGGGGGGGGGGGCAACCACTTTTGTAAGTTATCATAATACATAGATGATAATGAGACAAGGCTACACTTTTTCAATGACAAGCCCCCAAAAATATTTTTTATAAAACCCTTTGATAATGATGGGTTATTGATGGGTTAATGATGGGTTAACGACGGGTGAATGATGGGGTAATGATGGGTAAATGACAAGTTAATTATGGGGTAATGATGGGTGAATGATGGGGTAATGATGGGTAAATGACAAGTTAGTTATGGGGTAATGATGGATTAGTGATGGTAAATGGTAGGATAATGATGGGGTAATGATGGGTAAATGACAGGTTTATTATGAGGTAATGATGGGGTAATGATGGGTAAATGACAAGTTTATTATGGGGTAATGATGGGTGAATGATGGGGTAATGATGGGTAAATGACAGGTCTATTATGAGGTAATGATGGGTGAATGATGGGTAATGATGGGTAAATGACAAGTTAATTATGGGGTAATGATGGATAAGTGATGGTAAATGATAGGATAATGATGGGGTAATGATGGGGTAATGAATGGTTAGTGATGGGGTAGTGATGGATTTATGATGAGTTAATGATGGGTTGATTATGGGTTAATGATGGGATAATGATGGATTAGTGATGGGTAGATGATGGGTAGATGATGGGGTAATGATGGGATAATGATGGGTTAGTGATGGGTTGATAATGGGTTTATAATCGGGTAATGATAGATGAATGATGGGTTAATGATATGTGAATGATAGGTGAATGATAGGTGAATGATGGAGTAATCATGGGGTAATCATGGGGTAATCATGGGTTAATGACAGGGTAATCATGGGGTAATGATGGGTAAATGATGGGGTAATCATGGGATAATGATCGGATAATGATGGGTTAGGGATAGGCTAGTGACGGCTTAAGGATTGGTTAATGATGGGTTAGGTATGGGTTAATGATGGGTTGATTATGGGTTGATTATGGGGTATTGATGGGTTAATGATGGGTTAATAACGGGTTTATGATTGGTAGATGATGGGGTAATGATGGGTTAGTGATGGGTTAGTGATGGGTTAATAATGGGTTTATGATGGGTAGATGATGGGGTAATGATGGGTTATTGATGGGTTAGTGATAGGTTAATAATGGGTTTATGATGGGTAGATGATGGGGTAATGATGGGTTATTGATGGGTTAATAATGGGATAATGATGGGGTGATCATGGGGTAATCATGGGGTAATCATGGGTTAATGAAGGGTAATAATGGGTTTATGATGGGTAGATGATGGGGTAATGATGGCTTAATGATAGGTGAATGATGGGTTAATAATGGGATAATGATGGGGTGATCAACGGGTAATCATGGGGTAATCATGGGTTAATGAAGGGTAATTATGGGGTAATGATGGGTAGATGATGGGGTTATGATGGGTTATTGATGGGTTAGTGATGGGTTAATGATGGATGAATGATGGGTTAATAATGGGATAATGATGGGGTAATCATGGGGTAATCATGGGTAAATGATGTGATGATGCTGCCCTTTTGACGGTGTTTCAGTGTGCAGTAGTTACGACACAGAGGACGACGAGGGATGGTTCACCTCCCCGAACTACCCCGGCATGTATCCCCTAAACACCACATGCGCTTGGAGACTGACGAGCCCATCCGGTGAGTTCTCCAAACACAACGCCTGCTGGAATGGTCCCAGATCTCCAATGGGCCAGGAAAGATAGAGTCTGTATTGTATAACTATACCTAGAGCCTGTATTATATACTGTAAATACTAACCTCTGCTAGAGAAGTGGTAGTTGATACACTCACTATACTGTGCTGGTATGGCGGAATACTACCATACTCTGAACACCATTGGTTGCCCTTAATATGGAAATTACTGTATAGTCATTTTTGTTCATTTCTTTCCTTCTTAACAGTTACATTTCTGGGGATGAGTTTTATAAGCAATTCCTTTTTTTTGGTGTTTGAAACAATAGCTGATATTAAGGTGGAATGTTCAATCTAAATTCCTATTAAAGTTTAACATTTCTTGGGTGCTTTAAACATCTGATCTTCAGAAGAACTACATTTTCGAAGTAATTGGGGAAAATAATCCCAATTACAGTAAGGCCTGGCGTCCACCTACTACGATATGGCTCCGATATGGTCTACGATGCACCTCCCGATGAAAAATCAAAATCGCGTCGGAAGGTCACCTAATATCAGGGCAGTTGACCACGTTTCTGCGATTAGGCACCGAAAAAAACCCTTATGATGTATGTTGGATTGGCATGTCTAGACATATGTCTACGATTTTGCACCTTCCCGATATGTCTCCCATATTGGCTTTTTATATCGGTGCCATATTGGGAGGTCTAATTTTCTATCGTAGTAGGTGGAAGCCAGGCCTAAAAGTGGACCAAAATAAAAGACAACAAGAAAAATAGATCTGGGACCTGTTTCAGTAGTTTCGTGACATTAGGCCTAGACAGACATCAACAGTGCAAGCAACAGCGGAAAAAGACTAGCAAATATCAGAGGGTCGGAGCGGCCAATCTTCTTCATATTTGGAACGATTATAGGTTATATATATCCCCTACTCGTATTAAAGTGTCATCGCTTAATTCTTATGGGAAGTGAGTGAAACTCCGCGTGTCATCGATTGCAATCTTGTGATCTGTCCGTATGGTGTCACAGACGCCATCTAGATCACGAAACTACTGAAACAGGTCCCTGAACTATTTCTTGTAGATCCTCAAACGTCGACCATAGAGTTCACTGTGGGTCCTGTGGACATGGAAGGCGAGCCTCTGTGTCCTTACGATCGTCTCCAGTTCTTCAACATGATTCAGCCTAATGGACAGCAGCAATACGACACCTTCACTCTGTCCGAGAATGGAGGCCCGCTCATTCCCACAAACGGCATGTGAGTAGTTGTATGCCATTTCTAGTCCATTTTTACTAATTCGCGCATGTGAGTGGTTGTATGCCATTTCTAGTCCATTTTTACTAGTTTATGCGTGTTATTGGTTGCATGCCATTTCTAGTCCATTTTTACTAGTTCATGCGTGTTATTGGTTGTATGCCATTTCTAGTCCATTTTTACTCATTCGCGCATGTGAGTGGTTGTATGCCATTTCTAGTCCATTTTTACTCATTTGCGCATGTGAATGGTTGTATGCCATTTCTAGTCCATTTTTACTCATTCACGCATGTGAGTGGTTGTATGCCATTTCTGGTCCATTTTTACTAATTCACGCATGTGAGTGGTTGTATGCCATTTCTAGTCCATTTTTACTAATTCGCGCATGTGAGTGGTTGTATGCCATTTCTAGTCCATTTTTACTCATTCACGCATGTGAGTGGTTGTATGCCATTTCTAGTCCATTTTTATTCATTCGCGCATGTGAGTGGTTGTATGCCATTTCTGGTCCATTTTTACTAATTCACGCATGTGAGTGGTTGTATGCCATTTCTGGTCCATTTTTACTAATTCACGCATGTGAGTGGTTGTATGCCATTTCTAGTCCATTTTTACTCATTCGCGCATGTGAGTGGTTGTATGCCATTTCTAGTCCATTTTTACTCATTCGCGCATGTGAGTGGTTGTATGCCATTTCTAGTCCATTTTTACTAATTCACGCATGTGAATGGCTGTATGCCATTTCTAGTCCATTTTTACTAATTCGCGCATGTGAGTGATTGTATGATCCACCTAATACATACACAATATTGACTGGTTTCAGATATATACACAATACTGACTGGTTTCAGATATATACACAATATTGACTGGTTTCAGATATATACACAATATTGACTGGTTTCAGATACATACACAATATTGACTAATCCATTTGACGTCATCGCAAATTCACTACTCAGATAGTTGTAAGCTATATATATATACTATATATGCGATTAGCGAGGATATTACGTTGCCAACCACCCGTACACCAAACCAGTGATTATTGCGTATCTATAAAAAAAAGGCAAGGGACCAGATTTCTTTTCTCGTTGCAGATTCTGTGGCTCCCTTCCCCAGGTCAGAATTATCTCGCACAGTTCTGACGTGCTGGTTGTGTTTCGCTCTGATGAGTCAACGTTCTTCTCTGGTTTCCGCGCCTCCTACGAACTTAAACCACCACGTAATGTATACTATCTCTTAAAGTTAGACTAATTGATCTATTAGAGCTCTGGGCACAGGGTCTCAACCCACCACATTTTGTATACCTTCTGTTAGATGTTGGATTTAACAATCTATTAGAATACTGGGCACAGTGTTTTTATTACCCACCGATTATGGAGTCTCCATAGGAAATGTAAAGGACACCTGGAAACAGCTACCCGGAGATTCTGGCATGTCAGAATCTCCTGCAGGAGATTCCGGAAAAATAGTCCTGTCCATGATGTGGTCAAATCATCATGTACTTTGAAATAAGTTTTTTGAATGTTCATTCAATGTTAATTATTTAGAAGTAATAATAATAATCTCATTTACCATCAGAAATCATTGTAATAACACACTTTGCATGCTAAAAGTACAGGTTAATGGAGAACTATATTATTGGTGTAAGTCTACACCGAATTACTGCCATGCTCAACAGTGCTGTGGTGTCTGGGACTAAATGTATCACAGAAACATTTATATTGCAATAGATTTGCTACTAATCTTGTAGGTGGATAATAAATACAATAACGACTGGTTTTGTATACGAGTGATCGTAATCCCCTCGTAGTTGACGACGTAATATCCTCGCTGATCGCTCTGATATTACTACGCGTCAACTACTCGGAGATTACGGCCACTCGTACACAAAACCAGTCATTATTGTGTATGTAACCACCTCATAATGTTAACTCTGTTAGAAGTTGGATTGAATGATTTTAGAATTCTAGGCACAGGGTCTAGAACCACCAGATAATGTATTCCTTCTCATTCCAGTTAGACTTATTGATCTATTAGAGCTCTGGGCACAGTCTTTCAAACCAGCGCGTAATACATGCCTTCTGTTTCATGTAGGATTTGACGGTCTATTAGAGATATAGGCACAAGGTCTCAAACCACCACATTTTGTATACATTTTGTAACATATTTGATTTAAAATCTATTAGACCGCTGGGCACAGGTTCTCAAGCCTTTACATAACGTATACCTTCTGTTACATTTAATGATTTATTTGAGGTCACAGGTCATGGGGTTTCAAACCACCTGACTCGCTCACTCTATATCTTGCTACCTCTAACACTTTCTGACACTGTCCCTCACTCTACCTCTCTCTATTTCTCTCTCTCTCTCTGTCTGGATTTCTCTCTGCTTTTCTCTGTATCTCTCTCTCTTACTATCTCTATGTATCTCTCTTTATCTCACTCCATGGTCTATATCCTAAGCGTCTTCCATTCTTTTAGTGTGTACAGGGATGTGATAGATACAGATAGCAACTCGTTTTGGTCAAAGTCGTCGTTCTCCAACTCGTTTGAATGGTACTTGATATTCTCTACAGGTCAAACTCTTGGAGAACAACGACTTTAACAAAACTTGTTGGGTTCTTCTTTTGTATCTCTCTCTGCCTCTCTTTCTCTGTCTCCCTTCCTTTCTCTATTTGTCTTTCTCACTCTGTATCATTCTCTCTCTGCCTCTCTCTGTCTTTCTCTTTCTCTCTCTGCCTCTCTGTGTATCTTTCTTTGTATCTCTGTCTCTCTTCCTCTCTGTGTTTATTTCTTTCTCACTTTGTCTCTCTCTCTGCCTCTCTCTAGTTCTCTCTTACTCTATATCTATCACTCTCTGCTTCTCTCTTTTTGTCTTTCTAATTCTGTATCCATCTTTCTCTGCCGCTCTCTCTGTCTATCTGCCTCTCTTTTTTCCTCTCTCACTCTGTCTCTCTCTATGCCTCTCTGTGTCTCTCTGCTTGTTTCTCTTATTCTGTCTCTCTCTCTCTGCATGTCTCTTTCATTCTGTCTCTCTCTCTCTGTCTCTTTGTTTGTCTCTCTCACCCTGTATCTATCTATCTCTGTCTCTCTCGCTGTCTTTCTGTATCTTTCTCTGACTCTCTCTGATTCTCTTCCTTCTCTCTGTCTGTCTCTTTTTCTCTCTCTCTCTGCCTCTCTCTCTCTCTTTCTGTCTCTGCCTCTCTCTATGTATCTCTCTCTGCTGCTCTGTCATTCTCTGCTTCTCTCTCTCTGTCTCTGTATCTCTCTCTCTGCCTCTCTCTGCTTCTCTCTCTCTCTGCCCGTTTCTATTTGTCTCTCTCACTGTATCTCTCTCTCTGCCTCTCTCGGTTTCTCTCTCTCTCTGCCTCTCTTTCTATGTGTCTCTCTCGCTCTGTATCTCTCTCTCTCTGCCTCTCTCTGCTTCTCTCTCTCTGCCCGTTTCTATTTGTCTCTCTTTCTGTATCTCTCTCTCTGCCTCTCTCGGTTTCTTTCTCTCTCTGCCCATTTCTATTTGTCTCTCTCTCTCTGTATCTCTCTCTCTGCCCCTCTCTGTTTCTTTCTCACTCTGTATCTCTCTCTCTGCCTCTCTCTGTATCTCTCTCTCTGCCCCTCTCTGTTTCTCTCTCACTCTGTATCTCTCTCTCTGCCTCTCTCGGTTTCTTTCTCTCTCTGCTGTTTTTATTTGTCTCTCTCTCTGTATCTCTCTCTCTGCCTCTCTCTCTCTCTGCCCGTTTCTATTTGTCTCTCTCTCTCTGTATCTCTCTCTCTGCCTTTCTTGGTTTCTTTCTCTCTCTGCTCTTTCTATTTGTCTCTCTCTCTCTCTGTATCTCTCTCTCTGCCTCTCTCTGTTTCTCTCTCACTGTGTATCTCTCTCTCTGCCTCTCTCTGTATCTCTCTCTCTCTGCCCCTCTCTGTTTCTCTCTCACTCTGTATCTCTCTCTCTGCCTTTCTTGGTTTCTTTCTCTCTCTGCTCTTTCTATTTGTCTCTCTCTCTCTGTATCTCTCTCTCTGCCTCTCTCTGTTTCTCTCTCACTGTGTATCTCTCTCTCTGCCTCTCTCTGTATCTCTCTCTGCCCCTCTCTGTTTCTCTCTCACTCTGTATCTCTCTCTCTGCCTCTCTCGGTCTCTTTCTCTCTCTGCTGTTTTTATTTGTCTCTCTCTCTGTATCTCTCTCTCTGCTTCTCTCTCTCTCTGCCCGTTTCTATCTGTCTCTCTCTCTGTATCTCTCTCTCTGCCTCTCTCTGTATCTCTCTCTCTCTGTCCCTCTCTGTTTCTCTCTCACTCTGTATCTCTCTCTCTGCCTCTCTCGGCTTCTTTCTCTCTCTGCTGTTTTTATTTGTCTCTCTCTCTGTATCTCTCTCTCTGCTTCTCTCTCTCTCTCTCTGCCCGTTTCTATTTGTCTCTCTCTCTGCCTCTCTCTGCTTCTCTCTCTCCGCCCGTTTCTATTTGTCTCTCTCTCTGTATCTCTCTCTCTCTGCCTCTCTCACTCTTCTGCATTCTCTCTACAGGGGAGTGTCAGTCGGCGGTGACAGACACCCCGGTAATGGGCGTCGTGTGTTCCCCGTACTTCACCACAGAGCCCTGCTCCACCGCACTGACGGCGCCCACCGGCTCCACCATCCTGGTCGTGTTCGAGACGGATCTCATCGACGCCATCAACAACTGTGTCTTTGACAACCTCACGGTAAGTTACTCCTTCATCAGTTGTCTGCACTATTGCGAAATACTATCATGAAACGTCACGAAATTTCATACAATTGTTTATATTGAATGAGTTGTTTTCGCGGAATGATATCATGAAGCTGAGCTGAGTGATGTCTGTAGCAGAAGACAACGAACGCCATGTCAACAATTGTATGAAATTAAGTGACGTTTAGATTTTATCCTTTATTATATACCTGTGCCAGTATGTTACACAAATACCAACCTCTGCTAGGGTATTGGTATTAAATATATACCGGCACAGTATGTGGTATAAAATGACGTACCACCCTACTTTGAATACAAATTCTGATTGGCTGAAAAAAATTGCATTGACCTACTTATGAAATGCTGGCAGTGACTTGCAGCACTCCGCTAATTTATGTGTGCAAAGGATCACAGGAGTTGAAGGGAAAAAAAGAGTAAAAAATGTGCTTAGAGCATATTCTGTGCTTGACTTTCACTAAGATGTCAACAGATATACCAGCACACTTTGAATCGTGCTTGGACAGCAGATTTCCTTCTGTAATTCATCAAATACTTATACTTGAAGGTATATAATAAAACAAAAATGTATTACCTTACTGGTACATACTCACATACCTTGTTTCTTTTGATAAAAATATTCCACTTGCTCTGCGAGCTCGTGGAATATTTTTATCAAAAGAAACGCGGTATGTGAGTATGTACCAGTAAGGTATATACATTTTATCTTAATCCCGTCACATGTTTTTAATTTTATATGTCATCTGTGGCATATAAATATTATATGGCATAACCGTGGCATACAGGCCCATCATGTTAAGTCTATGGAGATTTATATGAGGGGTAGGATAAAGACTCTTTCATCCAGTTCAAAGCCTCGGTGAGAGATACTAATAAACTATATAAAAAAAAAAAAAATTTAAATCGATCACCAAAAGAAATATGAAGGATTCTATCCCCCACATTGTATGATCAACTTACACCATGGTATTTTGGCCCTCAAAAATGAGATTTCAAGTATAATGTATGCATATTTATAACTTTAAACATACATGACAAGGTTTCCTACTGAAACTTGGTATAGAGTGTAACAAAAATGCATATTTGAGAGTTGAGAAACATTGATCCCTCATTTGATTATAAACCATTATATTTTACCCTATTGTGCACTGATGGAACTAAAATTTATGTAGTGAATTTAGTTACTCATTGATATCTGTATGTTTTTGATACAGGCTATGTCTGCCTGCTCTGGTTCGATTCAATAATTGAAATTGTTACAAAGAAAAGGACATATCCAACCCGAGGGTGATGAAAACCAGCCAATTGTATATGGCTGACACTCACGCCCCTTTATTTGACCGCGATTGTACTCAAATTTATGCTGGATACCTGTAAAGATCTAGGGTCAAAAAGAAATTCTATAAAGCCGGGCCCCCACCTTACACGATTCTGGGCCCCGTTGAATAAAAAATTGTCGTCCTTGAGGCTGGACGATAAGACATAGTGAAGTATGGACGAGAAATAAACGACAATATATTTTCAGTGTAGCATAAAACTGCTCGTCCATGTGAGCACTGTCGTCCGTGACTTATATCGTTCAATTATTGTAGAATGATCGTATAATTGACCTATATCCATGGGGACCACAAAACATGTATAATTCTGTGGGCTAGGCGTTGGTCTCTCAACCTGAAGGCTGAGAGTTCTTACCCCATCCAAGGCAAACTTTTTTCCCAGTAATTTTCAGAAATTTCACAAAAAATGATTCAATTGTTAATAAATGTTGAAATTTGGTATACATGTATCAAATATGAATAGAAATCTCTGTTGAAAATATCTTTTAATTTGGAATGGATTTAGTGCATGAAAAACGAGTTTGACATCGGCTACGACGCCGAAAACTTGGTCGTCCGCGAGGAGACTTGAACGATAAATAAACAATATTTTCAAAATTAACGATATTTTATTCAACACCACTCACGATCAATCATTTTATCCTCTCGTCAAATGCTCGTCCACCTCCACAATAGTTTTTTATACTACAGTTTGCCACCGACGATAAGATACTTTTTTTATCGTTCATTTTTTTATTCAACGGGGCCCTGGTCCCAATTGTCCTTACAATGCCATTTCCGACACCATTCTGATTCTATCGTGAGGTCAGCCAAAATCTTGGTAGGTGGGACAGGTTTTTACGATTTCGTCTACAACAGCTGCGATTGAAAACGCCAATCTTAGAGGTCCCGATAACTTCCAACATGTTGGAAATTTTGTAGCCTGTTGTAGGGTATCGTAGCTTATAGGGAAGATATCGCGGTTAGCGAGTATGATTCATAGCTCTACGATTTCAAATTATGTCTACGATTTGGAGCAGTCGGGGACCTCTCGATAGGCCACGATTTGGACAATTCAAATCGTAGCCATCAGGAAGTATGTCGTAGACCGTCGTGGTAGATGGGGGCCTGGCTTTACTCTATGTTTCTTATTGATCTCAACTTTAAAGCTTTACCCCCACCAACGCCGATGGTCTACGACATACTTCCCGATGGCTACGATTTGAAATGGCCAAATTGTGGCCTCTCACTAGGTCCCATGATAAATCGTAGACTGTCAGAATGGCTGTGGAAGACCAAAAACATAAACCATGTTCACGATTCAATCAGTGTATCAATGTATTTCAGGCAGTTTTTAATTTTTAAGATATCGAATGAAACTGAATAATTTTTGAAAGGTATTTACAACTTATTATCTCATTTTTCAGACACTAAAATAATCAAATTAAAAAGTTCAACTTTGGTAGAAACATCATAATTCCGTTATGAAACTATTATTTTCCGACCCTTAGACTTTTCCTGTCGTGAATTCAATAGTAAGGCTTATTGGGACCAGAATCGGCATTTGTAGGGGTAAGCCTTAATCGTAGTGTATCTGGGGTATATTGTGGTGAATTGGTGGCAGTGGGTATGGGGTCTAATCGTTGTGTATCGGGGGTATATCGTTATGAATCGGCAGCAGTGGGTGCACCATATAATCGTAGTATATCGGGGGTATATCGTTGTGAATTGGTGGCAATGGCTGCACCATTTAATCATAGTGTATCGGGGGTATATCGTTGTGAATCGGCGGCAATGGCTGCACCATTTAGTCGTAGTGTATCGGGGGTATATCGTGGTGAATCGGCGGCAATGGCTGCACCATTTAATCATAGTGTATCGGGGGTATATCGTTGTGAAACGGTGGCAATGGCTGCACCATTTAATCGTAGTGTATCGGAGGTATATCGTTGTGAATCGGCGGCAATGGCTGCACCATTTAATCATAATATATTAGGGGTATATCGTTGTGAATCGGCAGCAGTGGGTGCACCATTTAATCGTAGTATATCGGGGTATATCGTTGTGAATCGGCAGCAGTGGGTGCACTATTTAATCGTAGTATATCGGGGGTATATCGTTGTGAATCGGTAGCAATTGGTGCACCGTTTAATCGTAGTATATCGGGGGTATATCGTGGTGAATCGGCAGCAGTGGATGCACCATTTAATCGTAGTATATCGGGGGTATATCGTTGTGAATCGGCAGCAGTGGATGCACCATTTAATCGTAGTATATCGGGGGTATATCGAGGTGAATCAGCAGCAATTGGTGCAGGGGCTAATCGTAGTGTATCTCGGGTATATGTACTGAATTTTTTTAATCTTATTCGCCCTCATTGCCCTCAGGTGTCGGACCCGATCGCTTCCTCTACGTATGACATAACATCGAGCGGGGTTGAGAAGTGGGGCCCGTCTGCAGGGAACCGTCTTCAGGTCACGTTTACGCCTTACGACGTGGCGTCTACGTCATGGTACTGCCTGCACTACGTCTTCCTCCCCCCGGAGACCAACACCAGTAAGTGTGTAGTTTCATCAGCCATCGAATACCAAGCCCCCATTGAAAATGTATGGGGACTCATTATTATACATCGTATACCAAGCCCCCATTGAAAATGTATGGGGACTCAGTAAACCACGACCCATTATATAAAACCTGTCAGATACCACAACTGTGGTATACAGATTCAAATCTGTCGTATACCATTGAAAATGTATGGGGACTCAGTAAACCCCGACCCATTATATAAAACCTATCAGATACCATAACTGTGGTATACGGATTCAAATCTGCCATATACCATTGAAAATGTACGGGGACTCAGTAAACCACAACCCATTATATAAAACCTATCAGATACCATAACTGTGGTATACGGATTCAAATCTGTCATATACCATTGAAAATGTACGGGGACTCAGTAAACCACGACCCATTATATAAAACCTATCAGATACCATAACTGTGGTATACGGATTCAAATCTGTCATATACCATTGAAAATGTATGGGGACTCAGTAAACCACGACCCATTATATAAAACCTATCAGATACCATAACTGTGGTATACGGATTCAAATCTGTCATATACCATTGAAAATGTACGGGGACTCAGTAAACCACGACCCATTATATAAAACCTCTCAGATACCATAACTGTGTTATACGGATTCAAATCTGTCGTATACCATTGAAAATGTATGGGGACTCAGTAAACCACGACCCATTATATAAAACCTCTCAGATACCATAACTGTGGTATACGGATTCAAATCTGTCATATACCATTGAAAATGTACGGGGACTCAGTAAACCACAACCCATTATATAAAACCTATCAGATACCATAACTGTGGTATACGGATTCAAATCTGTCGTATACCATTGAAAATGTACGGGGACTCAGTAAACCACAACCAATTATATAAAACCTCTCAGATACCATAACTGTTGCATACAACCTCCCAGGTCGTTCCCATACTCATTTATTATCCATCGTATACCAAGCCCCCATTGAAAATGTATGGGGACTCAGTAAACCACGACCCATTATATAAAACCTCTCAGATATCATAACTGTTGTATACAACCTCACAGGTCGTCCCCATACTCATTTATTTTCCATCGTATACCAAGCCCCCATTGAAAATGTATGGGGACTCCCCATTATATAAAACCCATTATATAAAACCTCTCAGATACCATAACTGTGGTATATGGAGTCAATTATGTGGTGTATGGCCTCAAAGCCATGGTGTACGGGGAAATAGTTCCACTGTGTTAAAGAGCAAAGAAATAGCCCCTATTGTTATGCCCTTTGATATAGCAATTACTGAGTTCAATTTATTCGAATAGCTGGATAATAAATGATGATTATGTTAATTCTGCGGCTCTGTAAACCACTTGAGGTTAACGTTATAATACACACGCTAGTGCTCGTTTATTACTATGAATCAACCCTCTTGTGGTTTACGGCTACCTATCCACAATACCATCATTTATTGTGTATATATACGGCCCTCTCCCCAACACCAACAGTGTATGGGGACTCCCCATTATATAAAACCCATTATATAAAACCTCTCAGATACCATAACTGTGGTATATGGAGTCAATTATGTGGTGTATGGCCTCAAAGCCATGGTGTACGGGGAAATAGTTCCACTGTGTTAAAGAGCAAAGAAATAGCCTACCCATGACGTATATATCGTAAATACGCACCGTTGCGCCATGGAGCATTCTTACATGTGCTATATAAATCGCCTGAGTAGTCACATTGAACTTCCAGCGTGCTTCCAGAAAACTATCCTTTCACTATCTGCGTGCTATTCACTGTGATAGTGGGAAATGAGCAGGGCGCCAGTGTCTCAGGGTCTTAGATCTGTGCCCAGCTGACCTTGACAAATCACAAGAGACAAAATACCTCAAGACCCACTGGTGCTTGATATGCTTGGATCCAAGATAAGCAGTTGCAGAAATGGCAAGTTTACTGGTTGCAAGTGGGTTACAGAAAACTATCCATTGACTGAGTGTAACCGAAACCTTTTGATTGTTATTCATCTATAATTGCATGTTCATTCATCAATGATGGACAAACCATTTGCTCCTTGTTTTCATATACCCGTGACGTATATATCGTAAATACACACCATTTCACCGTATAACGTAAAAGTATTACACTGAACAGGGTTCCGTACCACAGTGTACTGAACACGTTGACCACACGTTGCTAAGTGTACTGAACACGTTGCTATGTGTACTGCACATGTTGCTATGTGTACTGAACACGTTGACCACATGTTGCTATGTGTACTGCACATGTTGCCATGTGTACTGCACGTCAGCGTGGCATACGGAAACTCGATGTTAAGTCTATGGGATTTTATATTAGGGGTAGGATAGTATATGAGATGTGTGTTTGAGTATGGCAAACTCAGCGGGTATGGTTAGGCCACTCAACAAAAACTACTTTTTTTTCATCACCGCACGCACCTGCAAAAGCGATTTTAGAAGTTTTTGGGTTTTTTTTGTTAAAATAAGATGAACCTCGATAGAAATTATGAAAAGTATGTGTATTTGGTACCAAATTAAAGCTCCTCATGCCAGGGATGCTTTCAATGTATAAGAAGTATAAATCTGAAAACCGCGCATACGCAGACACCCTGCATAAGCGGACATTTTGGCCCGGAACGAACGGTGACCGCTTACGCAGGGTTTTACTGTATGTCTAAAGCCCATTTTATGACACTTTTAAGCCATGTTTGATCCTGCAAAAAAAAAAAAAAAAAGCGCCCTCATCATATTTTACATGGTTTGGTGATGAGAAACAAGTTTGTCTTTTTTTAGTGGCCTTATATGGGACCTTATCATTTCAGATGGGCCTGACGTGTGTATTAAGTACTACCAGACGACTGGGAACCTGCCTAGAGATCCGCTGCCACCCGGGATCCAGGTTACCAGACCGGACATTCTCTACACGTGCGAGTACAACGTGGCCACTCAGTCTGAGTACAGACTACTCGTGATGCTCTACTACAACATGGCCAGCTCGGCCGACGGCGGCTGCAGCTTCGACAAGATACAGGTAAAGTTATAACTATATATATATAACTATATATATATATATATATATATATATATATATATATACATATATATATATATAGAAAAAAAATTCTGGTGTGTTCAGGTGAATGTCTGTAGCAGTAGTGATCAATGCCCAGTAGAAGCGTCTCATCCTTCCGTCTAACGCCGGTGAGGGCGCCACCCTATGCTACAACAGAGACATCTAGCGGTGGTTTTACCCACTATCAGTGATCTATAGTTATATAAATCTGTTTCATTTATATTTCCTATATATATATAAGCTGGAATATATGATGATATAAGAATGATGAATAATAATTGTTAAATATATAATATATAACAACGAGTGATTGCGTTTGGCTTAATTTTAATGTCAACAATGGTTTAGGTTCTTTTGTTGAAAACCTCCCATTTAAAAAAACCAAGCTCGGTGGCCAAGTGGTAGGGTGTTCGCCTCGAGCATGGGAGGTCGTGGGCTCAAACCCCGGTCGGGTCATACCAAAGACTTACACAAAAATGGTACCCACTGCACATTCGGTTTAACACCCGCCATTAGAATGAGGAGTAGGGGCAAGGGCCCGAGTGGAAGAACGGCTCTATAGCCGAATTCGGTGATTCCCTAATAAAACTTGCCCAGTAGTAGTTTCGGCGGGGATTCAAATCTTTCCACTTGAACACATATAAACCCTTGGTGGTTTTATATACTTCATAGATATATATATATATATATTTACTATATACCCATGCCATATATAGTGTAAATACGCACCGTTTCGGCATATGACGTAAAAATACTGTATGGACCGCTGGTCTGTACACTAAAATATGGACCACCTTGCCATACACGTTTATTAAGAAATTGGTTGTTATACACAATGAAATTGATTTTATTTTAAAATTTCGGGTATATAGTAAATATATAACGTCCAACAATGCTTGAACAAGTCACAGAACTCGATGATAATTTACCGTTTGTACGGAACTCGGCATAAATGCCTCGGTCCGTACAAACCGTAAATTAGCATCTCATTCTGTGACTTGTACAGCATGGTCAGGACGTTCTATATAAATATATATATGTGTGTGTTTGTGAATACGATGTACATAGACAAGATACAGGTAAAGTTATATCTATCTTTAAATATAACGTGACATATCTATCAGTGAATATGATTAACATAATCAAGATACAGATAAAGTTATATCTATCTTTGAATACAATGCAACATTGACTACATTTTTTTACCATAGCAGTTTATGAAATGTGTGTTTGTGCATGGTGACACTCACCATAGTAGTTTATGAAATGTGGGTTTGTGCATGGTGACATTCAACATAGTAGTATATGAAAATTGTGTTTGTTTATGGCACTACTCACCATAGTAGTCTATGAGATGTGTTTTTGTATATGGTGACACTCATTATACTAGTCGATGATTAACCCGGTTCTGGGTGAGTATATCCAACAAAGCTTAAAGTAAATGAAACTGATTAAGCCATTTTTATGCACAATACATCTTAAGGCTCATCTCTATTGCCCAACACAAACGGAGTTCAAGGAGTACTCATAAAATCTGTTTTCATCGGTCAATGGAAATGGGCCTATAAAGTAAATAACACTCAAGTTAATAACACTGTTTGACCCTGTTTCAGGTGAGCACGCCCGACATCATACAGTTTTAAATAAATAACACTGTTTGACCCTGTTTCAGGTTAGTCCGCTCAACATGGTACAGATGGAAGTAAATAACACTGTTTGACCCTGTTTCAGGTTAGCCCGCCCGACATCATACAGATTTAAGTAAATAACACTGTTTGACCCCGTTTCAGGTTAGCCCGCCCGACATGGTACAGATTTAAGTAAATAACACTGTTTGACCCTGTTTCAGGTTTACCTGCTCAACATGATCCAGATTGAAGTAAATAACACTGTTTGACCACGTTTCAGGTTAGCCCGCCCGACATGATACAGATTTAAGTAAATAACACTGTTTGACCCCGTTTCATGTTAGCACGCCCGACATCATACAGTTTTAAATGAATAACACTGTTTGACCCCGTTTCAGGTTAGCCCGCCCGACATCATACAGTTTTAAATAAATAACACTGTTTGACCCCGTTTCAGGTTAGCCCGCCCGACATCATACAGTTTTAAATAAATAACACTGTTTGACCCCGTTTCAGGTTAGCCCGCCCGACATGATAAAGATTTAAGTAAATAACACTGTTTGACCCTTATTCAGGTTAGCCCGCCCGACATGATGCAGATTTAAGTAAATAACACTGTTTGACCCTTATTCAGGTTAGCCCGCCCGACATCATACAGATTTAAGTAAATAACACTGTTTGACCCTTATTCAGGTGAACACGCCTGACGAGGAATTTGTTGTGTGTGGGAGCGGCACTCACGGCTTTCAGACCAGCAACCTGGGCGACTCGGTGAGGATCAAACTGGTCTTCTTCTCCTTCATCACAGACCCCGTGCTCGAGGTCTTCTACGCTAGAGTCGACACAGGTAAATGCTCCATATACGCGTCATTATCTCACCCCTGGTGTTTTTTCTCAATAGACATTGGGAACTTGTATCCAACACCCATGAAGTATTTAGGAAAAATATTCAATGGTGGATTATGTCACAAATAAGCCCATTAGTCAATGTGAAAGGTGAGATAAATTCAGAAACCGGTTCAATTCTAGGATCAGAGCTTGATCCAATTGTGTTTGAGTCGCTACATAATTCATGTGGCTTCCCCTTGTGAATTACTACGCGATTCAAACTCAATGGGATATGAGCTCTGACCCTAAACTTTCATGGGTTTCCTCTATTCCATATGTGCATTGGCAACCCTGCTCCCACCAGGGGTCGCTTTCTCTCACTATACTGCTGCCACCTAGTGTGGTCTCCCTTCTTTTCCCCGCCATTTCCCCAATTGGCATAATTTCTTTCACTGCACGAAAACCATCATTTCACATATGAATGTGCCCGGCGTCTATAAGTAGGTATTTTGCGTCTACAAGATCGTCTTAATCCCCGTGTGTATACACCTCATCTGTGGGCGTATATATAAGCGTCCAGTGAACAGGGCTTTACTGAGAGCGGGCGGGGGGAGGTGGTGGGGGGTTGGGGGGGAGGGCTTCCTACTGAGGACACCTGTACTTCTACCAACACAAAGGGGCGGGAAGGGGTGTGGGCAGAGGATATTTTCTCTCATATATGCCGGGTGTGAAATACAGCCAAGACGCATCTGTCGTATATAAGGCCTGGGCGTATATAAATGAAAACAAGTCAATATTCAGCCAATACATGCACTTCCGTGATGGCGTATATGGTTTTCGTGCAGTGTTTGTGAATTTTTTTCCTTTTCAAATAATTCACTGAGTCTGAGACTATGTGAGACTAGGCAACTTGCTATGAGATTGGCATACCACAGAGTGTTAAGGAGTGAAGTACGTCTGTGTCACATACTCTAGTCCTTATGACTTAATCTAGTTTAGCTGTCCTTCTCTAAACTTGACCATGAACCTTTTTTCTTCTTTTTTATTTAGGAAAAACAGATAATACAGTTCGTCTTATGTTGGCGTTTTTAAATGATTGTCTAGCAAAACGAAAAACAAGTGTCGCATTTAGATTTAGAGTGAATCTAGTCTATTTATCCCTCTCTGGACATGACCATGAAAGATTTGCCAATCACACAATGTGAACATTATTATTATATGGGAGTGGGACTTGATAGTAGACTTGATTGGCAGCACCAAGCCAATAAAGAAATCAAAAATGTAAGTAGCCGATTTTTCAAATTCACGAAACTAAGGTATTGCTTAACCCTTTAACAGCAGCCTGATGCCTCCAGGCATTCCCCTGGCTACGGCAGGAAGATGCCTCCAGGCATTCCCCTGGCTACGGCAGCATGATACCTCCAGGCATTCCCCTGGCTACGGCAGGAAGATGCCTCCAGGCATTCCCCTGGCTACGGCAGCATGATGCCTCCAGGCATTCCCCTGGCTACGGCAGCATGATGCCTCCAGGCATTCCCCTGGCTACGGCAGGAAGATGCCTCCAGGCATTCCCCTGGCTACGGCAGCATGATGCCTCCAGGCATTCCCCTGGCTACGGCAGGAAGATGCCTCCAGGCATTCCCCTGGCTACGGCAGGAAGATGCCTCCAGGCATTCCCCTGGCTACGGCAGCATGATGCCTCCAGGCATTCCCCTGGCTACGGCAGCATGATGCCTCCAGGCATTCCCCTGGCTACGGCAGGAAGATGCCTCCAGGCATTCCCCTGGCTGCGGCAGGAAGATGCCTCCAGGCATCATAGAGGCACCATTGATACTTATAAAGAAAGGTCACATGAAATCACATGACACATCATGTGACATTGCTATTTCCCCAAAAATGTGCCTGCCGTAACACGGTCGTTTATGCAGGCAATGCCTGCCGTACAATGCTGAGCAGGGGAACTGGGTGCTGCAGGGAAATGGTTAACCAAAATAGGTGCCATTCAGGTCTACTTGTTAAGTATCTTATCTGTGTTTGGGTATTGCTCGTTTGTTAAGGAAAACTTTAAGAAAAAAAGTAAATAGAAAGCCTTCATGATCGTGGCTTACGGGCAGCGACTGGTTTAAATGGAAGGAAATACCCTTTAGATAAGTTACAATTGATTCCTAATGGTAAATGAGATTATTATGACTAAATCTAAATGACTGATACTTAATAAACGTTCAAGAAACTTAATTCGAAGTACATGATGAATTTATCTCATTTTGGATGGGACTTGTTTTCCCGGAATCTCCTCCTGGATATTCTGACGAGCCAGAATCTCCGGGTAGCTGTTTCCAGGTGCCCTATACATTTCCTACGGTGGGTAATAGGTGGGTAATGAAAAGAATAATTATATAGAACGTCCTGACCATGCTGTACAAGTCACAGAACGAGATCGTAATTTACGGTTTGTACAGAAGGAGCCATTTATGCCGAGTTCCGTACAAACCGTAAATTATCATCGAGTTCTATGACTTGTACAAGCATGGTTGGACGTTATATATTTACTATATACCCAAAAAAAAATTTTAAATCATTAATTTAGTTTTTAACAACCGATATGTTAATAGATGTGTTTGGCAAGGTAGTCCGTATTTTAGTGTACGGACCAGTTGTCCGTACAGTATTTTTACGTTATATGGCGAAACGGTGCGTATTTACAGTATATACGGCATGGGTATATAGTAAACGGTGCGTATTTACAGTATATATACGGCATGGGTATATAGTAAACGGTGCGTATTTACAGTATATACGGCATGGGTATATAGTAAACGGTGCATATTTACAGTATATATGGCATGGGTATATAGAAAACGGTGCGTATTTACAGTATATACGGCATGGGTATATAGTAAACGGTGCGTATTTACAGTATATACGGCATGGGTATATAGTAAACGGTGTGTATTTACAGTATATACGGCATGGGTATATAGTAAACGGTGCGTATTTACAGTATATACGGCATGGGTATATAGTAAACGGTGCGTATTTACAGTATATACGGCATGGGTATATAGTAAACGGTGCGTATTTACAGTATATACGGCATGGGTATATAGTAAATCTCGTTTTGGTGGTCATTTCAGACGGGTGTGGCGGTCTGACTCACGTCGACTCGTCAACTTCTGACAGCCTCAACGCGCCCCACTCCGGGACCGTCACTCCACCCTTCCCCTCCTCACAGTGGTGTCTGTGGGCACTCCGGGCCAACACCACACTCACCTTTGACCTCACCTTCGACAAGTTTGACCTTGGCGGTCCAGCAGACGTGACCTCGACCTACCTGCGTGTGGATACGACCTTGTCAATGGCGTCAATCAGACAGTAAGTCACCTTGTACTTATTTAACCCTTTTCTTACTAATTATGCCTCAAGGCACTCCTGTGGCTAGTGTAAATGATGCCTCGAGGCACTCCCGTGTTTAGTGTAAATGATGCCTCAAAGCACTCCTGTAGCCAGCACCTTAAGACATCATTTTCTATTTTTTTGTTAAATTGTCCATATGCCCAGCACTACCATCCTGACCCGTCCGTCTTTATGAGGTGTTAGGTTCTGGAAAACGCTGTCGGTAAATCGTCAAAACTAATAAAATTGATATATGCAAGTGCAGTCTTGAAACTGGATTATAGGCCAGGTAACGCCAGCTTTTTGTTGTGCACTATGGGTAACACCTCAATTTTTCTGACGCATCATGGGTAACAGTGTTCAGATAGTACAACACTGGTTTTTAGAGAAGCATTCTAAAGCTGATTTATCTTATTTTCTATAATCATTTTCCAGGAAGGGGAGAGCCAGCTCCGCTTATTCGGCGAGGAGTGAGATACATTTTGGTAAATTAAAAAAAATGATTTTTTTTCCAGGAAGGTGAGAGCCAACTCCGCTTCTTCAACGAAGAGAGATGCATTTTGGTAAAAAAAAATTAAAATTATCGTTTTATTTTCTTTTTATTTCCAGGAAAGGGCAGAGGCACCTGCGCTTCTCAGGCGAGGAGAGAGATACATTTTGGTAAATTAAGAAGATAATAATTTCATTTTTATTTTTTTTATCATTTCCAAGAAGGGGGAGAGCCACTTCCGCTCCTCCAGTGAAGAGATAGTTACATTTTGGTAAATAAAAATAAAATTCATTGTTTTTCTTCTTTTTTTTATTTCCAGGAAGGGTGAGAGCCACCTGCGTTCCTCGGGCGAAGAGAATGATACATTTTGGTAAATAAAAGGAATTTAATTTATTTTCGTTTTATTTTTCTATTACATCCAGGAAGGGTGAGAGCCACCTGCGTTTCTCGGGCGAAGAGAATGATACATTTTGGTAAATAAAAGGAATTTAATTTATTTTCGTTTTATTTTTCTATTACATCCAGGAAGGGGCAGAGCCACCTGCGTTTCTCGGACGAAGAGAATGATACATTTTGGTAAATAAAAGGAATTTAATTTATTTTCGTTTTATTTTTTATTACATCCAGGAAGGGTGAGAGCCACCTGCGTTTCTCGGACGAAGAGAATGATACATTTTGGTAAATAAAGGGAATTTAATTTATTTTCGTTTTATTTTCTATTACATCCGGGAAGGGTGAGAGCCACCTGCGTTTCTCGGACGAAGAGAATGATACATTTTGGTAAATAAAAGGAATTTAATTTATTTTCGTTTTATTTTTTATTATTCCAGGAAGGGGCAGAGCCACCTCCGCTTCTCGGGCGAGGAGAGTCCGACACCTGTGAGGGTCGAGAGCCAATGGCTCTTCATAACATTTGTGTCCAGAAAAAGCGGTGCAGACTTCTCGGCACAGTACGCTGTGAGGCCAGTATTTGAAGGTGAGAGTTCCCCCATATTTATGTACAAGATGTACATAAATATAACCCAAAGGTTCCTATAATCTCAATGATGCCACCGAACGGGAATACGGTGTGCCAGAGAATTCTCAAGGTTCTAAGCCTAGTTCATTAAGAATTCTTCTCCCATAGAGCGCAGTGAGAATCTTGTACAGAATACCACTTAGAGAGTGTGAGATCTTATTAGAGGGGTGCATTATATACACTGCTTAAGTACAAATCAGATAACTGCCATGCTTGAGTGTACTGTGGACCTATCAAATGTGCAGTCATCCTATATGTTGATACATGCTCCATTCTTGTTATCAATCTTGTAAATGGGTTATGAATACAATAACAAATGGTTCTGTATTATCTCCTCATAGTTGACGACGTAATATCCTCACTAATTGCTCAGATATTACTACACATCAACTACTTGGAGATTATGGCCACTTGTACACAAAACCAGTTATAATTGTGTATACAATTAAATCGGCTGTTATATATAGTATGTATATTTTCTGTCAGGTCCAACCTCTCCGGTGGCAACACAGTGCAGTGGCATGTCTCTGCCTGACGCATGCCTGGCATACCCTGGTCCACAGGCGGGTCTGTTGTGGATGCCGTCTCTATGGATGTCAGACTGCGTCATGCCAATAGTAACAGCGATTACGCCTCTCCAAGGAAAAGCCGGTACCACGCTCACCATCAGCGGGTCTGGCTTCTCCGCCTCACCCTGTCTTAACGAGGTCAGTCTAATTCTATCTGTATATATCTGTTTATGTGTGTATGTGTCACGGCCAACACGCCTCTCTAAGGAAAAGCCGGCACAACGCTCACCATCAGCGGGTCGGGGTTCTCCGTCTCTCCCTGTCTTAACGAGGTCAGTCTAAGTATATCTGTATATATCTGTATATGTGTGTATGTGTCACGGCCAACACGCCTCTCTAAGGAAAAGCCGGCACAACGCTCACCATCAGCGGGTCGGGGTTCTCCGTCTCTCCCTGTCTTAACGAGGTCGGTCTAAGTATATCTGTATATATCTGTATATGTGTGTATGTGTCACGGCCAACACGCCTCTCTAAGGAAAAGCCGGCACAACGCTCACCATCAGCGGGTCGGGGTTCTCCGTCTCTCCCTGTCTTAACAAGGTCAGTCGGTAATGTTGAATTTATTACTCTCCTTTCAACTAATTATTGGGGTAAATAATTAGAAATTCGATGCAAGCGCCATTCATTGTTTATATAAATGGAGGCACCACCCCCACTATAGGCAACCCGTACAAGACTGCCCGACAGAACACGAATGACACACTAAAGAAGCAAAATGGGATATCAGCAGATTCCGCACTAACCAATATAAGAAGACGTATCGAAGCCGATAAGAACAAAACTCCGAAAGTGATTCTTCTTGATGACCCAACTGTACGAAAACGCTCCCACCATCAGCGACAGTAAACCTCTGCACCCCCGACAATGCGCTCAGTGAGAAACACCCCGACAGTTCAAGCAACCACAGCGAGTCCGACTCCGACACCAGCAGCACCACCAGCAATCACAGCACAACATCTACCACCATCAGTAGCCAGTGCACCGAAACTACCACCAAAAAACCAGCCACCATCCTAGATCTATTGAAAATCAACCTCAATTTAGAAGACATTAGCAGCAGTGACAATGAAATACCCATACCAACTAAATCTACCAAAGGAACTACACACCAGGAAACTACCACTGCACAACCAATGAACATGGAAAAAACCAAACCAACTGATCGCGATGAACCGTACATCCCTACCTCTCGCCACCCTCTACCAACATCAACAAGCTACATCCCATCACCAATAAAACGACAAACCCCGTGCCCGACTGTACCAACCAGTGAAATCATGTTAGATATATATCATATAATTCGTAAGATGGATCAACATGTGGGCAAAGACCTACTGGAAAGCATGAGACGCCACAACTTATATCATCCGAAGCACTAAACGAAACTCAAAAACTCATGCTAGTTTGGAAAAACATTTCGTTTGCTCTCCCCATTGGGTATCAGCATTGGAAAAAAAAAAATTTCGACTAGTATTCAAAAACAACAACATAGAGTTTAATGGAAAACACTACCTCCAAATTAGCGGCACCGCAATGGGCACCCGCCTAGCCCCATCCTATGCAAACCTCTTCATGGAGAGAGTGGAAAATCACATCCTCAACCAACAGGGACCAGGACCGAAGGAATGGCTGAGATATATCGACGATATTTTCGTCCTGTGGACACATGGACTGAAAGAACTGGAAACGTGGATAAACAAAATCAACAACCTACATGATTCGATCAAATTCACAGCGGAATACTCACAGGAGGACATAGCCTTCCTGGACACCAAAGTAAAAATCAACCAGGAAACCAAGAAACTGTACACCGACCTATACACGAAACCAACAGATGCCAACACCTACCTACAGTACGACTCAGCACACCCGCCAGCGACGAAAAGAAATCTACCCTACTCGCAGTTCCTGAGAATTCGAAGAATCTGCAAAAATGATGAAGACTACGAAAGGCATTGCGAACAAAAAAAGATGGACTTCAGGACGAAAGGCTACCCAGAAAAACTACTGGAGGACTGCAAATCACGAGTAGACCAACAAAATCGGGAGGATTTACTCTCTGGAACCAAGAACGAAAAACCAAGCGAAAACAACGAGAAGGAGAACCTCTTTCTCATAACGACCTTCAGAGAAAATGACAAAAGAGTAGGCCGAATAGTCGACCACAACTGGGACATATTAGCGAAATCGATAACCACCAAAACTCTTCACAAAAAGACAGTTACCAAAGGGTTCAAACGACCACTGAACCTAAAGGACCACCTGGTCAAGGCACGAATAAACTACGACCCAAAGAAACACACAAAAGAGGGAATCGGTACAGCATGGACAAAAGACGAGGGAACCACGGTGGAAACAAGAAGGGAGGGAAACGAACGACAAACCAAACAGAAAGACAACAAATGTACAAGGAAGAATTGCAAGTATTGCAAAAGAATAGAGAGGGGAGGAAAGATCACCTCAAAGACAAACAACAAAGAATACGAAACAAAATGGAACGTCAACTGCAACAGTTCTAACGTGATCTACTGCATAGAGTGCAAGACATGCAACATCCAATACGTGGGACAAACGAAAAGGAAAATCAGGGACAGAATAAGGGAACACCTCAACTGCATAAGGAAAAACCAAGGAAAGAACGATGTACCAGCACACTTCAACCAAGTAGGACACCATGGCAAAGATGATGTCAAGGTACACATTGTGGACTTCATCTATAGACATCCAAACAGTAAAGAAGCAAGCAGACTACGCAACAAAATTGAATTCAACTGGATTCACAAATTGAAAACTCATGCACCAGAGGGACTTAATACATTGGATAATAGGTATGGATAGCCCGCTACACTCCCAACACAAATGCCACGTCAAAATTTTTTTTCCAATGCTGATACCCAATGGGGAGAGCAAACGAAATGTTTTTCCAAACTAGAGTCACATCCTGGGAGAGTAAGGGCCTAACACGGCTGGGTGCAGTGAGCGACAAGTTGGAGCCGACCAATCCCCTCCCCTGTACATTCACCAGGGGAGAAAGACCACTAGCCATCTTCAAGCAACTCTATCGCACCTCACCTGATGAGTCCAGACAATGGTTGAAACCACAATCACCCCCCGAAACACACCGCGAAGATAGCGGCCATTTCGAAAATCACAACAGCGGCAAGCACAACAATAAAATAAAAAGAGAGCGAATTTCTAACCCAAAACACACAGACCAGTTTGAACAGAAGCTAACAACGCTAAAAAAGGAGCAAGAGGGAGTTACAGAGGACTCACATTCTAAGCTGGAACCAACAGGATAACAAGAAAAACGTGACATATACACTACAAATCTACCTAACACCAACGCGAGAGATAAACGATGGAAATATCTCACCAGGAAGTCCAGATGACCAAGTCTGGCTGACCTAAATACCCAATGTATCAGACGATCAAGTCCAGCACAACCAATACACAAAAAAGGCCTTTCACAATCCTTAGAATTCACATATAACTTACATTTTAAAATGTAGAAAATAATAATACCATAAAAATATATCTTTCGGTCTACAATAAACATAGAGGCCTGGACACATCCAAATTCCAACCCATCAAAATAAAATATACTCCAAATGAAAAGAGCAGGTGCAACCAGCCCTTTCCTCTACACACAGAAAGCAACCAAGGAATAATAAGAAAAGAAACAAGAAGAATTGGTAAGATGATATACCAACAAACCACCATATTAAAAAGAAGATAAAATTTAAAACTCCCAGTTACTACACCACAGGATCACCATAACCAACAAACACACGGGCATGACGCCAAGCCACACGGACACCATCCAATGACAGGGAAGCTCTCTCCCACCACAGGGACAAGAACCAATAGGAATCGAGAAAACGGGGTCGGTGGGCCAAGCGCGCGAAATCGAACACGCAGGGCCAACTCACTGCACTGTGGTCGTGATAGCGGTAGAGTAAAGACACACTGCCTCGTTTACCTACTCAAAAACTCATGCTAAGCATACTGGAAAAATTTTTAACCGTCCCCCAACTATGTAGACTCACTCATTACCAACCGTGTTCATTATGAAATGTATTCCAACTAAGTTAACACTGTTCAAAGTTCAAAGTTTGAATCCCATCAATCAAATGTATATATGTTACTGCAAGTATTATCACTTGTTACTGTCAAACTATTATGTTATATTTAAATTTATATATTTATATACTCATACTGTCTATAAAACACTGTTACTGTATCAAAACCTAAACAACAGCCAATTAATATTCCCTACTCTACCATTTTCATAACAATACACTAGACTACAACATTGTACCAGGTTACCAGAAATCTTATGTCTATAAATAGTAACACATCGACCTTGACCTTGTAATCCTGAACAGGAAGTCAACAGAACCTGATCCTAAAATGGTACCTAATCTAAGCTGGTCATCCAATGTATCATCACCTGATGAAGCTAGATAAAGCCTAGCGAAACGTCGTGAATCATATTTTGATACTCTAATTTACACCACTACCTGTACTATTTGGTTTAATAACACCACCATTATAAAAAATACTGTGTCTGGTTTTTTGTGATCTTCATCTCTGAGTTTATATAAATAGTTTCTATTATGCCCATCAGGTGGCCAAAAAAGTCGTATTCTCCTAGGAAAATACGGCTTTCCTTATTCTACTCTGTAGCGATCTTTATCCTACCCCTAATATAAAATCCCATAGGCTTAACATTGAGTTTCTGTATGCCACGCTGACTGGCATATGGAATTTTGATATGCCACTAGCGGCATACAAAATTGTTATCACATAATATTCCAAAATCGAGGAGACAGGGTAGGATAAAATCAAAACCTGATTCGTTTTAATCGTGGCCACTGCATTCCACTCCAGGAGTTTGGGCTCTCGACTTCACTCGGTCTTCGCCTTGTGAAATCACTATGCCAAACTCCAGTCGTGGCATGCGGTGGCCAAGATAAAAACTCATCCAGTTTTACGATAGGCGGCTCCAAAAGCTTAGTATGGAGACTCCGTATTTGGTGGGTAATAAATACACAATAATGACTGGTTTTGTGTATGAGTGACCGTAATCTCCGAGTACTTGACGCTTAGTAATATCCGAGCGATTAGCGAGGATATTACATCATAAACTATGAGGAGATTACGGTCCCTCGTATACAAAACCAGTCGTTATTGTATTTGTTACCCACCTACAAGATTAATAACAAATCTATTGCAATAAATATGTTTCTGCAAGACATTTAGTTCCAAACACCACAGCACTGTCAAGCCTAGCAGTAATTCGGTGTAGACTTACACCAAAAATATAGTTCCCCGTTTCCCCGTGATTTTAGCATGCAAAGCATGTTATGACAGTGATTTCTGATGGTAAATGAGATTATTATGATTGATTCTAAATAATAAACATTGAATGAACATTCAAGAAACTTATTTTAAAGTACATGATGATTTGACCTCATTATGGACAGGACTATTTTTCCGGAATCTCCTGGTAGCCGATTCCAGGTGCCCTATACATTTCCTCCGTAATCGCTGGGTAATAATAGACCGTACTGACATCTGCCCTCTCTGTTTTCAGGTGGTACTTCTCGGCCTTCAGAACACAATCTGCCACGTGACCTTCAGCACAACCAACGACCTTCGCTGCGTCATCGACGACGGCGACGCGCTCTCCGTGGGCACCGCACATCCGGTGCGCGTGCGCGTGCACAACTGGGGCTACGCGCAGCTTCCGGCGCAGCACGACTTCCGGTCTGAGGCCGGGGTGGTGTCGGTGTCCCCTTGCGCGGGGTCAGTGTACGGGGGCACCCTGATCACAGTGCGAGGGACGGGTTTTGGTGATCCCTCTACGGTGTCTGTGATGGTGCATGTTGGGGATGAGGAGTGTAAGGTGGTCTCCCACACACAAAGAGTACTCGTGGTTCAGACCCCGCATACCCCCAAACCGCCCACACACCTCCCCCTCACTGTTACCATTACCGCTGGAGATTACAACGCTACCTTACGAGGAGCAGAAGCGTGCCTGATACAGTTCTCCCCCGCCTTCACGCCCAGTCTACAGTCCTACCAGGTTCACACGGTGTCGGATAGCGTGCTCGAGGTGGTGCTGGTTGGGAAATTCCCCGGGAACTCCGTGTACGTCACGGTGGGCGGGTTCCTGTGCGCGCGCATTACGTCATCCGGGTCAATTGTCGTCTGCTCGGTTGATGATCTTCCCGGGGGCACGTATACGGTCTCGTTGTGGGATTATCACTATGGTTACGGGAATGCATTACCAGGGCTCATCTCCCCGTCACACGTCACCGGTATGACCCCCACTTCCGGTAGCTCAGGCGGTGGCACTGTCGTGCGCATCACAGGCACCGGATTTCCGGTCAGAGCGTCCGGCTTGAACGTGACCGTGAACGGGGTCATTGTCAAGGTCACGGAGGTCACGGGAACGCGGGTGGTGTTCTCTACTCCGCCCGGTACCCCCGACATTGACACCAGCGTGACCGTTAACCTCATGACCTCAGAGCTTGACCATGATATGACCTTCACCTACACCCAGCCCGATACGCCCAGCGTGACGTCAGTCAGCGTCTCCGGAGCCGGGGACTGCGCTTCCGGCCTGGAGCTGGAGATCTCGGGAGCCGGCTTCAGTCTCGTGCCCGACGAGAATCTCGTGAGAGTCGGCGAGACGGAAGTAGATTGCGAGATTACCAGTGGCGCGTCCGAGACCGACATCGTGTGTAGGTGCGTCAGCCAGTTACCACCAGGTGACCACGTGGTCAACGTCTGGGTCGACAACAAGGGGAACGCCGTCAACACCGGAAGTGACGTCACCTGTACGCCCGGCGTCTCCCTGTCCGCGCTGTCTCCAACACAAGGTGAGTCAGGAGGACTCCCGGTTACTCCATGTTTTATATATATATATATGTATATATATATAATCTTTATTGACGGTAGGATTTATATAATGTAATGGTATTTGGGGAATCTCGTCAGGGAGAGAAATTATGCTGATTTTCATTGCCACTGCAAATCACCAGGGGACCAGCGAAAGTTCAAGGTCAATCACACATTTCTCTCACTGGGCCTTACCTGTCCCATATTTAATCGGGGAAAGGAACCAGTCTAATGCCGATGTACTGTCACCATCACTCGTGTTCGATAACTATGAATAGCAAGGCCACTCAAAAAATAAAACTTGTTTCTCATCACCAAGCCATGAAAGATATGATGCGGGCACTTTTTTTTGCTTTTTTTTTTTTTTTGCTGGATCAAAGATGGCTTAAAAGTGTCATAAAATGGGCTTTAGACATACAGTAAAACCCTGCGTAAGCGGTCACCCGCCGTTCCGGGCCAAAATTTCCGCTTATGCGGGGTGTATGCATACGCGGGGTTTTCAGATTTATGCTGCTTATACATTGAAAGCATCCCTGACATGAGGAGCTTTAATTTGGTACCAAATACACATACTCTTCATAATTTCTATCGAGGTTCATCTTATTTTAACCCCAAAAAAAATCGTTTTTGCAGATGCGCGGTGATGAGAAACAAGTTGGTTTTTTTAGTGGCCTAACAGTAGATGGAGTTTAAACAAGGTATCCTCAAGAAATTAAATAAAGGAAATAATGGTCAGTATAAAGGCAGATACTATACAAGACTTAGGCGTATGCCCCATTAAGCCTATGTCAATTGAAACAATATTATTTTGTCAGAGATGAGATTTATGACAATGCAAATTGTAAATAATTTATGAAATAAAGATTGCTGTAATACTGTTCTGCTTGAAAGAACGGCAAAATGTGCCGAATGCGAAATAAAAACTTTTAAAAAAAGTATTCCGAGCTGTGTTCAATGAAAATAAGGTGGATATTTTGAATTGTAACGAATACGAAATATCTGTCACACAAGTCCTCAGCCCGTCTCGTATTACGTTACAGGTGGCCTGCTCGGAGGTCAGTTGATAACGTTAACGGGGTACGGAGTCTCCGAGCTCCGCAGTGTGGAGGTGTGTGGGGCGCAGTGTGACCTCTACCAGGAGTCAGACCCTCCACTCCAAATCCTCTGTGAAGTCCCGCCCTATTCAGGTAAGTACTCTGCTAAAGTCCTGTGTTTTTTCTTTTCTTTTCTTTTAAATTAGTTTATTTATCCCGAATAATGACTAGGCAAATACATGCCTGTTTTCTGTCAGAACCAGCACGGTAACTTCGGTATGCATCAAAACATTTGGGTTGTGTAACCAAGCTTTGCTAAGCTAAACTCACATCAATGAATACAGTATGATATATATATATATATATATATATATATATATATATATATATATATATATATATGTGGAAAAAATGATTCCCTGGCCTTCAGATCTGTGCTCGCTTCCTCTTGGAGGTGTGGAGCTGTTCACTGGAGGTGAAGCGATCACGTCGACATTTATTATATATATATATATATATATATATATATATATATATATATATATATATATAACCTGTGGGACATATGTATAACCAGCCACTTGTGAGGCCACAAGCCGCTTGCTATTTCTGGCACCGTGTTGGAACCGGTTCTAACATGGATATCTGGCCACCAGGCAGGTACCCATAAGAGAGGGCTGATTCTATAGAGTAATGAAGGCACCAGTGGGACGACTGGTCAGCTGGGTACCAGATTTACATGGAACCACCAGTGGGGACCCAGCAGAGGTTCTGCACATGCTCAGTGAGGACATGGGTTGTATATAAGCAGCCTGCTGTGGCTTACTGAGACACACTGGGGTGTGGAGGGACTATGTGCGGTCCCTCTACAGGGCTCTGTCTCTGTTCTCTTCAAATGGCACCAGACCTTTGGTACTAGGTTTGACCTTCCGGTCCCCTGCTGGTGGAGTTAGAGAATACTGGTTCTCTAGGAGGAGAAGGGTCTCCTTTCTGGATAGAATTCTGGGGTCCCAAGATGAGATCAGGGATTTGACGCCTTCTGGGCTCTCTGTGTGATACTCCAGGGTATAGCCACGGTGCTGGATAACTGTGGGCCACAACACACACACACACACACATATATATATATATATATATATATATATATATATATATATATATATATATGAACACCTGTTTTCAGCTTTCTTTTGTATGCTCCAGCGTAAAAAATAGTATTTGCAACAGTATTGATTAGAACAATTCATTATGTTTCACAGTATGGCACACAGTATTCCCGCTAGGTGGCATCATTGAGATTATAGGAATATTTGGGTTGCATTGATGTACGTCTTTAGCCCGGGAGGCAGGCCAGTGGAATCTCAAGGCTCTAAGCCTAGTCCATTAAGAATTATTCTCCTATAGAGGGTAGTGAGAGTACGGATACTAATTAGAGAGTGTGAGATCTTATGAGAGGGGTGCGTTACTTGGCTTTGGCTTTGACCCCCCCCCCCCCCCCAGTACATGAGATCTACAAACTATCTGTTTGGTGGGATCTTTAGATATTATCCGTTTGTTTCTGCTAGTTGGTGCTTCTTCACTTTCAACTCAGTTTTAGTGAAGGCCTCAATGCCATTGTAGTTGTTAATAGCTCTAGTTTCTGCACTTAATTTATATAGGACTGATCCCTTGTATTTTTCTGACCTGATATTTTGTTGTATCCTTAGGACAGATAACCTGGGACCTGTTTCACTAGTTTCGTGACATGTCTAGATGGCATCTAGATGGTGTGTCCAGTTTCATAAGAACTAGATATTAGTCTTCGTTTTGTCTGTTCTTGCTTGCACTGTTGGTGCCGCTTTTCATGTCTGTCTAACACTTTTGTCACGAAACTAGTGAAACAGGTCCATGATGTGTAGATTTGTCTAATTCTTATGTTTGGGGTCTGTCTTTTCCTAAGGGCAGCTACTTGTGTTGTCACAAAACTAGACAACCCTAATGTCTGTATGGTGTCACAGACATGTCACGAAACTAGTGAAACAGGTCCCAGGTGCTAGGAGTTGCATCTTGCAAATTAGCTGGGATCTGTGCTCTCAAGTGTGCCAAATTAATCAAGTATCCTTCTCTTCTATCTCCAGACCAAAACAGTAGCTAATGCTATTTTTTTTTTTTTTTTAAAGTTTTTATTTATCCTGGAAGATTTACGTAGGGAGTTAATCCCTTTTTTCGGTAGGCTCCAGTGGCCACAAGAAGAGTTTACTAGTGGTAGTTCTATTATAAGAAAGAAAAACCAGAGAGAGAACAAATTATCTGGCAAAATACATAATAATACATTCATGAATGTTTTTATGTTCAGGCATGGCTCAGAAAGCTTTACAGAGTAACAAAACACATCTGACGATATTTACAATGCAAATGACAAATAATTATGTACCAATATTACCTATTTTTCTAGACACGACGGTGGCACAAAAAGTGTGTGACGTCACAGTGGCAGCAGACGACTCTGATTCCATGACGTCAGCGGGCTCGTACACGTACCTCGCATCCAAGACTCCCGGGATTGAGGGCATCGAGCCGAGCGCTGGAAGTTCAAAAGGCGGGGACATTATCACCATCACCGGGCAGAACCTCGGGTGAGAGGAGCTGACCCCAGCGGCACAGTCTACACCATCATACCACCCATAATAAAAAACCGCCATAGACTTAACATGGTGAAATTTTATGTGGCAGGCCGAGACATAAAGTAATACTCCCCATCATAAAAAACCGCCATAGACTTAACATAGGGAAATTTCATGTGGCAAGCCGTGACATAAAGTGATTTATATGCCACTAGAGTAATAACAATATTGACCAATCAGAGAACAGGATGTCATCTACTATGAAAAAAAAGTTCTGTTGGTCCTTGACTCAATATTTATCTTTTAGTAGTACGAAAGCATAGACGGGGGTAGGATAAATACGAAACCGAACGAGAGTTAGACTTGGTCAATGTCTATGCCACTCTGGTCAGGTCTGCTCCTCACTACACTCAGCTACGCCTCGTGTAGTAATACACGACCTTCCCGTCGTGGCATAAATATTGTCAAGTCTAACTCTCGTTCGGTTTCTACTAATTCCTATATAACCATTTCCGAAACCTCTATAGTTACATACAGAGATCAGGTAAACTGTATTCCTATATACCCATTATTGAACTAACTAGAGTTACATACCGCTGCTGGGGGGTGCATTAAAAATAAGTTATGTGTCGAGGTTGATGTTTTCGTCCCGCTCTGACGTTTTCGTCCCGCTCTGATCACATGATACAATACAGCAGCGGGACGAAACCATAGATGTTGTGGTTACTCGATAAGGGTGGCCATTTTCTTCGGAAGTGTTTCAGGTAAAGAATTAAGCATTTTTATCTATATTTAAAGGTATACCGGTAAGCAACGGTCAAAGTTACTCGGTAAGGCTTGGAAAAATTACTGCCCATGGCTGACGCCTTGGGCAGTAATTTTTCCAAGCCTTACCTCGTAACTTTGAACTTTTGCTCACCGGAACATAGTTTCCCTCTATTCCTATATACCCATTTCCGAAACCTCTATAGTTACATACTACTGCTGAGGGTGCAGTAATTATAAGTTATGCAGCGAGGCTGGGTTTTTCGTCCCAGGCTGACGTTTTCGTCCCGGCCTGACCACGTGATATAAAGAGCAGCAGGACTAAAAACTAGCTATTGCAGTTACTCGATAAGGATGGCCATTTTTCTGGGGCTATCGCAGGAAAAGAAAAATTTTTTTTATCGATATTTGAAGGTATATAGGAATAGGGAAACCAAGTAATGGTAAGCAAAAGTCAAAGTTTCTCTGTAAGGCTTGGAAAAATTACTGCCCGTGGTGAAGGCCTTGGGCAGTAATTTTTCCGAGCCTTAACATTAGGAACTCATACTCCACGGCCGTGAGGTTCGTGTAACCAATACTCAATGGCTAATTGGGTGCACCAGCGGCACAGTCTACACCATTATTTATATAGAACGACCTGACCATGCTTTATCTCACCCCTGGAATAAATGTCCATAGGCTTAACATTGGGAACTCGTTCTCCATGCCCCTACAAGTATTGCAGTTCGTTCTCCACGGTCTATATCCTGTGCATCATCCATTATTTAGATGTGTACTGGGGTGAGATAAATACAGAAAGCAACACGTTTTGGTCAAAGAAGTCATTCTCCAACTCTTTTGGATGCTACGTGATTTTCAATCGGCTGCCGCCTCGTTTATATCACTCCACATCAAACTCGTGGAGAACGACGACTTTCACAAAAACATGTTGGTTTCTTCTTTAGTACTAAATACTAAGTACTAAGGACTTTCACCAAAACATGTCGGAGTTGACTCTGGGCAATATCCTTGCATACGCTCGGATATTACTACGTGTCAACTGCTCGGAGCATACGGCCGCTTGTATCTGAAACCAGTCAATATTGGGTATTTATTATCTATCTTGAGGGCATTCCACCATTTCAGAAAGCAGCATACTCCGTCCTGCTGTTATAAACATCACTTGTGTTATTTTACAGCACAACATCCGAGGTTTGTCTGGGGCCTCTCAAGTGTGAGGTGACAATGATAGACGGAACCTCCATTATTTGTAAAACCATGTGGGCTTCTTCGAGTTGTCCGTACACACCAGCCGATAACGCCAAGTCGTACCCAGTCTCCGCCTACAGTTCTACAGACGGCAAGGCACAGGTAAGCCGGCAGCGCACTGTCCGATACCACACCACACGATCACGAGAGTAAGCCCACATCACACTGTCCAACTTGACACCACAAGACTGTGACAGGAAGCCCACATCACACTGTCCAACTTGACATCACACAACCACGAGAGTAAGCTAATATCACACTGTCCGACCCGATACCGCACGACCACGACAGTAAGCCCCCATCACACTGTCCGACCCCACACCACATGACCATGACAGTAAACCCAGATCACACTGTCCAACCCAACACCACATGACCACGACAGTAAGCCTAGATTACACTGTCCGACCCAACACCACATGACCATGACAGTAAACCCAGATCACACTGTCCAACCCAACACCACATGACCACGACAGTAAGCCTAGATCACACTGTCCGACCCAATACCGCATGACCACGACAGTAAGCCCCCATCACACTCTCCAACCCGATACCGCATGACCACGACGGTAAGCCCACATCACACTGTCCGACCCGACACCACATGACCACGACAGTAAGCCCAGATCACACTGTCTGACCCTATACAAAATGACCATGACAGTAAGCCCACATCACACTGTCCGACCCCACACCACACGACAACGACACTAAGCCGACATCACGCTGTCCGACTCGACACCACACCACAATGACACTAAGCCGACACCACACTGTCCTACTCGACACCACACCACAATGACACTAAGCCAACATCACACTGTCTGACTTGACACCACACAACAACGACAGTAAGCCCACATCACACTGTCCGACCCAACACCACACAACCATGACAGTAAGCTCACATCACACTGTACGACTCGATACTACATGACCATGACAGAGTAGTGGTCACTGGCTTGTGGCCTTATGGAGGAATGCCTATCCTTTGAAAGATTGTATACTCCCTTCCCGGCAATATGCCACTCTAAGTACAATTACATGGCTCGGTTCGATATTTTAGGTATGTATGGACAAACCTATTCACACAAAACCAGACTCCACAAGTTTAATAAACAATGGATGTTTATTGCAAACTTCCCGAAGTGATCCCGGTTAGATCACAACCAACGTACAGTACCTTGGCACAGGTGTGCCATGTAAAGCCAGGGAGGCTAATTCAGATACCGGAGTACTGGACTCGCCTAACCACCGAGAGGGTTCGGGAAACCCAGCAGTGTGAGGATCCAAGGAATCACTCTTCTCAGAGAGAATGCACAGGAATGCCTGTCGACCTACTGCGAACCTGGCTTATATACAAGCCGAGTTACGTAATCCGGATGGCCCCGTAGCACTTGTGTGTGTGGGTTCACCTGAATCACTACACAGCAGGGACTGACATCCCACGCCCTCTATCGAAGAGCGAAAGAACCACTGCTAGACTGACCCAACCCCTACAACAATAAGCCCACATTACACTGTCCGACCCTACACCACACGACTACATTATTTAACTCTATCACGCCGGCTACCCGCGGCAGGGCTACAGTCATGGAGCTGGGTTCTAGTGCCAATGAATGCCACTAGAGGCCAGGTACATAGGCCTATTGTGACAATTTTATTTTTAGATCACGTGATATGACACGTGATACTTATCACTATTTTTCATTTCACCTAGAAATATGAATTATGATGTTATATCTACATTCTCTGAAAGTTATGTGGACATTATTTTCAATTTTATTCAAATAGACGAATGTTTTATAACTGATGCCTCAAGGCATCACCCGGCCAGCCCCAGATGATGCCTTAAGGCATCACCCGGCCAGCCCTGGTTGATGCCTCAAGGCATCACCCGGCCAGCCCTGGTTGATGCCTCAAGGCATCACCCGGCTTGAATGGGTTAAGAGGGGGGTGAGGGTAAACCAAAAACTTTAAATGGGAGCAATGTGAATAAACCAAAATACTCATGGCATGACGTGCATGTGCATGAAATAACCCACCAATGTGTACTAAAGAAATGTAGGGAAATTACAAAACTGAATACTGTATGAAAAAAAAGTGAATGAAATAAGAATCTCCTCACTGTGAAAACACATTGCAGGTATGAAACGACACACCAATGTGTACTAAAGAAATGTAGGGAAATTCCAAAACTGAATACTGTATTTGAACATTATGGATGAATTATGAATCTCCTCACTGTAAAACACATTGCAGGTGGGTAGCAGTGTGCGGTTTAACTTCGTGGATCGTTGGAGTAACCCCGACACGTGGGACGACGGTGTGGTACCTCAGGACGGCGACATCGTGCATATAGAGGGCGAGAGAGTGATAGAAATGGACGTGGACACCGCACATCTAACGGCTCTCTTCATCAAGGGTAAACCTACTCAGATATTCACTTCTTCTGTACACTGATAGTAAGAACAATTCCTATATTTACCCATGCCGTATATACTGTAAATACGCACCGTTTCGGTATATGATGTGAAAATACTGTACGGACCACTGGTCCGTAAACTAAAATACGGACCACCTAGCCATACACATTTATTAAAATTTTGGTTTTTAAGAAAAATGAAATTGATTTTTTTTAAATTTCGGGTATATAGTAAATATATAACGTCCAACCATGCTTGTACAAGTCACAGAACTCGATGCTAATTTACCGTTTGTACGGAACTCGGCATAAACACCTTGGTCCGTACAAACGGTATATTAGCATCTCGTTCTGTGACTTGTACAGCATGGTCAGGATGTTCTATATAATTCCTACATACCCATTTCCGAACACTCTATAGTCACATACCGCTGCTGGGGGTGCAGTAATTATGAGTATAGCCTAGCATCCACCTACTAAGATAGAATCGTAGACCTCCCGATATGGCACCGATACAAAATGTAAAAATCGGTGCCATATCGGGAAGGTGCAAAATTGTAGACATATGTCTAGACATGCCAATCCACCACGCATTGTATGTGTTTTTTATCGGTGTCTAATCGCAGAAATGTGGTCAACTGCACCGATATTAGGTGACCTTCTGACACGATTTTGATTTTTTATCGGGAGGTGCATCGTAGACCATATCGGAGCCATATCGTAGTAGGTGGACGCTGGACACTAGCGAGGCTGACCTTTTCGTCCCAGGCTGACGTTTTCGTCCCGGCCTGACCACTGATATAAAGATCGCCAGGATAAAAACATAACTGTTGCAGTTACTCGATAAGGGTGGCCATTTTTCTTGGGCTATTGCAGGTAAAGAAATAATAATTTTTACCGATATTTGAAGGTATATAGGAATAGGGAAACCAAGTACCAGTAAGAGAAAGTCAAAGTTACATGATGTGGACCGGAAAAACTACTGCCCGCGGCTGATGCCTTGGGCTATAACTTTTTTGGTCCTCATCTCATAACTTTGACTTTCTCTCACCAGAACATAGTTTCCCTCTAATACAACTCAACTGTTGCCCAATTTGGTTTGATGTAGGCTTTATTTGAACAACATGTAGACCGTTTTGGCTGCTTAGTGGCCTTCTGCAACTATTTGGGTTCAGGTTGTTGTTGACCTAAGGTACATAAATGAGCATATACATACGGAACATACTACCAATACTTAACTGCCATGGTGACTGTGGTATGATTATGAAAATAACTTGCGATGCATTCAATCATAAATTGCCCTATTGAAAGAAAGATTTGTTAGTTTTTCTACTATCAGTTTTTTATCGACTCTATCGAACGCCTTACTATTGTCTATGAATAAGCAGGGAGTTAATAGTTGGGGCATAAAAGTCGTTTTGAAAATTCCATAAAAAGCGATCGAAATAGAAGTGACTGTGTTAAACTCATGTGATAGAAGATATTCCTAATTGCACCTTCAAACATAGATTGTTAAAGACTACAAAGAGGATATTGCTGAATATCTCTGGAAATTATGAATCATTGAGAACCATTAAGTAGATGTTGTTAAATGTCCCTGAATTCTATAGATTACATAGACAATAATCGATGGTTTTGTAGATAGGCGGCCGTAAACCACGAGAGGTTGACTCGAGTGATTTACAGAGCCGCCTGTCTACAAAATCATCGTTTGTTGCATTTATTATCCATTTTTTTTTCTCGAATAAATTAAACCCAGTAATTGCCATATCAAAGGGTATAACAATAGGGATTATTTCTTTGCTCTATAGCAATAGGGCCTATTTTTTCCCGTATACCATAGTTTTGAGGTCGTATACCATAGATTTGAATCCGTATACCACAGTTATGGTATATGACAGTTTTTATACAATGGACCATGGTTTACTGAGTCCCCATACATTTTCAATGGGGGCTTTGTATACGATGGATAATAAAAAGGATGGCAAAGATAACGCAGAAAAAGCTAGGGGAAAATACCATAGAACATAGGTCATAAAATTTGCTATCCTAGGATAAGGTATAGAGCAAGTCACTGTTATTCTTACAGAATATTCACTCCATGTTCATATTGTTATGATCACAATAGATAGTTATGAATATAGATCGAAACTTATTATGGCTTTACTTGGCTGCCAAGAATATGCAATGGAATACATGTAAAACTATGTCACTAAATGATAATTGTACAACACAATGTACCAAGGTAACTATCCCTCAAAATGTTTGCTATGCCAAACATACCATCTGGATATCTGTATTATCAATCAGAAAGAAAAAAAACACTGTTTAAACTACAACAACAACAAACCACTCGAAATCAAATTCTGATTTGGCATCGTTTGAGGTTATTATGCCTAAGAAGAGGTGTCCATCGAGGTCCCGACGCGCGCCGATATTGACCTCCTGATACAAAATCCACATCGTAGCAAAATCTTAGCGCATATCGGGGCAGTTGGTCTGATAACGATACGATAACGCACCGACGCGCAGCGATTAAAAAAACCCGTATCGTAGATGGTCTACGACAATCGATCATGTATCACCATGCTAACTTCTATGGGAGGGCCATCTGAAAATGTAAGTGCTTAACTATTGGTGTCTATGGGAAAAGGCAATATTTTTACTTTGTTGCTAAATGACACTGATGTTCTATTGCTATCTTCAAATAATTCTGGATTATGATGGTTGGGAACATGTACAAATGAGAAATGCTAGAAAAAATACTGTCACCATGGTAATTTCTATGGGAAGGCCATCTGAAGAAGGTAAGTGCTTATCTATTTGTATCTATGAGAAACTGCTACATTTTCATGGCACCAGATGGCAGCACCAGTGTTAAACCAGGGGGCGTTTCGATACCTACCCGTATTTGTCTCTAAAGGGTTTATTTAGGTCCGTGTTAGTCATTGATATATTAATTGGGTGCTGTTTGATTTGCAGGTGAGCTGCGGTTTGCGAGTAACACTGACCTCCACCTACAAGCAGGACTCGTCTACCTCCAGGATAACGCACTGCTCCAGGTTCAACATCCAAATCTTTCACTTTTTTTCTTTTTCTTTTATTATCATTATTATTTTTTTTTTTTTTTTTTTTTTTATTTTTTTTTTTTACATCAGTAGAGGCGTTTATTTCATTAAAGGTCATTGGATACTTATCTCAAAGCATTGGGAACTCATATCCAACGCCCATGAGATATCTAGGGAAAATCTCAATTCCTTAAAAAAAACTGCAGACATAATGTGACAATATCATAAACCCGAAATGATGTGTGAAGCCTGTGATGTGTAAATTTTTCTAGTTCTTATGATGTGTAGATTTGTCTAATTCTTATGTTTGGGGTCTGTCTTTTCCTAAGGGTAGCTACTTGTGTTGTCACGAAACTAAACAACCCCAATGTCTGTATTGTGTCACAGACATGTCACGAAACTAGTGAAACAGGTCCCGGGGGGTGGGCAGTGACAACCCCTGACAATAGGCCATGAGTAACCAGTGGGGAAGGCATGGCGCGTATGCGCCAGGCCGGCTCATTGCTGCTACCCCCCCTGGTGTCAAAACCCCAAATCTCTCATTCTCTTACCCCACCTACACACACAAACCCATAACACTTCCCAGAAACCCCCTTCACTACCGTCTTCAACCTCTACAACACCATTACTCCACATCAATCTTACAAACAACAATTTTTACCCACCCGACCATCACCAAAACTTCCTTTCTCACACTCTTCAATCCATTCCCTCTTTCCTCCTCCCCTTAAATACTTCACACAACCCCCCCCCCCCCCCCCACCCCATCACCTCATCTTTTATATTTTATCCTTGTTGTTTTATCATCTTAATATTTACATATAAAATTTATCAACTATACAAAATAAATTTTATTTACCCAACTCACTCGTCCATCTTTATTTCAGGGGGGGGAGAGAATATTCAGTAATGACCCTTACATACTATATTCTGCACTCTGTTTGACAGATTGGGAAACCTGATGTACCACCTACAAATGAGGCGAAGATAACACTGGAGAGACCTGAACTAATGAAGGACTTTGTAGGAGCCAATACTCTGACAGTGTCAGACAACGCCACGCTACGCATTTACGGTAAGTCTAACGTGGTGTTAAGTTCCAGTCCTCTACCCCTATGTTATATCATAGTTATCAGGCTCCTAACGGTTTCTATACGAAGTAAGGTTGAAGTCAACGCATAGGTGCTGTAGGTACGAGATCCGGGCAGGTTCTGATCATGTTTTTTGAGACAATCTTCAATATAAAGGAAATAAATTAACATATTCATTAGCGTCACTGCCCGTGACGCCTATAGAGGTGGGAGCGTGGCGCCTGTAAGGAACTGCCACGTCAGCATTATAATCCTAAGCGCCAGTGGCCACGCCCCCTCTCCAGCAGGAAGTTGGGTATTAACATCTACCAGCCTAAAGCCGGAACTACGAAGATTATGCTTCTAAATATAGCGGGGGGAATTAACACGGGCCAATGTCGGCCATCTTGGTTAGGGGCGTCTTTTGGAATTTTTCTACATATATATATTAAATAATAATGCTGCTTTTCCATAAAAAAAACGCGGTAAAACCAGAAATTACGACTGCAGATCTTTACAGTGGGATTCAGAGACTAATCTACCTGAGACGGATGTACTTCACACCTTTTCCCTAGTCTCAGACAATTCTCCGATAGTACAAAATTCTCATGGCAAAGTGCTTTTACCAGTCTCAGGGAAAAATGGCTAATTTTATTCACATGCAAGAACATACCTGGGATACATAGTCTCAGACATAGTCACAGTGAACACTCACCCTGGCACTTACACTGGAGTGGGATTCACACGAAGAGACTCATGTATCTGAGACTGGTGTACTTCACACCTTTTCTCTAGTCTCAGACAATTCCCGTTTGGTAAAAAATTCTCATGGCTAAGTACTTTTATCAGTCTCAAGGAAAAATGGCGAATTTGATTCACATGTGACCACTCAACTTGGGACTCAATTACCCTTGATGTGAAGGGTGTTACAAACATGTAATTATGCTTGCTGGCCTCCTATTGGCTAGGGCAGGTACATGGTCGCAGCAGGTCCATTTGTCTCACCAAAATGCCCCTATAGATTTTAAACCTGTTTAAAGTCAAAATCTCATGAGATTCTGTTCCTTGTTACGGGTGATTGTCGCCGACAATTGCAAGGGAAAAAAGTTGTCTCAGCAAAATGGAACCCTGTCATTCACACGAGGATATTGTGTTCCAGTACCAAATCTCAACAGGATTTGTCTCAGACAAACACTTTGCGAGGTACATGGATCCCACCGTGTGAATCCCATTTTAGGGTGAATGGTTTTAAGAACATGTAACCCTGCTTGCTGGCCTTTTCTATGTTTTTATTCTTTTATCTAGTCTGGAGGGTCTACTAGGGTAGCACCCAGTTTGAGTAGGCTCCAGTGGAGACTCCTATAGGGGACAGAGCCATTGTTAGTTCATGAAGCAGTCACTAGGTGGTCGGGGGACAAACCTGTGTTCTGGCTCTTTGTTCTTACTAAATTCAGCTGCCTTTCAATGTTTTACCAAGGTTCCTTTGACTCCCTACAACGATTCCAGAGCAGGAAGATATAATGCTAAAACCCAGGACATGATATTTTTCACATAGAACAATTTATTTACATTTGTGAGCAAGGCAAGAAAAGTGACATTTCCCAATTATCACTCACTTCTTTTGCACCTCCATTAGTGAAGAACAGCTACTTTTTCACCTCCTTTAGTGAAGAACACCTACTCGGGGGGCGTCATGGCGGCGCCCATGGATCATAGGCTATGTGCCCTATAGGCTAGGTTGGATACTCGGCAGCGGGTCCATTGGTCTGACCAGAATGTCCCTATAAATTTCCAACGTGTTTCAGATAAAAATCTGTACCTCGTTAGGGGAAAAGTGGGATTCACACGATGAGATATATGTACCTAACAGGGTTCAAAATCTCATGAGATTTTGTTCCTTGTTAGGGGTGAAGTAAACAATTACAGGGGAAAAACATGTCTCAGGGAAATGGAACCCTACAACTTAGGCGAAGAAATTGTGTTAGAGTACAGAATCTCAGCAGGATTTGTCTCAGACAAACACCCTGTGAGGTACATAATCTCAGCAGGATTTGTCTCAGATAAACACCCTGTAAGGTACATGAATCTCAGCAGGATTTGTCTCAGACAAACGCTCTGTGAGGTACATGAATCTCAGCAGGATTTGTCTCAGACAAACATCCTGTGAGGTACATGAATCCCACCATGTGAATCCCACTTGTCACCTCCAATTGCAGGGAAAATAACTTGTCTCAGGGAAATAGACCCCTACAATTCAGATTAGGAGATTGTGTTCCAGCACAAAATCTCAGCAGAATTAGTCTCAGGCAGATACCCTGTGAGGTAGAGAAAGCCCACCGTGTGAATCCCACTTCATGGGGCACTTCCACCTGACAACTAAAGGTCCACCGATTATGTGGTCACTGTGAAATCGGGGATGATATTAGAGATAACCTCAGAATCTTCATCCCCAGAATAAATAGAGACCAGTGAATTCGATACCGTGACCTTTACAGTCCGACGGTGAGTTCGCTACTGTGACAGGGCAGGCCAACCCTAACTTACCTGTAACCCTAACCCTACCTGAACCTAACTCTAACCCTAACCCTACCCTACCCTAACCCTGCCTGAACCTAACTCTAACCCTAACCCTACCCTACCCTAACCCTGCGTGAACCTAACTCTAACCCTAACCCCTACCCTACCCTAACCCTGCCTGAACCTAACTCTAACCCTAACCCTACCCTACCCTAACCCTGCGTGAACCTAACTCTAACCCTAACCCCTACCCTACCCTAACCCTGCCTAGACCTAACCGTATCACTAACCCTATCCCTAACCCTTACCCTACCCTAACCCTGCCTGAACCTAACCCTACCCTAACCCTTACCTTTACCCTATCCCTTTCCCTAACCCTACCCTAAACTTAACCCTAACCCTAACCCTTACCCTACCCTAACCCTGCCTGAACCTAACCCTACCCTAGCCCTAACCTTTACCCCATCCCTTTCCCTAACCCTACCCTAAACTTAACCCTAACCCTAACCCTAACCCTTACCCTAACCCTAACCCCAACCTTATCCCTATCCCTAACCTTAACCTTAACCAAACCCTAACCCTACCCTAAGCCTATACCTGACGGGCCGGCTGACCTGTCTGCCACATGGGCAGGCTGGCACCATGGAGTTGTCCCATTACCTTAATTACATATAAGGAATACAGTAGCCAATGACTGCATTCGCAGCAAACCCCGACCTTCACCCTGACCTCTTTACATAATATTTTCTTGCGCCTTGGGACAGCTCTGCAGTCGAGAGTTGACCTCGAATCTTAGGGGCCACAATGCAGTTTGGAATCAACCACTACCGAACTCGTAGCGGTAGCGAATTCACCGGTACCGAACTTGTACAGTACCAAATTCACCATGTACGCCTCGTCTACCTACTAGAGTCTTGACATAAAGTTTATATGTTCAACTCGTTCTTCAAACTGAAGACGAACTGAAGGTTGTAATTTTATTGTATTATTATTGTATTAGGCAGTGGGGGTAAGTAAAACCGGTGGTCACACCGACGCCCCCACAGGGTAAACAAATCAAATCAAAAAAATTTAAAAAACTGTTTTATTGACTGTTTCAGGAAGCGTCGACTCGGCGATCACCTGGACGACTCTGAGCAGCACAGCGGCCGGCGCCACCTCCACCTTACACCTCACCTCCCCCGTACCCTGGCAGCCCGGTGACCAGATCCTCATCGCTTCCACTGCGCATGCCAACACCTGCCAGCTTCAGTCTGAAGTGCGCCGAATCACCGCCATCAGCGTTGACCAGACAATACTTACAATCACCCCCGAGTTGACCTTCACCCACCTCGCTACTAGCGACCTTGGGTGTGGGGTGCACAGTGTGGAGACCCGTGCCGAGGTTGGCCTTCTTTCACGCAGGGTCCTCATACAAGGTCGTCCAGCCACGGGGAAGGGTGCCGTGGTGCATGTGGAGTCCCTGGGTGGTGAGGGGGGGCAGCCGGGAATCGTGCTTGTCGGGGCTGCCGTGTCCGGTGGTGGGCAGCGGGCAGTGGGCGGCGGGCGGGGGGCAGTCCACCTCTCTGGGGATGGCAGGCTCCGCGAGTGTCAGATCACAGCCAACAGTGTCTTCAACAACATCAACAAGGGAATCGTCTTCCAAGGCGTCAGTGACTGTGAGGTCATGAACAACGTTGTGTATGATGTCAAGGGCTGTGCAATCGCTCTTGTCACTGGTGGAGAAACCGGGCACATGTTCAAGAGGAATCTGGTTATCGGTGTCATGTCAAGTATCGATGGCAGCTTGGATGATGCTACTTCAGCTGGGTTCTGTATTACTAATCCTAACAACTCATTGATCTCCAACAACGTGGCTGAGAGTGAAGGTAATGGAATCTGGTTTAACCTGAGATCCACTCATGGCAGTTGCCCAGAGCATGGCATTCTGGGTGTTGTGAGAGAAAATGTGGTGCACTCGGTAAAAGGAACAGGTCTTCTCATCGATAACTACCAACCACATAAACATGCAAGTTGCGTAGGTGTCACAGCCCGCGTGGTGTTTGAGGATGTTGTGTCATGGCTGTGCGGAGTTGGGTCGCAGTGCTTACAATGTGGTGAGGTCCTCCTTAGAAACTTCACCATGATTGCCAATGACAAAGTGAACTTGGAGTACACTGTGAAGACGAAGGAGTGGACATCCGATGGGGGGCGCGTGGATGGACTCACAATCATAGGCTCAACACCCACTGTGAAACCCAGTCAGGGAGACTGCACACAGCAGGGACTTCTTTTACCGCAGCAACAAGGATTCGTCGCCGGATTCAAGTTGATAGCGAATTTTGCTCTGTCAGGGTGCTCAGCAATAGCTGTGGCCAATGAGAGCGACTGTAGCAGTGATTGTTCGGGGATCCAGTTTTACGTCGGCGCCGAGGCCACTTGTGCTGCCCCCAACCTGGTGAAGTTCAATTACAAGAATGAAGCTGTGCTGCTCGATACAGGCGGAGGTCTTACGAGTCAAGACAGCCCAGGTTCCATTTTGTGGCCCAATAGTGTGTTTCTGCAAATCACAGATAAACAGGTAAATATAGTCCACGCTAATCTCAGATAAACAGTCTCGCTAATCACAGATAAACAGGTAAATAGTCTCCTCTAACCCTTTAAGGACAGGTGGCTGTGGCAGAGCTACTTCCGTTAGGACGGGTGCTGGTGGCAGTTTGTCCCACTAGAGTACGGGCACATTATGGTCAACATTCAAAATTCAAATTTGTAATCATGCAATATGATACATTATCATAAATGTTTCATTCTTTTTGAATAAAAGTACTTAATATAATGTCATATCTACATTTCGTGAAGATTTTATGAAAATTGCTCTATAATTTCTTTGTTAAAGGTATCATGCATCCTTAAAGGGCTAATCACAGATAAATAGGTAAATAATGTCCTTAAATCAGAGATAAACAGGTACATAGTCTACACTAATCAAAGACAAAAAGGTAAATAGACTCTGCTAATCACAGATGTTTAAAAGACATTTTCTTTCACACCACAACATTCATCTCAACTCTCATTCCCATACCTTCATTCACCACTGCTTCCTCCATTCCTATATATGCCATATCAGATCATAGTTGTATGGGGCATATAGCTATCGTGTTATGGAAGCAACCATTTTGCCCCTGACACAAAACAAAACAACAGATGGTCGATCCAATTATCAATGGATTTTATTCTAAATATTTTTGCGGGCTTGCCACAATCGGGGTTTTATCTAGCCTTGTCTCACAATTCTCAACAGCTTATAACTTTGCTCTGTTTATGTTAAACTCCAAAAACGTTTATCAGTTTAATCATCAAATTATCAAAATTAAATCATTAAAATCAAAACCTAATCATCAAACTTTGTTTACTTCGTGTTAGACTCTGTACCCATCAAACTTTGCTCAGTTTGTGTGAAACTCCTACTCATTAAACTTTCTATATTTGTGTTAACCTCTGTACCCATCAAACTTTCCTAGTTAGTGTTAAACTTCATACTCATTAAACTTTATTTATTTATGTTAAACTCTGTACGCATCAAACTTTGCTAAGTTTGAGTTAAACTTAATGCTCATTAAACTTTGTTTATTTTGTGTTAAACTCCCTACTCATCAAACTTTGCTCAGATTGTGTTAACTTTTACGCTATGCTACTTATTACAAAATACACACCTTAGACTATGCTGCTGTAGTATCATTTTAACCCACTGTAATACGCTGGCGATTTCTACAGTACCCAGCGTGACGTCATTACAGCACAACCATGGTAACCCATAGTTATTAGGATACTATATCATGGAAAAAGACTGTGGTATAGTTTTGTATTCATAAGGAAAATATTATGAAAATATTCACATTATTTCCTCTAAAGATTATTTGATTTTCAGAAATGATGCCTGAAGGCATCATAGGGTACTATGCCTGGGAATGCCTCCAAGCATCATAGCATGGCCTAAGGGTTATTCGAAGGAAACCCATGAGATGAAAATAGCTTGGTCCCTACTCGACCGGGTTTGACTGCATAGTAATTCACGAAGCAAAGCTGAGTGAATTACTCTGCAGTCAAATGAGGTGGAGTGCAGACCAAGTTATTTTCATCAAGTGAGTCTCTGATTTTATCTCACCCCGTATAACATTATTTATTGAAATAATGAATCACTCAATTAGCCATTGAGTATTGGGTACACAAACTTCACGGCCGTGGAGTAAGAGATCCTAATGTTAAGCCTATGAAGAAAAATACCAAGGTCAGATAAACGTCCATACTTAGGCCATAAAAAAAACTTGTTTCTCATCACCACCACATCAGCAAAAACGATTTTAGAAGATTGTTAAAATAAGATGAACCTTGATAGAAATCATGAAAGGTATGTGTATTTAGTATCAAATTAAAGCTCCTGATGTCAGCGATGCATTCAATGTATAACCATAGGGGGTCTGCTTATGCAGGGTTTTACTGTATGTCTGAAGCCCATTTTTGATCCAGCAAACCATCTTTGATCTAGCAAAAAAAAACTTTTTTAAAGAAAGCGTCCTCGTCATATTTTTCATGGCTTGGTGATGAGAAACAAGTTTGGTTTTTTTTGAGTGGCCTAATCTCAAACCTTGTTCAGTTTGTGTTAAACTAGCTACTCATCAAACCTTGTTCAGTTTGTGTTAAACTACCTACTCATCAAACCTTGTTCAGTTTGTGTTAAACTACCTACTCATATACCTTGTTCAATTTGTGTTAAACTACCTACTCATCAAACTTCGTTCAATTTGTTTTAAACTACCTTCTCATCAAACTTCGTTCAGTTTGTGTTAAACTACCTACTCATCAAACCTTGTTCAGTTTGTGTTAAACTACCTACTCATCAAACTTTGTTCAGTTTGTGTTAAACTACCTACTCATCAAACTTCATTCAGTTTGTGTTAAACTACCTACTCATCAAACCTTGTTCAGTTTGTGTTAAACCACCTACTCATCAAACTTCGTTCAGTTTGTGTTAAACTACCTACTCTTCAAACCTTGTTCAGTTTGTGTTAAACTCCCTACGCATCAAACTTCGTTCAGTTTGTGTTAAACTACCAACTCATCAAACTTCGTTCAGTTTGTGTTAAACTACCTACTCATCAAACCTTGTTCAGTTTGTGTTAAACTACCTACTCATCAAACCTTGTTCAGTTTGTGTTAAACTACCTACTCATCAAACCTTGTTCAGTTTGTATTAAACTACCTACTCATCAAACTTCGTTCAGTTTGTGTTAAACTACCTACTCATCAAACCTTGTTCAGTTTCTGTTAAACTACCTACTCATCAAACGTTGTTCAGTTTGTGTTAACTACCTACTCATCAAACCTTGTTCAGTTTGTGTTAAACTACCTACTCATCAAATGTTGTTCAGTTTGTGTTAAACTTCCTATTCATCAAACCTTGTTCAGTTTGTGTTAAACTACTTACTCATATACCTTGTTCAATTTGTGTTAAACTACCTACTCATCAAACCTTGTTCAGTTTGTGTTAAACTACCTACTCATCAAACCTTGTTCAGTTTGTTTTAAACTACCTACTCATCAAACTTTGTTCAGTTTGTGTTAAACTACCTACTCATCAAATTTTGTTCAGTTTGTGTTAAACTACCTACTCATCAAATTTTGTTCAGTTTGTGTTAAACTACCTTCTCATATATTTCAGAACAACGTTCTCTGCCAGTTCTCCGAGGGCTCTGTTTTTCTCAGCTGTGAGGAGAGGTTGAAGTTTGTACGAGTCCGTATTTCCGATCTGCGGATAGACAACCAGCTGCGATCTGAAGTCACATTCACACTCCTCCAGAACACCCTCCAAGGCACCTGGCGCCCATCTGAGGTATTATTACATACCTATGGCCGAATGTCTATGAAATACTACCCGCTGCTAGGAGTACAGAAAAAATAATGTTTGGGCGCACGTAGTCAATATACGGGCGCACTGTGACCATTGGGTCAAATGGTACATTTAATAAGTACATAAAAGGCGGGTTTTTTATATTTAGGTATGTAATAATAAGAAAACGTAGTGACTGAGCCCGAAGGGATGCCATTCTCCTGCGCTGTCGGGACGTATTTATGGTATAAAAAGACATCGATCGGCCATCCCTTCGGGCTCAGTAACCATGTTTTCTCTTACTACACCATCTTTTTACAGCTAGTCTCTTACACGACCGCTTTAGCATGGAGACTCCGTAATCTGTTTATAATAAGTCCTTTTTTCAGATAGCGACATCTTTATTCTTTTTTTTTTATAACAGAGCTAAACTCCGTTTATCAATCTAGAAAGAAGCAGGTACATAGTCAAAGTAGTAACTTGTCTATTCTGTATGAACATGTGAACAATCCATCGATGCACAATTATATATCCAATAGACCACACTTGCTCACTCCAACGATGAACAATAACTAGAAAAAGAAAACATACCAGAACCTCTCACCAGAGAAATAAATATAGAATGTTTGCACATCTTGAAAAACTCGGAAATAATTGCATAATAGATGCATAAATGCATTTGGGAATTAGATATAACAAATATGGATAATTCATGACAGTAAATATTGTTTCATTTGATACAGTGGAAGTGTATGAAACGAAATATTCCAAACAGTATTATGAGACTGAGTATTCATGACTAGTATGAGTAGTATGACTCTGAAGCGCAAAACAGTAAGGCCACTAGAAAAAAAAAACTTGTTTCTCATCACCGCGCGCATAGATCTGCAAAAACGATTTTAGAAGATTTTTTTTTTTTGGTTAAAATAAGATGAACCTCGATAGAAATTATGAAAAGTATGTGTATTTGGTATAAAATTAAAGCTCCTCATGCCAGGGATGCTTTCAATGTATAAGCAGTATAAATCTGAAAACCCCGCATATGCAGACACCCTGCATAAGTGGACATTTTTGCCTGGAACGGAGGGTGACCGCTTACGCAGGGTTTTACTGTATGTCTAAAGCCCATTTTATGACACTTTAAGCCATCTTTGATCCAGCAAAAAAAAAAAAAAAAGCGCCCTCGTCACATTTTTCATGGCTTGGTGATGAGAAACAAGTTTGTTTTTTTGAGTGGCCTAACCAAGACATTTTACCCCTCAAAATGGTCACTATTCTTATGGCCGTTTGTCTCTGGAACCCAATGCTCTCGAAACGGTCGCTAAGAGGGTGCATCCACCAACCACGACAAGGCTACGACAAGTGCCGACATGAAAGTTCCAATCGCAGCCTTGTCGCAGCCTTGTCGTGAGAAGAGCATTGTCGGGACAGCGGTGTCGGGGCGTGTCGTAGACGTAAAATAGGCACCTCCGACAACCTCCCGACAAGCTTTGTGTCGCAGCCTGTCGGGGCCTTGTCGTAGCCTCTTGTCGGGAACTAGGGTCCACCAACCACGACAAGGCCACGACACGCCTTCCAATCATAGAGCTGTCGTGGACCTTGTCGGAAAGCCGTTGTCGCAGCCCTGTCGTGGTTGGTGGACGCACCCTCTAACTGGTCACTATCACATATGGTCACGACTGAAAAACAGGCCCCAGTTTAACCCCTTATTGTATCAGGATAATCTTACATTTCATGTTGTCATATTCCTCTTCAGAATTCGGCCATAGCTCTGGTTCCTACCTTCTCAGAGAACATCACTTCATTCTGTTTGTTTATTAACACGGATATCTCCAGGAACTTCAGTCTCGCTGTAGAAGTGGACTACATGGTGAGATATTGTATGGCATAATCAGTAGAGCGAATTAGTTACATGAATACATGGTGTGATACAATATGGCATAATTAGTCTAGCGAATTAGTTACATAAATACATGGTAAGATACGATATGGCATAATAAGTCTAGCGAATTAGTTACGTGAATACATGATGTAATACAATATGGCATAATTAGAATAGCGAATCAGTTATATAAATATATGGTGAAATACTGTATGGCATAATTAGTATAGCGAATTAGTTACGTGAATACATGGTGAGATACTGTATGGCATAATTAGTCTGGCGAATTAGTTACATGAATACCTGGTGTAATACAATATGGCATAATTAGTCTAGCGAATTAGTTACATGAATACATGGTAAAATACAATATGGCATTATAATTAGTCTAGCAAATTAGTTACATGAATACATGGTAAGATACAATATGGTATTATAATTAGTCTAGGGAATTAGTTACGTGAATACCTGGTGACATAATTAGTGTAGCGAATTAGTTATGTGAATACATGGTAAGATAGAATACGGCAAAATTAGTATAGCAAATTAGTTACATGTATACATGGTAAGATGAAATATGGCATAATTAGTCTGGCGAATTAGTTACATGAATACATAGTAAAATACAATATGGCATTATAATTAGTCTAGCGAATTAGTTACATGAATACATGGTAAGATGAAATATGGCATAATTAGTCTAGCGAATTAGTTACATGAATACATGGTGAGATACTGTATGGCATAATTAGTAGTGCGAATTAGTTTAGTCAATACCTGGTGAGATACAATATGGCGTAATCAGTAGAGCGAATTAGTTACATGAATACATGGTGTAGTACAATATGGCATGATTAGTATAGCAAATTAGTTACATGAATACCTGGTGTAATACAATATGGTATAATTAGTATAGCGAATTAGTTACCTAAGTACCTTGTTGTTACAATATAACTGAGCCTGTACAGGCTCAATAACTACGTTTTCTCATAGTACTACATAAAAACAGTGGTATGTAAGGCCTGGCGTCCACTTACTATGATAGAAATTTAGACCTACCAATATGGCACCGATACAAAATGCAAGTATCGGATACATATCGGGAAGGTGCAAAATCGTAGACATATATCCAGACATGCCAATCCACTATGCATTGTATGGTGTTTTTACCGGTGCCTAACTGCAGAAACGTGGTCAACTGCCTCGATATTAGGTGACCTTCTGACGCTATTTTGAATTTTGTATTGGGAGGTGCATCGCAGACCATATCGGAGCCATATTGTAGTAGGTGGACGCTAGGCCAAATACACTATTTTACACCCAGACCCCCCTCCCCCCGTACACATATACTCCTCCCTGTAAGGTGAAGTTGTTGTTTTAGTTTGCGGGAGGTGCATCGTAGACCATATCGGAGCCATATCAGTGGTGTCAGAATGGGGGGGAGCAGGGGAGGCGACCCCCCCCCCCCCCCACTTCTTTGCCAACCCCCAAAAAGTCAGCACCTTCAAATTTAGCCCAATCGAGTGTAAAAACTGTCTTGTATAAATCTAACTTTTTAGCATGCAACTATGACAAGCCTTGACTTTTCACCGTGGACTTTTTAGCGTGCAATGATGGCTAACCCCTGACTTTTCAACGTGGAAAAGTGTCAAAATCTGACTATTTAGCGTGCAACGATGGCTAAGCTCTGACTTTTCACTATGGAAAAGTGTCAAAGTCTGACTTTTTCACGTGTAATGAAGGCTAAGACCTGACTTTTCACAGATTTACTCAGATTTACGGTAAATCCTGTGGAACAGGCCAATGTCAAAGTCTGACTTCATACCAAGAAAAAAGTCAGCAATTTTTCAATTCGCCCCCCCCCCCCCCCCCCCCGCACACACACACACTTTCTGACACCCCTGCATATCGTAGTAGGTGGATGCTGGGCCTTACTGGGCTCGTCCATGAGTATATATGAATAGTAAAACAAATATTCTGAGAGGATGAAGTCACCCGAACCAAACTCGCAACGAGTTGACGGGAGAAAGCCCACCTCGATGGGAAAGTTTACACTAATCATACATGAATAGTAATTTTCTGTTTTCAGGCTGAAGGTAGCTTCCTGCTGCTCTGTCACCAGTTCTCGTCGGATGCGTTGAAGCCTGAAGTCCTCTACACCCTGCCGGAGTACGGAGGTCAGGAGGTCAACACCGCCATCAACCCCACAACAGGCCAACTCGGCGACTTCTACTTCGACGACACCAACAAAATACTCTCCATCTTGGGTTAGTGTGATGCAGATTCCTAGTATAGGCCAGCAAGGCAGATACATGGAAACAGGGGGTGGGGAGTTAGCTAAGTGGTCAGGGCACTGGACTTGTAATAGTAGCAGATTCCTACTATAGGCCAGCAAGGCAGATATATGGAAACAGGGGGTGGGGAGTTAGGTCAGTGGTCAGGGCACTGGACTTGTAATAGTAGCAGATTCCTACTATAGGCCAGCAAGGCAGATACATGGAAACAGGGGGTGGGGAGTTAGGTCAGTGGTCAGGGCACTGGACTTGTAATAGTAGCAGATTCCTAGTATAGGCCAGCAAGGCAGGTACATGGAAACAGGGGGTGGGGAGTTAGGTCAGTGGTCAGGGCACTGGACTTGTAATAGTAGCAGATTCCTACTATAGGCCAGCAAGGCAGGTACATGGAAACAGGGGGTGGGGAGTTAGGTCAGTGGTCAGGGCCCTGGACTTGTAATAGTAGCAGATTCCTACTATAGGCCAGCAAGGCAGATACATGGAAACAGGGGGTGTGTGGAGTTAGATCAGTGGTCAGGGCACTTGATTTGTAATAGCAAGGTTGTAGGATTTGTGGGTTCGAGTCACCAAGAAAATACTCTCCATTCTGGGTTAAAGGGGACCCCCACCTACCAAGATAGGCCACGACATGCTTCCCGATCGCTATGATTTGAAATGGGGAAATCGTGACCTATCGGGAGGTCCCCAATAGGTCCAACAGTTTGAAATTGTATAGCACGGCAACACCTTGGGAGGACCAATAACATAAACGCTGACCACGATATCTTCCCGATAGGCTACCATACCCTACGACAGGCTACGAAATTTCCAACATGGAAATTATCGGGACCTCTACAATTGGCGTTTTCATCGCAGCCTATTGTGAGCTGTCGTAGGCGGAATCGCAGAAACCTGTTCCACCTACCATGATTTTGCCAGACCTCACGCTACAATCAAAATGGTGTCGGGAAGGCCGTCGTAAGGCCAATCGGGACCAGAATCGTGGTAGGTGGGGGCAGGCTTTAAGTGTGGAGCAGAATTCTACTATAGGCTAGCAAGGCAGATACCCAGAGACAGGGGGGTGGGAGTTAAGCGCCTGGTCTACTAAGGCGACCAAGGAAATGCGTCTGATCCATGCGACTGTGCGAATCCCATGCGATGATATTCAATATATTGAACATTGTTGCAAGGCATCCGCATGTCCATCAGAACGTCTGCGAATGTCTGCGAACGTCTGCGAACCCAAATTCTGATGGAAAATCACCTTCTCAAGGCCCATTTGTAAACCTTTATCTTATTTTTTTGTTTACAGTGAAGCCGTCTAAAGTCCCATTTGTAAAGCTTTATCATAGTTATCCTTCTTGTTCACAGTGACGCAGCCTAAAGTCCCATTTGTAAAGTTTTATGGTGGTTCTGATTCTTGTCTACAGTGAAGCAGTCTAAAGTCCCATTTGTAAAGCTTTATCTTAATTGTTGTTCTTGTTAACGAGAAGCAGCCTAAAGTCCCATTTGTAAACCTTTATCGTAGTTGTTGTTTTTGTTCACAGTGAAGGCGTCTAAAGTCCCATTTGTAAACCTTTATCGTAGTAATTTTTTTGTTTACAGTGAAGCCGTCTAAAGTCCCATTTGTAAACCTTTATCGTAGTTGTTGTTCTTGTTCACAGTGACGCAGCCTAAAGGCCCATTTGTAAACCTTTATCTTAGTTATTTTTTTGTTTACAGTGAAGCCATCTAAAGTCCAATTTGTAAACCTTTATCCTAGTTGTTGTTCTTTTCTACAGTGACACAGTCTCAAGGCCCATTTGTAAACCTTTTTCTTATTTTTTGTTTACAGTGATGCCGTCTAAAGTCCCATTTGTAAGCCTTTATCCTAGTTATTATTCTTGTTCACAGTGATGCAGCCTAAAGGCCCGTTTGTAAACCTTTATCGTAGTTGTTGTTTTTGTTCACAGTGAAGCAGTCTAAAGCCCAATTTGTAAACCTTTATCCTAGTTGTTTTTCTTTTCTACAGTGACACAGTCTCAAGGCCCATTTGTAAACCTTTATCTTATTTTTTTGTTTACAGTGAAGCCGTCTAAAGTCCCATTTGTAAACCTTTATCATAGTTATCATTCTTGTTCACAGTGACGCAGCCTAAAGTCCCATTTGTAAAGTTTTATGGTGCTTCTGGATCTTGTCTACACTGAAGCAGGCTAAAGTCCCATTTGTAAAGCTTTATCATCGTAGTTGTTCTTGTTCACATTGAAGCAGTCTAAAGTCCCATTTGTAAACCTTTATTGTAGTTGTTGTTTTTGTTCACAGCGAAGGTGTCTAAAGTCCCATTTGTAAACCTTTATCGTAGTTGTTGTTCTTGTTTACAGTGGAGCAGTCTAAAGTCCCTTTTGTAAAGCTTTATCATAGTTGTTGATCTTGTTTACAGTGAAGCAGCCCGTTGGAGGGTCTGGGAAGCTGACATTATATATCAGCGCCATGGCCTGTTACCTGCCGGGCTGCCAAGACATTCCTCCTGAACCGACTCTGGCACCACGACCGGCCGATGTACTGATCCTCGGCCCAGTCAGTGGCTCACCAGACATCATAGTAGGTGAGTCGGTCAAGATGGATTATCCTACCTCAATAAAAACGCCATAGGCTTAACATGGGATTTGTTTATGTCACGGGTAGTGACATAAAGTGTTGTTTATGCCACTACTTTTTGATACTGAAAATTCATAGAAACAGGGTAGGATAAAATCTAGACGCCACTCGTTTGAGTTTGAGCTTATTTATGCCACCCATTTTGTTGGCTCCGTAATGTCACTCGTCTTCGACTCGTGAAATTATGGAGCCAACAAAATGCGTGGCATAAATAAACTCAGACTCAAACTTGTGACGTCTCTTGATATTATAGAATAATTACAAGTCCAATACTGGAGAACTCGACCCATAACGAATTTGACCCATAAAAAAACTCGACCTGCAACGAACTTGACCCATTTAAGAACTCGACCCTTAGCGAACTAGATCCATAAAATCTCCACCTGCAACAAACTTGACCCATTTAAGAATTTGGCCTGTAACGGACTTGACCCGTTTTAAACCTTCCCAACTAAAGTAACTCATTATAAATGTGAATAATTACTTCGTTGAGTTGTAAGTATGTTATCTTGGCTTCAGATTTGGTCTTCTCTGGGGAAGAAATCACACAGAAAACCCTTCCCCTAAACCTATCCCTATCCCTACCCCTAATCATATCCCAAACCCTAGTTATATCCCTAACCCTAACCCTATCCCTAACCCTAACTCTATCCCTAACCCTAACCCTAACCCTTACTACGCGATTCAAGTCGATGGGATACAAGCTCTAACCATAAAAAAATGCAGTGGTGGGCGACAATAAGCAATACATTTATTTTGTAAATATTCGTTGACATAAGTGGCTTGCTCATATATAAATACGAAAAACATTTTGATCTCTTTTTGTCAACAGAGGGTCGGATGCTGGTCAACAAGTCCGTATCGGCGCGAAGTCTCATCATAAATGGAATTCTAGAGGTTGAAAATGAATCACTCGAGGATGTAAGTTTTATATTTTTATTTATGTATTTCTTATTCATTTAGTAATAGAGAAAACAGTTCTTTTGTATGAAAGATCTTCCACTGTAGGAGTACAGGTGCCCAAGAAAAAAGTACATTAACTCTTTCTGTCCGAGCCTGATTGGAGAGCACAGGCACTATAGGACGAGGCATAATACCTCTATAAACCCCAAAGGGACTAGACTATCGCCGTATGGTGTCTGTTTGTCGTATGGGCTTCACTTAGCAACCTTTAGATACCAGTTACTATAGTTACTTATCGAATACCCACAGAGTATAATGATGAACATGGTATTTTTTATTAATTGTGAAAAAATGGTGTAAATCTATTCATTATTTCTCATAAAAATAACGTTTGTGATGATGACACATAAACATAAATTTATTTTTAAACAATGTCTGGAGGCATTCCTCGTCCCCTGGGTGGGAATGCCTCCAGGCATTGCTCGGACTGAAAGAGTTAATTTACAATCAGCACACATTCCTCAGACCGTAGCGGTTGTGTATATATACGGCATATAGCCTATGATCCATGGGTGCCGCCATGACGCCCCCCTGAGTAGGTGTTCTTCACTAATGGAGGTGAAAAAGTAGATGTTCTTCACTAACGGAGGTGCAAAAGAAGTGAGTGACAATTGGGAAGTTTCACAACTCTAGCCTTGCTCACATATGTATATAAAGTGTTCCATTTGAAAAAGATCATGCTTCGGATTTAATCATTATGTCATCCTGCTCTGGGATGGGTGTAGAGAGTCAACGGAACCATGGTGAAACATTGAAAGGCAGTTGAATTTGGTAAGAACAAAGAGCCAGAATACAGGGTCTGTCCCCCCAAGGGAACTACCATACTGCTGGTCACCTAGTGACTGCCTTAGAAACTAACAATGGCTCTGTTCCCTATAAGGCCAGCCCCCACCTACAACTGCCTTCCAGACATCATACCTTTTCTATCGTGAGGTCGTAAAAATTGTGGTAGGTGGGACAGGTTTCTGCGATTTCGTCTTCGATATCTCACGATAGGCTGCGATAGAAAACGTCAATCGTAGAGCTCCCGATAAAATCCAACATGTTGGAATTTTCTTAGCCTGTCGTAGGGTATTGTGGCTGATTTGATGGGAAAATATCTCTTGAGGGTGAAATGGGACTCGAGGTTGACGTCGTAATGCCCTCGCTAGCGCTCGCGTATTACTACGCGTCAAGCTCTCGTGGTTTACGGCCGCCTGTCCACAAAACCATCGATTATTGTCTATATATGGAACGTCGCGCCTGCGATCCTGTACCTCCAGAGGTACAGGATCGCAAGCCCCCCCCCCCCCCCAATCGCACAGTGGGGAAAGGCCTTAATACTGAACTGAAATTTTTTTTCCGACATCGGGAAGGGGGGGCGTTGCCGCCGCAACCCAAAATCCCGTAGAAAGAAAAAGATTTGATCAAATATACTGAACTGTGTTTCTGTTGGGTGCAGATTGAGCTGACGTTTGACTCTATCTACATCAACTGCTCCGGAGTGTTCATGGTGGGGACCGAGGCTAACCCGCTGAGAAGAAAACTCCTCATCACACTGAGGAATCAGAGGGATGCCGGCATCTTCACACCCGTCGGTACTCACCCGCTGCTCAACTTGAACTACAACTTCATCGGTAAGTGTTCATCTCCACGCCCTGTAGGTCCAGGGACCTGTTTCAGTAGTTTCGTGACATGTTTAGTTGGCGTCTGTGACACCATACGGACAGATCAACACAAGTTGCGGCACTTAGGACAAGATAGACCGCAAACATGGTGTGTCTGGTTTCAAAAGTATTAGATTTCACTCACTTCCCGTAAGCACTAAGCAATGCAACTTGGACAGGAGTAAGGGATAACCTTTGATCGTTCCAAATATGAAGAAAATTGGCCACTCCAATCTGCTGATATTTGACATCAACTATGACATGCGTTTTGAAACTCGAAAAAAAAATTTTGCTGTTGCTTGCACTGTTGGTGACGCTTTTCATGTCTGTCTAGGCCTAATGTCATGAAACTACTGAAACAGGTCCCTGATGGCCCATTAAAGACAAATGCGGGTAGGTATCACACTGCCTCCTGTGTTTACACTGGTGCTGCCATCTGGGGCCATGAAAATAAAGCAGTTTCTCATAGACACCAACAGATAAGCACTTACCTTCTTGAGATGGCCTTCCCATAAAAATTAGCATGGTGACATAGTATTTTTTTAGCATTTCTCATTTGTACATGCTCCCAACTATCATAATCCAGAACTATTTGAAGATAACAATAGAACATCAGTGTCATTTAGCAACAAAGTAGAAATATTGCATTTTCCCATAGACACCAATAGTTAAGCACTTGCATTTACAGATGGCCCTCCCGTAGAAGTTAGCATGGTGACATGCCATATTTTTTTAATTTTCTATTTGCTGATAAATAGAACTTATATTATCCTGAGCTATTTGCAAATCTCAATAGAATTTAGAAATCACCCAACTACCAGCATTTGTCTTTAAAGGCATATTAGGCAATTTGGCATTTTTCTGAAATTGAATATAATGATCTCCAGGTATTGTAGAGCACATATCTAAATTAAAAATCGGGGGTCACCATGCTAGATTTTGATTTAGAGATCAATATTTTGATCATTTTATATAAGATTCTATAGAAATTTTAAAAAGTTGTTTTTCACATAGTGAACCCCATGTCATTTTCCCAAAACTTTCGCAGAATAGTACTACCTATTTAGGTATTAAAAATCATAGGTCACCGTCCTTGTTTTTGAAAGAATTGAAGAAAACCATATTTTTCAGTAAATTTCCAATATAAATCAAGTATATGAAAAAGGGCCTATTCAATCTATTGAATTAGGTCAAACCAGACAAAACTTTAATTTTGCTCTTTTGAGTTTGGAAAATGTCAGAAATCATCAATTTCAATGGATGAATGGGAATATTTGAAAATCACCAGGTGGCGCCACTGTGAGTTGTAAGATATGCCTTGAAAGGCATATCGGGCAATTTGCAGTGGCGCCACCTGGTGATTTTTAAATATTGTCAATTACCAGTGAACACTGTCTCCTTGTGTTTCATTTTAATGCCAAATGTGTAAATCTAACATTTTGTCCAGTTTATCTTAATAGGGAAAAAAGAGTAATTTACACATGCTTGATTTACATTGGAAATCTACTGAAAAATGCATTTTTCTTCAATTCTGTCAAAAATAAGGACAGTTACCTATGTATTCTAAAATTTGTATGTGTAGTACTATGCATATACTATATTCTGTGAAAGTTTGAAGAAAATGACATGGGTTTTACTATGTGAAAATCAACTTTTTAGAATTTAATTTTTTTTTCTAATATAATCATAATATTGATCTCTAAATCGAACTATGAAGCATGGAAATGTGCTCTACAACACTTGGAGATCATCATGTTAAATTTTCAGGAAATTGACAAGGGTTTTAATTGTCAAGCTAAATCGTCTGATATGCCTCATAAGGCATATCAGACAATATATACAATGGCACCACTTTCCGTTTTTTTCAGCATTTGGTGGATTAATCTAGGGAAGGTACTAAAACAGGGATGTCGGTTTTCTGGGAATCTTTTTCTCTAAATAAATCATTAAAGACTAGACACCTAGTAATATCTGAGCGAATGTGAGAAGTCCTAGTCCCAGCCCGTTTGTGTTGGTAGAGGTATAGGTGATCTAAGTGAAAAACCAGGCCATTATATACAGACCTAGACTGACAACACATAGAAATGGTGTTTTTGAAGTAAAATCTATCAGAAAAACGGTAAAAAGAACAACATAATGCAGGGTGTATTGTGTAATTAATCAATTTATACATAATCAGGTTTTATAAAAAATAAATTGGTAATAAAAGATTGCATTTTTCACATAATATTGACTTGGATGGTTAATGGCAAATGAGATATATTAGAGTGGTGTCCCCAAGAGGCAGAGATCAGAATTATTGGATAGTGGTGTAAATACAACAGAATCAGGCGTATATATGACGTTCCTAATGCATGGATGTCTTCTATTTGACATATTTTTCGGCCAGTTCCTGATGCATAACTGTTTTCTATTTGACAGGTATTTTTTGGCCAGTTCCTGATGCCATTTGTTGTTTTCTATTTGACAGGTATTTACGGCCAATTCCTGGGGCATAGTATGCCTCGTACGACGCACGTACAACTGGCTCAGACAATCAACGCAACTCAAATACAGTCCCAGATCTGTATGGAAGCTTGTTTTCCTGATGCCATTTCCGTTTTCTATTTGACAGGTATTTTCGGCCAATACCTGGTGCATGGTTGTTTTGTATCTGACAGGTATTTTTCGGCCAGTTCCTGATGCCATTTGCTGTTTTCTATTTGACAGGTATTTTTCGGCCAATTCCTGATGCCATTTGCTGTTTTCTATTTGACAGGTATTTACGGCCAATTCCTGATGCCATTTGCTGTTTTCTATTTGACAGGTATTTTATGGCCAGTTCCTAGTGCCATTTGCTGTTTTCTACTTGACAGGTATTTTATGGCCAGTTCCTAGTGCCATTTGCTGTTTTCTATTTGACAGGTATTTACGGCCAATTCCTGGTGCAGGGTATGCCTCGTACGACGCACGTACGACTGGCTGAGACAATCAACGCAACTCAAAACTATCTCATCCTGGTGGAGAGGCCGGACTGGAAGATCAATGAGCAGATCGTCATCACAACCACATCACCAAAGTCAGCTCTTTATATATATATATTTTTTTTTTGTTGTTTTTTTTCCTTTTGTTTTTTTAGATAGCAGCATTTATTGACATCAACAATAACCAAGTACAATCAGATATCATGATAACATTTCAGCAAGAATTGAAAGGAAGAACAGTTAATAACAACTATCGTAATTCTGTTGACGTGTATTTCTGAACATGTATTTAGTTCTTCCAAAGAACAACGATGATGAATTATCGCAATAGGACATTGCCACTATCATTATATGTAACAACTGAATAAACAATACATGTAAGGTCACTACTTGCCCACTAAGGGCTTACAAAATTAACCGTCGAGTGTTCAAATTCCAGGTTGTTTCCTGGTACAAGTTTAGCCATAGGAATAACATTAAAAATACTCAATGATCATCCACGGAAAGTGGCAATACTACGCCACAGCTGTGGAGGCGTGAATGCGAGATAACGTCATATACGATTGACCAATCAGCGGCTAGGATTTTCATAGAAAAGACAAGACATGGAAATTCAAACGTTCCTTACTGGATTTGCAAAGTAATTTGATTTATTCTGATATTGCAGTGGTATTCTATTGTCAATGAACGGCGTGAAATAAATCCAGAACCACAGTCAAATGATGAAATAAACAATACTTCACTCATTTGGATGCTCTATAATCGTGTCTGGGCTTCCCCTCAACGACGATTGCGGCGCATCCAAATGAGTGGAGTATCTATTTATAGGATTGTCGATGTAGAACTTTCTATATAAATACCAAATAAATCGATCCTTGGATCCCTACTGTAGATTTATGCCATACATTCACCAGGGAGCTGTTTGAAAAGTCGGGAGGATGCTAAACAAGAGTACTCACCGCCAAAGCGAGAGCCAACAATGGCACTTGTAGCGTCACTGTCGAGGTGGAGGTACTGCACGCTATTGGGTATTGGTAGCGGTTTTGCTGGCGCTTTGATTCAAAGTGCCACTCGCTGCTGCAGCTTCTCGCTTTGAAATGTGATGTGCCGCTGGCGAGACTTCACTAGACTTTTAAAACAGCTCCCAGGTTTGAGCCACTTTAGCTTCCCGTTCAAAAGGTGATAATAGCACTGTAGTATCGTGGTACGCCTCACTACATCATCCAGACTAAACTGATTTTCTAACCTTGCTTTTGACAGCCCGAATGAGACAGAAACAATGACCATTGCAGACGTTCTTGATAATAAAATCATTGTCACGGAACCATTCAAGTACGTCCATATAGGTAGGTTTGAGGGAAAAAACCATTTATACTGTTACTATCAGGTGTGAATAGCAAGCTGAATGAATGACTCCAAGGCTTTATCCATTACAAGCTTCATTGCTGGTGGTTTTTTTAGGTGGGTTTTTTTTTAGCAAAAACTTTATTCATTCATTTGACATCAAATTACATGTGATTTTCCCTCATCCAATATTTCTTTCTTATCGGAGTCAATGATTTAAATATCTGAGATAGACTTTTTTTCTGTTAAAAACATAATATGAATGTTTTGCTCCCTTTTTTATTTTATCAAGAAAAAAAAGAACAAATCTTACCTAATGTCTGACTGATCATTTTCTTGTTGCTTTAGATAAGATTGCCACCCTTTTCAGTAGTTCAGGTATAAATTAATCTTTCATGTGACAGTCCATAATTTTTTCATGTCTGACACAGTCATTTCTAGCATCATAAATGAAAAAACCTCAGGGTGCTGAAAAAAAGTCATGATTCACAACATCAAATATAGATCGCTTCAAAAACTATATACAGCATTGTTCATATATCTATTTGTTGTAGCTCTTAATGCTTTAGCTAATCTGGATCTAAGATCAACAGTTTTTATCCCTTATATAGCCTTGCTACATTACAGATTTAACTTTGGCCACTTTAAGAGAGAGTCCTTATACATGTTATCTTAGTGGATTGATGGAAAATTCTTGGCTATAATACACTGTTCACCTCTTTATACCTTTCCTCTTACAAATCTAAGTTGATATCCTAAGCCAACATTAACGAACCACAAGAGAATTCCAAAGGAAATAGACTTTACACACAAATATTATACAACTGGAGGAAAGAAACGACCTTTCCCACTGAAAATGACAGACATAACTTTATTACTGGTGTTACTGCAATTCACTAAACTAGTCAGACTGACAATATAATACATCAAGACCAAGGTTACATGCTGGCTCTGTGTTTACTGCGTAGAGGCGACCAGCGTAAGAGGCCTCCAGCAGCCCATTACGTAGAGCAAGCATGATCAGTTAGGCCAAGGGATAGAGCATCAATGTTTCACATAAAGATAATTTGGAACGTAACAATACATGTATTAGTGCAACGATATGTGATACTGTGGAAAATGTAACGGAGATATCCACAATTAAATTAGTATACAAGAGGGGAATGGGGAATCTAGCACGATAAAACAAAAAAAATTCTTCATTGACAGAGAAGTCATTTCAGCCCAAGAAAGTCTCATCAGTTTCACAGAATATAGTGCGATGATACAGCCATAGGTACCCCTCTAAAGCGTGTGATCTGCCAAGAGTGAGTTAGGGCCGAACGATGACCATGTGGAGGAATTGTGGACATCGGCCGGCCAAATCACTTATCGGCTCAGATCGGCTTTGACAATCTGCTTGGTGGATCAGCAAATCGGCCGGAATCGACCAGAATCGGCTAGACCCGCCCATTTAAAACCCTGTCGCTCACACCCGTGCGGTCGTCGCCTCTGGCCTGCAGGCCCTGTGAAAACCACTCATACTCTCTAAGTCATATTCTGTACTTTCACTACGCTCTATTGAGAAGAATTCTCCCTAACGAACTAGGCTTGGAGCCTTGAGAATCCACTGGCCGGCCTCCCGTCCTAAATACGTACATCAATGCAACCCAAAGATTCCTATAATCCCAATGATGCCATCTAGCGGGAATACTGTGTGTCAGTGAATTCCCAAGGCCGTAAGCCTATTTCATTAAGAATTCTTCTCCTAGTGCATTGAGAACCTTGTACAGAATACGACTTAGAGAGTGTGAGATCTTATGAGACGGGTGATTAAACAAATCAGTCCGGACTCTGTTTTGTATATTGTAAGGCTCAGAAGGCCTTGGGCAATAAGTTTTACGAGCCTTACCTCGTATCTTTGACTTTCTCTCACCGGAACATAGTTTCCCTCCATTCTTACATGTATAAATAGAATCAGCGTGCTGTCACATCAACATCACAGATTTAATTTCCCTCTCTGTTTTCAGCCGAGGACATCACACAGCAGGGCGCCATGCGCAACCTGAGCGCCGTGGTGGCCTTGATAACACGGAACATACAGATACGGTCTACAGAGAGCCAGGGGCCCTCGGCCTACATCCTCGCCAGCACGGCCTCAATAGGCGGCATCCCATGCTCAGGTCCGGTGGAGCAGTGTATTTTTTTTTTTATTATTTTTTTTTTATATAATTATTTATTTTGGCAAATTTTGCCCTTTTTTTCATTTCAATCAGACCCAGTAACATGTAGCTTCGCCATACATCAAAATATCTGGGCTGTATTAAGAAAAAACGTGGTTACTGAACCCGAAGGGGTGGCCGTTCGAGGTCTATTTATACCATAAATGCGTCCCGACGCCGCAGGCGGAGGGATGTATCTATGGCATAAAAAGGCCGAGAATGGCATCCCTACGGGCTCAGTCACTACGTTTTCTTATCATTACATATCTTACTATTAAAAAAACCTGTTATTTTATGTACTTATTAGATTCCCAATTGACCCAATGGTCACAGTGCGCCCGAATATTTAATATGGTCGCAGTGTGCCGGAACATTTTTTATACTGCACCCCTAGCAGCGAATAGTATTTCATAGACATTCGGCTATAGGTATGTAATAATACCATGCTTTGCAGTACCAACATACACTTATTTCATATATATAAGTAAAGCTTGCCAAACACAAAAAAAAACATCAGTGTGCAGTAAAGTTTATTTAACTGGTAGGTGCGGTTCGCCCCTTTCATTGGCAAGTTGTTTGTGTATTCTATGCTATAATCGACAGGCATATTAGAGTGAACCAGGAATAGATTGGTTCATGATCTTAGGTGCTAACAAGCAAGCAACATGATAAAGACCTACATATACAAAATATATAAACATGAAAGGGGCTTTGAAGGGAATCTCTATAAATATATTTTAAGTGTTTTAGTAATCTAACCTGTACAGTGCGTCTATCCTATAGGGCAGATAGCTATGGTGTTATGGAAACAGCCATCTTGGCTCCTCCCCCTAGCAGAACAAAACAGCTGGTACCCGTTTTTTAGACGCGATAATCGTTAATAGTGATCGTTTTGTAATTATCATACATTTAGCAATAATCATCGAACCATTGGGGCCAATGGTGGTTGTATTTATCTTGAAAACTGAAAGACTTTTCATAATCGGTGGTCATGATTAGGAGGTGTTTCAACCTGCTGACGAAAACCCCACTGATTATGTGCACCCTGCAGTAATGATGGTACGTGGTCCTTCTCGAGACCTTGTCTGTGTTAACAAATGTTGATCTTTAAGGGGGGCGTCCACCAACCACGACAAGGCTACGACAAGTGCGGACATGGAAGTTCCAATCGCAGCCTAGTCGCAGCCTTGTCACGTGAAGAGCAGTGTCGGGACAGCGGTGTCGGGGCGTGTTGTAGACATTGCTGGTTGCCGTAAAAAAGGTCCCCATGGTTCCGACACACTACGACCGTGATATCGAGGAAACCACAGCACTCACCGACAAAGGTCCAGTCGTAGCAAAAATCGAACATGTTCGATATTGTCGTAGCCTTGTCGGAAAGCCCCCAACAGGCCCTCGACAAGCTTCCAGTCGCAGCCTGTTGTGGCCTTGTCGTAGCCTCTTGTCAGGAACTGGGGTCCACCAACCACGACAAGGCTACGACAAGGCTTCCAATCGTAGAGCTGTCGTGGACCTTGTCGGAAAGCCATTGTCGTAGCCTTGTCGTGGTTGGTGGATGCCCCCCCTTAAAGCCTAATGCTTGGATGGCCGCTGGTCGAGCGCATTTTGCCTGCGACAAGTTCCCAGACAACTTTATAATTTGGGAACTAATTGTTTAACCCGAATCGGTAGATGTGGACTGCACTTTATGTAAAGATGTGTGCAGGTCTGGCAGAGACTACACTAAAGGCCAATGCCCATCTACCGATTTCGGAACAAATATGTACCTTTGTCAGCGACAAACGGCCGGTAATTTGTCTCAACGGATTCGGTTGTAGTCGGTAGATGTAGGACAGCTAGGCAAGGGTGACCCACCGATTAGTGAATCACCTCCTTCAGACATCCTTTTGTCACTGACAAGTTGTGGTGTCTATGTTCCAAAATCGGTGGTGAAAAATTTATCAACATGTTGATAAATCCAGTCGCCGACAACGGATTGTTGGTAAATGGTGCTTGATTGGGTTACGTAATTTGCCTGCGACAAGTTCGCCGACTCCTTCACGATTTGTAAACTAATCATTCAACCCTTCATCTGTAGATGGGCATTGGGCTTAAAGTACACACTTTGATTATATGTGACGACCGATTACGTATTCTATGGGCACTGATTGTTCAATATGTATTGGACCTTCCCAGCCTGAAGATCTAGTCATTTGCCTCGAAAGTCAGTTGGTCATATTGCGTAATGTTGGAGAGAAAAATCGTTGATCCTTTTTGTTTCTATCAAATAGGAGAATTGCTATGAGCTACAGGTGGCCGTAATTGAGAAACAAATGTTAAGTCCAATGCACATCTACCGATTTCGGAACATTGATGTAACATCGTCTGTGACAAAGGAGCGGTACTTTGTCTCAGGCGAGGCATCCTAACTGAGTCCGCCCTAGTCGGTAGATGTGGGGCAGCTAGGCAGTGATCAACAAGTAGTGCCGCACCCTTTGTTCAACCCCAAATCGGTGTGCATTGGACTTAACAATTTCAATTGTGAAAAATCAAAGTGTTACGAAGGGTTCAAATCTGTGACTACCACGAATCTACGGGGGGGGGGAGGAATTCATATGAATTCATATGTTAAAAAAGAAATGATTAGTCTCTGATTGTGAAATATTTCATGTAAATAAAAAAAAAATTAAAAGTGGTGTTTCAGTAGAAGCATCTAAGATCTAAGGATGTCACTTCGAAAATTTTGAAAATTATGACTGAAATAATGCCAAGATTATTTTATGATGCTGTCACCAATTGATGTATATGTCGGGGGGGGGAACAAAAACACTGCAATTAAAAAAAAGAAGAAAAAAAAGAGGGTATTTTATAAAAAAAAATATTAAGAAAAATTGAATTTTTACCAATACAAAAAAAATTAACAAAAGATGTTCTGCAATCCACCTTTTCAGGTCGAGCGAAGATTTCCTCCGTACAGTTTAAGAATCTTGGCGTACCTGCCAACGCTCAGGGCGTACCATCTCAAGACATCCCTGCCATAAGATTTCACAGCCTGACCTCCATCTACGGCCAAGCACTGACGCGCTCCTCCATCGAGGGCTCTCACGCCACGGCTCTGGAGGTGTCCAACTCGGAGAGAGTGAGCCTCACGTCCAACTTCTTCCACCGATCCACAGGCACAGGTGAGTCGACGGGGTGGGGTGGGGGTAGACTTGCTCAGGTCTTTGATTATGGACATTCATTAAATGATTAAAGAAAATCGGAATACTTAGAAGGAAACCCACAAGATGAAAATAAGTTGGTCCATACTTCACCGTGTTTGATCGCGCAGTAACACACGAAGCACAGCTGAGTGTGTTACGGCGCGATCTGAAACTGAGTGGGTTTCAGATTATATCTAACCCCGGACAATCGATTAAGAATATCTATATATATTAAATAAACCTTACCTACTATTTCACTACTATTGCCGCCATTGTTGACAAAATCGCGAGTCTGACGGAACTATTTCACCCCGGAGGTCCTGCTCGCTGATTGGTTAACGAGTCTGATGTCATATCGTTAAGTATTTACCGTGTTATTAGCGTAGCTGTGGAGTTCGAGTTCCCAATGTTAAGCCTATGGACATTAATACCGGGGTTAGATAAAATTCATTTTAGCATGTGTCCTTCTCTGACTGGCCCATGAATCAAAGACTTGTCCACTCTGACCAGACCTTCTGTTTATGACCCCAAATCACTGCATGTAACCCTATACCTCCCTCTACCCCTCCCCCCTCCCCTCCTCCAGTTCCCTGGCCGCCTGTATTGTCATAGCAATATATTTTGCCTACTCCTGTCTCGATTGAGATCAAAGTGAGAGGGTATCAATCCCCAAGCAGATATCCTGACCAGTAGCCAGACCTTTGCTTGGGGAGTGTGGCGCAAAATCACGCAAGTCTACATGGCCGATTACGGATGAGACCAGTCCCTGTGTCACTCAGAAAGGGTGGAGGGGTAGGATACAGGGACTGAGGCCAGTCTAGGCAGGGGCCACTCTCCTAGCATAGATCCTGCACTTTATTATATACCCATGCCGTATATACTGAGAATACTCACCGTTTCGGTATATGACAATTTCAATTGTGAAAAATCAAAGTGTTACAAAGCATTCAAATCTGTGAATACTCACCTTTTTGGTATATGACGTAAAAATACTGTATGGACCAGTGGTCCGTACACCAAAATACGGACTACCTACCCATACACATTTATTAAAATTTTGGTTGTTAAGAAATGTTTTTTAAAATTCCGGGTATATAGTAAATAAATAACGTCCAACCATGCTGTACAATTCACAGAACTCGATGGTAATCTACAGTTTGTAAGGAACTTGACGTAAACGCCTCGGTCCGTACATTACTGTCAATTACCATCTCGTTCTGTGAATTGTACAGCATGGTTAGGACATTCTATATAAATACTTCCTGCCTAGTCTGCTGGGGCCCATTTAAGAATAGAGAGAAACCATGTTCCGGTATGAATAAGTCAAAGATACGAGGTAAGGCTTGGAAAAATTACTGCCCAAGGCCTTGGGCAGTAATTTTTCCTAGCCTTACCGAGTAACTTTTACTTATTCCCACCAGTACGTGGTTTCCCTATTCCTATATACCTTCATTTGTCGGCTAATATCGATAAAAACCGAATGTCTCGGAACGTCAACCTGGGCAGTAAACATCAACCTGGGCAGTAAACAAAAGTTATTCCACCCCCAACAGCGTTATGTAATCATAGAGTGTTCTCTCCTAGGTATATGAGGTATACGTAAATAGTAAAATAGCTAAAGGTCCGTCGGTGGTTCATGACTGTAGATCGGTGAAGGCCAATGTAAATAGGCTATTAGGAGAACTCGAAAAATCTACACCCTTTTCGTCAGCCAATGGAAACGGGCCTTATGAATAAAACCTGTTCAAAACTTATGCATGTTAAACGAATATTTTACTTAATTGCAGCCATCGCGTAAGTGCATGTATCGGCTGTATATTGACACGTTTCCACTTCTATACGTCAGTGTAATGGCTGTATTTGCCGCGAAGCATACATGAAGAGAAATATCGTGTGCGGGAGATGGATACGCGGGTCGTATACATTTTACACGTCTATAGATGAGGCGTATACACAACGGAAAATAGGACTACCTTGTATATGCAAACTCATACCTATATATGCTGGGTGTATACTATAGACTTGCTCAAGCCTTTGATTGCGAACATTCATTGAATGATTAATCACAATCAGAATGAAGTATATTACGGACGGTGGTAGACCGCTACGACTAATGTAAGCGAACCTAACCTGAATATTGAAAAAAAAAGAAAAAAAAGTATGTGTCCTTCTCTGACTGGCCCTTGAATCAAAGACTTGTCCGCTATGAGCAGAATCTCCTGTTTATGGCCCAAAGCCACTCCCTGTAACCCTATACCTCCTTCAGCCTACTCCTGACTGTGACCTGATATAGATCAAAGTGACAGGGTATCAATCTCCCTTCAGATATCTGACCAGTAGCCATGATATCTGTATGGAGAGTGTTGGAAATACTGGCGCTGAAATACTGGCGCTGAACACCGTGACCAATGGTACCAGTCCCTGTATCCCAGCGAGGAGGGTAGCCATAGGATGCAGGGAATAGAGCAAGTCTAGGTGTATACATATTTATTATCCACCGATTACGGAGTCTCCATAGGAAATGCATAGGGCACCTGGAAACAGCTACCCGGAGATTCTGGCATGTCAGAATCTGCTGCAGGAGATTCCGGAAAAATAGTCCTGTCCATAATGAAATCGAATCATCATGTACTTCGAAATAAGTTTCTTGAATGTTCATTCAATGTTAATTATCTAGAATCAATCATAATAATCTCATTTACCATCAGAAATCACTGTAATAAAATATTTTGCATGATAAAAGTACAAATTAATGGCGAACTATATTATTGGTAAAAGTCCACACCACGCCATGTTTATCATTGTTGTGGTGTTTGAACCTAAATGTCTTGCAAAAACCTTTTAATGTCAATAGATTTGTTATCAATCTTGTAGGTGGCTAATAAATACAATAACGACTGGTTTTGTATATGAATGACCGTAATCTCCTCGTAGTTGACGACGTTATATCCTCGCTAGTCGCTCGGATATTACTACGCGTCAACTACTCGGAGATTACGGCCACTCGTACACAAAACCAGTCATTATTGTGTATATAAACTGGTGGTTTTCACACAGTGAACCTTATGCATGATAAACGCCATTGAATATTTTCTTTGATTGCAGGAATATACGTTAAGGATTCTGCCGAAGTCACCATAGCTAAGTCCGTGATTGCAGAAGTACCTTACCAGGTAGGCGAGAACAAGGCGGCGGTGAACCTAACGAATATCACTAAAAAGTTGACGGTCACCGGAAACACCGTGTCGGGCGGGGCTCACGTGGGCTACCACGTGACGGGCACGCCCTGCTCCAACCACGATTCTCCGACCTTCACCTTCCATGGAAACGAGGCATGCGGCCTGCCTGTAGGCATCTACGTGTCGCCCAAACACTCAGGTAAGGTGCTAACACTGCACAAAAACCATCATTTTACATGTGAATGCGCCGGGCGTATATGAGTAGTTATCCTACCCCTAATAAAAAACGCCATAGGTTTAACATTGACTCAATGTATTTGACATAGCGTTGGATAAAGTGTTATTTATGCACCGAGGTAAATAAAAAAACGGACCAATCAGGGACGAGATAACGAAAGTAGATCCGGCAGCATTGATAAATACTAACATGGATAATTACAAATATTCTCTGTATATCGGTGAGATGGGGTAGGATAAATATGAAACCGAACTGGCGAACTATATTATTGGTAAAAGTCCACACCGAATTACTGCCACTCTGGTCACGTCTGCTACTCACTACACTCGGCTACGCCTCGTGTAGTAATACACAACCTGCCCATCGTGGCATAAACATTGGCAAGGCTAACTCTCGTTTGGTTTCTACTAAGTATTTTGCGTCTATAAGGTCGTCTTAATCCCCATGTGTAGACATCTCAACTGTGGGCGTATATATAAGCGTCCTTTGAACAGGGCTTCACTGAGAGCGGGGGGGGGAGTGGTGGCGGGGGGGGGGGGTGGGGGAGGGCTTCCTACTGAGGACACCTGTACTTCTACCAACACAAAGGGGCGGGAGGGGGCGGGGCAGAGGGTATTTTCTCTCATATACGCCGGGTGTGAAATACAGCCAAGACGCGTCTGTCGTGTATAAAGCCTGGGCGTATATAAATGAAAACAAGTCAATATTCAGCCAATACATGCACTACCGTGATGGCGTATATATGAATAAAACGGTGGTTTTCATGCAGTGATACGCAGACATGGTTATAGCGCGCATAGTAGACGGGCCTCAGTCCCTGTATCCCACCCCTCCACCCCTTCTGAGTGACACAGGGACTGGTCTCATCCGTAATCGGCCGTGTAGACTGGCGCGATTTTGCGCCATACTCCCCAAGCAGAGGTCTGGCTACTGGTCAGGATATCTGCTTGGAGATTGATACCCTGCAGCATTTGTCTTTAAAGACATATCCTACAATTCACAGTGGCACCACCTGGTGATTTTCAAATATTCCCATTCATCCATTGAAATTGATGATTTCTGACATTTTCCAAACTCAAAAGAGCAAAATTCAAGTTTTGTCTGGTTTGACCTATTTCAATAGATTGAATAGGCCCTTTTTCATATACTTGATTTATATAGGAAATGTACTAAAAAATATGGTTTTCTTCAATTCTTTCAAAAACAAGGACGGTGACCTATGATTTTTGAGACCTAAATAGGTAGTACTTTACCTATACTATATTCTGTTAAAGTTGTAGGAAAATGAAATGGGTTTTACTATGTGAAAAACAACTTTTTAAAATTTCTGTAGAATCTAATATAAAATGATCATAATATTGATCTCTAAATCAAAATCTAGCATGGTGACCCCCAATTTTTAATTGAGTTATGTGCTCTACAATACCTAGAGATAATTGTATTCAATTTTCTGAAAAATGACATTTCAAGTTTCAATTTTCACGCCAAATTGCCCTATATATACAATAATTACTGGTTTTGATTACGAGTGGCCATAATCTCCGAGTAGTTGACGTGTAGTAATATCCAAGCAATTAGAGAGGATATTAAGTCGTCAACTTCGAGGAGATTGCAGGCACTCGTAATTAAAACCAGTTGTTATTGTATTTATTATCCACCTGTAGGATTAATAAATCTATTGCAATAAAAAGTGCATATAATTCCAGATAACACCATAATGGCACAGCACTTTCAAGCATGGGTGTAATTTGGTGTATACTTGTGCCAGTTATATAGTTTGCTACTTTTCTTTGGTTTTGGTCTGCAAAACGTTTTATGACAGTGATTTCTGATGGTGAAAGAGATTATTGTGACTCATTATAAATGATTAATATCAAATGAACATTAAATAAACTTATTTTGAAGAACATTATAATTAGATCTAATTTTGGATGGGACTTTTTTTCCGGAATCTCCTGCAGGAGATTCTGACATGCCAAAATCTCCAAGTAGCGAATTCCAGGTGCTCTGTACAATTCCTATGGAAACTCCGTAATCGGTGGATAATATTCTTACTGTGGACGAAACGGTTCCTGTTCGAGGTCAGTCGTCGATTTCATACTGCCTGACGCCAAAGACGGAAGGCAGTATGAAATCGATGACTGACCGAGAACGAAAACCATTTCGTCTACAGTAAGGATGTTTGCTTATTATTATATACCTCTAATTGGTGAAAAACACCATTTTAATGTCATACAAAGTCGCAGTCATAGCGGGCACGAACATTATTATTACTGCACCCCTAGCAGCGGGCAGTATTTAAAAGACATTCTGACATAGGTATGTAATATCGTAAAACCGGATGAGTTTTAATCTGGGCTCCCGTATGCGACGACTGGAGTTTGGCGTAGTGATATCACGAGGCGGAGCTGAGTGATATCCGGAGCCAAAACTCCAGGAGTCGCATACGGGAGCCCAAATTAAAACGAATAAGGTTTTGATTTTATCCTACCCCCTGTGAACGATGTTTTTATGTGAGGATAATAACAAAATACACGATAAAAACTTTCTGAAGTCCTCCATATAGCTCTCCTTGCTGCTCTGAATGCGCTTTGAACTACTTTCAGCTGCTGATCTCTGATTGGTCCATTTTTTGTATGCTCCTAGGAGCGATTTTTTATCCGTATGCGACATATGGGCGCATACGGAAAGTTAATGTTAAGCCTATGGGATTTTATATTAGGGGTAGGATAATAATATATGCCTTTAACACACAGATTGCGTGCAGATCAGCTCCATGTTGATATGGAACTCCCTCCAGTATGGGATCTTCATGCGGGTGACATCCAACGTGCAGCTCAAGAACCTGGTCCTCGTCAACAACGTGGTGTCGGTGTACGTGATGGCACAGTCAGCTGTCACACCCGTCACACCCGTCAATCCGCGAGCTGTCACACTCTCCGACTCCTTCCTGCAGGGAAACAACGCCATCTACGACTGCAGCAAGAACTATCAGCGTCAGTGTCGTCTGAAGTCCAATACACATTTACCGATTTCTGAACATTGATGTAGCTTTGTTTGCGACAAAGGAACGGTACTTCATCTCAGGCGAGGCATCCTAATGGAGTCGGCTCTAGTCAGTAGATGTGGGGCAATTAGGCAAGGGTCAGCCAATGATTAGGGAAACCCCGCTCCTTGAGATGTTCTTTTGTCGCTGGCGAATTGTCGGTCAATGTTCCCAAATCGCTCACCAATAGTTTATCAACATGCTGATAATCCAGTCAGTGAAAAGTTCCCCAACAACTATACGATTTGGGAACTAATCGTTCAATTCTGAATCGGTTGGCGTGCATCAAAGTTTATACAGCTGCATTTATTCTCATATAGAACTAGATTGGGAATTGTATGAATACACAATACTCAACAAGTTTGGATGTGCTGCAATCGTCATCAAGGCGAAGCTGAATGTCGATTACGATGCACCCAGATGAGTGCAGTCATGTGTATTTTACAATTTGAGTGCGGTTCTGGATTTATCTCACCTCTTTCAATGACATTAGATTGCTCACAAGATCAGAATAATTCAAATTACTTCACAAATTCAAAAGGATAAACGAGGCGTATCAAAAACCTTGTTTTTTTCCCCCTACCTCGGGGCACCGTCTCCAGCGGAACGGACAAAAATTGAGTAAAATACTTCACAAATTCAGTTCGGGACATTTAGATGTCGTTGTTGATATCTTATCTACTTTCCAAAATGCTGGCTGCTGATTGGCCAGTTTGCACCATAGAGATTCGATGGTGTTGAGTTTGCACCATTGAGATTTGATGGTGTTGAGTTTGCACCATTGCAATTTGATGCTTTTGTGTTTGCACCATTGCAATTTGGCTGCTTTTGTGTTTGCACCATTGCAATTTGGCTGCTTTTTGTTGGCACCATTGATATTTGGCTGCTTTTTGTTTGCACCATTGATATTTGGCTGCTTTTTGTTTGCACCATTGAGATTTGGCTGCTTTTTGTTTGCACCATTGAGATTTGGCTGTTTTTTGTTTGCACTATTGAGATTTGGCTGCTTTTTGTTTGCACCATTAATATTTGGCTGCTTTTTGTTTGCACCATTGAGATTTGGCTGCTTTTTGTTTGCACCATTGAGATTTGGCTGCTTTTTGTTTGCACTATTGAGATTTGGCTGCTTTTTGTTTGCACTATTGAGATTTGGCTGCTTTTTGTTTGCACCATTGAGATTTGGCTGCTTTTTGTTTGCACCATTGAGATTTGGCTGCTTTTTGTTTGCACCATTGAAATTTGATGTTGTTATATTTTCACCATACAGATTTGATGTTGTTATATTTTCACCATACAGATTTGATGTTGTTATATTTTCACCATACAGATTTGATGATGTTATATTTTCACCATACATATTTGTTGGTATCGTAGCTGCACCATCGTGATTTGAAGTTGTTATGTTTCCCTGCTAACAGCGGCCGCCCTGGAGTCTGAACCCTCACTAAACGACACACGAGGCACAATAGATATTTGATGGTTTTGTGTTTGCACCATAGAGACTTGATGAGATTTGGCTGTATTGTGTTTTTAACATTCAGATTTGATGATGTTCTGGTTGCACCATTAAGGTTTATTTGTGTTGCATTTCCCTGCTAACAGCGGCCGTCTTGGAGTCTGAACCCTCTCTAAACGCCTCCCGAGGCTGGCAGTTCGCCGCCATCATGTGGTTTGACGTGGTCGAGTCGGTTCAGCAGACCAGCACCGGCGCCCGGGCAGAGTGGTCACGCATCAGTTCACAGGCCACCACGAAGGGCAACCTCACCGTCACGGGTGAGTGAACACACTTTTTTGGGTTTTTTTTGAAACTTTTATTCATACTGGGATCATACTCAGCCATTACAGCTGGTTTCAATGTATGCCCAGGTATGCATTGTATTCCAGAGTACATTTGGTATAAATAGTTTTCATGCAGCACTCACTTTCAAGAGATACAAGGGAGGAAGAGGGTAAAAAACGAGCTCACGGGTCTTTTTCTGATATTGTCATTGAGTCAAACTCGAGGTTGACGTCGTAATTCACGAGTATAAATATGGGAGTATTTTCAAGTTTCAAGTATGGTAAACCATGAATGATACTATGAGAAAACGTGGTTACTGAGCCCGCACGGATGGCCGTTCGAGGTCAATTGATGATAAAGATATGGCCCGACACCGCAGGTGGGAGGCCCGTATTTTTTCATCAAATGACCGAGAACGGACACCGTACAGGCTCAGTCACTACGTTTTCTTATTACTATACACCTCCCAATCGTTTCAAACGCCCTTTTATTTACTTTACAAAGAGCATAAAGACTACTGCAATTCACTACGGCCCGTTGTCACAGTGGGCGCGAACATTATTTATACTACACCCCTAGCAGCGGGCAGTATTTCATACATGTTCGGCCATAGGTGTATAGTAATATTCTTCGCGGACAAGAGTTCATGACTGCAGGAGGGTATTCGAGAAGTCCGTATTTTTGTTATCATGGGATTTTTGTTCCTAAGTACCGCTTCTGGAGTATTTTGAAATGTTCTATGGTATCCGTATTTCTAAGTTCAGGACTTGAACTGTTCCAAAGTCCCATCCTATAGGGGCAGGAGATTGTGGAATAAGTTGAGTAGTGATATAAAAACTGCCCTCAGTAAACAGAGCGTTAAAGACAAATGCGGGTAGGTATCGCAGTGCCCCCTGTGTCTCCTAATTTAACACTGGTGCTCATGAAAATATAGCAGTTTCCCATAGACACCAATAGTTAAGCACTTGAAATTAGTGTGGTGACGTGCCAATTTTTTTAGCATTTTCTTTTTGCTAATATATGTAACTTATATAATGCAGAGTTATTTGCAAAAATCAATAGAACTTACTGCCCTTACAGAATGTTGAGTGTATCTCCTACCCCTAATAAAAAAAACGCCATAGACGCAACATTAGTCACTGTATTCGAGTGAGCGTGCAGTAAAGTATTATTTATTGCACTAGAGTCATGAAAAAAATTGACCAATCAGTGGCTAGAAGGTAAAAAAAATTCCGTTTGCACTCAAAATGCCCATTCCTATGTTTGCTAACATGATACAGAATATCCCGAATGATTTATCAAGCCAGACCCAAGGACCGGCTGAGTAACACCACTGTCTAGTGCGTATTCGTCGGAACCAATCAGAGTGCAGCTTTCATTAGTCGGGTTTGTACGGCACAGAGTAAAGACATAGGTCCGTGATGGTCACGGCTGATATTGATGACCTGGATTTCCTAGCTGGGTGGTGAAAGGGATAATGTGGTTCGCTGTTCTATTTTTAGCATCAGTTTGACAAGATCTGATTGGTTCCGACGAAAATGCACTAGACAGCCCTCTAAAATAAAACTGTGTCACTATACCACCTAACCCGGTACCCTTTTTTCTCAGGTGTGATCTTCAGGAACTTTGGAAAGCGATGTGAGAAGCGTGACTATGTGTTCATCATGAACGAGCAGAGTCTGGACAATCCCCTGCCTTTCCATGTCGAGAAGGCGACCTTCATCAACGTGGACAACCAGAGTTACGCCTTGTTCCCGCCGCCAAAGAGCGAGTAAGTCCCATAGACCCTCCAGAGGTTACTAAACTCCCTATTATCGCCCAGGGTAAATACAAGTTCCGCTCGCGACTGGCTGGCCACACCATGACCACATGAAACACGGTTTTCCGATTTATATTTGGAGAAACTGAATATAATTTTGGATTTACATGTAGAAATAAGTGAAATTTCCATTTCTGGTATCAGATTTCCAATTTGAAGATTTATAAAAACTGTTAAACTGCAATAATTGTGGGTTACAGTTCAAGGGTCTATCACCATAAAACGTCGGCAACCAGCAAACACCGGAACTTGTAAATAGACTGAATTATTGGATACCTCAATAGGGCGTATTCTTAACAAAAAAGCGAGTAAGTCCCGTTCTTACCAAAAAGAAAGTAGGTCCCACTCCCACCAAAAGGCGAGTAAGTCCCATCCCAACCAAAGAATGAAGAAGTCCCACCCTCACCAAAGAGTGAATCCGCCCTCCTCAAAGAACGAAGAAATCCCCCCTCACTAGGATTGAAACCGCCCTCCTCAAAGAACGAAGAAATCCCCCCTCACCAAAGAATGAATCCGCCCTCCTCAAAGAACGAGTAAGTTCCACCCTCACCAAAGAGTAAGTTCCGCTCTAACCAAAGACCACATAAGTCCCACTCTCACTAAAAGGTGAGGAAGTCCCATCCCAAACCAAGAAGAGCTATGTTCCGCTTGTAAGTCCTGCTCCCAACAAAGAGCGAAGAAGTCCCATCCCCAAGAAATAGTGAGTAAATCCCGCTCCATCTAAAGAGTCAGTAAATCCCGCTCCATCCAAAGAGTGAGTGAATCCCGCTCCATCTAAAGAGCGAGTAAATCCCGCTCCATCTAAAGAGTGGGTAAATCCCGCTCCATCTAAAGAGTGAGTAAATCCCGCTCCATCTAAAGAGCGAGTAAATCCCGCTCCATCTAAAGAGCGAGTAAAACCCGCTCCATCTAAAGAGTGAGTAAATCCCGCTCCATCTAAAGAGTGAGTAAATCCCGCTCCATCTAAAGAGTGAGTAAATCCCGCTCCATCCAAAGAGCTAGTAAATCCCGCTCCATCTAAAGAGTGAGTAAATCCCGCTCCATCTTAAGAGCGAGTAAATCCCGCTCCATCTAAAGAGTGAGTAAATCCCGCTCCATCTAAAGAGCGAGTAAATCCCGCTCCATCTAAAGAGCGAGTAAATCCCGCTCCATCTAAAGAGCGAGTAAGTGCTGCTCCATCTAAAGAGCGAGTAAATCCCGCTCCATCTAAAGAGCCAGTAAATCCCGCTCCATCCAAAGAGCGAGTAAATCCCGCTCCATCCAAAGAGTGAGTAAATCCCGCTCCATCCAAAGACTAGTAAGTCCCGTTCCATCCAAAGAGTGAGTAAATCCCGCTCCATCCAAACAGTGAGTAAATCCCGCTCCATCCAAAGAGCAAGTAAATCCCGCTCCATCTAAAGAGTGAGTAAATCCCGCTCCATCCAAAGAGCGAGTAAATCCCGCTCCATCTAAAGAGTGAGTAAGTGCTGCTCCATCTAAAGAGTGAGTAAATCCCGCTCCATCTAAAGAGCGAGTAAGTCCCATTCCCACCAAAGAGCGAGCAAGTCCCAATTCCACCAAGGAACGAATATGTCCCACACCATCCAAAGAGTAATTCCCATCCCTACCAAAGAGAGAGTGAGTCCTGTTCCCACATGAGAACAAGCAAGTCCCACTCCCACCATAGATTGAGTAAATAACATCCCCTCAAAAGAGCGAGTAAGACAAATCCCCACTAAAGAGCGAATAAATGCCAATACCACCGAAGAATAAGTAAGTCCCGCTGTCAACACAGTGCTGGTAAGTCCCATTCCCAACATAAGAGCGAGTAAGCCACCTGGTCACTTTCAAATATTCACATTTTCAAATTCAATCAGATTTTTTGGGGGCATATTCCAAAACAAATGAGCACTTTTTAAGTTTTGTCTAGTTTTACCTCACCTGATGGGCCAAATAGTCTTCTCAGGGAGAAGCAGTAGGTATTTATCAAATATTTATGGTTATACAATAAAATACATGACTTGATGCATGTTGGTTTGTCTCAGTGTTCGCTGTGACATGATGCTTACTACATGTTGGTTTCTCTCAGTATTCGCTGTGTCATGACGCTTACTACATGTTGGTTTCTCTCAGTATTCGCTGTGTCATGACGCTTACTAGATGTTGGTTTCTCAGTGTTCGCTGTGGGGTGACACTTACTACATGTTGGTTTCTCTCAGTGTTCGCTGTGTCATGATGCTTACTACATGTTGGTTTCTCTCAGTATTTGCTGTGGCATGACGCTTACTACATGTTGGTTTCTCTCAGTGTTCGCTGTGACATGACGCTTACTACATGTTGGTTTCTCTCAGTGTTCGCTGTGGCGTGACGCTTACTACATGTTGGTTTCTCTCAGTGTTCGCTGTGGCGTGACGCTTACTACATGTATGTTTCTCTCGGTGTTCGCTGTGGCGTGACGCTTACTACATGTTGGTTTCTCTCAGTGTTCACTGTGGCATGACGCTCACTACATGTTGGTTTCTCTCAGTGTTCACTGTGGCATGACGCTTACTACATGTTGGTTTCTCTCAGTATTCGCTGTGATATGACGCTTACTACACGTTTGTTTCTCAGTGTTCGCTGTGGCATGACGCTCACTACATGTTGGTTTCTCTCAGTGTTCGCTGTGACATGACGCATACTGCATGTTTGTTTCTCAGTGTTCGCTGTGGCATGACGCTCACTACATGTTGGTTTCTCTCAGTGTTCGCTGTGACATGACGCTTACTACATGTTGGTTTCTCTCAGTGTTTGCTGTGGCATGACGCTTACTACATGTTGGTTTCTCTCAGTGTTTGCTGTGGCATGACGCTTACTACATGTTGGTTTCTCTCAGTGTTCACTGTGACATGACGCTTACTACATGTTGGTTTCTCTCAGTGTTCGCTGTGGCCTGACGCATACTACATGTTGGTTTCTCTCAGTGTTCGCTATGGCGTGACACATACTACATGTTGGTTTCTCTCAGTGTTTGCTGTGACATGACGCTTACTACATGTTGGTTTCTCTCAGTGTTCGCTATGGCGTGACACATACTACATGTTGGTTTCTCTCAGTGTTTGCTGTGACATGACGCTTACTACATGTTGGTTTCTCTCAGTGTTCGCTGTGTCATGACGCATACTACATGTTGGTTTCTCAGTGTTCGCTGTGTCATGACGCTTACTACTTGTTGGTTTCTCTCAGTGTTCGCTGTGACATGACGCTTACTACATGTTGGTTTCTCTCAGTATTCGCTGTGACATGACGCTTACTACATGTTGGTTTCTCTCAGTATTCGCTGTGACATGACGCTTACTACATGTTGGTTTCTCTCAGTGTTCGCTGTGGCATGACGCTTACTACATGTTGGTTTCTCTCAGTGTTCACTGTGGCATGACGCTTACTGCATGTTGGTTTCTCTCAGTGTTCACTGTGGCATGACGCTTACTGCATGTTGGTTTCTCTCAGTATTCGCTGTGGCATGATGCTTACTACATGTTGGTTTCTATCAGTGTTCGCTGTGTCATGATGCTTACTGCATGTTGGTTTCTCTCAGTGTTCGCTGTGACATGACGCTTACTACATGTTGGTTTTTCTTAGTGTTCACTGTGGCATGACGCTTACTACATGTTGGTTTCTCTCAGTGTTCACTGTGGCGTGACGCATACTACATGTTGGTTTCTCTCAGTGTTCGCTGTGGCGTGACGCATACTACATGTTGGTTTCTCAGTGTTTGCTGTGTCATGACGCTTACTACTTGTTGGTTTCTCTCAGTGTTTGTTGTGACATGACGCTTACTACATGTTGGTTTCTCAGTATTTGCTGTGACATGACGCTAACAACATGTTGGTTTCTCTCAGTGTTCGCTGTGGCGTGACGCATAATACATGTTGGTTTCTCTCAGTGTTCACTGTGGCCTGACGCATACTACATGTTGGTTTCTCTCAGTGTTCGCTGTGTCATGACGCTTACTACATGTTTGTTTCTCTCAGTGTTCGCTGTGGCATGACGCTCACTACATGTTGGTTTCTCTCAGTGTTCGCTGTGACATGACGCTTACTACATGTTGGTTTCTCTCAGTGTTCGCTGTGTCATGACGCTTAATAGATGCTGGTTTCTCAGTGTTCGCTGTGGCATGACGCTTACTACTTGTTGGTTTCTCAGTATTTGCTGTGGCATGACGCTTACTACATGTTGGTTGCTCTCAGTATTCGCTGTGGCATGACGCTTACTACATGTTGGTTTCTCTCAGTGTTCGCTGTGGCGTGACGCTTACTACATGTTGGTTTCTCTCAGTGTTCGCTGTGGCGTGACGCTTACTACATGTTGGTTTCTCTCAGTGTTCGCTGTGGCATGACGCTTACTGCATGTTGGTTTCTCTCAGTGTTCGCTGTGGCATGACGCTTACTACATGTTGGTTTCTCTCAGTGTTCGCTGTGGCATGATGCTTACTACATGTTGGTTTTTCTTAGTGTTCACTGTGGCATGACGCTTACTACATGTTGGTTTCTCTCAGTGTTCACTGTGTCATGACGCTTACTGCATGTTGGTTTCTATCAGTGTTCGCTGTGGGGTGAAGCTTACTACATGTTGGTTTCTCTCAGTGTTCGCTGTGGCATGACGCTTACTGCATGTTGGTTTCTCTCAGTGTTCGCTGTGGCATGACGCTTACTACATGTTGGTTTCTCTCAGTGTTTGTTGTGTCATGATGCTTACTACATGTTGGTTTCTATCAGTGTTCGCTGTGGCGTGACGCATACTACATGTTGGTTTCTCTCAGTGTTCGCTGTGGCGTGACGCTTACTACATGTTGGTTTCTCTCAGTGTTCGCTGTGGCATGACGCTTACTACATGTTGGTTTCTCTCAGTGTTCGCTGTGGCATGACGCTTACTACATGTTGGTTTCTCTCAGTGTTCGCTGTGGCATGACGCTTACTACATGTTGGTTTCTCTCAGTGTTCGCTGTGGCGTGACGGCGTGTGACGCTCAGCGCAAGGCACTTCTCTTCATCAACACGGACACGCCAGACGGCACCACCATCTTCCCCACCCCCGGCGACCACTGGGACCCCTTAGCAGAGCACAACGCGAGTCTCCTGGGGGCAGCTCACGTCGCCAAAAACATCACCTACACGTCAGCCTACCCAGGTGAGCCTATCAAGTCATACGCTCAGTATCAGTAAGTACCGTAAAACCCTGGTTATAAGCCCACCCCCCACTTGAGCACAATGTTATAAGCCGATACTGGGGGCGTTTCAACTTTAGGAAAATCCCGGTCATAAGCCGACCCCCAACTCTGGGGTCCTGGCCCCACATCCCTAACGCTGTCACAACCTTTCGTGGAATTTTCGGTATAGAATATGAACGTTTCAATGAACTTTTGTTACCAATATTTAAGGATATCACATGCTATCCCACAAAATACTACAATTAAATGATTCACATTTGTTTATCTCTTTTTTTGTACTTTTATAGATTTGTACTGATTTTGTTTATTTCTTAAATAAATGGTGTTCGTTTACGTGGTCGGTCACGAGGTCGGTCACGAGGTCGGTCACGAGGTCGGTCACGTGGTCGGTCACGTGGTCCGTCACGTGGTCCGTCATGTGTTTCAGTGGGATTCACACGGAGAGCCTAAGGTACCTGAGAATGAATCAGCTATTTTGGCGGGATTTACTTTTGGAGGAAACTGTTGAATGGCTCCCAGGCTAACCGACGAACTCAACAGGACAAAAATACATAATCCCACTCGGCTTTGCCTTGTGAGTTTACTCCGCAACCAGAACTCCTGGCATATTTTCAGTGGCTCTCGATCTTGACACAGTTCCTTCATGTCTTTTGGCAGGTATACCACACGCCAACTCGTGCCGGGTGTACGAGGCCCAGTCGGCGGTGCAGTGTCAGCACGGTGTGTACCGGGCGATGCGTCTCGCCAGTCTGGACAAGGGCGCCGAAAAATCCTACATGGGCCCTGTGTCGGTGCTCTCCCACACCTCACCGCCCTCCGTCACGCATCGGTTCATCGACACGGTCGCCGGCTACTCCTGTACCGACCCCACCTGTACCGCCCGCCTCCCCTTCTTCTACCAGCCCCTCCTCATGGGTAAGTTACCTTCTACCAGCCCCTCCTTATGGGTAAGTTAAACTTCTACCAGCCCCTCCTCATGGGTAAGTTAAACTTCTACCAGCCCCTCCTCATGGGTAAGTTAAACTTCTACCAGCCCCTCCTCATGGGTAAGATAAACTTCTACCAGCCCCTCCTTATGGGTAAGATAAACTTCTACCAGCCCCTCCTCATGGGTAAGTTACCTTCCACCAGCCCCTCCTTATGGGTAAGATAAACTTCTACCAGCCCCTCCTCATGGGTAAGTTACCTTCTACCAGCCCCTCCTTATGGGTAAGTTAAACTTCTACCAGCCCCTCCTCATGGGTAAGTTACCTTCTACCAGCCCCTCCTTATGGGTAAATTACCTTCTACCAGCCCCTCCTTATGGGTAAGTTACCTTCTACCAGCCCCTCCTCATGGGTAAGATAAACTTCTACCTGCCCCTTCTCATGGGTAAGCTAACCTTCTACCAGCCCCTCCTCATGGGTAAGCTAACCTTCTTATTACCCATTGTATACAAAACCATCAATTATTGTCTATTTCTACCAACCCCTCCTCATGGGTAAGCTAATCTTCTTCTACCAGCCCCTTCTCATTACTAAGCTAACCTTCTACCAGCCCCTACTCATGGGTTAGCAAACCTTCTACCAGCCCCTCCTCATGGGTAAGATAAATTTCTACCAGCCCTCCTTATGGGTAAGCAAACCTTCTTCTACCAGCCCCATCTCACGAGTAAGATAATCTTCTACCAGCCCTTTCCTATGGGTAAGCAAACCTTCTACCAGCCCCTCCTCATGGGTAAGTTACCTTCTACCAGCCCCTCCTCATGGGTAAGTTAAACTTCTACCAGCCCCTCCTCATGGGTAAGTTACCTTCTACCAGCCCCTCCTTATGGGTAAGATAAACTTCTACCAGCCCCTCCTCATGGGTAAGATAAACTTCTACCAGCCCCTCCTCATGGGTAAGTTACCTTCCACCAGCCCCTCCTTATGGGTAAGTTACCTTCTACCAGCCCCTCCTCATGGGTAAGTTACCTTCTACCAGCCCCTCCTTATGGGTAAGTTACCTTCTACCAGCCCCTCCTCATGGGTAAGTTACCTTCAACCAGCCCCTCCTCATGGGTTAGTTACCTTCTACCAGCCCCTCCTCATGGGTAAGTTACCTTCTACCAGCCCCTCCTCATGGGTAAGTTACCTTCTACCAGCCCCTCCTTATGGGTAAGATAAACTTCTACCTGCCCCTCCTCATGGGTAAGTTACCTTCTACCAGCCCCTCCTCATGGGTAAGTTACCTTCTACCAGCCCCTCCTTATGGGTAAGATAAACTTCTACCAGCCCCTCCTTATGGGTAAGTTACCTTCTACCAGCCCCTCCTCATGGGTAAGATAAACTTCTACCAGCCCCTCCTTATGGGTAAGATAAACTTCTACCAGCCCCTCCTTATGGGTAAGTTACCTTCTACCAGCCCCTCCTCATGGGTTAGATAAACACCTACCAGCCCCTCCTCATGGGTAAGATAAACTTCTACCAGCCCCTCCTCATGGGTAAGTTACCTTCTACCAGCCCCTCCTCATGGGTAAGTTACCTTCTACCAGCCCCTCTTCATGGGTAAGTTACCTTCTACCAGCCCCTCCTCATGGGTAAGATAAACTTCTACCAGCCCCTCCTTATGGGTAAGTTACCTTCTACCAGCTCCTCCTCATGGGTTGGATAAACTTCTACCAGCCCCTCCTCATGGGTAAGTTACCTTCTACCAGCCCCTCCTCATGGGTAAGATAAACTTCTACCAGCCCCTCCTCATGGGTAAGATAAACTTCTACCAGCCCCTCCTCATGGGTAAGATAAACTTCTACCAGCCCCTCCTCATGGGTAAGTTAACCTTCTATCAGCCCCTTCTCATGGGTAAGCTAACCTTCTACCAGCCCCTCCTCATGGGTAAGCTAACCTTCTTATTACCCATTGTATACAAAACCATCAATTATTGTCTATTTCTACCAACCCCTCCTCATGGGTAAGCTAATCTTCTTCTACCAGCCCCTACTCATGGGTTAGCAAACCTTCTACCAGCCCCTCCTCATAGGTAAGATAAACTTCTACCAGCCCCTCCTTATGGGTAAGATAAACTTCTACCTGCCCCTCCTCATGGGTAAGATAAACTTATACCAGCCCCTTCTCATGACTAAGCAAACCTTCTACCAGCCCCTACTCATGGGTTAGCAAACCTTCTACCAGCCCCTCCTCATAGGTAAGATAAACTTCTACCAGCCCCTCCTTATGGGTAAGATAAACTTCTACCTGCCCCTCCTCATGGGTAAGTTACCTTCCACCAGCCCCTCCTTATGGGTAAGATAACCTTCTACCAGCCCCTCCTCATGGGTAAGATAACCTTCTACCAGCCCCTCCTCATGGGTAAGATAAACTTCTACCAGCCCCTCCTTATGGGTAAGATAAACTTCTACCAGCCCCTCCTCATGGGTAAGTTACCTTCTACCAGCCCCTCCTCATAGGTAAGCCAACCTTCTACCAGCCCCTCCTCATGGGTAAGATAAATTTCTACCAGCCCCTCCTTATGGGTAAGCAAACCTTCTTCTACCAGCCCCATCTCACGAGTAAGATAATCTTCTACCAGCCCTTTCCTATGGGTAAGCAAACCTTCTACCAGCCCCTTCTCATGGGTAAGCGAACCTTCTACCAGCCCCTCCTAATAGGTAAGATAAACTTCTACCAGTCCCTCCTCATAGGTAAGTTACTTTCCACCAGCCCCTCCTTATGGGTAAGATAAACTTCTACCAGCCCCTCCTTATGGGTAAGATAAACTTCTACCAGCCCCTCCTCATAGGTAAGATAACCTTCTACCAGCCCCTCCTTATGGGTAAGAGAAACTTCTACCAGCCCCTCCTTATGGGTAAGAGAAACTTCTACCAGCCCCTCCTTATGGGTAAGATAAACTTCTACCAGCCCCTATTCATGGGTAAGCTAACCTTCTTATTACCCATCGTATACAAAACCATCAATTATTGTCCATCTCTACCAGCCCCTCCTCATGGGTAAGCGACTTGTGGACAGGCGGCTCCGTAAACCACTCGAGCTTGACGTCGTAATACATTCGCTAGCGCTCGTGTATTATTACGCGTCAACCAGTCGTGGTTTACGGCCGCCTGTCCATAAAACCATGCCATTGTCTAAGTACATAATTGGATAATTTGTGTCTGTGTTTTCTTATTCAGGGTTATCCTACGATGTGTCGTATGCCACAGTGTCGCCCTACGATACTCAATTCACCATGAATGGAGCCACTTTGACAGACTGCGTTATCATAAACATGTTTCGGGATAGTCAGGAGCGCTACGACGTCTACGTCGACGGAGAATTTATAGAACCCACAGGTGAATAATTACAGATGGATATTAAAGAAGAAACCAACAAGTTTTGGTCAAAGTCATTGTTCTCCACGAGTTTGATATGGAGTGATATTTTTTTTTTTTTTTTTTTTTTTCGTTTATTTATTTTAACTGGATACATCATAGGCTCGGATCGGCCTGTCTTCCATCAGTCCAGTGTACAATACATACTGGCGACAGCTGAGTGAATATCACATAGCGTTCAAATGAGTTCGAGAATGACTTCTTTGATCAAAACAAGTTACTTTCTATCTCACCCTTTTACTATATACTCATGCCGTATATACTGTAAATACGCACTGTTTCGCCAAATAACGTAAAATTACTGTACGGACCACTGGTCCATACAGGAAAATACGGACTACCTTCCCATACACGTTTATTGAAATATTGGTTGTTAAGCCAAATGAAATTAATGATTTTTTTTAATTTCGGGTATATAGTAAATATAGAACGACCTACCATGCTTGTACAAGTCACAGAACTTGATGATAATTCATCGTTTGTACGGAACTCGGCGTAAACGCATTCAGTATTAATTAGTTATAATCAGTCACAATAATCTCATTTACCAACAGAAATCACTGTCATAAAAAGTTTAGCATATAAAACCCCAGAAAAATAGCGAACTATATAACAGGCTTAAGTATACACCGGATTACCACCATGCTTGACAGTGCTGTGGCGCTAATCAGTAATCTCGAACTATATGTACTTTCTAGGCAATAAGCATGTTATTAATCTTGTAGGTGGGTAATAAATACAATAATGACTGGTTTTGTGTACGCGTGTCCATAATCTCCTCGTAGTTGACGACGTAATATCCTCGCTAATCGCTCGGATATTACTACGCGTCAACTACTCGGAGATTACGGCCACTCGTACACAAAACCAGTCATTATTGTGTATTTAAACTAAAAATCTTGTCCTGTGATTATGAGAATATCAGAAAAGATGTGATCAAAATGATGAAGTGAAAGAAAAGTCTTTCTGAATGTAATATTCAGTAAATCTGGAAATGATGGATATTACATGGAAAATGAATCCACAGCAATATTCTAGTATCCTAATGCTGCTATTTTCTAAATGACCCCATCTAAACTCAGTTTTGATTTTTTGATTTTTAAAGAACGTGATTGGTCTGCCAGGGAGTTGAACATCTTTACCACTGTCACCAACTTACTAGTGGTGTGCATTTCGTGGAATAGTTCTTCATCAACACATCAACTGAAGTCCTTTGATTGGGAATTTGCATTCTTTTTACCCACATGTATATTACCATATACCTGTGGCCAAATGTCCTACCCACTGCCAGGGGTGCAGTATGAATAATATCCTCGCTAATCGCTCGGATATTACTACGTGTCAACTACTCGGAGATTACGGCCACTCGTACACAAAACCAGTCATTATTGTGTATTTATTACCTACCAAACACGGAGTCTCCATAGGAAATGTATAGAGCTCCTGGAATCAACTACCCGGAGATTCTGGCATGTCGGAATCTCCTACAGGAGATTCCGGAAAAAAAGTCCCATCCATAACGAGGTCAAATCATCATGTATTTCAAAATAAGTTTTTGGAATGTTTATTCAATATCAATTATTTAAAATCAGACATAATAATCTCATTTACTATCAGAAATCACTGTCATAGCATGCTTTTCACGCTAAAATCAAGGGGAAATGGCGAACTATATTATTGGTGTAAGTCTACACCGAATTACTGCTAGGCTTGACAGTGCTGTGGTGTTTGGAAGTAAATGTCTTGCAGAATATTTATTGCAATAAATTTGTTATCAATCTTGAAGGTGGGTAACAAATACAATAACGACTGGTTTTGTATACGAGTGTCCGTAATCTCCTTGTAGTTGACGACGTAATATCGTCAACGGCCACTCGTACACAAAACCAGTCATTATTGTATATTTAATCTACACCTATGTACACGTATATATACATCTTCTCGGGCGTCAACAGAACCCTCCAATTTGCGTCATATATACGCCCACGTCTGTATATGTCTGAGTATGTGGTCTCTGTTTCAGCTGCGGTGTTTGGTAAAGGAGCTGGGGCAAACCAGTACGACTCAACGACTCAGTGTGTATCGTGTGTGTTGTGTGGAGCGACGACACTACGAGTCCTCGAGACCCCTATCGTCAAATTAAACATGGAGGTAAGAAGACGCTCTTTTATTACCCACCTATTACGCAGTCTCCATAGGAAATGTATAGGACACCTGGAATTAGCTACCCGGAGATTCTGGCATGTCAGAATCTCCTGTAGGAGATTCCGGAAAAATAGTCCCATTCAAAATTAGATCAAATCATCACATACTTTAAAATAAGTTTATCTATTTTTCATTCAATATCAATTATTTAGAATCAGTTGTGATGATCACATTTACCATCAGAGCTCACTGTCATCAAACGTTTTGCATGCTAAAAACATGGGAAAAGAGTGAACTGTATACTGGTGTAAGTATACACCGAATTACCACCATGCTAGACAGTGCTGTAGCTTTATGGCATGATCTGGTCATACATGGCTTGCAATAAACCTTTTATTGCAGTATACTTATCATCAATCGTGTAGGGTGTGTAATAAATACAGTAAAGACTGGTTTTGTGTACGAGTTGCTGTAATCTCCTCGTAGTTGACGACGTTATATCCTCGCTACTCGCTCGGATATTACTACGCGTCAACTACTCAGAGATTACGACCACTAGTACACAAAACCAGTCATTATTGTGTATATCTTTTTTCTTCTTTTTTTTTATTGATTTCTCAATAAAGCAGCAGAAGGTCTCAGCCTTTTTATAAGGCTGGTTTAAATGACCAAGCTATGATCAAAGACATTGGTTATCACTTTTGCAAGGTTTTTCGAACAGAGAAAGAAAAGAAAAGAAACTTTATAGTCAACCAGGATTTAACTATGTCAGAATAAAACACACAAGGTAGGATTTCACGTATCGCATATAACAATAAATTTACTTTCAAAATCCAGATTTAACTTCATGATCTATTTACCTTAGAACAAGAGTCAGGGCAACTAGGCTAGCTCTGCCATATTTTAGCTTTCATCTGAGCTTTTGACAGCGCTTTAAACATCACAAAAGATTCAGTATTGCGAACAATTGGCACAAAACTATTCCATTTAGAACCTCCATGAAAAGTTACAGATCGTGTATAAGCCATCTTGCCACAACTCTCCCACCATAAGGTTTTTTCTGCACCCTGTATACTTGTATCACCTGAGATAGACTACATGAAAGGGCTTTAGAAACTATTATGATAGGTATCATTTTGTTGAATGTGGCACTAAGAACACTGGAATGTACACAGACTGAATAATGAATAACACAGAATGGGTGGCAACTTCCAAATTGGCTGAACACAGTCAGGATGTTTAGATAAGGATGAGTATTAGATATAGTTTCATTAAAAATCTTTTTTTTTAAAACACACACAAATGGAGAGCAACTACAAGCACCATGCATGATTAAATGTCTAGGTAATGGAAATGAAATAGCATAATTATGTTGAAGTACTGCGAAGTATTAGAAACCTATGTCACATAAGGAAAAGATAAATGATTTTGCTTAAAAAAAAAAAGTAGATGCAATGACAAGGCCTGTTTCCAACGAAAACGGTGTAGATATTTTTAGTTCTCCTAATAGCCCATTTACATTGGCCATCACCGATCTACAGTCAGACACCACCAACAGACCTTTAGCACTGCTGACGCCAAATGGAAATGGGCTTTTAGGAGAACTCAAAAAATCTACACCCTTTTCGTCAGCCAATGGAAACGGGCCTATAGTTATTCTACTCAGGACTATTCACTGAAGCTCTATCTTCTACAATTGTAAAATTATATGACTGCATGCCTCGTTGAGTTATCTAAAACTGTATAGCGAGAATCCGAATTCTCTCAGTCGTCAGTCAATGTTCGGGTGATGTGGTCTCTGATATATCGATGTTTTAACAAATGTAAGTATGAGTACAACACTGAATCACAAAGCCTACTACTATTACTATAACGGAGTTTTTTGGGGATTTTTTTAAAGTAATCTTTTATTAATCTTTCCACATATCCATACATCATACAAGCTGCAGCTCTGTAAAATAACTTTCCGTGTATTTTTCACACCATATCTTCATCCTTTTAACCTTGTGGTCTCTTCTTATTGCTCCTTTTTTTTTAGAGTTTTGGAACAAACTTTTAATCTATCTTACTTAATCAGCCTAACTTATTCAGTCCCTAGCCTTTAAGAAGTTGCCACCCTTTTGTCTCCTTTTATCTAATACTTCTTAGTATAATATTCTCTCAGTAACCATGGTACTATTGCATAATAAGCATTCATTGTTCCAACCTTTTCTGGGTGATGGAATTAGATATAGTTAGGACAGAACATGACCGAGGAAATAAGTACAATATTAGAGAGAACAATAAATAATAACGTGACTAGACAAGACATTAGGTAAAAGGAAAGAAGACTGGAACTTTGGTCACACTATAAATTTTTTTGTTTTTTTTAGTTTATCTTATTCTGGAGTAAGCTATTAGGGTGGAAGGTCACCCTATTTTCAGTAGGCTCCAGGGCCATGTTTCAATTTCGGTCTTGTTTTGGATATTTTAGAAAAAAGAAAAGGTAACATTTGGTACAAGGTGTTACAAAAATAGAGAATATATATATATATCAGTAGGCACATACAGTTCATCGCATAGTACAGATATAGGTACATAATAGTATATACAATATACAAGAGTTTGTCAATTGACATTTGAGACTTAATGACACTATATTAGTGTCATTAAGTCTCAAATGTCAATTGACAAACTCTTGTATATTGTATATACTATTATGTACCTATATCTGTACTAAATCAGCTATGCATTCAAGAAATCTGAATCTATTCATCTGCTTCAGACCCTCAAATGTGACTCTCTCAACCATAATCCTTTGTTTTAGTTCTGAGAGGAGTTAATAAATGTTATCTAGATGTTTTATTGGTTGTTGTTTTTTTTCAACTAAAGGTATCTCACACATTTATGTATTTACCCAGATAAAAAAGTTATTTAGTTTGGAATTATTCCAGTCATATATGTATGTATATATCTAAATACATTAAAACCCAACTTTTAAGGGGACTACCTCCGTTCCGAGAAAAGCGTTCCCTAAAGCGGGGTTAAAATACAGTGAAACCCCGCTTCTGGGACACCCCGCTTAAGGGGACACCCCGCTGAAGGGGACACCCCGCTTAAGGGGACACCCCGCTTAAGGGTCAGGTCTGCTACTGGTCAGGTCTGCTACTCACTAAACTCGGCTAACGCCTCGTGTAGTAATACACAACCTGTCCATCGTGGCATAAACATTGACAAGGGTAACTCTCGTTCGGTTTCTACTAATTCTCTCTTTTTCCCACAGACCATACCTCCTGAAGGCCAAAGCGATGAGGAATATGCCGACGGCCTGAAGTCGGATATGGCAACAATTCTAGGCGTTGCACCAGAGACGATTGACATTGTCATCAGTTCTAACGATGCCGCTCAGCGCCGGCGAAAACGAGCAACGCGCACACTGCTTGTGAAAATCTTCATCGCTCCTTTACCAGCACAAACAGTAACTATTGTCCATTACTATTTACTCATACCCCATACAAACATAAACAGTAACTATCTTTCATTATTATTTATTCATACCCCATACAAACATAAACAGTAACTATTGTCCATTACTATTTACTCATACCCCATACAAACATAAACAGTAACTATCTTTCATTATTATTTATTCATACCCCATACAAACATAAACAGTGACTATTGTCCATTACTATTTATTCATACCCCATACAAACATAAACAGTGACTATTGTCCATTACTATTTACTCATACCCCATGCAAACATAAACAGTAACTATCTTTCATTATTATTTATTCATACCCCATACAAACATAAACAGTAACTATTGTCCATTACTATTTACTCATACCCCATACAAACATAAACAGTAACTATCTTTCATTATTATTTATTCATACCCCATACAAACATAAACAGTGACTATTGTCCATTACTATTTATTCATACCCCATACAAACATAAACAGTGACTATTGTCCATTACTATTTACTCATACCCCATGCAAACATAAACAGTAACTATTGTCCATTACTATTTACTCATACCCCATACAAACATAAACGGTAACTATCTTTCATTATTATTTATTCATACCCCATACAAACATAAACAGTGACTATTGTCCATTACTATTTACTCATACCCCATGCAATCATAAACAGTAACTATCTTTCATTACTATTTACTCATACCCCATACAAACATAAACGGAAACTATCTTTCATTATTATCTATTCATACCCCATACAAACATAAACAGTAACTATTGTCCATTACTATTTACTCATACCCCATACAAACATAAACGGTAACTATTTTTCATTATTATTTATTCATACCCCATACAAACATAAACGGAAACTATCTTTCATTATTATCTATTCATACCCCATACAAACGTAAACAATAACTATCTTTCATTACTATTTACTCATACCCCATACAAACATAAACAGTAACTATTGTCCATTACTATTTACTCATACCCCATACAAACATAAACAGTAACTATTGTCCATTACTATTTACTGATACCCCATACAAACATAAACGGTAACTATCTTCCATTATCATTACTGTTTCTGTGCGTATGGGGTATGAGTACAGTAACGGACACCCCGCGTAAGCGGACACCCCACATCTAATAGAGGGATCCGTTCCGGGCAATGGTGTCCAATAACGTGGGGTGTCCGCTTACGCGGGGTGTCCGTTAGGTTCTACTGTACTCATACCCCATACACACAGAAACAGTAACAATTATCCATTGCAATATACTCATACCCCATACACATATAAACAATAACTATCATTCGATACTACATAATCATACCAATCCACATAAGCAGTAACCATCATTCATTGCGATATACTCATACCCCATACAAACATACACGGTGACTATTGTCTAGTAGTTATTTACTCATACCCCATAAGCACATAAACCATAACAATAATATATCACTATTTACCTGTACCCCATACACGCATAAAACAGTGACTATCGTCCATTACGATATCGTCCATTACGTCCATGAACACATAAACAGTAACTTTCATCCATACACAGACAAACAGGGACTATTGTCCATTACTATTTACTTGTACCCCATACACATATAAAAGGATAGGCCCGGCGTCCACCTACTACGATATGGCTCCGATATGGTCTACGATGCACCTCCCGATGAAAAATCAAAATCGCATCGGAAGGTCACCTAATATCGGGGCAGTTGACCACGTTTCTGCGATTAGACACCGATAAACACCCCATACAATGCGTGGTGGATTGGCATGTCTAGACATATGTCTATGATTTTGGACCTTCCAGATTTGTCTCCGATATTTGCTTTTTGTATCAGTGCCATATCGAGAGGTCTAAATTTCTATCGTAGTAGGTGGACGCCAGGCCTTATTATCGTCCATTACGATATACTCATACCACATGAACACATAAACAGTAAATATCATCCATACACACAAACAGTGACTATCGTCCATTACTATTTACTCATGCTACATTGTCAGGCCACCAAAGAGAGCAGGAAGAAATTCCTAAAGAATGTGACAACAATGCGCAGTGTTTTCCATAACACTGGGAAGAAAGAAATTCTTGACTTCCTCAAGATTTTCGATAAGATATGACCGAGAAAAGTAAGATGCCTGGATCAACCAGGCAGCATAGCTTGTTATTCTAACAGGATATGCAAATTTGAGTAAAGTAAACCAAAGTAAGTCTAATTGAACAAATTGGACGTTAAACTACCCAAACAAACAAACTCATGCCCCGTACACACATTAAGAGGAACTATCTTTCATTACTAGTTACTGATACCCCATACATAAACCATAACTATCAATTGTTACTAAATAAACTATTATGATATACTCATACCCCATACATACAGAAATAGTAACTTTTATCTATCATTATTTACTCATACCCCATACACACATAAACAGTAATTATCATCTATCCGCTCCCCCACAGATTGCCACAGTCTCCGTACAGGTGGCGACAACGACTGCAGCCCCAGCAGCAGGCCCCGGGGACTCTTCGGCAACAACGAGTACCACGACGACCGCAGCGCCGGTCACCCTGTCTGAGTCTGCCGTCATACTGTCCAACGTGGTTAACGCCATCCAGACCAACCAGCTCCAGATCGACATCGTCAATGTCGAGTATACGGTGAGTTCAAGTATATCTCCTACATATAAACAGGCATGGGTTATCATACAGTAAACAATACTAAGTGTATCTCCTACATGTAAACAGGCATGGGTTATCATACAGTAAACAATACTAAGTGTATCTCCTACATATAAACAGGCATGGGTTATCATGCAGTAAACAATAATAAGTATATCTCCCACATATAAACGGGCATGGGTTATCATACAGTAAACAATGATAAGTATATCTCCTACATATAAACAGGCATGGGTTACCATACAGTGAACAACAATAAGTATATCTCCTACATATAAACAGGCATGGGTTATCATACAGTAAACAATAATAAGTATATCTCCTACATGTAAACAGGCATGGGTTATCATGCAGTAAACAATAATAAGTATATCTCCTACATATAAACAGGCATGGGTTATCATACAGTAAACAATAATAAGTATATCTCCTACATGTAAACAGGCATGGGTTATCATACAGTGAACAATAATAAGTATATCTCCTACATATAAACAGGCATGGGTTATCATACAGTAAACAATAATAAGTATATCTGCTACATATAAACAGGCATGGGTTATCATACAGTAAACAATAATAAGTATATCTCCTACATATAAACAGGCATGGGTTATCATACAGTGAACAATGATAAGTATATCTCCTACATGTAAACAGGCATGGGTTATCATGCAGTAAACAATAATAAGTGTATCTCCTACATATAAACAGGCATGGGTTATCATACAGTGAACAACAATAAGTATATCTCCTACATATAAACAGGCATGGGTTATCATACAGTAAACAATAATAAGTATATCTCCTACATATAAACAGGCATGGGTTATCATACAGTAAACAATAATAAGTATATCTCCTACATATAAACAGGCATGGGTTATCATACAGTAAACAATAATAAGTGTATCTCCTACATATAAACAGGCATGGGTTATCATGCAGTAAACAATAATAAGTATATCTCCTACATATAAACAGGCATGGGTTATCATACAGTAAACAATAATAAGTGTATCTCCTACATATAAACAGGCATGGGTTATCATACAGTAAACAATAATAAGTATATCTCCTACATATAAACAGGCATGGGTTATCATACAGTAAACAATACTAAGTGTATCTCCTACATATAAACAGGCATGGGTTATCATGCAGTAAACAATAATAAGTATATCTCCTACATATAAACAGGCATGGGTTATCATACAGTGAACAATAATAAGTATATCTCCTACATATAAACAGGCATGGGTTATCATACAGTAAACAATAATAAGTATATCTCCTACATATAAACAGGCATGAGTTATCATACAGTAAATAATAATAAGTATATCTCCCACATATAAACGGGCATGGGTTATCATACAGTAAACACCACTAAGTATATCTCCTACATATAAACAGGCATGGGTTATCATACAGTGAACAATAATAAGTATATCTCCTACATATAAACAGGCATGGGTTATCATACAGTAAACAATAATAAGTATATCTCCTACATATAAACAGGCATGGGTTATCATACAGTAAACAATAATAAGTATATCTCCTACATATAAACAGGCATGGGTTATCATACAGTAAACAATAATAAGTGTATCTCCTACATATAAACAGGCATGGGTTATCATGCAGTAAACAATAATAAGTATATCTCCTACATATAAACAGGCATGGGTTATCATACAGTAAACAATAATAAGTGTATCTCCTACATATAAACAGGCATGGGTTATCATACAGTAAACAATAATAAGTATATCTCCTACATATAAACAGGCATGGGTTATCATACAGTGAACAATAATAAGTATATCTCCTGCATATAAACAGGCATGGGTTATCATACAGTAAACAATACTAAGTGTATCTCCTACATATAAACAGGCATGGGTTATCATGCAGTAAACAATAATAAGTATATCTCCTACATATAAACAGGCATGGGTTATCATACAGTGAACAATAATAAGTATATCTCCTACATATAAACAGGCATGGGTTATCATACAGTAAACAATAATAAGTATATCTCCTACATATAAACAGGCATGGGTTATCATACAGTAAATAATAATAAGTATATCTCCCACATATAAACGGGCATGGGTTATCATACAGTAAACACCACTAAGTATATCTCCTACATATAAACAGGCATGGGTTATCATACAGTGAACAATAATAAGTATATCTCCTACATATAAACAGGCATGGGTTATCATACAGTAAACAATAATAAGTATATATCCTACATATAAACAGGCATGGGTTATCATACAGTGAACAATAATAAGTATATCTCCTACATATAAACAGGCATGGGTTATCATACAGTAAACAATAATAAGTATATCTCCTACATATAAACAGGCGTGGGTTATCATACAGTAAACAATGCTAAGTGTATCTCCTACATATAAATAGGCATGGGTTATCATACAGTGAACAATAATAAGTATATCTCCTACATATAAACAGGCACGGGTTATCATACAGTAAACATTACTAAGTATATCTCCTACATATAAACAAGCATGGGTTATCATACAGTAAACACCACTAAGTATATTTCCTATATAAGAATAACATTGGAAAGAATAAAAAAATACTCAACAATCACTCAGGTAAAGTGACAATACTACGTTATGGCCGTGAAAGAGTGAATGTGAGATGATGTCATATGGATTTGCTATGTAAAATCCTGATTATTTTGATATTGTGATTCTATCCAGAGAAAGGGGTGAGATAAATTCTGAACCTTCCCCCACCCCCTAGAGGTCTCTAATCAGCCCCCATGTTCTCCTCATGGTCACACATGAGGCAAGAGCAATCAGAGAACGGGTGGAGATTGGATGAAGATTGTTCGGAGACCAACAATCGATGTAATGGAGCACCACCTATGGACATGATCTCTGTTCACCAGGAACCTTCGCCCACCACCGAACTCCCCAGGCCTACACAACGCTGGGAGCTGTTTCAAAAGTCGGGAGGGTGCTAAACGAAAGTACTCACCGCCAAAGCGAGAGCCAACAATGGCACTTGTAGCGTCACTATCGAGGTGGAGGTGCTGCTCGCTATTGGGTATTGGTAGTGGTTTTCCTGCCGCTTTGATTCAAAGTGCCGCTAGCTGTTGCGGCCTCTCGGTTTGAAATGTGACGTGCCGCTGGCGAGACTTCACTCGACTTTTGAAACAACTCCCTGGTCCAGATGGCCCAAGCCTCAATTCGTTTAGTCAATAATTACATGTTTATTTATTGGCCGTCTTAATTTTGTGAATATATTCTCTGTTCTCCAGGCCCTTCCCCCACCGCTGGACTCCCCTGCCTACACACAGATGGTCCAGGTAGCCCAGGCCTACGCCTCCGGTCAGAGCACAGTGTCACCAATTGCCTTCCGCATGGTGAGCTTCACGACGCCACAACAAATGGTCTTCAGTAAACCCGTCAACGTGTCCTACGAGGGAGTGGCCTTCTTCACTGTGCCCATCGTCGTCTGCCGTGATGGCCAGGTCAGTTCTGTTAACCCTTTAAGGGTGGGTACCTGTGGCCATGGTATGTGGTTAAGGGTGGGTACTAGTGGTAATTTATACCCCCAGGCGGCGGGAAGTATCAGGCCTATTGTGATAGTTCTATAGTTTAGGACATGATGAAATATGCAATCATTAACCTTATTGTCCATTTCACCCGAAATCGTTACCTGGGTGCTGCATCTATCTTCCCATCTATATTCTCCTATAACTACATTATTACAGGAGAATACAGCTTTTTTTAGCCACCTGACGGGCATTATACGGTGTACTGTATGATGACTCATTGTAGTTGACACTACGTAATACTCGTCAACTACGCAGAGAATATGGCCACTCAGATTGAAATCATAGACCCTATTGAGGTATCCCAGAATTCAGACTGTTTACACCTCCCGGTGTCAACGTTGTATGGTGATAGACCCTTGAACCGTAACCCGGAATTATTGCAGTTTAACAGTTTTTATAAATCTTCAAATGGGAAATCCGATGTCAGAAATGGAAATTTAAGCTATTTCTACATATAAATCTGAGATTATATTCAGGTTCTTCAAATATAAATGGGAAAACTGTAGGTTCATGTGATAAAATATGCAATCATTAACCTTATTGTCCATTTCACCCGAAATCGTTACCTGGCTGCTGCATCTATCTTCTGTGAAACTGTCATGATCATATATCCAATATACCCTATTTTATTCCACAAAAACAAAAATCTGCAAATTTAAGAAAATGATGCCTTTTGGCATCACCCGCCCCAGCACAGTTGATGCCATATGGCATCACCCGCCGTGAATGGGTTAATAGAGGGAAACCTTGTGCTGAAATTGCTATCATGTATGCTTGTACAGAGTGGGTTTTTGGGGGTTTTTTTATCAGCAAGTAATTCACCTAGGATAGGTGGTATTCCATCACAGCGTACTACGGTCCGGGTGAATACAGTCAAGAGATTTCATAATCATACAATCATTTACATATAATTATATGGGTTTCCATATTATGTATTATAACAAAGCTAGACTACTGTAGAAGACCTCAGTCAACGAGACTGTGATAATGTACTATGTATAAAGCGGTCTTCTAGCGATTTACAAATAGATAGTATGAATGAATGAGTCTGATGGGATGAGATGAGAATGATATATCTCATATGATGATTAAGATATTACAGTACATTGTATTACACTTATTATCCTACCCCTAGTAAAAAACGCCATAGGTTTAACATTGACTCAGTGTATTTGACTGAGCGTTGAATAAGTATTATTTATGCACTGAGGTGAATAAAAAAACCGACCAATCAGGGACGAGTGTCAACACGCTACTAACATGGATAATAACAAAGTTTTCTCTATATATCGGTGAGGTGGGGTAGGATAAATACTGGTCAGGTCTGCTACTCACTACACTTGGCTAACGCCTCGTGTAGTAATACACGACCTGCCCATCATGGCATAAACATTGACAAGGCTAACTCTCGTTTGGTTTCTACTAATTGTTCCTGGGCCAATCTGGAAAAGGGGCTTATTTAAGGAGTTAGCTGCCCCCCCTGGAAACATTAGTTTTATTGTTTTATCTTGTAGATCCATCCTCCTAGTTAACATTTCTACTTGTTGTCACTCTGCCAAGTGGTCAGATTACCATGACAACAGCTGTTGAAGGGACCTACCGTCAAAATATTAGAACGCCTGTAATTCGGAGTGCTGAAAACCATTACTTGGTTCTGTGTTCTGTGTTCAAGTATTACAATGACTCATTATATTAGACTTTGTTATTGGACTCCATATTTTGGTCCTTTGTGGACTCAGTACAGCAAATAGAATAAAAAATTGTCTTCTCAGTGGCCTACAGGAGCCTTTTCCATGTGTGTACTATTAATGTCCCCTTTACACATCTGGAATTTTCCACATATTTGTTTCTTAAATAATTAAAAGTCTATAAAATCTTTTCATTTGCAGTTCTTTGCTATGTGACCATATTGTGGCCCACCATAGGAACGTTGTGAGCTATTTTTAGTGTTTTATGATGTAAGGTTCCAGGTATATTACTGATTTTGCTACCCCCGCCACTCAAGTTGTTTGACATATCTAACAGCCAATACTGAAGACACATAATATCTCAAGACTACAAAACCTTTTTATGTGCAGTTTTTTACTATGTTGCCATGTTCTGGTATCCCTGAGAGACATTTTAAGCTATTGTTTAGTGTTCTGTGATCTCAGGATCCAGGTTTATATATAACCAATTTTTCTATCACTATTGCCACCTTCATTTGACATTTTCAACAGCCAGTTCCAATGACACAGTGCCTAAAGGCTATCAAATCTTTTCATTTGCAGTTTTTATTCTATGTGGCTATATTGTGTCATCCCTTAGGAACATTGTGAGATATTTTTAGTGTTCTGTGATCCCATGATCCAAGTATAGCTCACAATGATCCTAAGGGATGCCACAATATGGCCAGATAGTAAAAGAATGCAAATGAAAAGATTTGATATCCTTCAGGCACTATGTTATTCGAACTGGCAGAGCTGCCACCTTTCTCTACATGTCTACTTGTTATTGCCATCTGTTCGGGTCAGACAGAGCCTAATTAGAGCGTGCTTGCACGCGCTAAATATATCATCTAGAGGTTGGAGTCAGAGTTAGAGTGGTCACATTGATCTTTCAGTGTGCTTCTAGAAAACTATCCCTTCACTATCTGCATGCTGTTCACTGGGATAGTGAGAACAGAGCAGGGAGCCAGTGTCTCAGGGTCTTAGAGGTGTGCCCAGCTGACCATGACCAATCACTCAAGACTGAAATACCTCATTAACCCACTGTTGCTTGATATGTTTGGATCCTAGACTCAGGCAGTTAGAGAAATGACAAGTTGACTGGGAGCAGGTGGGTTGCAGAAAACTATCCATAGACTAAATCTGACTCAAACCTTTTAATTGTTTTTCATTTATAATTGCACGCTCATTCATCTGTGATGAATATACTTTTGGCTCCTAGTTTTATAAAGCCCTGCCCTCACCTCGCTGATGGCCTACAACACTCTTCCCGATGGCTACGATTTAAAATGACCAAATCGTAGCCTAACATGAGGTCTCAGAATTGTAGACCTCTGTCGTGATCCAATCTGTGAATCATACTCCATGACCACAATATTTTCCCGATAGGCTAAAATACCCTAAGACATGTAACAAAAAAATCCAACATGTTGGATTTTATTGGGACCTCTACAATTGGCATTTTCAATCGCAGCCTATCGTGAGGTGTCGTAGACAGAATTGCAGAAACCTGTTCCACTACCACGATCTTTGCTGACCTCACGATATAATTGATATGGTGTCGGGAAGTCAATCGTAAGGCCTATCAGGACTAGAAACCGCGTAGGTGGGGACAGGGCTTTATTCTCATCTGTCAGGGTCAGATAGTGTCTAATTTTGGTACATTTGAGCTTAAAGAAGAAACCAACAAGTTTTGGTCAAAATCGTCGTTCTCCATGAGTTTGATGCTTAGTGATATGAACGAAGCGACAGCCGAGTGAATATCATGTACACACTAAAAGAATGGCCGACACACAGGATATAGACCATGGAGAATGGACTACAATACTCATAGGGGCATGGAAAACCAGTTCCCGATGTTAAGCCTCTGGGACAAAAATACCTACGGTGAGATAAATACACAATATTACCATGATTTTGATTTGAGTGGCAGTAATCTCCGCGTAGTTGACGCGAAGTAAATCTCCGACTGATAGCGAGGAATATTGCATAGCGTCAACTACAAGGAGAATACGGCCACACAGATCGAAATCATGGTAGTGTTGTATTTATTACTCACCTTTCAACTAATTATTAGGGAAAAAATCTTGTAAATAATTAAAAATTTGACGCAAGTGCTGTGCATTGTTTATATAATTGGTTCCTATAATGCCCGTCAGGTGGCTGAAAAAGCCGTATTCTCCTATAACTACATTATTACAGGAGAATACAGCTTTTTTAGCCACCTGACGGGCATTATACGGTGTACTGAATGATGACCCATTGTAGTTGACACTACGTAATACTCGTCAACTACGCAGAGAATATGGCCACTCAGTTGAAATCATAGACCCTATTGAGGTATCCCAGAATTCAGACTGTTTACACGTCCCGGTGTCCGACGTTGTATGGTGATAGAACTTTGAACCGTAACCCGGAATTATTGCAGTTTAACAGTTTTTATAAATCATCAAATGGGAAATCCAATGTCAGAAATGGAAATTTAAGCTATTTCTACATATAAATCTGAAATTATATTCAGGTTCTTCAAATATAAATGGGAAAACTGTGATCTAGTGTGCCCAGCCACTCGCGAGCGGAACTTGTATTTACCCTGGGCGATAATAGGGAGACTAGTAACCTCTGGAGGGCGTATTCTACTCAGTAGCGATCTGGATGCTCCATAGGCTTGGTATGGGGACTCCGTATTGGGTGGGTAATAAACTACATTTCTCTATATGTCTACTTGTCATTCACCTATCAGAATAAGATAGTGCCTCATCTGGGCACGGAGGAGCTGCCGTGGCTGCTGAAGGTGTCTCTTGTGACAGCGGCTCCGGGCACCTACATCCTCAGTCAGACCACCGTGCCCTTCATCAACGGCGTCGCCACCTTCTCCAAGTTCGGCATCAGTCGGGCGAGCTCGGGCATCAGCATCCGCTTTGACACCATCTACCCACCAGAGGCCAAGCTATCGTAAGTGGATTTTTTGCTCTTTTTTTTATAGAATCACAAGCAAAATAAGTATATTCAACTCTCCTGAAATATCCAGGGACCTGGGAGCTGTTTCAAAAGTCGAGTGAAGTCTCGCCAGTGGCACGTCACATTTCAGAGCGAGAGGCCGCAACAGCGAGCGGCACTTTGAATCAAAGCGGCAGCAAAACCGCTACCAATACGCAGTAGCGAGCGGCACCTCCACCTCGACAGCAATGCTTCAAGTGCAGTTGTTAGCTCTCGGTGTGTCCGGTTTCATAAGAACTAGACATTAGACTTCGTTTTGTCCGTTCTTGCTTGCACTGTTGGTGCCGCTTTTCATATCTGTCTAACACTTTTGTCACGAAAACTAGTGAAACAGGTCCATGATGTGTAGATTTGTCTAATTCTTATGTTTGGGGTATGTCTTTTCCTAAGGGCAGCTACTTGAGTTGTCACGAAACTAGACAACCCCAATGTCTGCGTATGGAGCGGAGTGGTGTGTCGGCATGTCAGAATTTGTACTGGAACGGGCAGAAAACAGCAAATAACCGCAGAAATACATGTTAAATCGAACAATGAAGGTAAATAAAGATAAGGATTGATGTTATGAATGTGTATGGCACGCTTTAGTGCTAGAATTCTGCCGAAAATACCGACCGTCGGCCGCGCAGTGTTGGTGGCTTTCCCTTGCCGCAGGTCCCGACAGAGCCCACGGGCAGGTGTCGTACTCGGCCAGACACTCAATTCCAGCAGACAAAAACCTAATAAATCAGTTATTTTGGCCGATGCTATAGTTACATCTTGTGGAGGGATGTTGGGGGTATCGGCTGCAAATTCTAGTCGGTGGAAGCGCATTTGAGCTGGGAAATGGCCAGACGCCCCAGCAGATGCTCAGGTGATGCTCTAACGACCCCCAATATCCTCCAACAGACGTCATAACTTAGAGCAGACGTCTGCTGGAACATCTGGCGAGAGAGCCAACGCCTGCTGAAACGTCTGGTGTGTGCTTCCACCAACCTGACAGATGATTAAAATAGAGCAGATCTGCCAGCAATCGCCATACAGGCGCTGTACAATGTTTTTGTCTTAGTGGAATACCCCCTATAGCAAGGAGTCTTGTAAATTATTTGAAATTCGACGCAATCTTGTAAATTATTTGAAATTCGACGCAAGCGCCGTGCATTGTTTATATAAAATAGTTCCTATAATGCCCATCAGGTGGCCGAAAAAGCCATATTCTCCTAGGATTTCCTTTTGCTACTCAGTAGCGATCTAGAGGCTCCATAGGCTTAGTATGGAGACTCCAGATTAGGTGGGTAATAAAGCCTATGAACAGCCTTTGGTGGAATTTGGCTGCACTATTGGCATTCAGTTTACCTTAGTGATTGCCAATAACAGGTCCCAATGCAGTCACAATCTAGGGACCAGTGAACATTGAGCCATTGTAAAATGGCAGAAGCTGTCATTAATTAACATACATATACAGCATACTAGTTGTACTACATGATATTGATGGTGTATTTTCAATGATTACGTTGACATACACATATTATTATATACCAGTGCACGAATGTCTCATGCATACGCCTTAGTAGTAATGATATCATTCGTCCACACTATGGCATAATATGTATCATACTACCACGTGACCACTCATTCTACTATTTAGTGAGTTGTAGAATGGCATTTTTAGTAATTTCTAGGTATATAATGATAAAAAGACATAGTGAGTGTGTCTGAATTGCATCTGTTCCTCAATATTTTTGTTCAGAAATACTCACCTCGTTCTTTGAATTTGGGGACTATTTCTGACCAAAATATCTCTGAACAGATTCCATTCAGACACACTAACCATGTCTTTCTATATTACTAGTTGTGCAATGTGATATTGATGGTGTGTTTTCGGTGATCAGGTTGACATACACATATTACTAGTTATGCAATGTGATATTGATGGTGTGTTTTCGGTGATCAGGTTGACATACACATATTACTAGTTGTGCAATGTGATATTGATGGTGTGTTTTCGGTGATCAGGTTGACATACACATATTACTAGTTATGCAATGTGATATTGATGGTGTGCTTTCGGTGATCAGGTTGACATACACATATTACTAGTTGTACAATGTGATATTGATGGTGTGTTTTCAATGATCAGGTTGACATACACATATTACTAGTTGTACGATGTGATATTGATGGTGTGTTTTCAATGATCAGGTTGACATACGGCCCGTTCACTGTTGGACGGCGTCAACTTGAGGCGGTAATGAGCCTGCCGACAACCACACTCATCACCAACACAGAGATGCTGCTCTACATCCTCATCCGCGACTCGGTCACGAAACAACTCATCACTAATCTCGGCTGGAAGGTACGATTCTATTTCTCACCAACGTTTAAAAAGAATTTCAATTGAATATTTCTCACAAACCTCAAAACTCCATGATTTTAACTGATGGTTTTTTATTTTGTACTTATTTACTAGTTACATTATGACACTAGGTTTCGACGTTAGTCTGCCCTCTTCAGGTGTACTTATGTATAAATTATCTTACTGAGATACCTTTTTGGAGCAATATCATTTCTTTGTTGCTATGGCAACGTGATTGTTTTTTTCATGCTTGTTATCATTTCTTCTCGTCATCCTTCCTGTCTGGTTCCGGCTATACTGGTAACTTTTAATTTGTAATATCAAACATATAATGGAGAACTTATTAGGGTTTAGATGGGGTGTAGCAGTTCACACACTTCAATCTCCCACCGCTTTGCGACCACGAATAGAGAGAAACGGGAAGCGGACCGGGGGAGGTTCCCGCATCCTAATCTGCATACCCCAGAGGAGGTGTGAAGCGCAGCGCCCCCTATCTTTTTGGCATGGTCTCAAATGACAGCTGAATGGAGATTCCTATACTGAAATAGGCTAACTAGTAACAGCTACTACATACAAACTGTTAGAGCTCTATCAAAAATCTTTTCAGATATTGATAGAGTGATATCTAATGTATTCCAAACCACAATAGAGCTCAATAGAGCTCCAAGTTTTATGGCTGTTTGGTATTGTTGTACAGCCTTATTTCGCATAGGCTATGGCTTACAAGCCTCACACAGTCCATTGTCAAGAGCTCCTTCCCCTCTGCTTGGAGGTTTGAAAGTGATGCCTTGAACCCTGCCGCGATGGCATATATGAGTTGGGTCCCTATAGGGGGCACTGCACTTCACACCTCCTCTGTGCATACCCCGTGTTTTGGCGTTTCTGATTGGCTGCGAGATCCAGGTTCATTTTCAGGTCTCACAACGTTTTGAGCAGTGTGTCGTGCGGGGCTTCGTTCCGACCGTCACTGTGTGGTTCTATGGGGTGCCAAGTGTTTCACACTTGTGGAAAGAGTGTTTTTCAAACATTATTTGAAAACTGGGAAGGATTCACCTCTCAGTAAGCAGGTTTATTTCCTGCTTGCTGTCCATACTTGTCTTCATCTCTCCTACCATTCAGTAGGTAATAACTTTATGTCAGAAATCACAATGTGTTTCAGTCGACGTGGTAAATAAAGGCTCATCTTACAATTCGTAATAGGGAGCCAAAGTGAACCCGCTCCAACCACAGATAGCCAGTCACAAAATACTATTTCCGTGTATCGGCGCTCAGTACTTAGCCTATGTAGGTTCGAGATTATATGTCTCATTCTCCAATCTTTTAGATCCAATTTTTAATAAACTTAACAACTGTCATCGTAGTTTTGAAACAAAGTTATTCAGAGACGATAGTTATAAACTTCACTTCAAAAGTAACAAACGAGACCAAAAACATAAGTCTAGCCTCAAACCCCCATAGCTTTAGCACTAAGCCTCGTTCTTACTGGCCACCGGAAACAGTGTTTTGTAGGTGGGTATCTGTGGTTTCAGCGGGTTCACTTTGGCTCCCTATGGCGCCATGTGATGATTTATAAATATTCAATATTATTAGTTCTGTGTGGCATATTCCAAAACAAAATGAGTTATGTCTAGTTTGACCTAACCAAATAGGTCCAATAGCCCCATTTTCCTTTGCTTGATTAATGTACATGACAAGTTATCTCAGCCCTGAGGCCTGTTTCATTTTTTGCCCGAGGAGACTTGCAATATCCAAGGAGAGGTCGTAGGAGAGTTTGGATATAATAATTCAAATTATCCTGGGGAAGGAGAGTTGTAGCTGAGGATTTAGGAGCTCTCCTCAAAAGTTTGTTTCAAAAGTCGAGTGAAGTCTCGCCAGTAGCACGTCGCATTTCAAAGCGAGAGGCCGCAACAGCAAGCAGCACTTTGAATCAAAGCGGCAGCAAAATCGCTACCAATACCCAATAGCGAGCGTCACCTCCACCTCGACAGCGACGCTTCAAGTGCCATTGTTAGCTCTCACTTTGGCGGTGAGTACTCTCGTTTAGCACCCTCCCGACTTTTGAAACAGCTCCCTGTTTTCTGAATCTGTTTTCTTTCCACTGTCTCACCACCTCAGGGCCAAATATGGCAATTTAGGATGCAAGTACGACCAGAGGTACGCTACAAGGGTACGCTGGACCTGACACGAAACACCGAAGTGATCCCTCCATCCAACACAGGAGCCGTGCCTCTCATCGTGAGTAAACCTGGGAGGATTGAGATTGACGTTGAGATATACACCACATCACAAGTGCAGCTTCCTGAACAGGTCAGTTCAGTTGGGTTTGGTTTTTGTAAAATAATATTTGTTCCATCAAGGTTTTGTTACAAACTTCTTGGAATTTCTTTTTTTAGGAGGTGAATCGAGCTTAGCCACGTCTATATACTTGGTTTGGTTGGTTTGATTTAACGTCCAGTTAAGGACAAATGCTGGTAGTTGGCTGATTTCTAAATTCTATTGATTTTTAAAAATAACTCTGGATGATATAAGTTTTGTTGTTTGTTTATTTTTTATGAATTTCTTTATTAACCGTGATTAAGTACATCGTTCTTTGGCATATCCCTTATCATACATGGTTAATAAAGGGGCGTGGGTGTCAGCCATATATAATACTATGGAGAAACCAAACAAGAGTTAGTCGTGTTGTTGTTTATCGCACGACGGCAAGATTACTTTGCGAGGCGAAGCCGAGAACAGTAATACGCGATCTTGTCGGAGTGCGATGAATAATAACACACTAACTCGAGTTTGGTTTAGAAATTTATCCTACCCTGCCTGTCTAAATTACTTCTACATTAACGATGACGTCATTTGTCAAGTGTATCCCACTAGAGCAATATTTTTCATTTTTCTGAACTCCAGACCGAATACAGTGACCCAATGTTAAGCCTATGGAGTTTTTTATTAGGGGTAGGATGATTGGCTGGTTTTCTTCACCCTGCCCAAGGTTTGCTCATTACCCTACTATCTATTACAATTTTATGACCTAGTCGACAGATCAACGATATAATATGTCAATATATGGACCAAATCCAATTTCTAGACAACTTACATTACTTAATTTCCATAGTCAGTATCGAGCATTCATGTGGGAGTGCATTAGTATTAAACCCTGTTAACATGTTATTAGAAAGTTTTATATCAGCAAATAGAAAATGCAAGAAAAAGGCATGTCACATTGCTAACTTCTATGGGAGGGCCATCTGAAAATGTAAGTGCTTAACTATTGGTGTCTATGGGAAACTGCAATATTTTGACTTTGTGGCTAGATAACACAGATGTTCTATTGCTATTTTCAAATAATTCTGGGCCGTGTTTTTAGTCAAAATAAACTTGGGCTAAGACCGTCTTAAGACCAAAGTGTGCTATAAACAAGATATCTTAAATGATTTTAGATATATCATGGACTGAGACAACTTAGGAGTGTTAGAGCTGTTTTTTAGTCAAGATTATCTTAAGATATCTTAGGGTATCTTAGCTCAAGTTGGCTCCAAAGGGTCTCAGCCCAAGACAAGGTTGGAGGTGTTGTAGATGTGTCTTAGAGGTGTCTTAGAGTCAAGTGACTGGGAAGTACTGGTAGGTGAATGAGAACTGGTGAGTGCTAATGAGAACTGGTGAGTGAGGACTGGTGAGTGAGAACTAGTGAGTGAGACTGGTGAGTGGGGACTGGTGGGTGAGGACTGGTGAGTGCGGATTGGTGAGTGAGTGCTGGTGAGTGAGTGCTGGTGAGTGAGGACTGGTGAGTGAGGACTGGTGAGTGAGGGCTAGTGAGTGAGAACTGGTGAGTGAGGACTGGTGAGTGAGGACTGGCGAGTGAGGACTGGCGAGTGAGGACTGGTGAGTGAGGACTGGTGAGTGAGGACTGGTGAGTGAGGACTGGTGAGTGAGGACTGGTGAGTGAGGACTGGTGAGTGAGGACTGGTGAGTGCGGACTGGTGAGTGAGGACTGGTGAGTGAGGACTGGTGAGTGAGGACTGGTGAGTGAGGACTGGTGAGTGAGGACTGGTGAGTGAGGGCTAGTGAGTGAGGACTTGTGCCCTTAAGCGAGGTGTCCCTTAAGCAGGGTTTTACTGTTATTGGTCACGGTTTACTGAGTCGCCGCACAGTTTCAATGGGGTCTTTGTATACGATGGATAATAAAAGACATGTAAGAGACTTTACTATATACCCATGCCGTATATACTGTGAATACTCACCGTTTCGGTATATGACGTAAAAATAATGTACGTACCAGTGGTCCGTACACCAAAATCAGGACTACCTACCCATACACATTTATCAAAATTTTGGTTGTTAATAAAAATGAAATTGAATTTTTTTTTTAATTTCGGGTATATAGTAAAAATATGACGTCCAACCATGCTTGTACAACGCCTTGGTCTGTATAAATGGTAAATTAGCATCTCGTTCTGTGACTTGTACAGCATGGTCAGGACGTTCTATATATATACTAGCGACTTCGCCGATTCATATTTGGCTAAGATTCCTAACTGCCGTCGTGCCCTCTAGCATATGAATGGGAAACCATCAGGTGTTTGAGCTGGTCATCAGCGATCAGAACTCTTTGGATTGACACCAGCGAAAGTTGGGATCTCATTGGTTTCTCACGAGAAAGGTAGATTAGAAAACTACAATATTAAACATTGATTTCGGCGTGGCTCGAAATGAATCATAAGAGAAGAAGTTTGAGTATAGTCCTACAAAAAATAAGAACAGATTCAAGTTTTTCACTACACGAGAATCTCACTCCCGTGTGTCTTCAATCTCCAACCCTAGATCGGGTCCACTCTGTCCCTATGTACGGGAGCAACTTCAAGTGGATTCGACGAAATTCTAACCGTTTTAAATATGGTAGGTAATAACTCAGGATATGAGCTCCCAGAGATATTCTGCTTCTTGTTCTCCAGTACAACCTGAACACCACTTCACCAGTCCTGACCATCCTATCCCCCTCGGTGGCCCAGACGCCCAAGGTCGACATGGTGACGCGTAAAGTCCGCTTTGACGTGCTACAGCGACTGATCGCCGGGTCCCAGTCAACCAGCGGACTCACTTCCGGTGGTAACCTTGACGACTTCCGAATGGAGGTCATCAACTCTCTGTCAGACATGTTCGAGGATGTCATCTTCTCTGCAGTTCTCTTCTTTGAATGTGAGTGCATATCTCACCCCTGGCACCTGTTTCAGTAGTTTCGTGACATGTCTAGATGGTGTCTGTGACACCATACAGACAGATCACAAGACTGCAATCGATGACACGCGCAATTTCACTCCCTTCCCGTAGGAATTTAGCCATGAGACTTTAACACGAGTAGGAGATACATATAATCTATAATCGTCCCAAATATCAAGAAGATTGGCTGCTACGAACCTCTGATATTTGCTAGACGTTTTCCGCTGTTGCTTGCACTGTTGGTGCCACTGTTGATGTGTGTCTAGGCCTAATGTCACAGAACTAGTGAAACAGGTCCCTGGTGTTTTTTCTCTATAGACTTAACATTGGGAACTCGTATCCAACGCCCATGAGATATTCAGGAAGGATATCCAATGGGGGATCATGTCACATATGTTAGGCCATTAGTCATCTTAGTAATCTCATGAATCAGGAGAAGACAAACCAAAGAGTGCAATTACCAGGATGTGCCCATTGCACATACGTCACTCTCCAAACATAGTCATTCATCGCATTCTGATATGTCAAACCTTGTCAGCAACAGCCAAATATTGGCTCACGTAGCGGAGAGTAGATTAACATATGTTCGCGCATGTGCAGTGATCACATCCGGCGTGTCGGATAACAGGTTTGTTTTCTACTGATTCCTGAGTTCAGAGATGTACTGCAACCTCCCTTTAACAATTAGAAGTGTGTAATGACCAAATATTGAGGTATCTAACATGGGGCAACCAACTGATACAGCCGTGTTCAAATTTACCGCAATTACGTTGCTCTTATTAATCTAATCCCTGGCACGTTAAATTTCGTTAGTGCGACGAAGCGCACCATAGTGGACCATATTTTATATATGTACACCCCCATGAGAGGGTAGTATTTGACTGAAGTTCAGAGACCGGTATTTATATAGAACAACCTGACCATGCTGTACATGCTACAAACGAGATGGGGAATAGTTGTTTTTTACGGAACGAGGCCCCAGGCCAAGTTCTGTAAATAACATCAATTCCCTTTGAGTTTTGTAGTATGTACAAGCATGGTGGGTCGTTATGTATTTCTCATATACCTTACGTTAATCGAATCTTACCATATATTGGCATGGAAGACATATCAGTGCGAAAGCCCACACACTACTGATGTCTCAACAGTATTATGGAGAAACCAAACAAGAGTTAGTCGTGTTGTTGTTTATCGCACGACGGCAAGATCGCGTATTACTGCACGAGGCGAAGCCAAGAGCAGTAATACGAGATCTTGCTGGAGTGCAATGAACAAAAACATGACTAACTCGAGTTTGGTTTAGAATTTATCCTACCCCACCCTTCTAAATTACTTCTACATTAACAAATGACGTCATTTGGTAAGTGTATCCCACTAGAGTGATATTTTTCATTTTTCTGAACTCCAAACTCCAGTCTAAGTCCACACACTGCTGATGTTTCAACGTGTGCAGTATAACAGTGTACTGCATAGGGTTCAGTACACAAATTAAACTGCATAGGGAGCAGCAGTACATAATTATCAAATGTACAGCATGGGTATATAATGACTGTTAATACCTTTTATGACCTAGTATGACCCTACTCCTGTTGTTATTTGTAGTTGCTTTGGAGGTGATGATTGAGGGAACCGATCCACAGCTCACACTATACGCCCCCCAGATCACTGCACTCATTGACACTCCTGACCGAAAACTCACCATCAACGGGAAGCAGCTAACCATCGACAAAGTGACCGTGAACACAGTTGGCGGTCCAGTTACCGGTGTAAGTAATATCTCCGTTATCAATACAAAGTGACCGTGAACACAGTTGGCGGTCCAGTTACAAGAGTACGTAATATCTCCGTTATCAACACAAAGTGACCTTGAACACAGTTGGCGGTCCAGTTACCAGTGTAAGTAATATCTCCGTTATCAACACAAAGTGACCGTGAACACAGTTGGTGGTCCAGTTACAAGAGTACGTAATATCTCCATTATCAACACAATGTGACCTTGAACACAGTTGGAGGTCCAGTTAACAGTGCAAGTGATATCTCCGTTATCAACACAATGTGACCTTGAACACAGTTGGCGGTCCAGTTAACAGTGTAAATAATATCTCGGTTATCAACAAAAAGTGACCTTGAACATAGTTGGCAGTCCAGTTACTGGAGTAAGTAATACCTTCGTTATCAACACAAAGTGACCTTGAACACAGTTGGCTGTCCAGTTACCGGTGTAAGTAATATCTCCGTTATCAACACAAAGTGACCTTGATCACAGTTGGCGGTCCAGTTACCGAACTAAGTAATACATCCGTTATCAACACAAAGTGACCTTGAACACAGTTGGCGGTCCACTTACCGGTGTCAGTGATATCTCCATTATCAACACAAGGTGACCTTGGACACAGTTGGAAATCCAGTTACGAGAGTAAGTAATATCTCTGTTATCAACACAATGTGACCTTGAACACAGTTGGCGGTCCAGTTAACGGTGTAAATAATATCTCCGTTATCAACACAAAGTGACCTTGAACACAGCTGACGGTCCAGTTACCGGTGTAAGTAATATCTCTGTTATCAACACAAAGTGACCGTGAACACAGTTGACAGTCCAGTTACAAGAGTAAGTAATATCTCTGTTATCAATACAAAGTGACCGTGAACACAGTTGGCGGTCCAGTTACAAGAGTACGTAATATCTCCGTTATCAACACAAAGTGACCGTGAAAACAGTTGACAGTCCAGTTACAAGAGTAAGTAATATCTCCGTTATCAACACAAAGTGATCGTGAACAAAGTTGGCGGTCCAGTTAACGGAGTAAGTAATATCTCCGTTATCAACACAAAGTGACCTTGAACACAGTTGGCCGTCCAGTTACAAGAGTACGTAATATCTCCGTTATCAATAAAAAGTTACAAGAGTACGTAATATCTCCGTTATCAATAAAAAGTGACCTTGAACACAGTTGGTGGTCCAGTTACCGGTGTAAGTAATATCTACGTTATCAATAAAAAGTGACCTTGAACACAGTTTGCGGTCCAGTTACCGGTGTAAATAATATCACTGTTATCAACACAAAGTGACCTTGAACACAGTTGGCGGTCCAGTTAATGGTGTACGTAATATCACTGTTATCAACACGAAGTGACCTTGAACACAGTTGGCAGTCCAGTTAAGGAGTAAGCAATATCTCCGTTACAAATGCAAATTTACCTTGAATGCCCCTAGAGGCCATCATAAGTAATACCTACGTTATAAACACAAACTGGTTATGAACACAGTTTTTGGCCCATTTACCGGTGTGCCTGTCACTGACAGTTTTATGTGACTGTCACTGACAGTTTTATGTGACTGTCATTGACAGTTTTATGTGACTGTCATTGACAGTTTTGTGTTACAGTAATTCATAGTTTTGTGTGAGAGTAATTGACATTTTTGGTGACTCTAATTGACAGTTGGGTGTGACAGTATTGGCAGTTTTGGGTGACAGTAGTTGGCAATTTGGGGTGAAAGGTGGCTGCACACCACACTACATAGACATGGTGTGAGAAGGATTGGCCTTTGATATAGCAGTAAATCTACCACTGCTGGGGGTGAAGGAGAAAGGTGGCTGTACACCACACCACATAGACATGGTGTGAGAAGGATTGGCCTTTGATATAGCAGTAGATTTACTAATGCTTGGGGTGAAGGAGAAAGGTGGCTGTACACCACACGACATAGACATGGTGTGAGAAGGATTGGCCTTTGATATAGCAGTAAATTTACCACTGCTGGGGGTGAAGGAAAAAGGTGGCTGTACACCACACGACATAGACGTGGTATGGGAAGGACTGGCCTTTGATATAACAGTAAATCTACCACTGCTGTTGGTGAAGGGGAAGGTGGCTGTACACCGCACCACATAGACATGGTGTGAGAAGGATTGGCCTTTGATATAGCAGTAGATCTACTAATGCTTGGGTTGAAGGAGAAAGGTGGCTGTACACCACACAACATAGACGTGGTATGAGAAGGATTGGCCTTTGATATAGCAGTAAATCTACCACTGCTGGGGGTGAAGGAAAAAGGTGGCTGTACACCACACAACATAGACGTGGTATGAGAAGGATTGGCCTTTGATATAGTAGTAAATCTACCACTGCTGGGGGTGAAGGGGAAAGGTAGCTGTACATCACACCACATAGACATGGTGTGGGAATGATTGGCCTTTGATATAGCAGTAGATCTAATAATGCTTGGGGTGAAGGGGAAAGGTAGCTGTACATCACACCACATAGACATGGTGTGGGAATGATTGGCCTTTGATATAGCAGTAAATCTACCACTGCTTGGGGTGAAGGAGAAAGGTGGCTGTACACCACACCACATAGACATGGTGTGAGAAGGATTGGCCTTTGATATAGCAGTAAATCTACCACTGCTGTGGGTGAAGGAAAAAGGTGGCTGTACACCACACAACATAGACGTGGTATGAGAAGGATTGGCCTTTGATATAGCAGTAAATCTACCACTGCTGGGGGTGAAGGAGAAAGGTGGCTGTACACCACACCACATAGACATGGTGTGAGAAGGATTGGCCTTTGATATAGCAGTAGATCTAATAATGCTTGGCTGTACACCACACCACATAGACATGGTGTGGGAAGGACTGGCCTTTGATATATCAGTAAACTGTGATTGACAGTTTGGTGTGACTGACAGCTGTGTGTTTTGTGTATCAGACCGCGGCGCCGACTGTACAGACCTCCCTCGTGGCCATCATTGTTCCGGTCGTGATAATCGTCGTCATAATCATCATCATCATCATTGTCCTCGTCATAATGAAACTAAGCCGTAAGTACACCAGATAGATAAAACATATTTGTTGATTTAAGATTCATTTTCTATATATCACGGACTTGAATGTTTAATGAGAAATGAATTATAAACAACAGTGGTGTCCCCTGGGTGCAGAGATAGGAAAAATCGAGAAGTGGCGTAAATTTGCGTAATTTACATAACGCCAACAGTCCTATAGTCCCGACCGGTTACTATCGGACAAAAAACTAGTTTTTTCTAACTCAGAAAGGGAAAATCGCTGTTGTGTTGCGAATAACAGGGCGATTTTTATAAACAAAACATCGTTAGAAATCTAATACTTAGGCCTATCTGTTGATATATATGATATACCTGTGTTATGGCTAATATTCCCCGTTTTAGATGGAACGACAGAATTTGTTAGGAGAAAAACACCAAAACGTGTTACCTTCCTTTCTTCACAGTGATTTGATGAAAAATCTATCGTGATAACCTATAGAAATAAGCATCTTATTTTCTTAGCTTTTTCAAGGCCATTAAAATGATACCTATATTGCCAGACTGATGTTTTCTTAGGTACAGGAGCATTATCATGTATGACAAAGAGTCCAAAAGAGCCCTGAAAACGTGATTTTCTGATATCATTGTATTTTTGGCAGATAACATTTAGTTGATAAGATAACCTACCTGTTGTATTCTGTGGGGATTCATCTACAAATCACTCTTTATTTGAAGTATCTTTGTCAATTATTGACTGAGATAGACTGAAGGAAAATCAAGTCTTTCTTGCTTATTCATAATATGACCTCAAGCCAAAGTTCTTTGATGAAATGACAGTGGCACCAAAATTTTCGAATCTTGGGCCTAAAAAGTTCTGTCATGTATTCTTTATGAAATTCTCTTGAATTCTATCAACTCAATTTTCGAAAATATCATTTATTACAAATGCTGCATTTGATTGAACTAGATATTGTCATTTTACCCATATTAAACGCTCAGGACTATACCCTCCCACAATAGTCATTTAAACCTTAATATATGACGTATATATATACGTATACAGCTGTGGGCGTATATATGACGCAAATATGAGGGTTCTGTTGACGCCCGAGAAGACGTATATATACGTGTACATAGGTGTAGATTAAACAGATGTAAAATAATAATCTAGTCCTGTGCTTATGAAAATATCAGATTAGATGTGATCAAAATGATGAAGAGAAAGAAGTCTTTCTGAATGTAATATTCAGTTAGTCTGGAAATGATGGTTATTACATCGAAAATGAATCCACAGCAATATTCTAGTATCCAAATGCTGCTATTTTCTAAATGGCCCATCTAAACTCAGTTTTATTTTATTTTTTATTAATTTTTTTTTTTAAGTTTTAAAAGAATGAGTGGTCTGCCAGGGAGTTGAACATCTTTACAACTGTCACCAACTTACTAGTGGTGTGCATTTCGTGGAATAGTTCTTCATCAACACATCAACTGAAGTCCTTTGACTGGGAATTTGCATTCTTTTTACCCACATGTATACTATACGGAAACTGGCTTACTGTCTTCGTACGTCAAAAATATGCGGTGAAACTGTTGATCACATACATCCCGATGCCGTAGGCAGAGGGATGTATGTGATCAACAGTTTTACCAAGTATTTTGACGTACGAAGACAGTCAGCCTGTTTTCGTATTATTATATACCTAAAAATGGCGAAATTTTACCTGGTCACGTGATCACATACCCCGTACGTCACAGTGTGGCGTACGGGTATAAATACGCCATGGGTAGGAGCGGGCAGTATGTGTAGGATATACTACCACAGGTATATAATAATACCATATACCTGTGGTCAAATGTCCTACCCAGTGCTAGGAGTGCAGTATGAATAATGCTCGGGCGCACTGTGCCTGTAGTGAATGAGCACCAATATTGGTTCATTAGGCTGTTCATTGACGACTTCGTAACTAAATAAAATGGTATTTTTTCATGTTATTTAGGGATTTGATGATAACTAAACGTAGTTACTGAGTCCATAGGGATAGCCATTCTTGGCCTTTTGTAACATAAATATGTCCCTCCAGCTATGGTGTTGGTGAACGGCCACCCCTATGGGCTCAGTATCCACCTGTTCTCTATATTTATTTTCCTAAGCTGTTCTCTATTTGTAATCTGTTTTCTATTCTTAATCTGTTATCTAGCTTTAATCTCTTCTTTATTTTCAATATTCTTGATCTTAAATCTTTACTTTATTTTGAATCTATTCTATAGTTTTAAAATCTGTTTTCTAGCTTTAATCTAATCTATAATTTTAATCCATTCTCTAATTTAAATTAATTCTCTAGTTTTATTCTATTCTTTAGTTTTAATCTGTTCTATAGTTTCCATGTTTTGTTTTATTTTGAGTCTGTTCTCTATTTTGAATCTGTTATTTAGTTTTAATCTTTTCTCTAGTTTCAATATGTTTTTTTTATTTTGAATCTGTTCTCTATTTTGAATCTATTCTTTAGTTTTAATCTGTTCTCTAGTTTCAATCTAGTCTCTTGTTTTAATCTGTTTTCTAGTTTTAATCTATTCTCTAGTTTTAATATGTTTTTCATTTTGTATCTGTTCTCTAGCTTTAATCTAGTCTCTAGTTTTAATATGTTTTTCATTTTGAATCTAGTCTCTTGTTTTAATCTGTTCTCTTTTTTCAACCTATTCTCCAGTTTTAATCTCTTCACCAGTTTAATGTTCTGATTAATCGTATTAATCTGTCCTAATTCAGCCAAGAAATCTCTGACTGTGAATGCTGAGTCACCGGAACCAGCGGAACCTGCGCCGCAGCCCGCCTTCTCACGGGGTCAGTACACCTTTCACACCTCCCTTCTCACTGCTGGAAAGGTTACTGGGGGCTGTTTCACTAGAAGCGGGGTCAAAGCGAGAGGTAGGACCGCAACAGTGGCAGGAATAGCGGCACCAACAGTGTCAAACCCAAATTCGCGTTTCATCAGTGCTCTCGCTGTTGAGGTGGGACTAGCTCTCACTGTTGGCACAGCTCTCGCTATGCACACGCGTTTGACGTTCGAATTTATTTGTCGACGGGCCGCGATGACGTGGAAATTCACTTTCCATAGGAATTAAGCAATGAAATTTTTACATGAGTAAGGTATATATATAACCTATAACCGATATCGGGGTTTGGATTTTGTCATAGCAAACACTGCACCTCCCGCCGGCCTCCGAGGGGAGACAAAAAGAATAGCTGAAACTGCCGCCGCACGACGGAGGGAGTGAACAAGAACAGCGACCATGGCAAACGCACGGAGGGAGTAAAAATCTCAAACGCCGATAACTTCGGGGCCGCTTGGCCGATTTTCTTCATATTTGGTACGATTATAGGTTATACGTATACCTTACCCGAGTCAAAGTTTCATTGCTTAATTCTCATGGGAAGTGTGTGAAAACCTTCTATATATGTAACCAAACAGAGGGTAGACCCTCTCGCTTACAGCAGCTCCACAGTGGCAGTAACAGCGAGAGCCAATGCACTGATGAAACGGGTTCTGCCACTGTTGGTGCCGCTTCTGTCCCAAGTGCTGTTCACACTTGACTGCACCTTCTAATGAAATGCAAACTGCCGCTTTGCTGCCACTGTTGCCAACAGCGAGACTTATAGCTCCTAGTGAAACAGCCCCCTGATGTCAAAAGAAAGTGTCTCACATAACAATGTCGTTTTTAGGAATACCCTTGTCTGTTTAATTTAAATATATTACTTCTTCTACTTCTTTCATTAATAATCTGTACTCGAGTTTTAATCTGTTGGAAAGGGCTTAAAAATTTCATAGCCAAATCTTTTCAGGGCCATGATGGAAGTAGGGTGGTTTTTATGGGCTCTGAGTCCTGGGGTCTACCTGTGATTTGGCAGCCGTGGCAGGGTTTGTAGTACCTTTCTGCTTCCAGTTCCATACCCGGCCACCACACTTTTGTTCGCAAGTTCTGTTTCGTCCTACAATTTCAAGGTGACCCTCATGTGCTAGTGCTAAGATCCTTGGTCAAAGCTTCTTTGGTATGATTACTCTAGTTCTCCTTAATAGGGAGCCAAATTGAACCTGCTGAAACCACAGATACCCACCTACAAAACACCATTTCCAGTGGCCAGTAAGAACGAGGCTTAGTGCTAAAGCTATGGGGGTTTGAGGCTAGACTTATGTTTTTGGTGTCGTTTGTTACTTTTGAGGTGGAGTTTATAATTATCGTGTCTGAATAACTTTGTTTCAAAACTACGATGACAGTTGTTAAGTTTATTAAAAATTTGGATCTAAAAGATTGGTGAATCTTGAACCTACATAGTCAAAGTACTGAGCGCCTATACCCGGAAATAGTATTTTGTGACTGGCTATCTGTGGTTGCAACGGGGTCACTTTGGCTCCCTACACTAGGTTGCCTATGACACACAGCTCCCCACTTACTGCAGCATATAACTTGTCGCACTGACATTCCCCCCCCCCCCCCCACTTTCCAGATGTGACTCTCTCAATGGTTTCCCTTAACCAAGTCACATCAGGTGATGCCTTGAGGCATCAACCAGGGCTGGCCGGGTGATGCCTTGAGGCATCATTTACAAAATATCCTTTTTGATGAATAAAATTGGAAATATTCATTCAATAAACATGAAATTTTCACATTATGTAGGTATAACATCATGTTTAATATTTCTATGCAAAATAAAGAATAGTATTAAGGATCACGAGTCATATCACATGATGCAAACATGAAATTATCACATATAGGCCTCTTTGCCCGGCCTCTAGTGGTATTCACTGGCAATAGTACCCGGGTCCATACCTGTGCTATTGCCGTGGGCACCCGGCACGATAGGGTTAACTCTGGGTCTCCTTCTGACCCCCTTTCAACCTCCTTTGCCATCATGGCTGTAGGTATAGCATTAACTGTAACCCATCTAACATACTCTTCTGTGTATCTACCCATGTCCTCTCGATCAACTGGTTCCCCTGCCTGGCTCTTCCCCTTGTGCCCTACAATCAACCTAGACAGCTTATCTGCAATATTGGATTTGCTAGGTATATAAATCTATAAGCCCGCATACAGTGTACCTACGTTCAATCTTCCCACAAAGTTTGGAATGGGGTGCATATATCAACTCCAATGGTTTGTGGTCTGTGACCAACTCAAACTCTATCCTGTACACATAAGTGTGAAAGGTTTCACAAGCCCATACTAGGCAAAATCAATTGCGGGTACAGTACACATAAGTATGAAAGGCAAGGGCCTCCTTCTCTGTTTGCGAGTACCTGCACTCAACACTACTCAGGCTACTCCCTGCATATAGGATAACCCTCATTATCCAACCCCTAATATAAAATCCCATAGGCTTAACATTGAGTTTCCGTATGCCACGCTGACTGACATACGGAGTTTTATATGCCACTAGTGGCATACAGAAGTGCTATCACGTGATATTCCAAAATCGAGGAGACGGAGTAGGATAAAATCAAAACTTGATTTGTTTTAATCTTGGCAACTGCATGCCACTCCTGGAGTTTTGGCTCCGGACTTCACTCGGCTTCGCCTTGTGAAATCACTATGCCAAACTCCAGTTGTGGCATACAGTGGCCAATATTAAAACTCATCCAGTTTTACGATATTTTGCCATTCTGTTCTTGTACTAACACATCACCAAGACCCACTGCATTCGTAAAATCCTAAAACCTGTGAACTTCTCAGCTGTCCCTTCAGCTTTTCAAAAGCCTTCTCTTGCTCTGACCCAAACACAAATGGTTCATCTTTCTTAGTGAGTTTCTGCAGTGGCTCTGCTAGTGTAGCCATGTCTGGTGTGTAGCGCCCACAGTAATTGACTAGCCCTAAGGAACTCTGGACCTCTGTTGCTGTTTCTGGCTTCCAAGCCCCCTTCATAGCATCAACCTTCTTAGTAGGGGAGCAAAGTGTCAAAAAGAGCCTTAAAAAGGGGTCACAATGACACCCGAGAGTCTCCTGGCTGAAACTTGTCATGTTGGTCAATTATGACCTCAGGAATCTGAATCTGATGCTCGTTTGTTCCAAAAAGTGTAGCATCATGCTCGTTTCCATGGTAACAGAAGGAAAACATATTTTAATAATTACTGATATATATTAAATACTTTGATATAAAAGGATAAAAATATGTAATTTTTCTGTGAAGAAAATCATTGATTCTTTTGTCAAAAGTATACACTATGAAAATATGCCCTTTTCCATTCTCATGGAAGATTTGTTGCCATGGTAACATTCCAATATCTAGGAGAACCCTTATTTTCGTTTTTCTTATGGTACTTTATGGTACTTGATGTTGAATAAAAAGAGTTATTTTATGAACAACACATAAAAATTGATGAATATAGCAAAAATACAAAGCAATAATGGGCAGCGCCCTTTTTTTAAGTCATTAGATTGTTCCCATGGCAACCATCGCAAGGTAGTTTCTATGACCATATCTGCCAAATAATGATAATTTAACTGGACATTTGTTTGGTGAGTCCTAATGACATGGCAACTAGTAGAGGAGTATAGTATAAAAATGGTCATTAGAGAGTCTCCTGCATGAAATCTGCCATATTTGTCAATTATTACATGGGGAATCTGATTCTGCCACTCTTTTGGCCAAAAGAATGTAGCATCACTTCCGTTTCCATGACAACATACATGCATAATGATTTACTCAGAAATCCCTATTTTCCTATACATATGAATAGTAAATGTAAGAAAAACAACAAAACATCTGCTCACAAGCTTTCATTTTCATTTTTATATGTGTACCTTTGGAACATAATGGAGGATTGTTATTTACATTCCCTTAGAATTTGATTGCCATGGCAACCAATGCAGACCAGAACATTCACTGCAGGAAGCAACTCTGAATGTATGTGAAACTAACTGCTGTACCTTTATAGTCACTGAAGATGAGTCTCCTGCATGAAACATGGCATGTTTGTCAATTATTACATGGGGATTATGATTCTGCCACTCTTTTGGCCAAAAGAATGTAGCATTACTTCTGTTTCCATGACAACATAAAAGCATGATAATGTACTCAGAAACCACTATTTCCCTATACATATGAATAGTAAGTGTAAGAAAAACGGTGAAGCATCTGCTTATGAGATTACATTTGCAATTTTTAAAGCATGAGATTACACTTGCATTCTTTAAAGCATACATTTGGGACATAATGAGGAATTATTACTTCCATGTCCTTAGAATTTGGTTGCCATGGCAACCAATGCAGAATTAAATATCTGTCATCTAAATAGATTGCTATAACTTTGTAGCTCCTGAAGATAGAGACCTAATGGAAGTAGCTATTCTGGTAAATTAAAGCATGCAGAATCCAATGGGATGTATCAGCAATCCCAGAATGCAATATTTTGGTTGTTATATTGAATCCTGATAATTTCAAATTAATAAATATATGATACTTATGGTCTAACACTATTTGGTAGAATGGATATCATAATTAGATATATAGCTCAGAATGTCAGAATGGGGTGATGCATGCTCTTACTAAGGAGAAAATGGGGCACCATATGTGTCATCCATGCACTTGCTGGTGATATAACCCTACAAGACTCCCAGAGGCACTGCCACCATTCCAGAGCTTTTGTCTACTGTGGTTCCCCTCACAACACTCCCCACACCTTGAAGTCCTGTTAACCCTTTCCTTGCCGGGCCTAGCGCGAGTAAACGGTGTTAACTGCCGCCCCCCCTACGGGAATCTCTGTCATACGCCGGCCCATTCTGCAAGCGTTAAAAAATGGCTAAACCCGCAGAGGGGTGCGTTACTAATTATCAAATTTAAATAACTTAGAGAAATAATTAGATAATTTAAATGATATCGAAAAAAAGAAGAGTCTTCAGGCTCTATGTTCATACCATGAATTATTGATTAGATCGATATTCAATAATTATATTAATATTTCCAAGTGCAGGAAGCCTTTTTTTCCCTCCATTGACACAAGCCTGTGGCTAGGTTCAATACAGCACTGTGCCACTTACGAAGATCTGTATCTCTTTTTTCATTGCGATGACATAATGGTTTTTTTATGTTAATAATAATAAAAGGTATGGAGAAAACAATTCTGGATTTATTTTTTGTTTAAAAACATTATTGCTGAAGATAGAAGACTTTCTAACATATTTACGAAAAATTATACTTTTTGGAACTACCGGCACATGCTAGGGGAATCCCTTAAGGCATTACAGGCATATAGTAGGGGAATGCCTTAAGGCATCACCGTCACATGCTAGGGGAATGCCTTAAGGCATTACCTGCATAGAAAGGGTTAAGAAAGGTGTCCTACTAATTACCTGAGGATTATCCCATTTGAGGTGGTCCTGTAGGACTGGTAATAACAAGAAGAAAACCTCTCTTCAGCAGGTTACGGTACAAATGTGACTTACTGATCACCTTGGGATAATGCATCCTTCCCTGCCTGGGGCCTAACAGAAGGGCAATTCAAGAATGTGAAGATGGCTAGGACTAAATGTTGAGTCTCTTTAATTTCTATATACAGTAGAACCCCGCCTAACGGACACCCCGCCTAACAGACACCCCGCCTAACGGACACCCCGCGTAAGCGGACACCCCGCGTTAACGGATACCTCTGCTCGGAACAGTTCCCTCTATCAGATGATTATTTTAACCTCGCGTAAGCAGACACCCCGGGTAAGCGGACACTTCGGCCCGGAACGGAGGGTGTCCGCTTACGCGGGGTTCTACTGTACATCTATAAATGCCCATTTAAGGATATCCTACTAGACAGGGGAATCTAGCAGGGTTCTACTGATTCCACCTTACTATATCATATTATAGTATACCTGTTTAATGCACTGACATCTCCCAACTATGATTATCCATGGTATACAGGTGGTTCTGTAAACCACTCAAAGTTGACGTTGTAATACACTTGCTAGTGCTTGTGTAATACTATGCATCAACCTCTCATGGTTTACAGTCTTGCACCCTCCATTCTGGCTATTGCTGCTCCTCAGTTATCCTCATGCATGGAAGAACATACTGTCCAATACAGTCTGACCATCAGGGCATATTCCAGCAATAAGAGTCACTAAGGTCCACTTTCCCTTCAACTATAACCACTCCAGATCACTACCTTCATCAAGGGTAGCTCTGTTAATTTCTAGCACCAGTCATGGGCTGTCTCCTACTGAGACTACTGCCACTGCTAATCCCATAACACCTAAAGTGTACCATTCTTAAGGGAGAGAGTTGCAATGTTTCAACTCCTGCCCCTTCCTTTTTCGCCTGTATTGGGCACAGGGCCATATTGGGCTTCTGATGAAACAGAAAATAAAGTCGTAATTATTCCGCATAGCTCACCGGGCCTATACCTGACCTCCTGGGAGTGTAAAGGGGCTGATTTATGGACCCTGGCCACCCTCATTCTGGCAAAAGTTAAACCCGGGTATAAATAGCACTCCCCCAGCATAAACCCAGCAAAAACCCACCAAATTCCCATAGCCTTGCCTCCCAATTTGTTTCACCCAGCAGGCCTGGTAAAATAAAAACATTTAAATATATATTTACCTATTTTGCTTTAATTTGGAGAAAACAAATCCTTTGTCTTTCCAAGCTCAAAAGATTGAAAGGCTATTACTCATCAGCGTGGAAGAATGACATGTACCATCTAATCCTTTGTGACCAAATAAATAAAAAATATATATGGGACATGATCTTTGTTCAATAAAAAAAGAAATTAAATAAAAATATAAAAAATAAACTGAAAGTTCTACTCCCTGGAGCGTGTCTAGAGGTGAGGCACCCTGGTGCTATCCAAGGCACACTTGAACCTATTCATGCTGTCCTAGATAAACTGCCACCCTGACCTGGGGGGAGGTAAGGGGGCTGGGGGGCGAGGCTGCCGATGGTATTTGGGAGTGCTGGATAGGCCCGGGTGTATGGAGCATACCTCCCAGGTGTATGGAAGATGCCTCCCAACAAATTCTGGGTGTATATCGGCCTGGATAGCGGTCAGATCAGGGAAGCGGATTAAATGGAGGTCAGCACTTGCAATAATACATCTGGTTGTCTCCTGTATTGCCTTTCAGATATGCTCTCTGGGGATGAAGCTGCCTCTGGGGTATTCTCCAGGGATGTTTCCTCCATGGCCTTGTCAGCACATGTTAAGGCTTACCAGGACATATTTTATTCCTGTCTGCGCTGTATGTAGATATTGGGAGGGTTCCTTCTTTAGCGAGTCAATCGTTTCCACACTAAAACTACACATGTACATTTTGCTTTGTAGAGAATATACTATCCTGCCCAAAATTTGTAAATGGTCTGAAAAATTCCTTAACCCTTTAAGGACGGCCATCTATGGCAGACTTACACACATGGGGACGACTTACACACATGGGGACGGCTACTAGATTCGAAGGTTTATCATGTGATATAATCTATTATCCTTAATATTTTTATTTCTATTATCTAGAATTCGAAAATATGAGGCTACACCTCCATTCTGTAAAAATTTAAAGTTTATTGTTAATATATTTCATTTTCAAAAACAATTGAATAAATATCCAGCAAATGATGCCTTAAGGCATCATCCGCCCCCGGCCGGGTGATGCCTTAAGGCATCATCCGCCCCCAGCCGGGTGATGCCTTAAGGCATCATCCGCCCTTAAAGGGTTAACCTATGGGGACCCAGTTAAGAACAATAATTGTTAACATTATTATATTTTTCTACTAATGCTGACTGTTGCAATTATGGTACATTCATTCTATCATGAAAAAACACCATGTTTTGGGTAGTTTGGGCCTTCTAGCTCTGTTATTTATGATCCCACATAGGCAAAACTATGGTTCCCCTGCAAGATCTGACTGAGCCTGACCAGAATACAAAATAAAATCATAGATCTCTATTAAATTGAGCATTTTATTGAATGGAAAAGCAATAATGGTCATTTGATGATGATCTGTGACATCTGGCCATATAAAAACCTGTACTAAATGGTGTCATACCATATGTATATATACTTGTATATCTATTTGAAAGTGCTCAGATTTAAAATGGCAACCTAAATATTGCATTCTGGGATTGTGGCTGCATTCCATTGGATTCTACATGCTTTAATGTACCAGAATAGATACTTCCATTAGGTCTCTATCTTCAGTGGCTATAAAGTTATAGCAATTTATCTAGATGACAGTCAGAGATTGTTACTTAAATGGATGTTTTATTCTGCATTGGTTGCCATGGCAACCAAATTCTAAGGACATGGAAATAATAATCCCTCATTATGTCCCAAATGTATGCTTTAAAGAATGCAAGTGTAATCTCATGCTTTAAAAATTGCAAATGTTATCTCATAAGCAGATGCTTCACCGTTTTTCTTATACTTACTATTCATATGTATAGGGAAATAGCAGTTTCTGAGTACATTATCATGCTTTTATGTTGTCATGGAAACAGAAGTAATGCTACATTCTTTTGGCCAAAAGAGTGGCAGAATCATAATCCCCATGTAATAATTGACAAACATGCCATGTTTCATGCAGGAGACTCATCTTCAGTGACTATAAAGGTACAGCAGTTAGTTTCACATACATTCAGAGTTGCTTCCTGCAGTGAATGTTCTGGTCTGCATTGGTTGCCATGGCAATCAAATTCTAAGGGAATGTAAATAACAATCCTCCATTATGTTCCAAAGGTACACATATAAAAATGAAAATGAAAGCTTGTGAGCAGATGTTTTGTTGTTTTTCTTACATTTACTATTCATATGTATAGGAAAATAGGGATTTCTGAGTAAATCATTATGCATGTATGTTGTCATGGAAACGGAAGTGATGCTACATTCTTTTGGCCAAAAGAGTGGCAGAATCAGATTCCCCATGTAATAATTGACAAATATGGCAGATTTCATGCAGGAGACTCTCTAATGACCATTTTTATACTATACTCCTCTACTAGTTGCCATGTCATTAGGACTCACCAAACAAATGTCCAGTTAAATTATCATTATTTGGCAGATATGGTCATAGAAACTACCTTGCGATGGTTGCCATGGGAACAATCTAATGACTTAAAAAAAGGGCGCTGCCCATTATTGCTTTGTATTTTTGCTATATTCATTAATTTTTATGTGTTGTTCATAAAATAACTCTTTTTATTCAACATCAAGTACCATAAAGTACCATAAGAAAAACGAAAATAAGGGTTCTCCTAGATATTGGAATGTTACCATGGCAACAAATCTTCCATGAGAATGGAAAAGGGCATATTTTCATAGTGTATACTTTTGACAAAAGAATCAATGATTTTCTTCACAGAAAAATTACATATTTTTATCTTTTTATATCAAAGTATTTAATATATATCAGTAATTATTAAAATATGTTTTCCTCTGTTACCATGGAAACGAGCATGATGCTACACTTTTTGGAACAAACGAGCATTTTATTCAGATTCCTGAGGTCATAATTGACCAACATGACAAGTTTCAGCCAGGAGACTCTCGGGTGTCATTGTGACCCATTTTTTAGGTCATTTGCTCCTCTACTATCTCATCTGCTGGAGAAATACCCCTATATCTGTCAATGTGTGGCCCATGAAAGTCATTCTACTAGTAAACAACTCCACCTTTTCTCAGGGTATACCTTTAGCTCTTACTCCCTCAGCCTACTAAACACCCCTTTCTCTGTTAGAGATGTTTACATCTCTTGTCTTGTTTTGTCTTCTCTCTGAAATCCTGGCTGCTGATTGGTCAATTGCCTATGATGTCATCTCATATTCACAATACCACAACTATGGCATAGTATTGTCACTTTACTGACGTGATTGTTGGGTGTTTTTTCTAATGTTATTCCTATGGCTAAATTTAATTCATGATTAACCAACTTGTGCACCATCTGATGAGTTCTTTTGTATCTTTCATATCTCTTTCACAGCGTCCAGCCTGGCCTTCGCCGCCCAGCCCGAGTCTCCCTTCCGACCGCCGTCAGGGCGTGCTGTCACTCCAGTGACGTCACCAGGTGGTGCACCGAATGCATCTACGTCACACATGCTGTCCGGGCCTGCCGAGCCGCCCCTCACCACACCTCCGCCTGGAGAGCGCACCACACCTCCGTCTGGAGGGCGCACCACGCCTCCGTCTGGAGGGCGCACCACGCCTGGTGCCGGAACCAGCACTGCGCATGCGCCGGTGCCACCGGAAGCGGAACGTAAAGTGAGCGTGACAGGAAGTAGAGGAGCCAGCGCACAGAGCGGGGGACGCGGGAGCCGGACAAGCACCCAGATTGGCCACACGGACGACACCAGCTCAGGCCTATCCCCGACTGACGGGTAAACGTGTGATCACCCTCACATGATAACAATAATAAGAAGAAGAATGATCACGATCAACATAATGACTACAATAATAATAGCAATGATGATGATAACAACAATAGTAATATAATCATAACAACAATTATGATAGCAATGATGATAATAACTACAATGATAATATAATAATAACAACAATAATAACAGTAATGATGACGTTCGTTATAATGACTATAATAATGTAATAATGAAATAACAATAGCAATGATGATAATAACAACAATAGTAATATAATCAAAACAACAGCATTTATAATAACAATGATGATAACAATAACAATCAAAATAATATGGTGATAACAACAATACTAACAATAACGATGACGATCATCATAATGACAATAATAATATAATAATAACAATAATAGCAATGATAATGATTATGATTTAATGGTAACAATGATAACAATGATAAAATAAACAATAATGATATAAAGAAAACAACAATAATAACAATAACGATTATGATCATCCTAATGACAATAACGATGAAATAATAACAATAATGATAGTAATGATGATCATAAAAATAATGACGATGATTTAATAATAACAACAACAAAATGATAATGATGTTCATCATTATAATAACAATGATAGTGTTATGATAACAACATTAATAATGATAATGATCATCGTAATTATAATGATATAATAACAAGATACATAGTGTGGAATTTTAAATAGATAACAAGGTTTAAGTTATTCAGTCTATGGGTCATTTTTTGTAACCCACTTGCACCCAGTTAACTTACAATTTCTGCAACTGCCTATCTAGGATACATAAATATCAAGCACCACTGGGTCAATGATGTATTTCAGTCTCTAGTGATTGGCTCTTGTCAGCTAGGCATGCCTCTAAAACTGTGAGACACTGGCTCCCTGCTCCGTCTTCAATATCACAATGAACAGCATGCAGATAGTGAAGGGTTAGTTTTGATGCAGTAGTCTGAAAGTAGTATGGGACCCGTCTAACCTCAAGGCGATGTATATAGCGCCTGTAACCACGCTCTAATAAGTGGTACCATTGTTAAGAGTTGTAAAGCCCAATGCCCATCTACCGATTTCGGAACATTTATGTACCTTTGTCGGCGACAAACGGACGGTAATTTGTCTCACCCAAGGCATCCTAACGGAGTCGAGCGTAGTCGGTAGATGTAGGACCGCTAGGCAAGGGTGACCCACCGATTAGTAGACCGATTTGCTTAGGACTAATATCCACCACCCCATTTCCTCAATGTCCGCCGGTAGAGCGAAGAGTTGCGTAATTTGCCTGCGACAAGTCGACCGACTCCTATACGATTTGGGAACTAATCGCTCAACCCTGAATTGGTAGATGGGCATCAGGCTTAAGGAGCATAGACTCGGACTCTTGGGGGTTAGAACTGAGAATCATTAAGAATAAGGCAAGGCAGGGAGAACACAGTGTGTAAACTCATATAGAGTAAATAGGACTGAATTCTGATCAAATATTATAATATTGCAACTGATATTTTTTTTTTTTTTTTTTTTATTTTTTTTGCAATCAGTTTTTATTCTTCATTTGTTTACATCATTTGTTCCAGTTTTTGGTCCTTATACAGTCTTAAACCTTTTAAACATTTTCAAAAAACACAATAAACAATTCTAAACAACAAATTCGTAATGATGTGGTCATACTGATGCTTTTTTTTGCTTCCCCCCCCCCCCCAGATTTCCTATCTACAGTGATCTATATATATCTTTTCTCATGCAACTGATATTTTAAAGGCATATCCAACAATTAGCAGTGGCACCACCTGGTGATTTTTAGATACTGACAATTTTATGTTCAAACTGGTTCCTTTTGACCTTTTCTAATGCCGAATAACTAAAATATCAAGTTTGTCATATTCTAATCAGTAAAATAGGCCTACTTAGATTAGTTCAATTTACATAAGAAATGTACTAAAAATACAATTTTCTTCGTTTCTTACAAAGACAAGCACAATGACCTGTGATTTTTAAAACTTAGATGTGTAGTGTAGTGTACATATCCTATGAAAATCTGAAAAAAATACATGGGTTTTACTGAGTGAAACGTTTTACAATTTCTATATATTCTATTATGATATATAATATTGATCTCTAAATCAAAAACTAGCATGGTGACCCACATTCTTAAACTAGCAATGTGTTCTATACCACTTGGAAATTATTATATTTGATTTCTAGAAAATTGATATGGGTTTTACTTTTCAAAGTAAATTGTCCCATATGCCTTTGTGAAGATAAAAGCCACTTTCCGTCCATTTGATATTTCTTTTACAAATTGCCAGTCAGGAAGTCAGGTTATAAACTATAATACTGAGAATGGCTGTTAAATTGAACATATTTAGTTTATAGGATGCCAATGTGTCCAAATGTGGCATTGGAAATGCAGAGCTAAGATGGCATGCTCTATTGTAAATAAAACCAACTGTATTCGACCATTACTTTTCGCAAACAGAGATTTAATCGAAACAAGAAGTAGAGAATTTGGCTTCCATGGATCACTTGATCTTTCTAGTTCTTCTAGTAAATTACGGAAGATCACCAATTCAGAAAAAAGGTTCTCAGAGTTAAATATTCTTGTCTGAATTATAATGGACACTGACTTTGAATGATATCGGTTATGAATATCCCTGAAATGAGGACTTTACTAGATTTTATCCTACCCCTGATAAAAAAACTTCATAGGCTTAACATGTATTCGAGCGAGTATGAAGGAAAAAGAAATTTATCGATCTATTGGGATGCATTTGTGAAATGACGTCATGTGAAAAATGACCAATGAGCGAGCAAGACAAGAGCAATAACGAGAGTATCAACAAGCACACATTATGCAGTGTCACACAATTTTCACTGGATATCAGTGAGTATTATGTTATTTTTTAATATTCTGAAGTAACATAGACGGGGTAGGATTAATTCTAAACTTAACTCAAGTTAGTCAAGTTATTATCACACTCCAGCAAGGTCTGCTCTTCACTGCACTCGGCTTCGCCTCGCACAGTATTATGCGACATTGCCGTCATGCGATAACCAACAACTCGACTAACTCTTGTTTGGTTTCTCCTAAAAACATGACTTTGATGTGGTGACATTTCAATCAGGATACCGATAAAGACTGCTATATAGGGAAACTTAATTAATCCAGGGACCTGTTTCATAAATAACCAGAGTATAAAGAAAGTTCACCCCATATTAGCGGCACCAATAAGTAGAGCATTAACGAAAACTTCGTTAAAGCGCTTCATGAACGATAAATTCAGTGGTTCATGGGTCATACAATAAACGACGAATTTTCTTTTGCAACCGTAATTCCGTTAATGAGTTTCTACCTTAATGATATTCCCTTATAAATAACGATCAAAATTTTATGAACGGAAATTGCCATTAACTGGCCGCAATGGGAAATGACGAACGATTATATAGTTTATGAAACTAGTATAGTTTATATAAACAAACGCTCTCCAGGAATACCTGGAATATATCTTTTTACGTCCAGCATCACTGTTACCTTGAAGTGTGTATATATCCCTGAATAGCACTGTTTAGACAAATCATAATAAAGCAAGTTTGTCTCAAGAGCAGCACCTGTTGTTTGTATATCATTACCGAATCACACATTGTAGAACTCTATATGTATATATTACCTGTTTCACTAGTTTTGTGACATGTCTGTGACACCATACAGACAGATTGAAGTTGTCTAGTTTTGTGACAACACAAGTAGCTGCCCTTAGGAAAAGACAGACCCAAAACATGTTGTGTACAGTTTCATAAGAATTAAACAAATGTACACATCACAGGATTCACACATCATTTCGGTTTTATGATATTGTCACCTTATGTCTACTTTTTTTTTTTTAAGGAATTGAGATTAACTTTTACTTACTGTTTTATATTGATTGACCAATACTCTTCGTTATGAAACGTGACTTTGTTTTGTCCGTACTTGCTTGCACTGTTGCTGCCGCTTTTCATGTCTAACTTAACACTTTTGTCACGAAACTAGTGAAACAGGTCCCTGCACTCATCTTTGCCTGATAACTCTCTTATACCCTTACCCTACGCCACGATTGATCAAGGCAATCATTTGGGAAATTTCAAAAAGGCATTATATCCATTCCTTGGCAAGTTTAGTTTGAATAAAATACAGAAATTCCTGAAAAAATTGACTTCTTTTAATGGTTCCGCAAAAGGTTTTATAACTTTACTTAACTTCAATTAGCGATCACCCAGAGAGAGAGAGATAATGATACCACATGGACCTGGAGAGGACATGATGAACGTGGGAATGTTCATCTGGGGGCCGTTTAATATCTGGGGACAGTGAGAAAGATAAGCTGGGAGCTGTTTCAAAAGTTCAGTGAAGTCTCGCCAGTGGCGCTTCGCATTTCAAAGCGAGAAGCCGCAACAGGGAGCGGCACTTTGAATCAAAGCAGCAGCAAAACCGCTACCAATACCGAATAGCACGCAGCACCTCCACCTCGACAGCGACGCTTCAAGTGCCATTGTTGGCTCTCGCTTTGGCAGTGAGTACTCTCATTTAGCACCCTCCCGACTTTTGAAACAGCTCCCTGGTAGGAGTAACCAATTAATTAACTCTGTATGTTACAAGAACTCTGTGCTATGATACTATATCACCCATTCCATCTCATTTCTCTTCATCATGCTGACATAACACTGCCTTATACCAAAAAGTGTAATGGCAACCTATCTAACTGTTGACACCAAGCCTGTAAAATTACTTTTTCTCCAAAAAGTATGGGTATCCTATCCCATGGGCCCAAGCGGAAGAACGGCTGAGGCCGAGCTGGGAGGCAAGTGTTAGAAGCCATGTACCCAATAAAACTCATCAACAACAAAAATTAGTTGTAATCAGAAGATCCTTGGTTCAAACTCAAGACAAGCCCAATCTACAAAATTTCTACCCTTATCCTTCAATGGAGAATAAGTGTATCATTTACACACAATTGTTAGAAACTCTGATGAATATTATTCAACCATGTACATTGATTATATATAAGATAGGGTACCAGCATCAGAAAGAGGGTGGTTGTGGCCCCTAAGATTCGAGGTCAACTCTCGACTGCAGAGCCGTCCCAAGGCGCGAGAAAATATTATGTAAGGAGGTCAGGGTGAAGGTCGAGGTTTGCTGCCAATGCAGTCATTGGCTACTCGGTCTACTGTATTCCTTATATGGAATTAAAGTAATGGGACAACTCCATGGTGGAAAGGACACCAATTGATATGTCCTTCCAAAAGGAGAGATTTCAGGATCGAGCTCAGGACAATGAGTGATTTATAAAACAGCCTGGAAGGACTAAGAGAGAAACTGATTAGAGTTTGGTCTGTGTCCTCGTTCGCCATCGAGTTGGAGTGCGTAGTAATATGAACAACGCAATAGCCGAGGGAATATTTTGAAGCACTCCAAACGAGATGGCGAACAGGGACTCAGACCAAGCACGAAAATGTTTCTGATTTTATCTTAGCCTGGAAATATCTGTTTATCCCCCATTGAGAACGAGTTACCATACTCGCAAGCCTGTTGAGAACGAGTTCCTAATGTTAAGCCTATGGACGTTTATTCCAGGCTAAGATAAATTCCAAGTCTCCATCCTTTTGCCTGTCCTTTGTAAGAATATTTAACGCGAATATTCAACGCGGCCCCTCCTATGACAGCCCTAGGACTAGCATATGACAGTCATAGGGGAATCCTCTCAGATGTTAAACAGCCCCCTGATTCACCCACTTCTTACACTGAATAAAACACGCGCCAGCAGTGGTCTTCCACAGGATGCTTTTCTCACTCACAGGCCTAGTGAAAGGGTAAAAATATCAAGTTGTAGGAGTAATAGATGTTTATTTCCACTCAACAGAGTCCCTCAGAAAGGTGCCTTGCCGAAGCCAGCCTTCCCAACTACCATCTACCTCTGACCACCTGGTGAGTTGTTGAGTTGACACAAGGCAGACCTTCCCAACTACCATCTACCTCTGACCACCTGGTGAGTCGTCAAGTTGCCACAAGGTGGGCACAGAGCTGTAGGGTTCACAGTCGACCAAACCTTCCTGATCACCATCTATCCATCATCAACTGACGAGTCGTCGAGTTGCCACAAGGCGGGCAGGCACAGAGCTGTAGGCCTCACATCTTACCGACCACCATAAACCTGCAATCACCTGACAATTTATCACATTTACAAAAGGCAGAACTTCCTGACCAACATCTATTCATAAAACCTGATGAGTCGTCATATTGACACAAGGTGGGCAAAGAGCGGTAGTCTTGACAGTCCACCAAACATTCCCAACCACCATATACCTGTGAGTAATTGACGAGTCGTCGAGTTGACATAAGGCGGGAACAAAGCTGTAGGTTCACAGTCCACTGAACGTTCCTGTCTACCATCTCCCCATCATCAACTGACGAGTCGTCCCATTAACCCTTTAAGGACACATGATGCCTGGAGGCATCACCACGCTAAAGACACATGATGCCTGGAGGCATCACCGCACAAAAGACGCATGATGCCTTGAGGCATCATTGTCCCAATTTTGAGAAAAATGTTTTAACAAAGAAATAATAGAGCAATATTCATGAAATCTTCAGAAAATTTAGATATAATATCATATTTAGTATTTCTATTAAAAAGAAATAAAATATTTATGATTATGTATCATATTGCATGATTACAAACTTGGATATCAGTTTTAACTATTATGTGGCCGTCCTGTAGCCAGACAGACTGCCACCAGTATCCGTCCTTATGGAAGTAGCTGGACCCCAGGCAGCCGTCCTTAAAGGGTTAACAAAAGGCAAACCTTCCCAACCACCATCTACCAATCATCAACTGACGAGTCGTCAAGTTGGCACAAGGCAGGCACAGAGCTGTAGGCCTCACATCTTACCACCCACCATAAACCTGTAATATCTTGACAAGTCATCACAGTGATGCAAGGCAAACTTTCTCGACTACTTTCTACCTATGAGAGCTGACGAGTCATCAAGTTGCCACAAGGCAGGCACAGAGCTGTAAGCTTCACAGTCCACTAAACCTTTGTGATTTCCATATCCCTGTAATCACCTGACAAGTCATCACATTGACAAGGCAGACCTTCCCGATCACCGTCTATTTATGAGTAGCTGACGATTTGTCAAGTTGACACAAGGTGGGCACAGAGCTGTAGACTTGACAGTCCATGAACATTCCCAACCACCAGCTACTATGAGCAGCTGATGACTCGTTGAGTTGGTACTAGGTGGGCAAAGAGCTGTAGGGTTCATAGTCCACCAAACCTTCCTGTCCATCATCTACCCATCGTCACCTGACGACTCATCACATTGACACAAGGCAGACCTTCCCAATCACCATCTACCCGTCATTAACTGCTCGTCGAGTTGACACAAGATGGGCACAGAGGTGTAGGGTTCATAGTCCTCCAAACCTTCCCAACAACCATCTACCCATCATCAACTGACGAGTCGTCAAGTTGGCAAAAACCTTCCTGATCACCATCATCAACTGACGAGTCATTGAGTTGGCACAAGGCGGGCAGGCACAGAGCTGTAGGCCTCACATCTTACCGCCCACCATATACCTGTAATCACCTGACGAGTCATCACAACGACACAAGCAGGAACTTCCCGACCAGCATCTATTAGTGAGCAGCTGATGACTCATCAAGTTGACACAAGGTGGGCATAGAGCTGTAGACTTGACAGTCCATGAACATTCCCAACCACCATCTACCATGAGCAGCTGATGAGTCGTCAAAATGACATAAGTGGGCACAGAGTTGTAGACTTCACAGTTAGCCAAACCTTCCTATCCACCATCTACCTATAAGCAACTGGTGAGCTGTTATGTTGACACAAGGCAGGCACATACAACAACTCAACATCTCTTCAGCAATCGTTTAATCAAACGAGAATTATTGAAGGTAAATAAAGATAAGGATAGATGTTATGAATGTGTATGGCACGCTCTGATGCTAAAATTCTACTCCAACTACTGAAACTATGGGAATTTTCTGTCTCCGCTCATGGGTTTGCAGTTTCCGGTATTGCCTGGGTTCTCTAGCCACATCCACAGTGGCATCCCACCCAGCGAAAGCTAATAAATCAGCTTTTGCTGGGTGGGAGAAAAGATTACAGGCCGGTGAGATGATGCAGCACAGGTGAGACACTGGGTACAAAACCTGGCTAAATGACTGTGGAACGACTGTTTCCGCCGTTCCCTAGCTAGGCCCCTCGGCCGACACTCAGCAACCTCAAGGTGACACTCAAACAAACTCTACCAGGAGCGGATTTCACCCAGCAACCAAGACCCGGCACCTGCTAGGCGGGGGTGGGGGTCACTGTCAAGCTGTTCAACCAAACAAGCCGTCATCTCCTCAAGGCCAGGTCTGCTAGCAAATGCTGTGTGGTTGGTGAACAACATTTTTGCCTAGTTGGTGGAACATGTCCTTAATGGAATAGCAGTGTTGCAACTCCAGCCTAATCTGGTCTATTATCGTTGACCCCACCCAGTCTCCTCCGGGTGGGCACCTGGAAGGGTAGAAGGGGGTGCATCCAGTCCAGTCCAATTGTGTGATTCAGTTTTAAACTGTGCACCTGTGGGTGATTATCAGTGGTTAAATTAAAGGAATGCCGATGGAGCAGCAATGTGGTCCACACCCGGCGATGGCCGTATGTAAATCCTGACCAATGATAAAGTGCAGGTCAAGACTGAGCCAGAGAGACCCCAGGTCAACATCGAAGTATAATTCTGCAAAATGGAATTAGACAATAAAACTTTATTAATCTGATATCAATGTCTGGTGGTGAGAGAAGCATTTTGTGATAACAAATAACCATTTGACATCTTATGTTACTCACTTCTTTTTATGTAATTGTTTATCATTCTTATGGAAAACCTTGCAAATACAGATTATTGTCATTGAACCCAAAAATCAATGTCTAATGAGATGACTTTACCAATGATAGTGTGTTTTAAAAGTGTTTCATCTCAGTCTTCTAAATGACCATTTGACTCCATTTAAGGCTGTGCTCCACTGCAGCTGATTCTGTGGAGATTGGGTGGTGATAATTTCGTCGCTGGCCACTCAGCACCTTGTCACCGATAGTGGAGCTGCTGTGGAGCTATGGTCGGCACTCAAACTCCTAGCGGTCTCTAGGCGGCCCCCATGTTCTCCTCATGGTCGCGCATGAGGCAAGAACAATCAGAGAACGGGTGGAGATTGGGTGAAGATTGTTCGGAGACCAACAATTGGCCCAATGGAGCACCACCTTTAGTCTATTACACATACTGTAGAGAAATTTGAATCTAGTTCAACAAAGATCTACCTCATTTATTGAGTCTCAATTCATAGAGGCGTCATGGTGTCTTCCCCTTATTCAACTAGTGTAACAAATATCTACCTCAAAAATGGCTCTCAATATAGACCAGGCAGTACTCTTACATTTGAAGTACCCGGAGGCATCACGCTGTCTTTCTCTGTAAGTGTCTGAAGGCATTATAGGATCTTTTTCTGGGAGTGTCTGAAGGCATCCAATTACTTAATTACTTCCAATTACTTAATTAGTGTAACAAATATCTACCTCAATAATTGAGTCTCAATATAGACCAGGCAGTACTCTTACATTTGAAGTACCGGAAAGTATCATGTCATCTTTTTCTATGAGTATCTGGTAATTATTAGTATATTAATAATATATTATTGTGCAAACCAACGTATCTGATATTCATGCAAATAGTAGTATCTGGATGATAGGGTATTGTCTATGATAAATTCTTTTTAAAAAAACAACAAAAAAAACATCAGGAAGTACCTCAACATTATGTCTTTATTACCTACCATATTTAAAACGTTAGAATTCCATCGAATCCGCTTGAAGTTGCTCCCGTAAATAGAGACATAGTGAACCAGATTTAGGCATGGAGAGTGAGGGGCCACGAGAGTGAGAATCTCGTGCAGTACTTAACTGAATCCTGCTATTTTTTGTGTGTTTCTTTACACAGATGTACTTCTATCCTTAAGATTTGTTTCTAGCTGTACTAAAAACAAAATTTAGAACTGTACTTTTCTGATCTCCTTTCCTTGAGAGAATGAAATGAGATCACATTTCGCTGGTTGCCGGTAAAACACCCGTGTCACGCGAAATAATAGCAGCTGTAAGGACCTAGAAGTTAATTCCAGGTAATAATGGTAGGGGGCGCCACTAATTATGACGCAACGAAGTCGGTAGTATATTACTTAAAATGTATATACCCATACATCCATTTACCATGTAAAAGCTTTTTCTTTTGACATTTTTACAAATACCGACAAGGAATGAATTTAGTTGTGAAATATAAGAATCGTAAGTTTAGATAACATCACATTACACATAGAATTCGTTGAATAAAGATTTACTTGATGATTTATTCAGCCGAGGTTGTAATACATCAATAGTATACATTTTGGAGATTGACAGGTGTTTGTATGAAGTTCCTTACCACGTCGCTTACAATTACCGGTACATTACATGGTGGCACCACTTACAACCATTAGAAACCCTCGTGTCCCCTGGAGTGTCTTTCAAGCTGATTTCACCCTTGCTGGTAGTTGGGTGATTTCTATATTATATTGATTTTTGCAAATGTAGGGGTCAGGGTAGTTGAACAGTGGTACGTTCAGTTAACACCGCGAGTGCCAATCCCTGTTGTGCTGTAAGGCCGGCGGACCTGTGTATGCAAATACTACGGGGTCGCCCGCATTACATGACTCAGTCAGTATATTTAGGCTAAGTCCACAGCGGGTTGACAGGTTGCGAGCGGAGTCTCTTTGTTGAGTGAACGCTTGGAGCCTCAGAGACTGCTAGGTTTCTCCGGAAAACTTTCATCGGTGGAGAGAACAGATCCTCTCCCCTTGGGCTACTTAACACATCCGTGTTAAGCTACTGTAGATCTGTAGGTATTCAATAAAGATATTGTACCTGAAGTGGCCAGAGTCTGGTTTTCTGTTCTAGGTTAAGCTAAGTTGTAGATTCCACATCTCCCAGCTTCACCGGGGATACTCCGAACCAACCTGTGCAGAGAGCACAAGCACGGGTAGCGACTCATCTCCAACTGCCTGATAGATAGACTAGGCCAGGTTGTGAGATCACCCACCACCATCCGGCGGTCCACTACAGGAATAACTCAGGATAATATAAGTTCCATATATCACCAAATAGAGAATGCAAAAAATGGCATGTCACCATGCTAACTTCTATGGGAAGGCCATCTGAAAATGTAAGTGCTTAACTATTGGTGTCTATGGGAAAATGCATATTTTGACTTTGTTGCTAAATGACACTGATGTTCTATTGCTATCTTCAAATAATTCTGGATTATGATAGTTGGGAACATGTATGAATGAGAAATGCTAAAAGAAATACTATGTCAGCATGCTAATTTCTATGGGAAGGCCATCTGAAGAAGGTAAGTGCTTCTCTATTGGTGTCTATGGGAAACTGCTACATTTTCATGAAACCAGATGGCAGCACCAGTGTAAAATTGAGTAAAAACAGGGTGTGCTACGATACCCTACCACATTTGTCTTTGAGTTGTGTATCCCTAAATCTAACAAGTAGCAAATAAACATCTTTCTTTGATGGAACAGCGCTGATGCAAAGAGTAGGGAAAAAATATATTACTCTCTCACTAAAGTACCACACGAGGCCACAAGTCATTGCACAACTTCCAGAAACACCTAAAATCTTATGTCAGCGCTCAATACCCGTCAGCCCTACCAGAGAGACGGGGAGCAGTTGCACCACTTACCGCAACCAATAGCGGTTGATGTCAGCACACAGGTGTTCTTCCGAAGATTCGGCAAAGCTGACAGGTCCTGTAGAAAGTCCCCTATATAACATGCCGTGATTATTTTAAATGATTCCTCTTGCAATTAATAGCGATGATTCCTATCGTCGCTGTAAAAGGGAATTCAGAACCATGCATGCTAAATGCACTTGTTATCAAATGGAACATAAGAATGTATAGAATATAAGAATGTATAGAATACTAAGGACCTGAGAAACTGCGGTCTATGAAATCCAGCCTTGCAGAATACTCCAGTATAATAAAAACCTTTTTTAAGAAAAAGAATCCCCTCTCTTTTTGCTATGTACCTATGTGATCTCTATGTAATTATTGTTCAACGTTGCTAATGGGATACACAATTATGCGCCGAGGGATAGATCACCAATATTATCCTACCCCTAATAAAAAACCGTCATAGACTTAACATAGGGAAATTTTATGTGGCAGGCCATAAAGTGTTTTTTATGCCACTAGAGTAATAACAATATTGGCCAATCAGAGAGCAGGATGTCAGCTACTATGAAAAAAAGTTCTGTTGGTTATTTACTAATTATCTTTTAGTAATACAAAAGCATAGACGAGGTAGGATAAATACGAAACCGAACTCGAGTTCTCGTTCGGTTTCTACTAAATCTTAATCTGAATATGATAATATTTCTTGTACCGTATCTGGATCAATAAATAGAGCATTGCTCATATATATATATATATATATATATATATATATATATATATATATATATATATATATATATATATATATATATATAAAGAATATCAGTGGAAGAGGTGGCAGTTCAACAGAACTGGTGTATTTGAATAATTGAAATAAAAACCAATAAAAGCGTTTGAATACTGCTACTGAGTCTATTCCTTGTATTTTCCCGATTTGTTTTCTGTTTTTCTTTATTCTGGAGACTCTACTAGGCTCCACAGATCTTATTTACAGTAGGCTCCAGGGCCAGGATAGGTTTTTCTCATTGAACATGAATTTCATGTGGTAATTACATATATACATATTTAGGTGAGTAGTTTGATCAACTTTGTAGTACAATTATTGGTTTGGGTTTCAGCAGATTACACTCTTTATCCTACCCCTAATAAAAAACGCCATAGGTTTAACATTGACTCACTGTATTTGAAAGAGCGTTGAATAAAGTGTTATTTATGCACCGAGGTGAATAAAAAAAAAACAGACCAATCAGGGACGAGATAACGAAAGTAGATCCGGCAGCATTGATAAATGTGGCCACCCTCCAATTAGTGTCAACACGATACTAACATGGATAATTACAAAATATTCTCTGTATATCGGTGAGATGGGGTAGGATAAATACGAAACCGAACTCGAGTTCAACTCAAGTTCGGTTTCTACTAAATATTGTGATATTAACAATGAGGGTGGTTTGTATATGCAGTCATACATCTTCAATATAACCATTGTGGGTGGGTTCAGTTGGGAATTAGTAGAAACCAAACGAGAGCTAGCCTTGTCAATGTTTATGCCACGATGGGCAGGTTGTGTTGAATACAGAAGGTTTGTACAGAACTCGGCGTAAATGCCTCGGTCCGTACAAACCGTAAATTACCATCTCGTTCTGTGAATTGTGCAGCATGGTCAGGACGTTCTATATAATTACTACATACCCATGCCGTATTTACTGTAAATACATACCGTACTAAATACGGACCACCTTGCCAAACACGTTTATCAACATATCAGTTGTTAAAAATTGAATTAATGATTTTTTTTTTTAATTTAGGGTATATAGTAAATATATAACGTCGAACCATGCTTGTACAAGTCACAGAACTCGATGATAATTTACCGTTTGAACGGAACTCGGCGTAGATGCCTCAGTCCGTACAAACCATAAATTAGCATCTCGTTCTGTGAATTGTACAACATGGTCAGGACGTTCTATATATTACTATACACCTATGTGCGAACGACTGTGAAATACTACCCGCTGCTGGGGATATAGTATAAATTCTGTTCGGGCCCGCCATGTAGTAGGACGTAGTGATTCCCATAGGCTTTATAGGTCGTCCTTTATAGGTCGTCCTGTGTCATACATTTCATAGTCCGCTCCACGTCGGCAGTTGGCGGGTTTTTACCTCTAGCGGGCCGTAGTGAATGGCTGTGCTATTGTTCGGAAACGGGGGTTGAATCCGGGACTAGGAAAGTTGATAAAACGGTATTTTAAAAGAGTTATAGGTGTATAGTAATAAGAAAACGTAGTGACTGAACCCGTACGGGTGCCGTTCTCGGTCATTTTATGACCTCGAACGGTCACCCGTACGGGCTCAGTAACCACGTTTTCTCATAAGTACGTGGTGGTGACTGGCTCACAGCTGAGGCATGCTGGTGACCGGTTTACAGCTGGGAGCAGCTCCTGCTGCTCTCTCCCTCCCCTCAGCTTGACTCTCACTCGGGGAAACTTATCATGCAGCGGCAGCAGCATTTACGGCTGAGTGGAGGTCGTCTTCACTCGCCAGGCCTGTCCCGTTCTCTCCCACCTCTCTCGCTGCATGCCATATTCCACATGCCACATGCCATACGCCATATAGGACATGAGACATGCTGTCATACACCACAAGTATACACCATATGTCTCCCCATATGCCATATGCCTCCCGATATGCTATACATCATATGTCATATGTGACATGAAACACGCTGGCATACACCACTATTCACCATATGCCTCCCTGTATGCCGTATGCCTCCCGATATGCCATATGCCTACCGATATGCCATATGCCTCCCGATATGCCATATGCCTCCCGATATGCCATATGCCTCCCGGTATGCCATATGCTTACCTGTATGCCGTATGCCATATGCCATATGGGACATGAAACACTGTCATACACCACCGCTATTCACCATATGCCTCCCGATATGCCATATGCCTCCCTATATGCCATATGCCTCCTCCTATGTCATACATCATCTGCCATATGGGACCTGACACAAACTGTTATACACTATCCTTATATGCTATATGCCTCCCGGTATGCTGTATGCCATTTGGCATATGGGACCTGACACATGCTGACATACACCACCGCTATACACCTTATGCCTCCCTCTATGCCCTATGCCTCCCTCTATGCCCTATGCCTCCCTCTATGCCCTATGCCTCCCTCTATGCCCTATGCCTCCCTCTATGCCCTATGCCATTTGCCATATACCATAAACTACCGTCTATACTCAATGTGCCATTTGGCATACATCATATGCCACCCATTATAAGGCAATATACTATACACTCGCCATCACACATCGCAAAACGTCACACTCTATATGCCATATGCCGCCCTTGTATGTCATATGCCGACCATATACATCATACATGCTGCCTATATACGCCATATGCCGCCCCTAGGCGCCAGATGCCGCCAATATACCCCATGGGCGGCGGGCGTCGTACGGCAGTCGGCGGGCGGCGGGCGTCGTACGGCGGGCGGCGGGCGTCGTACGGCGGGCGGCGGGCGTCGTACGGCGGGCGGCGGGCGTCGTACGGCGGGCGGCGGGGGCGGCCGGCGGACGGCGAGTGGCTTGTGGCGGGCGGCGTACGGCGGATGACGGGCGGCGTACGGCGGGCGGCGTACGGCGGGCGGCGTACGGCGGGCGGCGTACGGCGGGCGGCGTACGGCGGGGGGTCGTGCGGCTTGTTGCATATGACGGGCGGCGGGCGGCGTACGGCGGGCGGCGTACGGCGGGCGGCGTACAGCGGGGGTATGGCATGCATAGAGACGGACCCCGCTCACCGGAGCAGCTCATCACGGCTCGGCACAGCTCGGCACAGCTCGGCCGGACGTCGCGGGACGAGGAGGAGGCGGAGGCGGAGAGGCGGGCAGGGAGCGCTGAGCGGCAGGACATGTGAGCCATGTAAGTAGTGTGTGTGAGCCCCCAACTTCCTGTCCTGTGAGCCATGTAAAATGTGAGCCCCAGTTCCCCGTCACATGAGCCATGCAAGTAGTGACTGTAAGCCCTGAGCTTCAGTCCTGTGAGCCATTAAGTACTAAGTGTGAGCCCCAGTGTCTAGTCTTGTGAGCCATGAACATAGTCCTTGTGAGCCCGAGCCTCCCGTCTTGTGAGCCATGTAAGTACTCAGTGTGACCCCCCCAGCTTCTAGTCTTGTGAGCCATGAACGTAGACACTGTGAGCCCCAGCTTCCTGTCTTATGAGCCATGTAAAATGTGAGTGTGCCCTCAGATTCTCGTCTTGTGAGCCATGTAAGTAGTTAATGTGAGCCCCCACCTTCCTGTCTTGTGAGCCATATAAGTAGTGAGTATGAACCATCAGCAGCTCATCTTTTGAGCCATGTAAAGTGTGTGTCGTCGGCTACCAGTCTTGTGAGCCATGTGAGTAGTGAGTGTCAGCCGACAGCTCCCCGTCCCAAGAGCCATATGCATAGGCAGTATCAGCTGTCTTGAGAGTCATGTAAGTACTCATTGCTAGCTGACAGCTTTTTGTCTTGCGAGCCATGTAAGTAGTTAATGTGAGCCCTCAGCTTCCTGTCCTGTGAGCCATGTAAAATATGAGCCTCAGTTCCCCGTCTCATGAGCCATGTTAGTAGTGACTGTGAGCCCCAGATTCCTGTCATGTGAGCCCTGTAAGATGTGAGCCCCAGTTCCCCGTCTCATGAGCCATGTAAATAGTGACTGTGAGCCCCAGGCTTCCTGTCTTGTGAGCCATATAAGTATTGAGTTTGAGCCGTCAGCAGCTCGTCTCGTGAGCCATGTAAAATGTGAGCCACCAGCTGCCAGTCTTGTGAGCCATGTGAGTAGTCAGTGTGAGCCCGCAGCATCCTGCCTTATGAGCCATGTACATAGTGTGAGCCCCAGCTGCCCGTCTTGTGAGCCATATTCGTAGTGTGTCCCGTCTTCACATCCTCTCAATGTGTCTTTGTTATCTACGTCTGTATCTGCCTGCAGGGTGATATAACAGCTGTACCGCGGTTTCCTTACAGTGTGTAGAAACAGCAAGTACTAATTACATAAGTCCCCAGGCCCCGGACAATACCTCCGAGCAGGCCTAGATACGGCCTAGACACGGCCTACGTCGGCCTAACACTGTGTCGTATATCTACATTCTACATACGGCCTACGTCAGCCCAATACTGTGTCGTATATCTGTAATCTACATACGGCCTACGTCAGCCTAACACTGTGTAGTACATCTGTATTCTACATATGGCCTACGTCAGCCTAACACTGTGTCGTATATCTACATTCTACATACGGCCTACGTGAGCCCAATACTGTGTAGTATATCTGTATTCTACATACGGCCTACGTCAGCTCAATACTGTGTAGTATATCTGTATTCTACATACAGCCTACATCAGCCCAATACTGTGTAGTTTATCTGTATTCTACATACGGCCTACGTGAGCCCAATACTGTGTAGTTTATCTGTATTCTACATACGGCCTACGTCAGCTCAATACTGTGTAGTATATCTGTATTCTACATACAGCCTACATCAGCCCAATACTGTGTAGTTTATCTACATTCTACATACAGCCTACGTCAGCCTAACACTGTGTAGTATATCTGTATTCTACATACGGCCTACGTGAGCCTAACAGTGTGTAGTATATCTGTATTCTACATACGGCCTACGTGAGCCCAACACTGTGTAGTATATCTGTATTCTACATGCGGCCTACGTCAGCCTAACAGTGTGTAGTATATCTACATTCCACATACGGCCTACGTCAGCCTAACACTGTGTAGTATGTATCTACAGCACTCTACATACATAGACAATAATCGATGGTTTTTTTAACAGGCGGCCGTAAACCGCGAGAGGTTGACGTGAGGTAATACGCAAGCGCCGGCGACATCAACCTCCAGTGGTTTACAGAACCGCCTGTTCACATAGCCCTAGTTTGTTGCATTTCTTATCCATCTTTTCGAATAGATTAAACCCAATAATTGTTATACCTATATTAAAGGGTATAACAATAGGGACTATTGCTTTGCTCTATAGCAGGAGAAAGAATACACATGAAGATATGGCCACAGAGAAAGGGTGAGAATAGACACGAATAGGAGAGAGAAAAGACAACGAAGAACAATTCAACTGAAAGACATGTGGAGACGGGGGCTGAGGGTCTCGCAGAAAGCCGGTGACTGTACAGAACAGACGATTGCCTACTGCTTCCCACGCCCCCTCTCACTTTATTCTCCCACGCCCCCACCCTCCCCCCCCTTTTTCTCCATCCCTTCTCCCAGACCCCTTCCCTCCCTTCTCCCACGCCTCCTCCTCCCTCCCCTTCCTCTCTCTCTCCCTCCCACCCTCCCTTCTCTACCTTCCCTCCCTCCTCCCATGCCCTCATCCTCCCTCCCTCCTCTCCCCTCCCTCCCTCCTTTCCCCACCCCCCCCCCCTCCTCTCCCCTCCCTCCGCTCCCCTCCCTCCCTCTTCCTCTCTCCTCCCTCCCTGCCCCACCTTCCCTCCCTCCCCTACCTTCTCTCCCTCCATCCTCCCTCCCTCCTCTCCCCTCCCTCCATCCCTCCTCTTCCCTCTCCTCTCCCCTCCCTCCTCTTCCCTCCCTCCATCCCTCCTTCCTCTCCCCTCCCTCCCTCCCTGCCCTACCTTCCCTCCCTCCATCCTCCCATGCCTTCATCCTCCCTCCCTCCTCTCCCCCCTCCCTCCGTTCCTCCTCTCGCCCCTACCCTCCCCTCCCTCCTCTCCCTCCCTCCCTCCTCTTCCTCCCTCCATGATACCTTCCCTCCCTCCCTCCCTCCCTCCCTCCTCTTCCCTCCCTCCACCCTCCCTCTCTCCCCTCCCTCCCTCCTTCCCTCCTCTCCCCTCGCTCCCTCCCTCGCTCCCTCCCTTCTTCCCCTCCTCCCTCTCTCCTTTCCCCTCCATCCCTCCTCTCCCCACCCTCCCTCCCTCCCCTCCCTCCTCTCCCTTCCCCCCTCCCTCTCTCCCTCCATCCTTTCCTCCTCCCTCCCTCCCTCCCTCGTCTCCCCGCCCTCCCTCCTCCCTCCCTTCCTCCCTCCATTATACCACGCCCCCTGCATCCTTCCCTCCCTCCCTACTCCAACACCCCTGCTCCATCCCTCCCTCCCTCACTTGTCTCCCCGCCCTCCCTCCTCTCCCCTCCCTCCATCCCTCCTTCCCTCCCTCCCTCCTCTTCCCTCCCTCCATCCCCCCTCTCCCTCCCTTCATCCTTTCCCCCCTCCCTCCATCCTTCCTCCCCCTCCCTCCATCCTTCCTCTCCCCTCCCTCCTTCCCTCCCTCCCTCCCTCCTCCCACAACCCCCTCCCGTTCCTCCCTCCCTCCCTCCCTCCATTATACCACGGCCCCTGCATCCCTCCCTCCATTCTTTCCTCCCTCCCTCCCTACTCCAACACTCCCTCCCTCCATCCTTTCCTCCCTCCCTCCCTCCCTACTCCAACACCCCTTCCCTCCATCCTTTCCTCCCTCCCTCCCTCCCTACTCCAACACCCCCTCCCTCCATCCTTTCCTCCCTCCCTCCCTCCCTACTCCAACACCCCCTCCCTCCATCCTTTCCTCCCTCCCTCCCTCCATCCTTTCCTCCCTCCCTCCCTCCCTCCCTCCCTCCCTACTCCAACACCCCTGCTCCCTCCCCCCTCCCTCCCTCCCTACTCCAACACCCCTGCTCCCCCTCCACGGATGTTTCCATTACCGGACGTATTACCGGCGGAGGTATTGGACACTCGTCTCACTGTGAGGGGCGTATTACTGGCGGGAGGACTTCTCGGAGGTGAGGTGTGGCTGAGATGATGACTGGAGATATAACGTGTCCTGTATGCGGCACTACCGCCGCCGGCCCACACTCAGACCGCTGATAAGCGGAGTCTCGGCGACAGACCTGCTCACATCTTTACATTCTGTTATTTGACATGAGAGTCTCCATCAACGTAGGTCTGGGATGCTTTGCATTCAGTATATTCCGCATTACTCACTAAATGAAATCAGAGGTTCGTATAAGATCTATATTGAGTACAAGCCCTGGCAAGAAGACTATACGTGTATGATAACAGGTTCATATTAGATAGATAATGAATACAAGCCTTAGCTACAAGACTATATGATTATAATGGCAGGTTCAGACTAAACGTTTATAATGGCAGGTTTGTATTAGATAGATAAAAAATACAATCCTTAGCAACAAGACTATACGATTATAATGGCAGGTTCATATTAGGTAGATAATGAATACAAACCCTTGGCAACAAGTCTATACGTTTATGATAACAGGTTCATATTAGGTAGATAATGAATACAAACCCTTAGCAACAAGTCTATACGTTTAAAATGGCAGGTTCATATCAGATAGATAATAAATACAACCCTTAGCATATATATTCATTATCTACATATAATATGTAGATAATGAATACAAATCTTAGCAACCAGACTATACGTTTCTGAACGGTTCTGCTGGACGAGTCCTGAATTGTGCTTGGAGAGTGCCGTCTTGGGCCCTTATCTATTATTCAGAGTAGGAGATTGAATTGAAACAGCGACTATCCCAAGGGTCTCTCTACAGACATGAAGACGTTTTTAAATGTAGAAATTAGGTCTAACCATGTCAATACCGAATATTAGAAAATGTATACACATTTTTTTAATTTACCGTAACATATCTCTTGTCAGGGAGATTTTTTTCAGATACAAGGACTGGACATGATTTCATTTCAGCAGAAAGTAAGTAAACCTCTGGACATGCCAAAAGGTTTAACACAGAAAGTAATAACGTAAAAGGTGAGGCGTCTTCTCTACTCACCATGAAGAAATTATTTCTCATACTTTCTGTGTACAGTTGTTGTACTAGACTGGACTCAGTCCCTGTGTCCTACCCCTCCACCCCTTCTGAGTGACACAGGGACTGGTCTCATCCGTAATCGGCCGTGTAGACTGGCCTCAGTCCCTGTATCCTACCCCTCCACCCCTTCTGAGTGACACAGGCCTCAGTCCCTGTGTCCTACCCCTCCACCCCTTCTGAGTGACACAGGCCTCAGTCCCCGTGTCCTACCCCTCCACCCCTTCTGAGTGACACAGGCCTCAGTTCCTGTGTCCTACCCCTCCACCCCTTCTGAGTGACACTGGCCTCAGTCCCCGTGTCCTACCCCTCCACCCCTTCTGAGTGACACTGGCCTCAGTCCCTGTGTCCTACCCCTCCACCCCTTCTGAGTGACACAGGCCTCAGTCCCTGTGTCCTACCCCTCCACCCCTTCTGAGTGACACAGGCCTCAGTCCCTGTGTCCTACCCCTCCACCCCTTCTGAGTGACACTGGCCTCAGTCCCCGTGTCCTACCCCTCCACCCCTTCTGAGTGACACTGGCCTCAGTCCCTGTGTCCTACCCCTCCACCCCTTCTGAGTGACACAGGCCTCAGTCCCTGTGTCCTACCCCTCCACCCCTTCTGAGTGACACAGGCCTCAGTCCCTGTGTCCTACCCCTCCACCCCTTCTGAGTGACACAGGCCTCAGTCCCTGTGTCCTACCCCTCCACCCCTTCTGAGTGACACAGGCCTCAGTCCCTGTGTCCTACCCCTCCACCCCTTCTGAGTGACACAGGCCTCAGTCCCTGTGTCCTACCCCTCCACCCCTTCTGAGTGACACAGGCCTCAGTCCCTGTGTCCTACCCCTCCACCCCTTCTGAGTGACACAGGCCTCAGTCCCTGTGTCCTACCCCTCCACCCCTTCTGAGTGACACAGGCCTCAGTCCCTGTGTCCTACCCCTCCACCCCTTCTGAGTGACACAGGCCTCAGTCCCTGTGTCCTACCCCTCCACCCCTTCTGAGTGACACAGGCCTCAGTCCCTGTGTCCTACCCCTCCACCCCTTCTGAGTGACACAGGCCTCAGTCCCTGTGTCCTACCCCTCCACCCCTTCTGAGTGACACAGGCCTCAGTCCCTGTGTCCTACCCCTCCACCCCTTCTGAGTGACACAGGCCTCAGTCCCTGTGTCCTACCCCTCCACCCCTTCTGAGTGACACAGGCCTCAGTCCCTGTGTCCTACCCCTCCACCCCTTCTGAGTGACACAGGCCTCAGTCCCTGTGTCCTACCCTCCACCCCTTCTGAGTGACTGGCCTCAGTCCCTGTGTCCTACCCCTCCACCCCTTCTGAGTGACACAGGCCTCAGTCCCTGTGTCCTACCCCTCCACCCCTTCTGAGTGACACAGGCCTCAGTCCCTGTATCCTACCCCTCCACCCCTTCTGAGTGACACAGGCCTCAGTCCCTGTGTCCTACCCCTCCACCCTTTCTGAGTGACACAGGCCTCAGTCCCTGTGTCCTACCCCTCCACCCCTTCTGAGTGACACAGGGACTGGTCTAATCCATAATCGGCCGTGTAGACTGGCGCGATTTTGCGCCACACTCCCCAAGCAGAGGTCTGACTACTGGTCAGGATATCTGCTGGGAGATTGATACCCTCTCACTTTGATCTCAATTGAGACATAGTCAGGAGTAGGCGAAATATATTGCTATGACAACACAGGCAGCCGGGGAACTGGAGGAGGGGAGGGGGAGGGGTAGAGGGAGGTATAGGGTTACAGGGAGTGGCTTGGGGTCTTAAACAGGAGATTCTGGTCAGAGTGGACAAGTCTTTGATTCATGGGCCAGTCAGAGAAGGACACATGCTATAATGAATTGTATTCCGATTTTCTTAAATCATTTAATGAATGTTCATAATCAAAGACTTGAGCAAGTCCATTGTTGTACCTTTATCATTATATACCTAGAGCTGAACATATCATATACACCATATCATGATTATGTCCTATAGCTCGGAAACAGTATCCAATATGTTTACAATACAGTAATGAATACATAAGGTTGAATTGTAATGCCGGGGACTCACCGAGCGAGAAAGGCAGCGATTTCTGGAATCGCCAACACAAAATGGCGTGTATATATGTGAGCTATCATTTCATATTTCCCTTGATTATTGCTTCTGATACGCTATATTATCGGTGGGAGATATTATTATGAAAAAATATCTCAGATATCTGGTATTTTGTATTGACGATTCCAGTGATCGCCACCTTGACTCGCTTGGTGTATCTCCGGCTTTAGTTAAACTATTCAGCATAATCAGATAAACAAAGCACTCAGAGCAAAAGGTCCAGGTTATATACACAATAATGACTGGTTTTGTGTACGAGTGGCCGTAATCTCCGAGTAGTTGACGCATGGTAATAACCAAGCGAGTAGCGAGGATATTAGTGTCCAACTACGAGGAGATTGCAGACACTCGTAATTAAAATCAGCCGTTATTATATTTATTACCCACCTAAAGGATTTATAACAAGTCTATTGCAATTAAAAGGTTTCTGTAAGCCATTTAGTTCCAGACACCATAGCACTGTCAAGCGTGGCAGTAATCCGGTGTAGACTTACACCAATAATAAAGTTCGCCATTAACCTGTGATTTTAGCATGAAATGTGTGTAATGACAGTTGTTTTTTTTTTATTGTGGAGAATATTTTATTTTCAACTAGTCATGAAAATCAGGTTTCAATGTGACTTGTAACTTCAGAATAAGATACGAATTGTACAGGATATTTATACACAACTATTCTAGCAGCCATAAAGAAACAGATACATTTCTAAATGATATAGGGTTGTCATGCACTGGTAAATTAATCTACCCTGTTTCTACAGATTTTCGAAATACATGTGTCACATCTCACCCGTGGAATATTATTTCTTCTCCCCATTGTTTTTTTTATTTTCATACAGGACAAAACACAACAAGACAATATGACACACACATCAAAGCAGTATTAGCTCAGTGATTTCTGATGGTAAATGAGTCTATTGCAATAAAAAAAAGTACATGTAGTTCCCGATTACGCCATAACGCTACAGCACTGTCAAGCATGGGGGTAATTCTGTGTATACTTGCGCCAGTGATACAGTTCGCTATTTTTCTGTGTTTGCAGTATGCAAAACGTTTTATGACAGTGATTTCTGATTTTTATTGGGATTATAGTGACTGATTTTAAATAATTAATATTGAATGAACATTAAATAAACTTATTTTGAAGCACATTGTAGAGTAATTGAAAATTGCTCGTAATTCTCTCCACTGGCGCCCTCTTCCGTCTTAAACCTTTTATGCAAATGTTCTTAACTCCCACGTGACCGTTTCCTTCCTCGCCTACTTCTCGGACGGTTCACACGTATTTTGCTTAGATCTAGTTTGGGATGGGATTTTTTTCCCAGGATATCCTCCCAGAGGTCCCGGCATTCCAGAATCTCCAGGTAGCTGTTTCCAGGCGCTCTATACAATTCCTATGGATTCTCCGTAATCGGTGGATGATAAATATCTAGAGCTGTGCACTTTGTATATCAGAAGCTGAATACATTTTATCTGATTACTGAGTCTCTATATAGGAATAGCATTGGGTGTGAGTAATTTATTTTCTATTATTTCACATATAATTCACCTGAGAGGTAGGTGGTCTTCCATTATAAGGCCCGGCGTCCACCTACTACGATATGGCTCCGATATGGTCTATGATTCACCTTCCGAAAGAATTTCAAAATCGTGTCGGAAGGTTACCTAATATCGGGGCAGTTGACCACGTTTCTGCGATAAGACACCGATAAAAACCCCATACAGTGCATGGTGGATTGGCTTGTCTAGACATATGTCTACGATTTTGCATCTTCCCGAAATGGCACCGATTTTGACATTTTGTATCGGTGCCATATCGGGAGGTCTACGATTCTATCGTAGTAGGTGGACGCCGGGCCTTAGATTACAAATTCGTGGTTTAATACAGCCGGTCAATATTGAAGATTCAAGTCATACAGAATTACATGGAATGATTGACAATCTATTCAGATAGAGAAAATGTGAGCAATACTTTCTTTGACTTAACTTTTAGACAAGAAGAGCATGCAAAGTAAGTACAATTGAAAATGTGAGAATTTGAAACTAAGAGATTACTGAGGCCCGTAATCTCCTGGTTTTTTTTCATTCTTTTTTTATACATATGATTTTGAATCATTCATATGATTTGACTGGTGAATTCACCTTGCAACTAACAACGTCGATTTTAAATCGTCGCTGTAAAAACTGAAGTTATTTTCCATCCACAAACCGTCATCTCCACATACCACTGACGGCCGTCGCCTGCCACTGTGTGCCTTTTCCATCTACTACTCACACGAGAGTTTAAAGCCATATCCTACAATCCCCGGTGGCACCAACTGTTGATTTGTAAATAATGTCAGTTATTAGTCAAAACTGCTTTCTTGGGATTCATTCTAATTTTACATGAGCAAATTTTAAATTATGTCCAGTTTATCAGATCTTGATAGGTAAAATCGGCCGATTTACATTTGATTTACATAGGAAATGTACTGAAAATATGGTTTTCTTCAATTCGTTCAAAAACAAGGACGGTGATCTATGGTTTTTAAAACTAAGATACTTATTACCATATATGTACTATATTCTGTGAAAGTTTTAGGAAAATGACATGGGTTTTACTATGTGAAAAAATACATTTTAGAATTTCCATATATTTTAATATAAAATTATCATGATATTAATCTATAAATCAAAAACAAGCACGGTGACCCCCGATTTTTAAGTTAGATGAGATCATCATATTACATTCTCAGGAAATTGACATGGGTTTTAATTGTCAAGCCAAATTGTCCGATATGCCTTTAAAACTCCCATCAAACACTGCTGTCAATCTTCCTCCAGACAAATTGTGGACTTTTTGAGATGGCTCGGTGTTTCATTCTGCCACAATAAACTCCAGGTGAGAGAAACCGGGAGATGTTTTATCATCCACCCAATACAAGGTGTGCACAGTAAACATATATAGGGAGTGTGTATCACTATCCACAGAGCATACAGATATTTCAACCTAATACAAAATTTCCATAGAAAACACATAGGGAGTATGTATCACTATACCCGGAGCATACAGATATATCCATATAATACAAAGTGTCCATGGAAAACACAAAGGGAGTGTGTATCACTATACCCAGAGCATACAGATATTTATTATCCACCAAATACAAAATGTCCATAGAAAACACATAGGGAGTTTGTGTGGACATACCCGGTGCATACGGATATGTTGTATGCTCCAGGTGGCGCATACAGAAAAATAGTGCGTATGCGTACGGAAAAATAGTGCAAAACTACAATTCAGACTAGGACAGAATCTCAGCAGGATTTGTCTCAGACAAACACCCTGTGAGGTTCATGAATCTCAGCAGGATTTGTCTCAGACAAACACCCTGTTAGGTACATGAATCTCAGCAGAATTTGTCTCAGACAAACACCCTGTGAGGTACATGAATCTCAGCAGTATTTGTCTCACACAAACACCCTGTGAGGTACATGAATCTCAGCAGAATTTGTCTCAGACAAACCCCCTGTGAGTTACATGAATCTCAGCAGGTTTTGTCTCAGACAAACACCCTGTGAGGTACATGAATCTCAGCAGGATTTGTCTCAGACAAACGCCCTGTGAGGTACATGAATCTCAGCAGGATTTGTCTCAGACAAACACCCTGTGAGGTACATGAATCTCAGCAGGATTTGTCTGAGACAAACACCCTGTGAGGTACATGAATCTCAGCAGGATTTGTCTCACACAAACACCCTGTGAGGTACATGAATCTCAGCAGGAATTCTCTCAGACCAACACCCTGTGAGGTACATGAATCTCACCGTGTGAATCCCACCTTAAGCTCTTGAACTCTAGGTTCGTAGTGGCGGGTTCCGTTCATCCGATCACAACGTTATCAAACACAGTCTTCGTGTTCGGCACCGGGGATTACCGCCACAGGAGGCACTAATCCTCGCGGCGCGGGGGTGTGAGGGGAATCAATCCGAAGGAGGCCGGAGGACCTGAGTTCTCAAGTGTGTGGGGGTGGGGGAGGTGTGGGGGTTGAGTATTCGGGTCCTACTCAAACACATCCACCTCACACACCTCCATCTCACACACCCCACCTCACACACACCCCACCTCACACACCCCACCTCACACACACCCCACCTCACACACACCCCACCTCACACACCCCCACCTCACACACCCCACCTCACACACACCCCACCTCACACACCCCACCTCACACACACCCCACCTTACACACACCTCACACACACCCCACCTCACACACACCTCACACACACACCCCACCTCACACACACCCCACCTCACACACACACCACCTCACACACACCCCACCTCACACACACCCCACCTCACACACACCCCACCTCACACACACCCCACCTCACACACCCCACCTCACACACCGTACCTCACACACACCCCTCACATCCACACACACACACACACACGCACATACACACCAGCTGTGTCCACAGGGATTTTGAGGTGGGTCGATTGTGTAATACGAGGAATTCTTCCTATATAGGTGGAATTTCCTTTGATTAAATCAGAATTCAATTACATTTCAATTGTCATAATTTTCTATAAATTGTTCATCATTATTCTTTATTTCTGAGATGCATTACCAGTAATACAGTTTTTTTGACTAATCATCTTCAAATATCTTTTATTTGTTAATGGGATTTTTTTTCTGTTCATTCTTTCTTAAAACGGTAACTTGCAGTTATGAGAACGGCATTTTCAAAATCTTAATTTTCAAATTGGAATAAATCAACGGTTTATCGGGCCAAACCGATTATAACATGCAAAGAGGAGAAAATGACAGGGGAGATCCTGAGATAATGCCTTTCTATTTTTAAGAGATTTTTCATTTTTCCAATAATCTTACAGTTTTCGAATGAATTTTCTGAAATAACATTTACAAGGATCTCACAAGTATTTTTTTTCATATATGAGCTATGCTCTCTCTATTGATCACAAAGCGAAATACAGTTTCAATTCACTGATGATATGAATCTTAAATCTTAAATTTTTCTTAAACATATGAACACTTCAACGTAGCATAATGGTGTATCCCTTAGGCAACATGTGTACTCTCCATCGTTGCACAATTTCTGAATAAAATAAGGATGAATCAGCATTTTATGTATTTAGTAAAGAATATCCCTGAAGGTTTCTTGTCCTATTGATGGAATCGATTGTTGGGTGATGGAATTAGACTTGCATTGTAGGAGGAGTTCAACTTTAGTCACTGCTTAATCAACAATTTGAATTTTTCTTAGTGTCAGCCGATAAAGTAATAGCCGATAATTCGCCTCTAATGCTCCTATATAGAGGCGTTTTGGGGATAGTGAGGATTGGGAAACACGGGAAACCTCGCATAACTGGGAGTAAAAGGAGTGTTCATCATTGATGAATGAGCGTGGAATTATAAAACTAGCCTGAACAAATGGTATGTTTATCATTGATGAATGAGCTTGGAATTATAAAACTAGCCTGAACAAATGGTATGTTCATCATTGATGAATGAGCGTGGAATTATAAAACTAAGAACAATTGGCATTTTCATCATTGATGAATGAGCGTGGAATTATAAAACTAGCCTGAACAAATGGTATGTTTATCATTGATGAATGAGCGTGGAATTATAAAACTAGCCTGAACAAATGGTATGTTTATCATTGATGAATGAGCGTGGAATTATAAAACTAGCCTGAACAAATGGTATGTTTATCATTGATGAATGAGCGTGGAATTATAAAACTAGCCTGAACAAATGGTATGTTCATCATTGATGAATGAGCGTGGAATTATAAAACTAGCCTGAACAAATGGTATGTTTATCATTGATGAATGAGCATGGAATTATAAAACTAGCCTGAACAAATGGTATGTTCATCATTGATGAATGAGCGTGGAATTATAAAACTAGCCTGAACAAATGGTATGTTCATCATTGATGAATGAGCGTGGAATTATAAAACTAAGAACAATTGGCATTATTATCATTGATGAATGAGCGTGGAATTATAAAACTAGCCTGAAAAAATGGTATGTTCATCATTGATGAATGAGTGTGGAATTATAAAACTAAGAACAATTGGCATTTTTATCATTGATGAATGAGCGTGGAATTATAAAACTAGCCTGAACAAATGGTATGTTTATCATTGATGAATGAGCGTGGAATTATAAAACTAGCCTGAACAAATGGTATGTTTATCATTGATGAATGAGCGTGGAATTATAAAACTAGCCTGAACAAATGGTATGTTCATCATTGATGAATGAGCGTGGAATTATAAAACTAAGAACAATTGGCATTTTTATCATTGATGAATGAGCGTGGAATTATAAAACTAGCCTGAAAAAATGGTATGTTCATAATTGATGAATGAGTGTGGAATTATAAAACTAAGAACAATTGGCATTTTTATCATTGATGAATGAGTGTGGAATTATAAAACTAGTCTGAACAAATGGTATGTTCATCATTGATGAATGAGCGTGGAATTATAAAACTAGCCTGAACAAATGGTATGTTCATCATTGATGAATGAGCGTGGAATTATAAAACTAGCCTGAACAAATGGTATGTTTATCATTGATGAATGAGCGTGGAATTATAAAACTAGCCTGAACAAATGGTATGTTTATCATTGATGAATGAGCGTGGAATTATAAAACTAGCCTGAACAAATGGTATGTTTATCATTGATGAATGAGTGTGGAATTATAAAACTAGCCTGAAAAAATGGTATGTTCATCATTGGTAAATAAGCGTGGAATTATAGAACTAGCAGCAAATGGTATGTTCATCATTGATGAATGAGCGAGAAATTAGAGAACTAGGAACAAATGGTATGTTCATCATTGATGAATGAGCGTGGAATTATAAACTAGGAGCAAATGGAATGTTCATCATTGATGAATGAGCGTGGAATTATAAATCTAGGAACAAATGGTATGTTCACCATTGATGAAATAGCGAGAATTTAAAGAACTAGGAACAAATGGTATGTTCATCATTGATGAATGAGCCTGGAATTATAAAACTAGCCTGAAAAAATGGTATGTTCGTCATTGGTAAATGAGCGTGAAATTATAGAACTAGCAGCAAATGGTATGTTCATCATTAATGAATGAGCGAGGAATTATAAAACTAGCCTGAACAAATTGCATGTTCATCATTGATGAATAGGCGTGGAATTATAGAACTAGGAATCAATGGTATAATCATAATTTATGAATGAGCGTGGAATTATAAATAAACCAATTAAAAGGTTTGGGTTACTTTCAGTCTATGGATCATTTTCTCTAACCCACCTTCACCAAGTGACCTTGCCCTTTCTGCAACTGCCCGAGTCCAGGATCCAAACATATCAAGCACCAATAGATCAAAGAGGTATTTCGGTCTCTAGTGACTGGTCGCGGTCAGCTGGGCACGCCTCTAAGTCCCTGAGACACTGGCACTCTGCACCTATCCCAATATCACAGTGTTACCACGCAGTTGGTGAAGGGTTAGTGTTTTTGCAGCAATCTCAAAGTCTATGTGACCATTCTAACCTTTATGCAGCGTATATGGGCGTGTGACCCACGCTCAAAAAGTCCGTCGTCTCTAGGGGAATGCCAAGAGACCTATAATCAGTAAAGAGAGGCTTCAGAATCTCTAATTGTACGTTAGGCAATTAGATTAATTATCTTAGTACAATAATTACGTTAAAACGGTATCTTAATGCGATCATGAATCACTCTATCTGATCTCTGAAGTTAAGCTCCAAAGACAATTGAATTCCAATTAGAAATAGTTGCCATGTCAACGGAAGTATTAATTAGTAAGTTCAGCTGAGCACCGTTTACAGGGTTCTTGATTAGGACCAGGTCCTTAACAGCATTTATCTCAACATTGGGAACTCGTATCCAACGCCCATGAGATAATTAGGAAAAATATCCAATGGGGGATTATGTCACAAACGTTAGCCCATTAGTCAAGGGCGAAGGATGAAATAAGGGTAATATCTCAGAGCCATCATGTGGGCAGGTTTGGAACTAGAGCAAGCGATAATGAGGGTAAACATGCAGACAATGGGTAGTAGTTTACTTTCCAATGAAGACTTGTAAGAGATGCACAATAAGAGCTGGAAATACTTATTTGGAGATGGAAAGAAGCCAGGCGACCGTTTAATATTTGGGGACAGTGAGAAGGATTAAGCCCAATGCCCATCTACCGATTTCGGAACATTTATGTACGTTTGTCGGCGACAAACGGAGGGTAATTTGTCTCAGCCAAGCCATCCTAACCGAGTCGGTAGATGTGGGACAGCTAGGCAAGGCTACCCAGCAATTAGTGAACACTCGGTTTCTTTGGTTTTTGCCCTCCCCCAGCGATTAGTGGACCATACACCGATTTTATCAGTGTGCGGGTCGAGCGAGGGGTTACGTAATTTGCCTGCGACAAAGTGACCGACTCCTATACGATTTGGGAACTAATCGTTCAACCCTAAATCGGTAGATGGGCATCCGGCTTCAGGGAAATAGATAGGAGAGTTCCTAGGAGGAAATGAACAGGATAGGAGGGTCATTGTTAGCCTGTTAGCCTGGAAGCCTGGCCTAGTCACATTATAAGCCAGGTAACGGGTTCCATTTTTTTGGTGCACTATGGGCAACACCTCCATCACTTGCACACTCTTAGCAGAGATCCTGTACTCTACTTCCGCAAAAGATCTGCTGGGAGAGTGCCACATTGGCAGACAGAGACTGTATAGCCTAGACTAGCATCAGTCCCTGTATCCTTTTGTTTTTATTTCATTTAATTTATCTGGACTTGTATTAGGCCTGTATTATCTTTCTTACAGCCAGTACAGCAGGATTGCTGATTGTAACACTTTTAAATTGATATATTTTTGTTGAGATCTAGCCTGGATTGAAAAACAAGTGTAATATTTGGCTCTATGACCTAATCAAATAAGAGAAGAAAAAACAGACTGGAGTAAGTCTATGTAGAGCCAAGAGAGGTGACATGACTGTCAGTTCAAGGTCTATTACGTAAGAAGTAGTTACCAGTCCCTCATTTCATTTGGGCAGGGAATCAGTCTAGGTCATTGTGTTAAATAAGTGCTTGTCCTTCTCCTGACCTCAATCCTTCAGAAGGACATTTCAAGATGAAATAGTATTTCTAATTTTTTGGGGGTAGGGGCCAACTTTTATTTTTCTCTACCCTATGCACACAATCTAGAAACATACAGGCTGAAAACAACATAAAAATGTAAACATGACCACCTCGACACTTGTCAGGGGTCAACAGAGGTTGGATTAGGGAGCTGTTTCACTAGTTTGGTGACATGTCTGTGACACCATACAGACATTGGGGTTGTCTAGTTTCGTGACAACACAAGTAGCTGCCCTTAGGTAAAGACAGACCCCAAACATAAGAATTAGCCAAATCTACACATCATGGACCTGTTACACTAGTTTCATGACAAAAGTGTTAGACAGACATGAAAAGCGGCACCAACAGTGCCAGGAAGAACGGACATAACGAAGTCTAATGTCTAGTTCTTATGAAACCGAACACACCATCTAGACGCCATCTAGACATGTCACGAAACTAGTGAAACAGGTCCCTGGAATAAGTGGAGATTCTCATCAGGGACCTGTTTCCGTATTTTCGTGACATGTCTAGATGGTGTCTGTGACACAATACGGACAGATCAACACAAGTTGCAGACACTTAGGACAAGACAGACCCCAAACATGCTGTGTCCGGTTTCTAAAGTATTAAACAATTTCAGTCACTTCCCGTAGGAATTAAGCAATGAAACTTTAAGGGATAGATATAACCTATGATCGTCCCAAATATGAAGAAAATTGGCTGCTCCGATCCACTGATATTTGACATCAACTGTGACATGCGTTTTGAAACCTGACACAATTTTTTCCGCTGTTGCCTGCACTGTTGGTGCCGCTGTTGATGTCTGTCTAGGCCTAATGTCACGAAACTACTGAAACAGGTCCCTGGTGACTGAGACATAGCGCCTGCCTTTTCCCCGACTAGACAATAACCATACAGCAACTGAGTGCTCATGAATATTCATGAGCGTTTTAGCAGTAATTTATGCAAATTGACGTCTCAGGTGTGCTTCGTGGCGAGATATTGGACATTGGACTGACATTTGAATATTCATGTGTGTTGTGTAATGGCTAGCAGGCAGCTTTGACACGTAATTTCCACCTGCCGAATAAAACCCCACCGATAATTCTCAGCTGTACAAAAGTCGGTTAGTGGTTCCCCTTGTGAAAGGTCGGTGGTACATAATCAGTAATCTGCACTGCAAAAATGCAGTTGACACTCACTGACTTTTGGTAGTTAAATGCAGAGCATTTCTGATCATTTCAATGAGCTTTGATTTCGTTGGCAGGTGCAGAAGTCAGTCAGTAGTGCCATATTGCATAAGGCAGAGAGATAAATCGTTGGCCATTTCTGTTTTCCCCCCTGGTGATTATTGCACTAAACTTGTCTCATAATCGGTCGGCGGTGTGAAATGCCATAATCAGTGGTCATAATCGCCATGTGCCTCTCCATGTTGATTCAACGTTATCATCTTAACCAACACTGAAATTATATCATCAATCAACTTTTACGTTCAAGCTTATATCAACATTGACTTAACATCACGAAATAAAACAAGAGCGTAGACATAACTCCAACTTGCCTAAAGTGCACACAGCTATTGTGCTATGGAAGTGGCCATCTTTCCCCCAACTCCATCAAAAACACCAGGTGGCGGGACCAATTATCAATGGATTTTATTAAATATAATTTTGGGGGCTTGCCATGGAGTTATTTTAACAGTGTCTCAACATTATCTATAGATTATAACAACTGATAACAATGGTTGACCTACGACTACAGTGGTGCTATTTTACAATTTCCTGGTGGATGATGGCAGAACTACCATTCACTCTGTGCTATATAGGAGACAGAGCCATTGTTAGTTCACGAAACAGTCACTAGGTAGTGGGGAGGACAGAACTCTTTGTTCTTACCAAATTCAACTGTCTTTCAATGTTTTACCATGGTTCTGTTGACTCTCTACTCCCATTCCAGGGCAGGAAGATATAATGCTAAAACCCAGGACATGATTTTTTCATATAGAGCACTTTATTTACATATGTGAGCAAGGCTAGAGTTGTGACATTTCCCAATTATCACTCACTTCTTTTGCACCTCCATTAGTGAAGAATACCTGCTTTTTCAGCTCCATTAGTGAAGAACACTTACTCGGGGGGCGTCATGGCAGCCCCCATGGATCATAGGCTATATGCTGTATAGTGAGTGGATAATGCCGCCAACGCTAGAAATTGTTGTCAGAGGAGAAACACCCTATTTATTTGATGCCCCAAGATTAACTTTGGGAATTGTGGATCCATTCCTTGAACAACGGATTCAACTTGGCGAGAGGGGCCACTTATTTAGTTGCCTGGAAGCCTGGCCACATGTGCTCACTCACATAATAGGCCAGGTAACTACCACAATTTTTCTGGTGCATTGCGGGATTGCATTCAGCTTGCAAAATCTGTTAGTTTTTAGAGAAATATTCTAGTAGGTTATCTTTGATCATTAGAAGCGTTGTCATTACTTTATTTTGTAAAAAAAGGTGTAAATAAGTTATTTGGGGAATCTCGTGAGGTTGTGCTGGTTCTTTCTTCTCCTGCGACTCTGAAAACCATTTCCCGATAGCTTATTTGGATCCAAAGTTATTAAACTTTAAATTATTTTCCATGAATCCACACCAGCGACCCGTGGCTCGCCGCAGCACGGCTCCTGGCGGCTCCCTTTGATCTCACTTGGGTCGCTGTACAAGGCCATAAACCCGGGAGGTGTGATCGGCAAGCACTGGTCTGTTGCTATATGAGGGTATAAGACAGCGACATTCTTGTTCCCGATCATAATCGGTGATCAGATCGGTGAGAATCTGTGAATAATGTCGCTGTCTTATGGGCTTTAGAGACAAATGCGGGTAGGTATCGCACTGCCCCCTGGTTTAACACTGGTGCTGCCATCTGGGGCCATGAAAATATAGCAGTTTCTCATAGACACCAATAGATGATCACTTACCTTCTTCAGATGACCTTCCCATAGAAATTAGCATGGTGAGATGTAATTTTTTAGCATTTCTCATTTGTTTATGTTCCCATCTATCATAATCCAGAATTATTTGAAGATAGCAATAGAGCATCAGTGTCATTTAGCAACAAAGTCAGAATATTGCATTTTCCCATAGACACCAATAGTTAAGCACTTACCTTTTCAGATGGCCTTCCCATAGAAGTTAGCCTGGTGACATGCCTTTTTTCCATTTTCTAATTGTTGATATATGAAACTTATATTATCCAGAGTTATTTGCAAAAATCATTAGAATTTAGAAATCACTCAGCTACCAAAATTTGTCTTTAAAGGCATTTCCTACAACTCACAGTGGTGCCATCTGGTGTTTTTAAATGTTGTCAATTATCAGTCAAAACTGTTCTGATGTGATTTATTTCAATGCCCAATGAGTAAAGAATAATATTTTGTCTAGATTGACTTAATCCAATGGATAAATTAGACCAGTTTGTACTGATTTATATAGGAAATGTACTGAAAAATGTAGTTATCTATAATTCCTTTAAAAAATAGGACGGTGACCTATAGTTTTTAAATCATAAATGTATAGCATTACAATTTCCCTATATTTCGTTTGAAGAAAATGACATGGGTTTTAATATCTAGAACAAAAATTATGTTGTATTATGAGATTAGCATGATATTTATCTATAAATCAAAACCTAGCACGTTGACCCCTATTTCATATATCAGCTGTGTTCTACAACACTTGGAAATCATCATATTAAATTTTCAGGAAATTGATATGGGCTTTGATTTGAAGGTAAATTGTCCGCTGTGCCTTTAACCCTTTAAGGGCGGATAACGACATCATTTGCTAGGTATTTATATAATTGTTTTTCAAAAGGAAATATTTTAACAATTAACTTGAAATTTTCACAGAATGTAGGTGTAACATCCTATTTTTTTAATTCTAAATAATATGAATAAAATATTAATAATAGCATATTATATCACGTGATAAATCTTCGAATTTAGAGTTCAGAGGACAATGCCCCCGTCCCCTAGACCTATACATAGTCACTAGGAGCCGTCCCCAAGTGTGTAGTTCTGCCATATGCAGCCGTCCTTAAAGGGTTAAGGTCAGTACCTCAGTATTCATTGCATGTTGTCATTTTTCTCCCACAGGGAGTCCACAAAGAAGCGTTACCCGAAACTGGACAAGATCCAGAAGAAGGTCTCGTTCGACACCGATCAGCTAGAAGTAGTGGCCGACCTCCCACGTGACCCGCCACGTGACCTCAGTGACGTCAGCGACATGTCGCCCGTCAAACGCACCATCCCAGAATGCACCCACACGTCCGGTCGTAGCCGGAAGGAGGTGCATCTCCACGTGCGTTCCGTCACCTTCGCCAAGTCCGGTGAGGACGAGGCATCCGCTAGACGGCGCCTCTGTAGAACGCCCACCCCGTACTGGCCTCGTTCTGAGTCTCCCTGCTCCCTGCACGATGACGTCACCGATGACGTCACAGACGACATGATAGAGGACGTCACGGAGTGTCAGCTGTGTCAGAAAGAGGCGCAGGAAGCGGAAATGGAGAGGGACGCCGGGGAGGATAACGAAGGAGTGGGCGATAATACGGAGATTTCCGATGACATGGCGGCACGGGTGGCGCCCTCTCCCAGGTCCTCGCCGAGTGCGAAGCGCGCCTTCCTCTCCAAGAAGTTCAGCACGACGATCGACAAGGACGACACATGAACGTGTGAAGGTCGAAGTGGTCATCGGCTTCATATTCCTGCTGTGAACTGCAAAGGGCTGGTTCCACCAACACGATGGATTTGCCGTGGTATATCTTGATATATCTTACCGTGTCGTGATATGTCGTACCTCCTTTGTCGCGATATGTCGCATGCCATGATCTTGTGTATTTTTTCGCAATGTCGTGTGTATATTATGGTGCTCCACCACTGCGACACCTCAAGATCTATTGCCTAGATATCGCGGCACATTTGGATCTATCATGACAAAAATGCGGCACAGATGCTTAACCAGCCCAATGCATCGTGGCAAATATTCCCATGATTATTTAAAACCTAGCAAGATTTAGCAAGACAACCAAATCATGACTAATCTCGCTTCATCTTGTGTGTTGGTGGAACCAGCACTTTACGTCATGTTCCATTTTGCTGAATTATACTCCAATGTTGACCTGGGGTTTCTGCAGATGAGTCTGGACCGGCACTTTATCATTGGTCAAGATTTAAATAAGGCTGTCTCCGGATGTTGACCACATTGCTACTCCATTGGCATTCCTTTGACTTAACTACCAATGACCATCAGGGTTGGGCAATTTAAAATTAGGTGACGCAATTTTAGTGGGGCTGGTAAAAGGTTGGCAACCAGATTGGACTGGATGCACCCCCTTCTACCCTTCCAGGTGGCCACCCGGAGGAGACTGGGTGGGGTCAACGATAATAGACCAGATTAGGCTGGAGCTGCTACAGAGCTATTCCATTAACGACAAGTTCCAACAACAAGGTAAAAATGTTATACACAAACCACACAGTGTTGCCAGCAGACCGGGGCCCTGTTTTTCAGTCATGACAATTTTTATGGAAGACATCTTTGAGGCGTCAGTGTCCTATAGACGTGATATCTTAGGGGATATGCTTAAGATCTTAGGTCAGAGACACCTAGGGCGGTCTGAGGTGTGCTATAGTCATGATAATCTTAGGGTCACATGGTTCAAAATGTCTTACAAACTGTCTTACACCTAAGACATCTATGGACATGTCGTACCGAATGGGCAACTTCACTTCCCATAGGAATTAAGTGATGAAATTCTAAAACAGTGTTGCCAGCAGAACTGGCCTTGAGGTGATGACGGCCTGCTTGTTGGAACAGCTTGACAGAGCCCCCCACCCCCGCCTAGCGGGTGCCGGGTCTTGGTTTCTGGGTGAAATCTGCTCCTGGTAGAGTTTGTTGGAGCGTCACCTTGAGGTTGATGAGGGTCAGCTCGAGGGGCCTGACGAAGGACCAGCTGAAATTGTGATTTCACACTGTTCCATCTAACATCGGTTATGTACCAGATTTGAAGTTCGGAGAGACGATTGAACTGAATTCGGCCATGTGGAATCAGACCTTGCATACCGGCATTCGACAATGGCCCCTACCCCTCCTCTCAGGAAATCTGGTTCTGAAACATATATTATCATAAGTGCAAATTTCTCGCACTTACTGAATGGATTTCATTCTGCACTCTGTGCACGAACTAATAGTTTGTGCACTCTGTACCATGTGACTTTTTATAAAATGGTGTTTTAATGATTCCCAGGTACATAGTAATAAAGAAACATAGTGAGTGTGTCTGAATTACATCTGGATCTTATTGTTTTGGTCGGAAATATTCACCGAGTTCGAAGAACAGATTTTATTCAGGCACACTAACCACTATTACTTATATATACTTATTAGCATAAGTAACATCTTTACTTACCTTTGTTATACATATAGTATTGATAAAATTTGGCAAAGATGTAGCGTATTCATCCATACGTTCACAGTGTGAATGTCTATAAATGATGTCATGCTATTTTTGACATTTTTTGTTTTTCATGGTTTTGAGGTACTTTGAGTGGATATATCTGTAAGCTCTGGGTATGGTGATACACACTCCCTATGCGTTTTCTATGGACACTTTGTATTAGGTAGATATATCTGTATGCTCCAGGTATGGTGATACACACTCCCTATGTGTTTTCTATGGACACTTTATAATAGGTGGATATATCTGTACATGCTCCGGGTATGGTGATACACACTCCCTGTGTGTTTTCTATGGACACTTTGTATTAGGTGGATATATATCTGTATGCTCTGGGTATGGTGATACACACTCCCTGTGTGTCTTCTATGGACACTTTGTATTAGGTGGATATATATCTGTATGCTCCGGGTATGGTGATACACACTCCCTGTGTGTTTTCTATGGACACTTTGTATTAGGTGGATATATCTGTATGCTCCGGGTATGGTGATACATACACCCTATGTGTTTTCTATGGACACTTTGTATTAGGTGGATAATAAAATGGGTGACACAAAAAAAGGAAAGAATCAAAAACTTCTGGCGCATTGCGGCAAAAGACCTCGAGTCATTCAAGAAGTGTAACAATCCTGTGAGCCTCCAGATGGTGAATTGTCCGAGCCGGGGTAATGAAGAAATTCTAAACGTCATGGAGTCAGCATGGTGGGAAGATTTCAGGTTAACACTTCAACTGCAGGATGGCTCCAGGCAATCCCAGGCGAACCACAGCTTGATGAATCGTGAAGAAGAAACCAACAAGTTCTCCATCAGTTTGATGCGGAGTGATATGAATAATTTAGGCAACAGCCAAGTGAATATCACGTAACATTCAAAAGAGAACAATCACTTAGACCAAAACGAATTGTGTTCTGTATTTATCTCACCCCTGTACACACTAAAAGGCCATGGAGAACGGACTGCAATACTCATAGGGTCGTGGAGATCCCAATGTTAAGCCTATGGGACAAAAATACCAGGGGTGAGACAATACATATAGTTAGAGAAAAAATGATGAATGATTCTTTGATTTAGAAAATAAAATACCATCAAGGTAAATTAACTATACATGTATCACGTTACCTTGCTGTTCCAAGCTTTAAGGTGCCTGCTATAGGAGTGGCATTGCCAGCAGTGTAATGCTTTGTCAGAGAATCGGTTTTACAGGGAAAGGGTTAATTATGAGATTTAGAAGCATCAGAAAGGTTTTCTGGGAGTTTGTTTGTTTGAGTGATTTTATGTCCGGTCAACCATTGTAGCTCCTTTTTAGGCTTCTTCATTGTTTGAAGCATTTGGGGCCATCCATAAAGTACGTACGCACCGAAGGGGTGGGGGGTCAGAAATTTTGGAAAATCTGTGTATGCTTCCTCTTTGTTCTATTGCGTACAAGATTGCGAGAGGGGGGGGGGGGTCCAAAATTTCAGAAATTCTACGTACGTACTTTATGGATGGCCCCTTTGCAATAATGGATTTCTCCTATGATTTTCAAGTGCTCCTTGGAGGAGCAAGGAGAGTTCTGATAAGACTTTCCCATCTAATATACATTTTATAGTTTTTCGAAGATCTTGGTTTCCCTGAGGAACGCCAGGATTTCTTTCTTATCAGTGTTTTGAAATACGATAAAACCCCCGTTTCTGGGACACCTCGCTTAAGGGGACAGCCCGCTTAAGGGGACAGTTTGCTCGGAACTGAAATTCTTACTCAGTTTATTCTAACCCCACTTAAGGGGGCACCCCGTTTAAGGGGGAAAATTGCTCTGAATAGAGGGTGACCCCTTAAGCGGGGTTTTACTGTATATTGTACATAGACGTTGTACCTTTCAGATACTTGTCAATGTTTATACCACTCTGGTCAGGTCTGCTACTCACTACACTCGGCTAACGCCTCGTGTAGTAATACACATTCTGCCCATCGTGGCATAACATTGACAAGGCTAACTCTCGTTTGGTTTCTACTAAGTAATTTGCCTCGCATGAGGTGCCCATGTGTCAGTCTTGAGTGGCCTATCCGTAGACGGGTCAATCGTGTCAGCTCACTTCTTGTCAGACCTGTGTTGTTTGGATTCTTACCAACCAGTAGTATGATGGTGTGGAGTTGTTGGGTTTCTGAGAGGAAAATAAGCATGTTTATCTACCTCTGATATAAAACGCCATAGGCTTAACACTGGCCGGCTGTATTCGGGTGAGCGTGCAGTAAAGTGTTTTTTATTGCACGATGTTAACAAATGAATTATTAGAGACAGGGTAGGATAAATACTAAACTGAATTCTTGTTAGTAGTGTTAGTATGTATAGCACTCTGGTTAGGTCTGCCTCTCACAACGCTCGGCTAACGCCTCGCGCAGTAATTCGCGACCTGCCCGTCGTGCAATACACACAAACACTACTAACTCCCGTTCAGTTTCTACTAAATATATCAGAAAGTCTTATCTACAGGTGTCCACATTTGGAGCTTATTAGTAAAGGACTGGGTATAGATTTGTTGTATTGTTTGAATGACTCATATAAATTGTTGTTTATTCAAGAAATAGTAAATACTATTTTGTACTGTAAATGTATTTTGTAACCTTATATTGGATATTCAATGGAAATGACAAATCAAGTATAATAAATTTGAATTTAGGCATATGTATGTGTTTATATTTATATGTAAATGCATGATATGTACGTGTACTTATTACTTTTTTTTTCTTCTGTCAAATTATGTTATAATAAAACTAAAATATACTACATGCCTTAAAAGTTATCATCCTATACCTATATAAGATAAAACATTTCTATACTGAGTGGCATACTAAAGAAGAAACTAACAAGTTTTGGTTAAAGTGGCAATGCCAGGGATTCCCCCTGAGGTTGACGTCATCGCAGGGATTCCCAGGTAGTCACATGTGCGTGAGGTGTTCTCCACATGCGGAGGGCAGACGGCCGTGATTGTTTGTTTGTTTGGGTAGTTTAACATCCAATTTGTTCAATTAGACTTACTTTGGATTTGACCGAATCTATGAGATGAATGTAGGAAGAAATCCCACCCCTACACATTTACCGAGGTGAGAGTTCTTTTACTTCCCACACCACATAGACATGGTATGAGAAGGATTGGCCTTTGATATACCAGTAATTCTACCACTGCTGGGGGTGAAGGAGAAAAGTGGCTGCAGTGGGACCCAATTCAACAAAATCCTGTGCTCTTTACCACTGAGCTAACTCCCCACCCCGGTCCCCACATGAATTCGTCAATAACTTATTCACATTTGTTGAGTTTCATCAATCTACAATTATTCTTCACTTTTATATATCTATCAATCTTTATATACATTTTTTTTTTATCATTTTCCTTTTATATTACATTGGATATAATTCCATCTATCCTTTTTTTTATCTCATTCATCTATTTAATTCATTCATTATTTCTTGTGTGAAACTTTTCTTATTCTTGATTTATACCTTTCACATACATGTATATTATTAATTTTCTTAATTCATTCTCCTTTTTTGTATCTTAATAGTTCAAATTAAAAAAGAAAATTTGTCAATTAAAATTCTTCAAGTTCTATAATTTTTTTATTTGATATCATCTTTCTGATTTGAATTATTTATTTTCTTATCCCTCTTCCCAAATTTGATCATTTTAACTGATACATTGTCATTTAATACGATTTATGTAATCATTTATTCGCTTTTCCTGAGTATTTCTATTAAACATTTTAGAAATAAGAAGTTACCAGTACAAGCAAGGTAGAACAGCATTGTTAACCTAAATACAAATTAAACCCTATGTACATGTGACTCACACTACACACTATGCAGTCCAAATAACGTAAAATCCTAAAAACTAGAATGCACTGAAACATAATGTTCAAAAGAATTTGTCATACTGGATTTAGACTTTTTTTCTGAAACCTTTATTTAACCTGGGAACGTAATATCTAATAAGATATGCAAGATTTAGGAAAACGTGGCGAAAGCACTTGTCATCAACCGAAGGGGGATTAAAAAAGAACAAATAAACTAATAAGATATGTAGTGGAGCCAAGTGTCCATTTCAAGAAATGAACATCCCGAAGGATGTATAAAGGAAAAATATAAACCCTGAGGTAAGTACATACACGTAGTAATAATTTTATTAACGAATTAAAATATCATATATTACAATTAGATAATACCAAATTATAATGTAGGTATTTTGATTTTTAAATAACAAATATTTCGGCTATCGTTTTATATTTACTGTCAAGGTTTCCTACATTTTAACAATATTTTCTTGAAATATTTCCATTAAGGGTTTGTAACATTTGTAAATGTGAACTCCTTGTGGAAATCATGTCCTCACACCATGCGATGTCACACGGCATCGGTAATGGTGATACTGAGTGAATTTCTCGTTGATGTCATGACATCATTTAGCATGTCACATGCCGCCACAGTATTCGATATTGAGTGAACTACTGGTAGATGTGTTGAGGCCACATGCAGCCACAGTAACTGTGATATAGGGGATATCATGACATCACGCCGAGTGACATCACAGTTATGGTGATACTGAGTGAACATCTTCGACATCATGACGTCATGCCACATGAGATCAGATGAGGCCGCGGTAACTACAATACTGAGGGAACTCCTCATAGATATCATGACCTCATGCCGCATGACATTACAGTAATGTCAACATTAAGTGAACTACTCATAGATGTCATGAATTCACACACGGCCATGGTAACGTTGATATTGAGTGAACGCCTGGTAGATGGAATGACATCATGTGCAGCTGCGGTACCAGTGATATTGAGTAAACTCCTTGTGGATGTGTTGATGTAACACACAGCTGCAGTAACATTGAGTGAACTCCTCGCGGTCATCATGTCGTCATGCCAGAGTAACGGTAATACTGAGGTAACTCCTTGAGGATGTCGTGACATCACACATGGCCGCGGTAACGTCAATATTGAGTGAACTCCTCGTGGATATCATGACCTCATGCCACCAGTCACACTGACGGCGATACTGAATGAACTCCTTGTAGATGTCATGACGTACACACGACTGCGGTAATGGTGATATTGAGTGAATTCCTTGAGGATGTCAAGTCGTCATATGCAGTCTTGGTAAATGTGATACTGAGTAAAGTGCCGCAGTAACATCGATATCGAGTGAACTCCTCGTGGACATCATAACCTCATGCGCATGATGTCACACGCAGACAAGGTAACGGTGATACTGAGTGAACTCCACATGGATGTGATGACGTCATGCACTGTGACGTCACATGCCGCCGCAGTAATGTCGATATTGAGTGAAAATCATGACCTCATATGATGTCACTATAACGATGATACTCAGTGAACACCTTGTAGATGTCATGACCTCACATGCAGCCCCGGTAACGGTGATACACAGTGAACTCTTCATGCACGTCATGACGTCATGCCACGTGACGTCACAGTAATGGATGTCATGACCTCATATGCGGCCCCGGTAACGGTGATACACAGTGAACTCTTCATGCATGTCATGACGTCATGCCACGTGACGTCACAGTAATGGATGTCATGACCTCATATGCGGCCCCGGTAACGGTGATACACAGTGAACTCTTCATGCATGTCATGACGTCATGCCACGTGACGTCACAGTAATGGATGTCATGACCTCATATGCGGCCCCGGTAACGGTGATACACAGTGAACTCTTCATACATGTCATGACGTCATGCCACGTGACGTCACAGTAATGGATGTCATGACCTCATATGCGGCCCCGGTAACGGTGATACTGAGTAAACTCATCGTGGAGCCTTTTGAACACTTCCTTGCCACTGGGGGGCAGCACCGTGCTGAGCATGCGCACAGCGTGTTCATCACATAAATCCAGGATCTGGTTTAACCCGCTAATGATGGATTTCTGCAACGAAAAGGGAGAAAATGATATGTTGTTTTATTGTCACCCACAAAAATATCTAATAGGACAAGGTTTTGTGAATCAGAAAAACTTTTTACTTCGTGTGAGGTCAATTTCTGGATTATCTATATGTATAATGAAGTACTCTTACTTATGGGTTACGAAGTCCCCATTAAAAATGTATGGGGTCAAGGTAAACCACTACCCATTGTTTATTAGTGGCCGAAAACCTCTCATGGTTTACGACCGCCCGTCCAAAAAGTAATTGATTATTGTCTACATATAAATAGACAATAAACGTTGGTTTTGTGGACAGGCGGACGTTAACCACGAGAGGTTGCCGCGTAGTAATACCCGAGCGCTAGCGAGTGTATTACGACGTCAACCTTGAGTGGTTTACAGAGCCGCCTGTCCACAAAATCATCGTTTGTTGCATTTATTATCCATCTTCTCAAACAGATTAATCCCAGGAATAACCATATCAATGGATTTATCAATATGGACTTTTTTTTTTGCTCTATTGTACAAAGGGACTATTTTTCAGTATACCATGGCTTTGAGGCCGTAAAGTTACGAGAGGGGTGTATGGAGATAGAAAAGTTATGTGAGGGGTTTGTTTGTTTGTTTGGGTAGTTTAACGTCCAATTTGTTCAATTAGACTTACTTTGGTTTACTTTACTAAAATATGCATATCCTGTTGGAATAACAAGGTATGCTGCCTGGTTGATCCAGGCATCTTACTCTTTTCAATTATATCTGACCGAAAATCTTACATTCCCTGAAGAAGTCAACAATTTCTTTCTTGCGCGTATTACGGAAAACACTGCACATTCCTACTGCATTGTGAGGGCAGACTTACCTTGACCTTGGGAAGGACAGTGACCTTCTGGATGTGGTGGATGTAGTCGGCCACGATGTAAGGTGCCACTTTCTGAAAGTCGACCTTGTGTGTCGCCATCAGGGAAAAGAGTCTGAAACAACAACTTCTCATTAAAACCCTGCTGATAGACAGATCAACTGACAGCTCGAAGAGACAAAAAACACAAGTGACGAGTGAAAATAGATTTCATCTGGAATTTGTTGCTTAAAGTGCTGATTCCACCAACACACTTATAGCGAGATTAGTCCCGATTTGGTTGTCTTGCTAAATCTTGCTAGGTTTTGAATAATCGTCTGCATATTTGCCGCGATGCATCAATCTGGTTAAGCACCTCTGTCACGATAGATCGCGATATGCCAGCAATAGATCTTGATGTGTCGCGGTGGTGGAGCACCATAATATACACATGACACTGTGAAAAAGTACACATATCATCGTGCGCGATGTATCGCGACAAAAGAGGTACGACATATCGCAACACTGTAAAGGGCCGATTCCACAAACACACACGATGTAGCAAGATTCAGCCCGATTTGGTTGTCTTGCTTAATCGGGCTAGGATTGAATCATCGTGTGCCTATTTGTCGAGATGTGTCTTGAGGTGTCGTGGTGGTGGAGCACCAAAATATACACCCGACACTACTCGCCTACGTTTTGAGACAAGTGAGGTAAGACACATTGCGACCCAGTAAGACTCTACAAGACATACCAAGATATACCACGGCAAATCCATCCTGTTGGTGGAATCGGCCCTTAAGAAATACAGCATATCTATCGTGTTGGAGGAACCAGCCCTTAAGAGAGACCAAGAACATGTGGAAAACACATCGTGTCAGCCACAGTGTGGGGCTAAAGGTATGTAGGGGTTTCAAACCAGTTTTATTGGCGTGAATAAAGCTCAATTAATATTATCTTTATTTTACACAAGAACAAATAATTTTTGTACTGAAAATGAAAACATTAGATTTAAAATACGTGGCAAATAGCACTTCTGTCTCCAACAAATGCCAAAAAAAGAAAGACAAAAATGAAAATGAAAATAAAAACAGACTTCTGTGGAAAATAGGAAATGTGGCATCTCTGCATTATAAAGCCTAAAAGATACAACAGGATGCCTCATATTTTTACCTACCACATATAAAAAGTGTAAATTTCGGTAAGATCTGCTTGAAGTTGCTCCCGCACATAGAGGTATAGCCTGGCAGCCTGGCCTAGTTAGACTATAGGCCAGGTAACGGGTTCCAGTTTCGTGGTGCATTATTGGTAATGCCTCCATTTTTCTGTTGCATTGTGGGATTGGCATACCACCAGATACACTGGTTCACGGGGTATCTCCACTAGGGGGCTCGGCGGAGATATATGCGGAACCAAGCCAAACCACTAGTCCACTAGTGCCCTGGCCCTAGCGACAACGGGAGGTACTACAGTCTAGTTGAAGGTCGTAGGAACCCGTTACCTGTCCCTTATTTCATTAGGGCAGGGAACCAGTCCAATAGAGGTAGAGTGAACTAGACCTAGGCCTGGAGACTGAAGGGCCACGAGAGTGTGATTTTTGTCACATGTTATAATTAACTGTTATCCGACAACTGTGGTCTGTACTACTTTTCTAGATTTAGAATGTGGCAAGCAACACTAACCAATGCTCCCTTGAAATTGGTTTAAAAAAAAAAAAAAATTAGAAAAATTAAGATTATTTTATCATTTTTCTCAGTAGACAGATTAAGGTTAAGTCCGACACTACGTTACCTGTAGATGCGGAGTGCGCATGTCACGAGGAGTTCAGCGTCTTCCGGCGTCCGTCCAGCCGGAGTCTGCGCACTCTGAGCGATCAGTGACGTCATGAGGGGTACGCACAGTTAAGGTTCAAACCTAATCCTTTTGTTAGAGTCCCTACATAAGTGAGGCAATGATACTAAAACCACATCTATATGTCTGTGTTAGTAACTATGTAAGTGTCTTTGTTCGTTTGGTTTAATTTAACTTCCAGTTAACCAGTATATGTCCTTACCAGACTTTCTCAAGGTTCTTTTACACCACAAGGGTGGTGATCGAATCTATGTAATGAATTAAGGTAGAATTCTCACCCCTACATATTTACCAAGGTAAGAGTTCTTTTACTTCCCATACTACATAGACATGGTATGAGAATGACTGGTCTTTGATATAGAAGTAAATCTACCACTGCTGGGGGTGAAGGAGAAAGGTGGCTGCACACCACACCATATAGACATGGTATGAGAAGGATTGACTTTTGATATAGCAGTAAATCTACCACTGCTGGGGGTGAAGGAGAAGAGTGACTGCAGTGGGACTTGAACCCACATTTCTCTTTGTATTACACAAGAACAAATAATTTTATAAACTGAAAACAAAACAAGGATTTCCTTGGAAAAGAGGAAAACTGGCATATCTGAATTTAAACAGGGTTGTGTAAAAGGATATTTTTGCAGGCTTTGGTGAAGGTGGGGATGAAGCCGAAGACGATTTTGCTGTGATGAACCAACATGGCGTTTAATAACTCGTAGGTCGCCCAGTGGACCGCAGCGAATGTGTGTATATCGGTGACGGTCTCCAGAGGTACGTACTGACAGCTGTGTAGACACACGCTGACACAGCGCGCGGATAGCAGCGACTGTAAAAACAAAACATGCGTAGATCAGTGAATTGTTAGTTTGGGTAGTTTAACATCCAATATGTTCTATTAGACTCACTTTGGGTTTGACCAAATTTATGAGATGAATGTGGGTAGAAATCTCACCCCTACCGATTTACTGAGTTTTTTTACTTCCCACACCACATAGACATGGTATGAGAAGGATTGGCCTTTGATATAGCAGGAAATCTACCACTGCTGGGGGTGAAGGAGAAAAGTGGCTGCAGTGGGACTCAAAACAACAAAGTCTGACAACCTTGGGATTACAAGTCCAGTGCTATCTACCACTAAGCTAACTCCCCGCCCCGGCTGCTTTTGGCCACTTCCTAGCACCTACTGTTTTTTATTCTCTTTCAAATGAGGCATATCATATTATGATTGAATCAGTTTAAGGGGTAGAAATATGTGCATAAAGGAGTTCTTAAAAATGGACCTGTGACTACAAATGTCCCCCCCCCCAAACTGAATTCACTATTATTTTAAAATCCATACCAAAATACTAAATATCAAAACTGTGAAGCATTGTACCACCATAAAACCTTCTGTCCAAAACAGAAATCATATTCCTATCTGTACTTAGTGAGCTATAAAAAGCAAAAATATGGTCAGGTCACCTAATGACTTTACAAGCATGTGTACTACAGTAGGCTATAGCCATAACCTAAAGACCAACCGTCCACCTGCTAATAATAATGAAGTGAATGTGAATATGATAATTGGTTCATATATCACAGAAAATCAGTAGGAAAGTCCTTATTGGTCGGATATACTTTAAATGGTATATTTCAAAGAAAACATTTTCTTTTGAAGATGAAAAAGGGTTTTTCTATGGACAAATGTAAAATTGCCATCTTAGAGGTTAGCGTACACTCACCGGGCCGTATGAGAGCATCTTGGTCTGCAGAGAGAGGGCGGACTGTAGAACTGCGAGTGAAGACTGGTGAAGCGGGCCGAGCATACAGACAGCCAGCACCTCGTGAAGCGGGTTCAGTACCTGACGTGTGATGCACATACATACGGGTTATTAGAAGGAAACTCATGTTGGTTGGTTTAATTTAACGTCCAGTTAACCATTACAGGTTCTTACCAGACTTTCTCAAGGTTCTTTTACACCACAAGGGTGGTGATCGAATCTATGTGATGAATTCAGGTAGAAATCTCACCCCTACAATTTCAAATCAACGAGGAGAGAACGAGACTCACATTTTGACAGGCATATTTCAGTGTCTGCTTGTTGTCGTCACTGAGTCGCGTGTCCAGCAGTTCGTGAAGAGTGTCCAGCGCAGTGACCACCTGCCACCGCGTCTGCGCCAGACCGCTCGCGACCTGAAACCAGCATCTTATTATCCAACGTATACAATTGTTTGTTTGTTTGTGTAGTTTTACGTCTCAGTAGGCTAGTTACGTCCTTTTGAGACTGACTCATTGGTTGACCTCTCTGGTTCTTGAAAAGTATATTAACTCATCTTTGGTCTGCTTGTAGCGGTGGGACCCTATGCCCATTATGCAATAAGTCAACACAGGAGAACTAGGTACTTTGCGGTAAGTTGACAATACAACCTGGTTTTTCGAGGACTAGAGATTATACATCACAAAAGAATATGACCTGGTTTCCAGAGAAGATTAGAGATTAACCTTACCACAGGCTGCAGCAGGTAATGCAAGTTTCGGGAAAACTGGTCATTGTCGAGACTGGTCATGATGGCCACCGCTGTCAGTCGTGCTGCCTGCCTTACTGCCCGGCCCTGAATCTCGTCTCCTTCTGTCGTCACCTCCATGGCTTCCACGAGCTGTGTCGACCCCGGCGCGATCCGTGATGTATCCGTAGCCTCGTTCTCGTCTGACGTGTGCAGCTTATCGAGTACCAGCTCCAGCACTTCCTGTCTGAAGTCTGCCGACAGGTGGTGCTTCAAGTGGACCAAGTTAGTACAGATGGTGGCCACGAGAGGGAGGCAGCTGAGGATGACCTCATCATCCTGGAGGAAGAACAAGAAGCAATGTTTGTTTTATTTTTCAGTGGTTAAGTGGTAGGGGTGTTCGCCTCGAGCATGGGAGGTCGTGGGTTCAAACCCTGGTCGGGTCATACCAAAGACTTACACAAAAATGGCACCCACTGCTCATTCGGCTTAACACCCAACATTAGATTGAGGAGTACCAAGCTCGGTGGCCAAGTAGTAGGGGTGTTCGCCTCAAGCATGGGAGGTCGTGGGTTCAAACCCCGGTCGGGTCATACCAAAGACTTACACAAAAATGGTACCCACTGCCCATTCGGTTAAACACCCGCCATTAGAATGAGGAGTAGGGGCAAGGGCCCGAGTGGAAGAACGGCTCTATAGCCGAATTCTGTGACATCCGTACTCCTTGGGTATATGCAAGGGACTGATTACTATGCGGTATAGATCTCCCTGCTGCCATAGGACTACGAAGAAAGTAGTTCCTACGGCGAGTAAGAACATACAATATTCCCTAATAAAAATTGCCCAAAAAAAAAAAAAAGTAGGGGGCTAGTGCCCGCGTTGAAGAACAGCTATATCGACGAATTTAATGAAAATTGCTAAATGAAAAATTTCTTGGTTTGATATTACATCCAGTCAACCATTACTGGTCCTTTCCAGACTTTCTCAAGGTTCTTTTACACCACAAGGATGGTGATGATCAAATCCATGTGATTTCACGTAGAAATCTCAACCAAATACATTTACCATGGTGAAAGTTCATTTGAAGTAGCAGTAAATCTACCACTGCTGGGGGTGAAGGAGAAAGGTGGCTGTACACCACACCGCCTAGACAAGTTATGAGAAGGTCTGGCCTTTGATATAGCAGTAAATCTACCACTGACGAACTCTTCGGATAAGGAAGTGCTTTACCTGGTCAGTGCGGAGCATACGCAGGATGCCGCTACAGACTGAAGGCAGGTGTGAGAGCAGCTCCGTCCACAGCTGGCGACTCCCCGTCTCGGCTTCGGGTCCCGAGTCTTCTCTGTCTGACTCCGAATCCGGTGCCGACTCCGAACCTGACTCTGCAACCTTATCTTTCTGTGTGCAGCAAAAAAAGGTGAGACATTCATTTTACAGGGTTGCCAGTTGGGGTCAGAAAAAAAGACATTGAAAAATTCTTTTATTGCAATACAGGGTTTACGCATTACATACACATGAGTGTCATCACTGTTGGGAATCAAAGGAAAGCAAGTTTTTACATGGGTCAGTGTGGAGGTTCAGTGGGGGATCATGGGCTGTGGTTGAATTGGGTAATTTAGCAGTTGGTATGTCAATAATACACAAGGAATTATCTTTAATTCTGAAAATGAAAAAATGAATTTCAATGGATACATTGAAAACTGGCATCCCTGATTTTACAGGAATTTGTAGAAAGAGTAGTGAATAAGTGAAAAGAGATAATTCTATTTTTACAGGGATGTCAGTTGGGGTCACAAAAAAACAAGGAAATATTTTTCATGTGGAATTTACTGCCTCAGAGAAATTGAGAAAACATGGAAAACACATCGGTGTTGGCCATGGAATGGGGCTGTGGGATGTGAGGGTAGCTTAAAATACCTTAGACTTAATTTGGTGAGAAGTGATAAGACCGCGAGTGACAAACCCAAATCTGTCGGGAGCAGTATAAAACCAGCCTGAACGAACTGTCCAAGGCCTGAGTACGGCACAAATGGACCAAATCCAAGGACTGATGTCAGCTTTTCTCAATGAGAGGGAAAAGAAGCTTGCTACCACGCGACTCTTCCTGGGGCACAGGCGAAGCACTCCCGAAGACTCCGATTTAAACTCAGATGATGAGTTGGAGTGTGGTCAACTCCCTCGAAAGAAGACCAGGTCGATGTTGCTGACTCGGACCATGTTTGTTTGTTTGTTTGTTGGGGTAGTTTAATGTCCAATATGTTCTATTAGACTTACTTTGGGTTTGACCAAATCTATGAGATAAATGTAGGTAGAAATCTCACCGCTACACATTTACCGAGGTGAGAGTCCTTTTACTTCTCAAACTACATAGACATGGTATGAGAAGGATTGGCCTTTGATATACTATAGCAGTATATCTACCACTGCTGGGGGTGAAGAAGAAAAGTGGCTGTAGTGGGGCTCAAATCGACAATGTCTGACAACCTTGGGATTACAAGTCCAGTGCCGTAACCACTGAGCTAACTCTTCACCTTCGATTGAGAGGTGTTTTGTCTAACTCACCTTCTGATTGGCCTTGTCATGGTGTTGACGTCGCATCACGTGACACATGTGGTCCAGGGAGTGGCGGTAAGCCTGAAGCGCACTGTCCAAGCCAGATACACGGTCTACCGGCCCTGTATAGAGAATGACATAACAAACATAGAGCGTTACCGACACGAAACGTAAGGCTGAAGTGGACTGTCCAAGCCAGATACACGGTCTACTGGCCCTATATATAGAGAATGACATAACAAACATAGAGCGTTACCGACACGAAACGTAAGTCTGAAGTGCACTGTCCAAGCCAGATACATGGTCTACCAGCCCTGTATAGAAAATGACAGAACGAACATAGAGCGTGACCAAGGTGAGACATATTATAAAGTCAAGAGCCTTACTTGTGCATGGGTAGACCTTAAGAGTAAGGAAGTAAGAACACAGAGGTATGTTGTACTAACATGACATTATATACAGACAGCAGATGGCATCTTGCTACAGTTTGAGCTTGCAAGATCTGTGCTATGATTGGCTGTTGAACCAACAGCCAATGAGGGGAGATCAGTCTCATTCTGGTCTGCCGCACATGCCAGGAGGGCCGCTCACGTCACCCACAACTCAATGTGTCATGTCAGCGTGGCCTGCCCCCATGTCCCCCAGGAACTAGAGAGAGCGATAATGAGGCTAAACTTGCTATTCACTATATGGTGGCCATACTGTAAACATCAAGGCAGGGAGGAGGTGGTACAAAATGGTGACTGTCTCAATGCAGTCATTTTTGGTACTGATAGATACAGAGAATTAAGATTATTAATCTCTTATAGAAACCAATATAATTGGTCACAATAGAGATGAACCAGAACTTTACAATATGATTAAAGAGCACTATCCAAGACACATAGTCTACGGACAAAAAAAGACAGAACGTGACTAAAAGTCAAACATTGTGCAGAAAATGACATACACCGTGAAATTTTACTAAAAAATATACCGTATATGACACTTACTTCAAATACTTACATATTTTACTTTTGCGCATGAGTATATAAAAGAATTGGTCATCATTTGTAATAGGAATTGGTCATCATTTGTAATAGGGAGTTCCAAAACAATTCAATACTATAATAACTCAATATAGGGCAGTATGCAGTTTATCAAAAGGGAAATCTACAATCGATAGCAGACGTAATTTTCATAAAATACAAACGGTGGTTTTGCCCCTCGCTCCTGTTGTAAAAACTCAATTGGCGATTTGTCCAGGTTTTTGTGCACTTACCCTCCTGTGCGCGTAAAGCTGAACTCAGTAGTCGCAGTAAAACCATCGCCAGCTCAGAGAAGTAGGTCAGACAGACGCTCCTCAGTGCTGCCTCCTGGTGAGTGCGTTCCACGACCTGTTGGTAGAAGATTATTAGTGTTTTATTCATACTCCATACTAAACCTATGGGGAGTGTGTATTATTACCCACCTGATACAGAGTCTCTGTACTAAACCTATAGGGAGTGTGTATTATCCACCTAATACAGAGTCTCCATACTAAACCTAATGCAGAGTCTCCATACTAAACCTATAGGGAGTGTGTATTATCCACCCAATACAGAGTCTCTATACTAAACCTATAGGGAGTGTGTATTACCCACCTAATACAGAGTCTCCATACTAAACCTATTGGGAGTGTGTATTATCCACCTAATACAGAGTCTCCATACTAAACCTATAGGGAGAGTGTATTACCCACCTAATACAGTCTCCATACTAAACCTATAGGGAGTGTGTATTATCCACCTAATACGGAGTCTCCATACTAAACCTATAGGGAGTGTGTATTATCCACCTAATACTGAGTCTCCATACTAAACCTATAGGGAGCGTGTATTACCCACCTAATACAGAGTCTCCATACTAAACCTATAGGGAGTGTGTATTACCCACCTAATACAGAGTCTCCATACTAAACCTATAGGGAGTGTGTATTACCCACCTAATACAGAGTCTCCATACTAAACCGATAGGGAGTGTGTATTATCCACCTAATACAGAGTCTCTATACTAAACCTATAGGGAGTGTGTATTATCCACGTAATACGGAGTCTCCACACTAAACCTATAGGGAGTGTGTATTACCCACCTAATACAGAGTCTCCATACTAAACCTATTGGGAGTGTGTATTATCCACCTAATACAGAGTCTCCATACTAAACCTATTGGGAGTGTGTATTATCCACCTAATACAGTCTCTATACTAAACCTATAGGGAGTGTGTATTATCCACTTAATACGGAGTCTCCATACTAAACCTATAGGGAGTGTGTATTATCCACCTAATACAGTCTCTATACTAAACCTATAGGGAGTGTGTATTATCCACCTAATACAGAGTCTCCATACTAAACCTATAGGGAGTGTGTATTACCCACCTAATACAGAGTCTCCATACTAAACCTATAGGGAGTGTGTATTATCCACCTAACACAGAGTCTCTATACTAAACCTATAGGGAGAGTGTATTACCCACCTAATACAGAGTCTCCATACTAAACCTATAGGGAGTGTGTATTATCCACCTAATACGGAGTCTCCATACTAAACCTATAGGGAGTGTGTATTATCCACCTAACACAGAGTCTCTATACTAAACCTATAGGGAGTGTGTATTACCCACCTAATACAGAGTCTCCATACTAAACCTATAGGGAGTGTGTATTACCCACCTAATACAGAGTCTCCATACTAAACCGATAGGGAGTGTGTATTATCCACCTAATACTGAGTCTCCATACTAAACCTATAGGGAGCGTGTATTACCCACCTAATACAGAGTCTCCATACTAAACCTATAGGGAGTGTGTATTATCCACCTAATACAGAGTCTCCATACTAAACCTATAGGGAGCGTGTATTACCCACCTAATACAGAGTCTCCATACTAAACCTATAGGGAGTGTGTATTATCCACCTAATACAGAGTCTCCATACTAAACCTATAGGGAGAGTGTATTATCCACCTAATACTGAGTCTCCATACTAAACCGATAGGGAGTGTGTATTATCCACCTAATACTGAGTCTCCATACTAAACCTATAGGGAGCGTGTATTACCCACCTAATACAGAGTCTCCATACTAAACCTATAGGGAGTGTGTATTATCCACCTAATACAGAGTCTCCATACTAAACCTATAGGGAGTGTGTATTATCCACCTAATACAGAGTCTCCATACTAAACCTATAGGGAGTGTGTATTATCCACCTAATACAGAGTCTCCATACTAAACCTATAGGGAGAGTGTATTATCCACCTAATACTGAGTCTCCATACTAAACCGATAGGGAGTGTGTATTATCCACCTAATACAGAGTCTCCATACTAAACCTATAGGGAGTGTGTATTATCCACCTAATACAGAGTCTCCATACTAAACCTATAGGGAGTGTGTATTATCCACCTAATACAGAGTCTCCATACTAAACCTATAGGGAGTGTGTATTATCCACCTCATACAGTCTCCATACTAAACCTATGGAGGTCTCTACTGAGTAGATTACGGAAAGCCGGAACCTAATCAGTAGAATACGGCTTTTTCTGCCACCTGACAGGCACTATAGGAACTATTTTATTTAAACAATTCATGGCACTTGCGTCAATTCTTTTTTTAAATTTCAAGATTTTTTCTAATGGTTAGTCGAAAGGCAAGGAATAAATACAACATTACCATGATTTGGATCTGCGCAGTCATATTCTCCTTGTTTTCCATGGCCATGAAGAATACACTGAACTATATATATACGAGTTATCTTATAATAAGTTTTAAAAAATATTTAATTTTAAAGACGAAAAACTTGACGAGACTCACATTCCTCAGCGTGCTCAGCGTCTTCGTCACCAGCGCCATCTGGGGACCGGAAGTGGAGTGCCCCTCACACGCTCGTGCTACCACCTGGTGACACTGTAAGACAACAAGAACTAAGCGTGCATCTTAACCCTTTCACTACGCTGCATAGCAGTGCCATTTTCACCCCTGTAGTATGCTGGCACTTTTTACAATACCCACAGTGACGTCTTTCTATCACACATCCATGGTAATCCAACATAATCAAGATGTTATATAGTAGTAACGATATTAACTTTGATATAGTTTAACATAGGTTGGAAAAAATATTATCAAAATATTCGCATTATTTTATTAAAAAATAGCAATTACTTATATTCGGAAATCAAACCTCTAGGCATAATAGTGTACTAAGCCCAGGAATGCCCGATGGCATCACAACATAGCTAAAGGATTAAAATAGAATTATTGGCCTCTGAAGGCCAAATTACCAGGTGGATACATTTTAAAATCAATTCAAGTCTAGACCTAAGTTTTAGCATCATCGGGTGTCAGTTGGCCATACTACAGGCTCCATGTTCAAAGTGAAGCTGTGCTTCAACCATATATTTAGCATTATTATAAGGATATAGGTATGAGGCATGTGCCAATGCTTGGAGAGGGATAGGAACCAAGAGCCAAGTTGGTTGCATTAATTAGGCCATGTGCATTCAAAGATGGCGGACCTCCCCTCCCCCTCCCCCATATTAGGAAATTAGGCAAAACTATGGAGATGGTCAACATAGAATGAACATCTGTTTTAGTATGCCCTTTTCAGCCAAAATGCCCCCCCCCCCCTTTAAAAAAACTTTTATATCTCTGTAAACTTATATATAGAATCTACCTAGAAAATTCCACTTCCTAACAACTACTGTATTTCTATTCTCTCTAAAATGAGGCATATTATATTATGATACAACCACTATCACGGTAGAAATATGTCCATAAAGTAGTTCTTAAAAATGGACCTGTGACTACAAAAGTCCCCCGCACCCAACTTTTTTTTAAATCCATGTCAAAATACTCAAACTGTAAAATACTGTATAGCCATAAAACCTTCAGTCCCAAAAAAGAAATCATATTCCTATCTGTACTAAGTTAGCTAGAAAAAGCAAAAATTTGGTCAGGTCACTTAGTGACTTTACAAGCAGTTGTACTACAGTAGGCTATAGCCATGACCTCAAGACCAACCGTCCACCCACTAACGGATTTCCTTGGAAAAGGGGAAAACTGACATCTGTGGAAAAGTGGTTCTTACCTGAGTGAAGAAGGGTTTCAGAGCCTGTGTGCTCGCTAAGTCTTTCGTCGCGTGTTTGACGAGGTTGAAGGTAACATCTCCTCTCACAGACAACGTCTGAAAGAAAGTGCCGATAAAGTGTGACTTATTAAGATTGTCGCTGTACGCACTTCACCGACTGTTCCAGATTCTGAGTAGGCCGTTTAAATGTAGATAATATGTAACCCGCGTTTGATATACCAGTATTATACACTGATTTGTAGGGGAGACAACGGCAGTTATACGTCTGAAAACAGTTTTCCGATATCTTGAATAGAACAAAAGTTATTAAACTTTGCATTATTGTCTACCAAGGCGATGATGCGATCGGCTCAGTTTAGTCCTTAAAAAAGATGTCAACAAATCGTCGAAACAACTGATTTTCCTCGAGGTGGAACGTTTGAGTCATGCCTGGATGGTGTAAATAGTTATATCTTAACTTTCACATGTAGTAATTGTACATGAGGAAGTAAATTAATTTAGTTCTTCACTATTTTAGACTCTGACAGCGGTTTATGGTCACCAGCAATATGGCGGACTGAGTCTGTTGTCAGGGAAATTTGCATAATTTGGAGGGGATTTTAAACCGGAAGTCACCAGATGACTCGGAGAATGGGCTTAACACAATGACATATCAGGCAACTAAAGTCGAAGAAATATGTCCTTACGTTGCAGTCCGTGTCGGCAGTTTGGACGAGCCACAGCAGTAAGCTTCCCGGATCCAGGACACGAACCACTGACACCATCTCTGAACCATGGAGAACTACAGCCAACTGGCGCAATCCGGCTGCAACCAGTTGTGACTGGTTTGTTCTGGTCATGACCAGCAGTCCCAGCACACATCGTGCCTTGTTCACCGGCAGGAAATATTCCAACGGCAACTTCTCCAGAATCTGAAACAAAACGAAAAAAAACTAAATATATTTTTCTATTTTTTTTTTTTTTGCTGATTAAGATGCCTGATGAGCCGAGCACGGCAAAACCTTGACCCTTTCTTTCCCCAGGTTTGACATCTCAAACCAAAAATAATATCTCCTTGTTTATTACCACACAGCAGTAGCTGTTTTGTCACTATAGATCTCTATAGAGACACTGGGGATACGGTTGTTGACACTATGATGTCACAGCCGTCAGTGTACCATGGTTACAGTGGTTAGGTGCAGTTCTAGTAACTGCCACTCAAGGTAGCATCGCTGAGGGGATAGGACGTTGCCACGTCTTGATTTCAAATATATTTTTCTATGTATTCAGGGATGTTAGTTGAGGTTATAAAAAAAGAGGAAATATTTTTCATATGGAATTAACTGCATCAGAGAGACTAAAAAAAACATGGAAAACACATCGTTATTGGCCATGGAATAGTGGCTGGGGTGTGTGGGGAGGTTTGAACCATTGATCATTGGTGTGAATGAGGCCCAATTTGTTGTTTGTTTTACACAAGAAAATAGGATTTTACAAACTGAAAATGAAAAGAAGGATTTCCTCGGGAAAAAAAGAAAAATGCCATCTCTGAGTATTCAGGCTTTGTATAGGGAAGTTAGTTGGGGTCAGAAGAAAAATCTGATATTGGTTTGTTTTAGATATGCACTATTTTTCCATATACACTATTTATATATATATATATATACTTTATCAAAACCCAGCACATACGACATATCTGTATGCTCTGTGTATGTCCATACACACTCCCTATGTGTTTTCTATGGACACTTTGTATTAGGTGGATATATCTGTATGCTCCGGGTATGGTGATACACACTCCCTATGTGTTTTCTATGGACACTTTGTATTAGGTGGATATATCTGTATGCTCCAGGTATGGTGATACACACTCCCTATGTGTTTTCTATGGACACTTTGTGTTAATTGGATATCTCTGTATGCTCCGGGTATGGTGATCAATACATCCACCCTATATGTTTTCTATGGACACTTTGCGTTCGGTGGATAATAAAAGAAGACACATACGTTCAACAAAGCCAGGCCTTGACGCTCATCGCCGACTGTGACCGTCTGTTCCTGTGACGTGAACAGCGCCATCACATCCTGTGACCCAGTCTCGAGGACACGCTTCGCCAGCTCACCATCACCATCACTGAAAGTAGAACAACAGCGTCGAGTAACCTCCACAGAATGCTCTCTTCAGCATATGAGACATGGGTACAACATATGAGACCTGGGTGCAACATGTGCGACCTGGGTACAACATATGGGACCTGGGTACAACTAATGGGACCTGGATACATTATGTGGGACCTGGGTACATTATGTGGGACCTGGGTACAACATATGGGACCTGGATACATTATGTGGGACCTGGGTACAACATATGGGACCTGGGTACAACATATGGGACCTGGGTACAACTTATGGGACCTGGATACATTATGTGGGACCTGGGTACATTATGTGGGACCTGGGTACAACATATGGGACCTGGGTACAACTTATGGGACCTGGATACATTATGTGGGACCTGGGTACATTATGTGGGACCTGGGTACAACATGTGCGACCTGGGTACACCATAAGGAACCTGGGTACAACATGTGCGACCTGGGTACATTATGTGGGACCTGGGTACAACATATGGGACCTGGGTACAACTTATGGGACCTGGATACATTATGTGGGACCTGGGTACATTATGTGGGACCTGGGTACAACATATGGGACCTGGGTACAACTTATGGGACCTGGATACATTATGTGGGACCTGGGTACATTATGTGGGACCTGGGTACAACATATGGGACCTGGGTACAACATGTGGGACCTGGGTACATTATGTGGGACCTGGGTACAACATATGGGACCTGGGGGTAACATATGGGACTTGGGTACAACTTATGGGACTTGGGTACAACATATGGGACCTGGGTACAACTTATGGGACCTGGGTACAACTTATGGGACTTGGGTACAACTTATAACTCACCTTTCAACTAAAAAAAATCTTGTAAATAATTATAAATTTGACGTAAGTGCCCTGCATTGTTTATATAAAATAGTTCCTATAATGCCCGTCAAGTGCCCAAAAAAGCCATATTCTCCTGGGAGAATACGGCTTTCCGCATTCTACTCAGTAGCAATCTGTAGGTTCCATAGGCTTAGTATGGAGACTCCGTATTGGGTGGGTAATAAAACTTATGGGACCTGGGTACATGTGGGCCATCAAATACAACAGAATCCCAGTATCAGACCACAACAACTGGACCGTCTCTGTTATTTATCCTACCCCTAATAAAAAGCACCATAGGCTTAACATGGGATTTGTTTATGTCACGGGTAGTGACATAAAGTGTTGTTTATGTCGCTACTTTCTGATACTGAAAAAATGTGGTAACGGGGTAGGATAAAATCTAGACACCACTCGTTTGAGTTTGAGCTTATTTCGTGAAATTATGGAGCCAACAAAATGCGTGGCATAAATAAACTCAGACTCAAACTCGTGACGTCTCTTCATATTAGGCCACCCAAATAGGTGGAGTATCCCTGTTGTATGGTCCAACCCCATAGGTGGACCATCCTTTAAATATGGACAACCCAACAGGTGGACCATCCCCGTTATATAGAATACCTTAATATGAGGACCATCATGTTAAAGAGAACACCCAAAACAGTAAAACTTCGCCTAAGGGGACACCCTCCGTTCCGAGCAAAGTGTCCCTTTGAGCAGGGTGTCCACTTAAGCGGGATTTTCAGTCTGCCGATTGTTAGGCTATGTAGTATATAAAACCTTCATACAGGTGATAATATGACATAGATATACTGTTATAACCCCAGAGAAGCCTACGTAGGCTGGTGTCTGATTGTCTAGATATAAGTCTACCTGCACCACATACACACCATAACCAAGCACATTAGATATACCGAATGCTGTTCACACACTGTCCCGTCAGATTTGAAAAGGTGTCCCTCCACAATGGCTCCTTAAGTGGGGTTAAGAAGCATTCTGTACCAAAATAGCTGTCACCTGAAGTGGGATGTCTCCTTAATCAGGGTTAAAATAAACTCTAAATAGATGGGGAAATTTCTGTTCCGAGCAAATTGGTCCCTTAAGCAGGGTGTCCCAGAAGCGAATACTGGAGAACTCGACCCGTAACGAACTCGACCCGTAACAAACTCGACCCGTAACGAACTAGACCCGTTTTTAGAACTCGACCCGTAACGAACTCGACCCGTTTTAAATCTTCTCAATCCAAGTGTCTCAACTGTGGATAAATACTATATTTAGTAGTAAATATGTTATCTTCAAATTTGGTCTTCTCCGAGGAAGAAAACAAACAGAAGCACCTTCCTAGCCCTAACCCTTTCCCTAAACCTAACCTTTTCCCTAACCCTAATGATGACCCTATCGCTAACCCTATCGCTAACCCTTTCCCTAACCCTATCCCTAACCTTAACCTATCCTTAGCCCTATCCCTAACTAGTCAGACCTTCCCTTCTATATGAAATGTCTTGATCATATTGAATTATCTGAAACGGGTCGAGTTCTCCAACCGAATTCTCCAAAACGGGTCGAGTTCTCCAGATAACTACGGGTCGAGTTCGTTTCGGGTTGAGTTCTCCAGTAACCCCCAGAAGCGGGGTTTTACTGTAGATCATCCTGTTAGGCAGACCAGCACAGTCTGCAGAAGTTCAAACATTGACATGGCACTGACCTGATGGGAGAACGGCATGTTGTGTCGGTGAGGGCGTGGAGCACTCGCTGAGCTGACTGAGTGGCAGGCGTCCTCTTCACACTGAGAATAAATAACGCAGGATGAACAGTGGTATAGATTCATCATTCTCCCACTGAGTATGAATAAAGCAGAATGAACAGTGGTATAGATTCATCATTCTTTTACTGATAAATAATAACGCTGAATGAACAGTGGTATAGATTCATCATTCTCCTACTGAGTATGAATAAAGCAGAATGAACAGTGGTATAGATTCATCATTCTTTTACTGATAAATAATAACGCTGAATGAACAGTGGTATAGATTCATCATTCTTTTACTGATAAATAATAACGCTGAATGAATAGTGGTATAGATTCATCATTCTCCCACTGAGTATGAATAAAGCAGAATGAACAGTGGTATAGATTCATCATTCTCCCACTGAGTATGAATAAAGCAGAATGAACAGTGGTATAGATTCATCATTCTTTTACTGATAAATAATAACGCTGAATGAACAGTGGTATAGATTCATCATTCTCCTACTGAGTATGAATAAAGCAGAATGAACAGTGGTATAGATTCATCATTCTTTTACTGATAAATAATAACGCTGAATGAACAGTGGTATAGATTCATCATTCTTTTACTGATAAATAATAACGCAGAATGAACAGTGGTATAGATTCATCATTCTTTTACTGATAAATAATAACGCTGAATGAACAGTGGTATAGATTCATCTTTCTTTTACTGATAAATAATAACGCAGAATGAACAGTGGCGTAGATTCACCATTCTCTCACAGAGTATCAATAACGTAGGATGAACAGTGGTGTAGAATCATTGTCTCATGATCATAGACACAGGTGGAAATTTCAACACTAGCATCAGACCTGAAAAAAGACATTCAGTTTTGTGTTGTACTCTTTTTATTACCACTCATGCACCTGTCAGAGTCATCAAAGGGGACTCAGCTAGCAGCAGTGGAACCAGTCAATCTTACCCTCTGTTAGGCACACACAGCTAGCAGCAGTGGAACAAGCAAATGTTATCCTCTGTTAGGTGCACACACATGACTCAACTATCTCCAGGGGAAATAGTTAATCTTACCCTCTGTTATACGCACATAGCTGACTTAGCTAGCGCCAGGGGAACCAGTTAATCTTACCCTCTGTTAGACGCACATAGCTGACTTAGCTAGCGCCAGGGGAACCAGCCAATCTTACCCTCTGTTATACGCACATAGCTGACTTAGCTAGCGCCAGGGGAACCAGCCAATCTTACCCTCTGTTATACGCACATAGCTGACTTAGCTAGCGCCAGGGGAACCAGCCAATCTTACCCTCTGTTAGACGCACATAGCTGACTTAGCTAGTGGCAGGGAAACCAGCCAATCTTACCCTCTGTTAGACGCACATAGCTGACTTAGCTAGCGGCAGGGAAACCAGCGAATCTTACCCTCTGTTAGACCCACATAGCTGACTTAGCTAGCGCCAGGGGAACCAGCCAATCTTACCCTCTGTTAGACGCACATAGCTGACTTAGCTAGCAGCAGGGAAACCAGCCAATCTTACCCTCTGTTAGGCGCACACACATGACTCAACTATCACCAGGGAAACCAGCCAATCTTACCCTCTGTTAGACGCACATAGCTGACTTAGCTAGTGGCAGGGAAACCAGCCAATCTTACCCTCTGTTAGACGCACATAGCTGACTTAGCTAGTGGCAGGGGAACCAGCCAATCTTACCCTCTGTTAGACGCACATAGCTGACTTAGCTAGTGGCAGGGAAACCAGCCAATCTTACCCTCTGTTAGACGCACATAGCTGACTTAGCTAGTGGCCGGGGAACCAGTCAATCTTACCCTCTGTTAGACGCACATAGCTGACTTAGCTAGTGGCCGGGGAACCAGTCAATCTTACCCTTTGTTAGACGCACATAGCTGACTCAGCCGACTGAAAACCACTGTCACCAGTGCTGACTCCAATGCACGCAACTCAATCCAGGTGGCGCTTCTGAGCAGGCCCGATGCTATGCTTTGCAGGGTCACGTGATGGCTTGGCCTAAAAAGGAACGACAAAAAACATCCAAAGTCTGCTCATAATAGTGCCTGCATTACTGAGAACTGTAGGTATTTCTATAATTCAATCAGAATATTGACATGAATCTTTATTTCAATTTTCCTTCGACATCAAACTTACGTTCAATCTGCATTTCAACGTAAGATACAAACCCCATCAAACCTCCACCAGAATATTGACATAAGTTGATCTTTTTGATATTTGCTTTCAAATTTTTGTTTGTTCTGTTTATTTATTGCAAAGGGTTTCTGAGTTTTTTCATGTACAAGTAATCAATAAAGAAAACCATGAAAAGTTCATTCATAATTCACTGTCATTGAATGACCTAGACATACCTAGACGTGACGTCATGGAGCATGACGTCAATAACAAACTGCACAAACTTCAGAATTTGGTCCTCGGTGCAGAAAGGTACCAGCAAGGTCACGTGACGACACAGGAGGTCAAACAGAGCCACCTGGTGGTTGGACTCGTCAACACCATCCACCTGAAACACGCGACAGTAAACATCGTCAGGGTCCACGTCGACTGATCTCAAGGCGACTGATTATTACACACTACAGAGGATACCTATGAAATATTTACCTCTCCCTTCACATTCACTAATGGGTTAACCTTTGTGGCATAATCCCCATTGGGATATTTCCTCCTAAAATTCTTATGGGCGTTGGATAGGAGTTCCTAATGTTAACTCATATGAACTCAATGTTAAGCCTATGGGATTTTATATTAGGGGTAGGATAAAGGATATAAGGTTATGAGGTCATATATAGAGGTTGTGTAATATATAGTGAGGGTGTAGGATATTATCATGAAACATCACGAAATTTCATATGATTGTTTATATGGTGTGAGTTGTCTTCGCGGAATGATATTACGAAGCGGAGCTGAGTGATATCTGTAGCAGAAGACAACGAATGGCATATAAACAATTATATGAAATTGAATGATGTTTAGATTTTATCCTACCCAGTCATATGTTTTTAACTTCATATGTCACCAATGGAATATAAATATTTTATGGCATAACCATGGCATACAGGCCCAGCATGTTAAGTCTATGGAGATTTATATGAGGGGTAGGATAACAGGTCATAAGGTCATAGGTTGTTGGGTGTAAGATAGAGGTTGTGTATTTTATATTTAAGGTGTCAGATGGATGTCGTGTATTGTATATTGAGGTGTAGAATATAAGGTTATAAGATCATGGGTTGCTATATGATCTTTTTAGCATGTAGGACCGGGTTGATTATTGTAGTAGATTGTGTTTGAGATTCACCTGTTGGTTCCAGCTGACAGTGCTGCCCTCTTGTGGCAGGCGTTGTAAGAGGTGAGTGGCCAAGTTCTTGATGGTTTCCTGTTTTGAGTCATCGCCGGTCGGCGATACCAGCAACAAGACAGCGCGCAACTTCTGTAGAACCAACTCGTCCTGAGAAACAACCATGTCACACTGTCAGCAAGTTTGTTTGGTTTGGGTCTTTTTCAAATTTCCTTTAGGGGTATACAGTATAAAGTCTCCTTTATGCATACAGAGCAATACAAAGAAAGGTCATGGGATATCAATAAACAGGTGAAAGTCCCACTGTCAGCAAGTTGTCAGCACATCCCTGAGATTCATCACACAATTGGTGAAAATATGCTACCTTGAGAAATTTTTTTAAAATTATATGTATAATGCAGGGATGTCAGTTGGGGTCAGAAAAAAACAAGGAAATATTTTTCCCGGCAATACATGGTTAAACATTAGAATTATATATACACCAAAAAGACCTGAAATATAGTAGATACAAATAACATTATCACTACGGAACATGGGTTTGGAGGCATGTTAATTAGGGAATCTATGAGTATTTTTTAGTTATGTCAATTTTACACAAGAAAAAAGGATTTCTTATTCCAAAAATGAAAACAAGGAATTCCGCGGTAACAAGGAAAACTGACATCCCTGATAATGGCAATCGCACACTGTTCAGCGCAAGTGGCTGTGCCAGTGTTGACAAAGGTCACTGTGGGTTGTTTCCCAGTCCACATAATTAGGTTTTTGGTCAGTCACCCGATAAACATAGAAATTCTCAGACGAGGCAAGAGAATTATGACCTGGGATTCTTTACAAGACCAGGGCATCTAAGATTGTTTGTTTGTTTGTTTGGGTAGTTCAACGTCCAATATGTTCTATTAGACTTACTTTGGGTTTGACCGAATCTATGAGATGAATTTAGGTAGAAATCTCACCCCTACACACTTACTGTGGTGAGAGTTCTTTTAGTTACCATAGACATGGTATGAGAAGGACTGGCCTTTGATATAGCAGTAAATCTACCACTGCTGGGGGGTGAAGGAGAAAAGTGGCTGCACTGGGACTCAATCCCGCAAAGTATGACAACCTTGGGTTTAGGAGTCCAGTGCTCTTTACCACTGAGCTAACTCCCCATCCCAGTAGCTTTAGTTATGCTTGGATGCAAGCATATTCAGCCTGCACCACGCAGAGGCAAGGCGACCAAGATGGTGAACAGATCATTGCTGATTATTGCTGTCCACCCCAGCAGGCCAGGCATCTAAGAGTTGAGTGCATCTATCAGATTAAAACCAAAGTGATCTGGATTTTCAGTATGAAAAAAAACATGTTCAAACTGAACACATCTATAGCACTACAAGGTGATTGGTGAAAAGTAAGAGACGACTCACTATCAGGTGAAGTGCCCGTTTGTCGTCTCGTCGACTCGCCTCCTGACACACCGAGGCCCAGTCTTCTGACGACACACCAGCATGCACTAGTGTCAAGTCTGTCCAGCAGGTGGCGCCAGTGACAGTGCTGACTCCTAGTGGTAGGTCAGTGAACTGTGCGAGGAGCAGTCTAAGTTCACCGCAAGCCGCAGTCAGGGAGAGGGCGGTCACCAAGTCTGCGCCATCCTATCAGTGAAGAATTACAACAAATATAAAATAAGTACTGTAAAAGTGTAAAAGCCGCAGTCAGGGAGAGGGCGGTCACCAAGTCTGCGCCATCCTACCAGTGAAGAATTACAACAAATATAAGATAAGTACTGTAAAAGTGTAAAAGCCGCAGTCAGGGAGAGGGCGGTCACTAAGTCTGCGCCATCCTACCAGTGAAGAATTACAACAAATATAAAATAAGTACGGTAAAAGTGTACAAGCCGCAGTCAGGGAGAGGGCGGTCACCAAGTCTGTGCCATCCTATCAGTGAAGAATTACAACAAATATAAATTAATACGGTAAAAGTGTAAACACTGCAGTCAGGGAGAGGGCGGTCACCAAGTCTGCGCCATCCAACCAGTGAAGAATTACAACAAATATAAAATAAGTACTGTAAAAGTGTACAAGCCGCAGTCAGGGAGAGGGCGGTCACTAAGTCTGTGCCATCCTACCAGTGAAGAATTACATGAAACTTAATACAAGTACTGTAAAAGTGTACAAGCCGCAGTCAGGGAGAGGGCAGTCACCAAGTCTGTGCCATCCTACCAGTGAAGAATTACAACAAACTTATTACATGTACTGTAAAAGTGTAAATGCTGCGGTCAGGAAGACGGCGGTCACTTGTAAAATTGTATCATCAAGACTACTACGAGGGTGTCCAACCGGCCATTGGTGGCACATTAACTATGGATGTCTTTTGGAGCCAGAGAAAACCCACAAATATTGTAGCTATATTCATTGTGGTTTTACAGTTGAGGAAGGGCAAACAATCTTACATGAATGCATAGAGATTTCGATAAAAGCAAACATGAAATACAAACCTCGCGAATGACTGCATGCAGCATGACGTCACAGACATCGCGTGACGTCACTACCAGTAGATCCCGCACCTGTGCTGCCACCTGAAGAGGGACGGTGTAGTCTGCAAGTCGCGCATGGTGCAGGAGCGTTGTGAGAAGATGCGACAAGGCGGGCAGACTGCGCGAACCACCTGAAGACAACATGAAATGGTGGCGTTAGTCTGAACTCGCAGGTTTGTTTGATTGTTGCTTTATGTAGTTTTATATCTCGGTAGGCTAGTTACGTCCTTTTGAGACTGACTTATTGGTTGACCTATCTGGTTCTTGAAAGGTATATTAACTCAAATTTGGTCTGCTTGTAGCAGTGGGACACTATGCCTGGTTTATAGTGCTGCCTAAATGAAGAGCTGTGCCGCAAACCATTGACATAACCCGGATCCATATATATGCCTCTCCCCCTTAACGGCGTTGGGGCAAGAATTTGCTGATTTAGTCGTCATAGCAATTATCAGATTAAATGATTAAGGGAAAACTGTAGAAAACAAATGTACTTTATATACACCTTTATCATCCACCTAATACAAAGTGTCCATAGTAAACCTATAGGAAGTCTGTATTGACAAACATGGCGCATACAGTTATGTTGTCGGCTCCGGGTTACCATAAAGTGAGCATATAGGATTGAATATTGCCTGAAATGTCCTCCAGAGCCTCCAGAGCGATTCTCTTTCTATTCTCGTTGACCTACAGAGTATACATAGAAAACACATAGGCAGTGTGTATCACAATACCCAGACCATACAGATATATTGTATGCTCTGAGTTCTGATAAAGCATGCATATGGAAAAATAGTGTATAATGAAAAATAGTGCATACATTATCAGTACGCCACTTGTCAGGAAATGAGATATAATATTAACGATACCTGAGTTGGCATTTGTCAGGTAGTGTGACGTCATTTCAGTGACGATCGTCTGCCACAGGGTGACGCATGTGTTTGGCGGCAAGGCAGATACGAGTGACGTGAGGCTGAAATAGACGAACACAGCTGAAGCCAAACATTCACCTGGCAACGTATTCTTTAGCATTGGATCACTGAGTGTATAAGCGTAATATGTTCATGATACCCATGTTCATTATCTCTAGAGAAATAATAGCGATTGCATCATATGCTATGGTATCCCAGCTCACATTTGGTATGTCATACATGCATATCACCTCAATGATACTTTAGATATACCTTAGATAACACAGGGGGCACTGAAACTGCATACATACTAATACATTGGCAGACCTAGCTGTAATATGCTTATCTTTTTCCAAGTTAAAACTAAGATGATTATCAACTATAAAGTTTAGACAGCTCAGACTCGTTGATACAATACCTAAGTTTGTTCCAGTAATTTAATCTGTCAAATAACAACACTCCTGTAATCACACCCACCGTTCACACTTAAGGTGTGATTGCTATATATCTCTTTATCCTACCCCTAATATAAAATCCCATAGGCTTAACATTGGGTTTCCGTATACCATGCTGACTGGCATACGGAGTTTTATATGCCACTAGTGGCATACAGCATTGTTATTACGCAATATTCCAAAATCGAGGAGATAGGGTAGGATAAAATCAAAACCTGATTCGTTTTAATCTTGGCCACCGCATTCCACTCCTGAAGTTTTGGCTCTGGACTTCACTCGGCTTCACCTCATGAGGTCACTTTGCCAAACTCCAGTCGTGGAATACGGTGGCCAAGATTAAACCTCATCCAGTTTTACGATATTGTGCATGTGGGCGGACTCGGTCATGTTTATCCGAGTGGCCGCGTATCAAGAGAGTGGGCCGTTAGGTGGCGCTGAAAGGCAACACCTGTATTGGCAGCTCGTGAGGGAAAACCCTGAAGTTCATGGAAGAAATAATGCAAATATTTACAGTGAAGTCAGGTATATGGGGTTCTAGAAACAATATGGGGTTGACATACACAGGTTCTATATTTCTGTGTTTTATAAAAATCCCTGAACTCTGACACCACTCTACCTACCTGTCATTGAGCTCTTCTGGCCAGAGAAGGGGCGTGGTCTGAGAGTGGCTACGGAAAGCTGACAGACACCTGTCAATCAAGGCAGGGACACGCCTCAGACGACCATATAAGGTAAAGATGTATCCCAGCAGACGACCTTGTGCTTGAGTCTGTTCTACGTCCTTGACCTGTCGGGTAATGAGAGTGTCTTATGTATTCATCTCACCCCTCGTGCAAGTTTAGCCATAGGAATAATGTTCGAAAAAAGAGGCGCACCAGGACCATATTTTTTTTTTCCTTTAAACATTATATTGCAACTAAATAGCCATGAATTAATATGTTTTCTAATTCGGCACATTTCTAAAGATGTTTCAGAGTGCAGCCGGGTAAGGTTGGGGTACCACCAGGTGCCACCGAAGTGTGAATTTTTATAAATATAAATGAGGACCTTGAAATCAATTACAGTGAAACCCTGCTTATGGGGGCCCCCTCCGTTCCAATAAAACTGTCCCCCTAAGCAGGGTGACCCCTTAAGTGGGGTGTAGCCCTTAAGCGGGGTGTCCCCTTAAACGGGGTGTCCCTTAAGTGGGGTGACCCCTTAAGCGGGGTTAAAATTAATTAAATAAATATTCCTGTTCCTAACAAATTACCCCCTTAAGCGGGGTGTCCCCTTAAGCGGGGTGTCCCCTTAAGCGGGGTGTCCCCTTAAGCGGGGTGTCCCCTTAAGCGGGGTGTCCCCTTAAGCGGGGTGTCCCCTTAAGCGGGGTGTCCCCTTAAGCGGGGTGTCCCCTTAAGCGGGGTGTCCCCTTAAGCGGGGTGTCCCCTTAAGCGGGGTGTCCCCTTAAGCGGGGTGTCCCCTTAAGCGGGGTGGTCCCTTAAGCGGGGTGTCCCCCTAAGCGGGGTGTCCCCCTCAGCGGGGTGTCCCCCTAAGCGGGGTGTCCCCTTACGCAGGGTATCCCCCTTAAGCGGGGTGTCCCCCTGAAGCGAGGTTAAAATAAACTAAATAAATATTCCTGTTCCAAACAAATTACCCCCTGAAGCGTGGTGACCCCCTTAAGCAAGGTGTTCCAGAAGCAGGTTTTACTGAACATCTCTTAAATTTGCCTCCCTGCTTAAAGTATGACACGACTTACCGTGTCATTAATCCATGCTGCTGAGAGTAACTCGGGGAGACGGGGTTCGAGGCTTTTGTAGTCCATCTTCATCAGGTGGAGCAGGCAGTCGTACCACGACACACACCTAATGAGCAGTGAATATTATTACCAGTCAGAGTTCATTATCGACAATGTTTTAACGTATAACAAAACAAACAGGCAGTCGTACCACGACACACACCTAACAAACATTGAATATTGCTACCAGTCAGAGTTCATTATCGACAAGGTCTTTACGTATAACAAAACAAGCAGGCAGTCGTACCACGACACACACCTAATGAGCAGTGAACATTAATACCAGTCACAGTTCATTATCGACAATGTTTTAACATATAACAAAACAAGTAGGCAGTCGAACTATGACACACACCTGACGATTTGTTTGTTTGGGTAGTTTAACGACCAATTTGTTCAATTAGACTTACACACTTAACAAACAGTGAATATTACTACCAGTCAGAGTTCATCATCTAAAATGTCTTAACGTATAACATAACAAGCAGGTAGCCGTGCCACGACATGTACCTAATGATCAGAGAATGTTACTACCAATCAGAGATGTGGCTATATCAAGGTGTGGTTCCCGGGATACCGACAAGCCGTGGGTTCTACATAGAGATGATCCTGTTTGCAAGCAAGCGGTGGGACTTAGATGTAAACATATCGTCTTTAAATCATTTAAAAAAGCTATCAGATGCCAGAAAAAGGACAAATTCCATTAATGACAGAAATCTAGACGTCCTTTTACAAGTTGACTAGGTTTCTCTTTATACAGTTGAACAACCACGTTACCTGTCAGTCAAAGATAGAAGCCACGCCCCCAAACTCTGTAACCATGGCAACTGTCGCTCCTCCAGACTTCCGTCGTAACTGACGTCATAGACGTCGTACTCCACCGCCACTTCTAGGAGCAAGGTCAAGGTCATTATGTCCTGACCTTTGACCTTGACATGACCTTCGGGCTGGAGGTCAAGGCCCATTAACTGTGTGAGAAGAATGAGGAGTTTCAAGCCTTCCAGGGTCTTGGTTGGTCTGTAAATGAGAGAGTAGATAATGTAGTATCAGGTGGAGAGGTATATAAAATGTTCACACCCTCATCTCCATAGCGGGGTGAAGGGTTTTTTCTATGTGGAACAATGAGCCATCCGAAAATTTGCCCAAGCCAACCTCAAACATAGCATTTGCAGGTCATTTGTTACTTCCTATCTCAAGTAATTTATAAACATTCGTAAATCCTTAGCTTACAAGTGTTGTTATTCCAATATGATGGTAAATTCCCAGTTATTTCATTCCTATGTGAGGCCACCTCAAATCAGTTCAGCCATTTTCAATTCTACACTCACTCCCCCTTTAAAGGTGAAGGTCATGCCCACGGGAGCATGCCTTATCACCATTCTTCTGAGTCCCTCTCACCGGCAGTTACTCATAAGATAAGAGCTGCTCCCGCACTAGTTTCATATAAAACAGGACGTGCGATGGGTAACACAACATTCGCCTTGCTGCTGGTACCTGAATACTAGAGGCGTTTATAGGGACCAGCAAAAGGATATTCCAAGAAATACTTACTTACTTATATACTTACTTATATGCATCTAGGAATCCCGCGTACAGAACTTGTGAGAAATGCAAAACGTGGTAACTGACACTTACTTATATGCATCTAGGAATCCCGCGTACAGAACTGGTAAGAAATGCAAAACGTGGTAACTGACACTTACTTATATGCATCTAGGAATCCCGCGTACAGAACTGGTAAGAAATGCAAAACGTGGTAACTGACACTTACTTATATGCATCTAGGAATCCCGCGTACAGAACTGGTAAGAAATGCAAAACGTGGTAACTGACACTTACTTATATGCATCTAGGAATCCCGCGTACAGAACTTGTGAGAAATGCAAAACGTGGTAACTGACACTTACTTATATGCATCTAGGAATCCCGCGTAAAGAACTGGTAAGAAATGCAAAACGTGGTAACTGACACTTACTTATATGCATCTAGGAATCCCGCGTACAGAACTGGTAAGAAATGCAAAACGTGGTAACTGACACTTACTTATATGCATCTAGGAATCCCGCGTACAGAACTGGTAAATAATGCAGAACGTAATCTCGAGTCTCCTGTAAGCAGAAGGAGTAAAGTGAATGTCAACGTCTTTAAGTAAAACATTGTGAGATCAATGGCCACATTGAGGATACAGACAATAATCGATGATTTTTTGGACAGGTGGCTATCGCTTGTGTATTACGTCATGGAGCTTGAGTGGTTTATCTATATAAAACTGCATCGCAAATCGTATAAACAGACAATACTCCATGAGTTTAGATGCTCTACAATCGTCATCGAGGCAAAGCTGAGTGATGATTACAGTGCATCGAAATGAGTGGAGTATTGTTCATTTTATGATTTGACTACGGTTCTGGATTTATCTCACCCCTTTCACTGTTAGGGACGTTTAAATCTCGTTTTGTCTTTTCTCTGAAATCCTGGCCGCTGATAGGTCAATCGCCTATGATGTCATCTTGTATTCACTACGCCCCCACTATGGCGTAGTATTTTTACTTTACCTTGGTGAACGTCGAGTGTTTTTTTCTGTTATTCCTATGGCTAAACTTGTACCAGGGGTAAGATAAAGAGCTGTCGATCCCAAAACCATCGATTGTTGTATTTCTTACCCATGGTCATTAATAACTTTTATTCCATGAAATTTGATAATGGGTTTGGAAAACCCATAAATGGGAGTGGTTTACGGACAGTAACAAGAGCTAACTGTGCATTTTGAAATAGAATCATTGGTCTTTAAAAAAGGCCAAATGCGCCAAATTAAAACTCCATTCGAGTAGCTTAAGACTTGTTGAAAATTATTGACAGAAAATAGGCTTAGTTGGAAATAATGGAATGTTTTGAAATCTTAATTTCAATAAATATTTTTCTTTTAATTGTTATATACAAACTTATGCTTACTTAAACTAATTAGATATACAGCACATGTTAATTTTTTAGGGAACATTATTTGAAGACGAATCCCACCATAGTCCCTCATATGCCTTCCTGACCAACACAGACTTGACTCCAGTCACGTGACCACTGACCTCTGAGGTGAGCAGCTTCTCCATGACCTTGAACATGACCTCTGCGTCCTTGGGCAGAGCCACGCCCGGTGCTGGTGACTTTGAGCTGACCTTGACCCCGATATACAGTTGGTAGTGTTCCCATAAGTCACTGGAGTCGAGAAATAGTGTATGGTTAGTTATGGTTAGATAGTTGTCATCGAATCTACATAGGATTTAAGGACAGAGAATAAAGGTCATAAAAAGATGTGATAACAGAAATTCCTATATACCTATAGCCGAACACTCATGATTACATCACGCTACTGGGGGTGGAATAACTTACATTTACTACCCAAGGCTGACGTTTACTACCCAAGGTTGACGTTTGGACCAATCAGATCATCTCTTACAAAATTCATATGTTTGATGGCGGGTAAGCAAACAAAGCTATTTATCATTATCAAACTGCATTTAAAACTATACAGAAATAAGGAAACCAAGTTTTCAAAGGGAGAAAATAAAAGTTACTCAGTAAGGTTTTAAAAAATTATTGCCCAAAATCACTGCGACCAATGGCTTGGACAGTAATTATTCCGAGCCACACCTCGTAACTTTGACTTTCTCTCACCGGAACATAGTTTTCCTCTAATACTCACTACTGGAACAGAGCTTGACGGGTAAATGACGTCAGCTGGTCAGCTTCTGTGTACAGGTTTGTGACGTCACACCTTTTGACGACTGAGGTAAAGCGTGCTGCACTGAGCAGCAAAGACTGACTCGCCGAGCTTACCGCCTGCCGAAAGAAGAACAAGAGCTAGGTTTGCATTTTACACGGACGAAAGTCGGGACTGGGGAAAAAGTCGGAAATCAAAAACCTTAGAAAAAGACAGAACAGTAAAACCCAAGTGGGTGCCGTCCAAAAAGGTTGGAAAAGAACAGAAGCGGTCGGCAGCTACCACCCCCAAGTTGCCGGGGGTTCCAGCGAGGCAGGGCCGCCAGCCAGTGGCCGGCAACGGTCTTGGTCAGCGACTGACAACAGCCTTGGTTCAGTACATTCTGCCACTGAGTAAATATTGATGCTTTTATTCAATTTTCATCAAGATACCAAAAAGCTAAATTTGTCAATTGATGGAAGACTTTGATCCCTGATTCTAAAATAGAATTATTGGCCTCTAAAGGGCAAATTAGAGGGTTTGTTTGTTTTGGTTTTGTTTGTTTTGGTAGTTTAACGTCCAATATTTTCAATTAGACTTACTTTGGGTTTGATCGAATCTATGAGATGAATGTAGGAGAAATCCCACCCCTACACATTTACCGAGGTGAGAGTTCTATTACTTCCCACACCACATAGACATGGTATGAGAAGGATTGGCCTTTGATATAGCAGTAAATCTACCACTGCTGGGGGGTGAAGGAGAAAAGTGGCTGCAGTGGGACCCGAATCAACAAAGTCCTGTGCTCTCTACCACTGAGCTATCTCCCCACCCACCCCGGTCGCTTTAGTTATGCTTGCGTGCAAGCATATCCGGTCTGCACCACGAGGAGGCGAGGCGACCAAGAGGGTGAACAGATTGATAATTGCTATCCACCCCAGCAGGGTGGACATATCTAACACTCAATAATAGAAACTAGTTACCATACCAACTGTGTTGTGTATGGAAGGCAATTACATACTAATTACATATCTGATTAAAAAGTGTACTTTCCAATATACAACGGTTTTGAATTCCATATACAATGTATTTAAAATCTGTATACCCTGGATATGGTATCAGTCAGTTTTTACATAATAGGTAGACGTTTACTAGGTCTTAACATTATTCAACGGGGACTTTGTATACGATGGATAATAAAAGTCGGTCCAACTGGTACAAGTGGACAGACCCAGTATTTTTCTCTATAGGCTTAACATTAGGAACTCATACTCAACGTCCATGAAAGTAGTGTAACCAATACTGAATGGCTAATCGAGTGTGTTATTTCATTAATCAATAATGTTATATGGGGTGAGATAAAATCAGAGACCCACTCAATGAATATAACTTGGTCCACTCTCTACCTCATTTGACGGCTACGTAATTCACTCAGCTTCGCTTCCTGAATTACTCTGCGGTCAAACTTGGCGGAGTATGGCCCAAGTTAGTTTCATCGCTTGAATTTCCATCTAATTCACTAATGACGAACCTGCTGAACGTTAATCCGTCTCCACGCAGTCTGACTCAGTTTCCGCAGCAGCAGCTTCAGCAGCGCCACCTTCTCGACAGTCGGCGAGACACCGGCTTCCATGTCCTGCACACACAGGTCTGACGTCACAGCCAGCAGCTGAATCTGTCGTAGAAACGTTTCTCTCAGTGATCAGTCATAAAAATACACATTTTTCCACAACAATCTCAGAGTGAGTACACCAATTTTACATGGTCAAGGTAGCACTCCAGAGATTCCAACCATTTACTAACACTAAGAAAAACAAACATTTACTAACACTGTGTTAAAGGCGGAATAATCTATTGAAACTTTAACTCCCTCTACACATGGTATTAGAATTCTGTTGCCATGTTACCAAACCCTTCTACACACAGTATTAGAATTCTGTTGCCATGTTACCAACTCCTTCTACACACGGTATTAGGATTCTGTTGTCATGTTACCAACTCCCTCTACACACGGTATTAGAATTCTGTTGCCATGTTACCAAACCCCTCTACACACGGCATTAGAATTCTGTTGCCATGTTACCAAACCCCTCTACATACGGTATTAGGATTCTGTTGTCATGTTACCAAACCCCTCTACATACGGTATTAGAATCCTGTTGTCATGTTACCAAACCCCTCTACATACGGCATTAGAATTCTGTTGTCATGTTACCAACTCCCTCTACACACGGCATTAGAATTCTGTTGCCATGTTACCAACTCCCTCTACACACGGTATTAGGATTCTGTTGTCATGTTACCAACTCCCTCTACACACGGTATTAGGATTCTGTTGCCATGTTACCAAACCCCTCTACACACGGCATTAGAATTCTGTTGCCATGTTACCAAACCCCTCTACACACGGCATTAGAATTCTGTTGCCATGTTACCAACTCCCTCTACACACGGTATTAGAATCCTGTTGCCATGTTACCAACTCCCTCTACACACGGTATTAGAATTCTGTTGCCATGTTACCAACTCCCTCTCCACACGGTATTAGAATTCTGTTGCCATGTTACCAAACCCCTCTACACACGCTATTAGAATCCTGTTGTCATGTTACCAAACCCCTCTACATACGGTATTAGAATCCTGTTGTCATGTTACCAAACCCCTCTACACACGGTATTAGAATCCTGTTGTCATGTTACCAAACCCCTCTACATACGGTATTAGAATCCTGTTGTCATGTTACCAAACCCCTCTACATACGGTATTAGAATCCTGTTGTCATGTTACCAAACCCCTCTACATACGGTATTAGAATCCTGTTGTCATGTTACCAAACCCCTCTACATACGGTATTAGAATTCTGTTGCCATGTTACCAACTCCCTCTACACACGGTATTAGAATCCTGTTGCCATGTTACCAACTCCCTCTACACACGGTATTAGAATTCTGTTGTCATGTTACCAAACCCCTCTACATACAGTATTAGAATTCTGTTGCCATGTTACCAACTCCCTCTACACACGGTATTAGAATCCTGTTGCCATGTTACCAACTCCCTCTACACACAGTATTAGAATTCTGTTGTCATGTTACCAACACCCTCTACACACGGTATTAGAATCCTGTTGTCATGTTACCAAACCCCTCTACACACGGTATTAGAATTCTGTTGTCATGTTACCAAACCCCTCTACATACGGTATTAGAATTCTGTTGTCATGTTACCAAACCCCTCTACATACGGTATTAGAATCCTGTTGTCATGTTACCAAACCCCTCTACATACGGTATTAGAATTCTGTTGTCATGTTACCAAACCCCTCTACATACGGTATTAGAATCCTGTTGTCATGTTACCAAACCCCTCTACATACGGTATTAGAATTCTGTTGTCATGTTACCAAACCCCTCTACATACGGTATTAGAATCCTGTTGTCATGTTACCAAACCCCTCTACATACGGTATTAGAATCCTGTTGTCATGTTACCAAACCCCTCTACATACGGTATTAGAATCCTGTTGTCATGTTACCAAACCCCTCTACATACGGTATTAGAATCCTGTTGCCATGTTACCAACTCCCCTCTACACACGGTATTAGAATTCTGTTGCCATGTTACCAAACCCCTCTACATACGGTATTAGAATCCTGTTGCCATGTTACCAACTCCCTCTCTACATAATATCAGAATTCTGTTACCCTACTATTAACTCCCTCCTCACGTCATATTACACATAGTATTAGAAATCTATTGCCATGTTACCAACCCCCTCTCCACATGGTATTAGAACCATATTAAAGTATAAGAAGGTTACCATGACGTCTATGCGGTTCGTGAAGACCGGATGTAGAGAGCAGGAGGAGATTATGGCCTCCACACAGGAGAGTACCGTGCCCACGCTGACACAGCTTCCCGGTCTGTCCGCAGCGTGATCCTTCAGCTCCTTCAGTAGAACCTGCAACAGAACGACCATCAGAAACACTCATTCTCAGACCTGATCAAACCTGTCTTTATTACCTTAAAACCCGCCGGCCAGTGTTACTGATATAATATGTGGCACTGCCGAGTAAGGCCTGAAGATGGCTCAAGGTATTGCTGAGCAAGGCTTGACGATGGATCCAGACATTGCCATGTAGGGCCTGAAGATGCTTCAAGGCATTGCCAAGTAGGGTCTAAAGATGCCTCAAGGCATTGCAGAGTAAGATCTAATGATGCCTCCCTAAACTTTCATAGGTTTCCTCTATCAAGTTGATTTTGAGGAGCAGTAATTTATGTATTTTCATGATGTTTTTGATATGTAGAGAAAACAATATATTAACAATTTCTTATAGATATTAAGATGGGAATTCATCGTGATTCATAATGACAAATTAAGGCTATGGGGATATGAGTTAAGTTCAGTCAATAAGGAATCAAGGGACAAATCTATATAATGACTTTAGTCAGTCGCTAGGTTCAGTGGGGAATCAAGGAATTTGACATTTTACATAAGGAAAAATAATTTCATATCTTAAAATTGACAACACAGACATTAGTGAAAACACAGAAAACTAACAATCTGACAGGTACATATCAGAGTTTCATGGAAATATCTGGGAAACTGACCTGACCAACGACTGCCTTCAGCACAAGTGTTTGTCGTGTTCCGACGCCCATCTGACAGGCACGACTCTGTAAGATGTCACACAGACAGCGCCATGGTCCCTCGGCCTCCTTCCCCGACACTCTGCAACAACCACAGACACAACATGATTATCAAAGTCAGGGGTGTCCCTCTGTATTCTGCAACAACCACCGACACAACATGATCATCAACGTCAAGAATCCTGATTATATCTTTCTTTCAGTTTCAAACAACATTTTCATGTTGTTACTGTTTTTCAAGTACTTTATTCTATTTTCTACTACCCTTTAACCCATTCACGCCGGGTGATGCCATCAGGCATCAACCAGGGCTGGCCGGATGATGCCTTGAGGCATCAACCGGGGCTGGCCGGGTGATGCCTTGAGGCATCATTTACAAAATATTCGTTTTTTAAGATAAAATTGGAAATAATGGTTCAATAAACATGAAACTTTCAGAGAATGTAGATATAACATCATACTCGATTTTCCGGGCGAAATAGAAAATAGTATTAAATATTGCGTGTCATGTCACGTGATACAAAGATAAAAATGTTCACAATAGGCCTATATGCCCGCCCTCTAGCGGTAGTCACTGGAACTAGTGCCCGGCTCCACGACTGTACCCCTTCCGCGGGTACCCGGCGCGATAGGTTTAACAGTTAATGACCCACTTACCTCTTCTTGCCTGTGAGCGCCAACGTGAGCCAGTCGAGAAGAACCTGGTGTTTGTTGGGAATGTGCACCGCATGGTGGCGCCACGCGTAGCGGATCAGCTTGTTCCGGTCTGCCCAGGGCGTCGCTGGGTCCCGCAGGCGCCAGTATACTCCTAAAAAAACACAACGGAACACGGTCTCAATTGAAAGCGTCGTCTGCCATTCTAGTAACAAAAACGACCATTTTAGGGGTGTTCAACATTATTTTTTACAAAGTGTATAAATAATTTCTAATCCTGTATTTTTCTTCGCCTTTATCCACACTAAGAGGCCAAGTGAACAAACAAGTTACCGGTAACCCCCTCACAGTGATGCGTTTTCTTGAAAAACAATGGTTTGTTTGTTTGTTTATTTAACGTTCCGGGGGACCATGAGGGTGTATAGGGACTAACTCATGGTTCAGCTTTTCTCGTTGGTTTTATATAAGGGTGGTGATTGAATCTATGAGGTGAATTTAGGTAGAAATCTCACCCCTACACATTAGCAATGACAATGTTCAAGGCCTATCAAACAATTCAACTTCAAATTTCCTGGAAATGTTGTAAAACACATATATAATTTCAAAAGTGGAGGTTACCATGCTACTTTTTTATCTAGAAGTTGATGTTTTAATAGAATTCTAATAGATTATATAGTACAATCAACTGACTACAAATTATTGCATAGTGTAAGCCAATTCCTTAGGAGGACACTACCCCTACTTTAAGTCAAGATCCGAGTTGTATTTTCATGTATTTACATGTTACATTGTAGTTATATATTGCATTGTAGTTATATATTGTATTTTCATGTAGGCCTATTTACATATTGCATTGTAGTTGACAAGGACACCTATAGCTTTATATTGAACTCTTCTTTTACTGTCATTACTATTCGTCGAGTCAGCCTGGAAGTAGGTGGCGCTACGAACCCGGTTTTTGACAGGGGAACGGCCATCTTGGAGAAGCAACTTCGCAATGCTTAGTCTATGGGGCCGTTCAGACGTTATATACACGACTAGCTAATATTTGAGGATGTTCAAAGTACTTGTGAGTCGCTTCTCTTTATAAAATCAATGTTCCCTGAAAATTTCAGATCGAATGAGAATGTAATGGCCCCGATTTAGATGGTAGATGCGATGTCAACAAATCGTCGAAACAAACGATTTTCTTTGAGTTGGCACATCTAAATCATGTCTGGATAATGGGAATCATCTTATTTTGACTATTCCATGTAACCATTACACATAAAAGAGTATATGACAGTTGTTTTTTTACCATTTTATACTCTGACAGCGGTTTGTGGTCACCAGCAAGATGGCGGACGTGTCCGTTGTTAAGGGAATATGGAGGGGATTTTAAACCGGAAGTCGCCAGATGACTCGGAGAATGCTCCAAGCTGTTTGTAACACAGTCTGGGTCAATAAACACACAACAAGAACTAATAAAATTTAGATTTTACCTTGGAAACCTATATTGTTGTTGAATCTTATTTTAATTTCAACAGGATATAGTTGTGTATATTTGCATATTAAAAATGGTAGGGCCCTATCATTAAAAGATACTTGTTTTGAAAGGAAGACAGACTCACTGACACAAATTTGTGTGACTGGCATTATACTTTAGGTTCCAGCCAAGTTTTATACCATTGGTTAAACATTCCTTAAATAGAAGAGTAGGAGGGAGGGGGTTTGTGATTTTAAATTTATGTTTGATTCTGAGATATTTCATCCTTTGCTTATTTCGATAGCAACACTGTAGTGTGGTACGGTATGCAAATTGATGTATTATCGCTCAGTTCCGATCACAGACTGTGGATACGGCTGAGACCTGACATGAATTGAAAACACCACTAGTAATAGTACAGAGATTATATGTATGCTTATACCATGTGTAAAGATCTAATATTAATAGCATACACGCAGTTTAAATCAAAGTAGAAACACGCTACAAAACACCAACCTCCACGAGCCATGTGTTCAGTGAAAACTTCCGGTGTGGCTCTCTCCAAGCAGATCCTTTCACTTGCTTACCAACCAAGCGCCTAGAAAGATCTGCTGGGTGAGTGTAGTGGTAGGATGTAGTGCGGCCACCATTCACCAGACGTTAGCGTACACTGGCCACCAGAGCAGACGTTTGCTAGTCGCAGCGTAGCGTAGTCTCTTTCAGGACCGCTTGAGGCGCACAGGGCACGCCTTGAGCCGTGTACACGCCGTCTGGTGAATGGTGGCCGCACTACAGGCTAAGCGTAGCGCAGACAGGGGTTGGTCGCCAATCTAGTGTTAGTGTACGCTGGTTCTCCGGTCATCCGCTAGGGGGCACGGCGGAATTAGACAAGTAGCCAGGTGAGAACCTCCCTCAAGGGAAAGTCTTTCGTGGTTCAGACTGTGGCCGGACTGGGTAGTTTAGCAGTTATGTCAATATTACGCAATGGGAAATATTTTGTTATTCTGAAGAAAAAAACCATGGATTTCGATGGACATTTTGAAAATTGGCATTTCTGTAATTATCATCATTCGAAATTCACAGATCTTGTCGACTTGTGCATTTAATGAATTATTGCAAACATTACCTTACCGTACATTTTATCTCAGGGTCTCGCTATGCTGTCAAGCCTCACTGTGTGTATATAGAGGATTTCCTCTGCTTCCCATAGGAATTAAGCCACACCGTTCTGAAGATATCGGTGTTTGAATTTTGTCATAGCAAATACTGCTCTGGTGGCCATTGCACCCTCCCACCTCCCTCTGCGAAGTGAATGTCGAGGTCGCTGCATAAATTAGGGTCACGCGAGCGTAGGGCTACACTGGCCACCAGAGCAGAGATTGCTATGACAAAATTCAAACACTGATATCTTCGGAACGGTGCGGCCGATCTTCATATTGGGTCCGAATATAGGTTATATGTGAAATGGCCCCCAGTTCTCTTTATCACAGAGCTAACTCCCCACCTCGGTCGTTTAAGTCATGCTTGCGTGCAATTATATCCAGTCTGCACCAGGAGGAGGCGAGGCGACTAAGAGGGTGAACAGATTGGTAATTTCTGTCCACCTCAGCAGACCACATAACCCGAGAGAAACACACAACAAACTTCTTTAGCTTCCAGAAACTGTCTTTATTACATTAAAACATTGTTCTCCTCCTAACACTCACATAATCTAACTTTATATGACCTTGGCATTCTTTAGCTTTACTTATCCTTATATGTATCCATAACTCTTAAACAAATAATCAATCTCACGTGATTCTTCTATCTAACCTTAAAGCTATTTCTTATTTAAGTATTCGTCTTCCAACAATTTACACCCACACCTCGATGTAAATCAAAGGGAATACAAGCTGGCTCCAATGGAAGAACTGTACTTATCCTACCCCTAATAAAAATCGCCATAGGCTTAACATGGGATTTGTTTATTTCACAGGCGTGACATAAAGTGCTGTTTATGCCACTACTTTCTTATACTGAAAAAATATGGAAATGGGGTAGGACAAAATCTAGACGCCACTCGTTTGAGTTGGAGCTTATTTATGCCACACATTTTGTTGGCTCCGTAATGTCACTCGTCTTCAACTCGTGAAATTACGGAGCCAACAAAATGCGTGGCATAAATAAACTCAGACTCAAACTTGTGACGTCTCTTGATATTATAGAATGTTACAATAAACATAAATACATTTAAAAAATACTAGGAAGAAAGAAATCTCATACTGTGCCGCTCCGATTTGTTGCTCGAGCGATTCAGTGTGGAAAAAATTATCAAGCCTGCACCCTTTTGAAATCACGCAGGGTGAGCGATGATCATTCGGAATAAACAAAGATTAATAATGTGTATGTAACAAATTCATTAGGCATCTTCCTTTGGTATATAATATATAGCAGAGATAAAAATCAGGACTGAGGAAAAAATTGGAAATTCAAAGCACCTAAAAAAGGCATTATTCATATCGTTGTTGTCCATGAGAAAATAATGTACAAGCTTATTTGGTAAATAAAAATATAAAATAAAACAAATTTTGGAACAGAATGGCTATGATTCAATATACAATCTAATACTGCGAGTATTGCCGATGTATACAAAATGTCAAAATTCCATCATTTATCAGAGAACTTGCATATCTGATATAGGCCTACTGGTTATAAAAGGTACAAAAGAATTGGATAAATCTGTATCCAACTGAGTCAATGGAAAATATACTTAATATTACAGCAATATACAAGAATCTATCAGTTTTGGTGTTAGTATAGGTCCAAAACTTGTGCTTTTAAAGTGCCGCAACCTAGTGGGCAAAGATGGTACTTTATTTTAGCTATACAATAGCTTGTCCATAGGAAAAGAGTTCTTTTGCCATGATGCTAAGACATTTTGTCTCAGTCTTTTGTTTTTGATTAACACTATGGTTGCTTGTGCGATCTCCGTGCGACATGGGGTTACCAGGGTTCACAGCTGAGTCCGCCGGCCTAGTCGTGGTGCCCCAGTGGATACATGCCAATACTGCAAAATGTGCAAAATGGTGTTTATTACACCTAACAGGGATGTCAGTTGGGGTCAGAAAAAAACAAGGAAATATTTCCTTGGCAATACAGGGTTAGATATCAGATGTATATATACACCAAAAAGACCTAAAATATAGTAGATACAAATAACATTATCACTGCGGAACATGGGTCTGGAGGCAGGTTAATTGGGGAATTTATGAATCATGGTTGATTTGAGTATCTTTTAATTGTTACAGTTTACACAAGAAAAAAGGATATCTTATTCCAAAAATGAAAACACGGAATTCTGCGGAAACAAGGAAAACTGACATCCCTGCTGAAAATAGGTTTTGATGAATAGAAAATATTGAACGTTATTCCGGAATAAATGGTGATTAATTAGACTATTTTCACTTGAATTAACTAAAATATGCACTACGTGGTTGAGCCATTGAGATTGAACTCAAAGCATGGTCCATGCTTTGCGACTGGGAAAACATGGAAAAACATCGTTATTGGACATGGACTGTAGTGGATAGGAGGTTTGAACCACTGTCTACTAGTGTGAATGAGTCCCAATTTATTCTCTACGTTTTACACAAGAATAAAGAATGTTATGAGCAGAAAATAAAAACAGGGATTTCCTTGGAAAGAGGGAAAACTGCAGTCTCTGTATTAATGAATGCTTACTGGGTAAAAAAACACAAAGAATTTTTTTTTTTTTTTTTCAAAGTTAAGTTGTTTGTTTGTTTGGTTTGATTTAACCAAAGTCAACCGTTATAGGTCCTTGCCAGACTTTATCTAGGTTCTTTTACACCATAAGGGTGGTGATTGAATCTATGTGATGAAGTCAGGTAGAAATCTTACCCTTACACATTTACTGAGGTGAGAGTTCTTTTACTTCCCACACCACATAGACATGGTATGAGAAGGATTGGCCTTTGATATAGCAATAAATCTACCACTGCTGGGGATAAAGGAGAAAAGTGGCTGCAGTGGGACTCAAATCAACAAAGTCCAGTGCTCTTTACCACTGAGCTAACTCCCCACCCCGGTCACTTTCGTTATGCTTGCGTGCAAGCATATCCAGTGTCCACCACGAGGAGGCGAGGCGACCAAGAGGGCGAACAGATTGGTAATTGCTGTCCACCCCAGCAGACCGATCGAATGGACAAAGATCAAATGGACGAAAAAATACATGAATGCTTACTGGTAATAATCCTGGTAGGGGCAGCTGAAGGGATGAGGGACCGACCAGGCCGACCAGACCCCGTCCATTGTCGTGCTGTTTGCGGGGTCGGCGGGGCCGGGCGGGTGCGGGGGTGGCGGGGGCGGGTTCTGGGCGTGCAGTGCCTGGCTCGGTGAGATGCCGGGGACGGGTGGATACTGAGTGGATGGCATCAACAGGTCAGGAACCCAGCGCTCTTGGCCGCCTTGAAAAGGTGCAGCCACGTTGCTGTTGACTGGACACTGGTAGGAATACGCCGGTGGGGACGTCGCTAGTGGCGTGAGGAACAGGAAAAACAGAGAGTTCTTTAGCCAGGATACTGAGACATACCACAAATAATCTAGTTGTTTTCTATATTTGATTGACACTATTTTCGTGGTTTTTTTTATTTTTATTTTTTTATTTATTTATTTTTTTTTTTCTATTTTCGTGTTATGGTGGGTTTTTAAAATAAAAACGTATTTTGTATGAGATTTGAAGAATATTTTGTAAGGGGCCATTCATAAAGTACATGTGCAACATTTTTTTTTTAAATTGAACCTTCTGCCTCGCCCCCGTTCTCCATATTGTAGGCATCAGATAAATTGACAATTATCGATGGTTTTGTGGCCAGGCTGCCGTAAACCACGAGCAGTTGACGCGTAGTAATATACGAGCGCTAGTTTACAGAGCCGCCTGTCCACATAACCATCGTGTGTTGCTTTTATTATCCATCTTTTATAATAAATTAAACTAAATAATTATTGGATATAACAATAGGGACTATTTCCTTGCTCTATGGCAAAAGGGACTATTTTTCCCGTTTACCATGGTTTTGAGGCCGTATACCACAGATTTAAATCCGTATACCACAGTTATGGTATCTGACAGGTTTTATACAATAGGTCGTGGTTTACTGAGTCCCCATGCATCTTTAACGACGGTTTTGTATACGATGGATAATAAAAGAAGGGACAATTTCGAAAACTTTTTACCTCCCTGCCGACTGCGTACGTACTTCAACAATGGCCCTAAGGCATGCAATAGCAATGGCTGCCATAACAATAACAAAGTGCGAGAGTCAGAAGGTGCTTTCTACGGTACCAACAAAAAAGATAATTACAATTTACAAGCTTTTTTTCCAGCCTTGTAATAAACAGTATCCGTCATGTGTTGTGCATTACCCTGAAATGAATATACAGCCCACGGCAATGACCCTCCCTATGGATCGGGCGTGAATGTTAACCCCTTATTAAAAAGCTGATTCCACCAACAGGATGGATTTGCCGTGGTATGTCTTGCTATGTCTTGTAGTGTCTTAAGCCCTGTCTCCACTGTGCGATCCAAGGTACATATAGTCTGAGACTGGGCGTACCTCCAGGATCGCAACTCGGCAAAACGCACAGTGGAGACAGCAAGTTTCCCTCCAGTCTGAGACTGGAGGTACCGGTACCTCCAGTCTGAGACTGGAGGTACCTTCAGGATCGCAACGCGGCAAAACGCTTAGTGGAGACAGCAAGTTTCCCTCCAGTCTGAGACTGGAGGTACCGCATGTACCCCAGATCGCAAGCGTTTTTAAATATTAAACATGTTTGATATTTGGTACGCCAAATCTGAGACTGGGCGTACCCTTTGTACCTAAATCCCAAGCGCTCAAGTCGCAAGCGGGGGTGTCTCCACACAATCGATGATACCTTGCGATCTGAGGTACATGCGGTACACCAATCCAGTGAGACTGGAGGTACCGGATCGCAAGCTCCCCCAGTGGCCTCCAAACCTTGGTATACGGGAAAAAAGTCCCTTTTGCTATAGAGCAAAGAAATAGTCCCTATCGTTATACCATTTAATATGGCAATTACTGGGTTTAATCTAATCTAAATGCAACAAATGATGGTTTGGTGGACAGGCGGCTCTGTAAACCACTCGAGGTTGACGTCGTAATACACTCGCTAGCGCTTGTGTATTACTACGCGTTAGCCCCTCGTGGTTTACGACCGCCTGTCTACAAAACGATCGATTATTGTCTATGTAAACCACATGTACGCAGACCGACGTGCAAAAGTATTGCACATCGATATTACGTGGAGTTGTTTGCTATGGTTAAGTGCACGTTACATACGTATAACTTACATATATAACTACGCCTTACTTTAGTACCTCCACCACTTTAGGCTCCTTAAGTTTAAACACAATAGTCTTTTGAAACACTACCATATAGGGCAGATACTTACACACATTTGAGTTGTTCTTTTCTGAAATATCAATTCCAAAAAGACATAAAGGAATGGGCCGAAAGCAATCAGGTGGGAAATATATAGTTATACATGTATTTTCTATGAACATACTCACACACACTCATAAAAAAACACAGATTAATCTATTTTGGGTAGGGTGTCCCCCGGAGGTGTTTGTTGGAGGTGTCTGCTTACTACAGGGTTTTAGGCCTTTTCATACCGAAATAACTGTCCGCTTATGCGGGGTTAAATCAAACATCTAATAGAAGGAAACATTTTCGTTCTGAGCAAAAGTTATCCACTTCCGGGGAGTGTCCGCTTACACAGGGTGTCCGTTAGGCGGGTTTCTACTGTAGGTCAAATGTAGGATAATCTGTCAAAACGATAGAGCCTGCTCTGGACAACATGCCTTATCAAACTGGTAAAGGTTGAAACTGATACTTTTTACAGAACTGGAAATAACAATTGCACTGACTGTTCCGAGCTCGCCATGTATTAGGTGCCCACCCCGATATTTGTAGGTTAGAACATCGCTCAGTGAACTCCTCCATGGTCTCTGGAAAAAAAACAACATTTGTCGTGAGAAAAAATAACAGAACTAAGGCCACTCAAAAAAAAACCTTGTTTCTCATCACCGCGCGCATCAGAAAAAACGATTTTAGAAGATTTTTTTTTTTTTTTTTTTTAAATAGATGAACCTTGATAAAAAATTATGAAAGGTATGTGTATTTAGTATCGAACTAAACCTCCTGATGTCAGGGATGCATTAAATGTAGAGCCAGTAAAAATCTGGAAACCCCGCATAAGTAGACACCCCGCATAAGCATCCACTTTCGCCTGGATTGGAGGGTGGCCGCTTATGTGGGGTTTTACTGTATGTCTGCCCTCTTTCATATAGCAAAAAAAAAAAAAAAAAAAAAAAAAGGCGCGCGCGCTCGTCATATTTTTCATGGCTTGGTGATGAGAAACAAGTTGTTTTTTTTGAGTGGCCTAACAGTATCACGACAATTTCACTCAGAAAGCCGAGAAAAGCAACCGCTACAATATAATCATCTGAGGTCACATAATGAGGAATAATGCAGAAATTATATAAGGCCGATAACCAGAAATTTCCTGAATCCTGGGAGCTGTTTCAAAAGTCGGGAGGATGCTAAACGAGAGTACTCGCCGAAAGGCGAGAAAAGCAACCGCTACAATAGAATCATCTGAGGTCACATAATGAGGAATAATGCAGAAATTATATAAGGCCGATAACCAGAAAATTTCCCGAATCCAGGGAGCTGTTTCAAAAGTCGAGTGAAGTCTCGCCAGCGGCACGTCACATTTCAAAGCGAGAGGCCGCAACAGCTAGCAGCACTTTGAATTAAAGCGGCAGCAAAACCGCTACCAATACCCAATAGTGAGCAGCACCTCCACCTCGACAGTGACGCCTCAAGTGCCATTGTTAGCTCTTGCTTTGGCGGTGAGTACTCTCGTTTAGCACCCTCCCGACTTTTGAAACAGCTCCCTGGTCTGAACGATACAATCACTACAATGATAAACGACATCCTGGACGATTTTTTCCTATTCAGTGTTATATGACAAGACAGAAGATATCTAAATGAACATATTTGTATACAACACCTTGTAAACGGTTTAGAATACTTTTATGGTAATAAGGCATGTCGTCCAGAGCAGGCTCTATCGTTTGTACAGATTCTCTTACGTTTGACCTACAGTAGACACCTGCCTAGTGGACACCCTGCGTAAGCGGACACCACGTGTAAGCGGGTAACTTTTGCTCAGAACAGAAATTTTCCCCCATGTAAGCGGACAGTTATTTCGGTATGAAAAGGCCTAAAACCCTGTAGTTAGCAGACACCTCCAACAAACACCTCCAACGGACACCCTACCCAAAATAGATTAATCTGTGTTTTTTATGAATGTGTGTGAGTATGTTCATAGAAAATACGTTTATAATTCTAAGTTTAATAACTTTGGATCCAATTAAGATATTGGAAAATGGATTTCAGATCTACAATCCCCTCTGTCTCCCCTACAAATCGGTATGACACACTTTTATATTAGCCTGGGGGAAACCTGAAAACACCATAAGTGGTCACCCCGCGTAAGCGGACACTTTTGCCCGGAACGGAGGGTGTACACTTAGAAGTGGAAGAGGAGAAATACTGGAGAACTCGACCCGTAACGAAGTCGACCCGTAAAAAACTTGACCCGCTTTAAGAACTCTACCCGTAACGAACTCGACCCGTAACGAACTCGACCCGTTTTAAATTTTCCCTACTCAAGCAATTGTGAATATATACCATATTTAGTAGTAAGTATGTTATCTTGACCTCAAATTTGGTCTTCTCTGGGGAAAAAACAAACAGAAAACCCTACCCTTAACCCTATCCCTAACCCTAAACCTAGCTGGACTTATTTTCTGTATGCGCTGGTTTATTTGTCTAAAAGCTAACTAATCAGACCTTTACTTGTATATGAAAATGTCTTATTCATTTATAAGTATCTGAGCCGGGTCGAGTTCTCTAATCGATTTCTCCAAAACGGGTCGAGTTCTCCTGACAACTTGGGGTCGAGTTCGTTTCGGGTCGAGTTCTCCAGTGACGAAGGGGAATGTGGGCAGGACCGTGCAGGAATTTAACAAAAACCACCGGACAATAAATAGCATGATAAACTTATCTAGCATAAGTGACACAACTTTAAAACAATGAAATATTTGCATTACAAACTAAAACAAGTTCTCATTTTCATCTCCCAATCATGTATGTTGTAGGACTAAGCGATAAATCGTTTCCACTGGACGAAAGTTGTAATCACCTTTGTGATAGTGTATCAGTGAATCATTAGTGCGGTAAAAAGAAGACGCTACATCTCGGCACTCTCCAAGCAGAGATCCTGCGCTCTACTTCCTCCGGCCGCTTGTATCTCTGCCCCAACCTGCCTGTTTGGGACAAAATCTGTCCCATCTGCTGGTTTTTCAATTCAATTCAATTCAATTTATTTATTTAACTCTTTTATACAGTATTGAGGTTACATACTAAATGACAACTATTTTACAGCAAATTCATCAAATAAAAGCAAAGAAACAAGATACAAATACAGCATACCATAAATAAGTTGTTAACCCCCCCCCCCCCCCCTCCCTTAAAGGATAGGCAATGCCCTTCTTAGAAATTTACTGATACTAAATATGATTTCTTCTTTGTCAGACTTCAAGAGAGTGACTAGTCTGTACATACTGGGTCTTTTTATATAGTCCTTGAGATATTGTTTGCGCTTTTTTTATATAGTCCTTGAGATATTGTTTGCGCCTTTTTTTTTATCTCTACAATAAAAAAAGAGGTGGTGGAATATAGCCTACATTCTGAGTCCAATGGGGAGTACTTTGTGTTCTATTCATTTATACAGATACATATTTTCATATGGTAAAGGCTATACACTCATTTCTGTTATTTGTTATTTCGAACCAGATTCAGTCGCTAGGATTACTTTCTTTAGTGGAAAACACCTCAAGTGTTATTGGGTTTTGGGTTACGATACACGTGCTCACTTGGAGGGGCAACTGTGGATTCACATACTAAAGTGGTTTTAGAGATGAAAACAAAACAGTTGGATTGTCTATGAAGCTCATTTAACGATTCCCACATTTCACAACTCATAATATATGAGTTGAGTTTAAAAACTTTTCACAGTAGCTGTTTGAATCTGAGATTTTAGCTTATTTAGATACCAGGGAACCAGTGTTGGGTTGAGGCAGAGATGAGTAAGCGCTAGCGCCGCGAAACATCTGCTGGGAGAGTGACATCTCGGTACACGTGACCTCGTCACGCGTGATCCGCGTGGCCGCTCATATTATCGCCCATAAAAAAGATTGTATCACCAACTCTGAACAAAACAATAGATAAGTGAAGTTGAAAAGAGCTGGGCCTATTGTTTTCTGCCTCTATGCTCCCACCAGCTATTTATATTTGTACAGATAGCCCCCGATTGTGACAACCTCTTCAAAGACTCCACTCGTGCAAAAGGCCAATGTTGTGGTTCAAATGAAATCATGGTTTCTGAACTGGAGCGGACACCAGTGTCCATCTCTATCACATGAGGGAGCTCAAATCTCATTCCCCTATACCCTATCTCAAACCTTAACCCGAACCCTTTCCCTAAAGGGCAAAATCCACCCGGCCGATTTCTCACCCGATCAATTGTTTCTGGGCCCTTAGAGGAAGCTCACGTTTTGTAATTTATTTAATTCTGATAACAATAATTTAATAATTGACCATTTTCAAAGATTTGAGAAATTCTAGGGCATCCGATAATAATCGGCGATTGTCTGGCTACGGAATCGGCTACCGTCGGTCCAGTAGAACACCCCCTTAACCTTAACCCTAACTCTAACCCTAACCCTATCCCTAACCTTAGCCCTATCCCTAACCTTGAATCCTAACCTTATCCCTAACCTTAACCCTATCCCTAACCTTAACCCTAACCTTATCCCAAACCTTAACTCTAACCCTATCCCTAACCTTAACCCTAACCTTATCCCAAACCTTAACCCTAACCTTATCCCAAACCTTAACCCTAACCCTATCCCAAACCTTAACCCGAACCCTTTCCCTAACCTTAACCATAACTCTAACCCTAACCCTATCCCTATCCGTAACCTTTACCCTATCCCTAACCTTAACCCTATCCCTAACCTTAACCCTAACGCTATCCCTAACCTTAACCCTATCCCTATCCCTAACCCTTTCCCTAACATTAACCCTACCCTTAACCATTAAGGTTTCGTTCCACCAACACGATGGATTTGCTGTGATATGTCTTGCTATGTCCTTAATATCTTACAGTGTCGCGATGTGTCGTACCTCCATTATCACAAAACGTAGCCGTGCAGTGTCGGGTGTATGTTTTGGTGCTCCACCACCGCGACACCTCAAGACACATCGCGACAAATAGGCACGCGATTATTCAAGCCTAGCGCGATTTAGCAAGACCAATCTCGCTATATTTTGTGTGTCGGTGGAATCAATACTTAAACTTAACCCTATCACTAACTAGTCAGACCTTTCCTTCTACATGAAAATATCATCTCCATAAGTATCTAAAACGGGTCGAGTCCTCCAAACGATTTCTCCAAAACGGGTCGAGTTCTCCAGACAACTATAGGTCGAGTTCGTTTCGGGTTGAGTTCTCCAGTAACCCTGCTAAGGGAGCGCGAAACGGGGCCACGAGGGGGCCGAGATGACACCGCGAAACGGGGGCCAAGATGCCGAAGGGGCCGAGATATCCGCATACCCTCTCAATCAGGTTAACATTAACTGTTTTTGGTTTGGCCTCAACAAATTGACAAGTATTGCGACATAAGGTGGAGATACTATTTGGTTAGACTTGCCCAAGTCTTTGATTATGAACATTCATTAAATGAAAACACAATCAGAATAAAGTTCACTAAAGTATGTATCCTTCACTGACTGGCCCATGAATCAAAGACTTGTCCACTATGAACAGAATCTCCTGTTTATGGCCTCAAACCGCTCCCTGTAACCCTATATTTGCTCGATTTTGTAATGTTATACATGTATGCCGGGGACACACCAAGCGAGTCAAAGGGGGCAATATCTGGAATCGCCAATACAAAATAGCATTTATGTGAGATATCATTTATGTGAGATATCTCCCACCGATAATTGTGTACCTCGGAACCACTAATCAGGTCAAATATGAAATATCAAAAACAATAGCTCCCATAAATGTTATTTTGTGTTGGCGATTCCGGAAATCGCTGCATTTCTCGCTTGGTGTGTCTCCAGCTTTAAATGGCAAGTATGTGAGCTATTATTCAATATTTTACCTGAATATTGCTTCCATAATGCTAAATTATCGGTGGGAAATATTACTATGAAAAAATATCTCACATATATGCTATTTTGTATGCCTTGACTCGCTTGGTGTGTCTCCGGCATTATAGTAAGTATCCTTCTCTGACTGGCCCATGAATCAAAGCGAAGAGGGTAGCCATAGGATGCAGGGACTGGAGCCAGTATCCCTGTATCCCAGAGAGGAGGGTAGCCATAGGATGCAGGGCCTGGAGCCAGTATCCCTGTATCCCAGTGACGAGGGTATATATAGCTATAGGATGCAGAGACTGGAGTCAGTATCCCTGTATCCCAGTGAGGAGAGTAGCCATAGGATACAGGGACTGGAGCCAGTATCCCTGTATCCCACCGAGGAGGGTAGCCACAGGATGCAGGGACTGGAGCCAGTATTTCTGTATCCCAGTGAGGAGGGTAGCCATAGGATGCAGGGACTGGAGCCAGTATCCCTGTATCCCAGCGAGGAGGGTAGCCACAGGATGCAGGGACTGGAGCCAGTATTTCTGTATCCCAGTGAGGAGGGTAGCCATAGGATGCAGGGACTGGAACCAGTATCCCTGTATCCCAGCGAGGAGGGTAGCCACAGTATGCAGGGACTGGAGCCAGTATCCCTGTATCCCAGCGAGGAGGGTAGCCACAGTATGCAGGGACTGGAGCCAGTATCCCTGTATCCTAGTGAGGAGGGTAGCTATAGTATGCAGAGACTGGAGCCAGTATCCCTGTATCCTAGTGAGGAGGGTAGCCATAGGATGCAGGGACTGGAGCCAGTATCCCTGTATCCCAGTGAGGAGGGTAGCCATAGGATACAGGGACTGGAGCCAGTATCCCTTTATCCCAGTGAGGAGGGTAGCCATAGGATGTAGGGACTGGAGCCGCAGGGGCTGGAGCCAGTATCCCTGTATCCCAGTGAGGAGGGTAGCCATAGGATGCAGGGACTGGAGCCAGTATCACTGTATCCAGTGAGGAGGGTAGCCATAGGATGCAGGGACTGAAGCCTGTATCCCAGTGAGAGGGTAGCCATAGGATGCAGTGACTGGAGCCAGTATCCCTGTATCCCAGCGAGGAGGGTAGCCACAGTATGCAGGGACTGGAGCCAGTATCCCTGTATCCTAGTGAGGAGGGTAGCTATAGTATGCAGAGACTGGAGCCAGTATCCCTGTATCCTAGTGAGGAGGGTAGCCATAGGATGCAGGGACTGGAGCCAGTATCCCTGTATCCCAGTGAGGAGGGTAGCCATAGGATACAGGGACTGGAGCCAGTATCCCTTTATCCCAGTGAGGAGGGTAGCCATAGGATGTAGGGACTGGAGCCGCAGGGGCTGGAGCCAGTATCCCTGTATCCCAGTGAGGAGGGTAGCCATAGGATGCAGGGACTGGAGCCAGTATCCCTGTATCCCAGTGAGGAGGGTAGCCATAGGATGCAGGGACTGGAGCCAGTTTCACTGTATCCAGTGAGGAGGGTAGCCATAGGATGCAGGGACTGGAGCCTGTATCCCAGTGAGAGGGTAGCCATAGGATGCAGTGACTGGAGCCAGTATCCCTGTATCCCAGTGAGGAGTGTAGCCATAGGATGCAGGGCCTGGAGCCTGTATCCCTGTATCCCAGTGAGGAGGGTAGCCATAGGATGCAGGGCCTGGAGCCTGTATCCCTGTATCCCAGTGAGGAGGGTAGCCACAGTATGCAGGGACTGGAGCCAGTATCCCTGTATCCCAGTGAGGAGGGTAGCCATAGGATGCAGGGACTGGAGCCTGTATCCCTGTATCCCAGTGAGGAGGGTAGCCATAGGATGCAGGGACTGGAGCCAGTATCCCTGTATCCCAGTGAGGAGGGTAGCCACAGGATGCAGGGACTGGAGCCAGTATCCCTGTATCCCAGTGAGGAGGGTAGCCACAGGATGCAGGGCCTGGAGCCAGTATCCCTGTATCCCAGTGAGGAGGGTAGCCACAGGATGCAGGGCCTGGAGCCAGTATCCCTGTATCCCAGTGAGGAGGGTAGCCACAGGATGCAGGGACTGGAGCCAGTATCCCTGTATCCCAGTGAGGAGGGTAGCCATAGGATGCAGGGACTGGAGCCTGTATCCCTGTATCCCAGTGAGGAGGGTAGCCATAGGATGCAGGGACTGGAGCCTGTATCCCTGTATCCCAGTGAGGAGGGTAGCCATAGTATGCAGGGCCTGGAGCCAGTATCCCTGTATCCCAGTGAGGAGGGTAGCCATAGGATGTAGGGACTGGAGCCAGTAACCCTGTATCCCAGTGAGGAGGGTAGCCATAGGATGCAGGGACTGGAGCCTGTATCCCAGTGAGGAGGGTAGCCATAGGACGCAGGGACTGGGGCCAGTCTCCCTGTATCCCAGTGAGGAGGGTAGCCATAGGATACAGGGACTGGAGCCTGTATCCCAGTGAGGAGGGTAGCCATAGGACGCAGGGACTGGGGCCAGTATCCCTGTATCCCAGTGAGGAGGGTAGCCATAGTGTGCAGGGCCTGGAGCCAGTCTACTACTTGGTCTCACTGTGATTGACCAGTCGCTGGGGCCATGCTGGAGCGGTATTCGTGGCCCAATGACACAGTGTACTTCGACACACAACAACAAAAAACTGCCGCATACCCGGCGTGTTTCTTTGTCATTCATCCAGGACACCTTTCTTCAGTTTACCTCGCTATCTTTTACACAAGTTGAACTAGTGTCAAGCTGTCCCAAATAGACTTTCCCATAAATTTACTTATCAACCACCAGCTGAAAGTGATTCTCTACGCTTTTATACAGGACCACTGAGTACAAATAATTATGTAAGTTTTTACCGTGTGGCATTTGCTGTTGATTTGGAGCCTGCATCCATAAGTAAATGAGTCTACGTGCCTAAAAGCAAAGCACGTGTGACGCATAGTTCACCCGGTACACGACTTAACTCATACTGTCCAGACTTGTTCCAGACGAAAAAGCATTCAGGCGCTAAAATACCGAGCACATTCATCAAGTGTTTCTTGGGTAGATCGGAAAAGCATCAGCTAACACCATCCTGCTGCTTCTCAAAAACTGTGTGAGATGCTGGATTAGACAAAGCTAACCATGTTCTATGGTAGATGGGCCTCAGAATTTATCTCACCCCTGGAATAAATGTCCATAGGCTTAACATGAGGAACTCGTTCTCCATGCCCCTACGAGTATCGCAGTTCGTTCTCCACGGTTAATATCATGTGTGTTGTCCATTCTTTTAGTGTGTACAGGGGTGAGATAAATACAGAAAGCAACTCGCTTTGGTCAAAGAAGTCATTGTCCAACTCGTTTGAATGCCATTTGATATTCACTCGGCTGTCGCCTCGTTCATATCACTCCGCATCAAACTTGTGAAGAACGGCGACTTTGACCAAAACTTGTTGGTTTCTTCTTTAGTATTATTGAGTTGATATGCATGTATTATTATTTATCCTATCCCGCATATAAATCTCCATAGACTTAACATGGTGGGCCTGTATGCCACGGTTATGCTATAAAATATCTATATGCCACTGGTGACATATGAAGTAAAAAACACATGACAGGGTAGGATAAAATCTAAACATCACGAAATTTCATATAATTGTTTACATGCTATTCGTTGTCTTCTGCTACAGATATCACTCAGCTCCGCTTCGTGATATCATTCCGCGAAGACAACTCATGCCATATAAACAATCATATGAAATTTCCAGATGTTTCATGATAATACCGGTGGCTGTATGAACTATGTATACTACCCGCTCCTACTCATGACGTATTTATACCCGCACGTCACACTGTGACGTACGGGGTAGGTGATCACTTGACTAGGTAATTTTTTGCCTTTTTCAGGTATATAATAATACGAAAACTGGCTGACTGTCTTTGTACGTCAAAATACTTGGTAAAATTATTGATCACATACATTCCTCTGCCTATGGCATCGGGATGTATGTGACCAATAATTTCACTGCATATTTTTGACATACGCAGACAGTAAGTCAGTTTCCATATATGACAGACCAGATTGTAGCTGGAATACAATAGAATACGATGAAATCACTGTATTGTCTTTAAACATAATCTAAACGTAATCTGAGGAACGTTACACACTTATGCTAAAGAATACGTTGTCAGGCGTTTGTTTGGCCGCATGCATTGCGTAACCAAGTGGCTAAAGCCGGAGACACACCAAGCGAGAAACGCAGCGAGTTCCCTAATCGCCAACACAAAATGGCCTAGCTGTGATTTCATATTTCACCTGATTAATGCTTCCGAGATACTAAATTATAAGCTGAAGATATTCCTATGAAATAACATCTTACATACACGCCAATTTGTGTTGGCGATTACAGAGATTGCTGCCTATTAGAAAGGCCTATTAGATAGTCCTCAAACAGGGTGCCAATATTATTCCATTCCGAATCTAAGACTTTCATAGATAACAATTCATAAACGTTTTAAAGACTTTTGTGACCACAAATTATCCGTGGTGCGACATACTCCCATAGGAAGAAGTCGCAGATAGAATTCTTTTGTTGACGGGTCAGCACAGAATGTTTCAATCAATGTAAAAGTTGAAGAGGGTTTAGCAGTGTTTCTGATTGTTCATTCACCTCATGAAGGCTGGATGGGCAATCGGGTGGATGGGCAGATGAATACGCAGTCAGGTGGATATGAAGTGCCTGGTGTTAGCTATTCATTCAAGGGTGGTGATCGAATCTATGAAATGAATTAAGGTAGTAATCTCACCCCTACACATTTACCAAAGTGATAGTTCTTTTACTTCCCACACCACATAGACATGGTATGAGAAGGATTGGCCTTTGATATAGCAGTACATCTACAACTGCTGGGGGTGAAGGAGAAAAGTGGCTGTAGTGGGAATGGAATCAACAAAGTCTGACAACCTTGGGATTACCAGTGCTCTTTTACCACTGAGCTAACCCCCCACCCGGCCGCTTTAGTTATGCTTGCCTGCAAACATATCTAGTCTGCACCATGAGGAGGCAAGGCGACCAAGAGGGTGAACAGATTGGTAATTGCTGTCCACCCCAGCAGACCATATATCCAAGGTATACCTTGCGTCATACGTGCCCTGGGGACAAATATACAGAATTAAATATTTATAAACATGTAGCTAACGATAAAACAATTTAATAGGACTGGTATAGGGAGCCAAAGTGAACCCGCTGAAACCACAGATACCCACCTACAAAACACCGTTTCCGGTGGCCAGTAAGAACGAGGCTTAGTGCTAAAGCTATGGGGGTTTGAGTCTAGACTTTCGTTTTTGGTCTCTTTTGTTACTTTTGAAGTGAAGTTTATAACTATCGTCTCTGAATAACTGAAAAACTACGATGACAGTTGTTAAGTTTATTAAAAATTTGGATCTAAAAGATTGGAGAATGACACATATAATCTCGAACCTACATAGGCTAAGTACTGAGCGCCGATACCCGGAAATAGTATTTTGTGACCGGTTATCTGTGGTTGGAGCGGGTTCACTTTGGCTCCCTATTGGAGTAGATTCGCTGACTCACCTTCTCTTATAATTTTTATAGTAACATCATTGTTGAAGATTCTCAATATCGCATTTAAAGTGGATACTTTGTGGTTGGGAATCATGTACACTGGCCACCAGAGCTCTGATGTAGTTAAATCTGTGGCTGCCTTGACCCACAATCATAGACACTCTTCCAGCTGAGATTCTGACTACAGCAGTCAGAATATCAGCTGGGAGAGTGAACCATAGACCAGAAATGTTCCCTCCACCACTGTCTCCCTGTCCACTTCTCTAAAGTCCAACCGATTTTTTAACCTTTGCCAGCGACAGAGGAATGGTAATTTGTCTCAGGCGAGGCATCCTGATGCTGGAGACACACCAAGCTAGTAACACGGCGATTTCCGGAATCGCCAACACAAAATGGCCTATATGTGAGCTACTATTTCATATTTCACATGATTATTGCTTCCAAGATGCTAAATTATAGGCAGGAGATATTCCTATGAAATAATATCTCACATACACGCCAATTTGTGTTGGCGATTCCAGAGATCGGTACCTTCACTCGCTTGGTGTGTCCCCGGTATTACGGAGTCGGCCTTAGTCGGTAGATGTAGGACAGCCAGGCAAGGGTCAGCCAACGATTAGTAAACCACCCCCACCCCCCTCCACACCTGCTTGAGAAGTTCTTTTGTCGCCGACGAGTTGTGGTTTGATGTTCCTAAAGCCGGAGACACACCAAGCGAGAAACGCAGCGAGTTCCTTAACCCTTTAAGGACGGCTGCCTGGGGCCTAGCTTCTCCCATAAGGACGGGTGCTGGTGGCCGTCTGTTTGGCTAGAGGACGGCCACATAATAGTTAAAACTGATATCCAAGTTTGCAATCATGCAATATGATACATAATCATGAATATTTTATTTCTTTTTGATAGAAATACTAAATATGATGTTATATCTACATTTTCTGAAGATTTCTATCATTTCTTTGTTGAAACATTTTTGTTAATATTGGGACAATGATGCCTCAAGGCATCATGTGTCTTTAGTGCGGTGATGCCTCCAGGCATCATGCGTCTTTAGTGAGGTGATGCCTCCAGGCATCATGCGTCTTGAAAGGGTTAATCGCCAACACAAAATGGCCTATATGTGAGCTATTATTTTATATTTCACCTGATTATTGCTTCCAAGATGCTAAATTATAGGCAGGAGATATTCCTATGAAATGATATCTCACATACACGCCAATTTGTATTGGCGATTCCAGAGATCGCTGTCTTCACTCGCTTGGTGTGTCTCCGGTATAAAGGGCAGATTCCACCAACACACACGATGTAGCAAGATTAGTCCTGATTTGGTTGTCTTGCTTAATCGGGCTAGGATTGAATCATCACGTGCCTATTTGTCGCGATGTGTCTTGAGGTGTCGTGGTGGTGGAGCACCAAAATATACACCCGACACCACTCGCCTACGTTTTGAGACAAGTGAGGTACGACACATTGCGACATAGTAAGACGCTACAAGACATACCAAGATATACCACGGCAAATCCAACCTGTTGGTGGAATCGGCCCTTTAATCGGTCGCCAAAAGTTTATCAACATGTTGATGAATCCTGTCGCTGAAAACGGAACATTGGAAAATGGCCCTTGATTGGGTGGCCGACAAGGGCTAAGGGGTTACGTAATTTGCCTGCGACAAGTTCACCAACTCCTATACGATTTGGGAACTAAATGCTCAAACCTGAATCAGTAGATGTGTATTAGAGGGAAACTATGTTCCAGTGAGCAAAAGTTCAAAGTTATGAGGTAAGGCTCGGAAATATTACTGCCCAAGGCCTTGGCTGTGGGCAGTAATTTTTCCGAGCCTTACCGAGTAACTTTGACTTTTGATTACCGGTACTTGGTTTCCTTTTAAATATTGATAAAAATGATTATTTCTTTTCCTGCGATAGCCCCAGAAAAATGGCCACCCTTATCGAGTAACTGCAAAAGCTGAGTTTTCGTCCCGCTGCTCTTTATGTCACGTGGTCAGGCCGGGACGAAAACGTCAGCCTGGGACGAAAATGTCAGCCTTGCTACACAGCTTATAATTACTGCACCCCCAGCAGCGGTATATAACTATAGAGGTTTCGGAAATGGGTATATAGGAATGGCCTACACTCCACCTCAGCAACATGACAGAGGCCTACCAGAGGAAGGTTATAATACATTTCATTCTAATATAGTTTAATCATTAAGTGAATGTTCATAGAGACTGGAGTAAGTCTACAGTCAAGGCACAGTCAACTGTGTGATGTTCCATACTCTCCAAGCCCCTCTTTTGTGTGTGTGTATTCAGAATAAAATGACCCCAAAGTTAGACTTTCCCAATCATTTTAATGAGATGTGAATATATCTTTTGAGAGCTACAAAGACCAAAATTACTTAGTTCGAGATTGATGTTCATAGACATTGTTTGGGTTTGTTTGTTGGGGTATTTTAATTTGTTCAATTAGACTTACTTTGGGTTTGATCGAATCTATGAGATGAATGTAGGTAGAAATCTCACCCCTACATATTTACAGAGGTGAGAGTTCTTTTACTTCCCACACCACATAGACATGGTATGAGAAGGATTGGCCTTTGATGTAGCAGTAAATCTACCTCTGCTGGGGGTGAAGGAGAAAAGTGGCTGCAGTGGGACTCAAACAACAAAGTCCAACAACCTTGAGATTACAAGTCCAGTGCTCTTTACCACTGAGCTAACTCCCCACCCCGGTTGCTTTTGTTATGCATGCGTGCAAGCATATCCGGTCTGCACCACAAGGAGGACGAGGCGACCAAGAGGGTGAACAGATTGGTAATTGCTGTCCACCCCCGCAGACCGTTCATAGACAAGTCACAGACTCAACTACACCAACCTCTTAGATGGAACAGACTGGAGACAGAGGTAGCCAATCTAGGAAACATGGTGACTGAAGCCTGTAACGAGTTGTTCTCCATGAACCCATTGGGGGATGTGCCTGATAAATAAACCAGCACACACACATTACACACAGACGGGTAACTTATCCACTGACATGCGATCTACATACTGATACATAATTAGTAGAAACCAAAAGAGAGTTAGCCTTATCAATGTTTATGCAACGATGGGCAGGTCGTGTATTACTACACGAGGCGTTAGCCGAGTTTAGTGAGTAGCAGACCTGACCAGAGTGGTATAAACATTGACAAGGCTAACTCGAGTTCGGTTTTGTATTTATCCTACCCCATCTCACCGATATACAGAGAATATTTGTAATTATCCATGTTAGTAGTTATCAATGCTGCCGGATCTACTTTCGTTATCTCGTCCCTGAGTGGTCTGTTTTTTTATTCACCTCGGTGCATAAATAACACTTTATCCAACGCTATGTCAAATACACTGTGTCAATGTTAAACCTATGGCGTTTCTTATTAGGGGTAGGATAAACAACAAGTCGATGGACAAAGTCTTAGATAACATGGATATAGAGGCAGGGATGTCAGTGGGAGTGAGAAAACACATGGAAATATTTTCATGCAGAATTTGCTGTCACAGGAAGACTGAGATTGTTTGGTTGTTTGTTTGTGGTTTAACGTCCCAGGGGACCCTGAGGGTATATAGGGACTATCAATGATTTAGATTTTCACAAATATTTTACATACAATCAAAGAGATTTGCCTCTTTCAAAAACATGATGATATCTTTCTTTGGAATAGTTTCAAACAACATTTTCATGTTGTTACTGTTTTTCAAGTACTTTCTTTTATTTTCTGGAAGACTGAGAAAAAAAGATGGAAAACACATCGGTGTCGCTGAGAGTGTTTGGGGAGGTTTAAGATAATGTTTAATTGGCATGAATGAGGCTTAATTAATATTATCTTTGGGGTTTTTTTAACAAAGAAAAGAAAAAGTTGTATACTGAAAATGAAAACATGGATTCCCATGTAAAACTGGAAATCTGTATTTAGTTAGTTGTAGAGAACAATGAGTGAATATAAAAATAATGTTTTACTATGGAGAGGTGGACATGGATGATGGATTGATGGGTGGGTGGAATTTGTTTGTTTGTTTGTTTGTTTGGGTAGTTTAACGTCCAATATGTTCTATTAGACTTACTTTTGGTTTGGCCAAATCTATGAGATGAATTTGGGTAGAAATCTCAACCCTACACATTTACCGAGGTGAGTTATTTTACTTCCCACACCGCATAGACATGGTATAGAAGGATTGGCCTTTGATATAAGTCTACCACTGCTGTTGGTGGAAGAGTTGTTTGTTTGTTTGTGGTTTAACGTCCTAGGGGGCCCTGAGGGTATGTAGGGAACAAGGGTGGAACAGAAACTGATGGGTGGGTGGACATGTGGTGACAGGGGAAATCATAACTTGTGATATCAATAGTAATGCGGTCTATAGACTCTATTGGGGTATCCCATAATTCAGTCTGTTTACAGGATCCGGTGTTCTCTGGTTGCCGTTGTTATATGGTAATAGACCCTTGACCCATAACCAGCATTTATTGCAGTTTAACGTTTTTTTCTATATCTTCAAATTGGAAATCTGGTGCCAGAAATGGAAATTTCAGTTATTTCTACATAACCATTTCAAATTATATTCGGTTTCTCTGGTTATAAATCAAAAAATGATTGTTCATCGGAAGACAAGGGGGCCAAGGTGCGGCCAGCCAGTCGGCAGCGGATCATGTACTTACCCGGGACGATATTAGGGAGTTTAGTAACCTCTGAAGGGTCTATGTACTGACCTAATAGTGAAGTAGTCGTAGGCGTGCTGTTGTCCTCTATGTTGGTAGGCACCATAGGGCTCCCGCGATAGGGATGTCGATTCAAAACACTACGATCTTTTATCAGCACACACTTGCTGCATGCGCACTTCTTCCAGGGACAGGAGTGTTTATGCCCGCGTAGAGCTGATTTTGTGGCGTGATTACGGCATCTTGTACACAACGGCTTTTTTGACTCAGCGAGCTGCTCCTCTTCTGCTCCATTCGGTTCGATGAGGATGAGCATTCCGCGCCGCTCCTCCTCATCCTGCTGCCGCCGCAGTGCCACCTGCTCGGCCATGACCTTCTGCTTCTCCTTCAGGCAGCGGCACCTGTCGCAGCGGCATGTTCGCCAGCGGCAGTACCGCTTATGGCCCTTTATCTCCGTAACAATGTTGTGGTTGCGGCACCTTGAACATTTTGGTGCCCGTTTCTTTGATGCATTATCCGCATTCTTCATTTTCTGAAAGAAAATAGCAAGTGAAAAAATAGTTAGTTGTGACTTAGTTTGTTTGGGTAGTTTAACGTCCAATTTGTTCAATTAGACTTACTTTGAATTTGACCAAATCTATGAGATAAATGTTGGTATAAACTTTAATTTTTCATATTCAGGGGGGACCATCTTATTTGGGGGTATTCCGAGTTGGGGACGGAACTTTTTTTTCTCATATTTTCATGGGGGTGGGGAGACATGTTTTTTCTGCCAAGGGGTTTTTATTTGTTTGTTTGTTTGTTTGTTTAGTTTAACGTCCAATTTGTTCAATTAGACTTACTTTGGGTTTGATCGAATCTATGAGATGAATGTAGGTAGACACATTTACCGAGTTGAGAGTTCTTTTACTTCTCACACCACATAGACATAGAATGAGAAGGATTGGCATTTTATATAGCAGTAAATCTACCACTGCTGGGGGTGAAGGAGAAAAGTGGCTGCAGTGAGACTCAAATCAACAAAGTCCAACAACCTTGAGATTACAAGTCCAGTGCTCTTTACCACTGAGCTTACTCCCCACCCTGGTCGCTTTAGTTATGCTTGCGTGCAAGCATATCCGGTCTGCACCACGAGGAGGCAAGGCGACCAAGAGGGTGAAAAGACCCTGCCGAGGGGTAAACAATGAGAAGGACAATGAGAATAACAAGAACTAATGATAGTAATGAAATGCATAATTGCCAACATGTATTATTATATCACAAGAAATCGGCTTAGTTTGTACTGCTGAAGTGATTATTAACATACAAAGGTACCCTTGTTTCAAGGTCTATTTTATGGTCTATGGCAACCAGCATAACTTTGCTGGGCCCTTCTGAAATTGTAGTATTTTTCAATATGGCACTTGCAGTCCCTAGCTGACCCTTCATTTTGACCAATCAGAGGCTAGGTCCCCTGTTGCTGCCTGGGTTTTCCACACATGTTTCTGTGGAATTTTCTGCCTCAATGAGACTGACTTAAGTGCGCGATCCACCAAGAGTGAGTTAGGGCCGGACGATGACCATGTGGAGGAGTTGTGGATGTAGGCCGCCCAAATCGTTCGTCGGCTCAGATCACGTTGGACAATCTTTTTAGTGGATCAGCGAATCGGCCGGAATCAGTCGGACCCGCCCATTGAAAACCCTGTCGCCCGCACCCGTGTAGTCGTCGCCTCTGGCCGGCCGGGCGTGTAAACACCAACCGGCCGGCCGGCTCTGGCCATCTCTGATGTGGAAGGGGAGGGGCTGTGGGTAGAAGCAAGGGTTGTCATCTTTGCCTATGGTGGACGTGTACTGTGTTTATGACTCTGATAACACATGACTAGTTTTGTGGACACGGATCACACGTTTGTTGAGTTAGTAGATGAGACGGCATAGACCCTCCAGAGGTTACTAAACTTCCTAATAGCGTCCCGGGTTAGTACAGGATCTGCTCCCGGCTGGATGGCCACACCTCGCTAGCCTGTCCTCTGATGAGCAATCATTTTCTGATTTCTAACCAGAGAAACCAAATATAATTTGATGTGTTCATGTAGAAATAACTGAAATTTCCATTTCTGGCATCGGATTTCCAATTTGAAAATAAAAACCGTGAAAACTGTGAACTGCAATAATTGCAGGTTATAGGTCAAGGGCCTATCCCGATAGGGATATCAGGATGGGGAGACAAAGTGAACCCGCTGAAACCGCAGATATCCATTTACAAAACACCATTTCCAGTGGCCTGTAAGAACGAGGCTTAGTGCTAAACCTATGGGGGTTTGAGGCTAGACTTATGTTTTTGGTCTCGTTTGTTACTTTTAAAGTGTAGTTTACTACTATCGTCTCTAACTAGCTATGTCTCGAAGCTACGATGACAGTTGTTAAGTTTATCAAAAATATGGATCTGAAAGATTGGAGAATGACACATAATCTCGAACCTACATGGTCAAAGTAAAATTCATAGCTTAACAAATTGATAATGAATCTAGCTTTGTGGTGGTTCTATTCTAAAAATGCACCCAAAAGGAAATAACATAATAGTAAATTGGCTTCGAGGTTATGACGAAACACACTCTCCAAGCAGTGCGAAAGATCTGGTCGGAGAGTAACAAACAGGTCCCGCTACTGGGAGCTAATTTTATGTAGCTCTGGCTGCCAGTGTAAGCTATAGTGGAGCGGTAGTGGAGCTAGAGTCAGGGCCCTGTTTTTCAGTCGAGACAATCTCAAGTTGAGACCGTTTGAAAGGCAAATTGTTTTTCAGTTGAGACGATCTCTGGGGATCTCAGCCTGAGACTGAGATGCGACTGTTTTGGGTGATTTCAGTGTTTTTCAGTTGTGATGATCTAAAGGGATCTCAAGTGAAATGATCTCTCAAACGGTCTCAACCTGAGACCAGTTGATACTTGTCATAACTTATTTTTTTGGGTGCTTAAACTTATTCAAATTAGAAAATATTTAGAGCGAAGGGTTCTAATAATCTGACATACCTATATCCCAAATTTGATAGTTTTCTTGTGGTTATTAAGACTGTGATAAACATTTGTCTGGAAATCTGAAAAATGCAGGCACTGCCCCACTCATACAGCTTGTGTATACCTACTGTAATGCTCAATGTTATTTGAGCAGGGTTGGGTCAAGGTCACTCCATATTTATAAATAACAACACTACCCATTCACAAAGAAAAACATGTCTGACTCTTGAAATATTCAATAGAAAATTATGAAATCTTAGGATCCACTTAGATGGACATGAACAATTATTCGCTGTAAATATGGTCTAATTTGAATAAGTATAAGTATCTCAAATCAATAATTTCTGAGTGCAGTATCTTCTATCTGGCAGAAATGATCTCAGCTAAAACGATCACAACCTGAGATCGTCCTGAGATCCACTGTAGCGCACTGAGACCTTGACTGAAAAACACCTACAGCCATTGATCTCCCAAACGGTCTCAGGATCGCTCATGGATCTCAGCGGATCTCAGCTTGAGATCGTCTCAACTGAAAAACAGGGCCCTGACCCCCCTCCCCCCCCCCCCCCCCCCCCCGCGACGATCGGTGCTCCGATTCTAGCACCGCGACACTAAAGAGCGCCTACCTGCTCAGTTATATGGGAAGTAGGACAACACTGGACGCCATGGCGCATGGTCCTCTGTGACACGGTGACGTCTACCGCTCCTCCTTCTCCTACCAGTGTCGTATACTAGTATTACAAACTCCCTCCGGATCACTTCTTCATTCACCAACACCACAATTCCTATCAGTAAATTGACTCGGTTTGGGTACATCGCAATATGCCTTTTTTTACATGTGAAGACCGTATACTCCTCGAGTGGCGTCAGTAGTTGTGTCTGCTGGAGGGGGTCGATAAGATTATACTCTGTCCCATGTGTCCTTGACTTTTTTTTCTGGGCTTGTGACAATCTAAAGCCGGAGACACACCAAGAGAGTATTACAGCGATTTCCGTAAACGCCAACAGAAAATTACGTCTATGTGAGTTATTATTTCATGTTTCACCTGATTATTGCACCCAAGACGCTAAATTATGGGTGGGAGATACTACTATGAAACAATATTCCACATATATACCATTTTGTGTTGGCCATTCCAGATATCGCCGCCTTGACTCGCATGGTGTGTCCCCAGCTTAAAATGTGACAATTTGTATGTGCTTTCCTCTCTTTTGAAAACTTCTTTTCTGTAATTCAATTTTTAAAATGAATATGGAGAAAACAAAATTGCTGTGGCGAGGGATTACATAGACAATAGTTAATTATTTCAGATAGGCGGCCGCAAACCACAACATTTAGTAATACAGGAGCAATAGCGAGTAAATTAAGTCATTAACCTCGAGTGTTTTTCAGAAACGACCGTCAAAAAAACATTGATTGTTATATTTCTAACCCAAGGTCATTGAAAATATTTTTGTATTCCTAGAAATTTCATAATAGGTTTGGAAAAGCTGTCAACCATGGATGTGGTTTACGACCACTAATAAACAATGGGTAGTGGTTTACTGTGGCCCTATACGCCCTCCAGAGGTTACTAATCTCCCCATTATCGCCCAGGGTAAATACAAGTTCCGCTCGCGACTGACTGGGCAGACCACGACCACATTAACTATAGTTTTCCTATTTATATTTGGAGAACCTAAATATGATTTCGGATAAATATGTAGAAATAGCTGAAATTTCGATTTCTCACATCAGATTTCTAATTTGAATATTTATAAAAAAAACCCGTTAAACTGGATAATTGTGGGTTACGGTTCAAGGGTCTATCACCATATAATGTTGGCAGCCAGCGAGCACCGGAACTTGTAAACAGACTGAATTATGGGATACCTCAATAGGGTCTATACATTGTCAATGAGGACTTTGTAACCCATGACTAAAAACAATGACTCAAAAGTTCCAGAGAGACTGGGTCAGTGTGTGGGAATGAGATTACATATATGAAGAAGTTAAGTTTTTTAATTTTGGACATTCGTAAGAAAGACAATAACACTACTTGGAGATATGTAGCCTTCCTCTATGGTCTGATAAGCCAAGCAGGAGTCGCGGTGAGGAGGGGTGGAAAAGGTGGAGGGGTAGGTACTCAAAGACTGGTGAGAGTCTAACATTTGAGTTAAAAAAAGGTGAGCCAAGGGGTTATGAGGCAAGTAGATCGCAATGATCCAGCAACTTACAGTGAGACACTGTCAGATCATATCAGTTAAAAAGATCATGCTGGTTGAATTCGTAATTAAGGCTTAATCTGTAAATGCTAATGATGAAGGGGGAAATTGGCTGCAGTGGAACTCGAACACGCAACCTTGGGATTACAAGTCCAGTGCTTTAAACACTAGAATATCACCCCAACCCTCTTCCGGTGTGATGCGAAAAACAGTTACCCTGCGAAAAACTTGTTTTATCGCCCACTCTATACGCGCATGCGTCTGCACACACTCTTTCGTTCAGTTTTCACGGACTATTGGCCATACTATTATTTTAATGTGATTTTAATGTAAATAACTGAAAAGAATAATATTTCACCATGAGAATTACATGGCGTGATATGTCGTAATAGGCTTAATTTCGACATTTTCTCACTCTCCAATCGTGGACTTCGTCACTGCACATGCTCGTGGGCGATAAAACAAGTTTTTTGCAGGGTAACCGTTTTTCGCGTTACGCCGGCAGGTTGACGATATTCCTACCTGGGACCCGTTTCAATAAGCTGTAGGATGTCCGTTAACGGGCGTAGTGACACGATAGCTACAGGTTGCGTTGCAGTAGTTTAGGGACAACCGATTCTGCGACACAGGGTAGCAGACAGGCGCAAATAGTGGCTTGTACCATTTCAGAAGTGGGTGTCCAGTCACTAAAAGGGTCACTGTAGTGTCTATAATAGCGAGAGGGTATACCCTCTCGTTTTTGATGTCACAAACACATAACTTTACTTACCATAGGAATAAAGCTATGAAACTTTAACCCCAGTTAGGGAAAACATACAACTTATAAACATGCCAAATATGAAGGATATCGGCCCATGAAATCCAACGATATTCGCATTTGAATTTTGTCACAGAAAATGCTGCTCTGGTGTCCAGTGTAGAATTATCCAAGCGCAGTCGCTAATTTATGCGGTGACCTTCACCTTGACACCACTTATGTATGAGAGGTGGGGTACCCAACATGTGTTTTCCCAAACTAGGGACACATCCACAATAGTGACAAGACACACCTCCCCTTTAGTGACATGCCTATTGCAACGCGACCAAACTTTTTCTGTTATTCAAGTCACTATTGGCGTCACTAAACATGTCACTAAGTGGTTTAGTGACCCATTCTATTGAAACGGGCCCCTGGTGTGAAAATCGCAATGCCATGGTACACCATTCTGACTGTGGTTGTGTAGAGAGCAGTATGCCTATAATTGTGTGCCGGTATGGCCCACGGGAGAGGCAATTTTAATTTAAATGTTGCATAAAATCGACAAGGAAACAATTTTCCGTTTGTCAATATAGTTTCTTTATCATACTATATGGAATAAACCACTGGATACCAGATTAGGCCCTAATGAAAACTGACTAAAGAAAATTAAAGCAATGTTGGCTCTTGCGCATCCCACAAAAATCTAATTTACATCTGGATTCTAGATCTGGATCTACAGAAGTATCAGGCCTATATTTATGCGTATGCATCAACACGGTTACTACCGGACAATATAATATATGATACTACTATCAATCATTCACAGATTAGTAAAAACATGTTAGAATTATATTGAATGTCGAAAGTGTGTACCCATTCTGCAAAACGGTGTAAATGTAATTGCGTCTAAATGAAGCAGACAAATAACATTGAATTTCCACTATGAAGTGATTTGTTGCTACTGCTAAAATGGTATTACAATGTTTAATCTGCCGAGACTACTATCATTTGATTGAATGTCAAATCTAAGTCCAACCCAGATCGTTGTGCAACAGATATCATTATGATACATCTCAAACGCAAACGGTTACTCTGTAGCCTCATTCAGTTATTGTCACATGTGCAGAGCCACATCTTCAAACCGAGCTGAGGTGTTGACTATGTAACCACACAAAATAGATTGTTTGGTCAATAGTATGATACAATGTCTATCCAATGCTACTTCTAATCGTTAACGTATTCAAAGTAACTTTAGACTTACCCCCATCTTGAGTTTTTGTTACTTTGTCACCCGTGCAAGAGCGATGTCGCGTGCGCCCCGAGCCCACGACGTCGGACAACCGACTGAAGGCCCTACAATGTTGCAGACACGAATTTACTAATCGAGACCAAAGTCCACTCAAAAAGTTACCGAATAGGCATTAGGATGGCTCGTGTACCAGATCTTGTGGAAATGTATAGTGTGTATTTACATATATGGTGCTTTTACAGAAATATAGAATATTTAAGATGTTGGATCAGGTAAAAAAATGTGTAGGTCTACTCACGCAAAGAACTAGAGTTCTTTGACTCACGTTACAAGTTGTCGCAGAAAACAAGTCCCCAACTTCGCGGGAGATTTTGAGAGACCACTCTCCTCGCAGATCTTTTGTGGCGCTTACAAGCGACCGCGGGAAGAAGAGCGCAGGATCTATGCTTGGAGAGTGCCTGAACGTCATACGCGTCACGCACACTGCACCGCTAGAGCAACCTTTGGAAACAGGTTTTGCGGGACAATAAACCGGAGCGGCGCAGTGTGACGCGTCACGACGCCACACTCGTGGTGAGTGCGTATTGGCAGCCTAATACGCACTCGCTTAGACTGACCACAGTCCCTATATCACTCCACCTACCACACCCATGCCTCTCTCCCACTGCGACATACTTTATTCACCAATTTAGTTTAATCATGATTGTCTATAATCAAAGACTTGAGCAAGTCTAGCACTCGCTCTCTGGTATCCGAGACTGGCCGCGGCCGCCCCGTCCTACCGGCACTCCCTCGCTTCCCGCCCGCCAATCTTTCTCAAGTTTCTGCCCCACGGCCGTAGATAAGAAACTTGATTCAAAAAGGTGTTTGATCCCCCATTACCTGTCAAATCATTAGAAAGACAATGAGGCAAACAGAAATAGCATAAATCTGTGTGCCTCCCGGTAAATCCTTAGTTATTTGTCACCTTTATTGCATGCATTCATAGCTCAAGTTGCACATTCGCTGCCCCGCGAGAGACCGGCCGCGGGTGGCCCGGCTTGCCGGCCTGACCCGCACTTTTCCCCGTCAACTGTTTCTGCCTTCAGCGGTCTCTTTCCTTCGTTATTTCACTCTCCTAGCAGATCTTTCGCGGAGCTAGCGCTTTCTTACGGCCGCAGGAAGTAGAGCGTAGAATATCTGCTAGGAGAGTGTAGTTATTTGTGGCGCTCTAGTGGAAAAATATGTTGTAAGGCTGATACAAGACTTGTAAGATTGTTATAAGACTGTTCATGGACTGTTGTAAGACTGATACAATACTATTGCTAGGCTGATACAAGACTTGTAAGGCTGTTGTAAGACTGTTGTGAGACGGATATATTTATAAGCCTCTTGTGAGACTTGTAAGACTGTTGTAAAACTGTTGTAAGAATGTAAAATTATTGTGAGACGGTTGTAAGCCTGTTGTGAGACTGCTGTGAGACTGTTACAGATTCCTATTCATAAGCCAAAGATATTCTTTGCCTTGTATTCATACATGATCTAGATTAGAATGGAGTATTATTTGAGTGGGTTTTTTGTGTGCAAAATCTATGCATCATTATTACAGATTTCCCTATTAATATGCAAATTAAGTTTTACATCTTCAATAAACTTGAAAATAAATATCTCCATTGGATTCAACATGTGAAAATTTATTATCATTATTGAATTTATTATCATTATTATTATTATTATTATTATTATTATTATTATTATTATTATTATTATTATTGGGTCAGTTCGCATACAAGAATAGATGCGGAGATATCTCTAGTGTCATGCAAACCGCAAAATCGAGATTTTGGTTGACATAGTCAATACTGATATGATCTCTAATTAAGTTATTTCTAGTAACCTATTGTAGAGATTCTAAAAAGTATTTTTTTCTCATAGTAAAACCCATGTCATTTTCCTCAAATTTTCACAGAATATAGTGCATATATAATACTACTTATTTATGTTTTAAAAACCAAAGGTCACCATGCTTGTTTTTGAAAGAATTGAAGAAAACCATATTTTTCTATTGTAAAGTGAGCAAATACAAATTGGCCTATTTTACCTATTGAGATTGGACAAAGTGGACAAAATGATAAATTTACCCATGTTGAACTAGAATGAATCCCCCAAAACTATTTTTGACTAATAATTGACATTATTTAAAAAATCACCAGGTGGCGCCACTGTGAATTGTAGGATATGCCTTTAAGCAGATCCTTTCACTTGCTTGCCAACCCAAGCGCCGAGAAAGATCTGCTTGGAGAGTGTAGTGGAAGCTTCGTTGTCGCAAATTTAGCAAAATGCATATCTATCTTTATTCATTTCTATTTGCAGAGTATATCTCCTTTTTAAGGTTTCTATGTATAATTTGATTACTTTTTATATTTTCGTGTGCTATAAATGGAATTTTGCGACACCAACGTCGTGTGCTTGCACACTGCAACGCTAGAGTAACCTACGGAAACAGGTTTAACCGGAGCGGCGCAGTGTGGTGTACTTGAGCTTATTTTCGATGTTCTCACCTAGTTCCCTGTTGTGACTCAGAAACAAGCGAAACGTAGGCGGCGTCAGATGTTCTGCAAGTATGAGTTTTTAAATCTTATGTCAATTATAGACTATTTATACTCTCGGAGATAGTCAAGATCTGTTTATTAGTACGTAGCGTTGCTGATGTTGTGACATGAGCTCTTTGTTGATCTTAGGAGAGTCACAAAGTGAAGCAGACGAACCCCCACCTTCCAGTCTTACTACTACGAGTCTAAATTACGGTAAATACTAGGTAAAGTATTCACCCCTGATCTCTATTCAAGGGTGAACAGCTGTCCTATGTTATTAGGCGAGGCCTTTTGCAGTTAGGGAACCAGCGAGGAAGACTGAACAAAATGGCAGAATTCAAGAACCAGCGAAGATGTAACGGAAAACTACTTCTAAAACACAGTTATAAAGTAAGCGACAGCTATTTTGAAGGTTGGCAAAGACAAGTGGGTATATATTTATCGATTCAATTTTTTTTTCATATATGTCAGACTGCGGCCAGTCTTGAATGACAAGGCAGGGTTGGGGTGTATGGAGTCGGCACCCGGCCCTGTTTGGGGACAGGGCCGGGTATACTGGCTAGGTAAATACTAGTCCGAGAGACTTTGACTGCCGCTTCACAGTCAGAGCCTCTCGGACTACTAAATACGTAGTACAGGCACAGTGTACCCGGCCCTGTCCCAAATAGGAATGGAGATCAGGGGTGAATACTTTACCTAAACTGGCTACAGAATGAGGAACGAACAGAGTCGGACTAAAGAAGAAACCACCAAGTTATGGTCAAAGTCGTCGTTCTCCACGAGTTTGATGCGGAGTGATATGAACGAGGCGACAGCCGAGTGAATATCATGTAGTATTCAAACGAGTTGCAGAATGACTTCTTTGACCAAAACGAGTTGCTTTCTGTATTTATCTCACCCCTATACACATGAAAAGAATAGATGACACACAGGATTTAGACCATGGCGAACGGACCACAATACTCGCAGGGGCATGGAGAACGAGTTCCCAATGTTAAGCCTATGGGCATTTATTCCAGGGGTGAGATAATACGTTTTACTTGACGAGTCCGACCCTGTACTTTAGTCTATTAGTATTAACTTTTATCAAAGTATTAAGGGAACGTACTGTTGCAGTGTTTGGATCGGTTCATGGACGCCTTGAGCCTGGGACGATTCGAGCCCTGGACGCCTTGAGCCTTTCTGTGGACGCCTTGAGCCTACCCTGTGGACGCCTTGAGCCTACCCCATTTTGGTTTCCTTGAGCATCTAGATGTAAAAAACTTTGAAAAGTGTACTTATACTGGGGTAAAACTGCAGATCCGTGGTCTCTAGCGTGTAAGCATAGGAAATGTCACTTTGCGGTCTCGTATCGGGCCGGGAAAGACTTATAAGCTAGAGGCCACGGATCTGCAGTTTTACCTATACTGGTTTGTAGTCATATATACTCAACCTTAACCCTTACCCAACTCTTTTCTAATCCTAACCCGCTAATCAGAACTAAAATGAGGTAGGCTCAAGGCATCCACGGGGTAGGCTCAAGGCGTCCACGTTTTCGCGCTGACAGGAGGCTCAAACGGTAAAAGGCTCAAGGCGTCCAATTCCCGTTTGGATCGCCACCACTACCGCCTTACGACCTCTCAGTCTTATTCTTAGTGGGGGCGGGACAACTGACCAAAATCTCAACTGACACAGGACAAGTGACATACAGTGTGTCAGTTGTCTCGCTGGTCAGTTGTCTCACCCTTGTGTCAGTCATTTTATATGGCAGAATCTAAAGCAAACAAGCGTAATAAGATTATGAAACTTGGTGGATATGCATATCATACACATAGAAATTATATCCTCAAATATCTTTTCATTTCAAAAAGTTTTTCTATCTGAAAAATCCAATTTTGTCATCAAAGTTATCTAAGTTTGAATGATACCCAGGCGGCCAGGGGGCTGTGTACATACATCGGGTACATCTCAGATCATAACTCTGTGGATATTTAGCATAGAAACACCATATAATGACTAATAGATAGCTGGATACATGTGTGAAACAGTCATTAAGTTTACATTTTGATTTACGAAAGGTAAAATGCGAATTTCCCATTTTTAGTTACGGAGTTTCCCGCGAGCGCGACGTTGTGTCAGTTGTCTCACTTGGTGTGTCAGTTGTCCGACATAGGAGTGTGTCAGTTGAGATTTCGGTCAGTTGTCAGACATTCCTCTTAGTTTGTTAACTACGTCTGACGGTCTACGGTGAATTCAGTCACATGCGAACTCGATACCGGTGAATTCGCTACCGCTACAAGTTCGGTACCGGTGAATTCGATACCGCTACGTTCCCGGGCCTGCCGCCTATGTCGCGGTGAGGTCGGCCGGGTCTCCCGGGCCTTTCCCGGACATAGCAGGGTTAGGGATAGGGCTATTATCAGGGATAGGGTTATCGTCAGGGATAGGGTTATCGTCAGGGATAGAGTTAGGTTATGGTTAGGGATAAATAAGAATATAGGAAAAGGACAGACTGGCTGACAGGGCTGTGACTATATTCGGGGTGTGGCCGGCCCTGACCGTGGGTGGCGACTGGCACCGCGGGCGGTATCGAATTCACCTTTTTCGCGGACCGAAACTGTCACGTTAGCGAAATCACCACCGGACCGAACCTGTTGTGGTACCGAATTCACTGGTATTACACTGTGGCTACGAACATGTCAATTTTCCAGTTATGCCTGGGTTTCGCTATTTTACTGCATCTTCTTAGAGATAACATGATTTCTTTGCCCTTATCTTTTTCCAGACCTCACTGGTATCTCTGCTCCCAAGTAGTGCCTAGGCGCGTAAGAACAACAACTTCCCAGCCATACTTGGTAAGTCCCCCCGGATAATTCATTATTATAGTTATTGTAGGTGTTAATTCAGTCAGTGTGTTCCAAAAATATTTCCAAGTCGTTGTTACAGTTGAGATATTTCGCCAAGCCAGATTTCTCGTTTGTTTCAGGTTTACGCTGGGCTTTTCTCATGAAATAAAATTCATGAAATATGTTTTATAAGTGCAATCAAATTGCAGTCTTAGTATGATCCAAACAATATTTGGAAAGACACTTATATCCTTAAAGGTGTTAAGATTAAGTTTTGTCACTCTGTTTGGATAGCATTGTATAAATTTGAGTTTGTTCTTCGTTATTTGTCAGGTCATTAAACTGAATATGATGTTTCTGATGTTACTTTCAAGGATCCTGGAAGCAGCGAAAGACAAGTATTTGAACATGGCTCTCACTGACCTAGCGCTCAACAACTTCGTCAAGTCAGCAAGATCTCAACACCATGCGGTTGGTGTATTATAGTCGAAAGTCACCTTGGTTAGATCATCAATCAAAATTTGTCAGTTTTCGGACCAGTTACCCACTGACTACAGTTACATCAAGATAGCGGGCAACATGGCATCACAGAGCGTCACAGATGACGCTTCTGACAGCAACGAGTCACATCGTCCCGACTTGAGTTACATCATCCATGACGTACCGGTGTCAGTCACTGACATGGTGACGGATATCCAAGTGGCCACCACCCAAAGCTCGAGTGACTTGGAGTTGGACGGCCCTTATTGCCTGGTGTGTGGCGACAAAGGCAGTGGTTATCATTACTCCGTCTATACATGTGAAGGATGTAAGGGCTTCTTCAAGCGGACCATACAAAAATGTCTTAGTTATACATGTAAGGAAAACTATGCCTGTGTGATCAGCAAGTACACAAGGAACAGTTGTCAACACTGCCGGTTTCAAAAGTGTATGCAAGTGGGCATGAAGCGTGATGGTAAGTTTGTACTTAAATTATTATTTTAATTTTTTTTATTATTATTATTATTATTATTATTATTATTATTATTATTATTATTATTATTATTATTATTATTATTATTATTATTATTATTATCCTTTTTTGTTTCTTAAGTGGCTTTTATTTATTGTGGCTGTTATTTATCCTGGGTCAAACTCAATCCTAAGATTGGTTTCAATGCCTGCCAAGCGTATACACCTGTCTTATACATACACAAGCGGTTTCAGATAAAAGCGGTTGACATGTAGTAATATCCGAACGCATGCAAGGATATTGCACAGAGGCAACTCCATATAAAAGCTGCTTTTTTTTAGATTTGCTTAGAGTTTCACCCCCTGATAGAGGCAGACTTAACTCACATTGAGATCACAATGCCATAACTTCACGACAAGTGCCACCTTCTTCTTATAACATTCATCCGCCATTTTTGAAAATGTGGGACACTTTTCTGGTCGCTATATTGTGATGTAGGGATAGGCAACAAGCTAAGCCAGTGAGAAGCCTGTAGTGACGCTAATTTCCACCAGGTGGCCTGTCCATGCTGGTCCGGCTGTACGCTGGATGCCTGCGTTTCTCCGTCAACCCGTACTCGAAAGGCTTGCCTGGGAAGGTACAGACATCCAGATTGGCCAAGTTGAAGCATAGTATACGGAAACAGGGTTACTGTGGCTGTACGTGATAAATACGCGGTAAAATTGACGATAGAACGGACCGATGCCGAAGGCAGAGGTTCGTTTCATCGTCAATTTTACCAAGTATTTATCACGTACAGACACAGTATGCCTGTTTTCGTATTATTATACAGAGATGTCCGTTTTCCATTTTCCCGTGGAAATCCACTTTTCATATTTAGCATATGTAATTGCTTTCCTTGTGTCAAATAAAGATAATACTATAATTTAGCCTCATTTACGCCAAGAAAAGAGTTGTTTGAACCCCCCTCAGGCCCCATGCCATGGACGACAAGTTTTCCCCATTCGTTTGAGACAAAAAATATCTACACGGAAAATGTATCCACTTTTTTCCCTGTCTCCAACTGACATCCCTGATTATATACCTTATTTTAGCATAAATTCTCCATTTTGGAACATCTTGTTCGGGCGACTTGGCGGGCTTCGACACCTTTCTCATGCACCTATCACGTGACCACGTACACGTACAGCACCCGGGTGCTGTACGGATATAAATACGTTATGGGTAGGAGAGGGCTGTATGTGTAGATTGTTTTTGCACAGGTATATAATAATAAAGAACAACTTTTCTAAAAAATAAAGTTAAGAATACGATGCAGAAATACTTCTATACACAACCAATGTCTACCTTGAAAAAAGAAATTTAAAAGAAATAAATAAATGAAAAATATTAAAAAGAATAAATCTATTTTTAGCTGTGAGGGAGGACCGTACCCCTGGCGGCAAACACCGGAACAAGCGCCCCCGTATGGAGGAGGGCAGGCACGGTACTTCCGTGTCGGAAGTGATGATGTCAGTGAGCGTTCCTGAGATGCAGACGACATCCGTCACGCCACCCAACACCGCCACCACCACCACCACGCTCGTGCTGCCCCAGGAACCATACGACGACAACCTCATTCACCATCTGCTCACCGCCAAGCCTGACCTCTTCCCGCAGCACCAAGAAACTAGTACGTTATTAATAGAAATGTCAGTTTTCCGGGTTTCTGGGCTTTGCTAGTGTATTAAGCCTTTTCCCACAGCACCAAGAAACTAGTTCATTTTAAACAGAAATGTCAGTTTTCCGGTTATTTCCGGGGTTGGTAGCTTATTAAGTCTTGATCATATTAGTATAAGCTGGTATGTTATTATTATTTCTTGGGTTTTGCTTGCATAATTAGTAGAAACTGAACGAGAGTTAGACTTGTCAGTGTTTATGCCACGACAGGAAGGTCGTGTATTACTACGCGAAGCGTTAGCTGAGCGTAGTGAGGAACAGACCTGACCAGAGTGGCATAGACACTGACAAGTCTAACTCGAGTTAGGTTTTGTATTTATCCTACCCCGTCTCTACCCTTTTGGATTACTAAAATAGAAATATCGATTTAACGACCAACCGAAGTCCAACCGGAACTTTTTTCATAGCAACTCACAATGTGGTCGCTGATTGATCGATTTTGTTATGCCCCTAGAGGCATAAATCACACTTTATGTCATGGCATGCCGCATAAAATTTGCCTATGTTATGCCTATGGACCGTTTTTATTAGGGGTAGGATAATATCAGAGATGTCAGTTCTCCATTTTCCCATGGAAATCCACATTTTTCATATTCAGTATGTCTGATTTTTTTTTTCTTGTCTCAAAGACAGGTGATATTGATATGGCTTTATTTACACCAATAAAACGGTGGTTTCAACCTCCCCACAGACCCTCAGCCCCATGACATGGCCGACAAGGACATATTGTCCAAGTTTTCCCAGTCTCTCTAAGGCAGAAAAATCCACATAAAAATATTTCTACTTTTTCCTCTGATCAAAACTGCCATCCCTTCTCACAGTCTTGAGCAAGAAACTAGTATTTTATCAAAAGAAATGTCAGTTTTCTAGTTATTTCCGGGTTTCTCTGAGGCAGTAAATTCTACATAAAAAATATTTCCATTCTCGTTCTTTTTTTTTACATCTGTTCCTTCTTGTTTTTGTTTCGAAATAGTCTCCTCGTACTCTTTCTGACAAAAACAACTCGGAACATATTCTATTCAGTCACACTAACCATCTCTCCATATATTATAAGTTCAATTTTTTTTTATAAGTTAAATTATTAAATGCACGTGCGAGTATTTGTGATTGTTTTTAAATCCCATGCAATGACATGTCATATGATAAATATAATTTTGTGTAATTTGTCTTTACCGACAGTTCAACCACCAGACAACGAGAACATGGACATGAACGAACTGATGCAGTATGGTTACCTCGAGCTGCGCTACATCATTGACTGGGCCCGCAAAGTCCCAGGTACCTACATATAAAGTATTGTTTACTATATGAGGCTGAAATGTCTGCCTCCAGGAAGAAAAAAAAAATACATATAAAATATTGACTTGGTTCAGATACAAGCAGCCATATGCTCCGAGGAGTTGACGCGTAGTAATATTTTTCAATATGTGCGCTTTATGTATGCAATGGGTATGGTGATATGAATACTGGACAATACGCTCAGTAGCCAGCACGCTTTGGACGATACGCTTCATTTTCGGGAGGCGATGTTCTCGCACTCGCGGGGAGCCGCATAACAAACAATGGCAAATGATAATATGTTGCCTATCGTGAATCAAAATATAAACTTACAAACTGTTTTCCGCACATCTTAAGTTATCTATTGGTTTGAAGTTTTTGAAGTTCCTACGTCAATTATTGACACAGATCTGACAAAAATTTGTATCAAAATAAAATAAAAAAAGTGTATGGTCCGTGGGTCACTCGCTGAAAAACGAAGCATGCTTGCTACGAAGCATATCGTCCAGATACTGGTCATACATACTCCCTACGTATTTTCTATAGAACCTTTGTATTAGGTGAATATATCTGTATACTCTGGGCTTAAGCAGGGTTAAAAGAAACTCTTAATAGAGGTAAACATTTCTGTTCCAAGCAATTTGGCCCCTTCAGCGGGGTACCCCTTGAAGCAGGGTGTCCCAGTAGCGGTGTTTTACTGCGCATGTTTATTAGTTGCTTTGTTGAGAGAAAAACATACTGCAGCAATGTTCAAAAGTCTCTGGTGAATAAGAATAAATCTATTTACAGGTTTCTCTGAGCTACTCATAGAGGACCAGATGGCACTACTGAAGGCTTCATTTATGGAACTAAATGTGCTCCGACTTGCCTACAGGTAAATAGTTGTAAACTTCATTCAGTATTCTTGTTTATACATACAATGACACTTGATAGAGAGCTGATGATACATAATCACAGTTAGCAACATCATCATTTAGTAAAAGGTGGGAGTACCACCCTTCACACGTTACATAATGATGACCATGATACAAGTCATGTGACGAAGAAGGGAAAAACAAACATACAGACAAACAAGCATAATTTTCTGACATCCCTGAGAATATGTAGAGGTTGACAATTGAAACGTTGCGGTTTATCTTTTCTTGGGTTCTCTGATCTTTTAACTTACTATACTTTCCCAAATTACAAAGTAGCATGAAATAACATACAGCTCAAATAAATACGGAAGTTAAAATCCTCATTAATGTTTGAGTGGTTACGACTGACCTACAGGCAAATTATAGTAATATTCATTATGGTAAGGGCACTTACGACTGACCTACAAATAGAGAAAGTGATATTTGTCATGTTAAAGTCATTTACGACTGACCTACAGGCAAATTATTGTAATATTCAGAGATGTCAGTTTTCCACTTTTCCGTGGAAATCCACATTTCCATATTCAGTATATGTAATTGCTTTTCCTTGCGTCAAACAAAGATAATATTGATTTAGCCTAATTTACACCAATAAAACGGTGGTATCAACCTCCCCACAAACCCTCAGCCCCATGCCATGGCCGACAAGAATATATTATCCAAGTTTTCCAGCCTCTCTGGGGCAGAAAAATCTGCGTGGAAAATATTTCCACTTTTTTCCATGACCCCAACTTACATCCCTGAATATTCATTATATCATCCCCAGCAGTAGTAGACTTACTGCTATATCAAAGGCCAATCCTTCTAATAGTAGTCCTTCCCCACTGACTCACCACAGGTCCATGGACTGTGAAGGCCGCGTGAAGTTTGCCGAAGGACTGGAGTTGGCGCCCGACCAGATGAGCAGCATGAGCTGGGTGTTCGAGCTCATCAATTGTACGGTCGAGTTCATCGGTCGACTGAAAGATGTGCGACTCAACCTGACCGAGTTCTGTATCCTAACGGCTGTCGTCTTAACCTTCCCGGGTAAGAGTTTCTCCAGCGATTCCAGTTTTCTTATTATCAATCGTATACAAAGACCCCATTGAAAATGTATTGGGACGCAGTAAACCACGACCCATTGTATAAAACCTGTCAGACACAACAACTGTGGTATATGGATTGAAATCTGTGGTATATGGCCTCAAAGTCATGGTATACGGGAAAATAATCCCTTTGTACTATAGAGCAAAGAAATAGTCCCTATTGTTTTACCCTTTGATATGGCAATAACTGGGTTAGATTTACTCTAGAAGATGGATAATAAATACAGCAAATGATGGTTTTGTGGACAGGCAGCTCTGTAAACCACTCGAGGTTTACTTCAGAATACTCTCACTAGTGCTTGTGTATTACTACCTCTCGTGGTTTATAGCTGCATGTCTACAAAACCATTGTTTATTGTCTATTATACATAAATTCGACTCACTTCAGATACAAGCAACCATATACCCCCGAGGAGTTGACGCGTAGTAATCCATATAATAACCATTTTCAGCGATCAGCATTGTAATCAATAGTATGGTTTATTAGTTCTTATTTCCTATCCACAGATGCTCCTGGTGTTCAAGATAAAGCAACTGTTACCATGCTACAGTGTCAAATCTTGGACAGTCTCCGCAAGTATGTGATCCGAACAAGCCCCAATGAACCCCGCCGCTACGGCAAGATCCTGCTGCGGTTACCGGTCCTGCGATCTGTTAGCACGAAAGCGGCAGAAAGGTTCCTCAGCATGTCACTTGATGGTAGCATCAAGATGAACGCACTTGTTCTGGAAATCATGAGCTGAACAAAATCCTCGATTAATATTTAGTTTATTTGTATAGTTTTATGTTGCAAACCGAATATCTTATGATAGTATCGATTATATTCTAATGAGTAAATGATAAAACTGTCAAGGTTAGTACCTCACAAACAGAAGTGGAAAGGAATCAAGAAAAGAGGCAATCAAAACTGTGGCTACAAAATGGTAGCACTATATTGACATAATGATATGATTAATCCACTGTTATATTTTGCCTTGTAATATTCTATGTTAGACTAAAAAGGAACTGCATCAATAGATATTGAAAATATGCCAAAAGCTTTGGTTGCGGAGTAATCTTATGAGGCTAAGCTGAGTGAGATTATGTAGCAAACCAAAACATCTCCCCCCCCCCCTTCTTACTGACTAATTGGCTAACATTTGGGACATCATCCCCATTCAGTATTTTCTTACAATACTCCATAAGCGTTGAGTACAAGCTCCTAATGCTAGGTTTATGGGGAAAAATTATCAGAGTTGAGATAATGTGTAGAATGCAAGTGTGCCCCAACAAGCATGACTAAAGTGCTGGTTCCACCAATACACAGGATATATCAAGATGTGTCACAATTTGCTTGTCTTGCCAAGTCTTGCTAGGTTTCCAGTAAGCATATGCATTTTTGCATCAGTTTGGTTCATCGTGCTCTTGCCGGATATATCTCAATATACCGCAATATGTCGGCAATAGATCGCGAGGTGTCGCGGTGGTGGAGCACCAATAAAGACATAAATGATAGCGAAAAAAATACAAAAACCATTGCGCGTAACATGTCCCGACAAAGGAGGTAAGACATATCGCGATACTGTAAGATATAACAAGATATACCAAGATATACCACAGAAAATACATTGTGTTGGTGGAATCTGCACTTTAATCATCCCATGAGTATTGAATATTGGCAGCTTATTGAGCAGTGTATATATATTTCCATTACTATGTGCCTACACCACCTTACAGCTCCTATTCGCTATAACAATTATTTGTGATATAACTTCTAATATTATGTGAACCCTCTATTCAACCATTGGAGCCAATGGTCGTTGTAATTATCTTGAAATCTCAAAATTTCTTTAGACAGAATAATCGTTAATAGCGTGGCCATAGTCTAATAGGCCTTTTTCCACTGGCCGGCGATGCGCCTTATCTGCTTGGTTACGCAATGTATGCGGCCAAGCATACCCCTGGCAACGTATTCTTTAGCATTAGAGGACTGAGTGTATAATGCTTATACGTTTGTAGATTAGGTTTAGAATATGTTTAGAGACAATGCATTGATTGCATCGTATTCTATGGTATTCCAACTACAATCTGGTGGGTTTAACATTCATGTTGGTTTACTAATATTCATTTTATATCGTTTAGATAAACTCCTACATTTGGCGATAATCATGGAACCATTGGCACCAATGGTGGTTATATTCATCTTGAAAACTCAAGATATCTTTAAGAATCGCTATTAACGATTATCCCGTCTAAAGAACGGGTCCCTGAGGTCAAAAATCAGAATGCAGATGTGCACTGGTATATAATAAAACTGTATATGCCCGATGTGATCTAATCACGTAGAACACATGTAAATTACTAATGGTGGTAATAATCTGATAAAATCAGTGAAACCATGGGCACTATACTCAACTGTCCACGGTGAAACTTTAGGAGATTAGTATGTATCGGTATATATGGGAGTGTAGGAAATATGCCTTGATTCTGAATAGAATTTACAATACTTTACTTTTTAGATCAGTTTGTTACACCCAATAAACAATGGTTCAAACCTCCCCACACATCCCAGTCATAATCTATGGCCAATACCGATGTGTTTTTCATGAATTAAACGAAATTGTATTTAACCAATACTTATGAAACGGTTAGGGACGATTCATTATTTATGACTTGGAGGGGGGGGGGGGTATAGTTTCATGGGGCCAACATGTGTTTTTCAGTATTTCCAGGGGGGGGGGGACGGGGTTCTTTTGGTATTTTCATGGAGGCCAGCATTTTTTTTTACATTTCATGCTGTGAAAAGTTTGCCCGCAGACATAGATTATTAACACTTCATTATCATCCTCAAACTAAACCGAAGTGTTTGTAACTTTGATATTATTGCAATTTAGATATTGCAATCTAGTCTGCTGTTGGGGAAAAAATCCAGAAAATTTTATATGTTGAATGAGAAATGTTAACCACACAAAACCAGACTCGTTCAAATTCAATTGAAATTCAATTTATTGATGATAATATATGAGTACAGTCAAGCTGATGGGATGAGCGATAGGTGATGGTATTAAAAACTCGACGTTTCGATAAACTTAATTTATCTTCATTAGTTATTTGACTATTGTTATTTCTATAATAATACATGATGATTTATTCTCCACTAGTCTATCCCCAGTGTTCTAATTTATAAAGTATAGGCCCTATTGAGGTATCCCATAATTCAGTCTATTTACAAGTTCCGGTGTTCGCTGGTTGCCGACATTGTGTGGTGATAGACCCTTGAATCGTAACCCACAATTCTTGCAGTTTAACGGTTTTTATAAATCTTCAAATTGGAAATCCGATGTCAGAAATGGAAATTTCTGTTATTTCTACATGCAAGTCCAAAATTATATTCAGGTTCTCCAAATATAAATGGGAAAACTGTGGTTCATGTGGTCGTGGTGTGCCCAGCCAATCGCAAGCGGAACTTGTATTTACCCGGGGCGATAATCGGGAGTTTAGTAACCTCTGGAGGGTCTATGTATCCATGTATGTCAACCACATGTTCTGTGACTCGAAAAAACTATTTCCTCGGTGTGTTGATCTACCACTGAGCAATTTGATAATAAATGTTACTTTTTCTAATTTAGATCAGTTTCTTTGTTATGTGTATTCAACATATGTGCCATATTGTGTGGATATGCAACGTCGACTGTTTTGTCTGAAGAGTCCACCTTGCAAGGCAAAGCGAATAAAAGAACCCCACTGAAAAATTGTCTTGCCTTTCATCGGGACTCTTGATGATCATATCGCCAATATTTCTTACCGTGCGGTAATTCAACATGGTACCGGTATGTGGCTTATAATTTCTGGAATTTGTCACTAGTTTCCAGTACTTTCATGTTTTCCAGCTCTGCATGGTCAGGGACAATATATTCAATTTTCATCCTACTAGACAGATTTATAGGTGAGATAAGCAAGATTCCTAAATTTCCAGCTTTCTTTTTTCAAAATTGCCTGGCGTACGTTACCGCGACCTCATCTGCATACCCTGATTCGGCGAATCTGATTGGCTGGAGCGTCATGCGACCCTCAGTCTCCTTTGTTGTTTTCTCGGCCACCTGACTGGCCCTGTAGTATGGGGAGCTATGTGTCATTCCACACAGTTTCTATGGAGTTTTAGCAGCATAAACTCTTCCAGCAGGGGTCTGCTGGGGTGGACAGAAATTACCAATCTGTTCACCCTCTTGGTCGCCTCGCCTCCTCATGGTGCAGGCCAGATATGCATGCACACAAGCATAACTAAAGCGACTGGGGTGGGTTGGGAGATGGCCAGTGGTAAAGAGCACAGGACTTTGTTGATTTAGGTCCCACTGCAGCCAGGGTTCAGCAAAGGTCCCCAGCCCCAGTCTGAGATCCAGACATGGAGGAAACCCAACTACAGATGTGAGTACAGTCCCATGCTGAGGTAGCGTCAGCCCGGGGTGTAAATCCAACATCCCAGCGTCAGAGTGGATATTGTAGTGAGGGTTATTACCCTCAAATTTCTCTCGTGGTTTCGACTGTTATCAAGTCTCATCAGGCAAAGTGTGGTAGGTATTCTTCTGTGGTCTTTCCTCCCAAAAACCAGTTTGGGAGGAGGATATGTCAGCCCTGCTTGAATTTTATGGAAAAGTTTAAGGCGTGTTCATTCTCTCTATGTTGTGTAGTCTTAACTGGTCTGGGGACTCCCCCTCACCCCATCCACCCTGCTTGCAGGCTATTGACCAACACAACTCCAAGAACCCAATCATAAAGGACATCAAGCAATCCTATACAGAACTGAAGTAAGACCATGACAAAAGAGCTGGTTATTTGCTGGCTCCAAAGCCATATTGGAATTGAGGGTAATGAAGCTGCAGATCATGCAGTAAAGAAAGCACTGAGCAGACAATATGGACCTGATACAGTTCCATTTACTGATCTGCTACCAATGAAGAACATGTTTTTCAACAAAAAAAAAAGCTGGCAGAGTGCCTGGAATGGCACTAGAAATACAAGAGATAATACCATCTATCAACCAAACTTTCAGACAAGGAAACCTGACAAGATCAGAACAGGAGAAAATGACCCATCTGCGGACTGGTCACACCAGGCTGACACATTAGCACCTGTTGAGAGGTGAATTAGCATCTGTGTGTCAACCATGCAACTCCTTTGAGTGTAAAACATCTCACGCTAAATTGTCAGGTAACTAGGAAAAGCAGGGAAAAAATGACTGAAAAATGCTACATCGATGTACAATGTGTTCCACAAAACTGGCAAGAAAGAAATTCTTGGATTCCTTAAAGAGTCCAAGATTTTTTAAAAGTATTAAAACCAGTAAATGGCCTGGGCCTTCCAGGCTAAAGACGCTGCACTTCAGTCTGATAACAGTTAATTATTATAATCGGACGTTAAATCAACCAAACCAAACCAAAACCTAGAAACCCTCACCAAACTCAAGGGACGCCGATGCCACATTCGACGCCTCTTGGCCAACATTTGATAAAAGAGAAGCCAGGGCAACACCAGACCTCTATAGATGCACACCCATTACACACATTGCACACTGATTAAATATCTAAAGGACCATAAACATTTAATAACCAATAACCTAAATTACTAGACCATATTGACACACCGGTAAAGTGAGATACTACACAACTCGGTAATATATCGAACCCCCCGAGGCAGAATCGCCAAGGAATCTACTGAACAATCTAGACTAAATATTTAATTTTACACAAGAATCAAAGAGCAGTAAGCTCATTAAATAATACTATTTAGTGAATACGTGGAACTATAATGATGTCTACAATTGTCTATCTGGTAAATCACTGGCCATATCAATCACTGACCAGTAAATATGTACATTGGACTGATGGGAGACAGGCCGATCGAGCCTAGGATGTATCCAGTTTAAACAAATAAAAGGAAAAAAATTAAAAATGGCAGCAATGCCAGTATCAGACAAATTACCCACTCTCCCACACCAGCCACCTGTGCCCCAACACACAATGTCAGTAATGCTAGGGCCACACCAGACAACTGTATACCAACTCTCTATTCACTGATGCAGGTATCAACAACACCTTACCCGATAGTGCTCAATCTGTTCACCCTCTTGGTCGCCTCGCCTCCTCATGGTGCAGACCAGACATGCTTGCACGCAAGCATAACAAAAGCGACCGGGGTGGGGAGTTATCCCAGTGGTTAAGAGCACTGGACTTGTAATCCCTAGGTTGTCAGACTTTGTTGATTCAGGTCCCACTGCAGCCACTTTTCTCCTTCACCCCAGCAGTGGTAGATTTACTGCTATATCAAAGGCCAATCCTTCTCATACCATGTCTATGTGGTGTGGGAAGTAAAAGAACTCTCACCTCGGTTAATGTGTAGGGGTGAGGTTTCTTCCTAAATTCATCTCATAGATTCGATCACCACCCTTGTGGTGTAAAAGTACCTTGAGAAAGTCTGGTGAGAACCTGCAATGGTTAACTGGACGTTAAAACAAACCCACAATAAAAAAAAATTAAAAAACCCGATAGTGCTGAGCTCACTCTCACTGGCAACAAATGCACATGAAGACAGCAAGCAGCAACACAAAGAACTGAGCAGGTAAAACTGACCATCTGCAGACCAGTCACACCATGGGCACCTTCCAAGAGGTGAATTAGCGGCTATATGCCAGACATGCAACACTCCACTGAGTGTAAAACATCTCATACTAAATTGTCAGACCACAAAAAAAGAGCAGAGAGGAATTCTCAAAGAATGTAACATCAATGTGCAGTGATTTCCATAACACTGGCAAAAGAGAAATTTTTGACTTCCTCAGGGAATGTAAGATTTTTCGATAAGATATAATCGTGAAGAGTAAGATGCCTGGATCAACCAGGCAGCATACCTTGTTATTCCAACAGGATATGCAAATATTAGTAAAGTAAACCATAGTAAGTCTAATTGAACAAATTGGACTTTAAACTATCCAAACATACAAACAAAGCAGAGCAGCACAAAGAACATGGACAAACTATTCCTAATACATTATACCTTACCAGGTCTCCACAAGGCCTGACACACATGATGAACACTAAGTCCAATTGAACTAATTTGATATTAAACCACCCAAACAGACAAACTGATGAACACTATCACACTACTCAAATAATAGTCAATTCAGATAGGGCTAAAACTAAATAATCTGAATATAAAACTAAACACCACACCACAGAAAACTGTCAAAGTACTACAATGTATGTGGTCTCAGGTGTAAAATACATAATTTATAGACAGCTGCTTAGAGTCCGACATCATATATTTTTGTGAAACAAAATGAGATGATTTTGATATCCCTGAAATAATGTTTATTTTCCAAGAATATGGTTTCTACATATTTTTCAAAAATCTGTTTATAGTAGCCAAATATAGATCAGGAGGAGTAATGTTAGCTATAAAGGACACAATGGTAAAGTATTGTAAAGAAAGGCATAACACCTGTGATGCCTACCCACTGTCCAAATTAGCAAGGACAGACTAGGATAAGAAAAGGACATTCTATTCTCTGTTGCCTATGTCCCACCAGTAAATACCAGGGAGCTGTTTCACTAGTAGAGGGGTGAAAGTGAGAGGTGAGACCGCAACAGTGGCAGCAACAGTGTCAATCCCAAATTCGTGTTTCATCAGTGGTCTCGCTGTTGAGGTGAGACCAACTCTCACTGTTGGCACAGGTCTCGCTATGCACACGTGTTTGACATTCAAATTTATTTGTCAACGGGCCGGGATGACATGGAATTTCACCCCTTCCCATAGGAATTAAGCAATGAAATTTTTACACGAGTAAGGTATATATATACCCTATAATCGTATCAATGTCCCACCAGTAAATACCAGGTACTCAAATATTGATCTAGTTAATGAGATATCAGACACTTTCATGAATTATGGCCAGGATGAGTTTATGTTTGTAATGTATGGAGATTTTAATACATATACTGCAAAAAACCCTAAGATAACAATAATTGATAGATATATTCTTCAGATTGCTGATATACCCGAGAAGACCAGCATAACCTTCAACACCTATAAATAAATGTTTGGCCTTGGTATAGAAACACATATGAAAAATGTAGACAAATCAAAGGACAATAGTAATTATGGTAGAGAGTTTTTGAATAGTAGCATCTGTATGTTCAATGGCAGGTGTGGATTGGAAAAGGAAGGTCACAACCATACATGACACTGTATTAGACTATGTAGTTGGGTCACCAATATGCTTTTAGAGCTGAGAACTTTATCATATATGAATTTGATCTGCTGTTTTCAGATAAACACAGCAGGATAGGTTTTGATATATCTGATTCTCTAACTAGTATTGATCACAGTAAAATTCCAAAGACTGGGGAACTTCATCAAGTAGAAACCTTCCCTCTAATGAAAACAAAAATGTAATGATAAGAATAATATCAAATTTATCAGTACTTATCTATATCCTCACAGAATCCATTGCTCCTTTCCTGTCTCCATTTGCCAGATGCAACTGTGTTGGTTCTATCTGGCAAATGGAAGTAGGGAAGGTTAACACAGCTGCCTCAATGAGAATGTTATTCATCTTTACTGTTATTTCGTGAAATGTCATATTAGCACCATTTATCGTAGTAAGAAAGTGAAGGAGAATTTTAGGCTTGAGAAATACCTAATAGAGTTAACAAAAGCAAATAGAATTGCTCTAACCAAGCTACACACAAATAATGCCAGGCTACAAAAAGTGGTAGGACAGTTTTAACAATTGACTAACAACTGACTCTTATGAAAGGTGTATATGTAAAATATGTGATGATGGATAGATAGTTGACGGATACCACCTCTTTTTCTATTGTAGCAATACAAAAATAGTGGAACTGCGCAACAATATCTCAAGAACTATGTAAAAAGATCCAGCATGTACAAGCAAGTCAATCTCTTGAATTCTGACAAAGAAGAAATTATATTCAGCATCAGATAATTTCTAAGAAGTGCATTGCCTATCCTATAAGCATACATGTATTGTAGCAACTTTTTCTTTTTCTTCTTTTATGTGTGTGTCTTTTTCCTGTGAAAAGTTTTATTCATGATATATGCTGTGTTTCTGACTACTTGTTTGGTTGTTGTTCTTTTGATTGTATTTGATTACTTTGCTGTAAGAACATGAAATAATTCAAAAAAGTTGTTTTCAATCTCACATAGTAAAACATGTCATTTTCCCAAACTTTTATATGAAAATAGTACATGGATAGTACTATTTACATACGTTTTAGTGCATTTTTCTTTTTCTTCTTTTATGTGTGTGTCTTTTTCCTGTGAAAAGTTTTATTCATGATATATGCTGTGTTTCTGACTACTTGTTTGGTTGTTGTTCTTTTGATTGTATTTGATTACTTTGCTGTAAGAACATGAAATAATTCAAAAAAGTTGTTTTCAATCTCACATAGTAAAACATGTCATTTTCCCAAACTTTTATATGAAAATAGTACATGGATAGTACTATTTACATACGTTTTAGAAACCATGGATCACCATCCTTTTTTTAAGAATTAAAGGAAACCATATTATCCAATCCATTTCCTTTTAAATAACTCAATAATATATCGTACTTCACTCATTTGGTATTAAGAATAAGTCAAAGAAATTGAGTTTTGACTGGTAATTGGCAATTTTTGAAAATCATCAGGTGCTGCCACTGTGTATTGTAGGATATGCCTTAAAGTTGGAACAGAGTGGAGACAGAGGTGGCGGCCAAACTAACGCTGCGGCCAACTTCCACTAGGTCAGGAAGGTATATTAAGGACTATGGTGGCATCCGGATTCAAATAGTGTTTCCCTAAAAATTCTTATAGATTGACATGTGCTGCATATCTAATTAGTTTGAGGAAGCATTTGTTTGTAAATGATAACTAAAGGAAAAACATTGTCTGAAATTATAATATCAAAATATTGCATCATCTCCAACCAAGCCTTAGTTCTCTATTTTCTCCGTACCACAACAATGCTATAACATATGGCGCATATCACACAAAGGGGCTTTTTGCTACTTTTCTAATTTTATAACAAAACAGTCCATTTTGACTTCTACTATGAGTACAATAAAAGTTAAGGTATCAAAATGATCCTCAAATAAATCTCTACTTGATTAAGCTGGGCTTTGGTTTTACTTCCATATGGAATTCTATGGAATCTTCACTCATATTCTAGAAGGTCAACATTTTGCCTAACTTTGAGCATGATTTCAGAGAAAATGTGTCAAAAATGAAAACAGATAAATTACCTCAATGAATCAAAAATATATATGAAAATAAGCCCATAATCTCTGGTTTAATATGGTACCATTTATAAATATGTATCCTTTTTATAGCCTAAGTTATGAGAACTTTTGTATAGCAAGTCAAAAATGACTAGTTTTCAGTCTCTACTATAGATGGCGTGTTCATAAGCTGTAGTTTCTCCCACAGACCGCTTGGAGGCGCACAAGGCCTGACAAGGCGACGAAACCGCTAGTTTAATCGTGATATGAAATCAGAGAAGGCAACATCGGCAGCTTTCTAATCATCGTTCACATCCAAAAATATTGCAAAGGAAGAAGACAATGTTTTCCCCACACAATATGCGACTGAATTTCGCGAACAGAGACTAATTGAATATCTAAAGGTGAGGGAGGAGAACAGAAGAGCCAATTACAGGTCATTACACTCTTCAAGCATCTCACTAGTCGTCCTACTGCTTCTTGTTTCCTACCTAGTATGTGTTTGGAGATTGAGGTCAGTGTTGTATCCTGCTGGTCTCCGGTATGTTGCCAAACGCAGGCGCATTCAGATACCTTCAGGCAGCTACCAGCGTAACTCTGCCCGTGCATTGATGCCAAGTTGCGACCGAGACTACTCCACAACAGAGGAATTTGTACAGTTCAGGGGCTAAATGCCTTACTGGGATATACATGCAGAACACAGGACCTTGGATTAATGCTACATAGGACGCTATAGCTGATCCCTTTCGGAATATAACAACCTGGTAAGTGATTATCCACCAACGTTGTTTTTGAAGCCAACACAAGACAGTGCAGGGCGGCGGGTAGACCCAGTGAGGTTGAGCCCCGACTTCGCATGTCAAAGACATTCTCCAAAACGTTTACAGTGGCCGTTATATCCCCCTTCAAGCCCGATGACCTAGTCTTTGTGTACATGTAACCCAGATTTTAAAACACCAGTGCTTTGTTACTCTTACCAAGCCGTATCCTCATCTAGATTATAATACGGTGGTCTTTAGGGGATCTACCATGGCAGTGTTTGATTTGAATACTTTAAGCTCGTTATCTTTGGCCGCTGCTCCGGCCGCCAAGTCGGGCACCTAGAAGTTGAGAGGCCGGGGTCGGGGGGGTCTTTAGACTTGCCCTGTAGCAGAGGTAGACTGTGTATGTCTGGCAGTGTGGCCTAGTTTTAGCCTTCAGTGTGTCAAATGAATGCACTTAACTCTACTCTGTGTGTGCGGCTAGTTATTTACCGACTTACACACCACAGGGGGATTATAGAAGATAGGGCTAATAGTAATAATATTAAGTAGATACTAAGATAGCAATAACTTTGTACATCCTCATAGCTTGCAACCAAAGCTAATACTACTTACTGGAATATGTTGAAGATAACACGATTGCAGATAGCACATTTGATATGTATAATTCTTGGTAGATTAGGCCAACAGTGAAATGGGCGAGTAAATCATCAGACTAATTAATAAATAGCCCATGTGTGTAGGGTTTCGTTTATACTATCAATAGTATCATGCCTATCAGTAAAAGCTTATAACTTATATTATATTACGTGAAATAGAATATATAGTATTCCCGTACTATCGACTATCACTATGTATTGTGATCATATAGTGCTGTACTACCTACTAACATTTGAGGATTTTCTTTTCGTTTTACAAATATACAAATATAGGTCCAGTTTATGAATAATAGTTACCGTATTTATGACACTGTTGGCGTAAATAAGATCTCACACATAGTACAAGCATATCAATACTATTGAAAACCCCTATGCAATGATCATCCACATAAAGTGGCAATACCACACCATGGTCATGGCGGAGTGATGTGATATGGGATCATAAGGAACCATATCAACAGGTTTTGCCAGGAAATCAACTTGATCGGTGCAGTGTGAGCAGAGAAAGACCTCAACATCGACATTTAACATTCCTAACTAGATTTGCATAAGTAATTTGAATTATTCTGATATTGTTTTGCTATTGTGATGTCAGTGATAGGAGTGAGATAAATCCAGAATCATAAAATAAATAATACTCCACTCGTTTGGATGTTTTAAAATCATCACTATGCTTCACCTCAATGATAATTACAACTCATCAGCCCTCGCTAATCATTATAAAAAAATAATAATTTAGACTCGAAATAAGTATGAAGAGTGAGAGTTAATCTGGGCCTAACATATTGTAGGTCACAGATTTAGTAACGATTACCGGCGTCATGTGACGATAACTCCATTGCTAAGCGAATATACTCATTTTGTTTTGTGACATAAAGATGTTTTCTTTAAAACCTACACTGTAAACTGCAAATAAATGTTTATGTCACCCCTGTTTTTTTTTTATCTCGATAGACTTGACATTGGGAACTCATATCCAACACCCATTAGGTATTTAGGAACAATATCCAATGGTGGATTATATCACAAATTTCAGCCCATTACTCAATGTGAAGGATGAGGTATATTCAGAATTTCACGCGGCTTCGCTTTGTGGATTACTACGCGATTCAAACTCGATTGGATACAAGCTCTAACCCTAAACTCTCATAGATTTCACAGATAATCTGATGAAGGATTTATATGGATCCAAAACGTTGTTATCTAAAATAAGCAAATAAATACCATCCTAAACTTTTACATCAATTCACTGTCTTGAGTTGTGCCTTCCTTACAAACAAATTTCATAGATTTCCTCTTTAGTCCCTCCATATATAACTTACCTATTGGGAAGATACTATTGCGCTTCACACATGCAAACTCAGATAATAGTGGGTATAGTTAAAGCATGGAATATTCAGATTATTTGGGGCGTACTACGACGTAGCTTCGGGGAATGTGTTTATTCTAATTTTCTAATCAAGACAAGTAGAAGAATGAAGGAAGCCAGGAAGCCCCCCCCCCCCCCCCCCACCTCCCCTTCCCCCTCACAAAACCTCGAATCAAAGCCCCATGTTGTAATAACAAAGAAACCGGGAACACACAAACCTGTTGACTTAAGGATAAAACAGGTGTTTAATCCAAACCTAGCTAAACAAAGGTTTATTATTTCGCAGCTTTGTAGAGTCAACCCCCGCGCTACCTGTAGCGTTCCCGGTAGCGCCATTTTCAAATTGGCTGGAAGTCGTCTGGCGCCATTCTAACTGCACAGGTAGTCGGGGGGGAGGGTGTGTGTGTGTGGGGGGGGGGGGGGGTAAACAATGGGCAGGTGAGAAGTCGGGCTATGGTGGCGGGGGCGGGGAGGTGGGGGGAGAGGGGGCATTGTTGGCGCCTCTGTGCATCCCCTGCCTCACCCCGGTTTATTAGTGAGATGGGGGTTGGGAAAACAACCTCTCCATCCCTCACAAACACTACCACCATGGACGAGTCAAAGTTTGGTTTGCGATTCCGTCAGAAAACAGGGGGAATGTTGGCGGGGGACTCAGTGAGGGAAACTGGGGCCCGCATGGTGGTGTGGTGTGGGTTAATGTGACGGTTTCCGGGCTAGCATCTGGTTTTTAAGCGGGTGTCAATGATACGGGAAACTTAGTGTTCACAGTGCGATGTGTTTGAAACTAATCAGGGAAAAATGTGCAAGCCAGCGTCCGTGTGTGGGTGGTTAGATAACATAGGTTACTGGAGAACTCGACCCGAAACAAACTCGACCCGTAGTTGTCAGGAGAACTCGACCCGTTTTGGGGAAATCGATTGGAGAACTCGACCCGTTTCAGATAAATACACAATATTGACTGGTTTCAACTCCGAGGAGCATACAGCTGCTTTTATCTGAAGCCATTCTATATTGTATTTATTACCCACCTTTTCCTGACAAGTGGCATACCGATATCAGTTCATTTTAGCTTTGCACTATTTTTTCGTACGCACTATTTTTCCGTATGCGCCACCCGGAGCATACAACATATCTGTATGCGCCGGGTATGTCCATACACACTCCCTATTTGTTTTCTATGGACACTTTGTATTAGGTAGATAATAATTATACTTATGAATAAGACATTTTCATATACATGTAGAAGGACTAGTTAGCTTTTAGACCAATAAACCACTGATATAGAAAACAAATCCAGTTATGTTTAGGTGTAGGGTTAAGGTCAGGGATAGGATAAGGATTAGGTATAAACATAGGGGAAGGGTTTTCTGTTCGTTTTCTTCCCAAGAGAAAGCCAAATTCGAAGCTAAGATAACATATCTAATGAACCCTCTGTTCCGAGAAAAAGGTAACCGCTTACGCGGGGTGCCCGTTCGGCGGGGTTCTACTGTATATCCCTCCGCCTATGTCCTCGGTACATATACCTCATCAATAATTTTACCGCATATTTTTGACTTACGGAGACAGTGAGCCAGTTTCCCCATACTACTTCCCCCCCCCCCCCCCTTTGTTGTGCTTCACACCACAAAAGACTCGTGGGTTTGGAATAAAGATAAGTTGTTTGTCATAAAAAAAAATAGTTGAGAATTAATTAAGGTGCTGCCTGTGGACTGAGCTGGCCTGCTGACAGATCCCACATTGATGGATGCTCGCCTCCCACACACTGTTTACCACGGCATTCAATCAGACACTGGAGAATGTTGACTTGGGCTCCCTTTAAAAAGATCAAATTTGCACGTTTTCTTACCTAAACAAACGACCATATCGAGCGATTGTCTTTGTTCTTTCTGATTGTGGACGCCATATTTGTATTTTTTATATCTTTTTTTCAAGGTAGCATCGGTTGGATACAGAAGTGCTTTCGGCTCGTTTTCTAAATCAATATTTGTATTCACCTACGAATTGACATTAATTATGCAACTGATATATTTTTTAGGTAATCGTAAATGTTAGTCAATATTTCGTTTTCCATTTCCCCCCAATGGACTCTATCCATATCAGTGATACTATTATTTTTTGGGAAACATGAACATGCATTCATATTGTCAAATATTGACTTTATTCTTATCAACGAGTATAGACTTTGTCTATACTCGTTGTTCTTATGTAAAGCCGACTACATATCTACCGATTTCAGAACATTGATGTACCTTTGACAGCAACAAAGGGACGGTAATTTGTCTCAGGCGAGCCATCCTAACAGAGTCGACCCTAGTTGGTAGATGTAGGACAGCTAGGCAAGGGTCAGTCAACGATTAGTGAACCACCTCCTTCAGATTTTATTTTGTCGCCGACAAGTTGTGATTACTATTTTCCTAAATCGGTGGCCAAAATTTTATCAACATGTTGATAAATCCAGTCGTCTACAACGGAACGTTGGTAAATGGCGCTTGATTGGCTACAAGGGCCAAGGGGCTAAGTAATTCGCCTGGGACAAGTTCACCGACTCCTATACGATTTGGGAACTAATCGTTCAATCCTGAATCAGTAGATGGGCATTGGGCTTTAGGATTAGTCGCACCAGACTGACACGTGGGTAACTCCTGAAAGATGAAGAAAGCTAATTTTTTAGAGATTTCAATAGATCTCTCACAGTCAAGTATCTCATGCTTCACTCTAAAAGATAAGATAACAGTCGAAGAAAATATCTCATTTGGATATATATTTGTGAAGAATGATAAAACATTCCAGATTTCCTCAGGGAAACACAGATACTCAATTAAATATGAACTGAAGAGTATCCAAGTCTGGATATTTCAGGCCTTCTGAATTGAACAGTTCTACCGTGTGTAAGTCTCATTTCCCACAGAAGGGCCTGAGCAACGCTCAAGTATCCTTATCTACCTACCTTCTCCTACCACAGATTAAAGAAGAAACCAACCATCTTTGGTCACCCTTCTTCATTAGTTTGATGTGGAGTGATAGGAACTAGATGACAGTTGAATGAATATCTTGTAACGTTCAAACGAGTTGCAGAACAATTAGTTGCTCTCTGTATTTATTTCACCCCTGTACACTCTAAAGGATGGACGTTACACATGATATAGACCATAGAGAATGGACTGCAATACGTGTAGGGGCATAGAGAACGAGTTCCCAATGTTAAGTATATGGTACAAAGATACCAAGGGTGAGATAAAAGGCCTGCCAGTAGATTCGACCTTGTTAGTGATTATATTTACAGACATGCTAAGGCCACTAAAAAAAACTAACTTGTTTCTCATCACCGCGCGCATCTGCAAAAACCATTTTAGAAGATTTTTTTGTTTTGTGTTAAAATAAGATGAACCTCGGTAGAAATTATGAAGAGTATGTGTATTTGGTATCAAATTAAAAGCTCCTCATGCCAGGGATGCTTTCAATGTATAAGCAGTATAAATCTGATAACCCTGTGTATGCAGACACCCTGCATAAGTGGACATTTTGGCCTGGAACGGAGGGTGACCGCTTACGCAGGGTTTTTCATGGCTTGATGATGAGAAACGAGGTTTCTTTTTAGTGTCTTAAGCATCTGGAGTTAAAGGATAACCCCCTGAGTTTGTTAATAGACAAAAGACGCTGTGCGTTTAGAACTAGGAAGATTTGTCCTGTTTGTCTATTTGTACCTCTATCTAAATCAATTTACAGTATCTTGTTTCCGCAAGTGCATGTAAGAAGGCACATGAGGGGGAATGTACGTACTTTAATTGAATAATAAAAAAAATGGGAAAAAATGCTTTAATTTAATAGAAAAAGTGTCCTATCCCAGTGTAAATCCCAGATGGTTAGTATATGACGATTGGGCGATTTTGTTATCCTGACCACAACCTTATATAATTGGCCATTACACGCTCCAACCTGTATTCAAATTGACGAGACGGGGTTGTTTGAGGGACAAAGTTATTATCATTCAACGGTGACCAAATGAGTTATTAGTTTCGGGAAGGAAAAACATGATTGCAGAAAATTTGAAAGAGACGGAGGTACGACAATTATTCCCCCGGGAGGTATCGTAAAAACAAATTTGTAGAAAAGGAGGCGAAAACACTTCTATACCCAACCGATCATTAAAAAAATAATTAAAAATATAACTAACAAAAAAATCCCTAAAATACTGATCGTTATATTAAGGGTTTTATTGGTTTTGGTCGGGCAGTTTCCGTTAGGTTTTTTTTTCAATAGGCCTACAAAACAGGACAGGCTCGCCTGAGACAAGCCTAAAACAGGGGTAATTAAACCACGGACTTTCCCGGATGCCGCCTACAGGCGATATATGGAGTCAAAGTGGACCCACTGAAACCACAGATACCCGTTCACAAAACATCATTTCCATTTTTTTTTTTTTCAGTACTCTGACTATATAGGTTCGAGATTATATGTCATTCTCTTAGATACACTTAACAACTGTCATCGTAGCTTCCAGACAGAGACGATAGTAGGAAACTACACTTCAATCGTAACAAACAAGACCAAGAAGAAAATTCTAGCCTCAAACCCCCACTAATGGTGTTTTGAGCACGGGTATCTGCCGTTTTAGTGGGGTCACTCTGGCTCCATATTCAGCCTCACATCGACGCCGGCGGTGACGTCACTGGCGGGCATTGTGACGTCACACTCTCGCATGACGACGTGACTTCCGCGGGCGTCGTTTGAGGAGGTGGGAGGAGGTGGGAGTGTGAGACAAGTCGTGTACTGTTCTCACCGGGCCTGTGAGGCTGGGGTGGAGGTGGACACCATGGGGAGGGAGCAGGGGCTAGACTTGCTCAAGTCTTTGATTATGAACAGACATTAAATAATTTAAGAAAATCAGAACAGACCCTATTGGGGTATCCCATTATTCAGTCTGTTTAAAGGATCCGGTGTTTGCTGGTTGCCGTCGTTGTATGGTGATAGACCCTTGACCCATATCCCATAATCATTACAGTTTAACGCTTTTTTATAAATCTTCAAAATGGAAATCTGATGCCAGAAATGGAAATACAAATTATATTGGGTTTCTCCTGTTAGAAATCAGAAAATTAGTGTTCATTGGAAGACATGAGGGAGTTCAGTATCGTCTGGAGGGTCTACAAAATGATAAAAGAAAATCAGAGTAAATTTCATTATTGTGATAATATGTACTCTTTCTTGACTGGCCCATGACCAAAAATTCATCCCAGCATGATTCAAAATATATCCCCGCGAGCAAATATCCTGACCAGTAGCCAGGATATCTGTATGGAGAGTGTTGTGAATGCTGGAGCTGAACAGCGCCAGAAATTCAACACCATTACTGATTATACCAGTCCCTGTATCCCAACGAGGAGGACTGGAGTCAATATCCCTGTATCTCAGCAAGGAGGGTAGCCATAGTATGCAGGGACTGGAGCCAGTATCCCTGTATCCCAGTGAGGAGGGTAGCCATAGTTTGCAGGGACTGGAGCCAGTATCCCTGTATCCCAGTGAGGAGGGTAGCCATAGGATGCAGGGACTGGAGCCAGTCTCCCTGTATTCCAGTGAGAAGGGTAGCCATAGGATGCAGGGCCTGGAGTCAGTATCCCTGTATCCTAGTGAGGAGGGTAGCCATAGTATGCAGGGACTGGAGCCAGTATCCCTGTATCCCAGTGAGGAGGGTAGCCATAGTATGCAGGGACTGGAGCCACTCTCCCTGTATCCCAGTGAGGAGGGTAGCCATAGTATGCAGGGACTGGAGCCAGTATCCCTGTATCCCAGTGAGGAGGGTCGCCATAGGACGCAGGGACTGGAGCCAGTCTCCTGTATTCCAGCAAGGAGGGTAGCCATAGTATGCAGGGACTGGAGCCAGTCTCCCTGTATCCCAGTGAGGAGGGTAGCCATAGTATGCAGGGACTGGAGCCAGTCTCCCTGTATCCCAGTGAGGAGGGTAGCCGTAGGATGCAGGGCCTGGAGCCAGTCTAGGGTGCGGTAGGTGGAGGGGCAGTATGCAGGGACTGGAGCCAGTCTACGGGCGGAGATACTCGACACCGTGTGGTCGGCTAAGATCTCAGGCGGTAACACCACGCGGCGGATTAGCTGGCTTCAACATCACAGGATCCTTATCTGAAGATTAATGAATATTAACCGTGTTCAGAGCAGAGCGGAAATCCATCCCGGAAATCCGCCATGTCCAGTCATAAAATTATACGGCAGTTGATTAAATACGGCAGTTAGGTTCGTGCTCTGATGGTATTGGGGTTTGTTAGAGTAGAATAATCCCTGTTATCCTGGGGCACTCGGGAGTGTCCCTGGCTCGTTAGAACATCAATTCCCTTCATACATCTTCCATAGGTAAGTACTCGGATAAATTTCTTTTTATCAAGATGTGTTTATTGAAACAATCCAACAAGTATGTGTACTCATGCCTGACGACCTGATCTGTCGAATATCATACAAGCAAGCGTGCTGATATGTACAAGGTGATTAAATATATAAATAATATATTATAGTCATGGATTATAGTCATGGATTATAGTCATAAATATATCTGATAGTGTTAAAAATAAGAGGCAGATACACTTCTGTACACAACTTCTGTTACATTCAAATTGGCATTACATATCAGAACCAAACCGTTGCTATTAGAAAAACAGGATACATTTGATAGTATATGGGTTTGTTGTTACAGCCACTCGTTGGTAAAGCTTAGGCTTTTTAATGATAGATATAGTGAACCCCTAAATTTGGATGATTAAAAAAAAAATTTAACGGTTTAGGGACCCATTTGGACCATGGATTTAAATCACTGGCCTACGTTTCAGAATACACGTTCCTTCAGCAGTGCATCAAGTACAGTAGTGCCTTAGACTTTTATAACGATTTATAAACAGTCCCCATGTATAAGTCATGGTGTTATAGGTTTTATAGGACACATAGCTTTTGTGTTATGGAAGTGGCCATCTTGACCCCAATGTTAAACAAAACACCAGGTGGCAGGTCCAGTTGTCAATGGATTTTATCACAAATATCTTTTTTGGGTTTGCCATAAAAGGGTTTTAGCATCATGGCATGATTATCTAGAGATTACAGCAGATAATAGTGGTTGTCCCCGACTACATTGGTGCTATCTTACAAGTTCCTTGCAGATGATGGCAGAACTAGCTCCCCTGTAAGACATTAGCCTTTTACCCCCACGATTCTCACGAGATGAATCTTCTGAAGCACTCCTAACGAGATGGTCAGAAGCGACTCAGACCAAGTACGAATATGTTTCTGACTTTATCTTGGAAACAGTTATCTGTTTATCACCCGTTGAGTATCAGTTATCGTACTCGCAAGCCTGTTGAGAACAAGTTAAGGCTATGGAGGTTTATACCAGGCTAAGATAAACCAAGATATACTATAGAGGAAACCCATGAAAGTTTTGGGTCTGAGCTCGTATCCCATCTATTGGGTGTTAGATAAGAGTTTCCAATGTTAAGTCTATGGAGAAAAAATATCTGGGGTGAGATACTACGGCATATCCATCGTGTTGGTGGAACCAGCACTTAAACCTGGTTGGTGGTAGTCCATCCCTGAAACCTTCCCTCACTCCCCTCTCCTCGCCGCTACGAGTTACCTGTGTGGCCTAGTCCCCAGCTCCGTTTCCCGGCTAAGTGTTCCGTGTTTTTCGGTGGTTTTCAGGCCTCCCGGAATGCCTACTCTGTGCTGCCCTCTAGCGGACGGGCCATCTGTACGCGGGGGCACTTCCGCCGCGTGCCTCACATGAAAGCGGCGTCTCTAGTACGCGCCCGCGCCGCCAGGTGGCCCGTGTGATGAGGGCAGGGCGCACTTTGTACCTGTCACACCACCGTGGTCGCGGCTCTACGGGCAAACTAAGCAGTCCCTCTGTGTGCTATAGGACAAAGACATCGTAGACTCTACCCTAGACTTGCACAAGTCTTTTGATTATGAGCATTCATAAAATGATTAAACACAATCAGAATGAATTATGATATGTATCCTTCTCTGACTGGCCCATGAATCGGAGACTTGTCCACTGTGAACGAAATCTCCTGTTTATGGCCCCAAGCTGCTCCCTGTTACCCTATACCTCCTCCTACCCCTCTCCCCTCCTCCAGTTCCCTGGCCGCCTGTATTGTCATAGCCATAAATTTCGCCTGCTCCTGACTGACCCGATTGAGATAAAAGTGAGAGGGTATCAATCTCCCAGCAGATATCCTGAGAAGTAACCAGGATATCTGTAAGAAGAGTGTTGGGAATACTGGGGCTAAACAGCGCCAGAAATCCAACACCATTACCGATTGCACCAGTCCCTGTTTCCCAGCGAGGAAGGTAGCAATAGTATGCAGGGGCTAGAACCAGTCTAATTCTAGCCAGACTTCGCGAAATCGGTTATTATATTTGGAATAGTAATGTTTAATGATGTGGAGAAGGGTTCAATGGGGAGGGAGTATGTGGGGGAATCAAATCTGGGGTGCACGAGGAAATTGCCTGATATCGGCCCAGACCAAATTCCATTGCATTGTCTGGCTTTATATTATAGTATACATATATGTCGTATGATATACATGTATCTTACATAGGGAATATTTGTTTTTTTACCCCACAATCACAGATGACAGTTTTCCACCTTTCTAAGGAAATGCTTATTTTCATTTATTTCTTTTTTTTTTCGTTTCCATTTTTAGTTTATAAAACCTAATAAATATAGTATAAATTGAGCATGATTCACACAAATGGAACAATAGTTCGAACCTACCCACTGTCTGATAGTGAACAAACTTTAAAATTATTAAACGATAACCCTTTTATGAGGTACAGAAAAGGAAAGGGTCTTCATGTACGATTTATTGATATATCAAAGACCAGTCCCTCTCATACCATGTCTATGTGGTGTGGGAAGTAAAAGAACTCTCACCTTGGACATTGTGTTGGGGTGAGATTTCTACCTAAATTCTTCACATAGGTTGCATTTTCCTATAGACACCAAGCACTTACATTTTCAGATGGCCCTCCCATAGAAGTAAGCATGGTGACATGCCATATTTTTTTTGCATTTCTAATTGCTGATATATGGAACTTATATTATGTTATTTGCTAAACTCAATAGAATTGTATTTTTGACCTGAAGAAGGAACGTTGTTAGTTCCAAAACGTTGGCCAGTTTAATACAGAAGTCCGCATGGACGTACTATCGTAAAACCGGATGAGTTTTAATCTGGGCTCCTGGAGTTTTGGCTCCGGATATCACTCGGCTCTGCCTTGTGATATCACTTCGCTTAACTCCAGTCGTGGCATACGGGAGCCCAGATTAAAACGAATAAGGTTTTGATTTTATCCTACCCCCTGTGAACGATATTTTTATGTGAGGATAATAACAAAAAAAACATGATAAAAACTTTCTGAAGTCCTCCATATAGCTCTCCTTGCTGCTCTGAAGGCGCTTGGAACTACTTTCAGCTGCTGATCTCCGATTGGTCCATTTTTTGTACGCTCCTTGGAGCGATTTTTTATCCGTATGCGACATACGGGCGCATACGGAAAGTCAATGTTAAGCCTATGGGATTTTATATTAGGGGTAGGATAAAAAACCGTTTCCCACTCGTTTTTCTTCATTCCAAGTTCCAACTACCAGCATGTGTCTCTGAATCAAACCAACGAACCAACCTTGCTTATTAAACAGGCCCCAAACCCGATAGTCTCTGTTGAAGGTGAGTCGCGAGGTTTCTCGGATCAAGCCTGAGCTGAGCGCTGTCCTTATCACCGTGGTGCAGACCTAGAGGCACCAGTAGTGGAGGAGACACACGGGTTACTCGTGTATACGGGACAGAGCCATTGTTAGTTCATGAAACAGTCACTAGGTGGTCGGGGGACAGAACCTCTATTCTGGCTCTTTGTTCTTACCAAATTTAACTACAGTAGAACCCCGCCTAACGGACACCCCGCGTTAACGGACACGTTTGCTCGGAACAGTTCCCTCTATTAGATGTTTATTTTAACCTCGCGTAAGCGGACACCCCGCGTATGCGGACATTTTGGCCCGGAACGGAGCGCGTCTGCTTACGCGGGGTTGTACTGTACCTTTCAATGTTTTACCATAGTTCCGTTGACTCTCTAGACCTATCTCGGAGCAGCAAGATATAATGATGAAACCAAGGACATGACGCTCTTCACATTGAACACTTTATATACATATGTGAGCAAGGCTAGAGTTGTGACATTTCCCCAATTATCACTCACTTCTTTTGCACCTCCATTAGTGAAGAACACCTACTTTTTCACCTCCATTAGTAAAGAACACCTACTCTGGGGGCGTCATGGCAGCCCCCATGGATCATAGGCTATATGCCGTATACACAGGCCTCCCAGTGAAACCTTTAAGAACTATATATTTTTTCAAGGAACCTGTATAACCTATAAAAACCTATATTTCCACCTCAGTGTTTCTTGCTCCTAGAAATGTGAGAAAAGCGTTGCTCCAGTAATATCGTATCGTGTTGTATGGTATCGTTATTTCCACGTTGTATCGCTACTTTTTACAACACCACATTTTCAATGACATAAGTGAAAGGTCCATTAGATTCTTAATTGACTATTCATGGCGACATAGTTATGATGCGATCTACAAAGAATCTGGAGCAATGGTTTCAACCTTGGGTCACTTTCCTGCGATCCATAAAACCTGGACCAACGCCCACTTGTTCTGTAAAAGAAGCGAGAAAAGGCTGAACCTGGAGAAATCTGGGAAGGATCTGTAACGGTTTGACAAATTAATTTTGATACATAGACGATTACTCATGGAGTATTGTGTATATTTATACGACTCTCGATGTAGTTCTATATGAATCTTAGGATAGGGTACTTTTTTGAAGTTCCCTAGGAGTACAGGGACCCATTCAACCACACTATGAAAATTGAATTAACTTTATAGTTGACTTTAAGAATAACTCAAGAAATTAATATAGGTTTATCATCCTAGCTAAAAATGATTTCAAAATGGGCACTTGGTTTCCGGTCTGTAAACTCCACAAAGATGCGCGTCTTGTGACGTCACATTCCTAACACGGAAGCGGAAAGGGGCACGTAATGTGACCTCCTTGACTGGAGAGTTCCGCGCGGACGCTGACTGGCCCTCATTTAGAGTGTTAATCGCGAGAAGCTGTTCTGTGTGGGAGAACTATGCACCTATGTTCGGTTTGTATGTAACCTGACCTCCGTAATGTGTGTACGCCCCGGGGGGGGGGGGGGGCAGAGAACTGGGGGGGGGGGGGAGGGGGAGCGGTGACACCTGCTGCGAACACAGGGGGCGCTACTGTCGGCGTCTTTGAAGTCTCCCAATCAAAGGTAGGCTTAGCTGGTTCCCGGCGTCCGTCTGTACAAATGTCGTCTGCTCGCATTGAGACCAGGTTTGTTCGCTTTGTTTTCGCGGGAAACAAGGAAACGTTATCAGAGGTGTACGTTTGACCCTTTCACTAAGCTGCATAACATCAAATACACGCCCTGAAATATGCAGTACCATTTTCAACCCTGTAGTAGGCTTGCGTTTTTCACAATATCCACAGTGACGTCATTATATCACACCTCCATGGTAATCCAAAATAAGTAGGATATTATATGGTAGTTGTGATATTAACTATGATATAGTTTTAAATAGGTCAGATGAATAGTATCCAAATTGTCGCATTATTTCATTGAAAAAATAGCAATTACTTGAATTTCAGAAATGATGCCTCAGGGCATCATAGCGTACTACGCCCGGGAATGCCACCAGCCATCATAGCGTAGCTAAAGGGTTAAAGAGACGCGTATATATAGACAATAATCGATGGTTTTGTGGACAGGTGGCCGTAAAACGCGAGAGGTTGACGCGTAGTAATACACGAGCGCCAGCGAGTGTATTGCGAAGTCAACCGCGAGTGGTTTACAGAACAAGTCGAGTCAACACTGCACCGTTCATTTCACGATTGTTCTTCTTCATCTACATAAAGTTACTTTCGATAAAGCTTCAGTCACAAGTAGACAAAAATATCAATGATTTAGAACAAGAATGTTACGCTCCGACAGAATAAATAAATAAATTGGGGTTGTTATTATCTGTGAAGAAGTCTTACCCAGCATGAAAGCCTTGAGAAGTTGTAATATATGATAATGTTCCCTCTCACAGGTATTTACAGGTACATAAATCTTAGTGGAGGCACACAAAGGATTCTCTTGTTATTGGTGGTTTGGGGGAGGGGGGGCAGGGGAGGGGGGGGGGCTCTCCAGGTATGCGAATTAGCCCACTGGCAAAAATACAGCTTTGAGGTCAAAATTGTTGACGAAATAATGTGACCACATTTTGCCGTGTGGCCGCTCGCTTTGTTTCAGTGTTTTTGTAATTAAGTTTTATTTCGGCAGACTACAGGTGGGCTGGTAATGAGGTCTGTTCCCACGCTGTGATTAATTCCGCTACAGTTTTAAATTGATCACCCACACACCGATGTACAGACAGGCCTCAGTCTATGAATTCTATCCACTGGTAGACTATGGACTCGGGCCCGTTTAATGATCTAGGATCATCAATGTAGACCCCTTTCTGTCCAGCAGTTGTAGATTTACTGATATATCAAAGGCCAATCCCTCTCATACCATGTCTGTGTGGTGTGGTGTACAGCCACCTTTCTCCTTCACTCCCAGCAGTGGTAGATTTACTGCTATATCAAAGACCAATCCTTCTCATACCATGTCTATGTGGTGTGGGAAGTAGAAGAACTCTCACTTCGGTGAAGGTGAGATTTCTACCTGAATTCATCACATAGATTCGATCACCACCCTCGTGGTGTAAAAGAACCTTGGTAAAGTCTGGTAAGGACCTATAATGGTTGACCGGACGTTAAATCAAACCAAACAAACATCCCATTTCTGTATGCCATAGAGACCTAGGGTCAATTTGGGTCAGCTTTATTCAACACTTATGGACGACCTTATGACCAGTAGCCAGACCTCTGCTTGGGGAGTGTGGCGCAAAATCGCGCCAGTCTACACGGCCGATTACGGATGAGACCAGTCCCTGTGTCACTCAGAAGGGGTGGAGGGGTAGGACACAGGGACTGAGGCCAGTCTAGGATGAGACCAGTCCCTGTGTCACTCAGAAGGGGTGGAGGGGTAGGATACAGGGACTGAGGCCAGTCTAGGATGAGACCAGTCCCTGTGTCACTCAGAAGGGGTGGAGGGGTAGGATACAGGGACTGAGGCCAGTCTAGGATGAGACCAGTCCCTGTGTCACTCAGAAGGGGTGGAGGGGCAGGATACAGGGATTGAGGCCAGTCTAACACGTCATCTGTGAGTACACTAATTAAATGAGTCCTACTTCTCTGCCGGGGCTCATCGAGCCAGACACACACACAGATTAAAGAAGAAACCAACAAGTTTTAATCAAAGTCCACGAGTTTGATGCGGAGTGATATGAACGAGGCGACAGCCGAGTGAATATCATGTAGCATTCAGATGAGTTGGAGAATGACTTCTTTGACCAAAACGAGTTGCTTTCTGTGTTTATCTCACCCCTGTGCACACTAAAAGAGTGGATGACACACAGGATGTAGACCATGGAGAACGGACTGTAATACTCGTAGAGGCATGAACAATGAGTTCCCAATGTTAAGACTATGGGATATTTTTTAATTGGTTAAGTACATACTAACCTCTCCCCATCTACCTTGTAGATATGACACCTCAAAAGCATGTCATTTAGCCTCGTTTTAAGATTCAAAATGGCGGCGCCCACGGCCTAGCCTCGCTCTGGTGTATCGGCTCACGCGCATGCTCCGTCATGCTGGCACTGGGCCAGCTCGTTTTGTCCCGTCAAACAAATTGTTTGCGCACACATACACTGACGAATTTCACAGTGATCTGCGATTACCCGCGAATTAAGTGGTGAATATTTTATTGCAGTAGGATTAAGCCAAATCTGTTGACATAATCAATATGGCATTATGGGCACTCTGTAGTGGGGCATGTAGTAGCGCTCTATGTAACTCTATCTGACAAAGGTTATTATTCTTGGGTGTTATTATGTTACTTTAGTCACTCAGAATTGATAACAATCGAAATGTAACTACCCAAAGCTTAGAATTAGTAGAAACCGAACGAGAGTTAGACTTGACAATGTTTATGCCACGACGGGCTGGTCTTGTATTACTACACGAGGCGTAGCCCAGTGTAGTGAGGAGCAGACCTGACCAGAGTCATGACTTTTCCTTTCATTAATGTTTTAAAAACCAGAGACAATGATTTTTGAACCCAAATAATGTATAGAAGTCAGTTATATGATAACAAAGCTATCCTGTTTTAGATTTCAAATTAATATCCCAGTAACGTTTCCCTTTATTTAGAACAGGTAAGTATATGAGACCAAGCTTAGTTCATACCATTAATTACAGTGGAATTCCATACGTTATCATTAAGCTATGTCACATACACATTATCTATGGTGATATATTTCCGTGAAGAGAGCAAATTATGTATACAAAAAACAAGACATACTCCATGAAGATCACACGGGACTAAAATTACTACGTCTCAGTCTAATAACCTTGTAAATTATATCCAGGAGAAACATAATGTTAGGAATATCAAACAGAAAAGATTGACAAATATGAAGATGGTATCATATAAGTAGAATCCCGGTTAGTGGAATGTGGTTTGAAGTATGATAGAATAATAGAACATGGTGATTATGTATATATGTAATTAAACTGGTTCCCATTGAAATATGGGACAGGTAACCCCTAGCTAGTGAACGACCTTGAACTGTCAGTCCTGCCACTTTTCACGCAGTGCTGGAGTGGTGCAGTGTTCATGGTCATGGTAGGTCCGTTTACAGACCACACCGCCTAAGGTTTACTGTCCGTAAGGGTCTAAGAGGGAGCCAAAGTGAACCCGTTGCAACCACAGATAGCCGGTTACAAAATACTATTTCCGGGTATAGGCGCTCAGTACTTAGACTATGTAGGTTCGAGATTATATGTGTCATTCTCCAATCTTTTAGATCCAAATTTTTAATAACCTTAACAACTGTCATCGTAGTTTCGAAACAGAGTTATTCAGAGACGATAGTAGTAAACTACACTTCAAAAGAAACAAAAGAGACCAAAAACGAAAGTCTAGACTCAAACCCCCATAGCTTTAGCACTAAGCCTCGTTCTTACTGGCCACCGGGAACGGTGTTTTGTAGGTGGGTATCTGTGGTTTCAGCGGGTTCACTTTGGCTCCCTATAGAGCAGGGCTCCCATTAGCCAGTTCCCTCTGCCTGATGGGAGAAAGGAATTTCGTGATTGGCTGTTCTAATTTTAGGACCTATGCTTGAAGATTAATACTCTGGTTACTGACAAATCACTCAAGGCAGCATAGTACAAGCGGAGGCAGGAATTCCTACCTCAAAATGGCAGCGCATAACTGTCTCAGTTTGAGCCTGTGTGCCCTGGCCCTGGCGACAACAGACTGTACTAGAGACTAGGTCAAGGTCTACCAAGGTGACGCATACTCTCCTAGCAGAGATCTTGTGCTCTTTACTTGCTGCGAACGCTTGTAAGCTTGTAACCTTCTAGAGCCATGGAAACATCTGCTGGAAGAATGGATGGCGGAATCCCACAATGCACCAGAAAAATGGAGGCGTCACCCATAATGCACCAAAAAAATGGCGGGCGTTACCTAGCCTATAATGTGAGTGAGCACAGAGGCCAGACTTCCAGGCTAATATGTAATCTGAATTTCAACCTGTTGCCAGGGTCTGTGTCAAGTTCCCTGTCAGTCAAATCTCGGTTCTGATTGGACCCCCCCCCCCCCCCCCCCCCCCCCCCACACACACACACACACAGAGGGGTGGAAGTAACGGGAAGTGGTCGTAAATAACGAATTTGTCGCCCGCCGACGGCGTCCTGCGAGACGCTGGTCAATATTGGGGCAGTCTGCGTCCCTTTGTCTCCTGGGACAATGCCACCTGGTGGGCTGTCGCGGAACTAAGTGGACTAAAGGTCGTCTGCGTTTTTTTTGCTAAAAGAAAGTTTCAGTTGCCGGTGGGATTGAAGCAGGATCATACCCAGGTTAGAAAAAACACAGCGAAACAACTATGATAACAGTGATAAATGAGCGCCTTGGATATTTAATTGAAGGCAAGTATCTCGCTTATATGGTGTTGTTAGTCATTGGTGAGCCAGAACCAATTAGAAACCTGGTGTAAATTGTACGGGGAAGAACGCCTATGGGCGATTGTACTACGTCTATTATACCTGAATAAAAAAAATAATAAAAAAGATTAGGAAAACTTATTGGGTGTTGTATCTGGAAACTAAGCGCAAATGGTATGTTCATCATTGATGAGTGAGCGTGTAATTATTAATGAATGACAATTAAAAGGTCAACTTGCCATTTCTGCAATGGCCTAGTATTCAAAGATTCCAGGATTCAAACCGACCAAGCAAATGCTTGAAGTGTGATATCATCAAGTACAATGCCAACTGGTTGAAGTTGGCTGCACTACTAGATGGTGCCTATCTTGGATCCAAACACATCAAGCACAAGTGGGTGTTGAATTTATCTCACCCTTCAGATTGCCTAATGGGCTACCATTTGTGACATAATCCCCCATTGGATATATTTTCTAAATATCTCATGGGCGTTGGATACGAGTTCCCAATGTTAAGTCAATTGAGAAAAAATATACCAGGGGTGAGATACAAACCTATACAAAATGACCAAATCGTTGCCTATCGGGAGGTCCATATCGTAGCGTATCGGTGTGTATCGGTGCGCGTCGTATCGTATTGGCTACTGACGCTAAACTTGAATGGGTTTCAGAATCTATCTCACCAATTATATTGACTAATAGGCTAGCATTTGTGACATAATCCCCCATCAGATATTTTTCCTAGATATCTCATGAAAATATATACCAGGGGTGAGATATTATATTCTTGTGACCATTTTAGAGCCAGCGTGATGAGTGCAAGGTGCACTATGGGATTTGTGCTATTTATAGCCACAAACTGGCGTGGGACCCCCAGGCTGTCCCTGTGTGCCTGATCTTATATTATTATTAATTATAAATATTCTCCCTGTATTTAATTCTACACGAACACCTCTAGGATCCCTGTCCTTTATGAGGATACCAATTTCTTTGCGTGGTTTTGCGGAGATTGATTAAAACTCGGCAGTTCCCGTTGAGCGTTCCCGTGACCTGATAACGCCGAGGTTTACCTGCAGGCTGATTTACGACCAGCTTTGTGTGCGGCTTGTCTGCAGGTGTCAGCGGTGTCAATAAAGCCATATGGGTCAGTGTTCCCCCTCTCCCGGTTAAAGGCATATCGGACAATATACGGTGGCGCCACCTGGTGATATTTAGATTTTCTCATTCATCCATTGAATTTTGTTATTTGTTGCATATTCCAAACTCATAAGAGCGAAATTCAAGTTTTGTCTGGTTTGACCTTAACTAATATGTAAAATAGGCCCTTTTTTATTTGCTTGATTTATATAGGAAATTTACTAAAAAATATGGTTTTCTTCAATTCTTTCAAAAACGAGAACGGTGACCTATGATTTTTAAAACATAAATAGGTAGTACTATATCTATACTATATTCTGTTAAAGTCTAAGGAAAATGACATGAATTTCTAAATAATCTAATAGAAAATGATCATGATATTGATCTCTAAATCAAAATCTAGCACGGTGATCCCCGAATTTTAAATCAAATATGTGCTCTACAATACTTAGAAATCATTGTATTCAATTTTCAGAAAATTGACACGGGTTATAATTTTCACGCCAAAATGTCCGATATGCCTTTAAAAGCGGCCGAGGAGGGCTGAAAAGGGGCCGTGTCGGAGGTAAGTGTACCGAGCCGCGTAGTCTTTGATACTCAAGTACAAACACATCAACCAAACATCCGCCCGGAGAGTAGAGGCTCCTCATAGAGACGTTTAAAATGTTAATGTTTCAATCAGCGGTGAGTTTGGTATCTGGCATCTGGTAAAAAAAGTTAATGTTTCAATCAGCGGTGAGTTTGGTATCCGTTCTGCTAGCGTGCACAGATTGCGTGTGTGTGTGGGTGGGGGGGGGGGGGGGGGTCTCTGTTTTTAGTTTTTTTTCCTTTATGTTACTCTCACTAAGTCTTATAGAGCACATACCTATCGTGTTATTCTCCAATCTGACTGGAAACTTCCGGTTCAAAGTACCTTCCAAATTATGCAAATTCCCCTGACAACGGTTCAGTCTGCCATCTTGCTGGTGAAAACAAAGCTGTCGGAGTGTAAAATGGTGAAAAAATTAATCAATTGGCTTTCTTATGTGCCATTGCTACATCTAATAGTTTCGATATAACTATTATATAACTATTGACATTGTCCAGACAGGATTCAAATGTTCCAATTCGAAGGAAATCTTTTGAACGAATGCCCTCTGCCATCCTGATATTATCCACGCTCTTGTGATTTTTCACACATTGGTTTGGGTTTATAAAAGATGGGTTATATTTCAGTGACCCTTTTACAGAACACAGGTAGAGTGATTGAACGTTGAGAGAAATCAGAGGCACTTCACCGAGTATTTCATGGTAAATACTGTTAAGTGTGCCCGGGATTAGACCTAATCTAAACGGGTTAATCCTAATCCTCTCTACATTATGTGAGAGGCTTAAAGCAGGTCAAAACGTGCTACTGCTGTTTGGACGGTGCTACAATCAGCGAAGTCTAAGGCCACCCAAAAGAAAGCTTGTTTCTCATCACCATGCCATGAAAACTTTGACGATTCTTTTTTTTTTTTCGCTGGATCAAAGATGGCTTTTGAAGTGTCATAAAATGGGCTTGACGATAGGGGGCAGCACAGAACTATTAGTTGTGTAGGCAGTATGGGAATACCTAGATAGATGGTTTGGGGAATACCTAGATACACATAATACCACGTTGAATGTTTAACTGACATCAGGAGCTTTTTTTAATTGATACCAAATACACATACCTTTCATAAATTGTACCAAGGTTCATCTTTAAAAAAATAAAAGGAAAAAACATTTCGAAAAAGTTTTTTGATGATGCGCGCGGTGATGAGAAACAATCCCGTTTTTTTCGGTGGTTTAACCTGCCCCGTACTATACACACTTTACAAGAGATTTAATCTTGTTTAATACGTGTACTCCGGTGTAGCCAAGTCTCCTTATCCTACACAAGCTGTTCACAGACTAGACTACTTCACGATGGATATTTACAACTCAATTATAATGAGAATTAAATTGTGACCACGTCCACCAAGGTTATTCCAAAGTAGAACAAGGAGCAAAAGGAATGTTCGTAATTGATGAATGAGCGTGCAATTATAAATGACATTTAGTCAATGGATAGCTTTCTGTAACCTACTTGCGACCAGTCAACTTGCCGTTTCTGCAACTGACTGAGTCATAGGTCCAAATATGTCAAGCACCAGTGGGTCTTGTGTTATCTCGGCTTAGTGTGATTGGTCATGGTCAGCTGGGCACTCCTCTAAGAGACTGTGACACTGGCTCCCTGCTCTGTTCTCACTATCACAGTGAATAGCACCCAGATAGTGAAGGGATAGTTCTTTTGCAGTATGCTGAAAGTCTATGTGTGACCACTCTTAACTTCTAGGCGATGTATATAGCGCAGGCACTCTAATAAAGGAGAAGCTTAACTAAACTTGGCAGTGCAAATGACGAGAAAGTTGACCAAGTTGAACTGGAGTAATTGTGTGTATTTCATAAGAGACTTAAGTCAAGTCTATTAAGGCTAATCCTGCGATGGAGGTTAGCATACACACATTTATCTCCTGGTACGAGTGTACACACACGCCTGTCTGGAGTAAGGAGCGTGCAGGGTTTTACTTCCGATAACAGCAAGGTCAGTCATAGACTTGCTCGAGTCTCCGATTATAAAGATTTATTGAATTAATAGAAAAAATCAATATGGAATGCATTACACCATGTCAGCTTCCTAAAGCTGGCCCAGGAATCAAACTGTGTGAACTGTGAGGTGGAGAGTAGGGTAGGTTTGTCGGGGGGGGGGGGGGGGGGGGTAGATAAGGGAGGCAGAGGCGGAGAGGTGGGACACAGGGACTGGGTCCAGTCTAGGTCAGTAACTGTTGCTGTAGTGAGGTATGTAAAAGTGACTCGTCCACCTCGTACACAGTTTTCATTTTTTGTCCAGAACTTTTTTTTTTTTTAAGTCTTAATTGCATCCGATTAGTTACAATCGTTCTTCCATGCAATGTTGGACAAAGAGATGAAGGTAACATGTAACAAAATAGAGGATGGTATTTACATTGAGTACGTACAAGAAAGTGATTAACCTCGAGCAATTCTGTAATATAGAGAAACAGGCTTACTGTCTCCGTACGGATTAAATACGCGGTAAATATCCAATTTTTAACCTTGCTTCTGGGTGAGTTTTTGGATTTCGCCGCCGTACATGCCCCGTACGCCACATACACACCCCGTACGTCACCTAGGTGTCGTACGGATATAAATACGACATGGGTAGGAGCGGGCCGTATGTGTAGGATATACTACCACAGGTATATAAAAATACTGGGAATCAGAAATAATTATTCAAGTACATCTTGCATAAGAAACCTAGGCATGTCTCATAAGACTTATTATATTGGATTTTTCTTTAACAGCTTTGGAGGTTATCTCCAACTTCAAATTTAATGAGGTATGATCTGTATTCTCTCTAAAATTCCAGTGGTGGAATGATAGGCACATACCTAGTAGTTAACATTTATGAATTTATAAATAGGGCACGTTTTAGCAAAGGTGTCGAGTTGGTTTGGAGGCGAATTTTCGTGTATTTTTTTTCTTTTTTTTCCCGTGTATTCTTGTGGAGAGCGGGACAGACGGTGAGGTCTACTTTATTAGGGGGCCCGGCCTCGTTTTGACGTCGTGTTGACACAACTGTTAACTGGGGTTGACTGAGTACTCACCACAATCTCTCTTTGTCGTCTCACTCGTTTACAACCATCCCCCGCTCCCACTTTATTTCTTCTCTTTTTTCTGACACACAATTTTATTTCACTTGTTTTCCTATTTTTATTAGCGCTTCGGTTTATGACGGGATTTTTACCAAGTCGACACCAAAACCAGTAAATAATACTGTTAGAGCCCTGAAGGGTGGGATGGGAGGGGGAGGCGGGGGGGGGGGGGGCTGGTTAAAGATATATTTAGCCACAAAACTGATTTCCTTGAGTACAGAAAATCGACTGTCAAATAACTGATGTATCGTCTGGAGCCTATCATCGGTAAAACTAGGACAAAATGTTGTTTTCATCATTAATGAATGGGCGTGGAATTATTCTTTAGGGAACTTTTATTTTTATTGTTATTAATTTTGATATTATATTTCTTTATATCTGTATCATATATATATATATTGGTTCTTGCGAGTCTAGGGACACTACTGAGTGCCCTAGGGGAACAGGGAGATAGTACCGCGTAGTACTCAGTCGTGGGAGTGCGTATCAATTCACATAATGTGATATAATGATTTTTTAATTTCATATGAATTAAAAAAAAAACTAAAAAAAACATAACAAATAAAAGGTTAGGGTTATATTTAGTCTATGTGTCATTTTTTGTAACCCCTTTGCACCCAGTCAACTTCCCATTTCTATTTTTTTTTCTTTTTTTTTTTTTTTCTTATCTGACAAGTAATTGTCATTTCAAGGTAGCATCGGTTGGGGTTAGAAGTGTTCTGAGCCACGTTTTCTAAATCAACTTCCCATTTCTACAACTGCCTTACTAGGATCCAACTAAATGGAGCGCCGTTACCTGGCCTGCACTGTGAGTGATCACTGAGAGAGGCAGTGCTGCCAGGCTGCACCTCGGGTAGTCTTGCTCAAGTCTTTGATTATGGACATTCATTAAATGATTAAACACAATCAGAATAAAGTTCATCCTTCTCTGACTGGCCCATGAATCAAAGACTTGTCCACTATGAACAGAATCTCCTGTTTATGGCCCCCCAGCCAATCCCTGTAACCCTATACTTCCTCCTACCCCTCCCCTCCCCTCCTACAGTTCTCTGGCCGCCTGTGTTGTCATAGCAATAAGTTTCGCCTGCTCCTGACTATGACCCCATTGAGATCAAAGTGATCTCCCAGCAGATATCCTGAACAGTGGCCAGGATATCTGTATGGAGAGTGTTGGGAAGCACCAGTTGGAGCTAAACAGCGCCAGAAATCCAACACCATTACCGATTGTACCAGTCCCTGTATCCCAGTGAGGAGGGTAGCCATAGGATGCAGGGACTGGAGTCAGTATCCCTGTATCCCAGTGAGGAGGGTAGCCATAGGATGCAGAGACTGGAGCCAGTCTACACCTCTGGGTAGACTGGGTATTACTCTGAAGGTCGCCTCTGTTCCTTTCCCACTCTGACTTGAAGAGCTGGCGTCAAAGTAGGTCGAGTCAAATAGGTGCGTTTATGACCGGCCCAACGAGTAGACGTGAAAAATCACCACAGACACGCAACTTTTACTGCCCACCAAACAGATTAGTCATTAGGGAACAACTGTATTTACAGGACGTGGACTCTTTTCATCTTTTAGTGGGGGATCCATAAAGTACGTACGCATTGAGGTGGGGGGGGGGGGTTACAAAATTTCGGAAAATCTGAGTATGCTCCATTTATGTTCTATTTTGTAGAACAAATCAGAAGAGTGGGGGGGGGGGGGACGTTAGAAAATTGTGTAAATTCCGCGCACATACTCTATGGATGGCCCCTTTGGAATGTTAATATGGGTGGGGATTTAGGAAGAAAATATTACTAGATTTTGATAACTTCCTTTACAGAGTTTCTAAGGAACTAAAAGTAACTGATTTTGGAAATATATCTGGTCAAAAAATACTCAAAGGCTGTGCTGTATGTAACGCCACACCACAGCCTGCAGCATCTGTATCTCATCAAATGGGATACTATCGTAAAACTGGATGAGGTTTAATCTTGGCCACCGTATGCCACAACTGAAGTTTGGCATAGGGATTTCACGAGGCGAAGCCGAGTGAAGTCTGGAGCCAAAACTCCAGGAGTGGAATGCTGTGGCCACGATTAAAACGAATCAGGCTTTGATTTTATCCTACCCTATCTCCTCGATTTTGGAATATTACGTGATAACAATGCTGTATGCCACTAGTGGCATATAAAACTCCGTATGCCAGTCAGCGTACGGAAACCCAATGTTAAGCCTATGGGATTTTATATTAGGGGTAGGATAAAAATGTTGAACTCATGTATTTGAATATGCAAGTCTGTACTGCTCTGTATAAAACGTTATAGGATGGCTCCACAGTATGTTCGCCAATTTCTAACATTCAAAGTTTGTTTACCATCCCATTTGGAGTGCAAAATTACTTTGCATATGACCATATATGGCAAACTCTTTCACTGGTTCCTCGCCTATTTGCGGTGGCAAGGATAACCAGCACCACCTCTCTGACACACTCCCAGCAGGATCTCTGCTAGGAGAGTGACTCTCCCCCTCATTATGTTCCCCAAATACCTTATTTCTACTTGTTTATGATAAAGGATCTTTTTTTTTTACTAATGAAGTAATTGCAACCGTTCAAAAGATAAAGATAATCAAATAGAATGTTTCTCCAAGAAGCAGCGTAGTACTAGCTGAATACTCTTACCCATGATGCACCAGAAAAATAGTGGGCGTTACCCATAATGCACACAAAAATGGCGGGCGTTACCTGGCCTAGTATGTGAGTGAGCACATAGGCCGGGCTTCCAGGCTAACGGTGCAGAGACACAAGCACTGGTGGCCAGTGTCCCAGCTAGACTGGACTGGTCAGTGCAAACCCAGCAGGACCAAAACGAGCTGACCTTGACCGGCCTCGTGTCACCTTGACCCCCGCGTCTCCGTGCGAGCGCTGCCACATGTCGCCACCAGAGGGCTCTGACTGTTTGCTTCCTGTTAGAGCTGGTTGCTGGCTGGTTGTGTTTATAAACACGTGGTGGGGCTGGCAACCAGCTGGAGTGGTTCGCCGCTAGGGGGCAGAGGGGGCAGACAAATTGTTTCCTTCTAGTGCTGGTTCTCCTCGCAGTCCTTGGTGCAGTTCCTAGAAGTTCAGAGTCTCAAACACACCTCTTGTAAGTTTTCGAGTACGAGTGTGCCCGAGAGTGAAGTATTTACACAATATTACCATGATTTTTATCTGTGTGGTTGTATTCTTCGCGTAGTTGACGCGTAGTTAAACTCTCAGCGATAGCAAGGAGTATTGCGTAGTGTCAACTACAAGGAGAATACGAACACACAGATCAAAATCATGGTAATGTTGTATTTATTACTCCCCTTTCGCCTCGTATAAATCACTACGCCGAACTCCAGTCGTTGCATATTGGAGCCCAGATTAAAACGAATCCAGTTTTGCAATAATATTACCATGATTTCGATCTGAGTGGCCGTATTCTCCGCTTAGTTGACGCATAGCATTACTCCGAGCGATAACGAGGAGTATTTCATAGTGTTTAATAAATAGTGATTGATGTTGTATTTATTACTCACCTTTCGACTAATTATTAGGAGAAAAAGAGGTAAATAATCAGAAATTCGACGCAAGCGCCGTGCTTTTTTTTTAATATAAAATAGTTCCTCTAATGCCCGTCAGGCTGAAAAAGCCCAAGGGGACAGAAGAATATGGCTTTCCGTATTCTACTCAGTAGCGATCTGTAGGATCCATAGGCTTAGAATGAACGTATAAGTTGGGTGATAAATATGTAAATTTTCCTTCCAGTGAAACTTACACATTAGACTGGCTCCAGTCACTGCATCCTCTGGCTACCCCTCCACCTACCTCCCCCCTTCCTCACTGGGATACAGGGACTGGTGCAATCGGTAATGGTGCTAGATTTCTGGCGTTGCTTCGCTCCAGTGTTTCTAACACTCTCCATACAGATTTCCTTGCCACTGTTCAGGGTATCTGCTGGGAGATTGATACCCGGGATCCTGCTGGGAGATTGATACAGGGGGACTTGTACAGGAGGTTCTGTCTCTAGAGGCCAGAGGACAAGTCTTTGATTCATGGGCCAGTCAAGGAAGGATACATATTATAATGAACTTTATTCCGATTTTCTTCAGTCATTTCATGTCTGTTCATAATGAAAGACTTGAGAAAATCTACTTATACAACACCCCACGATGGAGTACATACACAATATTACCATGATTTGGATCTGAGTGGCCGTATTCTCCGCGAAGTTGACGCGTAGTAATACTCCGAGCGATAGCGAGGAGTATTGCGTAGGGTCAACTACAAGGAGAATACAGCCACACAGATCGAAATCATGGTAATGTTGTATTTATTACTCACTTATTTTTTAGATTTAAGCAATAAATATGATCTTTAGAAAACTTTTCAACATAGTTAAGAAGGGACTACTTTCATCTCAATGGGACTACTTTCATCTAAAAAATCCGTATTCTCCTAGGAGATTCCGCAGGTCCGTATCCTACTCAGTAGCGATCTGTAATCTCCATGGAGACTCTGTGTAAATTCACCTCTGTGACAAAAACAACTCCATCAACTCCATCATACATCATTTTCCATCTTTCACATACTTAACACACTATATCTTTCGACATGTTACTTTTTTTTTTCCTAGTAATATTGGCCATTTCCAATATTGAGCTTGTTTCATTGAGCATTGTAACTGAAAAACTCGCTTTGCGAGAGTTTGCAATTGCTAAATAAAAAAACCACCTTGGTGACTGCGTCCATCTCTGAGTGACGACTCCACCCGGCGTGTCTGAGGATATAACAGTGAGTCACTGAGGAACCAGCGGATCTGAACCTACAAACACAAGCCGATGTGTATCTTAGAATAATAAGTGCCTAAACTGGTACCTGACGGGAGGCAGATGGGCCGTGTTGCAGGCGGGGAATCAGTTTATTGGTACATTGTGTAGGCGCGACGTGAAAAAGTGAAGAACTGAAACACAGCCAGTGTATCGATTTATGTTTTTTATTATTCCCTATAGCGGTATGGGGTGGGCAATAATACATGTAAAGCCCATCTAGAGCGACATCTACCGCCGATTTTCACCGACTGATCGACAGTAATAATCGGGAACTATAATATCAAGAGACGTCACGAGTTTGAGTCTTGAGTTTATTTATGCCACGCATTTTGTTGGCTCCATAATTTCACGAGTCGAAGACGAGTGACATTACGGAGCCAACAAAATGAGTGGCATAAATAAGCTCAAACTCAAACGAGTGGCGTCTAGATTTTATCCTACCCCGTTTCCATATTTTTTCAGTATCAGAAAGTAGTGGCATAAACAACACTTTATGTCACACCCGTGACATAAACAAATCCCATGTTAAGCCTATGGCGTTTTTTATTAGGGGTAGGATAATGTCGCTGTCTTATACCCTCATAAAATCTTCCTGATCACACCTCCTCCCTTTATAGCATCGGAAAACGACTCCATTGAGATCAAAGAGAGTGACCGGGAGCTGGGCCCCTGGCCGGGTAATAGGCCTTGATAGACAATAATGCAAAGTTCGATAATTTCCATTCTATTTAAGATATCGGAAAACTGTTTTAAGACTTTAACTGCATCAGTCTCCCCTACAAATCAGTGTATAATACTTGTATATCGCATATTGCATGGGGGGATACATACCAGCAGTATCTAAACAGCCTACTCAGAATCGGGAACAGTCGGTGAAGGTGCGTACAGTGACACGATTAAGGGCGGACAGAGTCGGACATTACCCCCACGCTATTAATGCCCGACCGGATTATAATCGGGTCAGTGAAGTGTGTACAGCGACATAAAGTTCACCGATTCTGACCAACCCAACGGATCCGTTGGGCAAAGGTGTGATCGGGAGAAATCGGCGTGTCGCTGTCGGTTATAGCAAGCATCGGTTAAAAGACAGTCATTTCTCTGGTCCCGAGGACTTTGTTACAAGGAAGTTGCACTGAACATCAATTCCCATAGAAATACTGTGCCCAGATGTTGTCATTCTGATACTGCGCACACAGAAATAAAAAAAAAGACTGAATCCAGACTCCGTACATCCCGCATCATCACCTCAGTACGCATGTCCTTGTACAGTCACATGACCACCCGAGCCTCGTTGTGACTGGCCGTGACGTCACGCTGAGTCATGGCCGCTGCGTGTTGTCATGACGACCGAGTGACGCCTCTCTGTGAGTCCTCTCTGTGAGCTGTAGGAGAGATGTGGACCGCTGCCAAGTGACGGAGCTCCTGAGGCACTCGTCACAGCAAATAGTGGGGTGGGGAGTTAGCTCAGTGGTTAGATCACCGCACTTGTAACCCCAAGGTTGTAAGACTTTGTGGGTTCGAGTCCCACCCCCAGCAGTGGTAGATTTACTGATATAACAAAGGCCATCCTTCTCATACCATGTCTATGTTGTGTGGGAGGTAAAAGAACTCTCACCTCGGTAAATGTGTCGGGGTGAGATTTCTACCTGAATTCATCACATAGATTTGATCACCACCCTAGTGGTGTAAAAGAACCTTGAGAAAGTCTGGAAAGGACCTATAACGGTTGACTGGACGTAAAATCAACCAAACAAACAAACAAAACAGCAAATAATACCACAACATGTCGCTTATTAAGCCTACAAGACACAGAAATTTGTTCCCGATTCATCCCGACCATCGGCTCGGTGAGAGTCGGGAATAAAAGTTTGGTGTCTTATACCTATAAGACACCGACATGTAGACTCTTCCCGACGACAGCTCCTCCTTTTATAACCTCGTAAATTACCCGGGTTATGATCAGAAAGAGCCGCTGTGAGCCACGGGCCACTGGTGTGGAATCATAGAAATTAATTCAAAGTTTAATAACTTCGGATCCAATTGAGATATCAGCCTCTGTCTCCCTACAAATCGGTATGAGAAACATTTAAATCAGACTAGGGGATAGGTAGCATCGCTATTCAAATGGCCAACTCAGAATCGGTAACAATCGGTGAAAGTGCGTACACCGAAATCTCAAGGTGGGGGAGAGTCGGTCATATCTGACATGGTAGTAATGCCCGACGCGTCGGGAAAAGCAATAAAATCGGGTCGGTGAAGTGCGTACACTGACCCGATTGCTGCAGATTGTCACAGACCCGACGAATCCATCGGGGAAAGGTAGAATCGGGCACAGCCATCGGGTCGGTGTCTTATAGGCTTTAAGAGGTGGCACTTCTCCACCTTCCCAAGGGATTCCTTGTTTTGGTTTCCGCCCTCTTTTACAATCTGCATTCTCCTGATTTCAGCTGATATTTAAGAAGAAACCAACAAGTTTTGGTCAAAGTCGCCATTCTCCTTGAGTTTGATGCAGAGTGATATGAACGAGGTGACAGCCAAGTGAATATCACAGTATTTAAACGAGTTGACTTTGACAAAACGAGTTGTTTTCTGTGTTTATCTCACCCCTGTACGCGCTAAAAGAATGGACAATGCACATGATATTGACCATGTAGAATGGACTGCAATGCTCGTAGGGGCATGGAGAACACGTTCCTAATGTTAAGCCTATGGGACAAATTTACCAAGGGTGAGATAAATACACAATATTGTCTATATCCAGATGCAAGCAGCAGTATGCTCCGAGTAGTTGACGCGTAGTAGTATCTGAGCGCATGCGAGGATATGGCGTAGGGTCAACTCCGAGGAGCATATGGCCGCTTTTTTCTGAAACTAGTTTTTTTTTAAACGTATCCACCTTTTCCGGACAGATGGTAATTTTAAGGGGTTGGTGTGCAGGAAGTCAGAGATGGCAGTTTTTCCACTTTTACAAAGAAATCCACTTTTTCCCCTTTTAGTTTTGAATTTTGAATGAAGTGTAATTATAAAGAACGTCCTGACCATGTTGTACAAGTCACAGAACGAGATGGTAATTTACGGTTTGTACGGAACGAGACATTTATGCCGAGTTCCGTACAAACCCTAAATTATCATCGAGTTCTGTGACTTGTACAAGCATGGTTGGACGTTATATATTTACTATACCCAAAATTTGAAGAAAAAAATCATTAATTTAATTTTAACAACTGATATGTTAATAAACGTGTATAGCAAGGTGGTCCGTATTTTAGTGTACGGACCAGCGATCCGTACAGTATTTTTACATTAGATGCCCAAACGGTGCGTATTTACAGTATATACGATATGGGTATATAGTAAAATAAAGAAAAGTATATCCAAGCCTCATTCATGAACATAAACTGGGGTTTGAACCTCCCCACATACCTGCAGCCCAATGACGTAGCTGGCAATTTTATGTTTTCCATGAGTTGTTTTTTTTTCAGTCTCACTGAGGCAGCAAATTTCAAATGAAATATATTTCATTTATCCCAAGTGTTTGAACTGAGATTAAAAAAACTGATTTATTTTACTGATTTATTATCAGCATCAACAACAACAACAACAACAACAACAACAACAACAACAACAACAACAGCAACAACAAAAAGCTGATGATATTTGTGGATTTATTATCAATTCACAAACCGCCAGTAGTACCTCCATATTGACCTCTGATAAAAGGTCATCGCTGTCACGGCTCTTTGGTTTACGGCAGAAATTCAAAATGGAAGATAAAACTCAGATCTCGCGGTGAGACAACGCGCGAGACGAGACGAGAACTGAGCCGGCCAATCACATTCACGCGCTGATGCACACTTCCGGTCGAGCCGTGGGATTGTGTGTGCGCATGCGTGAAACGATAATGGTGAGCGTCTGGGCATGCGCGGTGAAGCGTGGTCACGTGATGTGGTCATTTACATGGCGTTTGACCTTTAGTATGGGGCGCGAGATGTCAACCCAACTTTTATCCACAGGCCGGTGTCGCGCCTTATCTGCCTGGTTATGTAATGTGAAGAGACGGCACGAGTTTGTGTCTGTTTGTTGGCAGGGACTGTGTCTGGTTTGACATAAATAATGACAGAAATGAGAGTATTTTATTTACCATATAAATAGGCTCAACATTACGAACTTGTACTCAACGGGCCTGATAGTATGGTAACTCGTAGTCAAGGGACGATAAACAGATGAATGTTTCCAGGCTAAGATAAAATCAGAAACATATTCCTGTTAGGCATGAATCTCCGTTCACCATCTCGACACAGACACAGACCAAACACTCATCAGTTTCTTTATTAGTCTCTCGTCTCGTGTGTTGTGATATTTCACACCGCTGTCAGTACGAGTTGGCACACCAACTGATTACCTACTATATCTAAAAAAAACTATGATTCTGATAATATCCGCTTGGAGTTGGTCCCGCACATAGAGACAGAGTGAACTAGACATAGGCATGGAGACTGAAGCACCACAAGAGTGAGATTCTCGTTTAGTGAAAAACTCGAACCTGTTCTTCTATTTTTGTAGGACTGTACTCAGACAAACTTCTTCTCTTACGATTCATTTCAAGCCATGCCGAAATCAAAATTGAGTATTGTAGTTTTCTGATCTACTTTTCTCGTGAGAAACCAATGAGATCTCAACCTTCGCTGGTAGCCCTTTCCAAACTCCGCTGATGACCCTCTTCCCCCCCCCCCCTCCCCCACCATCAGTAATTGGCCTCCTTCAGGCATCTGGCTTGGTGGAGTAGTCAGCAGAGTGATTGCCTGGGGTGTCGGGAGTTCAATTCCCGGTATGGGCAGTCCGCTGTTTCATTTTTCAAGTGGTTTCCCCCTAACTTTCAATTTTTCCCTATGACTATGAGACATACAGGGCAACGACGAAGTCGTTTTACTAACAAATTGGACTTTACAGTAGTACAGGTGGGCATAGCGAGGCGAGACGGAGAACTGCGGCTGATGACCGGGTCGGGCGTGTGATTTACCGACAAGACGAGAGATAATAGAAATGGTTCTCTCACACGCGATACGAGACACAGCAAGCGCTGCATCTCCCTGCCTCCTCACCGGGATACAGGGATACTGGCTCCAGTCCCTGCATACTATAGCTACCCTCCTCACTGGGATATAGGGATACTGGCTCCAGTCCCTGCGTCCTATGGCTACCCTCCTCACTGGGATACAGGGATACTGGCTCCAGTCCCTGCATACTATAGCTACCCTCCTCACTGGGATACAGTGATACTGGCTCCAGTCCCTGCATCCTATGGCTACCCTCTCACTGGGATACAGGGATACTGGCTCCAGTCCCTGCATCCTATGGCTACCCTCGTCACTGGGATACAGTGATACTGGCTCCAGTCCCTGCATCCTATGGCTACCCTCCTCACTGGACTACAGGGATACTGGCTCCAGTCCCTGCATCCTATGGCTACCCTCCTCACTGGGATACAGGGATACTGGCTCCAGTCCCTGCATCCTATGGCTACCTTCCTCACTGGGAGACAGGATACTGGCTCCAGTCCCTGCATACTATGGCTACCCTCCTCACTGGGATGCAGGGATACTGGCTCCAGGCCCTGCATCCTATGGCCACCCTCCTCACTGGGATACAGGGATACTGGCTCCAGTCCCTGCATCCTATGGCTACCCTCCTCTCTGGACTACAGGGATACTGGCTCCAGTCCCTGCATACTATGGCTACCCTCCTCACTGGACTACAGGGATACTGGCTCCAGTCTCTGCATACTATGGCTACCCTCCTCACTGGGATACTGACTCCAGACCCTGCATCCTATGTCTAACCTCCATACTGGGATACTGACTCCAGGCCCTGCATCCTATGGCAACCCTCCTCACTGGGATACTGACTCCAGTCCCTGCATCCTATGGCTACACTCCTCACTGGGATACAGGGATACTGGCCCCAGTCCCTGCATCCTATGGCTACCCTCCTCACTGGGATACAGGGATACAGGCTTCAGTCCCTGCGTCCTATGGCTACCCTCCTCACTGGGATACAGGATTGGCTCTAGTCCCTGCATACTATGGCTACCCTCCTCACTGGGATACAGGGATACTGGCTCCAGTCCCTGCATCCTATGGCTACCCTCCTCACTGGGATACAGGGATACAGGCTTCAGTCCCTGCGTCCTATGGCTACCCTCCACACTGGGATACAGGATTGGCTCCAGTCCCTGCATCCTATGCCTACCCTCCTCACTGGGAAACAGAGAGACTGGCCCCAGTCCCTGCATCCTATGGCTACCCTTCTCACTGTGATACAGGGATACTGGCTCCAGTCCCTGCATCCTATGGCTACCCTCCTCACTGAGATACAGGGATACTGGCTCCAGTCCCTGCATACTATGGCTACCCACCTCACTGGGATACAGGGATACAGGCTTCAGTCCCTGCGTCCTATGGCTACCCTCCTCACTGGGATACAGGATTGGCTCCAGTCCCTGCATCCTATGGCTACCCTCCTCACTGGGATACAGGAGTAAGAGGAGATGTTGGGTTAATGGGAACGACTGGGATGACATATACAGGAGGATCTGTTCCTACTGGACAAGTCTTCGATTCATGGGCCAGTCAGGGAATGATACACACTATAATGAACTTTATTCTGATTGTGTTCGATCATTCAATAAATGGTCATAATCAAAGACTTGAGCCGGTCGACCCGCCCGCGCATGCCCAGTGGTGACCGCTCCGTGCCGGCATGTATTATTCAGGGCTCACTACCCAGTTTTCCACATTTAAAGGAGCTCGTGGCTGTGATCTCCTGCCTGAGGGGAAACTCGACAATTAGCACTCTGCGTGTTAGCCCTCCTCCGGGCAGCAGTCTCAAAGTGGGGATTCCACCGAGCCACCTATCTCTGCCGAAACCTGCCGAAATGGAGAACGGGCAGGATCTGAAAAAAAAAATCTGAAAAAAAATCGATAAGCTAGCGGTGGAAGCGCGCTTGAATTTATCCTGTTTGTTTCAGGCACAAATGTGATTTATCGCCCGAGTACATTCACCATGTCCAAAAGATTTGTATCACGATTCGGTATTATTATATTCTGAAAAGACAGAAACTTTCAGATGAACCCTAAGTCCAAATCACTAGGCCAGACAGGGAAATTCTCTTTCATACTTCTAACAAGGTAAGAAATCGGATAAAACCTATGTGTTTTTCCATGTTCTCTGGGTCTCTTTGAGTCAGTAAATTCCAATGGGATCCATTTCCCATATTCGATTTCCAATAATAGAGAACCTCTAATAAGCACATACTTAGCAATGGGGATAAACAACTCAAGCCTTTCTTAATATACATACCATACTCGCAGTGAGAATAGGGATATAGTTTTGCCCTCAGGTAGATTGATCTAAGTCGGTGTTGCGCAGACTGGCCGCGGTGTACTTCCTGCTGTCATGGTTACCATGACAACGGATGGACGCCTCGCGTGCAGCGTCCCGTTACCAGGCAACGACCAGCGTCCTCGGACCAGTCCAAGGTCTCACGCTGCTAAATCTAGGGTCGGAATTCTCCCTGTCAATAATGGGGAAAAGGAGGAAGAAAGCAACCACGAAGAATCAACTCCAATATACACGTAGTATTCTTTTAGCATTACGCGAAGGTATGGCGGAGGGGGACAATGATATTATGGTACAAACTAGACATGGCACAATGTAATAGGATATTACTGTAAGGATAGTGACCTTGGTATTAGGACACACATGATACGATAGTGACCATCATATTAGGGTATATAATTAAGCGTATAATGGACACTATTAGGATACAAATGGTAGGGCAATGGACATAATATTAGTCTATGAGTAGAAGGGTAGTACCCACTGTATAAGGATATGAATAAGGGGATAGTAGCCATGATATTAAGATATGAATAAGAGAATGGTAGCCATGATACTAAGGTATAAATGAGAGGATAGTACCCATGGTATGAAGATATTAATAAGAGGATAATAGCCATGATACTACGGTATAAATGGGAGGATAGAACCCATAGTACTAGGATATAAATAAAAGGTTAGTGGCCATGATATTAAGATATAGATAAAAGGATAGAATAGAGGAAACCCATGAAAGTTTAGGGTCTGAGCTCGTATCCCATCGAGTTTGAATCACGTAGTAATTCACAAGGCGAAACCGCGTGAATTGCTATGTGATTCAAATGAGATGGGATCAAGCTCTCACCCTAAACTTGAATGAGTTTCTGAATTTATCTCACCCTTAATATTGACTAATGGGCTAACATTTGTGACATTATCCCCCATTGGATATTTTTCCTAAATATCTAATGGGTGTTAGATACGAGTTTCCAATGTTAAGTCTATGGAGAAAAAATATCTGGGGTGACATAATAGCCATGGTATTAGGATATAAATAAAAGGATAGTTACCATGATATTAAGATATAAATAAAAGGATAGTAGCCATGGTATTAGGACACAAATAAAAAGATAGTAGCCATGATGCTAAGATATGAATAAGAGGAGAGTAGCCATGATATTAGGGCATAGAAGAAGTCGTCTTTTACACTGTTAGGAGTCACCTGATTTCAACGAGCAACATAGACTTGTTCAAGTCTTTGATTATTAACATTGATCAAATAATAACACTAAATGAGGATGAAATGCATTATAATATGTTCCCTTTCCCTGACCGGCACAGGAATCAAGGCGAAGAGGGGTGGGGAAGGTGGAGGGGATACAGGGACTGAAGCCAGTCTACCGGCAACCCTGAAGCCAAATTACAATCTCCAATCACAGGACCCTGAAACGCAGGGATGCCAGTTCTCAGGGAATCTCAGGTTTTCAGGTATTTTAACTCTAAAACATAACCATTCGTTCTTATGAAATGTAGTATATTTCTATATATATATAGGCGGCCAGTGGTGGGAGCCATGCCCGGTGGCTGGTGTCAGGCTGCACCCAGTGGTACCCTGTGGGGCCCAGGGTCTTGCAGAGTCAGGGTAATTTCCCTGAGAACTCAGTGGCGCTATAGTGGACTGAAACCCCCTGAAACCCCTGAACTAAGAACTATGGTTGGAGAGTGGAGCTTAATGAAACTTGAGCTGCTTGTAATCTCAGGAGGCTGGTGGTTGTGGCGTCAAGGAGGTCACCTCTATAGTAGACTTGCTCAGGTCTTGCAAGTATTTACATCTATCAAAAAACCAAACTTCACACTACTTATTTTAGATATGTCAAATAATCATCATATCAAAGGTAAAAAGGCAGTCAAATAGAGAGTTGACATTTCAGGGTTTTTTCTGAGTCCTCACTGGCATCCCTGGAAACGTCACATCGCTGAGAGGAGCGTCATAAGTGAATCACAAAGTGGTCCATTGTGAGACAGCTCCTCGTGGAAACGCTCCTCCCTCTCCCTGCCTCCCTCCCCCACCCCTCACTACCCCGTGTATCACCCCCCCCCCCCCCCCACCCCTCATTGTGTTATTCATTATTGACGGCGCTTTAATCAAAACACCCCGGTTAGATCCCTCCTGCCCGAGGCGGGGTGCCCAGGTGGTGGCCGAGGGTGATGGATGTGCTTGGAGATTGATCCTGCCCATCAGTCATGACGTCACGTCGTCATGACGTCAGAGGACCAGATAGCAGCGTTCACCCTGCGTTCACCCCAAACCCTAGACTGGCTCCAGTCCCTGCATCCTATGGCTACCCTCCTGATGGGACACAGGGATACTGGCTCCAGTCCCTGCATCCTATGGCTACCCTCCTCACTGGGATACAGGGGTACTGGCTCCAGTCCCTGCATCCTATGTCTACCCTCCTCACTGGGATACAGGGATACTGGCTCCAGTCCCTGCATCCTATGGCTACCCTCCTCACTGGGATACAGGGATACTGGCTCCAGTCCCTGCATACTATGGCTACCCTCCACACTGGGATACAGGGATACTGGCTCCAGTCCCTGCATCCTATGGCTACCCTCCTCACTGGGATACAGGGGTACTGGCTCCAGTCCCTGCATCCTATGTCTACCCTCCTCACTGGGATACAGGGATACTGGCTCCAGTCCCTGCATCCTATGGCTACCCTCCTCACTGGGATACAGGGATACTGGCTCCAGTCCCTGCATACTATGGCTACCCTCCACACTGGGATACAGGGATACTGGCTCCAGTCCCTGCATCCTATGGCTACCCTCCTCACTGGGATACAGGGATATTGGCTCCAGTCCCTGCATACTATGGCTACCCTCCTCACTGGGATACAGGGATATTGGCTCCAGTCCCTGCATACTATGGCTACCCTCCTCACTGGGATACAGGGATACTGGCTCCAGTCCCTGCATCCTATGGCTACCCTCCTCACTGGGATACAGGGATATTGGCTCCAGTCCCTGCATACTATGGCTACCTTCCTCACTGGGATACAGGGATACTGGCTCCAGTCCCTGCATCCTATGACTACCCTCCTCACTGGGATACAGGGATACTGGCTCCAGTCCCTGCATACTATGGCTACCCTCCTCACTGGGATACAGGGATACTGGCTCCAGTCCCTGCATCCTATGGCTACCCTCCTCGCTGGGATACTGGCTCCAGTCCCTGCATCCTATGGCTACCCTCCTCGTTTGGATACAAGGAGCAGCATCGGGCCACAAACAGGAGATTTCGTTTATAGTGGACAAGTCTTTGATTCATGGGCCAGTCAGAGAAGGATACATACTTTAGTCAACTTTATTCTGATTGTGATTAATCATTTGATGAATGTTCATAATCAAAGACTTGAGCAAGTCTACCGAAACCCCTACAAACCCCTACAGACCCTTACAAGCCCCTACAACCCCTTCTCTGCCATGGAAACCAGCAACCCTTTACACTGAGGAAAAAATGACTAACCAAGAACGCACTCCAACAAGGATCAGTAATTAGAGAGGGATTACTTTTTAGTACTCGTCAGTTGAGAGATTTTTTTTCTGTGTAATTTTGAGTGATTTGAGCGAGCATTTAAGAGTCGCGGATAGAGAGCGATGAGTGGCGGGGGGGGGGGGGGGAGGGGGGGGGGGAGGGTTAGACATTAGGGCGATAAACATTCAACACGGCTTGTGCATGGAAATTACCCTGAACGTGATACTACCGTAAACACCCGTGTTATAACCCCCAGGCCGTTTTACAGCATATTTCCGAATAAATAGACAATAATCGATGGTTTTGTGGACAGGCGGCCGCAAACCACGAGAGGTTGACGCGTAGTAATACACGAGCGCTAGCGAGTGTATTACGACGTCAACCTCGAGTGGTTCACAGAGCCGCCTGTCCACATAACCATCGTTTCTTGTATTTATTATCCATCTTTTCGTATGAATTAAACCCATTAATTACCACATAAACGGGTATAACAACAGGGACTATTTCTTTGCTCTACAGCACAAAGGGGCTATTTTCCCCGTATACCATGGTTTTGAGGCCGTATACCACAGTTATGGTATCTGACAGGTGTTATACAATGGGTCGTGGTTTACTGAATCCCCATACATTTTCAATGGAGTCTTTGTATATGATGGATAATAAACCAACACACGCGGTATATGGATGAAGACAGAGGTGGCAGCTTTCCTCTTTTCCAAAGAAATCCTTGATGGGGCTTTGATTAAAACAACCTGTCAAAAAATATAAAATTCAAGCAACTCATATATCATGAGTTTGGAAATATGGAGATTGTTAAAGTAGCCTCATAGACAATCTAGCTGTTTCTTTTTCAGACTTAAACCACTTCATAATGTGAATCCACAGTTGATTAGACTGCCCCTCCGAGTTAGCACATGTGGCATGTTTACAAAACAAAACCCTGCAACACATGAGGTCCTTTCCACTGAAGAAAGTAATCCCTGTGACTGTGACTGATTTGACATTAAAAAAAACCCAGAAAAGAATGTATTTCGTTTACCATATAAATATGTGCATCTCTATAGACAAGTAGAAGCACAACGGATTTATGATAATTGAAAACTATGGCGGAGGGCATAGATTGTGTACCAAACAAACAGGGAGGTCGGGGCAGAGATACAAGCGGCCGCAGGAAGTAGAGCGCAGAATCTCTGCTAGGAGAGTGGCCTCTCGTATCTCACACCAACGAGTATTCTCTACACTCGTACCTCACACCCAGCACCCACCGGTCTGAGACAATGCGCCGTTTCTCGCCGTCTCCGAGACTTTACGGTAACTAGCGGTGACTCACCGGGTCCCGGCGAGCACTGGGCGATAATAGGGGTTCCTCCCGTGGGGACGGCGGGCGGCAATTTCCTGAGTGCCGGGGTGGGGGCTGGGTGCTGGCCGTGAGAAGAATGTCCGCACGCCGGTCTCATTGATGTGGTCCCCGCCCAGCGCGGCCACCACTTGACCCACTTCGAGGAGGGAGGAGAAGGAGTACGAGACAAGTGGACGAGCAACAACAGTTATCTGTGTGGGTCTGAGATAAGACGGACAGGGGGTGAAGGCCTCGTGGCCGCTCTGACTGGGTAGTGGAGGTATTTCCTCACTCGAGGATATGTACGGTGGAGTATGTGTGTGCGACGATATAGGTATGTAGCAGCTAGTGTGGATGTGTCTACAACAGTGCTGTCTTATGTAGGTATGTCTATGTTATGGGTATGTACTGTCTAATGTAGATATGACTACAACAGTACTATCTTATGTAGGTATGTCTATGTTATAGGTATGTACTGTCTAATGTAGATATGACTACAACAGTACTATCTTATGTAGGTATGTCTATGTTATAGGTAGCTATAATTACAACATAGGTTTTACTGTATACTGTCTAATGTAGGTATGTTTAAATCATAGGTATGTACTATATTTAGCAAAGGTGATCATTTTTAAATCATAGGTACAGTAGAACCCCGCATAAGTGGACAGTCTCCGTCCTGAGCCAAAGTGTCTGATTCAGCGGGGTGACCGCTTACACAGGGTTAGAATACACATCTAATACAGGGATCCGTTCTGAGCAAAGGTGCCCGTGTGATGCGAAAATCGGTTACCTTGCGAAATTCCGCTTTTATCGCCCACTCTACTCGCGCATGCGTGTGGAGGCCTTCTTGCGCTCCCATTTTACGGACTATTCTGGAGCCTCGGAATACATAGCATAATTCTCAGGAGCGGAACGTTCAAACCCAAACGAGGCTCTAGCTGGCAAAGGGTTTTGCCATTTTCATAACCCTAGCTTTCTCTTATTATCGCTCTATCGCCGAAACATAAATCGATGTTAGCGCTAGTGCTGCGAAAGATCTGGGAGGAGAGTGGTACAAACTAGGATGGGAGCGCCCGATGATTTCCGCACTCTCCAATCGTGAAATTCATTACTGCGCATGCTCATGGGCGATAAAAGCGGAATTTCGCAAGGTAACCGATTTTCGCATCACACCCGTTAATGTGAGGTGTCTGTTATGCGAGTTGTCTGTTAAGCGGGGGTTCTACTGTATGATTATTGAACGGGCCCCTGGTCTCCCCGCAGTCTGCCTACACCAGTGTGCAGTGTCTGTGGGGACAGGCGCGACCCCTGGGGGCGGAGGGGGCAGAGTTACGTGGGCCTACACTCAGTGTAATTACTCCACTTGAAGTTGACTCCTGGCGAGGCACCACCATGGACGGTGTCTGTCTGCACAGTGAGTACGGCATGCACGGACCATGGGTCTGAGGTGGAGAGGAGTATTAGAGGGAAACTATGTTCCGGTGAAAAGAAGTCAAAGTTACGAGGTAAGGCTTGGAAAAATTACTGCCCAAGGCCCTGGCCGCGGGCAGTAATTTTTCCAAGCCTTACCGAGTAATTTTGACTTCCTTTCACTGGTACTTGGTTTCCCTATTCCTATATACCTTCAAATGTGGTTTAATAAGAGACAATCTGATTGGACTAAATGTCAACCTTGGGTAGTATACGGCAACCTTCGGTAGTATACCAACCTTGGGTAGTATCAGATAGTTACTCCACCCCCCAGAGCGTGGTGTAAGCATAGAGTGTACAGCCATAGGTATATAGGAATAGAGGGAAACTATGTTCTGCTGAGAGAAAAATTACTGTCCAAGGTCTTTGACCTTCTCTCTCCGGAAACACAGTGAGAATGACATGCAGTACCACGGGTCTGAGGTTGAGATGAGTAAATCTATTTTTCCTACCCCTAATAAAAAACGCCATAGGCTTAACATGGGATTTGTTTATGTCACGGGTAGTGACATAAAGTGTTGTTTATGCCATTACTTTCTGATACTGAAGAAATATGGAAACGGGGTAGGATAAAATCTAGACGCCACTCGTTTGAGTCTTGAGTTTATTTATGCCACTCATTTTGTTGGCTCCATAATGTCACTCGTCTTCAACTCGTAAAATTATGGAGCCAACAAAATGCGTGGCATAAATAAACTCAGGATCAAACTCGTGACGTCTCTTGATATTCATTATCCTCGTGGTGCAGACCAGATATGCTTGCAGCAAGCATAACTAAAGCGACCGGGGTGGGTTGGGAGTGAGCTTAGTGGTAAAGAGCACAGGACTTTGTTAATTCGGGTCCCACTGCAGCCACCTTTCTCCTTCACCTCCCAGCAGTGGTAGATTTACTGCTATATCAAAGGCCAATCCTTCTCATACCATGTCTATGTGGTGTGGGAAGTAAAAGAACTCTCACCTCGGTAAATGTGTAGGGATGGGATTTCTTCCTACATTCATCTTATAGATTCGATCAAACCCAAAGTAAGTCTAATTGAACAAATTGAATGTTAAACTACCCAAACAAACAAAACAATTCATTATCCATCGTATACTAAATCGCTATTAAAACTTATCAAACGCCAAATGAAAAATGCCATAGGCTTAACATTGGGTCACTGTATTCGGGTGAGCGTGCAGTAAAGTGTTATTTATTGCACGATGGTAATAATTGAATTATTGAAGATAAGGTAGGATAAATACTAAACTGAACTCGAGTTAGTAGTGCGAGTGTTAATTGTACGACGTGTATTATCAGCATTGGTCGTGGTTTACGGTCGTCTGTCCACAAAACCATCGATTATTTTGTATGCATACGTGACATGAATGGTCTACCCCAAGGCATGTACCCTTTCACCCCCTTAGGGAAGGGGGCCACCCTCCCCCACCTCAGGAAAATATTTTGGATTTACCTTGAAAAATATAAAGATGTAGAGCTTTGCGTTTACGGTAGATTGCTGTTGACATTATAGGAATTCGATTGTAATCTTTATTAAGTCTTCATGGAAGTCTCAAAGTGGAAGGAATGCAATGAGATGAAAGTAGTCGATTCTTAGAACAGCCTGGAATGAGGTTTATTAAGCCCTCTCAGTGGTTGAGATAGACTTGCTCAAGCCTTTGATTATAAACATTCAATGAGAAATAACATTAAATCAGGAAGAAATGCCAAATGAAAAGTTCCTATCCCACTGTTATCCTAGGGCACCATCATAGTGTCCTAGGCTCATAGGAACATCAATTCCCCTTCAGTACTAGGGACGTACCTCGGGTAATTAACTATTCCCTTTCCCTGACCGGCCCAGGAATCAAACAAGGATGATATGGATCCCCTTCCCCGTTCTATATACAAGTATGATACAGCAATTTGTATGTGAAACAGGCGATGATAAATCTGAAAACCGTTTCCCGATATCTTAATGGGCTCCAAAGTTATCAAACTTTTAAATATTTTCTACAAATCCACACCAGTGGCCCGTGGCTCACCCCGGCTCAGGTCCCGTCAGCTCTCTTTGATCTCAATCCGGTCGCTGTACAAAGTCATAAAGTGGAGATGTGTGATCGGTTTTCAGATTCATTATCACCTCTGTCTCCCCTACAAATCGGTATAAGGCATTTGTAAATCGGACTAGGGGATAGGTAGCATCGATGTTCAAATGGTTTTCTCAGAATCGGGAACAGTCGGTGAAGTGCGTACAGCGACACGATTATGGTCGGGCAGAGTCGGTCATTACCCCCATGCTAGTAATGCCCGACCCGGTTAAAATCGGGTCTTTGAAGTGCGTACAGCGACCCGATTTTGACCGACCCGACGGATTCGTCGGGCAAAGGCGTGATCGGGCACAATGGTCGGGTGGCTGTCTTATAAGCTTAAGACAGCGACATTCTTGTTCCCGATTATAATTGTTGATCGGATCGGATCGGTGAGAATCTGTGGTAGATGACGCTGTCTTATGGGCTTTTATACCAAGTGATGAGTGAGAGGTGAGGAACGCGGAGAGATGGCAGCGTCTCTGGTCTGAGGTCACGTAGAGGTCACCAGAGGTCAGGAGAGGTCACCAGAGGTCAGCTCTGGACGACTCATGGCACACCGTGCCAGCTCGCCACAGGAGGAAGGTCACTTATAGAAAAACATAAACAACATAAAAACATGAAAACAGAGCCTGTAACAAACAAAGATTCACTCTACTGCGCCCGGTCAACATAGTCTCCACGAGTTGGTGCACCTACAGTAAAACCCCGCTTAAGGGGACACCCTCCGTTCCGAACAAACTGTTCCCGTAAGCGGGGTGTCCCCATAAGGTTTTTTATTTTATTTATTATTATTTTTTTTTATTTTATTTTTTTTATATATATTTTTTTTTATATATATATATATTTTTTTTGTTAAATTATATTGTCACTCTCAAAGTCTTGAGGTTGTTCTTCAGAACAACGCCTTCACAAATACATAGGTATGGTTCCTCAATACATTAGTCATATAAAGTAAGCAGAGGGAAGGTTTTACTCTATTGGTTAACTGGAGTTCCTTCGTCATATGTGTACCATGTATAACATGTTGATCTCCACTATAGGGACCTAGCTGTTCTCAGGTGGGGGCCGCCATGTGGCCCCTAGCCTGGAAGCCAGAGCTTCACTATGTTAGCTCTGGTTCGGTTAGCCTGGAAGCCTGGCCTATGTGCTCACTCACATACAAGGCCAGGTAACGCCCGCCACCTTTTGGTGCATTATGGGTAGCGCCCGCCATTTTTGCACTGGTTTAGCTGCCAGAGGGCGCGGCGAAATCTGTTTTTTATTTTAAAGAAACATTCTAATAAATCATCTTTCATCTTTTGAAAGGTTGATATCGCTTTATTTTGTATCATATCACATATTATAAAGTACTAGTAAGTTATTTAGGGAACCTAGGTAGTTTGTGCTGGTACTCCTTGCCACTGGGTACCAGTGGAAGTTCAAGGTCGATCACTCATTGCTCTCGCTGGGCGTTACCTGTCCCATTATGGGAAGACCATCGTGTCATCAGAGCGTTTCAGTGTGCTCTCCGTGGTTGACTGCACCTCTTTATGCCCTGTGGTCATGCATTCCTTTATCACCCCCTTCAACCCCCACACCCCCCCCCACACCCCCCCCCCCCCCCCTCCTCCGACCCCATCACCACCCCACAGAAACACGTTCCCGCCACCACCACGCCCACTGCCCGAGGGGACGCCGACTCCGAGTGTCGTCTGCTACCACAGGTGGTTCTCACATTGCCCGCTAGGTGCCGCAGGGTCAGTCACCGAGTCGGGGTGAGGCGGGGTGGGGTGTGTTCTGCATGGTTAGGAGTAGCGGTAATCTAACGGTTTACAAACCTTAATGGCTATAAGACAGCGACACACCGATTGTTCCTGATCACACCTTTGTCCGACGGATCCGCAAACTTTTTGTCACTGTACGCACTTCACAGACCATTTATTATTTCGGTTTGACCTATAGGTCAAGACCGAAATATATTATGGAAGACGGGGAACAGTTTTTGCGGCTTACATTATAATACATTAAAGTAATGTATTCTGAATAATTAGAGTCTCGATACCGTCGATACCGGTCCGCACCCAGCGACAGCAGTGTATTTTTATATATTGTATAGGCACCTGTTGCAGTTCAGTGTATTTATATATATTGCAACAGGCTTCCACCTACCTCCCTCCCTCCCTCCCTCCCTCCCTCCCTCTCTAGCGGGTATGTCCCGCTGGCGCCGACGCCAGACACGTAGGATGGAATCAGGGGCCCATTGAATAAAGTTTGTACATTTATGCGGCTGGACGATCTTTTTTTATTCAACGCCCTCAGAGGTGGAAAAAATTATTCCATGACGTTCGATCTTTTATTCAACGCTGACCGACAAAGGAAAAACACAGTGCTTAAAACCTACGATGTTTTAAGATTAAGAAACAGGCCTGACGCGTTGGGTGGAATCAGGTCAAATAGGTCACCAGCGCACCCGTTGCGGTTCGATGAATACCTACTAGCGGGTGGGGTTTGCTCCCTCCCTCCCTCCCTCTGAAACCCAGCGACAGTAGTCTATTTTTGTATTGGTCAAGACTCTGTCTCCAAGTACGGTGGTGCGTTCATCTTGTATATTTATGTTACAGTAGTGTATTTTTATATATTGCAACAGGCTTCCACCTCCCTCCCTCCCCTCCCTCCCTCCCTCCCTCCCTTATTACTTGTTGAAACCGAAATCATGGCAATGCCATGCCAACTTTTAATCCTTGTAATGGGGTCAGGCATTACCAGCATGGGGGGTAATGACCAACTCTGCCCGACCTTAATCTTGTCGCTTTGTCCTACCCCTAATAAAAAAAACCCATAGGCTTAACATTAGTGGACTGTATTTGGTCTATGGTGCAGGAAAATGAAATTTATCACTCTAGTGGGATACAGTTGTCAAATGACGTCACTTGAAAAGCGACCAATGATTATCAATTATTATCGGTGAGTTTTATGTTCTTTCTTAATTTGCTGAAGTAATTTAGATGGGGCAGGATAAATTCTAAACCAAACTCGAGTTAGTCGTGTTGTTTATCGCACTCCGGCAATGTCGGGTATCACTGTACTTGGCTTTGCCTCGAGCAGTAATACACGACATTGCCGTCATGCGATAAACAACAACACGACTAACTCTTGTTTGGTTTCTCCTAAGTACCCACTTCACAGACTGTTCCCGATTCTGAGTAGGCCATTTAAATGGCAATGGTCTGTATCTACCGTAGTAGTGATATCTAATGCCTATCTGGTATGGTACACGTCCGCTAGTAGTGGTGGGTGGGTGGGTGGGTGGATGGAACCACCCATCCATCCACCCACCCACCTACCACTGCTAGCGGACGTGTACCATACCAGATAGGCATTAGATATCACTACTCACCATCCTCTATGCAGATATTATACACTGATGTGTAGGGGAGACTGAGGCGATTATCCTATCTTTATCCTATCCCTAATATAAAATCCCATAGGCTTAACATTGGGTTTCCGTATGCCACGCTGACTGGCATACGGAGTTCTATATGCCACTAGTGGCATACAGCATTGTTATCACGTAATATTCCAAAATCGAGGAGATAGGGTAGGATAAAATCAAAACCTGACTCGATTTAATCTTGGCCACCGCATTCCACTCCTGAAGTTCTGGCTCCGGACTTCACTCGGCTTCGCCTCATGAAGTCACTTTGCCAAACTCCAGTCGTGGAATACGGTGGACAAGATTAAACCTCATCCAGTTTTACGATAGAATACTATTTTCCAATATCTTAGATAGAGCAGAAGTTATTGAACTTTGCATTATTGTCTATTACGGCCTCTCACCCGGCCCAGCTCTCTTTGATCTCAGTAGGGTAGTTTTAGATGCTCTTAAGGGAGGAGGTGTGATCACGAAGAATATATGAGGGTATAAGATAGCGACATTATCGTTCCCGATTACTATTGTCCATCCAATTGGTGAGAACCGATGGTAGATATCGCTGTCTTATGAGCTTTAGACAGCGACATTATCGTTCCCGATTACTATTGTCCATCCGATTGGTGAGAACCGATGGTAGATATCGCTGTCTTATGAGCTTTAGACAGCGACATTATCGTTCCCGATTACTATTGTCCATCCGATTGGTGAGAACTGATGGTAGATATCGCTGTCTTAAGAGCTGCAGACAGCGACATTATCGTTCCCGATTATTATTGTCCATCCGATTGGTGAGAACCGATGGTAGATATCGCTGTCTTATGAGCTTTAGACAGCGACACTATCGTTCCCGATTATTATTGTCCATCCGATTGGTGAGAACCGATGGTAGATATCGCTGTCTAATGGGCTTTAGACAGCGATATTATCGTTCCCAATTATAATCGTCCATCGGATCGGCGAGAATCTGTGTTGCTGTTTTATTATAGGCTTTTAAGACATCGACATTATCGCTCCAGATTTTAATCGTCGATCGAATCTGCAGTAGATGTCGCAGTCTTATGGGCTTTATTATCCACCTAATACAAAGTGTCCATAGAAAACACACAGGGAGTGTGTATGGACATACCCAGTGCATACGGAAATGTCGTATGCTCCAGGTGGCGCATACGGAAAAATAGTGCGTATGGAAAAATAGTGCATAACTAAAACGAACTGACATCGACATGCCACTTGTCCAGAAAAGGTGGATAATAAATACAATATAGACTGGTTTCAGATAAAAGCGGTTGTATGCTCCTCGGAGTTGACACTGCGCAATATTCTCGCATACTCTCGGATATGACTACGCGTCAACTCCTCGGAGCATACGGCTGCTTGTATCTGAAACCAGTCATTATTACCCACCTGATACGGAGTCTCCATACTAAGCCTATGGAGATTACAGATCGCTACTGAGGAGGATACGGAGCTCCGTACCCTCCTAGGAGGATACGGATTTTTTAGATGAAAGTAGTCCCAAACATAACTTCTTAATTACGTTGAAAAGTTTTCTAATGATCCTATTTATTGCTTAAATCTAAAAATAAGTGAGTAATAAATACAACATTACCATAATTTCGATCTGTGTGGCCGTATTCTCCTTGTAGTTGACGCTACGCAATACTCGTCAACTACGCGGAGAATACGGCCACTCAGATCGAAATCATGGTAATATTGTGTATATATTGTGTATTTACGCTCCATAATACGCCATCACTGTGACAACCTACTCTAAGAGACATTACCGCCCCCTGGTGACTCCTGACACACACACACACGTCCCTGGTCCACTTTGTGTGGTCTTAATGAGATGCTCGTATGAGTCGCCGTTAGAACGGGTTGTCGCCGGAGACTCGTTTCCCACTGATGCTCATTGCGCCACCTAGTAATGACAACCGGTACTTGCCGCATTGAGATTTAATTGTCTGCGCTCGTTCACTGGCAACCCGAGCTACACTACGTTAGCTCTTGTCACGTTAGATTGACAAGTGGATACCTCAGGAACCAGCCTTGTGGTATGGCTGGTATCCGCTTGTCATACACCTAGTTCCGCCGAGCCCTCTGGCGGACTACCGGGGAACCAGGAGGCGTTACCAATAATGCACTATAAAAATGGAACCCGTTACCTGGCCTATAGTCTAACTAGGCCAGGCTTCCAGGCTATCTGTATACAGGTTCTGGTGTTCGCTGGTTACCGACGTTGTATGGTGATAGACCCTTGACCCGTAACCCACAACTATTTCAGTTTAACGGTTTTCAGAAATCTTCAAATTGGAAATCCGATGCTAGAAATGGAAATTTCAGCTATTTCCACATGTAAATCCGAAATTATTTTCAGTTTCTCCAATTATAAAACGGAAATCTCTGGTTCATGCAGTAGTAGTGTGGCCAGCCAGTCGGGAGTGGAACCTTTACTTACCCGGGGCGATATTAGGGAGATTAGTAACCTCTGGAGGGTCTATACCAGTCCGAAGTACCCGCCCTGATCAACAGGACTCTGCCACAGACCCCCGCCTTTAAAGGGCTATTAAAGTGGCTGTGACATAGGTGGCCTACCTGCGAGCATGCTGACGACCGACAACAGGATTTTCTCCACACTCTGCCACATACCCCCGCCTTTAAAGGGTTAAGACCCAGGTTAATAATCTCTATGCCTGGTCAAGGCACTCAGTAGCAGTAAATCTATTAGCAGCAGTCACAGCTAGCCTGGAAGCCTGGCCTAGTTAGACTATAGGCCAGGTAACGGGTTCCATTTTTATGGTGCATTATTGGTAACGCTGTTGCATTGTGGGATTGCGCCACCTTAGCCTGTAGTGCGGCCACCACTCACCAGACGGCGTGTGTACACGGCACTGACAAATGTAAACAATGGTAGGAGCAACGCTGCATTTCGAGTTCTTAAACTATAGAAAATGCGTCTAATTTGATATTATAAGGTAAAATAATCTGAATATGTCATTGCTGGAATTAAATGTCTAGTTTGAATGGATAGAAAAAGTGAGTCTGTACTTGCTCGAGTGAAATTGGCATCTGTAAACCAAGTCGACTTACAGTCGAGCGGGAGACGTACACTGCACCACTCAAGCGCTGCAGTGTGAGTGTGAGTTGAAGGTCGTGCTAGCGTGACGTCAGAACCCGTTACCTGCCCCTTATTCATATGGGCAGGGAACCAGTCTACAGTCACAGCCTCCCTAGCCTGTAGTGCGGCCACCATTCACCAGACGGCGTGTACACGGCTCAAGGAGGGCCTGTAGGAGTCTAGGGGCTGAGGTAGGGAATTCCATACCCGGAAGCAGTATGGCGGCAGTAATGACATCACATGTTTATGTACAGGAAGGAGACAGAGTGAAAATTACCTCAGCCGTTTAGAAAGAAATTGTAATTTTTTCAAATGTTTCAAGTTAACCAATGAATAATACATCCCGAAATGTATCAATAGACCACAGATGATCAAATCGGTTTTGATGATTTGAGAAGTTTATTCATTTGACATCTAGCATGTTGTGGTTTGTTTGGTATTCCCTGGGTTTGAATCCGAGCTATTTTTAGCATGCCCAACGAGAAAATTCCCACATTGGCCAATCAGACACCCACAGACCCTCGCCAGCGTGCCCTGTGCGCCTCGAGTGGTCGTGAAAGAGACTTCAGCCTCCCTCGCTAGAGCCACCTCTCCAAGCGCATTCCCCGCCTCCATCAAACAGTCTATTTTCCCCAGTGTGCTGGGAGATTGACGTGCAACCGGAAGTTGGTCGCTAGTGTCCAGCAGTCTGGTGTTGAAGATATGGCGCGCACGCCGAGAAACCAGCGGCGACCGGAAGCTGGCCGCCTGGCACGCGGGGAACGCCGGGAAGGCGGCGGTGGTCGCTCTCCGGTGTCGGAGGTAACGAATGAGGGTCACGTGGTGGTTGGAGACGCCGGGTCCCCGAACTGAAACTCATTTATCTGGTTTATGGTGACCTGTGCTGTAGCCGCTCCGACCAGTGAGTATAGAGAGCTGGTTATAAACTTGCTCAAGTCTTTGATTATGAACATTCATTAAATGATTGAAGACAATCAGAATACAATTCATCATAGCATGTGTCCTTCTCTGACTGGCCCATGAATCAAAGACTTGTCCACTCTGACCAGAATCTCCTGTTTATGACCCCCAAGCCACTCGCTGTAACCCTATACCTCCCTCCACCCCTCTCCGTCCCTCAGAAGGGGTGGAGGGGTAGGATACAGGGACTGAGGTCAGTCTAGTTAGCCATAATCCTGATGCAGTGCCTGGAGCCAGTCTAAACTCGTTGCTCTGACCAGTACTGAGAGGAGTTTGTGCGAGAAGTGATTGACGTATTTATAAAACAGGGCCCCGCTCTGACCACAGCCCAGACGACTGGACATCTGCCGCGTGTGTAAAGCGGGATTCACACGGACAGTCTCATGTACTTGAGTCTGGTGTACTTTACATATCTTACCCAGTCTTGGGGTGGGGAGTTAGCTCAGTGGTTAGAGCACCGGACTTGTAATACATCCCCAAGGTTGTAGGAATTTGTGTCTCCGATAATTTTCCATTTGACCAATAATCTCAGAGCATGATTATTACGACGTGGCAATAAACACCTCTGTGAAAAATATAAAAAAATATATAAAAAAAATAATCATAATAATCTCAGAGCAGAATGCTAAAATTGAGCTTTTCCAGTCTCTAGGGAAAATGACGGATCTGATTCACATGGAAGGACATCGCTATTTTGCGATCCGCAAAACGTGGAGCAACGACCCAGTGTGGTGCACTGGTGGGGTGTGTGACTCTGATGAAATGCATCCTACTTCCCTAGATTTTCACTTTCTTTCTCCACAACACGGAACAGATTCCATTCAGCCACACTAACCATGTCTCCGTAAAATATTACCTACAATCGTAAGAGCAATCGTTCTGCCTCCATACTTGTACTTCTCCTTCATTCCCAGCAGTGGTAGATTTACTGCCATATCAAAGACCAGTCCTTCTCATACCATGTCTATGTGGTGTGGTGTGCAGCCACGTTTCTCCTTCATCCCCAGCAGTGGTAGATTTACTGCCATATCAAAGACCAGTCCTTCTCATACCATGTCTATGTGGTGTGGTGTGCAGCCACGTTTCTCCTTCATCCCCAGCAGTGGTAGATTTACTGCTATAACAAAGACCAGTCCATCTTATACCATATCTGTGTGGTGTGTGCAGCCACTTTTCTCCTTCATCCCCAGCAGTGGTAGATTTACTGCTATATCAAAGACCAGTCCTTCTCATACCATGTCAATGTGGTGTGGTGTGCAGCCACTTTTCTCCTTCATCCCCAGCAGTGGTAGATTTACTGCTATATCAAAGGCCAATCCTTCTCATACCATATCTATGTGGTGTGGGATGTAAAAGAACTCTCACCTCGGTTAATATGTAGGGGTGAGGTTTCTTCCTAAATTCATTTCATAGATTCGATCGCCACCCTGGTGTAAATGAACCTTGGGAAAGTCTGGTAAGAACCTGAAATGGTTGACTGGACGTTAAATCAAACCAAACAACCAACCATACTTATTACCTACTATATCTAAAAAGCTACGATTCTGGTAGGATCCGCTTGGAGTGTCTCCCGCAAATAGAGACAGAGTGAACCAGACCTCTGCATGGAGACTGAAGGGCCACGAGAGTTAGATTCTCGTGTAGTGTTAAACTGTAACCTTTTACTCTTTTTTGTATTTCTATACACAGATAAACTTCTATCCTTGGGATTTGCTTTTCGCCATACTGATACAAAAATGTAGAACTGTAGTTCTCTGATCTCCTTTCCTTTGAAAGAAAGAGATGAGATCTCACCCTTTCGCTGGTGTCAATCCATACTGTTCTGATCGCTGGTGATCAGCTCAAGCACCTGTGTCATACGAAATGATTACCACAAGTTAATGATGGTTTTCCGTTAACCCACAAGGGGGCAGGACGGCAGTAAACATTTACTGGGGGGGGGGGGGGGGGGGGGGTAGCCGAATAGGAATCGACGAAGTCGCTAGTACCAATGAAAGTACCTTGTGTCATTGTATATTGATAGAGATTGGTATCTAATAAATAACTTGTATTACAACTCTTGATAGATAAGTGGACAGTTGCCTGTGTTACTGATGGGAGGTACTGATATCGTAGAGGACAGGTGATGATGAATCCAGATCCATAGTCGCGGAAAATATGCCATGAGTTTTGGTTATAAGGTTATCACACGAGGCAAAGCCAAGTGAGATCATGTAGCAAACTAAAACGAATGGAGTATTTTCAATGGCTATGGATCGAGTGCGGCTCAGATTTGATGTTACTCGTATCACTGACTGATTGGCTAAGATTCTTACATCATCGCCCACTTGTCCACATATTGACTATTTCTTCTGTGACTTTTTAGCGTGGGACACACGCTCATATACGCTGTCTAAAGGTTAGAATGGTCACATAGACTTTGAGCTTGGTGCAAAAACTAACCCTTCACCATTTGCGTGCTAACACTGTGTTTTAACACTGACATTGGGAAAGGTGCAGAGGACCAGTGTCTCAGGGCCTTGGAGGATTGTCTGGTCACTAGAGACCCACATACCTCATTGACCTTGATACCTTTGGATCCAAGACCAAAAACCATTTGTAGAAGCAATTTGACTGGCTTCAAATGAGTTACAGAAAATGTCCCATGACTGAATATAACCCAAACTTCTTTTTTTTTCTGAATAGATCATTTGCTCCTGTTTTCAATATGTTCTGTACTTCTCTAATATATGCCCACTTCACAGTCCACTAATTCCCACACTCTCTCCCTATTTCCAGGTGAGCGGACGTGATGTCAGAAGGCCGTACACTATTGACGTCACACTAGAAGACGCGCAGCCCGACGCCGTGTGACGTCACCATGGACCTGGAGTCGGTACGGTCAGGACGCTCGGAGCGATCGGAGCGCTCCCAGCGGAGTGCCCACAGCTCCCGGCACCGCAGCAACAAACATGGCGACGGCAGCCGCGAGCGACGCGACCGCGACCGAGGGGAGCGACGCGACCGCAGCAGTCGCCAGAGCGACCGCGACACGGACCGCGACGACCGGTCGGTGCGTATCAACATGCCTCACAACCACCACCACCAGAACCAGAACCACAACGGGCGTCAGATGAGCAGCAATCTGGTGACCGGCGGGCCCGTAGCGCCGCCCGGGACCGAGCAGGTGGGCGAAAATGGGGAGCGCATCGAGGTGCAGATCATCAACCAGGACGATAATTGGGGGGATAACACGACGGCCATCACGGGGAACACGTCCGAGACGGGGTTCTCCATGGAGGACATGTCGCGGATCACTAAAGACATGGAGGACAGCATCGGCTTTAACTGCGCGCGCTACGCCGGGTCCGTCACTGCGGGACTGCTCGGGGTCGTCGCCTTCCTGTCGCCAGTCGCCATGGTGATCCTGCCGAAAATCGGCCTGCCCAAATGGGAGAACGCGCCGTGTGACGACGTGTGTCTGGTGGCGCGGGAATGCGGGCCCAACTGTGAGGGGCTCTTTATCAGCCTGGCGTTTAAACTGCTCATTCTCCTCGTCGGCACCTGGGCCCTGTTCGTGCGCCGGCCCAAAGCCACCATGCCGCGGATCTTCATTCTCCGCGCCCTCGTCCTGTTCCTCATCCTCGTCTTGATCTTCGCCTACTGGCTCTTCTACGGCGTACGTATTTACGACCGTGCCGAGCAGAATTATTACCACATCGTACAGTTCGCCGGGTCCCTCGTCGACGCGCTCCTCTTCATCCACTACGTGGCCGTCATTCTCCTCGAGCTCCGCCAGATGTCGCCTCAGTACGTGGTGCGCCTGGTGCGTTCCCCCGACGGCGAGAGTCGGTACTACACGGTGGGTCAGCTGAGCATCCAGCGGCTGGCGGTGTGGTGTCTGGAGCAGTACTACCGCGACTTCCACGTTTACAATCCCTATCTGGAGCAGATCCCCCGCCGCGCGCCCAAACTCAGCGGCTTCAAGTTCTACGACGTCGACGGCGTCTCGGCCACCACGCCCGCCACGAGATCTCGCGCCATCTTCGCAGCGGCGGCGAGACGACGCGATACGAGTCACAACGACCGCTTCTACGAGGAGCAGGAGTACGAACGGCGCGTGCGCAAACGACGCGCGCGACTCCTGGTGGCGGCGGAGGAAGCCTTCACCCACATCAAGCGTATGCAGGAGGAGCAAGGTAGGTTACTCAGTTATATAGCATTACTAAAATCCTCAGATAGTTATATAGCATTACTAAAATCGTCAAATAGTTATATAGCATTACTAAAATCATTTATTTAGCAAGGTACTTTACTTAGTTATATAGCATTACTAAAATCGTCAGATAGTTATATAGCATTACTAAAATCGTCAGATAGTTATATAGCATTACTGAAATCGTCAGATAGTTATATAGCATTACTAAAATCGTCAGATAGTTATATAGCATTACTAAAATCGTCAGATAGTTATACAGCATTACTAAATCATTTATTTAGCAAGGTACGTTACTCAGTTATATAGCATAACTAAAATCGTCAGATAGTTATATAGCATTACTGAAATCGTCAGATAGTTATACAGCATTACTAAATCATTTATTTATAAAGGTAGGTTGTCGATCTCTTATATAGCATTAGTAAGATCATTTATTTAGAAAGGTACATTAGATAGTTATATAGCATTATTAAAATCAATCATTTAGCAAGGTACATCGTCAGTCCCAGTTATGGGGAAGAGACACTATGGAATTGCCAAGATGAGGAAACCAAGGGAATAGAGCGAAAGTGTGCGTTTGAAAAAGCACTTAGAGCTTGTCCTAATGTGAACACCCGGCCCCACTTGTGCGATGCGATCGTCGCACACGTTTAAAACACCCCATTGGCGAGTTTTAATACACCTATTGTGATGGGTTCTTCGCACTCGATCGCAAGGAAAGTCCAAGGTGTGCCCCACTGATGCGATGGATTCGTCGCAACGTTTGTAGAGCCAATTCTGCAAACTGCCTGCAATCGCATCTCCATGGATATCCATGTTTTTATCTTTGTTATAAATACGAGGCAGGAACACTTCCACACACAACCGGAAAAAAAAAAAAAAAAAAAAAAAAAAAAAATGTTTTTATCTTTGGCAGTTTGTAGTGCTCTTGCTGGGCGTAACCTGTCCCATAGCCGTGGGACAGGACCGGGTTCCTCTGCCATAGAGCCCTCCACCGGAGTCGTCATTTCATACTGCGCACACTCTCACATATATGAAAAAAAGATCGAAACGATAAATATATACCCATTTGTCTTTGCCAACCTTCAAAACAGTTGTATCTTATGTTATAACTGTGTATTTAGATGTAGTTTTCCAGTGAAGCTTGGCTGGTTCTCAGGTCCAGCCATTTTGTTCAGTCTTCCTCGGTGGTTCCCTAACTGCAAAGAGCCTCGCCAATTAACATAGGACAGCTGTTCACCCCTGATTGGAGATCAGGGGTGAATACTTTTTCTTACCTGTCCCATATTTAATCGGGGCAGGGAACCAGTGCTACTCCACTTGTGTACTCTGAGACACCAGTTTCAGCGTGTTTCAGCCTTATTCACAACAACCAACACAACAACGCCTCTCCTCTAAAACACAGAATCAGTCACAGATTCTGGGCGCTTCCTTCCAGCTGTAGAAACACGCAGCAACCAGCTCCTTCCTCTCACTCTCCACACGGAGGTATAGTTGTAGTCCCGATCCTCAGGGGAAGGGAGATTGTGTATGGAGAGTGTGGAGCTGCAGGGCCAGCACGCGCTCTACGTCTGCTCTGATTGGCTGCTGACACGAACCACGTGGTCTGACCGTGCCTCGCGAGCGACATCTAGTGTCACCTCGGGGTGGCCTGCTGTCTGATCGCACACTGCACCGCACAATAAACCGGAGCGGCGCAGTGTGGTATGGTCGCACTGCCAGATTTAAGGCCCATTCCCACTTGGTGATTCCTGCCCCTGAGACTACTACCAGGCATAATCGCCAGGAACAGCAGTTACACCACGGGTATAATGGGCATAGTCAGTGACTCAGTCGGCGACTATGCCCTGATATATTTCAAACATGTTTTACAGGAGACCTGTGCCCTTTATTCGCCAATCCGGCCGCTGACTTCCGGTTCAAAATACCCTCCAAATTATGCAAATTCACCTGACAATGCTTCGATCCGCCATCTTTGCTGGTGAATACAAAGCGCTGTCAGAGTCCAAAATGGTGAAAAATTGTATTAATCGACCTTCTCCTGTGCACTCTGTACATGTAATAATTGAAATGGGATTATTTACATTATTTCGACATGATTTCGATGTGCCAACTTGAAGAAAACCGGTTGTTTCGACGATTTGTTGACATCGCGTTTATAGCCTTAACTGGGGCTACCAGATAATCATTTGATCTGAAATTACCAGGGAAGTCTGGTTTTGTCTGGGGAATTGCTTCAGAATTACTTAAAACATCCTCACACATTAAAAAGTATCATAAATGGACGTCCGAACGGTTCCATAGGTTTAGCATTGCGGAGGTGCTTCTCCAAAATGGCCGCCCAGCGGGTTCGTAGCGCCACCTACTTCCTGGCCGGATCGGAGAATAGGGGAATCCAGCTGCTGACTCAAGTCCGAACTACAGGGGTTAGGGCAATAGTCGCCAATAATTTTGCAATTTTGCGTTGCCACTTGGCGGCTTGGCGAATTCCTAGAACTTTTGGCTGACAGACAGCGTCCTGGGCCCTCTGAATGCCCCAAGATCGCTTAGTGGGAACTTGGCTTCAGCGGCGGCGCCCGTTTTGCCTCTCGGTTCGAGCTCTTAAAGTTATATCCTGCTATAGACCTTTTTCCACAGGCCGGTGTCGCACCTTATGTGTCTGGTTACGCAATGCTTGCAGCCAAACAGACACCTGGCAACGTATTCTTTAGCATTGGATCACTGAGTGTATTAACGTAATACGTTTATAATACCCCTGTAAGTCATTTCAGCGATTGCACTGTAAACATACACAATATTGACTGGTTTCAGATACAAGCGGCCGTGTGCTCCGAGGAGTTGAAACGTAGTAATATCCGAGCGTGTGCGAGGATATTGCGTAGAGACAACTCCGAGGAGCATAGAGCCGTTTTTATCTGAAACCAGTCTATATTGTATTTATTATCCACCTTTTTTGACAAGTGGCATGTCGATATCAGTATGTTTTAGTTATGCACTATTTTCCGTACGCACTATTTTTCCGTATGCGTCACCCGGAGCATACAACATATCCGTATGCGCCGGGTATGTCCATACACACCCCCTATGTGTTTTCTATGGACACTTTGTATTCGGTGGATAATAATATGGTATTCCAACTCCGATTTGGTGTGTCATACATGCATATCACCTCAATGATACCCCATAAGCGGGGTGTCCGCTTAACCCCGCTTAAGGGGTTTCACTGTACCTTGTATCGTGACTAATTTCATATTACTTCCCACCCTCCCCAAGTGCCACCAAGTCCCTTGTACTTCTTAAACTCTATGATTGTTTTGGAATTCTAAACCCAACTAGCGAAGTGATCTCAGTTTCTAAAATTCAATATTTAGAAAATAAACAAGTCAAATGAAGTGGTGATATTACTGACCGACTCCCACGTGCCCCCTACTATTAATACCTGGAACTATCATATATTTCCCAACCCTCATTTCGTGTGACACAGATTTTACTGACGACCAGCGAAATGTGATCTCACGAGAAAGGTAGATCAGAAAACTACAGTTCTGAATTATGTTTTCTGTTCGGCTAGAAACGAATCCTAAGGATAGAAGTATATCTGTGTAGATAAACACAAAAAAGCGTAGCAGATTTCATTTAAGTACTGCACGAGAATCTCACTCTCGTGGGCCCTCAGTCTCCAAACATAGATCTTATTCACTCTGTCTCTATGTGCGGGACCATCTCCAAGCGTATATTACCGAAATTGACACGTTTTATATGAGGGAGGTAACAAGTCAACTAAAGTGATGATCCTCTATTGCTGACGGACTCCCACGTGCCCGGTGAGGCGGTGAGAACGGGACGAGGATCATTTCTCGCCCGTTTCCCGCCCAATCTGCCGCCACGATCCCAGAATCCCCCGGGTGTTAGGCGTCCGGTTACCATGGCAACCATTGAGGCGCGACACCTGGTGTGGGGGATGACAGATAGCGTATTGTGTCCTGAATCTGGGCCACTAGGGAGGCGGAGGCAGCGTCTGTGGTGACTTCATTGACCTTGCTGACTCAGATCGTGGAGGTGGTGGCCAGTGTTGTCAGTGCCAAGTGGGCTGTCCCTAGACTGGCTCCAGTCCCTGCATCCTAGACTGGCTCCAGTCCCTGCATCCTAGACTGGCTCCAGTCCCTGCATCCTAGACTGGCTCCAGTCCCTGCATCCTAGACTGGCTCCAGTCCCTGCATCCTAGACTGGCTCCAGTCCCTGCATCCTAGACTGGCTCCAGTCCCTGCATCCTAGACTGGCTCCAGTCCCTGCATCCTATGGCTAGGTCTGCTGGGTTGGACAGCGATTACCAATCTGTTCACCCTCTTGGTCGCCTCTGTGTGGTGCAGACCGGATATGTTTGCATTTGGGGAGTAGTGGTAAAGAGCACTGGACTTGTAATATCAAGGTTGTGGGACTTCTGTGTTCGAGTCACACTGCAACCACTTTCATCCTTCATTACCAGCAGTAGTAGACTTATTGCTATATCAAAGGCCAGTCCTTCTCATACCATGTCTGTGTGGTGTGGTGTACAGCCACCTTTCTCCTTCATCCCCAGCAGTAGTAGACTTATTGCTTTATCAAAGGCCAGTCCTTCTCATACCATGTCTAAGTGGTGCGGTGTGCAGCCACCTTTCTCCTTTACCCCCAGCAGTGGTAGATTTACTGCTATATCAAAGACCAATCCTTCTCATACCATGTCTATGTGGTGTGGTGTACAACCACCTTTCTCCTTCATCCCTAACAGTGGTAGATTTGCTGCTATATCAAAGGCCAATCCTTCTCATACCATGTCTAAGTGGTGCGGTGTGCAGCCACCTTTCTCCTTTACCCCCAGCAGTGGTAGATTTACTGCTATATCAAAGACCAATCCTTCTCATACCATGTCTTTGTGGTGTGGTGTACAACCACCTTTCTCCTTCATCCCTAACAGTGGTAGATTTGCTGCTACATCAAAGGCCAGTCCTTCTCATACCATGTCTAAGTGGTATAGAAACTAAAACTCTCACCTTGGTAAATGTGTAGGGGTGAGATTTCTACCTAACTTCACCTTATATGTAGATGTAGATTCAGTCAAATTCTAAGTGCGTCTAATAGAACATGTTGTACGTTAAAGTACCCCAAACAAATAAATAAATGAATGGGCGGGATGTGAGAAGTGCGCTCTGAGGAAGGATCACTTCCTGACGACGACCGCCGCCCATCAATCATCATTAAGGCGCTCATTAGACGGGCCCGCTGATTGGATGAGAGGCCGGCACGGAACGCCGGGAGGGGGGAGGGGGGAGGGTGGATCGTGCATTACTAAAGGTAGTGACTGTGTGAACACAGGAGTTGTCACTTTAGTATTATACTAGCGACTTCGTCGAATCGTATTTGGCTAAATGGAAAACCATCGTAAAAAAAACATGCACGACGCCATCTGGTGAAAATCAGCTGCAGTTAACCACAGGTCCTTACAGCTCCTATTATTTCGGTGACACGTATTTTGCCAGCAACCAGCGCAATTATTCTCGTAGCTGATCACGGGGCAAGGTAATTGGAAAACTATAGTTCTAAATTATGATTTCAGTACAGATAGAAACAAATCCTAAGGATAGAAGTACATCTGTGTAGACAAATACAAAAAAGAGTAGCAGGATTCAGTTAAGAACTGCACGAGATTCTCACTCTCGTGGCTCTTCAATCTCCATGCCTAGGTCTGGTTCACTTTGTCTCTGTGTACGGCAGCAACTCCATGCGGATATCACAAAATTCTACCGTTTTAGATATAGTAGGTAAAAAGATATGTTACAGTGGTGGGTGTGTGGAAGGGGGAGATAACGAATAGATATACGTGTGTGTGTGATGACAGAAAGAAACTTGATGAATTACACAAATAATGATGACTCATTTAACACTTTGTTATTCCCAAAAGGATTCCGATCAGATTTTCAGTTATCCGAAATTTTAAGCTGTTGTTTTTTGTTGTTGTTTTTTTATCGATTCATAGTCATTCTATTCCAAAATAGTGTTATAAATGATTTTTTTTTTTATTAACATTTTAAATTTCCGATTTTTTTTATCAGTCCCGACTTTCATCCGTGGAATCAGTCCCTAATTGAAAAAGGTTTTAAAAAAAACTACGGTTTTTCCCATGTGATTCTGAATTACTGCTGTCTTGTTTTTAACGTCACTGTCGTTTTCTCACACGCAGGTCCTGCCATCCCCATGGACCCCACGGAGGCCGCTCAGGCCATCTTCCCGTCCATGGCGCGCGCCTTACAGAAATACCTGCGGATCACGCGCCAACAACCTCGCTACACAATGGAGTCCATCCTGGAGCACCTCTCGTGCTGTATCTCCCACGACATGTCGCCGAAGGCCTTCCTGCAGCGCTATGTCGATCCAGGCCCCATCATCGCCAACGAGAAGGAGCGACGCGCCACGCAGACATGGTCGTTAGTTTGCGACCAGCTGCTGTCTCGCTCCATCGAGGAAGGCACGCTCTTCCAGCTTCGGCAGAATGAAGTGTCACTTTTAGTGGATGTACGTCGCACTCCACATTTTAACCTCACGGAGGAAGTTATTGATCCCAAACTCAATAAGTTTGTGCTGAGATTGAACTCGGAGACGTCCGTGTGAGATTCGGGCTGTGTTGTTGTGTTTGTGGTCTACCATGTCTGTTGCATGCATCGCCATGTGTGCTTGACTAAAGTATGCTCTCTGAGGCTTTATCATGCCCGTCTGACACTTTGCCATGCCCGTCTAACTCTAAGCCATGACAACTTGACCGTCAATGGTCTTGCTACCAGATAAACGGACATAAAGCATGGAAGCGGAGTAATGCCATCGAGATGATATGTTCATCTTATGCTTACCTATGCCCGATATGCTGACCAGGTGTTGAACAATGCCTGCATGACAGTTGGTCTTGTGTAGATGACACATGGCCATGTGCGATTGGTGCTCGGTCATGTCCATTGGATGTTTGATGGTATCCATTGGATACGCGGTCAAGTCTGGCCGATGCTTGGTCCAGATCACTTTAGGAGCAGTATGCGGGGGAAAAAAAGACGGAGGTGTATTCCAGATTGGAAGGAACCACATGGAAGGCACACTTTGTGTAGCTAATTGGCAGAGCTAGGTTTGCCTAGAAGAATGAGCCAATCACAGTCTCATTAACTGCTGTATGAGTGGTGACCAGACAAAGTTAACGAACGGAGACGAGTGTCAAGGAACACATACACAGTCACTTTCCTACACTGACTTTGAGACAATGCAGATTGCTCATAAGGTTCAAGGAGAATATCTACTAGGAGATTTATTCGAGAGTATTATAGTAAAAGCCTCGTTCTGGGAGAGGATAATCTCGCACCTTGTTCTGAACGGTGTAGCACTTGGTGGCGAGTTGAGCGGAGTAAGTTACAGATCGTGTTTGAAGGATCTACACAGACGGACGGACATTCAACAAATCTTCTTCAACTCAACAATTTTCGACCGTTTAAAAACCAAAGGGGGCAGAGAAGTATATATCAGTGGTGTAAGCAACACCAGTTACTGCCATGTATATGATGAACCATGTATGACTAGACTCTGAAGCCTTTGGACTCTGCCACAGTGTTGGGTATAGGTATGAACTATGCACAGGAACAAGGACTTATTAGTTAAGTTTGATGATTTGGGTTTCTTCAGGGAAGGGTTTGTTGGGGTTGGGGTGGGTGCTCATAGGTCGAAGATTCAAGCCTTGTAAGACACACGACTGGGGAATATGTTCTGTGAAAAAAAAACAAAAAAACTTTTCGCACATGAAAGCTTAGATGAAAAGAACCCAGAAGTGTACACTGGTGCTCAGTCAGAACCAAACCACGCTAATTAGACTGTGGATTGATCTACACAGCATAAGAAAATTCCTTTTTATACACAGAAACAAATACACAAATAATTGCTATTTTCTTACTGATAGGTATGACTAGTATCCATACAGGTGTGAATGTTTTAGGAGTCATATCACTGACTGTTGTGGGTGTGAAATTATATCTATGATCTACAATGATACAGATACTGATTTAGATGATTTTCATTGTTTTTTTAAACAAATCATTTGTGACATCTGCTCTTTGGTCAGTTAACAGCCGTGCTTCCATGCCTCTTTATGTATTGATGATTAATGTTATGTACATTGGTAGTTCTGTTTTCTCTTGTATTATCATAATTATCATCATTATTACTATTATTTCCCATCCTGTGTGTGTGTTGTGGCTGTGAGTGGTGGGCAGTCCTCTCAGGACTGCCCTGTGAGTGGGCAGTCTGCTATGGACTGCCCTGTAAGTGAGCAGTGTTCTGTGGACTGCCCTGTGAGTGGGCAGTCTACTTAGGACTGCCCTGTAAGTGGGCAGTGTACTGTGGACTGCCCTGTGAGTGGGAGTCTGCTATGGACTGCCCAGTAAGTGGCAGTGTACTGTGGACTGCCCTGTAAGTGGGCAGTGTACTGTGGACTGCCCTGTAAGTGGGCAGTGTACTGTGGACTGCCCTGTAAGTGGGCAGTCTACTGTGGACTGCCCTGTGAGTGACCCTCGAGGACCTCTCGGGGTTCATGTCACCAGGCCTCCCAGTGAAACCTATAAAACCTATATTTCAATTCTTGAGCCTTTATCTATTTTATTAAAGTAATCCATATAACCTACAAAAACCTATATTTTGTCAGATGTTTGCCATTGATGAGTATAGGAAATTTTAGAAGTTAACTTGACACAAAGTCAGATTGTGAAATGACAAGAAATCCACATTATCAGTGTATTTAAGAGATCTTAAAAGTGTTTAAGAGTCAACAGTTGGTGTGACTTCTTGCCAGTCTAGCTTGCCTGTTGGAAACTCAACACACACATGTGCTTGCTGGGTCTAACCAGATGAGCCAGACATCCTGACGTTCTCAATTTAATACCAGGTACATTTTTTTCGAAATCAAGAACTGAAAATAAACTATTTTCTATATGTTTACTCCATCATGCTGAACTTGTTAACCCTAAAATCCTATAAAAGCCTATGTTTTTGGCCATGAAAAAAATGTAAAAACCTATATTATGATTTTCAATTTTTTTTTTTTTAAACTAATAATAAGGAAGCGGGGCACTGGGAGGCCTGTGTCACACACAAGAGTTGTATGCAATGTAAATAGTCTCATTTGTAGCCATGATAGGTTCCTCACAGAGTTAGCAGTTACACAGTATTCGAGTTAGGTTTTAGCAAGAGCATGCCCAAAATGGTCAAGGGGAGGAAAGACAAGGGAAACAACTACAAGTATCCTGAGAGGGAACAGTAAGAAAAACGTAGCCTTCTTCAGCAGATTCAATCACGACAGAGCCTTAAACAAGTCTAATTGTTTAATCTAAATCAACTTACTATGACACACATCAGTTCTAGGTAAAATACAGGCAGTTTGGAGTTTGAGAGGTGGAAAAGTAGTTATTTCTCAGTCATGTTTCCATTGAGCAGCGATTTGTTTATATTGAGAAATGTTTATACTTTTGATCTGTTCTTAGGGAGAACAATCTTTGTGTTTTATTCTGCTGCAATCGTTCAGTGAAAGTCAATAAAAGTTCATATGAAGTTAGATAGTTCTGAATGAATAGAGTGTGTCGAACTCTCATAAGGCCACTCAAAAAAAACTCTTGTTTCTCATCACCACGCGCATCAGAAAAAACGATTTTAGAAGATTTTTTTTTTTTTTTTAAATAGGTGAACCTTGATAGAAATTATGAAAGGTATGTGCATTTAGTATCAAATTAAAGCTCCTGATGTCAGGGATGCATTACATGTATAGCCAGTAAAAATCCGGAAACCCCGGGTAAGCAGCCACCCCGCGCAAGCAGCCACTTTAGCCTGAATCGGAGGGTGTCCGCTTATGCGGGGTTTTACTGTATGTCTGCCATCTTTGATATAGCAAATATAAAAAGATTTAAAAAAAAAAAAAGAAAAAGCGCCCTCGTCATATTTTTCATGGCTTGGTGATGAGAAACAAGTTTGTTTTTTTAGTGGCCTAAATGACAATTTTTTTTATTTCATTTCTTTGCCTCATTTTGAATGTCAACTAAACAAGTCATGAGAAGTAAGTGTTTGCTATTATAGTGAATGATTGTGTGATAGAACTTTATAGAAGTGTCTTGATATAGAAACGACCCACCACTCCTTGTTATAAGGAATCACAAGGCAGCAAATTTCTCCACCGTTGTTCAAAGGGCTCTGACCAAGGTTGATTTTGACCAAACAAAAATAAAGAGTATGAAATAAAGGTGACCACCCTGGTAAGCGGTCCACCTTTACTTTGACTAGAATCCTCCATATCATGTATATGTATATGTTCTACGGTACATGTATAGGCAGCCAACGTTAGCCCACTGAAACGGCAGATACCCATGCTTAAAACCGAGGTGTCAGTTTTCCATTTTTCCGTGGAAATCCATTTTTTTTACCTTCAGTATATGGAATTACCTTTTCTTTTTTTAAAGAAAATCATTGATTTTGCCTCATATACGTGGCGAAAACAGTGGTTTGTGCCTCCCCACAGAACCTCAGCCCCATGCCATGGTCGACAGGAACATACTATCCAGGTTTTCCCAGTCTCTCTAAGGCAGTAAGTTCCACATGGAAAATTCCACGTTTTTCCATGACCCCCAAATGACATCTCTGTTAAAAAAAAAAAGCATCTCCAGATAATGAAGCTCAGGCCTTTATATGTGGTTTGAGATTTTATCTTCGCTGGGTATAAAGCTCCATAGACTTAACACGAGAAACTCGTTCTCAACAGGTTTGGGAGTACGGTAACTCATACTCAATGGGTGATAATCAGATAAATATGTCCCGTCTAAGATAAAATCAGAAACATATTCGTGCTTGGTCCCTGTTCACCATCTTGTTTGGAGCGCTTCAGAATATTCACTCGGCCATCGCCTCGTTCATATTACTGCGCGCTCCAAATTCAATGACATACGGGGACACAGACCAAACATTCATCAGTTACCCAATATAAGTCGTTCTCCAATCTTTCAAATGCATAATTGTAGTACACGCAACAACCGACAGTATAGCCTCAAACCCAAATAGCTTCAGCAGTAAGCCTCGTTCTCAGTAGCATCCGGAAGTACTGTTTTGAGCACGGGTATCTTTTTTTTTTTTTAAGGTAACATGATTAACAACGACATTATTCGCACAACAGGAGCCGATCTTCCATAATGGGGTCACAGAAAAGATAGAAAAGAACAATTACAATGCGATGCAACATATTCACTCAACAAAGCACTTCCATACATACTTGAGATCTTGGTGATTTTTTGATCATTCGCAGTTGATCTTTGATCATGTCATAACTCCAGGTCTTTAAGAGTTGTGGTAGAATTTCTTTCACTCTCATTTTGATATTTCCCTCTGGTGGTAACATCTGGATCACCATAGGAAGCCAAAGTGAACCCGCTGAAACCACAGATACCCCTTTACAAAACACCTTTTCCTGGATATAGCCGCTCAGTACTTTGATTATGTAGGTTTGAGATTATATGTGTCATTCTCCAATCTTTTAGATCCATATTTTTGATAAGCTTAACAACTGTCATCATAGCTTCGAGACAGAGTTATTCACAGACGATAGTAGTAAAGGACGCTTTAAAAGTAACAAGCGAGACCAAAAACTAAATTCTAGCCTCAAACCCCCATGCTTTAACACTAATGGTGTTTTGAGCAGGGGTATCTGCCGTTTTAGCGGGTTCACTTTGGCTCCCTATTGGTAATTCCAGTAAGTTTTCCCTCTCTATAGTGGGTATCTGCCGTTTTAGCGGGTTCACTTTGGCTCCCTATTGGTAATTCCAGTAAGTTTTCCCTCTCTATAGTGGGTATCTGCCGTTTTAGTGGGTTCATTTTGGTCCCTATTGGTAATTCCAGTAAGTTTTCCCTCTCTATAGTGGGTATCTGCCGTTTTAGTGGGTTCACTTTGGCTCCCTATTGGTAATTCCAGTAAGTTTTCCCTCTCTATAGTGGGTATCTGCCGTTTTAGTGGGTTCACTTTGGCTCCCTATTGGTAATTCCAGTAAGTTTTCCCTCTCTATAGTGGGTATCTGCCGTTTTAGCGGGTTCATTTTGGTCCCTATTGGTAATTCCAGTAAGTTTTCCCTCTCTATAGTGGGTATCTGCCGTTTTAGCGGGTTCATTTTGGTCCCTATTGGTAATTCCAGTAAGTTTTCCCTCTCTATAGTGGGTATCTGCCGTTTTAGCGGGTTCACTTTGGCTCCCTATTGGTAATTCCAGTAAGTTTTCCCTCTCTATAGTGGGTATCTGCCGTTTTAGTGGGTTCACTTTGGTCCCTATTGGTAATTCCAGTAAGTTTTCCCTCTCTATAGTGGGTATCTGCCGTTTTAGTGGGTTCACTTTGGCTCCCTATTGGTAATTCCAGTAAGTTTTCCCTCTCTATAGTGGGTATCTGCCGTTTTAGTGGGTTCACTTTGGCTCCCTATTGGTAATTCCAGTAAGTTTTCCCTCTCTATAGTGGGTATCTGCCGTTTTAGTGGGTTCACTTGGCTTTCTATACTGACTGACTATGGAGTCACTGCTACACACTATCACCCTGCCTTGTTTGTTGACACACAGGCAGCAGTCTTGCTACATTTATGGAAATGTGCCTTGAGTTGTTTGTGCTGGTTTTTCTTTGTCAGACAGCGCTGCTTTTTGCCCAGCTGTATTTAAAGACTCTTTTGCACACGTCTTCACTCAGGTAACCAATGAACTGATTTACAAGTAGATCGTTTTATGTCTGTTTACTTGTATAAATCGTTAACAACCCCTCGAAGGAAGCCTGCTCTGGTATACTATTCCTAAAAGAAACTTTTCAGAAGATGAGCAGACAAAATTTGCGTCAGTTTGATTGACAAATGAATGTTATTGTCCACCTAATACAGAGTGTCCTTTGACATCTTTGATATATATACAACATACAAGCATCGAGAGTTATATAGAATCGAGAATTATATAGAACTGCATCGAGAATCGTATAAATAGACAATACTCCATGAGTTATCAAGGCGAAGCCGAGTGAAGATAATTGCCCATTCAAACAAGTGGAGTTATGTGTATTTTACAATTTGAGTGCGGTTCTGGATTTATCATCAAAATTTCACAATAATTAGAATAGACCTAGCAAATCCATATGACGTCATCTCAAATTCACTACGCCCCAGCTGTGGCGTAGTATTGTCACTTTATGGGGGTGATCGTTAAGTATTTTTTTCCAATGTTATTCCTATGGCTAAACTTGTACCAGGGGTGAGAGAATACACTGTCCATGATTCAAGTGAAACTGCGTGTGAGCGTCCCTGTGTAATACTGAGTATTTTTTCCAAATAGCAAAGTGATCGCGGAGAGTGACAGAAAGAAGGGATTATATTGTTGTCTGTCTGTCGGTCATGTGGTTATAAATTGTTCAATACAATGAAAGTTAATATAGAGGAAACCTATGAAAGTTTAGGGTCAGAGCTCGTATCCCATCAATTTTGAATCGCATAGTAATTCACTAAGTGAAGCCGTATGAATTGCTATGTGATTCAAATGAGATAGGATACAAGATCTGGCGCTAAACTTGAATGGGTTTCTGAATTCATCTCACCCTTCACATTGAATCATGGGTTAACATTTGTAACATAATCCCCCCGTTGGATATTTTTCCTAAATATCTCATGGGCGTTGGATACGAGTTCCCCATGTTAATTCTATAGAGTAAAAATACCAGGAGTGAGATAATGATTAATAAGTAATTATAAAGCGTGCTTCTGTAATTGTGATCTGTGGATGGTGTAAAGTGACCTGTATTCTATAACGAAGAGTTGTTTGAAATGTGATTATGAACACATTATCCTGCATTCTAAAAATACAGACGTTTTGTTGACATACCCAGAATTTCCCCATTAGTTATTAGAGAATCGTTGCCCTCACATAAAACATGCATTAAATAATTACAATGTTCTATTTATAGATGGAATGGTCTATTCTCGTCTGCTTTTGATAAAAGAAAGTGTGCAAAACTAGTGGAGAGAAAATGGCGCGAAAATATCGTCTGCTAATTGCCTGAGTTAAGAATTGTCGTCTGCACGGCGCATGCACAGACAAACCCGCTCTCAGTAACCTTGTCTCTAATAATTAAACTAGCCCCATGCCGATTGGTAGACGCCGAAAAAGGGTAATGAGTGACGTCACTGGGTCACCCTTTAAAGGGCAGGTCAAGGTGAAAAAGAGCTCAGGTCTCCCTTCCTCCCAGAGTTCAATGCGGTGTGTACGCAGTTATGACGTCATCTGATGGCGGCATTGAGAAATTCAATTGAAAAAAAAAGACATGGGCAATGTTTTAAGTTTCTCATAAGGATTTCTAACGCCAATTTACATCCAATACATCATACCGTACTTTTAAATGAGAGATATTATTAATACATGTATAAAACGATATATTTTTCACTGTACATTACTAATAACGGAGAACTATTCATTACTTATTACTGCAATTTAAGGATGGAATGGTTATACATGTTGATAAGAGCTTAATTTGATTTAAGCACATAGGTGACGTTGTAGACTGACGAGGGGAGGTTGGCGCATGCGTGCTCACAGTCACGGTTGATTGATTTGATGATGACGTATCTACACTCGGGCGCATGTCTAAGTTACCACATTTCCGTTTCCGGTTGCTGACATTTTCAAGTTGTGCTGTACAGAGTCATGATTGTAACTTGTTGAACCATGTAACTTATCTTTTTGTAGTTAAGATTATAAACTGTCAACGAATGTGTGAGTGGCTCCACCTGCACCCCCTCTGGATGGGAGTCGGTCAGACTATTAACTATCGACCAGGTCGAGTCCAAGTGTGGGTTGAAGGGGTGACAGCTTGATAATTGTATGAATCCTTGCTTGTGATGTTCTCGTGTTTGAGCTGATTAAAAGACTTGAATATGAAAAGATATATAAACATTGATCTTGTGTTTGTCGTTTGTTCGGGAAACCTTCAGAGATGATGCGGTTTCCTTTTCCAGGGTTCATACATAGACAGCCCAATAAAATTCCAGGCTTCACAAATTCTTCAGAGATAATCAAGAGACGTCACGAGTTTGAGTCTGAGTTTATTTATGCCACGCATTTTGTTGGCTCTATAATTTAACGAGTCGAAGACCAGTGACATTACGGAACCAACAAAATGAGTGGCATAAATAAGCTCAAACTCAAACGAGTGGCGTCTAGATTTCATCCTACCCCGTTTCCATATTTTTTCATTATCAGAAAGTAGTGGCATAAACAACACTTTATGTCACACCTGTGAAATAAACAAATCCCATGTTAAGCCTATGGAGTTTTTTATTAGGGGTAGGATAAGGTACTGTGGAGCCAAAGTGAACCCGTTGCAACCACAGATAGCCGGTTACAAAATACTATTTCCGGGTATAGGCGCTCAGTACTTTGACTATGTAGGTTCAAGATTATAATTGTCATTCTCCAATCTTTTAGATCCAAATTTTTAATGAACGTAACATCTGTCATCATAGTTTCGAGTTATTCAGAGACGATAGTAGTAAACTATACTTCAAAAGTAACAAAAGAGACCAAAAACGAAAGTCTAGCCTCAAACCCCCATAGCTTTAGCACTAAGCCTCGTTCTTACTGGTCATCGGAAACGGTGTTTTGTAGGTGGGTATCTGTGGTTTCAGCGGGTTCACTTTGTCTCCCCAGTAGACCCAGTAGCCAATGACTGCATTCGCAGCAAACCCCGACCTTGAACCTGACCGCCTTACATGATATTTTCTAGCGCCTTGGGACGCTTCTTCAGTCAAGAGCTGACCTACAATCTAATGGGCCACAACCACCCTCTTCAACATTAAACAAGGTAAACAGGATGCGGGACTCATCCAGAGCACGTACTATACGGAAACTGGCTTACTGTCTTCGTACGTCAAAAATATGCGGTGAAATTATTGGTCCCATACATCCCGATGCCGTAGGCAGAGGGATGTATGGGATCAATAATTTTACCAAGTATTTTGACGTACGAAGACAGTCAGCCTGTTTTCGTATTATTATATACCTAAAAATGGCGAAATGTTACCTAGTCACGTGATCACATACCCCGTACGGCATAGTGTGCCGTACGGTTATAAATACGCCATGGGTAGGAGCGGGCAGTATAAGTAGTTGATACAGCCATAAGTATATAATAATAGGGATGAGAGAAATTCATACATTTACATTCATATCGCGAGAAAAAAGAAGTCATGCTTTGCTAGTACCACTAGCTGGGGTGTAATGCAATTTCAGAACAGTTCCGATTTTTTTGTAAGTGTCTTAATCGCGTCTTATATACAATTTGGTCTGGGAATATGCCCAGGGATATTCAAGCTGCTAATAGTTCTCCCAGCCTTTTTTCAGCCTACTCTTCATGATTGATTTGAAATTATCTTTAATAATGGTATTTCGTATAGCCGCTGGTTCAGCGTTCCAGAGTTTGGCAACCTTAAATTCTACTGAGTACATGTAACGACTCAAGTGGATGTTGTGACTCATTTTTAGTACATAGACAGCCCAATAACATTCCAGGCTTTTCCAGGCTCTAATATATTTTTTCCCAGGTACATAACAATGTGAATCAATACCATCTTGCTAGTGATTGGAAACAGTAATTGTTTGGTTTCTAAGGGGTGCACATCATATCTGGTCACTGTTTTAAAACTATGTCTGATTCATCACCAAATTTGTTTAAATTTTCTTCATCTTCCTTACTATCTGTGGAATGTCAGTGGTTAGGGATAGATATATTCAAAGTTCTTTTTTTGCCACTTTTAAATATGAAGACAAATAATGAAAACCATGCTATAACATTAGCAATTTGCTATACATGATCAAAGAAGAATTTTTGGAACTATTAAATCCAAGTCTCTGAAATTTCATAGGCAGTCATGTACTGTAGTTAAGGAAAGCTAATAATATCCAGAATTTCATAGACCAGACAAATTGTTTTTATGCAAAACCTAATTTTCCAGGTTTTTTCAGGCTCTCTGTGAGAATTCCAGGCTTTTCCATGTTTTCCAGGCTCTGTACGAATCCTGCCTTTTCCAAGGAATTCCTTGTTTTCACTTTTCAGTTAATAACTTTTTTTCCCTTGTGTATAACAAAGAGACTAAATTCTGCCTCATTCACACAAATAAACAGTAGTTTGAACCACCTCACACACCCCAGCTCCATTCCATGGCCACTAACGATGTGTTTTCCACATTTTTTCTGTCTCTCTGGGGCAGTCCAAATGTCATTCCAGCATATATACTTTCCTGGTTTCAGTAAATAAATGCAGTGCAGTGGGTGTTTCTAAAGGACATGTGATTTTATGGACTAATAACATCCTAGGCTGGTTAATTCCAGTGTTTCCATCAGATTCTGATCCACATTGGAAACAAAAGAATGGCAAAACAATCCATTCCATTTTTTTCCCCAACTCATGTTGTGAACCTCCATCGAGAAAACCTGCCCATTGTCTCTCTCAAAGGCATATTGGTCAATTTGGCTTGAAAATTGAAACCCTTGTCATTTCCCTGAAAATTTAATATGATGATCTGTAAGTGTTGTGGAACACATATCTAACTTAAAAATTGGGGGTCACCATACTACTTTTTGATTTAAAGATCAACATTATGATAGTTTTATAATAGAAATTCTAAGAAGTTGTTTTTCTTAAAGTAAAACCCATGTAAATGTATGGTACTACACATTTATGTTTTAAAAACGATAGGTGTCTTGTTTGTGAAAGAATTGAAGAAACAAATATCTTTCAGTACAGTTTATATGTAAATCAAGCAAATATAAATTGACCTATTATACCTATTGAAATTAGGTGAACTGGACAGACCATTGAAATCGCTCATTAAATGAATCTCAAGACACCAGTTTTGACTGATAATTGACAATATTTGAAAATCACCAGGTGGCGCCACTGTAAATTGTAGGATATGCCTTTAACAAGTCAGCATAGAATCCCCCTAGTGTAGAAATTACAAACCAACATTCTATATTAAAGATGGCTTTTGAAGTGCCATAAAATGGGCTTCAGACAGTAAAACCCCGCATAAGCGGACACCCTCCGATCCGGGCCAAAGTGGCTGCTTACGCGGGGTGTCTTCTTACGCGGGGTTTCCAGATTTTTATTGGCTATACATTTAATGCATCCCTGACATCAGGAGCTTTAATTTGATACTAAATACACATACCTTTCATAATTTCTATCAAGGTTCACCTATTTAAAAAAAGACACTTCTAAAATCGTTTTTTCTGATGCGCGTGGTGATGAGAAACAAGTTGTTTTTTTTTAGTGGCCTAATCTTGAATAAATTACTTTCCTGGTTTCTGTAAATAAATGCACAGTGCAGTGGGTGTTTCTAAAGGAAATGTGATTTATGGACTTATAACATCCTAGGCTGGTTAATTCCAGTGCTTTCCATCTGATTCTGACCCACACTGCCATTGAAAACAAAAGAACGGCAAAAAGTTTTCATCATGTAAGGGCTGCTAGTTTTTTGCTTCTATTTTTTTTTATCTTTTAAATATTTTTCTTCTGTTTGTTATGGGGAAATTTTATGCAAAGTCTGCATCCTTGTCTTTATCTCTCCCCAGACCTGTCAGCGCGTTGCCCATCCATCATCGGTAACCATGGTGATCGGGCTGAGTAAACCTCTGCCTGACCGCCAGGTGGCCACGTGCGGAGCGGTTTCCCACTCTCCAAGCAGAGATCATGGGTCCATTACAACTCTATGTAGCAAGCGCTGGCGCCTCGAAGGATCTGGGAGGAGAGTGTCGGTTTCCATGCACTTTGTTTCTCTTCGTTTTTCTTAAATACTCGAGCTGAGCGTCTGTTTGGATAATGCGCACCTAAGATAAAATAAATTAGATAAAATTAAAAAAAAAATCGTGAGATTGTGAGTAGGTTGTTTCCATAATATTAGTTCTTTGACAAAATGGGGAATTGGGATATATTATTACCGTCTATACACTGGATAGTTAGTGCTGGTGGTGGATGGAAAGTATTATTATTATTATTATTATTATTATTATTATTATTATTATTATTATTATTATCTCACCCCTGTGTAGTATTCCTACTGTACACTAGGCGGCGCCACCGTTACCGCACTACGTGAGAGACGTTTATGAGCGATAATACACTTCTTCTATGAAAGCAATGCTACTGAGTTCAGTCTTATGTCCATAGCCTAAATCACACCATTTAAAGATATTACATTGGCGACGAAGGCTGTTAATCTATGCAGGTATACTTTCCTGACTTCAAGGAACCCATTGGTGGTGAGTGGAACTGGCTGGACATAAAATTTGGCAGATTTTGATGACTTTGATGTGGATGTGTATTGGCACTGTACTGAGTCACAGTGAATGTAACTATAGTGTGTGCACTTTTGAAGACACTAGGCCCACAGCATCATTCTGTACTACTGATGAACTTTTGTACTGTGAACAACCTGTTTTAAAAGCACTGCACTGTACTAAATTTTGATCAAAATGGCTACACCTTGTAATATTGGGCCTTATATCAAAGAAAGGGAGACTTTCAAGGCATATTGTGAAAGGTTGGAGGCATATTTTGATGGAGAGGATTTAGTTACTGTAGAACTTGTCGGTGATGATGCAGTGAAAGTAGCACAGGAAGCGAAAAATGCAATTATCACTAGAAAAAGAAGGGGCATTTTTCTGTCACAAATTGGAGCGGAATGTTATACAACGCTTGCTAACCTTATTTCTCCCAAAGTCCCACGTGAAACTAAATTAGAGGATTTAATGAAGAAGTTAGAGGAACATTTCAACCCAACACCTCTTGAAATAGCTGAGTCATTTTATTTTGGTACTAGGAACAGAAAGGAGGGTGAGTCAGTGAATGACTATATTTTGGCTCTCAAAGAATTGGCAATTCACTGTAATTTTGGTGATAATCTCAACCGTTCTTTACGAGACCGTTTTGTCTGCGGACTAAATATACAACCTATCCAAGATAAACTGTTGAACACAGAAGGCCTAGACTTTAAGAAAGCTTGTACTATTGCCCAGCAAATGGAGCAATCTCATAAAAAATCCAAGGATTTTAAGTCTAGCTTATCTGCTAGTGCTGCTAGTTCTGATGTAAATAAAGTTTACAAATCTAAGCAGTTTAGCAAGAATACCAAGAAAGTAAAATGTTTTAGGTGTTTTGGCAATCATAGTCCAGATGACTGTAAGTTCAAAGATGCGACATGTTACAAATGCCAACATAAGGGACATTTGGCTAATTCATGCAAGTCCAAATCCTCTAAGAAAGGGAGTAAGGGAAAAGTTCATTCTATGGACAAGCAACCAGGTTCTAGTGATGATAGTGAGGATGACCTGGGCATTCACAACTTGTTTTCCACTAACTCTGATAAGTCTAAGAAAAAGTACACAGTTGATGTTGTAGTTAACAACCGAGTTATTCAAATGCAAGTGGATACCGCTGCAGATTACACAGTTATGGATTGCGACAAATTTCGGAAATTCTTTCGCGGTAAGAAACTAAAAAAATCTGATGTTAAGCTACGTGTGTATTCTGGTGCTCACATACATGTCTGTGGGGAATTGCTATGTGATGTGGAATATAAGGGTCAAAAGAAGGAACTACCGATCCTAGTTGTAAACTGTGTGAATCGACCAATTCTGTTTGGCCGAAACTGGATCGAAGCAATCAAATTGGATTGGAATGACATTTTTGGAATCGAGAGTAAGGAAAAGACACTCAACGATATTCTCGGTGAACACGAGGATATTTTCCATGATAGCTACGAGGGCATTTCAGGATTCAAGGCGCATATCAAGGTCAAAGACAATGTCACACCTCATTTTGCCAAAGCAAGACCAGTGCCTTACTCCTTATATGATCAGGTCAATGCAGAACTTGATAAACTTGAAAAGAACAAGGTTATAACACCCATGAACCCTGAGGACACTGAATGGGCCTCGCCCATTGTTATTGTACCTAAAACCGATGGTAGTGTCAGAATATGTGGCGACTATAAGGTACATGTGAATGAATGTATTGAAGATGAAAAATATGCTTTACCTACTGTTCAAGATCTAATGTCTTCTCTTACAGGTGGTGAAATCTTTACTAAACTTGACTTGTCGCATGCATATGCTCAACTTGATCTAGATGATGAGAGTAGAAAATTGATGTCTATTAATACTCATCGGGGTGTCTATGGTTATACTAAGTTAGCATATGGTGCTAAGCCTGCTTCTAAGATTTTTCAATCCACCATGGACAGGATCTTACATGGTATTGATGGTGTTATTTGTTTTCAGGATGATATATTGATCCGTGCAAAAGATGAAAAAGAGCATCTTGAACTTGTAGAGAAAGTTCTGAATAGACTAGCCAAGTACAATGTAAAACTCAAAAGAGAAAAATGTGAGTTCTTGAAAGAAAGTGTTGATTACTTGGGTTATCGTATTGATGCTAATGGTGTACATCCATTACAGGACAAGGTCACAGCTATCAAAGAAGCTCCCGCTCCAACAAATATAAGTGAATTAAAATCGTTCTTGGGTATGGTACAGTATTATTCTAAGTTCATTCCACAGATGTCTACTATTGTTGCACCATTGAACAGATTACTTCGTAATGAAGTCAAATGGAGCTGGGGTAAGTCTGAGCAAGAATCGTTTGATTTGTTGAAATCAAAATTGAGTAGCGATGCATTACTTGCACATTATGATGTGAAGAAACCGCTCAAATTGGCTTGCGATGCATCTAGTTATGGTGTTGGTGCAGTGATAAGTCATATTTATGAAGATGGTACTGAGCGACCTATTGCATACGCATCTCGTACTCTAACTTCATCCGAACGTAATTATGCTCAAATAGAGAAGGAAGCCTTATCTATTATATTTGGTGTTAAGAAATTTCACCAATATCTGTATGGTAGAAAATTCACTCTGGAAACTGACCATAAGCCACTTTTGACAATTTTAGGTCCCAAAAATGCTATACCAACTTTAGCAGCTGCCCGTATGCAGCGTTGGGCGATAGTTTTGTCTGCATATGATTATGATATCAAATATCGTAGATCAAGTGACCATTCTAATGCAGATTGTTTGTCAAGGTTACCACATGAAAATTCGAAGGTGGGTAGAGAAAGTAAGATATACAGTATCAATTTTGTTGATACTCTTCCTGTCAAGGCTGATATTATAGCGAAAGAAACCAAAACCGATTCAATACTGAAGATTGTTTATGATTATGCTGCAAATGGTTGGCCTGAAAATATCAATCGAGAAGAGTTGAAACCGTACTTTATACGAAGATCCGAAATATCCATTGAAAACGGATGTCTATTGTGGGGAATTCGTGTAATAATTCCAACTAGTTTGTGTACAGGTATAATGGATGAATTGCATACAGAGCATCCTGGTATTTGTGCTATGAAGCGTATAGCGAGGTCACATGTTTGGTGGACTGGTATTGATAAGGATCTAGAAAATGCTGTGTACCGCTGTAGTATTTGTCAGGATAGCCGTGCTCTTCCTGCAACCTCTCCATTGTATTCATGGAAATGGCCGAGGCGTCCATTTCAAAGAATTCATATTGACTTTTTTGAGAAGGAAAATATGTATTTTCTTATTATGATTGATGCACATTCCAAGTGGATTGAAGTTGTTCCTATGCGAAGCACAACTGCTGAAAGAACTATTGACGAATTAAGATTGATATTTGCTAGACACGGTTTACCCGAAGAATTAGTGTCGGACAACGGTCCTCAATTTGTCTCATCAATGTTTTCTACATTTTGTGATAAAAATTGTATAAAGCATACTCTCTCTCCACCATATCATGCAGCGACGAACGGAGCTGCAGAGAGATCTGTAAGACTGATAAAAGAAATGTTGAACAAACATATTCTTGAGAATCAAAAGTTGTCATTAAAACATCGACTAGCGAATATTCTGTTCAAATATCGTACGACACCTCATACTACTACTGATAAGACTCCGTCTGAATTGTTGTATAAGCGTCAGTTACGAACAAGGTTAAGTTTAGTGAAACCGAATCTAGCTGAACATGTTGAAAAGAAACAAGAGCAACAGAAGTTATATCATGGTAGAATCAGAGAAAGGCATTTCGATGTAGGAGATAAAGTTCGTATCAAATACAATACAAAAGGTCTCAAGAAAGGTTCAGATCGTTGGGTTAGAGGTAAGATTATGAAAGTATGTGGTCCGCGTAATTATGTTGTACAAATCGGACAGGCTACTCGTTTTGTGCATATTGATCATATATTGGCTGATCATGTTCAAGATAATATTCCAGAATATGATCCATCTGAGTTTGTATCTACTAGTATAGATGTAACAACTACTGATACACTGCCTGTTATGGACAATGATAAAGGTATAATTGAACCACCTGAGCCTGTTGAAGATGTACCTGAGTCACCCAATGTCCGTCTACAAACTCCCATTCATGCAGAAACTCCAATACCGAGGTCTCCAAGTCCTCATATTGAATCACCTGGAATGGCAACTCCACCTCCACGTAGAAGTTCAAGGGTTAAGAAACCAATTGTCAAAATGGATTTGTAAATTGGTAAATGTCATACACATTTATTTGTGTATTTGTGTTACATTATTGTATTATGTACTTGGTAGCTTAAGGGGGAGGAATGTAGTATTCCTACTGTACACTAGGCGGCGCCACCGTTACCGCACTACGTGAGAGACGTTTATGAGCGATAATACACTTCTTCTATGAAAGCAATGCTACTGAGTTCAGTCTTATGTCCATAGCCTAAATCACACCATTTAAAGATATTACACCCTGGTATTTTTGTCCCATAGACTTAAAATCGGGAACTGGTTCTCCATGCACCTACGAGTATTGCAGTCTATTCTCCATGGTCTATATCCTGTGTGTTGCCCATTCTTTTAGGGTGTACAGCGGTGAGTGAGGTAAATACAGAAAGCAACTCGTTTTGGTCAAAGAAGTCATTCTCCAACTTGTTAGAATGCTATGTGATATTCACTTGGCTGGCGCCTCGTTCATATCACTCCACATAAAAATTGTGGAGAACAACGACTTTCACCCAAACTTGTTAGTTTCTTCTTTATCCATCTATTACAGAGTCTTCATATTAGGCTAAACGTATGGAGACTACAGACCGCTACTTAAGAGAATACGGAAAGACATAGTTTCCAAGGGGAATAGGGGGCGGTCCCTAGCGTGCAAAGTAGCGGCTATTCTGTCTTTCTTTTAATAACACATGATATGTATTATACTGAATTATAGAGTTTGATCTGCATGATCGTATTCTATTCGCATTCGCTCAGATATTACCATTTATTATCCACTTAATACAAAGTGGCCATAGAAAACACATAGGGAGTTTGTATGGACATACCCAGCACATACGGATATGTTGTATGGTCCGGGAGGCGCATACGGAAAGTAGTGCATACAGAAAAATAGTGCATAACTAAACTGAACTGATATTGACATGCCACTTGCCGAGAAAAGGTGGATGATAAATACAATCTAGACTGGTTTCAGATAAAAGCTTACACGGGGTTTCATGCCTTTTTGTACCGAAATAACTTGGCGCTTACGCGGGATTAGCGTTTTTGCAATATTTAAAAGTGTGTTTCAAAATGGTGTAAGAAAGCAGCAGGATCTGAGCAGATAGACGCAAATTGACTTTTATATAGCAGTCTAACCCAATTTAGATAAATAAAATCTTTCATTTTTTATCAGACCTTTAAAAGTTCTTTTCAATGCTATTATAAAAATATCCTAAAATCTAATTATAGAGGTAAAAAAGGTATTTCCTATGCCTACCAGATGAATTTGAACGACAATATAATCTTTCAGAGACTCATTAGAGTATATATGTTACTGGAAAACAAATAAAAATCACATTTAAAGAGATAATTCTTTAGGTCATTTTCACCACAATTGGTGCATTCTTCATGAGTTTAACTCTGAAATCAATATTGTAGTGATTTACGAGGGACATAAGACCCGACGAGGAATTCCGGTTCTATAGGGCCTATGATCCATGGGAGCTGCCATGACGCCCCCCGAGTGGGTGTTCTTCACTAATGGAGGTGAAAAAGTAGGTGTTCTTCACCAATAGAGGTGGAAAAGAAGTGAGTGATAATTGGGAAAAGTCACAAATCTAGCCTTGCTCACATATGTAAAGTGTTCCATCTGAAAAACCCCATGTTCTGGGTTTAACCATTATGTCATCCTACTCAAAGATGGGTGTAGAGAGTCAAGGGAACCATGGTAAAACATTGAAAGGCAGTTGAATTTTGCAAGAACAAAGAGCCAGAATATGGATATGTCCCCCCAAGGGGCCTGCCATACTGCTGGCCACCTAGTGTCTGATTCATGAACTAACAATGGCTCTGTCCCCTATAGATGGTATTTATTATAGCAGGGGTTACACACTTCGTGAATCCGTCACCATAGAAATACCGCTGCTGTCATATGGCAGCACCATAGAAATACCGCTGCTTGAATTATGATTTTAACCAGTATGTGCCGGTCGTCTAGTTTGACAAACTGCCACCAGCACCGGTCCTTAATGGAGTAGCTTGGTCCCAGGTAGACTGGCCTCAGTCCCTGTATCCTACCCCTCCACCCCTTCTGAGTGACACAGGGACTGGTCTCATCCGTAATCGGCCGTGTAGACTGGCGCGATTTTGCGCCACACTCCCCAAGCAGAGGTCTGGCTACTGGTTAGGATATCTGCTGGGAGATTGATACCTCTCACTTTGATCTCAATCGAGATATAGTCAGGAGTAGGCGAAATATATTGCTATGACAACACAGGCGCGGCCAGGGAACTGGAGGAGGGGAGGGGGGAGGGTAGAGGCAGGTATAGGGTTACAGGGAGTGGCTTGGGGTCATAAACAGGAGATTCTGGTCAGAATAGACAAGTCTTTGATTCATGGGCCAGTCAGAGAAGGACGCATACTATAATGAACTTTATTCTGATTGTGTTTAATCATTTAATGAATGTTCATAATCAAAGACTTGAGCAAGTCTAGGTCCCAGGCACCGGTATGGAAAAGGTTAAAAAAAAAAACTGTTGATTATTATATCAGCAGTATAGCTAAACCGATTTCTTGTCATATGATATAAATATGGGCATTAAATCTGCATTCCATTATCATCAATAGTAGTTTTTGTTACCAAACACAAATATGTGAATCCCCATAGTTTAGTTGAAAATGTTGACCCCACGACAGAAAAGAAGTTGTCCCCCCCCCCCACGGAATACCCCAAAAAGGCCCCCCCTCCTTGGACCCCCCCCCCCCCCCCAAAAAAAAGTTTGGCCCCTCTCTATGAAGATTACCCCCCCCCCCCCCCCATCGCCATAAATAAAAGCTTCCTAAATACCACATACTATATCTATCTACTTTTAGACTTGCTCAAGTCTTTGATTATAAGCATTCATTGAGACATTAAGATAAATCAATACGAAATGCATTACACTATATATAAGCTTCCTTTAGTTGGCCCAGGGATCCTTTTTAGATGCTTCTTAGGGATGCATGTAAGAAGCCAGCGGCGTACACAGGCGGGCACCAGCCAAACTAAAAGGTCTGCTCTGGTGGCCAGTGTACTCTGTGGGGTCTGTGGTGTCATCTAGCGGACATCAACAGCACCAGACCAAAACAAAATACAGTAGACTGTAGTACGTCCCGTTGTCGCTAGGGGCCAGGGCGCTCCCAAACTGGAACCCGAAGGCGGCGCGGTGCGTGGACGGACTAAAAATACAGTAGCACACTGCACCGCTCCAGTTTATCGCTAAACGAGTTTTACTCGAGCGCTGCAGTATGATACAGTAGGTGGCAGCACTTCAGTAGAAACTTTCAGCCAATGAGATCCCTCCTCACCATTTAGTGCAATTGGCGGCAAATTCACCCTGGCTCACTGCAGACTTCGCATGGCTGGAAAGAGGTAAGGATGTTTAGCAGTACATTTTAATGTACATACATAGATACCTTACTACATTCCATATTCAGGGCGGTCGAATATCTTCAAGTGGTATCACCCAAAACTTCCTGTATCACAGTTTGTGAACCTTGTTGCCCGCCCACCCCTACGCCACTTATCGCCGTATCGAGGGCTGCAGAATCATAGTCCGAGAGGCTCTTTTCTTCGACTTGGCACGTTAAAATTATGTCTAAATAATGTAAATGATCCTATTTCAATTATTCCATGTAAAAAATTCACAGGAGAAGCTCAATTAGTATATTTTTTCGCCATTTTAAAATCTGACAGCGCTTTGTATTCACCAGCAAAGATGGCGGATCTGTCCGTTGTCAGGTGAATTGGCACACTGCACCGCTAGAGCAACATACTGAAAACTCGTCGCTGCAATGATAGGCTTCTGGGAAAGAACTACTTTTTGTCGGAGAATTGATGTCAATTCAAACCCAAACAGGTTTGACAATTCTAAAACTATACAGCAAGGAACTACATTCTCTTGGGTCGTAATACATTGCCCGTAAAAAGGCGCGGAGGGAACATCTTAAAATCCTAAGATTGTAAAGAGGCAGCGACAGGTTTTGCGATAAACTGGAGCGGTGCAGTGTGGTGAATTGGAGGGTAATTTGAACCGGAAGTGCCCAGCCGGATCGGAGAATGTCAATTGTCACTAATGACACTACATGTATGTCTTGTAGTAGTTGTACGGTTGCACCCTTGCCTTCTGTAGTATTCTGTCATTTTGGAGAAATAAGAAGCTAGGAAACCATTCATTGGCTCCTTTGCTTGGACTGTTATATTTATTGTGGCCTTTTGACCAGCGGAACTCGTACTGTGTGGGTTCAACTACAACTGCGTCATGACATCCAAAATACCCGCCCCACCTTCTGACGTCACTGTCCGGGGGTGCGGAGAGAGACAAAGTATGACTGCATTGACCCTCTTCACACTGGCGCCATCTTGTAATGGCCGCCTATGTACGTCAATCTATCCTATCTATAACTATCCTATCTTATTAGGTATTTCATGACAATTAATATGATACCTATATTGCCAGGCTGTGATAAATATTTCCTGAGATAATGGTGCATTATCATACATGACAAGGAGTCAAAAAGAGCACTAGAAAAATTTGATTTTCAGATATTATTGCATTTTAGATACTGGCTTTGATACAAAGTTGTCAAAGGTTGCTATATTTTATAAGTGCAATAATTATTCCCCAGTATATCTTATTTTTTAATTCTCCTACTGTAAAAGGTTTATTATTGTATCAGACTTAAGACATAATCAAATATTGTGATAAATTCCCAAATTTCCTGACAATTAACTGGTGCATTATTAGTTTATTACCTCAGGAAATATCTATCACAACCTGGTAATATTGGTATCATTTTAATTGTCTTGAAATGCCTAAGAAGGTAGGATGTTTATTTCTATAGGTCATCATAATAGATTTTTCATTAAATCACTTTGAAAGCAGGAAGATGACAGGTTTGTGGGGTTTTTTTACCCAAACATTTTCGAGGTTCAAGCTATTACAGGAAATCATAGCCATAACACAGGTATATCATATATATACCAACATATAGGTCTATGTCCAAGCTTTCTTAAAATGTTTTAATTGTAAAAATTGGCCATTTATTTACGACAGAAGAGCAATTTACATTTTCGTTGTTATAGTGGTATTAGGCGCTTGCTGCAGTGTTGGCTTCACTCTTACAGCGCTCGCCTCGTTCTGGGGTGCGGGAATTTCGCTGGTCCCGGCTGGTAGTTTATCAAGTAAATAAAAACCAGCGAAACCCGTTATCATAGCGATCGCAGCGCCACCCTTATGCGCAAGAGGTGAATGGAATCTGTTCAGAGATATTTTGATCAGAAATACTCACCGAGTTCGAAGAAGGGGGGGGGGGGCAATCTTCAGAGGGAGGGGCCAACCTTTTTTTTGGGGGGGGGGGGGTTCCAAGGAGTGGGGGGGGGCTTTTGGGGGGTATTCCGGGGGGGGGGGCAACCTTTTTTCTGTCGTGGGGTCAACATTTTCAACTAAACTATGGGGATTCACATATTTGTGTTTGGTAACAAGAACTATCGATGACTATGGAATGCATAATTAATGCCCATATTTATAAAATATGGCAAGAATTCAGTGATTTGTGCTACTCCTTTTCACAGCATGTCTCTCTGCGGACTGAGTAGTGCTGACTGCACAATAATAACACACACAGCTACTAGCCAAGAAGTCCTTGTATTTTTCCACTCCTTAAACTTAACTTCAGTATCTTTCCACTCTTCGCTGTGCTCAAGTTTTCTCCTTTATCCCCCAGGCAGTGGTAGATTTACTGCTATATTAAAGGCCAATCCTTCTCATACCATTGTCGTATTGTCTATGTGGTGTGGGAAGTAAAAGAACTCTCACCTCGATAAATGTGAAGGGGTGGGATTTCTTCCTACTTTCATTTCATAGATTCAGTCAAATCCAAAGTAAGTCTAATTGAACAAATTGGACTTTAAACTACCCGAACAAACATTGTAACTAAAAGTCTAAAAAAACTTTCCTCCTGACAGCTAAACATGGCCGATTTCTGTGAGGCTGATGTTACCTTAGCCGCTGCGCGTGGGAATGGCCTGGACGATGAGACCTTGCATCTGACACCAGAGCCACTTGCCGCGTCCACCGTCACCGTCAGCAGGCGGTTCCCCGAGAGGTATTTACATATTCGGTAAAAGTGCAGATCCGTGGCCTCTAGCTTATAGCATAGGGAATGTCACTTTGTGGGGCCGATACCCGACTATCATTCGCCGTTTTCGAACCAAACGGTCGATTCTAACGCAATAGAAATATCAGATTCGGAATCAGCACATAGTAATTACCCAAAGACGAGGTTATTTACCTAAAACTAACCGTTATTTTTGCCGTGATGGGTCAACTAATTCGTAATTCCGATTTTTCATAAACTGCGCCATTTCAGTGTCAACTTCTATCAATGCGTAGCCGAACCACTCACTAAAACATAACCCTACACCTATTCCCTACCCAAAAATAGGGTTAGGGTAAGGGTTAGCCCTAACCCTAAAATAGGGTTAGGTTTAGGTTTAGGGTTAGCCTTAACTCAAACCCTAAAGGGGAAAAAAGGCAAAACAGAGGTATTGCCAGGAACCAGCTTATGACAAATAGATCCAGCTCTTTCGAAATGACAAAAAAGTTTCTAATGACCATATTCTCCAACCCATCCCGGCGGAAATAACAGTTATTTACAGGTAAATAACAAAGTATTCTGGTGATTAATATGTGGAGATTCAGATTATGGCCTTTTTCCCCGTTAAAATAAATGGTTTGGTTCGAAAACGCTGAAAGATCGTAGGCTACCCGGTGCTTTCCCTATGTTATAAACTTTGAGGCCCCTGATCTGCACTTCTACCACATATTCTACTCTCATTTGTAAAATTATTTTTTATTTTTTTAGATATTTTAAAAATAATGTTTTATTCCACATTCTGTATTTTATACAGTTCTTCCATGGGGTTACAGTAAATCCAGTATCTGCTGTACATTCATCGGCGAGGGTATATTAAAGTGAGATGAAGATGTGTAGGAAATGAAAACAACAAAGGGCTGGTGATTATAATACTAATAGTTGTACCTGTTCCTCCGATCGCTGTTCTCTCGTAATTGATTTAGATTTAAATTTAGATAAATAGTTTGAATAAAATTAACTCTTTAGTGAGCTTCCCGTTTCTTCAAGATAATTTATTTAAACTCCTCCTTCGTTGTGGAAGAGTTTAAACAAATCATCTTGAAGAAATGGTAATTTTGATAGTCAGATGACTGATACAGGGTTCGTACAGAGCCTGGAAAACCTGGAAAACCCTGGAATCATGCATTTGGGATTTCCAGGCCTGGAAAAGCCTGGAATTCTTACAGAGAGCCTGGAAAAACCTGGAAAGGCCTGGAAAATTTAGTTTTGCATAAAAGCAATTTTTTTAGTCCATGAAATTCTGGTCATTATTAGCTTTCCTTAGCTATGTTACCTGACTGCCTATGGAATTTCCGTGGCTTGGATTAGATAGTTCCAAAAATCCATTATTTGACTATGTTAAGCAAATTGCAAATAATATAGCATGGTTTAGATTATTTGTCTTCATATTTAAAAATGGCAAGAAAAAAGAGGAAATCTATCTATCTTGACAGTAAACTTTGAATTTAGGCCCTTAGAAAATACCACTTTCTACAACGCATATCTAAAAATTAAACATGGTAGAGTGTTTACACTCTCCCATCAAACGAAACATCTGTTTGGAGGTTGTGGAGACATGTAGAACCGGTTTCTATGGCTTCCCCAACATTATGGACTCTTTTCACAATGGTTGCTACATTTATAACATGGCAATAGGCTTATATGAGGGCCCGGTTCACAAACAAAGTCAAGTCAATTAGAAATGAAGTCAATTGTAATTGACTTCGCTTGTGAACCCAAACTCGGCAGAACTGACTTGGACTTGAAGTCAATTAGACTGTAAATCAATTTTGATTAACTTAGACTTTGCTTGTGAACCGGGCCCGGATCAAATTCTGGTCAAATTCAAGTTAGCGTTGGCCGCAGTGGAGGTGTTTATGCCTCATTCTCCTTGTTCTCTTCTTTAAAAAAAAATTGTCTTCAGTAATGTTTAGAAACTAAGGATTTTCGCATTTTAGAATATTTATATAGAACTGCATCGAGAATCGTAGAAATAGACAATACTCCATGAGTTTGGATGTCCCAGAATCGTCATCGAGGTGAAGCCGAGTGACGATTGTGGCACATCCAAACGAGTTGATATTGTCTATTTTACAATTCAAGTGCGGTTCTGGATTTATCTCACCCCTTTCTATGATATTAGATAGCATCAGATTATCAGAATAGTTTGAATATATCTAGCAAATCCATATGACGTCATCTCATAATCACTACGCCACGGCCGTGGCGTAGTAGTATCACTTTACGGGAGTGATCGTTGAGTATTTTTTCCTAATGTTATTTCTACGGCGAAGCTTGTACCTGGGGTGAGATAAATAGCGATATTCTATAATGCCTGGTACGACCTTTTTTTTCAGTTATGTTTAGAAACTAAGAATTGTTGAACTCTAAAATGTGTATTGAGTTTCTGTAACATCCTGTAAAACCTAGATGTTCGTCTAAAGATTTCTGAATAGTAGTTATTGTAACTTTAACTATTTACCCTTCACATTTACAGGGTACCTCAACAACAAACGCGCATTGCAGCGCTTACACGGTAAGTGCGGACAATTTTGAGGGCGTTTAAGGATTTAACTCTTTCAGTCCGAGCAATGCCTCCAGGCATTCTTTATGTGTCATCATCACATATGTTATGTTTTATGAGAAATAATAAATAGATTTACACCATTTTTTTTACAACAAATAAAAAGTACTATGTTCATCATTATACTCTATGGGCATTCGATAAATAATTATAATAACTTGTATCTAAAGGTTACTAAGAGACACCCTTACGATTAACAGACATCATGGTAGTCTCATCCCCTTGGGGTGTATAGCAGTATTATTCCAACATGATAAACATGCTAGTGAAGTAAATCATAGTAAGTCTAATTGAACAAATTAAACGTTAAACTAAACAAAGAAACAAGCATTACCGATGGAAGAAATTTCAAGTGAATATCTGCCCTGCCGGCAGAGGCAGCACTTGTCAGAAGGGCTGTGGCATCTAGACTGGTTCCCTGTCCCAATGAAATATGGGACTGGTAACGCCCAGTTATAAGCGACTTTGAACTTTTGCTGATTCCCTGCTTATTTGCAGTGGCAAGGATAACTCCTGGATTGTTGGCTCCAGACTTCACTCGGCTTCGCCTCATGAAGTCACTATGCCAAACTCCAGTCATGGCATACAGTGGCCAAGATTAAAACTCATCCAGTTTTACGCTAATATTTATTCATATCTAGTGTCATAAGATCTTCGATGGTAAGGGATTATTGATAAATAAGGGGTCCCTCCTACCTACTACGACGGGCTACGACGGCCTACGATTAAGTCTGTGACAGCAGCGAGTGTCGCAGACTTAATCATATCCCGTCATAGTAGGTGGGAGGCCTTATTGCGGCGACAACCCGCTGCGCTCTGCGATTAACCTTCCGACGGCCTAAGATGGGGTACGACGGCCTACGAAATTCAAACATGTTTGAATTTCATAGACCCTCTACGATTAACGTTTTTTTGTCGTAGCCCGTCGGCGCGCAGCGAATTTGTCGGCAACAAAAGCTGACTAATAGAGGAGTTCGTTGGCGACACCTCCACGATTTTTTCAGTTTCTCGCCGACACGGCCAAAGGGTTAATCGTAGACTTAATTGTAGTAGGTGGGAGGGACCCCTAAGGATCTAAATATTTCCGGTTCTTTTTAAACCTCGCTGGCATCACTGGTCTTGGACTACAATTTTCAACGTTTTCATCGTTATTTAGTACACAGTAAGCTTGCTCATTGTAGTACTGTGGGGTGGCGTGGGCAGAGGGTGGGGGAGTTCGCCCCAGCAAATGACTGCAGGCATTTCCTTCAAGGACCGCTAACATCCCTTATAATATGTTCTTGTAAATCTCCCCCCCCCCCCCCCCCCACCATAACATCGGCTGTGATAGAGGTGTTATAGCCACGTCTTCATAATCTGATTTTTTTTTAAATTTTCTTTTCTTTCTTCATAATCTGTTCATCTTTTCCAGACAACTCCATTTTGATGATTCCGTTGCCTCAAACCGGTCATCTCTGGGGCTTCTAGCCTCGGATGCCATGGGAGGTAAGCTGTCCCACTCCCCGAGTTGCTCAATTATTTCCAGTGATTAAAGTCATATCCGACACATATCTAACTTCAGAATTTGCGGTCACCACGCTAGTTAAATGTGCTAGTAAAATAGTTGAATTAAAGTTCAATTTTGAATTAATGACAATTTTATAAAAGAATATATAGGAATTCTAAGAAGTTGCTTTTCACATGGTAAAACCCATGTCATTTTCCTCAAACTATCACAGAATATTGTACATGAGTAGTACTGAACATTTATCTTTTAAAACCATAGGTCATGCTCCTTGTTTTTGAAAGAATTGAAGAAAACCATATCTTTCAGTGCATTTCCTAAGTAAATCAAGCAAATATAAGTTGGCCTATTATACCTTTTGAAATTAGATGGACTGGACTGGACAAAACATTGAATTCACTATTTTAAAGAATTAGAATGAATTCCAAGAAACTAGTTTTGACTGATAATTGACAATATCCAAAAATCAACAGGTCCGACCACTGTGAATTGTAGGATATTTGGCTCCATGTGAAAACCTGGCTCCATGTGAAAAATCCTCATGTCTATATCCTTGTGTAATATTGCTATAGGGAGCCAAAGTGAACCCGTTGCAACCACAGATAGCCGGCTACAAAATACTATTTCCTGGTATAGGCGCTCAATACTTTGACCATGTAGGTTCAAGATTATATGTATCATTCTCCAATCTTTAAGATCCAAATTTTTAATAAACTTAACAACTGTCATCGTAGTTTCGAAACAGAGTTATTCAGAGACGATAGTAGTAAACTACACTTCAAAAGTAACAAAAGAGACCAAAAACGAAAGTCTAGCCTCAAACCCCCATAGCTTTAGCACTAAGCCTCGTTCTTACTGGCCACCGGAAACGGTGTTTTGTAGGTGGGTATCTGTGGTTTCAGCAGGTTCACTTTGGCTCCCTATACAGGGATGTCAGTTTTCCTTGTTTCCGCGGAATTCCGTGTTTTTATTTTTGGAATAAGATATCCTTTTTTCTTGTGTAAAATGAACATAACAATTAAAAGATACTCAAATCAACCATGATTCATAAATTCCCCAATTAACCTGCCTCCAGACCCATGTTCCGCAGTGATAATGTTATTTGTATCTACTATATTTTAGGTCTTTTTGGTGTATATATAATTCTAATGTTTAACCCTGTATTGCCAGGGAAATATTTCCTTGTTTGTTTCTGACCCCTACTGACATCCCTGCCCTATACCAACTGCTAAATTACCCAATTCAACCCTGTCCAATGGTCCTCCACTGAACCTCCCCACTGACCCATGTGAAAACTTGAGTTTTCCCATAATTCCCCAATGCAATGTGTATGTAATGCGTAAACCCTGTATTGCAATAAAAGGTATTTCATTGTGCTTTTTCTGAGCCCAACTGGCAATTCTGAAACCCGACTTGACTACTCGGCTTTATGTACTCGCATGAAAGAGCTCTGAGCTTAATTACCTACTATATCTAAAAAACATTTTAGGCTATGAAATTCTGGTCATTATTAGCTTTCCTTAACTGCAATACCTTGCCGCTTATGGAATATCAGTGACTTGGATAAAATAGTTTTAAAAAATCCTTTATTTTACCATGTATAGAATTTTGAAATTCACAGGTAGTAAGGAAGACAAAGAAAATGTTAGCTAAATTTGGTGATGAATCAGGTTTTAAAAACAGTGGCCAGATGTGCCTGGAAAAAAAATTAGAGCCGGGAAAAGCCTTGAAAGAGCCTGGAATTTTATTGGGCTGCCTATGTACGAACCCTGTACCAATAATCCTCGATAACGTTCAATTGTTTAATATAGGTGTACCCCGCAGGTGTGTCACACTCCTCGGGGAGTTTTCCACTTTTCCATGGAAATCCTTGTTCTCATTTCTAGATTATAAAACTTTTTTCTTGTGTAAAACAAAGACATTTTGTATTGAGCCTGATTCACACCAATAGTACAGTGGTTCCAATCTCCTCCCCACAGACCCCCAGTCCCATTCTATGGCCCAAACCCAGGTATTATCCATGTTTTCCCAGTCTCTCTTGGGCAGATAAAGACCTGAAAAATATTTCCAATTTGTTTTCATTCCCCCAACTGGCATCTCTTAACTCATATTAAACCTTCTCCAAGATTTAACTCATGTTAAATCATATTAAACCATGAAGTAGCCATATGTATGTTATATTATACGGAAACTGGCTTACTGTCTTCGTACGTCAAAAATATGCGGTGAAATGATTGATCATATACATCCCGATGCCGTAGGGATGTATGTTATCAATAAATTTACCAACTATTTTGACGTACGAAGACAGTCAGCCTGTTTTCGTATTATTATATACCTCAAAATGGCGATATTTTATCTAGTCACGTGAACACACCCCGTAATTCACAGTGTGACGTACGGGTATAAATACGCCATGGGTAGTATATGTAGTTCAAACAGCCACAGGTATATAATAATAAATAAGTCCATTCTCTCTGGTCATTGTATTTATTTATTTTTTTATAAAATTGCAGATTTGTCGTCTAGTCTTGTACACATTCCAACAACAAAGCAAAAGGGTAAAGAAGGTAATGGTCCGTCAATGTCCTTCTTTCTCATCACCAAGCCATGAAAAATAGGACCATTTTTTATTAATTCTTTTTATTTTGCTGGATCAAAGATGGCTTTTGAAGTGTTATAAAATGGGCTGGACAATAGGTGGCAGCACAGAACTGTTGGTGGTTTAAGCAGTATGAAGAGATATATGAATACCATGTTTTGGGGAATACCTAGATACACATAATACCACGTTGAATGCATCCCTGACACCAGGAGCTTTGATTTGATACCAAATACACATATCTTTCATAATCAGCAGGTGGGCGGTTGGTCTTTAGGTTATGGCTATAGCCTGCTGTAGTACACCAGCTTGTAGAGTCACTAGGCGACCTGACCACATTTTTGCAGCTAACTAAATACAGATAGGAATATGATTTCTGTTTTGACAATACGGAAAACCAGATTCTCCTAGGGGAATACGGCTCTTTTGGCCACCTGACGGGCATTATATGAACTATAAATAATGCATGGTGCTTGCGTCAAATTTCAAATTATATACAAGATTTTTTCCTAATGATTAGTCGAAAGGTGAGTAATAAATACAACATAACCATGATTTTGATCTGTGTGGTGAGTCTCGGTTTGCTTTTCCCAAAAAAAAAAAAAAAAATGCTAATCCAGAGATGTCAGTTTACCATTTTTCATAGAGGCATCATTGATACTTATATACAAAATTCGATAAATGAAAAAATAAATGTTTGAATTGAAGGAAATTTTGACATAGTAAAAACGCCATATTGACCTTTGATTTGATATAAAAAAAATATCATCAGCTACCAAGGTAAATTACTCAAATCACATGACACATCATGTGACCTTGCTATTTTCCAAAAAAGGTGCCTGCTGTAGCAGGGTCGTTTATGCAGGCAATGCCTGCGGTGTAATGCTAAGTAAGGGAACTGGGTGCTGCAGGGAAAGGGTTAAAACTCACCATGGGGCGTCACAATGAATTTTAGGATATGCCTTTGTTTTGAGATGGCGCGCAAGGCCCCAGTTCGATTCAGAGGCCTTTGTCTATGATGAGCTGCGGCGCTATCCCAGACACACCAAGGCCTGGTCAGCATCATGAAGGTCAGCAACAGGCACTGGAGATGGCGGCAGGGGGCATGGTGTTCGGGAGTCAAGGTGACCTTGACATGAGCGTGGTGAATGTTGATATCAACGAAGCTGAACTGGAGAAATTCGATGACGAGTTTAGTGACCTTGGTGACATTGACACAACCTTGGCGGAGAGCCCGCCCCCGGAGTGCAGTCTCCAAACGGAGCTTTTGCTGGCCGAGCAGCGAGCTGACCCCAACTTCTCCATCGACCTTGACCTCAGGTCAAGGCCGCTCACCGGGGAGAGGTCTCCACGCGGCTCAGAGCGCCCACACACCACTGGCCAGGCCCAGTACGCCCAACAGGGTGAGTCTCGGTTTGCTTTTCCAAAAAAAAAAATACCATATGGATAACTTCCCTGTCGCCACAGAATAGCGCCACAGAATAGTGGAATAAGTCAATAAGATGATGAAATTTGCGGGATAATACTTATATCAAAGGCCAATCCTTCTCATACCATGTCTACGTGGTGTGGGAAGAAAAAGAACTCTCACTTCGGTAAATGTGTAGGGGTGAGGTTTCCACCTAAATTCATCACATTGATTCGATCACCACCCTTGTGGTGTAAAAGAACCTTGAGATAGTCTTGTGAGAACCTGCAATGGTTAACTGGACGTTAGATTAAACCAACACAACATCCACGCAAATCCACTTATCACTTTCAGTATGATATACGATTCCTTTTTAAGTTGTATAAAACAAAGATAATATTCGTTGAGCCTTACTGATGCCAATGAAATCAGGGATGTCAGTTTTCCTTGTTTCCGCGGAAATTCGTGTTTTCATTTCTGAAATGTGAAATCCCTTTTCTTGTGAAAAATGAACATATAACAACACAGAGTAGAGAGATATAACTACTGTATTACTCATATCAGTAAAAAGCCTTGATCCCCAACTCTACCTACCCACAGAATATTCAAAGAAGCATATATGTTTAGTAATAATAACATTACTTATATCCATTTCCGGTGTTTTTGGTGTATACATGTAAGGTTTAAACTCTGAATTGTCATGGGAAATATTTCCTTGTTTTTTTCTGACCCCAACTGACATCCCTGATGAAATAGTATAAAGCTCCCGATAAACCATCAGACCCACACTGTGCCTGATATCAGTATGTCTTCAATCGGTATGTAGACGTTAGGGCCCACCACCCGAAAGTCGGGACGTTAGGGCCCACTCATCGGGACGTTAGAGCCCAACGATCATAAGATCGACATACATCATTTAAATATCCATATTTGTCAAATATTTTAAAAGTAAAAGATAAAGTATGAGAAAATCTTTAAACCATATTATTTCCATAATGCCACACAGGTTAGGGATAGGGTTAGGGTTACTTACTTATACTTTAAAACTACCAAATATAGTATTTATTCACAGTTAAGATGCTTAAGTAGGGAAGATTTAAAACGGTTCGAGTTCGTTACGGGTCGATTTTTTAAAATGGGTCGAGTCCATTACGGGTCTAGGTCGCCCCTAACGTCTCGACTTTAAGGTGGTGGGCCCTAACGTCCTGCAATCCTTCAATCTCTTGTTGCTCTCTCTTAAATGGGATTCACACGATGGGATTCATGTACCTCACAGGGTGTTTTTTATGAGACAAATTCTGCTGAAATTCTGTACCTCAGTGGGTGTATGTCTGAGACAAATCATGCTGAGATTCATGTACCTCACAGGGTGTTTGTCTGATACAAATCCTGCTGAGATTCATATAAAACCTCACAGGGTGTTTGTCTGAGACAAATCCTGCTGAGATTCATATACCTCAGAGGGTGTTTGTCTGAGAAAAATCCTGCTATTCTGTACTGAACACAATTTCTTCGTCTAAATCATAGGCTTCCATTTCCCTGACACATGTTTTCCCCTGCAATTGTTGGCGACATTTTACCCTAAAAAGGAACAGAATCTCATGAGATTTTGAACCCGGAGAGGTACATGAATCCCAACGTGTGAGTCCCACTTTACGCAAGTGACAAGCTTCCTGTCAGTTTGAAGTATGAGGTCTGCTTGGGTGGATAGCAATTACCAATCTCTTCACCTCACTCTCGGACGTTAAACTACCCTGATTTGCTTGCTGATTTAGTGAAAATACCCTTAATTTAATGTTCCCTTACTATTAGAATCATATACAATTACACCTATTCATAGCGCAGTAATACATGAACGCTAGCGAGTGTAATAAAGAGTATAACAGTAGAAACTATTTCTTTGCGCTATAGCACAAAGGGACTATTTTCCCGTATACCATGGAGTTGAGGCCGTATACCACAGATTTGAATTCGTATGCCACAGTCATGGTATCTGACAAGTTTTATATAATGGGTCGTGGTTTAACTGAGTCCTCATGCATTCTCAATGGGGACTTTGTATACCATGGGTAATGAAAGTACAGTAGAACCCAGGGTAAGCGAACACCCTTTTCGGGTCAAAGTTTCCGCTTATGCGGGGTGACCGCTTACGCGGGGTTTTCAAGTTTCCTTCAGTCTGTATTACAGTCGTTATATCTCTATGTGTCAGTGAAACAGGGTCGATGGTAAATCCGAAAACCGTTTTCTGATATCTTATTCGCATCCGATTTGAATATGTGGCTAAGGTTATCACTCTACGAGCTACCGCATCAAAGTGACGGAGCAGTCGTCTGCTCGCGTTATTTATAGTAAGACCACTCGCTACCATGGCGACGTTGACAACAGAACATAGCTGATAGTGACGCCAGTTGTTGACAGTGTGACATCACAGTTCTGGGGGGTGTTTTCTCAGTAGGTTTTGATGTTGTGGGGGGAATTCCTTTCTGTGTTGAGTTCCCAAAGCACTTTCACAAGGTGCTCATCAGGCTCGAAAAAGTGCCAGACAGATAGAAACTGTTGTTTGAAGTGAATCTGTGACACTGGGCGGTACTGTCTTCAGTTTAGAACATCCGAAGTTATGAAACTTATTATTTTATGAATACCCACAAACGGCACGTGGCTCACCCTAAACCATATTTGATAGGGTGTCCCTCCGTGGTGTCTGCTTACACGGGGTTAAATGGCTTTTCGTGCCAAAATAACTGTCTGCTTGCGCGGGGTGTGCGCTTATGCCAGGTGGTTGCTTACATGGGGTTAAATTAATCATCCATTCTCAATGGGTACTTTGTATAGGGCACAGAGTGATTGCTAGTTCTGCCATCATCCGCCAGGAAATTGTAAGATACCGCCACTGTAGTCCGGGGGGCAACCACTGTTATCGGCTGTTATAATTTATAGATAAAGCCTATAAGACACCGACCCGACAAAATTAGATAGACCAAGAACAATGAGATATCAAAACTCACTACTATATCTAGGAGTAAAAGTATGGGAAAAGCTACCAACCGAAGTTCAATCAGAAATTGCGATAAGTAACTTTAAACAGCATATAAAAGTCTTTTTGGACGAACATCCAGATTTTTGGTTATAACTTATTGGAACATTTCCACTACCAACCACCACCACAATCTCTCTTTCTTTTCTTTTTGTCCTTGTTTCCGTCTTGTATGTTTTGTACATAGTGAACTGTATTGTTCTGTATGTCCTGTATTGTACTGTAATGTCTTGTTCTGTGATAAACACTATTCTAGACCGAATAATCAAATGATAAACATTGACCTTGACCAAGGTCCATAGCACTCATTTTTGGAGAGCGCTCATTTTGTTGTCTGCTCGTATAGACATACATTTAAAAACGCCTATCTAAGGTGAACTGTATCGTCTACTTTTTTCCTGAATTAAAAAAAAAAAACCAAAAAAAACTGTGCCCGATTCTACCTTTGCCCGACGTATCCGTCGGGTCTGTGACAATCTGCGTCGGATCAGTGAGAATCTGCGTCAAACATGAATTTTAGGATATTATGAACTTTTTTCGGAACAGCTCACAACCTGGTCGATGTACGCACTTCACCAACCCGATTTTATTGCTTTTCCCGACACGTCGGGCATTACTACCATGTCAGATATGACCGACTCTCCCCGACCTTAAGATTTCGATGTACGCACTTCACTGACTGTTCCCGATTCTGAGTAGGCCGCTTATATAGTGATGCTTTGAATCACCCCATTCTATCCCCACGTATTTTATACCGATTTGTAGGCGAGATACATGCGATTATAGATCTGAAAACTGTTTTCTGATACCTTAAATAGGACAGAAATATTTAAGTTGGCATTATTTCTAGATCCTCCTCCCAACCGACCCAGGGCCCAGCCGGGTCCGGCTCCCGCACACTCTCTTTCATCTCAATCGGGTCGTTTTACGAGGTTATAAAGGGAGGAAGTGTGATCGAGAACCCTCACCATGTCGGTGTCTTATAGGTATAACAGAAAAATCTATATGAAAAATGTTTCCACTTTTTTCCCTGACTCCAACTGACATCCCTGCCAATCTTTGTACGCAATAGAACAAAGAGGGAGTATACGCAAAATTTAGGAATTTTTGACCCCCCCCCCCCCCCCCCCCTCAGTGCGTACATGTATACTTTATGGATGGCCCCTAATCATGAATATCCATAATCAAAGACTTGAGCAAGTCTAGCCCAAACCCTCGGAATTCCGTTTTTTCATTTTTGGAATAAGATATCCTTTTTTCTTGTGTAAAATGAACATAACAATTAAAAAATACTCAAATGAACCATGACTCAAATCCGATGACAGGGGGAGCTGCAAGCCATGAGAGCGGGCAGACAGCTAGCCTATGACACTTGTGGTCGCGTAGCGTACAAGAAAGCATACATAACACACAGTTCATGACTCATAAATTCCCCAATTAACCTGCCTCCAGACCCATGTTCCGCAGTGATAATGTTATTTGTATCTACTATATTTAGGTCTTTTTGGTGTATATATAGATCTGATGTCTATCCCTGTATTGCCAAGGAAATATTTCCTTGTTTTTTTCTGACCCCAACTGACATCCCTGTTTCTTTTCGCATGACCCCCCACTGACATGCCTGATATTAATACATTACTGGTTTCCTATTCAGGACGCCAGGGGCTGCGGCAGTCGGCGGAAGGTGACGGCAGCGGGGCTGACGGCAGTAGCGGGAACGGCAGGTCAGTACTCAGTGATGAATAGTGAGTTATATCAAATGTAGCCTTGCTCAAGTCTTTGATTATGAACATTCATTAAATGATCAGACTAAAGATAAATCTTTTTAATTATGGTAATACACCCCTTTTAAAGGGGATAATGATTATATAACAGATCTCGACTTAATATCTTACGATGCAGCGGACGGACTCATGTGATGTAACTTGTGACCCACTATATATTCGCCTTATTTTGGAGTAGTTGTAAAACCACTGTTCCGCTGTGCTCCTGGTAGTTGAAACTAATAAGTTACAAGTAGAAACTGTTATTAGTCTCTACAACTTATTATTTAATCACCTCATTCCATCTCATCCCATTACTCTACACCAAGAGGTCGTGTATAACAGTTGTTCCTTACTGGACTTATTTAGCATATCTAGCCTATATCGCTGACATGTAAGAGGGACCAGGCGGCAGAACGGCGTTAGCAGAGCCTGGATAAATCAATTTGAAAACCCTAATAAAAACTTACCAAAAAAAAAAAAAAAAATCACAGTCAGATTAAAGTTCATTGAAGTATGTATCCCTCTCTGATTGGCCCATGAATCAAAGACTTGTCCACTATGACCAGAATCTCCTGTTTATGGCCCCAAGCCACTCCCTGTAACCCTATACTTCCTCCTACCCCTCCCCCTCCCCTTCTCCAGTTCCCTGGCCGCCTGTGTTATCATAGCAATAAATTTCGCCTACTCCTGACTGTGACCTAATTAAGATCAAACTGACCGGGTATCAATCTCCCATCAGATATCTGACCAGTAGCCATGATATCTGTATGGAGAGTGTTTGAAATACTGGCGCTATACAGCGCCAGAAATCTAACACCATTACCGATCGTACCAGTCCCTGTATCCCAGCGAGGAGAGTAGACATAGGATGCAGGGACTGGAGCCAGTCTATATCAAATGCTGCGGAAATAATGCCCTCATTGTAGGTTCGTTTTAATGTCTTTTAGCCACCCTGAATATACATCATCTGAATTCTTTGAGGCACCGCAGTTTCATCCCGTTTGATGAGTTACAGATGCTGCAGGCTGTGGTGTGGCCTTAGATGCAGCGCAGCCTTGGTGTATTCTTTTACCCAGATATACAGTAGAACCCCACCTAACGGACACCCCGCGTTAACGGGCAAGTTTGCTCAATTAGATGTTTATTTTAACCCCATGGAAGTGGACACCTCACTTAAGTGGACACTTTGGCCAGTCACGTAATCAGTTACTTTAGATTTACTGCTATATTAAAGCCCAGTCCTTCTCATACCATGTCTATGTGGTATGGGAAGTAAAAGATCTCTCACCTCGGTAAATGTGTAGGGGTGAGATTTCTACCTAAATTCATCCCATAGATTCGATCACCACCCTCATCGTGTAAAAGAACCTTGAGAAAATCTGGTAAGGACCTGCTATGGTTGACTGGATGTTAAATCAAACCAAACAAATCAAATTCACATGTTTCTCTCACAGTGACTATGGCGGTATCCAAGTCGTCGGTGGCGCCACCTCCCGGATGCGGGGTACCGACAACACAGCAGCCAACAACATGCGAGCTACCAGAGCCGACAACAGGTCACGTGTCCTGTTCGAGGAGGACAATCCTGATGTAAGAGCACTCTGTTTTTTCACATTTTGAAGAAAAGTTTTATTAACCCTTTAACAGGGATGCAAGCTCTCAATTGACGGAATTCCGAACTTTCATACCTACTGGAAGCAGTTAGAGTTTAAGCGCATTTTTGACGTCTTGACGGCCGCAACAAAGACTGGAGTACCCGGGAAGCAGTGCCGGACTTCGGGCCTCAGTCGGCCGCGCTATGGTACGGCAATGACGGCGGGTATACACGGGGAATACGGGTGCCGGCCACAGGGCCACAGTCGGCGGCTGTAAAACACTCCCACTGCCGTGCTCACTGCCGACCTGGTTCCGTCCAACGCCGGCGTTTTGGGCCGGAATAGAGTTGTTTAAGTCTTATATATTTTTTATTTTTTCAGAATTAATATTTATTTGGTGATTTATATGTATCTATTTTGGTTAATTTTTGACTTGTTATAAATCTCCATTGACCCGACAATATCTTCTATACTTATGGACTGAGGCTAGTCTACTGTTTTGCTGCTGAACAAAAAGGGGATTCCCCAGCTCGCTGAAATAGAACCGTTACCACAAGGGTTTAAATTTCCGACTTTTCCCACATGCCCGACTTGCATCCCTGCTTTAAGGACGGCTGCCTGGGGTCCAGCTGCTCCCATAAGGATGGATACTTTTGGCAGTCTGTCTGGCTACAGGACGGCCACATAATAGTTAAAACTGATATCCAAGTTTGTAATCATGCAATATGATACATAATCATAAATATTTTGTTTCTTTTTAATAGAAATACTAATTATGATATTATATCTACATTTTCTGAAGATTTCATGAATATTGCTCTATTATTTCTTTGTTAAAACATTTTTCTTAATATTGGGACAATGATGCCTCAAGGCATCATGCGTCTTTAGCGTGGTGATGCCTCCAGGCATCATGCGTCCTTAAAGGGTTAAACAATGCATTAATACCCGAATTTTCCATGTATTGGAAGACCCCCTCCCCCCCCCCCCCCCCCCCCCGGATGTGGCGAAATATTCATAAATTCATAATTTTAAAAAATGTTTCGCCAAACTGCCCCAGAATTTGATTTCAAGGTGAAGTCGCTGGGAGGGAGAAATGGCATAAATGGACGTAAGGGCCCACCTCCTTTAGCAGAATTGCTTAATATTCAATAACTGTTAATATTGGGACTTGATGCCTGTTTGCGCTAAAACAGCACAAATGACACGGTTTTAGCAAACTTCATGAAATGTAAGTAATGATTTGACATGTATGAATATTACAATGATATATGTCGATATTATGATAGGTGGGCCCTAACGTCCCGTCCCGATGAGTGTGCCCTAACGTCCCGACTTTCGGGTGGTGGGCCCTAACATCCTAAGTTTAATCTGGACTTTGTATACTGAGATAAGATTGATTTTCTGGTTATGTAATGTCAGTGTAGTTCATAGCTTTTAACAGGGATGTCAGTTTTCCTTGTTTCCGCGGAAATCTGTGTTTTCACCTGTGAAATGTAAATTCCCGTGTCTTGTGTAAAATGAACATATTACAAACACAGAGTAGAGAGATGCAACTGCTATATTACTCATATCAGTAACAAGACTTAATTTCCAACTCTACCTACCCTCAGACTCTTCTTAGAAGCATATGTTTAGTAATAATAATAACATAACTTGTATCTGATATATATCAGGGGAATTCATTAACAAATGACGTCATTTGTCAAGTGTATCCCACTAGAGCGATATTTTACATTTTTCTGAACTCCAGACCGAATACAGTGACCCAATGTTAAGCCTATGGAGTTTTTTTTATTAGGGATGAGAATGAATGTGTTTGTTTGATCGCAGGTACCCAGCAGCAGCGCCGAGGACGTGGCCTCATGGGGCGTGGCCTCAGGGGGTGTGGCCTCAGGGGGTGTGGCCTCAGGGGGCGGGGCTTCGCGGGACAGCCATGAGCGTCTGAGTTGGGACCCCTACCACCACCTCTGGGAGAACACAAGTAGGTGTAGGATTCTTTTTTTTTTTCTTTCTTTTTTTCCCCCCAAGTTTTTATTAGGGATAATGTATCTTACATTAATAACACCAAGTTCGGCAACATTGCCGTTCTTCCACTCGAGCCCTCTTGAGTAACAATATCGTGGTATAGCAATTCTTACAGGGATTTGTCTATCTTCATATTGCTAACAAAGTATGTCACATTTAGCCAAATGCAATGAGATGAATGATAATGTAATGAGTATATCGTCACTCTCACTTTGAAATATTTTGGTGTTCTTCCCGTTCTCGTAACGCGGTATTCCATATCTCATACACCTGAGAAATTCGACTTTATCAGATTATAAACCATATATATTTAATCAGGATTATAGCAGTTACCTTTCATCCTTGCTTAATCATTTTGTAGATAAAATACCGAGTTTTCCTATATAGCCATCATACGTAGATAGCACAATATACCATAGTTGTTATGTATACCACTTACAATGTATAGTTCTGTTGACCCTTAATCCACCTGAGATCAACAGTTAGTTGGAATCACAATCCAATTTCTTACATAGATACCAACCACATACAACCAGTTGCAGTCACAATCTGGTCTTAGTAATAATAATGCAGTAATATAACTAAATGGCGATAAGTCTTGAGCATAGCTTAAACATAAGCATAGCATAAGCATAGCATAAGCAGTTGCAATCACAATCTGCAATTTATCATATACAATCTATATTAACCACACAAGATTGCAGCTTTCCACATTCCACGGAAGTCCATGTATTTTTTTGTATTTTTTTTTTGTATTTTTATTTTTTGGTAACATTTTCCTATATTGGTCAATATGATTTTTACATTCTTCCTTTGTATTGTTACGACTCTTGTATTCATTTTAAATAATTAAGATGTCAGTTTTCCTTGTTTCCGCGTAAATCTGTGTTTTCATTTTTGAAATATGAAATCCCTTTCATTGTGTAAAATGAACATAAAACAACACAGAGTAGAGAGATACAACTGCTATATTACTCATATCAGTAAAAAGCCTTGATCCCCAACTCTACCTACCCACAGAATCTTTTTAGAAGCATATGTTTAGTAAAAGAAACATTAATTTTATCTAATATATTTCCCGTGTTTTTGGTGTATATATGTTAGGTTTAAACTTTGGAGTGGCCTAATCAGTAGGGAAGGGGGAGGGAGGGCGCAGTGTTCAGGACAGCGCCGGCCGCAGCACGTACCTCACTCCCGTCGGCGGTGTGCGTGTTGTGATTTCTGCCTCGTTCTCTGAGACTCGTAGATCAGCGCCGTACACCATGGAGGAAGGTCCTGTGAGGGAGAGTGTGCCGGACCTCCCGGAGACGCTCTGTGGTGGAGATGGCGCCGAGAACTGCGATCAGACTTCTAAGGAGGAGGAGGAGGGACATGCCTGCTCTGTGGGGAACACCCGGGAGGTTGCTTCTACCCTGGAGCAACCACTTACAGGTACCCCGGAAGAGGGTCCAGTTTTCACAGCTATTTGTAACTCTCAGGATGTGCCAGTTGCTAAGAACCAGCAGATGGCTGTGGTTTCTGTAAAAGAGTTTTTTCCATTTGTTAATATAGAGGACATGCCAATTGCTAAAAACCAGGACGTGCCAATTGCTACTGTGAAAGATGGTCCATTGGTGTACATAGAAGACATGCCAATTGCTGATATTCAGGTGCCGATTGCCACCATTGAAGAGGTGCAGTCTTTACCGTATCTACACCACCTTACCCAGGACGGTCCACTGATAGACCAACCACTGTACATGTGGTATTTACCATATCTACACCAGCATGGCAAGGGCGCTCCACCGATACACCAGCCACCGAACATGGCGTCTTTAAAGTATCTACAGGACCCCGCCCAGGGCACTCCACCGATACAGCAGCCACCGAACATGCGGTCTTTACCGTATCTACACCAGCATGGCAAGGGCACTCCACCGATACACCAGCCACCGTACATGCGGTCTCTGGACTTGAACAATAGACCGGTTCTGTTCCCGTTTCTCAAAAAAACGGTGGATTTTCTGTACGATGAGAAGTTGGGTTCAGGGAGGTACTCCGAGGATGGAAGCACTCCGTGTACTCTGCTGAGAAAGCAGGACTTTCTCTCATGGTTTGTACACCAGGTCTTCACTGATATTAGCGGCATAGTGAAGATGCCGTCGTGGATGCAGGGGAAGGCGGACCCTGAATGCTACCGGGGAGAAGGGCCCCTCGAGCCGGCAGACCTGTGGCTAGCAGACGGTCTCCCCGCCACCCCCGCCTGTACAGCAGTGTGTAGGAGTTACGAACCAGGTAGTCCCCATCTAGACGTCCCGCGTATAGCATACAAACCATACTCTCGCGTAGTCTCGTCATGGCGCGTGGTTCCACGAGACCAGAACCACGGCCCTGCCCCCAGCGGCATGCTGGGTAATGACCATCACTTTCTGTTGATGTTGGGTGGTTTTTTTTTCTCCCTTTTTTCTTTTTTCTTTTCCCTTTTTTTTTTACTCCCCCCCCCCCCCCTCCGAGGCACTTGGCATTGCTGAGGATCTCTTCTCGTTAAATATTCTGGATTAGATACACTATACTGACTGGTTTTTGTGGATGAGTGGCCCTAATTTCTGGAGTAGTTGTTGACGCGTAGTAATATCCGAGCGATAGAATGTGTCTCTAACTACGAGATTACTGCTACTCAGATCATGAAATGTATTGTTTAGAATATCATTAATACGAGGTTCATTATAATCATTTGAGTTTTCTTCAGGGGAAATTACCATTTCTTACATCAACTCTTTATAGGTCAGGAAGGCATATTAGGGACTATGGTGGGATGTGAATTCAAAAAGTGTTTCCCTCAAAGATCTTATAGATTGACTTGTGCTGTATATCTAATTAGTTTAAGTAAGCATTTGTTTGTATATGATAACTGAAGGAAAACATTGATTGAAATTACAATATCAAAATATTGCATTTTTCCCAACCAAGCCTTTTTTCTCCATTATTTCGCCCTGCCACGGCCAGGGGAATTCCATATGGCACTGCCCTACCACGGCCAGGGGAATTCCATATGGCATTGTCCTGCCACGGCCAGGGGAATTCCATATGGCATTGTCCTGCAGTAAGGGTTAAGGTTTATCTTTGTAGACGAATCAAACCAATTAACCTAATTAGGCAACATGACACTACAGAGATGACAGTGTTCCAAGGAAATCCTTGTTTTTATTTTCAGTTTATAAATTATTTTTTTCTTTCGTAAAAACAAGGAGAGAATAAACTGGGCCTCATAAGCACCAATCAACGGTGGCTGAAACCTCCCCACTTACACACGCCCCATTCCACGGCCAATAGCGATGTGTTTTCCATGTTTCTCTGAGACATGAAATTCCACATGATAATGTGTCCTTTCTAAACAATAATTTTCCTTGTTTCCGCGGAATTCTGTGTTTTCATTTTTGGAATAAGATATCCTTTTTTCTTGTGTAAAATGAACATAACAATTAAAAAATACTCAAATGAACCATGACTCAAATCCGATGACAGGGGGAGCTGCAAGCCATGAGAGCGGGCAGACAGCTAGCCTATGACACTTGTGGTCGTGTAGCGTACAAGAAAGCATACATAATACACAGTTCATGACTCATAAATTCCCCAATTAACCTGCCTCCAGACCCATGTTCCACAGTGATAATGTTATTTGTATCTACTATATTTAGGTCTTTTTGGTGTATATATAGATCTGATGTCTATCCCTGTATTGCCAAGGAAATATTTCCTTGTTTTTTTCTGACCCCAACTGACATCCCTGTTTCTTTTCGCATGACCCCCCACTGACATGCCTGATATTAATACATTACTGGTTTCCTATTCAGGACGCCAGGGGCTGCGGCAGTCGGCGGAAGGTGACGGCGGCGGGGCTGACGGCAGTAGCGGGAACGGCAGGTCAGTACTCAGTGATGAATAGTGAGTTATATCAAATGTAGACTTGCTCAAGTCTTTGATTATGAACATTCATTAAATGATCAGACTAAAGATAAATCTTTTTAATTATGGTAATACACCCCTTTTAAAGGGGATAATGATTATATAACAGATCTCGACTTAATATCTTACGATGCAGCGGACGGACTCATGTGATGTAACTTGTGACCCACTATATATTCGCCTTATTTTGGAGTAGTTGTAAAACCACTGTTCCGCTGTGCTCCTGGTAGTTGAAACTAATAAGTTACAAGTAGAAACTGTTATTAGTCTCTACAACTTATTATTTAATCACCTCATTCCATCTCATCCCATTACTCTACACCAAGAGGTCGTGTATAAATCAATTTGAAAACCCTAATAAAACCTTACCAAAAAAAAAAAAAAAAATCACAGTCAGAGTAAAGTTCATTGAAGTATGTATCCCTCTCTGATTGGCCCATGAATCAAAGACTTGTCCACTATGACCAGAATCTCCTGTTTATGGCCCCAAGCCACTCCCTGTAACCCTATACTTCCTCCTACCCCTCCCCCTCCCCTTCTCCAGTTCCCTGGCCGCCTGTGTTATCATAGCAATAAATTTCGCCTACTCCTGACTGTGACCTAATTAAGATCAAACTGACCGGGTATCAATCTCCCATCAGATATCTGACCAGTAGCCATGATATCTGTATGGAGAGTGTTTGAAATACTGGCGCTATACAGCGCCAGAATCTAACACCATTACCGATCGTACCAGTCCCTGTATCCCAGCGAGGAGAGTAGACATAGGATGCAGGGACAGGAGCCAGTCTATATCAAATGCTGCGGAAATAATGCCTCATTGTAGGTTCGTTTTAATGTCTTTTAGCCACCCTGAATATACATCATCTGAATTCTTTGAGGCACCGCAGTTTCATCCCATTTGATGAGTTACAGATGCTGCAGGCTGTGGTGTGGCCTTAGATGCAGCGCAGCCTTGGTGTATTCTTTTACCCAGATATACAGTAGAACCCCACCTAACGGACACCCCGCGTTAACGGGCAAGTTTGCTCAATTAGATGTTTATTTTAACCCCATGGAAGTGGACACCTCACTTAAGTGGACACTTTGGCCAGTCACGTAATCAGTTACTTTAGATTTACTGCTATATTAAAGCCCAGTCCTTCTCATACCATGTCTATGTGGTATGGGAAGTAAAAGATCTCTCACCTCGGTAAATGTGTAGGGGTGAGATTTCTACCTAAATTCATCCCATAGATTCGATCACCACCCTCATCGTGTAAAAGAACCTTGAGAAAATCTGGTAAGGACCTGCTATGGTTGACTGGATGTTAAATCAAACCAAACAAATCAAATTCACATGTTTCTCTCACAGTGACTATGGCGGTATCCAAGTCGTCGGTGGCGCCACCTCCCGGATGCGGGGTACCGACAACATAGCAGCCAACAACATGCGAGCTACCAGAGCCGACAACAGGTCACGTGTCCTGTTCGAGGAGGACAATCCTGATGTAAGAGCACTCTGTTTTTTCACATTTTGAAGAAAAGTTTTATTAACCCTTTAACAGGGATGCAAGTTCTCCGTCAATTGACGGAATTCCGAACTTTCATACCTACTGGAAGCAGTTAGAGTTTAGGCGCATTTTTGACGTCTTGACGGCCGCAACAAAGACGGGAGTACCCGGGAAGCAGTGCCGGACTTCGGGCCTCAGACGGCCGCGCTATGGTACGGCAATGACGGCGGGTATACACGGGGAATACGGGTGCCGGCCACAGGGCCACAGTCGGTGGCTGTAAAACGCTCCCACTGCCGTGCTCACTGCTGACCTGGTTCCGTCCAACGCCGGCGTTTTGGGCCGGAATAGAGTTGTTTAAGTCTTATATATATATTTTTTTTTTCAGAATTAATATTTATTTGGTGATTTATATGTATCTATTTTGGTTAATTTTTGACTTGTTATAAATCTCCATTGACCCGACAATATCTTCTATACTTATGGACTGAGGCTAGTCTACTGTTTTGCTGCTGAACAAAAAGGGGATTCCCCAGCTCGCTGAAATAGAACCGTTACCACAAGGGTTTAAATTTCCGACTTTTCCCACATGCCCGACTTGCATCCCTGCTTTAAGGACGGCTGCCTGGGGTCCAGCTGCTCCCATAAGGATGGATACTTTTGGCAGTCTGTCCGGCTACAGGACGGCCACACAATAGTTAAAACTGATATCCAAGTTTGTAATCATGCAATATGATACATAATCATAAATATTTTATTTCTTTTTAATAGAAATACTAAATATGATATTATATCTACATTTTCTGAAGATTTCATGAATATTGCTCTATTATTTCTTTGTTAAAACATTTTTCTTAATATTGGGACAATGATGCCTCAAGGCATCATGCGTCTTTAGCGTGGTGATGCCTCCAGGCATCATGCGTCCTTAAAGGGTTAAACAATGCATTAATACCCGAATTTTCCATGTATTGGAAGACCCCCTCCCCCCCCCCCCCCCCCCCCCCCCCCCCGGATGTGGCAAAATATTCATAAATTCATAATTTTAAAAAATGTTTCGCCAAACTGCCCCAGAATTTGATTTCAAGGTGAAGTCGCTGGGAGGGAGAAATGGCATAAATGGACGTAAGGGCCCACCTCCTTTTGCAGAATTGCTTAATATTCAATAACTGTTAATATTGGGACTTGATGCCTGTTTGCGCTAAAACAGCACAAATGACACGGTTTTAGCAAACTTCATGAAATGTAAGTAATGATTTGACATGTATGAATATTTCAATGATATATGTCGATATTATGATAGGTGGGCCCTAACGTCCCGTCCCGATGAGTGTGCCCTAACGTCCCGACTTTCGGGTGGTGGGCCCTAACATCCTAAGTTTAATCTGGACTTTGTATACTGAGATAAGATTGATTTTCTGGTTATGTAATGTCAGTGTAGTTCATAGCTTTAAACAGGGATGTCAGTTTTCCTTGTTTCCGCGGAAATCTGTGTTTTCACCTGTGAAATGTAAATTCCCGTTTCTTGTGTAAAATGAACATATTACAAACACAGAGTAGAGAGATGCAACTGCTATATTACTCATATCAGTAACAAGACTTAATTTCCAACTCTACCTACCCTCAGACTCTTCTTAGAAGCATATGTTTAGTAATAATAATAACATAACTTGTATCTGATATATATCAGGGGAATTCATTAACAAATGACGTCATTTGTCAAGTGTATCCCACTAGAGCGATATTTTTCATTTTTCTGAACTCCAGACCGAATACAGTGACCCAATGTTAAGCCTATGGAGTTTTTTTTATTAGGGGTGAGAATGAATGTGTTTGTTTGATCGCAGGTACCCAGCAGCAGCGCCGAGGACGTGGCCTCATGGGGCGTGGCCTCAGGGGGTGTGGCCTCAGGGGGCGGGGCTTCGCGGGACAGCCATGAGCGTCTGAGTTGGGACCCCTACCACCGCCTCTGGGAGAACACAAGTAGGTGTAGGATTCTTTTTTTTTTTCTTTCTTTTTTTCCCCCCAAGTTTTTATTAGGGATAATGTATCTTACATTAATAACACCGAGTTCGGCAACATTGCCGTTCTTCCACTCGAGCCCTCTTGAGTAACAATATCGTGGTATAGCAATTCTTACAGGGATTTGTCTATCTTCATATTGCTAACAAAGTATGTCACATTTAGCCAAATGCAATGAGATGAATGATAATGTAATGAGTATATCTTCACTCTCACTTTGAAATATTTTGGTGTTCTTCCCGTTCTCGTAACGCGGTATTCCATATCTCATACACCTGAGAAATTCGACTTTATCAGATTATAAACCATATATATTTAATCAGGATTATAGCAGTTACCTTTCATCCTTGCTTAATCATTTTGTAGATAAAATACCGAGTTTTCCTATATAGCCATCATACGTAGATAGCACAATATACCATAGTTGTTATGTATACCACTTACAATGTATAGTTCTGTTGACCCTTAATCCACCTGAGATCAACAGTTAGTTGGAATCACAATCCAATTTCTTACATAGATACCAACCACATACAACCAGTTGCAGTCACAATCTGGTCTTAGTAATAATAATGCAGTAATATAACTAAATGGCGATAAGTCTTGAGCATAGCTTAAACATAAGCATAGCATAAGCATAGCATAAGCAGTTGCAATCACAATCTGCAATTTATCATATACAATCTATATTAACCACACAAGATTGCAGCTTTCCACATTCCACGGAAGTCCATGTATTTTTTTGTATTTTTATTTTTTGGTAACATTTTCCTATATTGGTCAATATGATTTTTACATTCTTCCTTTGTATTGTTACGACTCTTGTATTCATTTTAAATAATTAAGATGTCAGTTTTCCTTGTTTCCGCGTAAATCTGTGTTTTCATTTTTGAAATATGAAATCCCTTTCATTGTGTAAAATGAACATAAAACAACACAGAGTAGAGAGATACAACTGCTATATTACTCATATCAGTAAAAAGCCTTGATCCCCAACTCTACCTACCCACAGAATCTTTTTAGAAGCATATGTTTAGTAAAAGAAACATTTATTTTATCTAATATATTTCCCGTGTTTTTGGTGTATATATGTTAGGTTTAAACCCTGAATTGCCATGGGAAATATTTCCTTGTGTTTTTTCTGATCTCACTTGACATCCTTGAAATATGTATCCAGAAGAACCCCACCTATATATGTTTCCTACATCAAGGACATGCAGTAAAAACCCCGCTTCTGGGACACCCCACTTTAGGTGTTTGATTTAATCACATGTAAGCTAACACCCCGCATAAGCAGTCAACAGGGATGCCACTTTGTAGGACTTTGCCTACATGTAGGATTTTCATTTTAGTCTCAAAGTGATGAAAATTTCAAGAAATTGTATGTTTTGAGAACAAAATAGATTCCAGGTTCCCTAAAATCTAAATCTTAGATAAACTTGTTCTGTAATCTTTCAAAATGTTTGAAATGTGCCATTTGAGAATAGATTAATTAAAGCATTACCAAGTCTAAAAGAAAATACCAGAGGAATGCCTAATGAACTTAAAAAGATATTCTGCAGAATAGAGACCTGATAGTATGTGCTAACCTTTCTTAATATAAATGATTTTCTTTGAAGAGTACCCCATTTAGTGCAGAACTGCACATATACCCACTCATAGCAGCTATCTAGCTACTGACGACTGTGAATGGTAATTGTGTCTCCAGATAGCGGCCCACTGACTGACGACTGATACTCCTGTGATTGGTAATTGTGTCTCCAGGTAGCGGCTCACTGACTGACGACTGATACTCCTGTGATTGGTAATTGTGTCTCCAGGTCGCGCACCATTGACGACTGATACTCCTGTGATTGGTAATTGTGTCTCCAGGTAGCGGCCCACTGATGACTGATACTCCTGTGATTGGTAATTGTGTCTCCAGGTAGCGGCTCACTGACTAATGATACTCCTGTGATTGGTAATTGTGTCTCCAGGTAGCGGCTCACTGACTAATGATACTCCTGTGATTGGTAATTGTGTCTCCAGGTAGCGGCCCACTGATGACTGATACTCCTGTGATTGGTAATTGTGTCTCCAGGTAGCGGCCCACTGATGACTGATACTCCTGTGATTGGTAATTGTGTCTCCAGGTAGCGGCCCACTGATGACTGATACTCCTGTGATTGGTAATTGTGTCTCCAGGTAGCGGCTCACTGATGACTGATACTCCTGTGATTGGTAATTGTGTCTCCAGGTAGCGGCCCACTGATGACTGATACTCCTGTGATTGGTAATTGTGTCTCCAGGTAGCGGCCCACTGATGACTGATACTCCTGTGATTGGTAATTGTGTCTCCAGGTAGCGGCCCACTGATGACTGATACTCCTGTGATTGGTAATTGTGTCTCCAGGTAGCGGCCCACTGATGACTGATACTCCTGTGATTGGTAATTGTGTCTCCAGGTCGCGCACCATTGACGACTGATACTCCTGTGATTGGTAATTGTGTCTCCAGGTAGCGGCCCACTGATGACTGATACTCCTGTGATTGGTAATTGTGTCTCCAGGTAGCGGCCCACTGATGACTGATACTCCTGTGATTGGTAATTGTGTCTCCAGGTAGCGGCCCACTGACGACTGATACTCCTGTGATTGGTAATTGTGTCTCCAGGTAGCGGCCCACTGATGACTGATACTCCTGTGATTGGTAATTGTGTCTCCAGGTAGCGGCCCACTGATGACTGATACTCCTGTGATTGGTAATTGTGTCTCCAGGTAGCGGCCCACTGATGACTGATACTCCTGTGATTGGTAATTGTGTCTCCAGGTAGCGGCCCACTGATGACTGATACTCCTGTGATTGGTAATTGTGTCTCCAGGTAGCGGCTCACTGACTGACGACTGATACTCCTGTGATTGGTAATTGTGTCTCCAGGTAGCGGCCCACTGACGACTGATACTCCTGTGATTGGTAATTGTGTCTCCAGGTAGCGGCTCACTGACTGACGACTGATACTCCTGTGATTGGTAATTGTGTCTCCAGGTAGCGGCCCACTGATGACTGATACTCCTGTGATTGGTAATTGTGTCTCCAGGTAGCGACCCACTGATGACTGATACTCCTGTGATTGGTAATTGTGTCTCCAGGTAGCGACCCACTGACGACTGATACTCCAGGTAGCGGCCCACTGACTGACTACTGGCGGGACTGCGTGAGAGATGCTGTGCTGAGGATGACGGATGACCACCAGGAAGCACCGAGCGTCGCGGCCAGTGCAGCTCCCACTCCATTTGACATCAGTGGTCATTCATTCTCTGCCAGTGAAGGAATCTCCTTCGGTGGAGAGAGTTTCCCTGCTGCAGGGGGATTCCCTGCCGCATTGGGATTCCTCACTGGAATCGGGAATAATTCTGAAGACTTTCTGTCGGCAGGCAAGTCTGACTACTTCTGTGTCATGAAACATTTCAGCATTATCTTTATTTTAATTCATAGCACATACTTTTTATAACAGTTTGGAAATGAAATAGACCCTATATACCTTCAGGATCCATTGGGGCGTTGACCCACAAACAAATAAAATTGTAAATGAAATTAAATGTAAGAAACCCAAATAAGATATTCTCTATTTGATCACAAGAGAAAGTTTTTGCTTATGATTATGGAAAATGTATTGTTTTGAACAGCTGAGGCATTAGCTGTTATTGCCGAAGATGAAAGGGAAATTGAAAGAGAGAATCGATTTGTGCAGGTGAGTATAGCTCCGATGATTAACGAGTTGACATTAGCATTAAATGGTATGATGAAGAAACCAACAAGTTTTGGTCAAAGTTGTCGTTCTCTACGAGTTTGATGCGAAGTGATATGAATAAGGCGACAGCAGAGTAAATATCATGTAGCATTCAAATGAGTTCGAAAACGACTTCTTTGACCAAAATCAGTTGCTTTCTGTGTTAATCTCATCTCTGTACACACTAAAAGAATAAACAACACATAGAATGCAACATATGCTCACATACATAACGGACCGCAGTATTCGTAAGGGCATGGAGAATGAGTTCCCAATGTTAAGCCTATGGGACAAAAATCCCAAGGGTGAGATAGTGATTTATACCGTTTACTTTTTCTATATTCTGCGTATGTCTGTTCTTCAATCTTTTGCTGACAGGATAGAGTGTTGAGTAGTGTGAGATATTCAGAAATTTTGCAGACACACTTTTTGGATAGCTACTCCAAATTAATATTCCAAGTTAGTTTTTCGCTTCATTTTGAATAGGAGGTCATGTCTATAAAGATATTTCAGTCCTATTCTGCATGAAATCAATTCCGTTTTAAATCAAATGTATTTCTTATACAGTAATTTTTTTCAGGCAACACCACAGCCTTTCAGGCAATTCTTTTAATATGAAAATGACTGATTTTTCTTGAATAAAATTCGACTCTTACAGTTTTTTTGTTTTTTTTAAATTTGTTTTTGCCAATGAGATAACAACCTTTATCTTAGCCTGGTATAAACGTCTATAGGCTTAACATTAGGAACTCGTTCTCGATAGGGTTTCGAATACGGTAACTCATTTTCAACGGGTGATAAACAGATAGATATTGCCAGGCTAAGATAAAATCAGAAATATTTTCGTGCTTGGTCTGAGTCCCCAGAATATTCACTGCACTATCGCCTCGTTCATTACTGCACACTCCAAACTCGATGGCGTACGAGGACACACTCATCAGTTTCTTTCTTAAGCCTTTCGTCTTAGAAGTAAAGGTATTTATTTCATTCTCTCACTGTACAGATCTTTCATTAAATTATAACTTGAATGAATGAATCTTGTATAACACTCGGGAAAAAAATGAATAGACCCTATTGAGGTATCCCAGAATTCAGCCTGTTTACAAGTTCTGGTGTTCGCTGGTTGCCGACATGGTATGGTGATAGACCCTTGAACCATAACCCACAATTATCCAGTTTAACGGTTTTCAGAAATCTTCATATTGAAATTCTGATGCCAGATATGGAAATTTCGGCTATTTCTACATATATATCCGAAATTATATGTAGTTTCTCCAATTATAAATAAGGAAACTGTGGTTTATGCGGTCGTGGTGTGCCCAGTCAGTCGCGAGCGGAACTTGTATTTACCCTGGGCGATAATGGGGAGTTTAGTAACCTCTGGAGGGCGTATAAGACTTAAAAAATGACCTTGATAAGTGACCTTGAGGTTTGACCTTCAGCCGGAGACTCTGCCCGACCACAACACGACGCTGGGCCTGCCTGACTCGTGGAATTACACGTCGACCCTGGAGATGGTGGAGCCCTCATGGGGGCCCGACCGCCCCTCCTCCCCGCACCGCGTCTCTGTCGGCACCTTCATGGCGTCCCGCAGCGGGGCGCTCGGCACGCTCGACGGCTACTCGGCTGACGTCAGGGTGAGCATGCGCAGAACGCTCTGCTTTCTTTTGTGTCCTAAGAGTTTGGAGGTAACATTGAACAGACGTGATAATTCTTAATTCGTAAGAGTTCGGAGGTAACATTGAACAGACATAATAATGCTTTTTTTAGTAAGAGTTCGGAGGTAACATTGAACAGACATAATAATGCTTTTTTTAGTAAGAGTTTGGAGGTAACATTGATCAGACATGAGAATTCTTTTTTCGTAAGAGTTAGGAGGTAACATTGAACAGACATAATAATTCTCATCTTGTACCCTAAGATGAGAGTGGCATCCTAGATGCTTAATATAGTCCATGAGCCAGACCACTTTTGACTTTCATATGGAGGTAGAAAGGTTCATTATGATTTTCAGTTAGCCACATGTCCAGAGTTTATGAAAAAGTGAGGGGGCCATTTCTGATGTCCAGCTTAGCGACACAGGAAGCCCGTTTCCATGGAAACATGAAAAAAAGGTCTATTTAGGAAATGCATACTTTGTATTCTAACTTGATTAAAATGGATCTTTTCTCAAAATTAAAAAAAACAAACTATAGTACTATTTTAGTGCTCTTTAACCATCCTGGAGTCAATGACCTTGCTCAAGGTCATCATCTCTATTTTCAAGGTCAAACATCAAATTTTGCTCTAGTTTTTGAAAGTACATTACTTTCAATTCCTCTCGTTTTTATGTTTATGTACAGAAATTTTTAATCTATTGTTTTTGGAAACGTACATGCCCTGGCCTTCAAAAAAACTGAGGGGTCACTTCATTTCAGTAGCATACGTACAGAAAGGGAGCGTTTCCATGGAAACACCCCAAAAATCACTAATTCTCAGAAAATGCACATCTCCTCCCATAGCTTTTGTTGGAATACATATTTTGACAAAATTCAAAAAATCTAAATGAAGTACATTTTGAGTGCTATCTCCATGTCATGGAGCCCTTGACCTTTCTCAAGGTCACGACCTCTATTTCCAAGGTCAAATGTCCAAAATTTGCCACTTTTCTCAGGGTTGGTGACTTTAGATGCTTCTCCCTATCAGAATTATAAAGAGAAACATACCCAGCTATGATTTTGGTAAAGACACATATATAGGGGTTACGAAATATCCAGGGGGCCATTCCAATCTGCAGCCATACCTATGGGAGGGGCATGTTTCTATGGAAACAGAATACTCAAATTCCCCAATATTCACAGAAAATGCACATTTTTAATCATAGTTTCTTTTTAAATGCACATATGGACACAATTTAAAAACCTAAAATATAGTAATCTTGGAGTGCTATCTGGATAGCATTAGATAAATGGCCTTTCTCAAGGTCATGACCTCTAATATCAAGGGGGCGGGGATTCGCGGGACAGCATATTACTAGGGGTCAACTCCTCGGAGCACACGGCTGCTTGTATCAGAAACCAGTCAGTAGTGTGTGTATCTCGGTGTAGAATCTCCACTCGGTCCTGGATGGTTGAACAGGGGGATATAGAGAAAGTGGCGCGGATTTACTCCTGGGGATTAGAGGTTAAAGACCGGGGCAGTTAAAGCCCTGTCTCCACTGCGATTCTAGGTACATAGGTACGTCCAGTCTCAGACTAGGCGAACCTCCAGGATCGCAACGCGGCAAAACGCACAGTGGAGACAGCAAGTTTCCCTCCAGTCTGTAACTGGGCGTTCCGGTACGCCAAGTCTCAGACTGGGCGTACCGCATGTACCTAGGATCTTTTTTAAATATCAAACATGTTTTATATTTGGTACGGCTAGTCTGAGACTAGGTGTACCCTATGTACTAGAATCGCAAACCCTCCAGTCGCAAGCGGGGTTGTCTCCACACAGAATCGATGTCACCTTGCGATCCGAGGTACATGCGGTACGCCAAGCCGGTACCTCCAGTCTCAGACTGGAGGTACAGGGGGTTGTTTCATAATCTAGGATCGAAAATGTAGACCCTTTTCTTTACGCCATAGAGACCCAGGGACAATGCGGGTCAATTTCATTCAACATTTATGGACGACCTTATGGACGGCCAATATTGTCTTAGCCAACAGACTTAAATATTATTAGACGATAACCCTTGTACGAGGTACAGAAAAGGCTCTTCATGTACGATCCTAGATTATGAAACAACCCCCTCAGGATCGCAAGCTCCCCCAGTCGCACAGTGGAGACAGGCCTTAACGGAGCGACGTGCTTGGGTGTAAAGTTGAGAGGGGGCAGATTAGGGCGTGCTAGGCCGCTCGCCCCCAGGATAACGCTCTCAGACTTAAAGATAAATGCGGGTAGGTATCGAAGCGCCCCCTGGTTCTACTCAATTTTTACGCTGGCTCCCAGCTCATTCGCTAGGGGAATTTCCCATAATTTCTTTTTTTCACATGAGACTGACGTTAACTGAAATTGACGGAAAAATATTATCCAAATATTCCCATTATTTCATTAAAAAATAGAAATTATTTGAATTTCGGAAATGATGCCTCGGGCATCAAAGGGTACTACACCCGGGAATGCCTCCAGGCATCATAGCGTACTACACCCGGGAATGCCTCCAGGCATCATGTCGTACTACACCCGGGAATACCTCCAGCCATCATAAGATACTACACCCGGGAATGCCTCCAGGCATCATAATATACTACACCCGGGAATGCCTCCGGGCATCACAGTGTATTTAAAGGGTTAATGACCTTCCTAATCCCCCCACCCCCCACCCCCCTCGCGGGGGGTCTACTAGGTACTTCCAGGACCCCCCGCGGTGCCTCAGGGGGCCGTTACCTAAATCCGATGATCGTATGGACACGGTAGTAGAACCTCGTGTGTGTAGGAGTTGAACGCCATCCAGAACCAGTCCACTCTCTGACCTGTAGTCATGTGGGCAGACGATGAAGTCGATACGCTACGGTCCCGGGCCCGCCTGTGTAGGGGCAGGGGCAGGGGCAGGGGTTAGGGATAGGGATAGGGATAGGGTTATGGGTAAGGTAGGGATAGGGGTAGGGTAGGGTTAGGAATAGGGGAAGGATAGGGATAGGGCTATGGGTAAGGTATGGATAGGGGTAGGGTAGGGTTAGGAATAGGAGAAGGATGGGGATAGGGATAGGGTAGGGATAGGGATAGGGTTATGGGTAGGGTTAGGGTTATGGGTAGGGTTAGGGTTAGGGATAGGGTATGGGTAGGGATAGGGTCAGGGATAGGGATAGAGATGGGGATAGGGTTAGGGATAGGGTCAGGGGTAGGGGTAGGGATAGGAATAGGGGAAGGAGTAGGGGTAGGAGTAGGGGTAAGGTAGGGAGAGGGAAAGGGTAGGGTTAGGAATAGGGGAAGGATAGGGGTAGGGGTAGAGATAGGGATAGGGTTATGGGTAGGGTTAGGGTAGGGATAGGGAAAGGCAAAGTTTACGGAAAGGGTTAGGGTTAGGGTTAGGGTTAGGTTCAGGCAGGGATAGGGTTAGGTTCAGGTAGGGATAGGCAGGATTAGGATAGGGTTAGCGATAGGGATAGGGATAAGGTTAGGTATACAGTCAGATTCAGGCAGGGATAAGCATAGGAGAACGGTGTACATTACGTCATCGAGTGAAAGGCTTTATTTAGAAGTTGTACCACGGACCTGTATATCCCCGTCCCTGGTTGGACCTACCCCACTCTCCCAGCAGAGATCTTGCGCTCTACTTCCTGTGGCCGCTTATATCTCTGCCCCAACCTGCCTGTTTGGGCTCAAATCTGCCCCATACGCCAGTTTATAAGATATCCTAAATTCTTAGGACTTTGGGGGGTATTTTGCGGTTTACTTGTAAATAGAGATGTACATAATTATATGATAAATGATATACACTCATTTCTCTTATTTGTTATGTCAAATCAGACATAGTCCTAGGGATAACTTTCTTCGGTGTTTGTCAACATGACACATGTGCTCATTCAAAGGGGCAGTTTAATCAGCTGTAGATTCACATTATAAAGTGGTTTAGAGCTGAAAAGGATTTTTTTTTTTTTTTTTTTTTTCTCAAGGTAGCATCGGCTGTGTGAAGAAGTGTTCCTGCCCCGTATTCTAAACTAGAGCTGAAAAGGAAACCGCTGAATTGTCTGTGAAGCTCCTTTAACAATGCCTATATTTCCATACTCATGATATGTGAGTTGTTTGACTTAGGGTTAGTTGCCTTGTTTTGAATCTGAGTTCTTCGCTGGTCTCCCCTGTCTTTAGGCAGGGGTGCCAGTTTTCAATGTTTCCAATGAAATTCATGTTTTCAAAAATTCCTGTGCAATATTGATTTATCAAGTACACAATTCAACCACAGCCCATGATCTCCCACTGAACCTCCCCACTAACCCATGTGAAAACCTTAGCTTTCCCTTAATTCGCCACTGTAATATGTATGTAATGCGTAGACCCTGTATTGCAATGGAAAATATTTCAATGTTTTTCTCTGACCCCAACTGGCAACCCTGCTTTAGTGGATACCCAGGGAACAGGCTTTGGGTTGTGGCAGAGATTAAGCCAGCGCTAGTGCTGCGAAAGATCTGGGGGGAGAGTGGACCCACCACCCACCGGCCAGCCAGTCGGGCACCCTGCCTTTACTGTGGCTGTTGGACCTGGGCCCCCACCACCTGACCATTGGGATGATAATGCGTTGGACTACATAGCGTGTGTACCTATTGATCAGCTAATGTGGCTACTACAGTAAAACTTCGTCATAACAAAGTACTGTAAGTGGGATTTGTTATAACAGGGATTTTATAGTGACAGTGAGTCTTAAAACGCCGTAGAAAAAAAAACATCTTAAATATTTTATTAACCTATTTCATTTCTCTAAAAGTATGATATAAAGGGTTGGGTTTCGAGACTAGCAGGCCTTGGAGACGGTTCTAGCTAGCATAGATCCTAAAAGTTGTACTTTTTAAATGGGTTGATAAAACTTTGTGGTTGGTGTTTAACAACTCAACAATATAATATAAGACATAGCATGAGAATCGTACTTGTGTTCACTATATATCTATACCCTATATACTGTAAATACGCACCGTTTCGCCATTTAACGTAAAAAATACCCTACGGAACATAGTTCTGTTCGCGTTGACCAAAAATAGTAGTTCTTCGGCAAAATTAAGTTAATTATTTTCATAAATTCGGGTATATAGTAAATATAGAACGACCTACCATGCTTGTACAACTCGATGATTATTTACGGTTTGTACGGAACTCTGCATAAACGCCTCGTTCCGTACAAACCGTAAATGATCATCTCATTTTGTACCTTGTACAGCATTGTCAGGTCATTCCTGATCACTTTTTAATTTGATACGTAGCTTTATCCTACCCCTAATAAAAAGCCGCCATAGACTTAACACAGGCAAATTTTATGTGGCATGCTGTGATATAAAGTGTTTTTTATGCCACTAGAGTAATAAAAAAAATTGACCAATCAGAGACCAGGATGTCAGCTACTACGAAAAAAGTTCCGGTTGCACTCAAAATGCCCATTCAGATGTTGCTACCATGATACATAATAATCGAAAAACAGAACTCGCACCTGAAGTGTAGAGACAAATAAATACAGAACCGAACTCGAGTTAGCCTGACTAGTTTTCAAGCCACTCCGGTCAGGTCTGCTACTCACTACACTCGGCTATCACCTCGTGTAGTAATACACAACCTGTCCGTCGTGGCATAAAAACTAATCAGGCTAACTCTCATTCAGTTCTATTTAATTACCTTTAGGTGTGAGGAACATATGCACCAAATCAAAATTGAATTTGGGGATTGAGATTCGTCATAAATGATGTGTTCAGAATTCCTAGTTTTCAAAGCGAAATTGTCACTTTTCTCAGTAGAAATAACTTTATTGTATCCCGGTTTTGCTCGGAAATACACGGTCTGAAAATAAAATAAAAATGTACAGAAAATAAATGGGAGTGGGCAAATTACTTTGTTGTAACAAATTATTTGTCGCAATTAAGTTTGTTACAATCAAGTATTACCCTATATTCTGAAATTCTACTCAATAATGATATACAGTAGAACCTGGCCTAACGGACACCCCGCGTAAGTGGACACCCCGCGTAAGCACACACCCCGCGTAAGCGGTCACCCCGCGTTAGCGGGCACTTTTGCTGGGAACGGAATTTTTTTCCTCTATTTGATGTTTAATTTAACCCTGCGTAAGCGGACACCTAGCGTAAGCGGACACCTAGCGTAAGCGGCCACCTAGCGTAAGCGGGCACCCCGCGTAAGCGGACAGTTATTTCGGTACGAAAAAACCTAAAACCCCGTGTAAGCGGACATCCCAGACGGACACCCCAGACGGACACACTACAAAAAATAGATCAATCTGTGTTTTTTTATGAGTGTGTGTGAGTATTCCTAGAAAACATAAGTTGTAATTCAAAGTTTCATAACTTCAGACCCAATTATGATATCGGAAAACGGATTTCAGATCTACCATCCCCTCTGACTCCCCTACATATCGTCATATAACACATGTATATTGGGCGGGAGGATATTTGAAAACCCCGCGTAAGCGAACACCCCGCGTAAGCGCACACCCCGCGTAAGCCGAACTTTGGCTCGGAAGTCTGAGACTGGAGGTACCGACTTCCTTGTGGCTGGGCGTACCGCATGTATCTTCAGTCACAAGGAGATGCAGTTCACACTGTTATTATATACCTGTGCCAGTATGTTACACAAATACCAACCTCTGCTAGGGTATTGGTATTAAATATATACCGGCACAGTATGTGGTATAAAATGACGTACCACCCTACTTTGAATACAAATTCTGATTGGCTGAAAAAAATTGCATTGACCTACTTATGAAATGCTGGCAGTGACTTGCAGCACTCCGCTAATTTATGTGTGCAAAGGATCACAGGAGTTGAAGGGAAAAAAAGAGTAAAAAATGTGCTTAGAGCATATTCTGTGCTTGACTTTCACTAAGATGTCAACAGATATACCAGCACACTTTGAATCCAGCTTGGACAGCAGATTTCCTTCTGTAATTCATCAAATACTTATACTTGAAGGTATATAATAAAATAAAAATGTATTACCGTACTGGTACATTCTCACATACCTTGTTTCTTTTGATAAAAATATTCCACTCGCTCTGCGAGCTCGTGGAATATTTTTATCAAAAGAAACGCGGTATGTGAGTATGTACCAGTAAGGTATATACATTTTATCTTATTACCATTGGGACTGGGGGTGCTAGCTGACAAGTACCCCCAGTTGCAAAGTGTGAACTGGCCTTGAACCACCCGCCCTTGTGACTGGAGTGCTTGCGTTTTTAGGTACATCCAGTTTAAGATGAGCGGTACTAAATATCAAACATGTTTGATATTCAAAAACACTTGCGACTGGGCGTCCCTGAGGTACCTCCAGTCTCAGACTCGCGGGAAACTTGCAGTTCACACTGTGCATTTTGATGTACATAGGTACGCCCGGTCTGAAGCCTATAAGACACCGACATGTTTTCCCGATTCATCCCGACCATCGGCTCGGTGAGAGTCTGGAATAAAATGTCGGTGTCTTATACCTATAAGACACCGACATGGTGAGTGTCCCCGATCACACTTCCCTCTTTTATAACCTCGTAAAACGACCCGATTGGGATCAAAGAGAGTGTGCGGGAGCCGGACCCGGCTGGGCCCTGGGCCGGGTAGAAGGTCGATGTAGATATAATACAATGTTTGATAATTTCTGTTCTATTTAAGGTATCAGAAAACTGTTTTCAGATCTGTAATCGCCTCTGTCTCCGCTACAAATCGGTATAAAATACTTGGGTATGAAATGGGACGATTGAAAGCATCGGTATTGTAAACTGCCTATTCAGAATCGGTAACGATTTGTGAAGTGCGTACACCGGAATCTAAAGCCTATAAAGCCTATAAGACAGCGACCCGACAATTTTGCCCGATCACACCTTTCCCCGACGGATCCGTCGGGTCGGTCAGAATCGGGTCGCTGTACGCACTTCACAGACCCGATTTTAATCGGGTCGGGCATTACTAGCGTGGGGGTAATGACCGACTCTGCCCGACCATAATCGTGTCGCTGTACGCACTTCACCGACTGTTCCCGATTCTGAGAAGGCCGTTTCAACAGCAATGCTACCTATCCCCTAGTCCGATTTACAAGAGCCTTATATCGATTTGTAGGGGAGATAGAGGCGATGATGAATCTTAAACCCGATTTCCAATATCTTATTCGGATCAAAAGTTATTAAACTTTGAATTATTTTCTATGAATCCACACCAGCGGCCCATGGCTCAGCCAGGCTCGGCTCCCGGTGGCTCTCTTTGGTGACATGCCTTTTTATTTGCATTTTCTATTTGCTGGTATATGGAAATTATATTATCCTGAGTGATTTGCAAAACTCAATAGAATTTAGAAATCACCCAACTACCAGCATTTGTCTTTAACCCTTTAAGGACGGCTGCCTGGGGCTGAGCTACTCCCATAAGGACGGGTGCTAGTGGCAGTGTGTCTGGCTAGAGGACGGGCACATAATAGCTAAAACTGATATCCAAGTTTGCAATCATGCAATATGATACATAATCATAAATATTTTATTTCTTTTTAATAGAAATACTAAATATGATGTTATATCTACATTTTCTGAAGATTTCATGAATATTGCTCCATTATGCGTCTTTAGTGCGGTGATGCCTCCAGGCATCATGCGTCCTTAAAGGGTTAAATCAAACCAACCAACCAACAGGAAATGACTTCAGTGGTTTTTTTCAAGAGCTGTTGACACCGCAGCCTTTTGTAAACCTGATCATATTGTATCTTTCTTTGCAGCCGAGTTTCGGCGGCAGTGAGATCGTTACGCCGCCCTCCAACAGGAGGCCCGTGGCGCTCATCGACACTCCGCCCGCAGATGAAGAATGTACGTGAACTATATATCCTATCTTATTGTGAAAAACTCTTTCGTTTGCTCTCTCCTTTTAGATATCAGCATTGGAAAAAAATGTTTTTGTGCCATTCCATGTAGTGGCGAGATTTCTACCTGAATTCATCTCATAGATTCGATCACCACCCTTGTGGTATAAAAGAACCTTGGGAAAGTCTGGTAAGAACCTGTAATGGTTGACTGGACGTTAAATCAAACCAAACGAAAACAAAGAAACAAACTTGTGCCATTCCTTTCACTGAAGTCCTAATGCCACAATTATATGATATTTATTATATACATGTATAAATAGTGGATTCCACAGGTTTGAAAGAAAATAGCTAACCTCTAGATGTGAGTTGTGAGTAAAATATAAAATATCTTTGAGGCGAACAATATTCAAATTAAAAAGAAGACAACTCTGGTTATGTTCGTAAAATAGGATATTATAGGACAAGGCAGAAACACCTCCACTGCGGCTGGGGGAAAAAATGTTTAAAAAAAAAAATAAAAAAAAAAAAAATTATTGTCCCCAAGGTAGCATCGGCTCGAGTGAGGTGTGTTGTGCCACGTCTTACACTTTCTATTTTTTTGGTATTCATTGAGTGTTTTTTCTTAGACATTGTTGCAATGTCCTGGTTACTGGGATACAGTTGTTGTTTTGATTGTTGTCACACTCCCCTGATGTCACAACCATGCACACGCCATGGTTACGGCGACGGTTGAGAACGTTCACGCTCTCACATCAAGCTAGCATCTCCAGTGTGGGCAGACCTTTTGGCCTCATATTCTAAACACTTTCCGGTTGTCTATGTGGTGTGGGAAGTAAAAGAACTCTCACCTCGGTAAATGGGTAGGGGTGAGATTTCTACCTGAATTCATCTCATAGATACGATCACCACCCTTGTAGTGTAAAAGAACCTTGAGAAAGTCTGGTAAGGGCCTATAATGGTTGACTGGATGTTAAATCAAACAAAACAAACAACAAGCAAACTTACTGGTTGTGTTTGCAGCTGCTGGCGAGTGTACTCTTCTGACGGAGGATCTAGAGAACAGCTCGGCAGCGAGCATCAGTACGGTGGTTCACCAGGATGGCCGCAGCAGTAGGAGCAGCAGCCGGCTGAACGAGGGCCACGAGACGCGCACCTCGTCACTGCGTGTCGCAGACACCTCCACGAATGGTGTGGACACATCCCTGGACCCGAGCCCCATCATCAACAGGAGCACGATCGCCAGAATCATATCGGCTGCGTCTACGACTGACAAGCCCAAAGACCTGGCAGAGAAGATCATAGAGATGTCCAAAATGAAGATTAGAAGCACTCAGAGAAAAGAGAGTTCTGAGAAAGGTTTAGAAAAGCCAGCCGAGCCAGAGAGGCAGTTACCGGGCATGAGGAGGAGTACAGGAGGTCAAAGACATCAGGAACAACCTCAAAGGAACAAAAAAAGTAAGATTCCTGTTGCTCCAAACAGGTATAAATCAAATACCTCCAAGCAGGAGCAAGGCAAGGAGACTGTCAGTAAAAGTCACAAAGCATCAACAGGTAAAGACCAGATACAGAGGAGTGATGGAGAAAGTTGTGATTTGGTGAGCGATGATGTTATTTTGGTGAGTGACACCAGCTTCCAACGCGAGGCCTCACCAGAGCGATGGCAGTCACCGAGGCAATCGATGGCAATGTCTGCTGTGTTAGGTCGAGAAGAGCTTCATTCTGGAGAGTCCTTCAGTGATCCAAACGTTGAACTCGGTCATAGCATCCCGAATGACCTCCAGTCCAACATCACGATTCGGTCCGACCGAGCGCAAGTACCGGATACTCGGAATGACAGCACCACGATTCGGTCCGACCGAGCGCAAGTACCGGATACTCGTAATGACAGCACCACGATTCGGTCCGACCGAGCGCAAGTACCAGATACTCGTAATGACAGCACCACGATTCGGTCCGACCGAGCGCAAGTACCAGATACTCGTAATGACAGCATCACGATTCGGTCCGACCGAGCGCAAGTACCGGATACTCGTAATGACAGCACCACGATTCGGTCCGACCGAGCGCAAGTACAGGATACTCGTAATGACAGCACCACGATTCGGTCCGACCGAGCGCAAGTACTGGATACTCGTAATGACAGCACCACGATTCGGTCCGACCGAGCGCAAGTACCGGATACTCGTAATGACAGCACCACGATTCGGTCCGACCGAGCGCAAGTACCGGATACTCGTAATGACAGCACCACGATTCGGTCCGACCGAGCGCAAGTACCGGATACTCGTAATGACAGCACCACGATTCGGTCCGACCGAGTGCAGGAACCCCTTCCCACTCTCCTTACCAACCAGTCGTTACTGACCACACCTTTCGCCACTCAGCATCTCCGACCGCAAGGTCAGACGCAGGTGACCTTCAGCAGGGACTCGCCACATCCGCTGCAATCTACGTCTGTCGTCAGTGGTCAGATGAATGTGGACGACTCGCAGCAGCAGTCACTGCAGAGACCCCAGGCTGTGTCCTTCGTGTGTGTCCGTGGCAGCGAAGTCATCCCCAACAGCCACGATCAGTCCATGACCACGCTGGATCAGACAATCGGAAATGACACTACGACAGGTTGTCCATCTATTTTTTACCTTCTTTTTTCTCTTTTTAGGCCACTAAAAAAAAAAAATTGTTTCTCATCACCAAGCCATGAAAAATATGACGAGGGCGCTTTTTTTTTTCCTTTTTTTTTGTTTGCTATATCAAAGATGGCAGACATACAGTAAAACCCCGCATAAGTGGACACCCTCCGATCCGGGCCAAAGTGGCTGCTTATGCGGGGTGTCTGCTTACGCAGGGTTTCCAGATTTTTACTGGCTATACATGTAATGCATCACTGACATCAGGAGCTTTAATTTGATACTAAATACACATACCTTTCATAATTTCTATCAAGGTTCATCTATTCAAAAAAAAAATCTTCTAAAATCGTTTTTTCTGATGCGTGCGGTGATGAGAAACAAGTTTGTTTTTTTTGAGTGGCCTTATATGTATTTTTCCCCTTTGTATAATCAGAGATGCCATTTTCCACTTTTCCATGATAATCCACATTTTCATTTTCAGTGTGTAAAATTATTTTTCTTGTGTAAAGCCAGATAATATTAATTGAGCCCCAATCATATTTATAGAATAGTGGTTTGAACCTTCCCATAGATCCTCAGTCCCATACTTAACTGACAGTATATAGTTTAAAGTTTTCTCGGTCACTCGGAGGCAGCAAATTTGACTTGAAAAATATTTCCACTTCATTTTCTGACCCCAACTGACATCCCTGATATATTCATATATATAATGTTCTAAATATATTTTCTAAATATATTTTTCAGTAGCATAGTCATGTTTTCTGAATATCATTTGAAGCTTAAGATAAAGTATATACAATTATTTGTAGGCGGTAAAATGACATTTTGAAGGTATCTACCTTATAAGATAGGAAAATTTATATTTTTTTAACCAAACATTCGACTCAACACTTTAAAAAAAACTCAGAAACGGAATCTGCATATTATTTTTTCTTAATACATGCTAAATTGTGTCTAATTTCACGTTAATTTCGCTTGGATGATGAAAAAAACTCCGCAGTCAGCGAATCGGCTACGCCGAATATCTGACCGCGGCCCGTTTGTATCACTACACCACTCCCGCCACAAACTCGTCCCATACCACATCAAAATCGGTATCGGCCCTTCAGGCCATAACTGCTAATTATAGATTAATACGCAGGCAAAAAGTACAATATTATTAAACTGCACTGTTTAAGTAGCAATAGGGTAAGATTCAGAAAAATTATATATAGGATATATGTTATACAGAGATGTCAGTTTTCCACTTTTCCGTGGAAATCCACATTTCCATATTCAGTATATTTAACTGCTTTTCCTTGCGTCAAACAAAGATGATAATGATTTAGCCTGATTTACACCAATAAAAAGGTGGTTTGAACCTCCCCACAGACTCTTAGCCCCATGCCATGGCCAACAAGAACATATTATTCAAGTTCTTTCAGTCTCTCTGGGGCAGAAAAATCCACATGAAAAATATTTCCACTTTTTTCCATGACCCCAACTGAATCCCTGGTTATAGGATAGAGACTCGCAATGTTGTTTTACGTAATAGTTTATTGTAACCACCACCTTAAAGGCATATCCTACAATTCACAGTCGTTAAGAATACACTTTTTATCTTAACCAAATCACAAAAAATACAATTCACAATGGCGCCACCTAGTGACTTTTTAATATTGATGATAATCAGTCCAAACTTTTTCGTTGTGATATATTCTAATGGCAAATGAGTCCAATATAACATTATGTCTTAATTGACCTCATCCAGTAGGTAAAATGTGCCCATTTTCATGTGGTTGAGTTGGTTAGGAAATGTACTATAAATCATGGTTTTCTTCAATCATCTCAAAATCAAGTACGGTGACCTATAGTTTTTAAAACTAAAATCTGAAGTTTTATACTTTTACTATATTCTGTGAAAGTTTGAAGAAAATGACTCTAGTTAGTGACAATAGTAGTCAATTTCTAAGTTAGATATAGATTTTACAACACTTGGAGATCATCATGTTAAAATTCCAGGAGATTGACATAAGTTTTCATTTTCGAGGTAAATTGTCGGATATGCCTTTAACAATCCCAATGTAATCTTGTCAGATTTGTGTTTTTAATATAGGTATGGTTCCTCAATTTCACCTTATATATGCCTTTAACAATCCCAATGTAATCTTGTTAGATTTGTGTTTTTAATATAGGTATGGTTCCTCAATTTCACCTTATATATGCCTTTAACAATCCCAATGTAATCTTGTCAGATTTGTGTTTTTAATATAGGTATGGTTCCTCAATTTCACCTTATATATCATAAAGATTTAGAGTGAATTCTGTCTGGTAGCAGTATACCATATTGAGGTGACTTTGACTTGCAGATCTTTCGGAGACGATGTTTCCTATGAGCTATTCAGTCTCCGTGCCACACGAGTTACGCGTACCTGAGATGTGCTGCGTCGGGATGTCCGTGCCTGCTGTCCTGCGACTCACCAGCTGGTCCAGCCGCTGGATGAATGTCTACCTGGAGGTGGTCTCCATCGAGGTGAACAACGTGCTGCAAGATCCGAGGATGTTCATCCCCTTCGTGATAACGGATATGGTGCTGTTGGAGCCACAGACCACAGAAGATGTGAGGGTGAGTGTTTCATAGTGATACATAATCCTACCCCTAATTAAAAATGACATATGCTTAACATTGGCTGGCTGTATTGGGGCAAGCGTGCAGTAAAGTGTTATTTATTGCACAAGGGAAGCAAATGAGTTATTAGAGACAGGGTAGGATAAATACTAAATTGAACTCGAGTTAGTAGTGTTAGTGTTTATCGCACTCTGGACAGGTAACAGTCCGTTTACTCACCGCGCCGCCTAAGGCTTACGGTACGTGAAGGTCTAACAGAGCATGGCCACTATTGGCCAGTCCCCTTCAGTGACAGGAATATCGAGGTTGGCTATTCTATTTATAGCATTGGTTTGACAAGTAAAAATCCGCGACGCTGTCTAGGTGGAGTTATTCTAGGAACCATTTTAACTCTCCAAGCTTATTTATTTGGTACGTGTCCAGTAATTATATAGAACGTCCTGACCATGTTGTACAAGTCACAGAACGAGATGGTAATTTATGGTTTGTACGGAACGAGGCACATCCTACTGAACTGTAAAAGGGTACAAGAGAATAGAAGAAAGCATTTGAAAAACAGTAACAACATGAAAATCTTGTTCGAAACTATTCCAAAGAAAGATATCATGTTTTCGAAAGAGACAAATCTTTTTGATTTTATATAAAATATTTGGAAATATTTGAAACATTGAAAAGAATTGACTGAAATAAGTCTATGAAAGTGAAGAGTTAAATCATTGATAGTCCCTATATACCCTCAGGGTCCCCTGGGACGTTAAACCACAAACAAACAAGCTTGCAACCCCCTGATTGTTTGCTGTTGCGTTACAGGTGATCTTCTCCCCGCGTGTGGCCGGGATGCACATAGCCGTGCTGCAAGTGTCATCCAGGCCCGTGTATCGTGACCGGGCCCCGGGCAGCCTACAGCTGCCACGCATAGTCACCCTTCAGGCCATCGCTGAGCGCCCCAACATCCAGGTACACTTTTTTTTACTTCAACTTTCTTTAATTTAGAGATGGCAGTTTTCCGAGGAAATCCTTGTTTTTATTTTCAATTTATAAAATTCTTTTTTCTTGTGTAAAACGAAGAAAGAATGAATTAGGCCTCATTCACGCCAAAGAAAGTGGTTCAAACCTCCCCACACACCCCAGCCTAGACTTGCTCAAGTCTTTGATTATGTACATTCATTAAATGATTAAACACAATCAGAATAAAGTTCATTGAAGTATGTATCCTTCTCTGACTGGCCCATGAATCAAAGACTTGTCCACTATGAACGAAATCTCCTGTTTATGGCCCCAAGCTGCTCCCTGTAACCCTATACCTCCTCCTGCCCCTCCCCCTCCCATCCTCCAGTTCCCTGGCCGCCTGTGTCGTCATAGCAATTTAATTTCGCCTGCTCCTAACTGTGACCTGATTGAGATCAAAGTGAATGGGTATCAATCTCCCAGCAGATATCCTGACCAGTAGCCAGGATATCTGTAAGGAGAGTATTGGGAATACTGGTGCTAAACAGCGCCAGAAATCGGACATAATTACCGATTGTACCAGTCCCTGTATCCCAGCGAGGAGGGTAGCCATAAGATGCAGGGACTGGAGCCAGTCTAACCCCAGCCCCATTCCATGGCCAATAACTGTCATAAAATGGGTTTCAGACATACAGTAAAACCCTGTGTATGCGGACCCCCTCCATTCCAGGCCAAAGTGTCCGCTTATGCAGGGTGTCCGCTTACACTGGGTTTCCAGATTTTTACTGGTTATACATTGAATGCATCCCTGACATCAGGAGCTTTAATTTGATACTAGCGACTTCGTTGGGTCCGAGTTAGGGGGAAAAAAATTTTTTTTTTAACCCGAAAAGTCAAAAACCAATACGGGAACCGAACTCCCTACACCCCCATCCCTAGCCGAACACTCTGCTGACTGCTCCACAGGGCTAGATGTCTACAGTGGGTCAAATACTTAGAGTGGTGGCTGGAGTGGTGGTGGTGGGAGGGGTGTCAGCGGAGTTTCGAAAGGGGTACCAGCGAAAGTTAAGATCCCATTGGTTTCTCATGAGAAAAATAGATCAGAAAACTACAATACTAAACTTTGACTTTGGCATGGCTTGAAATGAATTATAAGAGAAGAAGTTTGTCTGAATATAGAAATACAAAAAAGAAGAACAGGTTCGAGTTTTTCCCTACACGAGATTCTCACTCTCGTGGCTTCTCAGTCTCCAGCCCTAGGTCTGGTTAACTATGTCTCTATGTGCGGGAGCAACTTAAAGCGGATTCGACGAAATTCTACCGTTTTAAATATAGTAGGTAACTAGATACACATACCTTTTATAATTTCTATCAAGGTTCATCTTATTTTAACAAAAAAAAAATTTGTTATTTGAGTGGCCTAAGATCGTCAATTTCAAACATTTTTAATATCGTACTTGTATGAAAATTGCGGAAGTTGAGTTCTAGTGGATGTTCTTCCTTGATGGGTTCAGGTATCCCATATCGACGAGCCCTGCTTCATGCAGGAGCCCACATAGTCATCGATTTTACTGACCATTGAATAAATCAGGGATGCAAGTTCGCCGACAATTGACGGGAAGCAGAAATTTCTGCATCTTGAAATATGATCATTAACAAAGTATGAAAATCATAAAATAAAACTAAATTCCAAGAAGTGACAGATAATTCTGGCAGCAGGCTCTCACCAACAGCGTATAAACCTCCAGTCAGTACTTTGGCGGCAGTTAAACGCGCCAAGGGCCGTTGACACTGCTGTCAGAGTTCCGTCAAGTGCCGAAATTTTGTTTGACGGCAGGGGGGGGGGGCTTTCCTCTCCCCCCCCCCCCCCCCCCCGAATACGCCCTTTTTTTGTGTGTTTTTGTTTCCGACTGTTTCATCAGTCCCAACTTTCATCCCTGAATAAATACACAATATTACCATGATTTCGATCTGAGTGGCCGTATTCTCCGCGTAGTTGACGCGAAGTAAAAAGTATTGCGTAGCGTCAACTACACGCCCCCCGTAAGACTGTGTTCATATTGTTTATCTCACCCCAGATATTTTTTCTCCATAGACTTAACATTGGAAACTCGTATCTAACACCCATTAGATATTTAGGAAAAATATCCGATGGGGGATTATGTCACAAATGTTAGCCCATTTGTCAATATTAAGGGTGAGATAAATTCAGAAACCCATTCAAGTTTAGGGTCAGAGCTCGATCCCATCTCATTTGAATCACATAGCAATTCATGCGGCTTCGCCTTGTGAATTACTATGTGATTCAAACTCGATGGGATACAAGCTCAGACCCTAAACTTTCATGGGTTTCCTCTATAATACCTTTATCTCCATGCAGATTTTGAACGCGGGGAATTCAGATCTGGACTTCGGACCCGTGCCATGGAACAGACAGAAGAATCGTCATTTCTACCTCGTCAATCAGGGTCAGGCCAGTGTCTCGGTGAGACTGGTCATCGCTTCGGTAAGTCTGAGATGTCACGAGACTTTCTATTGAACCAAGGTCCTCGTCATCTGTGCTAATCAGTCAGGAAGAATGTTACCACAGCTACCAATCTAATGAAGGCAGTGTGAAATGGGTTGGTTTTTTTATTACTTTTATTTTTTCCATCGGTTGGAGACAGAAGTGTAACTTGCCACATATTCTAAATCTGAAATGGTGTTTTGTGTGTCTTTGAACTCTGGTTGTATTTTTTTAGCACTTAAAACCACATCCTGAGATGAACATACTTTTGCACACCTGTGCACAGCTGCATTGCGATTACTAAGCTCTGCTCTGGGATGTATGAACTCAAACATATTGCCTAGTCTTACTGTATAGCCATTTACTATATACCCATGCCGTATATACTGTAAATACTCACCGTTCTAGCATATGACGTAAAAATACTGTACGGACCGCTGGTCGGTACACTAAAATAGACCACCTTGCCATAAACGTTTACTAACATATCGGTAGTTAAAAATTAAATTAATGATTTTTTTAAAAATTTTGGGTATATAGTAAATATATAACGTCCAACCATGCTTGTACAAGTCACAGAACTCTATGATGATTTACGGTTTGTACGGAACTCGGCATAAATGCCTCGGTCCGTACAAACCGTAAATTACCATCTCGTTCTGTGAATTGTACAGCATGGTCAGGACATTCTATATAATCATATCACCCTTGGTATTTTTTCTCCACAGACTTAAACATTGGGAACTCATAATTAGGAAAAATATCCAATGGGGGATTGTGTCACAAATATCAACCTATTAGTCAATGTGAAGGGTGAGATAAATTCAAAAACCCATTCAAGTTTCGGTTCAGAGCTCAGTCCCATCTCGTTTGAATGGCAACATAATTCATCCGGCTTCACCTTGTGAATTACTATGCGATTGAAACTCGATAAGATACAAGCTCTGACCCTAAACTTTCATAAGTTTCCTCTATACGATGGACCAGTACAAATTGTCTGATTTGAACAATCTCCAGGCATAGCCGCAATTCTACATATATGACTGACTTTAAGCAGATTCTGCTAGGAGAGTTGCCTAAAGATGGTGATCGGCAAGATTGGAGTATAAACAAACTGACTATGTCTGAGTAGTACCATGTTGAGTTCTTTGGTGAGTCTGGTACGTTATCCTACCCCTAATATAAAACGCCATAGGCTTAACATGGGATTTGTTTATGTCACGGGTGTGACATAAAGTGTTGTTTATGCCACTACTTTCTGATACTGAAAAAATATGGAAATGGGGTAGGATAAAATCTAGACGCCACTCGTTTGAGTTTGAGCTTATTTATGCCACTCATTTTGTTGGCTCCGTAATGTCACTCGTCTTCGACTCGTGAAATTATAGAGCCAACAAAATGCGTGGCATAAATAAGCTCAGACTCAAACTTGTGACGTCTTTTATCAGGGATCGTACAGAGCCTGGAAAAGCCTGGAATTATGCTTTTTAGTTTTCCAGGCCTGAAAAAGCCTGGAATTCTTACAGAGAGCCTGGAAAAACCTGGAAGAGCCTGGAAATTTTAGTTTTGCATAAAAACATTTTTAGTCTATGAAATTCTGGTAATTATAAGCTTTTCTTAAATATGGTACACGACTGCCTTTATGATTTCAGTGACTTACATTATTTGTCTTCATATTTAAAAGTGGCAAAAAAAAGAGAAAAGAACATTGAAGATATCTATCCCAAACCACTGAAATGAAGAAAGGAAGATGAATGCTTAAACTAAATTTTGTGATGAATTAGATATGGATTTAAAAACAGTGACCAGATATGATATGCATCCTTCAGAAAACAAACAATGACTGTTTTTATTCATTAGCAGGATGGTATTGATTCACATTGTTATGTGCCTGGAAAAAAATATATTAGAGCCTGGAAAAGCCTGGAATTTGATTGGGCTGTCTATGTAATATATGAACCTTATTATACACGCTTCGGCACTCTTCGTCTCGCCCATTCTGACAGAACACGTCCTCAACGCAGTGCTTCAGCTTTGAGAACCAGGGCGTGGGTGACACGTCAATCATCTCGTTGACACGCCCACCAAACGCCCCGAGCGAGGCGGCCACTGTCGTCAACTACAACTTACCCTGCACCCCGACCGGTGAGCGCCCGAGGCAACATCCGGTCACTGTTTACTTCCGGTCGCGCCAACCCGACAGAGGTTAGTACCAAACAGGGTTTACAAACTTCCACTTTTCAACCTTTTTAGTATGCGGGGTCACCCCGCTTAAGGGGACATTCGTTGCGTCAACCTGGAAGTAGGTGGCGCTACGAACCCGCCTCTAGGCTAGGGGACGGCCATCTTGGAGAAGCACCTCCGCAATGTTAAGCTTATGGGACCATTCAGACCTTCATTGTAATACTATCTAAGGTGTGAGGATGTTCAAAGTATTTCTGAGCCATTTCTCATGGTAAAATCAGACTTCCCTGATAATTTCAGATCAAATGATAATGTCATGGCCCCATATTAGACTGTTGATGTGATGTCAACAAATCATCGAAACAACCGGTTTTCTTCAAGTTGGCACGTTCAAATCATGTCTGGATATTGTATCTAATCCTATTTAAACGATTACATGTACAGATTGCACATAAGAATGTTAGACACAATATTTTTTCACCATTTTACACTCTGACAGCGCTTTGTGGTCACCAGCAAGATGGCGGACTGTGTCCGTTGTCAGGGAAATTTGCATAAATCGGAACCGGAAAACACCAGATGACTCGGAAAATCCCATTTAAGGGGACGGTTATTTCGATACAGAATGCTTCTTAACCCCACTTAAGGGGGCACTTCTTAACCCCACTTAAGGGGGCAATTCGGAGGGACACCTTATCAAATCTGATGTGACAGTGTGAGGGCAACACAACAGATTATTTTGATTGCATGTTTATAGTGTGTGATGTGGGTAAACTGGTGTCTAGACAATCAGACACCAGGCAATGACCTACATAAGCTCCTGTAGGCGTCAGATAGGCATCTGTGGGGTGTCTGTATGTTTATAACAATGTATCTATGACTATCACCTGTATGAAGGTATTATATATCTTTAGGACGTGGCTAAGGTGTCACTTGTTCGAGCTACCGCATCAAACTGACGGAGCAGTCGTCTGCTCGCGTTATTCATAGTCAGACCACTCGCTACCATAGCGACGTTAACAACAGAACACGGCGTGACGTGACGCCTGTTGTTGACTGAATGACATCACGGTTCCAAGGGGGGTTTTCCTGGATTGGTGTGGGGGAAAAAAATGAAGGTATTATATACTACATGGCCTAACCATCGACAGACTGAAAACCCCAGTTAAGGGGTCATCCTGCTTAAGAGGACAGTTTGGCGGGAACCGAACAGAGGAAAAGCGGGGTTTTACTGTATACCCATGGCAAATCCATGCACTCAATTTTGGGTCAAATTTAGAAATTGACATAATTAAGGCAGATTATCCAAATATTCCAGAAATGTTTATATGTTACCTTGAAATATCCATAGATTCACATCTATAGACTGTCAGTTGGTGACTGTTATAAAGCCTGTAACACAGCGATACACAAATTGTGGTTAGAATCGTGTCGCTGTACACACTCCACACACCCGATTATAATCAGGTCGGGTATTACTAGCATGGGGATAGTATCCCCAAACTTAATCTTGTCGCTGTTTGCACTTCTTTGTTTCAGTGCCGACCACGGTTGAATGTTGTAGCGCGCAGCTGAACATCGAAGTGGATACTCCGTCCTCTCGCATGGTGATCGAGTCTCTGGCCCTGACTGCCACCGTCGGGACAGCGCGACTCCACGCGCCACGGGACATGGACGTGCGTAACCCTTTCTGTACATCCCTAACACACTATCATGCTACTTTACAATAATAGGTTTACCGTTCAGCACCACCTCACCATGCAGTATTTAGTTAGGTCATCGTAACCTGCTCTGTACATGACTAACTGCTACTTTACAATAATAGGTTTACCGTTCAGCACCACCTCGTGATGCAGTATTTAGTTAGGTCATCGTAACCTGCTCTGTACATGACTAACTGCTACTTTACAATAGTAGGTTTACCGTTCAGCACCACCTCGTGATGCAGTATTTAGTTAGGTCATCGTAACCTGCTCTGTACATGACTAACTGCTACTTTACAATAGTAGGTTTACCGTTCAGCACCACCTCGTGATGCAGTATTTAGTTAGGTCATCGTAACCTGCTCTGTACATGACTAACTGCTACTTTACAATAGTAGGTTTACCGTTCAGCACCACCTCGTGATGCAGTATTTAGTTAGGTCATCGTAACCTGCTCTGTACATGACTAACTGCTACTTTACAATAGTAGGTTTACCGTTCAGCACCACCTCGTGATGCAGTATTTAGTTAGGTCATCGTAACCTGCTCTGTACATGACTAACTGCTACTTTACAATAGTAGGTTTACCGTTCAGCACCACCTCGTGATGCAGTATTTAGTTAGGTCATCGTAACCTGCTCTGTACATGACTAACTGCTACTTTACAATAGTAGGTTTACCGTTCAGCACCACCTCGTGATGCAGTATTTAGTTAGGTCATCGTAACCTGCTCTGTACATCACTTGGGGTGGGGAGTGAGGTCAGTCGTTAGGGCACTTGACTTTTACCCCAAGGTTGTAGGACAAGGTTGTAGTCCCATCCCCAGCAGTGATAGATTTACTGCTACATTAAAGGCCAATCCTTACCATGTCTATGTGGTATGGGAAGTAAAAGAACTCTCACCTCGGTAAATGTATAAGGTTAAGATTTCTACCTGAATTCATCACATAGATTCGATCACCACCCTCATTATAGCTTGAGTGCTATAGGGAGCCAAAGTGAACCTGCTGAAACCACAGATACCTGTTTACGAAACACCATTTCCGGTGGCCCGCAAGAACGAGGCTTAGTGCTAAATCTATTGGGGTTTGAGGCTAGACTTTCGTTTTTGGTCTCTTTTGTTACTTTCGAAGTGAGGTTTACTACTATCGTCTCTGAATAACTCTGTTTCGAAACTACGATGACAGTTGTTAAGTTTATTAAAAATTTGGATCTAAAAGATTGGAGAATGACACATATAATCTCGAACCTACATAGTCAAAGTACTGAGCGCCTATACCCGGAAATGGTATTTTGTAACCGGCTATCTTTGGTTGCAGCGGGTTCACTTTGGCTCCCTATAGATCCTTTGTTGCTATGGCAGCGTGAAAACTTTCTCTGTTTCTTACTCCAGTGTTCTTCTTGTCTTCTAGAGTAGACTTTGTAACATTGAATGCTAACCTTGTAACTGTGAATAGTCTTTTTTTCAGAGATATGATAATAATTTTTTTTCCCAAGGTAGCATCAGCCTAGGGAACAGACGTTGCCTCGTCTTCTTATCTATAATGATCTTTTCAGTCTGTCGAGTTTCGGACGGCGATTGGCACCAGTGAGACGCGCATAGTGCCGCTGCGCAATGCGGGCAGCCTGCCGCTAGAGATCAACCTGGCAGTTTCGAGCTGGCCGGAAGTGTTCACCATCTCCCCGGCTGTGATTCGGATCGAGGCTGGCACACAGCGTGACATCAGTGTCAGCTTCCAGCCCACGCAGTCTGGAACAAGCAGCTATGAAAGGTAAAAACACTCGCAATGTGGGGCAACTTATTCCTATATACCTATGGCTGTACACTCTATGCTTACACCACGCTCTGGGGGGTGGAGTAACTATCTGATACTACCCAAGGTTGGTATACTACCCAAGGTTGCCGTATACTACCCAAGGTTGACATTTAGACCAATCAGATTGTCTCTTATTAAACCACATTTGAAGGTATATAGGAATAGGGAAACCAAGTACCAGTGAAAGGAAGTCAAAATTACTCGGTAAGGCTTGGAAAAATTACTGCCCGCGGCCAGGGCCTTGGGCAGTAATTTTTCCAAGCCTTACCTCGTAACTTTGACTTCCTTTCACCGGAACATAGTTTCCCTCTATTATCTCACCCTTGGCTAAACTTGTACCAATTATTTTTTTCTTAATTATTTGTTGTGTCAGATGTTGAAAAAATTGGTACAAGTTTAGCCATAGGAATAAATACTCAACAATCACCCCGGTAAAGTGACAAAAATAAACCACGACCGTGGTGGAGTGAATGTGAGATGTCATATAGATTTGCTAGGTAATTTTGGTTATTCTGAGATTGTGATGCTATTTAATGTCCTTGAAAGGGGTGAGATAAATCCAGAACCGCACTCGAATCATAGAATGAACAACATTCCATGAGTTTGGATGGGCCATAATCACCACTCGGCTTTGCCTCGATGACGATTGCAGCGCATCCAAACTCGTGGAGTATTGAGTATTTATTTGATTCTCGATGCAGTTCTATATAAATTCAACACTTATGGACCGCCTTCATTTGGCTAGGACTGTATAGTCCACTTAGGTGAGGGGGTGGGGAGTTGTAGCACCGGACTTGTAACCCTAAGGTTGTAAGACTTTGTGGGTTCGAGTCCCATCCCCAGCAGTGGTAGATTTACTGCTATAACAAAGGCCATCCTTCTCATACCATGTCTATGTGGTGTGGGAAGTAAAAGAACTCTCACCTCGGTAAATGTGTAGGGGTGAGATTTCTACCTGAATTCATCACATAGATTCGATCACCACCCTAGTGGTGTAAAAGAACCTTGAGAAAGTCTGGAAAGGACCTATAATGGTTGACTGGATGTAAAATCAAACCAAACAAACAAACAAACCACTTAGGTGTATGACTTTGCGTCAACATAAGCTTATTCCTTCCTCCTTCATCTCCAGCAGTAGTTGATTTACTGCTATATCCATGGACTTCTCTTTTTTATTTTTTTATTAAGCACATAATTCGCCCTGGAGGATGGTCTTACATTATAGCGTGGAGTCGTACAAGGATCAGTACAGAACATGTCCACTTACGTGTCGAGGTTATTGTAGCGTCAAGTAGAATACGATAGATGAAAAAGTGAATTATGGTAATGAGATGAGTTAATTAAAGCAAAAAACAGTAAAGACAAATAGTGTAATAATGAGGGCTGCATATGACACACAAAATAAACTACCGTGTACTTTCTATCAGCCTTCTTACAGGTGCAAATCGCGTGTTGCCATAAGGGCCTTTTTGAACGAACATTTACTGCCCATATTTTTTAGTGCTTAATCTTGCTTATTCCAGAGGGTCTCGCGCCTATGCACTGGTGACTTTTTGTAAAATTCACTCAGCGGTCTTCATTCCTTAAATAGTCTTTTGTTTTCAGAGCGCAGTGTTCTACCTGTATTCTGAACCACTAATTGTCTCTTGAGTAACATATTGCCGACAATATTCTCTTCGCATATAACCCAGGAGAAGTTCATCTCTCCTACGAGAAAGCGGGACCACCCCGGTGAGACTGTGTAGCTCTTCGACAGCGTGGGTCATCCCGTAATCTCTAGTCTGTGCTTTATAATATAAAACAGGGATAACAGTTTTCCACTTTTCCATGGAAGAATTTATTTTCCTTTTTATTTTTTTATTTTATTTTATTTTTTTTAAGAATTTATTTTCCTTGTATAAAACGAGGAAAGTGTAAATTGAGCTTCATTCACGCCGATAAAATAGTGATTTGAACCTCCCTACAGACCCTCAGCCCATTCCTTGGCAATAGCGATGTGTTTTTCCATGTTTTCTTAGTGTCTCTGAGGCAGATAATTCTACATGAAAAATAATTCCACTTTTATTCCTGACCCCAACTGACATCCCTGATAAAAATACTCTCTTGTACCATGTCTTTGTTGTGCGAGAAGTAAAAGAACTCTTACCTCAGATATGTATGAGTGAAATTTCTACCTCAATTCAACTCATAGATTTGATCACAACTCTTGTGGTGGGAATCCAGCAAGAAAAAGCTGAGGCTTGATTTATCCCTTCTATTCCAGCAGGGTCCCCTGGGAGGTATAAGAACTGAGAAGCATGCTACTGAATCATTGTCATCTGAAAAGAAAAATACAATTTTCAGAGATATGATAATAATCTTTTCATTTTTTTTCCAAGGTAGCATCAGCCTAGGGAACAGACGTTGACGAAATCCATTTTCTTGATAATCCACTTTTTGAGGCTGTATATTCCACATAAAATATATTTCTCTCCTTTTTTTCCTGACCCCAACTGACATTCTTGTCTCTCTGAGGCAGAAAAATCTACATGAATATGTTTCCACTTTGTTCCCTGATGTAATGTGAAAAACGGTTACCCTGCGAAAAATGGTAATTATCGCCCACGAGCATGCGCAGTGATGAAGTCCACGATTGGAGAGTGAACAATTTGCCCAAATTAAGCATATCACGACATGTAACTCTCATGTCTAAATACTATTCTTATCATTTATTGACATTAAAATCACATCAAAATAGTAGTATGTCCAATAGTCTGTGATATTTGAACGGAAGAACGTGTTCAGACGCATGCGCGTTTAGAGTGGGCGATAATTGCAATTTTTCGCAGGGTAACCGTTTTTCGCATCACACCGACTCCAACTGACATACCTGTGTTTTGAAGCCTGTTACTGATGTGCATGGAGGGCATATTTTTTAAATTTCCATCATAGGTCTCACCAGATACCTGGAAATCTGGGAAATGTCTTGGACAAATAATGGAAAATTAAAAGAATTTTTTAATCAGGAACATTGTGGGAACCCTGTATAATATGTGTCTACCAAGGTAAAAAATTAGGTGACCTATAAAGGTCTTCAAGCCTAGTCTAGAGACGACCTGACGTCCAGAGGGTGTACAGAGACTGTTATGGTCAGCTGTCTGGAAACCCTCTGACATCACTGTTAGGACCATGGCACCACGTGGTTGGCTCATAGAGCGTCACTGACACAACACTCTGGACAGCTCACCACAATATCATTGCATGCAAATGGACTTATTTATTAATGTTAAAACCTTTATTTCTCACCGAGAGCCTTTATTTTTTCAAAGAGGACCTTTAAACCTTTATTTTTTTCATGAAATGTCTGTATGACCCCTATACCTGTGTTTTGCAGCATTTTACTGATGGGTTTACAGCCGGGCCCCCGGCAATTTGAGATAACATTGTCGGGGCAGGTGCAGGCAGCTGCACCACGCCGGGGGCCTGCTGATAACCCCATCATGGCTGACAAGAGCTTCTTGGCCTGGGGCGGCGTGCCGGTTGGCCATTTCCTCCAGCAAAAAATCTGCATAAGAAGCTGTGTAGCCAACTCCATGCAGCTGAGGCTACAAATACGCGGAGACACGCAGCATTTCGAGCTGATGGGGCTGGGCGGGCGGCAGCATCTCGGTGTGGCCAGCGAGGTGAATCTGCAGCCTCACGGGGAGCACTACATCAATGTGCTCTTCCACCCCTCTGGCGTTGCCCACTTCAGCGGCAAGCTGAGAATCCAAAGCACACTGTCCCCCACCCAGTTCGCCATACCGCTGAATGGATATGGGGGCGTCAGTTGTCTCGTGCTGGACGGAGTGGAGGAAGGGGAGGTAACTTCATACTGGGCAACTGTTGGCCCTCTGACGACGCGCCAATCTGTGGCGGTGAGGCTGCAGGTACGCAACATAGGCACCCGCACGGCATTCGTCAAGGGCCTCTGCTTCAGGGACCTTGGGTGTCGTTCACCGGCCACTGTAGGCTCGCTCAATGTCCACCCCAACGAATTTTGCCTGCCACCTGACTGCCGCCAAAGGGTGGTGGTTATGCTGAACCCGACGGAGAGAGAGGTGGCCATGTGTCTGGACCAGAGTAGCATTGTGTCCACCGTGGCCTTTTTCTACGGTGACGAGGTGGCCAGGAGGAAGTATCGGCGTGCCGTGCGCCACAGGGCCAGGCTGGAAGACTTCCAGTTGTCGGACACCAACCCTGTGCGAAACACCAACTTCAACATAACCTATCGGGATGAGGAGCAGCTTCGTGAAGATGAACCGGAAACCCCGAATGATATCGAGCTCTTCTATTCGACCATGTCGAAATTAACTTTAGCACTCGTCGGGGAGCTAGAGCCAGAGCCAGAGCCAGTGGATTTCGTGACCCCAATGGCCAGGTTAGTCTCCCAGATTTATTATTTTCCAAAGAAATCCTTGTTATCATTTTCAGTTTATTAAGTTTTTTTATATTGTATTTTTATATAAACAATATAAATATATATTTTTATATAAACAAAGAGATAATAAATTTACACCAAGAAACCATGGTTCGAATCTCCCCACACACCTCAGCCCCATTCAGGGAGATTAACGATGTGTTTTCCATGTTTTATCAGTCTCTCGGAGGCAGTAAATTACACATTAGAAATATTTCTTCCTATTTTCATGACCCAAACTGAGATGTCTGGTTTCCTGAGTAGTGTCACTACACGTTTAGGCCACTCAAAAAAAACAACTTGTTTCTCATCACCGCGCGCATCTGCAAAAACGATTTTAGAAGATTTTTGTTTGTTTGTTAAAATAAGATGAACCTCGATAGAAATTATGAAAAGTATGTGTATTTGGTATCAAATTAAAGCTCCTCATGCCAGGGATGCTTTCAATGTATAAGCAGTATAAATCTGAAAACCCCGCATACGCAGACACCCTGCATAAGCGGGCATTTTGGCCTGGAACGTAGCGTTTTACTGTATGTCTAAAGCCCATTTTATGACACTTTAAGCCATCCTTGATCCAGCAAAAAAAAAAAAAAAGCACCCTCATCATATTTTTCATGGCTTGGTGATGAGAAACAAGGTTTTTTATTTGAGTGGCCTTATCAGGTGCTTTTGCATTGTATAGGGCACATAGCTATTGTGTTATGGAAGCTGCCATCTTGCCACAAAACACCAGGTGGCAGGTCTAGTTAGCAATGGATTGAATTTTTTAAAATTTGCGGGTTTGCCACTAAAGGGTTTAACCCTTTAAGGACACATGATGCCTGGAGGCATCACCACGCTAAAGACACATGATGCCTGGAGGCATCACCGCACAAAAGACGCATGATGCCTTGAGGCATCATTGTCCCAATTTTGAGGAAAATGTTTTAACAAAGAAATAATAGAGCAATATTCATGAAATCTTCAGAAAATTTAGATATAATATCATATTTAGTATTTCTATTAAAAAGAAATAAAATATTTATGATCATGTATCATATTGCATGATTACAAACTTGGATATCAGTTTTAACTATTATGTGGCCGTCCTGTAGCCAGACAGACTGCCACCAGTATCCGTCCTTATGGAAGTAGCTGGACCCCAGGCAGCCGTCCTTAAAGGGTTAACTTCATCTAACAATTTTCTGTAGATTATGACATCAGGAAATATGGTTGTCCCCCGACTACAGTAAGGCTACCTTATAATTTCCTGGTGGATGATGGTGGGACTAGCAATCACTCTGTGCCCTATGAGGAGGCTCAGAGGTTCCACTGTGTTTCCTGAATGTTTGTCATCCTTATCATAGACACAAATTTGCCTTGGTATGACTCGTCGTTGCTATCGCAGAGTAGTATACAGGCAGGGTTTGTACAGAGCCTGGAAAAGCTTGGAATTATGCTTTTCGGTTTTCCAGGCCTGGAAAAGTCTGGAATTCTCACAGAGAGCCTGGAAAAACCTGGAAGAGCCTGGAAAATTTAGTTTTGCATAAAAACATTTTTTTGGGGTCTATGAAATTCTGGTCAATATTGGCTTTCCTTAACTACGATACCTGACTGCCTATGAAATTTCAGTGACTTGGATTGAATAGTTCCAAAAATCCTTTTTGCTAATAATATAGAAGGGTTCTGATTATTTGCCTTCATATTTCATTCACTAGCACATTGTTATGTGCCTGGAATCTTAATATTAGAGCCTGGAAAAAGCCTGGACTTTTATCGGGCTGTCTATGTACGAACCCTGTACCAGTGTTTAACCACTCTATTCTACAAATCGAAATATTTGCCTGAAAACACAATTGCTATTAAATGAAAAAAATGTTGATAATTTCTTTTCTTTTCTTTATAACAGAAATGGCAACTTTCCATTTTCCATGGAAACTTACTTTTTTCATTTTCATAATATGACATCCCTGTTGTAAGAAGAATAGCCTGTGGCACTTGAAGCTTTTAAAAATTGTGTATTTTTACAATTGATTCATGTTTCTTACGATTCAAGATGCATGTTTGTGTTGAACTCGCTACAGGCGCGTAGTGCCCGAAGCTTCCAGAGCACCGACTGCGCTCGACACTCGCGTACCACCAGACGTGGTGCTGCCCCGCACCGAACCTGGTCTCCAGGAGGCGTGGTGCATTCACCCCAAGCAGATCGTACTCACGTCCAACGAACAAGGTACAGGCCTCCCAGTGAAACCTATAATACCTATAAAAACCTGATTCAAGAGCCTTTATTTTTTTTAAGGAACCTATATAACCTATAAAAACCTATATTTTCACTGCCATGCAGATTGACTTGTACAGGAAATCTTAGAACTTAAATTGACACAAAGTTAGATTGTTAAACGACAAGAATTAAACATTATCGGTTTATTTCAGAGATCATAAAAGTGTATAAGAATCTACAGTTGGTGTGATTTCTGGCCAGGTTGGCTTGCCTGTTGGAAACTCAACACGCATATACGTACTTGCTAGGTATAACCTGATGAGACATACATCTGGACGTCCTGCAATTTAGTACTAGATACATTTTTAGAAATTAAGAACTGAAAATAAGCGATTCACTATATTTTGACTCTCATTATGCTGAATATGTTAACCCTAAAAACCTATAAAAGCCTATGTTTTGGGCCTTGAAAACCTGTAAAAACCTATATTTTGATGTTCAAAACCTATTTAAAAACCTCTATTGAGGAAGTGGGGCACTGGGAGGCCTGAAGGTATTACCATACACCTTTTTTTTTTTTTTATTCAGAAAAAGTGGATTTAGTACAAATCATCCTGGCTGGGACCTTCCACCTCTTCAGTCAGAGACGGGTGGGGAGTTAGCTCAGTGGTTAAGGCACCGAGAAGGGGTGGGGGGGGGGGGGGGGTCAGAAATTTGGGGAAATCTGTGTATGCTCCCTCTTTGTTCTATTGCGTACAAGATTGGGAGAGGGGTGGGGTGGGGGGGGGGTGGGGTCCAAAATTTCAGAAATTCTGCGTACATACTTTATGGATGGCCCCTTACCCAAACAAACAAACAAATACTGTGCCAGTATGGCGACACACCACTATACTCTGAATATGATTGGTTGCATTAAACACAGAAATATGTAAATAAAAAAGAAAAAGATAATATACATACTCAAAGTACACCAAAAATTTCAAAATAATATCATGATTATAAATAACCCAAAAATAACCCAAAAAGCATTTCTAAAGCATTAAAAAAAAATTATCTTAAAGAAAATGAGGTTGTGAACAGAGCGCTATCAGATGGCCACCCAGCCCACTTTGTGAAGCAGTCCTAGATCATCAAGTTTTAATGAATATTTAAGTAATTAGCGATATCTATACGTATAGGATACAAGTGAAACTTAACCTTATTGGGGTGGCCCCTCGTACCATATTGTTTTTAGTAACAAAAATAAAAATTGCACTCGCTCTGCCAGTTCACGAATATTTCCATTGAAGGAAATGTGTTGTACGAGGGGCCTTCCCAATAAGGTGAACATGTTATACTAAAGTCCTGATTTTGTATTATTCTGGCTCCAGCTAATTATATAGAACGTCCTGACCATGCTGTACAATTCACAGAACGAGATGGTAATTTATGGTTTGTACGGACCGAGGCATTTATGCCGAGTTCCGTACCAACGGTAAATTATCATCGAGTTCTGTGAATTGTACAAGCATGGTTGGACGTTATATATTTACTATATGCCCGAAATTTGAAAAAAAAATCTATTTTATTTGGATTAACAACCAATTTCTTATTAAACGTGTATGGCAAGGTGGTCCGTATTTTAGTGTACGGACCAGCGGTCTGTACAGTATTTTTACGTTATATGTCAAAACGGTGCGTATTTACAGTATATACGGCATGGGTATATAGTAAATATCCTTCTTGTCTTGTGCGCACAGATGATGTGACACGCATCCAGTTGGTAAACTACTCTGACCAGGTGCTCAGCTTCCGACTCAACTGGATGAGCAGTGTGCTGACGGTCACCCCGTACCATGGCATGATGCAGCCCAGGTGAGTTGTAATTATTATTATTATATACCTGTGGTAGTATATCCTACATATATGGCTCGCTCCAACCCATGTCATATTCTTATATAGAACTGCATCGAGAATCGTATAAATAGACAATACTCCACGAGTTTGGATGTGCCTGCATTGTCATCGAGGCGAAGCCAAGTGACGATTATGGCACATTCAAACGAGTGGAATATTGACTATTTTACGATTCGAGTGCGGTTCCGGATTTATCTCACCCATTTCTATGATGTTAGATAGTATCAGAATATCAGAACAGCTCAAATATACCTAGCGAATCCATATGACGTCATCTCAAATTCACGGCTGTGGCGTAGTATCGTCACTTTACGGGGGTGATCGTTGAGTATTTTTTCCTAATGTTATTTCTATGGGGAAGCTTGTACCAGGGGTGAGATAAATATCCGTATGACACCTAGGTGGCGTACGGGGCATGTATGGTGGCGAAATCCAAAAACTCGCCCAGAAGCAAAGGTAAAAATTGGATATTTTAAGGTATATAATAATACGAAAACAGGTATACTGTGTCTGTACATGATAGATACTTGGTAAAATTGACAATATAACGAACTGATGCTGAAGGCAGAGGTTCGTTTTATCGTCAATTTTACCACATACTTATCACATACAACCACAGTTACCCTGTTTCCGTATATTATTATATACCTGTAGGCATATGACCTACAGGTATGGCACCAGCAAGAAAGAAATTCCTTCAGGAGTCCAGGATTTTTGAAAAGGTATAAATGATTTTGCTTTTGTTGCTACTGCCCCAACAGTTTAGGTCATAGATCTAGTCGCATATTTTTGAAAAGGTCTAACTAAAAGTAAATTGCATGGACCTCCCAGGCAGAACACCTACACAGTAGGCAGGGTGTACTTTGAACCACAGCAGTCTTAATTTGTATCAGTGCCAACAGTCGCTACGTGGTAACGGATAGCTGGCTCCTTCGTGATTGATATGGTTTTCTATTGACAGGAGGTCCACTTTAATTTTATTTATGCCAATAGTACGATGCATGTTAATGGATAGCCGGCTCCTTCGTGATTAATATGGTTTTTCGTTGACATGAGATCCACCTTTATTTGTATCAGTGCCAAGAGTATTCACGTTGTTGTTTTTTAAAGCAATTTTTATTAAGGGAATATTGTGTGCACACAATCACTGAATTCGGCTATACAGCCATTCTTCCGCTCAGGCCCTAGCCCACTACTCCTCATTCTAATGGCGAGTGTTAAGCCGAATGGGCAGTGAGTACCATTTTTGTGTAACTCTTTGGTATGACCCGACCGGGTTTTGAACTCCTGATCTCCCATGCTTGAGGCGAACACCCCTACCACTTAGCCACCAAGCTTCCAGTACTAACAAAATTATAACCACTTTCTCAAATCTAATGCTTTTAATTGCCCTAGAATCCATACAAGTTACTCAATATCCAAACGGTTATTACCAAAGTATCATGAGATATTAGGTAATATACATGTCTTTGGTGTCATGTTATATAATATCTGTTTTGTCCATCTCCTCTCATAGTACACAGACTGCAGCTATTGTATAACAACCCCCCCCCCCCCCCCCCATAAGTGATACATAGCTGCTTACATAAAGCTATTTTTGTTTTCGTGATAAAGTCGGTTACATCAGTTATTATTCTTTATTATCAGGGATGACAGTTTTTCACTTAGCCACTGAGCTTGGTAAACGTGTTATATTAATGGATAGCCGGCTCCTTTGTGATTAATATGGTTTTCCGTTGACAGGAACTCCACCTTGATTTGTATCAGTGCGCTACGACCCAGCCGTGTGGAATTGCCATGGCTTGGTCGCATATTTGTTTATTGTGAAGGCAGCTTCAAGGTGAGTGATTCTGAGCTAAATAAACACTACTCAAATACGAGAGTTATGTGTGACCAACAAACCACTCCTCAGATAAATATGAGTCTTTAGTGTTTTTTAAAATTATGAATACATACACAATATTACCATGATTTCGATCTGAGTGGCCGTATTCTCTGCGTAGTTGACGCGTAGTATTGCGTAGCGTCAACTACAAGGAGAATACGGCCACACAGATCGAAATTATGGTAATGTTGTATTTATTACTCACTTTTTTTTAGATTTAAGCAATCGATATGATCGTTATAAAACTTTTCAACATAATTAAGAAGTTATGTTTGTGACTACTTTCATCTCAATGGGACTACTTTCATCTCAAAAATCCGTATCCTCCTAGGAGGGTACGAAGCTCCGTATCCTCCTCAGTAGCGATCTGTAATCTCCATAGGCTTAGTATGGAGACTCCGTATCAGGTGGGTAATAAATCTTTCTTACAGACATTATTGTTGTGTTTAAATATGGTATCCCTAGTTTAACCTATTCCGACAAGATATGTTCATTGACGTTAGTGCTAGCATGGGGAAATTAGGTTTAGTGACCCTAATAACATTTTTTTATTCATTATAGTACTAGTGTGTTGGATTTGATTTTTTGAAAAAAAGGTTATGTTGCCATGGGAACCGAAATTACAAAAATATTACAAAGAAAATCTGACCCCCTCATGCAGTTGATTAAAATAGGGGACGTTTTGAGCTTCATTTTGGTATATGGTTTGTCTGGTTAAATTGATGTGCGAGGTAAATCCTAAAATGGAGCCCTTTTTCATTACGAGCTGCAGTACTAACACTCTTTATAAGCGGATTCCCCGGACACTTTGGCCTGGAACGGAGGGTTTCCACTTATGTGGTGTTTTCTCTTATTATTCGTTTCGTGAGTACCCCCTGAACACACAAGTCTACTTTGCAGGTGCTGAAAGTCCAGGTGCGACAGAACCCTGTTGCGGACAACCTCTCCCAGGTGGCGCTAGTGACAGTGACATCGCCCGGGATGAGAAATCAACTCAATGTGTCTCACAAGATGCTCGTCTTCCCTGACACGCCTGTCAGCCAGACGTCAGGTAAGTTGGGTCATTAACATGATATATCTACCTTTATTATCCACCTAATACAAAGTGTTCATAGAAAACACATAGGGAGTTGGACAAACCTGGTGCATACGGATATGTTATACACCGGGTGGCACATATGGAAAAATAGTGTGCGGAAAAATAGTGCATGACTAAAACTAACTGATATTGACATGCCACTCGTCCAGAAAAGGTGAATAACAAATACAATATAGACTGTTTTCAGATAAAAGCGTTTGTATACTCCTCGGAGTTGACTCTGTGCAATATCCTCCCATACGCTCGGATATTACTACGCGTCAATTCCTTGGAGCATACGGCCACTTGTATCTGAAACCAGTCAATATTGTGTATTTATCTCACCCCTAGTATTTTTGTCCCATAGGCTTAACGTTGGGAACTTGTTCTCCATGCCCCTACGAGTATTGCTGTCCGTTCTCCATTGTCTATATCCTGTGTGTCGTCTATCCTTTAAGTGCGTACAGGGGTAAAATAGATACAGAAAGCAACTTGTTTTGGTCAAAGAAGTCATTCTCCAACTCGTTTGAATGCTACGTGATTTTCACTCGGCTGTCGCCTCGATTATATCACTCCACATCAAACTCGTGGAGAATGACGACTTTGACCAAAACTTGTTGGTTTCTTCTTTAGTATATTAACAATGATGGCCAGTTAGCTTAGTGGTTAAAACACTGGACTTGTAATCCGAAGGTTGTACGACGTTATGGGTTCAAGTCCCACTGCAGCCACCTTTCTCCTTCATCCCCAGCGGTGGTATATTTACTGCTATATCAAAGGCCGATTCTTCTCACAACATGTCTATGTGGTGTGGTGTATAACCACCTTTCTCCTTCATCCCCAGCGGTGGTATATTTACTGCTATATCAAAGGCCGATTCTTCTCACAACACGCTCATTATGTGCGTTGTATATCTACCTATATAAATTATCTAGGAGGATGCCAACAACAAAAAAATGAGAGAAAATGTTGAAACTATCTGAACATGCATTTTGTGTGTGAAATTCATCTGTATTACCATCTCATCCCATCCCATCACTCTCCCGCAGGTGTAACTGGTATTAACAAAAATTGTTAATTGTAATGTCTCAAGAAAAGCTGCTCTAAGTGCTACAACTCCAACATTGTAATATCAACGATGAGGGACCGGGCGGAAGAACGGCAAAGGCCGAGCCCGTGAATTCTGTACGGATGTTTACCCTAATAAAAATAATCAAAAAAAAAAAAAAAAATGTCTATGTGGTGTGGTGTATAGCCACCTTTCTCCTTCATCCCCAGCGGTGGTATATTTACTGCTATATCAAAGGCCGATTCTTCTCACAACATGTCTATGTGGTGTGGTGTATAACCACCTTTCTCCTTCGTCCCCAGCGGTGGTATATTTACTGCTATATCAAAGGCCAGTCCTTCTCATACCATATTTATGTAGGAAGTAAAAGAACTCTCACCTTGGTAAATGTGTTAGGGTGAGATTTCTACTTAAATTCATTTCATTGATTCGATTACCTTCAAACCCAAAGTAAGTCTAATAGAACAAATTGGACATTTAAACAGGGATGTCAGTTTTCCTTGTTTCCGCGGAATTCCGTGTTTTCATTTTTGGAATAAGATATCCTTTTTTCTTGTGTAAAATGAACATAGAAATTAAAAGATACTCTAATCAACCATGATTCATAAATTCCCCAATTAACCTGCCTCCAGACCCATGTTCCGCAGTGATAATGTTATTTGTATCTACTATATTTTAGGTCTTTTTGGTGTATATATAGATTTGATGTCTAACCCTGTATTGCCAGGGAAATATTTCCTTGTTTTTTTCTGACCCCAACTGACATCCCTGTCATTAAACCACACAAACAAACAAACAATCTCGCATAATGATCTCTGAGGTGGCTGATGGTATTGTAATTTTTTCAGAGATGGTCGTGGAAATCACGAAGGTGATTGCCAACCAGGCTGTCCGTTGGAAACTCGTCTCGTCTGGCCCTGCTGACATCAAGGTATGTGAATACTCTACTAAAAGAGGTGGCAGTTTTCCTGGGGCCTGTTTTTCAGTCGTGACCATTTCCTTTAGTGACCGTTTGGAGACCTTTGGGTTCCAGAGATAAGTCATCATAACATGTGCGACCATTTAGAGGGGTAAACTGTCATGATCACTGTTTTCGGTTCCAGAGTTCTGACCATTTAGCCCAAATGGTGGCATATTTCATTTTATACATTTCCACTGTATCAAATGAAACAATATTTACTGCGATGAATAATCTATATCTGTTTTATCTAATTCCCAAATTTCACAATTTTCTGTAGAGTAATATACATGTGAGACATGCTTTTGTTTTTGAATGGGCCTTGGACCAACAGTGATCATAACAGCTGAACAGTGACCGGGTCTGAGGAACACTTTTTGGTCATGATCACTGGTTTGGTCGCCCAACTGTCACTCTTTTGTGATCACTACAAATAAAGATGTCGCTGTCTGAAAAACAGGCCACTGTTTTCCAAGAGAATCCTTGTTTTCATTTACAGTTCTTGAAATTATTTCTTCTTGTGTAAAACAAAGAGAATAAATTGGGCCTCATTCACACCAATAAACAGTAGTTTGAACCACCCCACACACCCCAGCTTCATTCCATGGCCAGTAAAGTTTTTCATGTTTTCTCAGTCTCTCTTAGGCAGTAAATTCCACTTAGAAAATATTTGCTCTGTTAAAAGGTAAGTCCTTACTATACCATGTCTCTGTGGTGTGGTGTACAGCCACCTTTCTCCTTCACCCCCATCAGTGGTAGACTTACTGCTATATCAAAGGCCAGTCCTTCTCTTACCATGTCTATGTGGTGTGGTGTACAGCCACCTTTCTCCTTCATCCCCAGCAGTGGTAAATTCACTGCTATATCAAAGGCCAGCCCTTCTCATACCATGTCTATATGGTGTGGGAAGTAAAAGAGCTTTCACCTCGGTAAATGTGTAGAGGTGAAATTTCTACTTAAATTCATCTCATAGATTTAATCACCACCCTCATGGTCTAACAGAACCTAGAGAAAATCTGGAAAGGACTTGTAATGGTTAACTGGACACTAGATAAATCTAACTAACAAACAAAAATGCCAACCCACATTCTTCAGAGGAGACATGTGTCTTTGTTTTTTTGCAGGACGAGGAAAGGGGATCGACGGCTCCGGTCCAGCACGCGACCCACGCAGTGTTCGAGGTGCCCCGTCACTCAGGAGTGCTCAACCCGCAAGTGAATGCTCGGGTGAGTAACTTTTTTTCTTTCTTTATTTGTTCATTAAATTTTATTGAGCTTCTTTAACAATCATATTATTAAAGTTTTACATATTGCCATACAGGTCTCAGCAGCAATAAAAGTCAGGTTTTAGAAGGCCATATCTTTTCTTTTATTTTCAGAAATTTCTTTATTGAGATCCATGATTTACAAGTTCCTTTCCGTTGTGTACAAGACATTCTCAACAAAGAGGCATTAGACCTCAGCCTATATATATCAGCAGTGGTTCACTTGGCTGGTTTTCTTATGGCTTTCCTAGAGAAACACGCATCTTACAAAGCAACCTCACTCTGATACATATCAATTATTAATCTCACCCCTGGTACAAGTTTAGCCATAGGAATAACATTAGAAAAAAATACTCAACGATCACCCCCGTAAAGTGGCAATACTACGCCACGGCCGTTTGATAATCTAGGATCGTACATGTACGGTGTGGTGTACAGCCACTTTTCTCCTTCACCCCCAGCAGTGGTAGACTTACTGCTATATCAAAGACCAGTCCTTCTCATACCATGTCTACGTGGTGTGGGAAGTAAAAGAACTCTCACCTTGGTAAATGTGTAGGTGTGAGGTTTCCACCTAAATTCATTTCATAGATTCGATCACCACCCTTGTGGTGTAAAAGAACCTTGAGAAAGTCTGGTGAGAACCCGCAATGACTAACTGGACGTTAAATCAAACCAACCAACCAAAGCCTGCGGCCTCTGCCTGTTTCAGATCACGGCCTACTTCAACCCACGCGTTACACGCCATCATTCCCAGTTCTGGAAACTAAAGACAGGAATAGAGGGACTCCCGAGAAACGAGAGGCACGTCATCAAGATCCAGTTGGTGGGACGGGTGAGTGCTGGGCCAGGTCGGCGGCTTTTTTCTTCTTCTTTTTTTAACCCTTTAAGGATGCATGATGCCTGGAGGCATCACCACACTAAAGATGCATGATGCCTGGAGGCATCACCACACTAAAGATGCATGATGCCTGGAGGCATCACCACACTTAAGACGCATTATGCCTGGAGGCATCACCACACTAAAGATGCATGATGCCTGGAGGCATCACCACACTTAAGACGCATGATGCCTGGAGGCATCACTGCACTTAAGACGCATGATGCCTTCAGGCATCATTGTTCCAATATTAACATAAATGTTTTAACAAAGAAATAGAAGAGCAATATTCATGAAATCTTCAGGAAATGTAGATATAACATCATATTTAGTATTTCTATCAAAAAGAAATAAAATATTTATGATTATGTATCATATTGCATGATTACAAACTTGAATATCAGTTTTAACCATTTTGTGCCCGTCCTCTAGCCAGACAAACTGCCACCAGTATCCGACCTTATGGGAGTAGCTGGGCCCCAGGCAGCCATCCTTAAAGGGTTAAGACATTTATTTAACCTGGTATATGCTCAGCCTTAAAAGACTTGTTTTAACGCAATCCCAGTTCCAATATCATTACATATCCTTGTATCATTTTATGCAATCATAGCACAACATATATACAGACAAACAATTTCAATGTTTTTTGTATTTTTTTCCTGACCCTAACTGATGTCTCGATGCAGATCAATGGAGACAATGAGCTGTATGAGTGACCATGTTACAACTTCAGAGGTGCTTATAAAAACAAAACAATGTTCCTGTAAACGTCATTATCCAGATCCACTTTTTTAGTATGAAATTCCCTTTTAAAAAAACGTTTTCCACATTTTCTTGGTTCTTTCTGAGGCAGAAAATTCCACTTCTCTTTTTCCCTGACCCCAAATAACATACCTGATTTCCAGTTTACAAAATTATCTTTTCTTCAACCAAACAAAGATATTATAAATTGAGCCTATCTCGTGCCCAAAAAAACTGGTTTGATCCTACCCCCACACCCTTAGCCCCATTCCATGCCCAATAATCCTGGAATTTTCCATGTTTTCTCAGTCTCTCTGAGGCAGTAAATTCCCCATAAATGATATTACCACTTTTTCTATTGACCCCAACTGATACCCTTGGGTTTGTGGTACTGTCTCTTTTAGGGAAGAAATGAGTTGACGGTGAGGACTGCGTTATCATTGACGGGTCCGAGCAGCACAAGAGTAGCCAGGTGAGCACACACCATAGATGAAACCTAGGAAAGACTCATGTACCTGAGACTAAATCTTTTCCCTAGAGGATTACCATTTTGAAGAAAAGAAAGAAGGACATAGTTTTTTGCTGGCTGCCAAGCCACGTAGGAATTGATGGAAATGAAGAGGCAGACAGAGCAGCAAAGAAAGCTCTAAAGTTGCAACCTGATACAGCGAAAATTCCACACACGACAACTCCAATTAGAGAATTAACAAGGAACAAATGGCAATCTGACTGAAACAAGCAAATAAGAAATAAACTGCATACCATTAATTTAACCGTGAATGGGAAATGAAACTGTGGGGGATTAAATCGTAGTGAACAGGTGAAGTTGACCCGTCTGTAAATAGGTCACTCCAGACTTGCACACGAATATCTCCTGAAAGGGGAAATTCCCCATTATGCCAAGCATGCAATGTACCCATAATTGCTCATCATATCCTGCTGAACTGTAAAAGGGTACAAGAAAATAGAAGGAGTACTTGGAAAACAGTAACAACATGAAAATGTTGTTTGAAATTATTCTAAAGAAAGATATTATCAGGTTTTTGAAAGAGACAAATCTCTTTGATTGTTTATAAAATATTTGAAAAGATTGAAACAAATTGACTGAAATAAGTCAACGAAAGTGAAAAGCTAAATCATTAATGGTTCCTATATACCCTCAGGGTCCCCTGGGACGTTAAACCACAAACAAACAAAGACAGACCATAGACGAAACCTATGAAAGTAAAAGTGGGATTCACACGGAGAGACTCATGTACTTGAGATTGGTGTACTTCACATCTTCTCCCCCCGTCTCCGATAATCTTCCTACTGTCCAATAACCTCGGAGCAGAATGCTGAAATTGAGCTTTCCCAGTCTCTAGGGAAAATGGCGGATCTGATTCGCATGGAAGGACACTGCCAGTACATAGTCTCAGTCAAACTTTACTACTGCGACTAGGGGACCCTCATTATCAGTGGGAGGTACGCCAGTCTCACCAGAATGCCTGGAAAAGTTTAAACAGGTTTAAAATTCACATTGCTTGAGACTATGTACCTTGGCGGGGAAAATTGACACCGACGATTTTGCCTGGTCCCCCTCAATCTCAGGGAACTGAGACCTGGGGGTGTCACATGAGGAGACTATATGGACAAAATTGTCTCGAAACAAACCCTGCTGAAGGTACACGGGTCTCTCCGTGTGAAACCCACTTTAGGGTCAGAGCTCATATCCCATAGAATTTGAATCTCATAGTAATTCACAAGGTGAGACGGCATGAATTACGTAGTGATTCAAAGGAGATGGAATCAAGCTCTGACCCTAAACTTGAATAGGCTTCTGAATTTATCTCACCCTTCACATTGATTAATGGGCTAACATTTGTGACATAATCCAACATTGCAAGCAAGACAAGCTTATCAAGACTTGTGTATTGTGTAATTAATTCCTTAACCCTTCAAGAGTCACACATCATTCACCATGTACCCATACTACAGCAGGTACCAGAACCAAATGTGGCCTTTGTAAGGCCCACTTTTGTAGTCAATGTTATTAGATGAAATTACGAGCTTAAAAATCCCAGTAAATCTGTATTTTTTATCAGAACTTTCCGATATTTTAATGACTTGCTGTCAACACTTAGGCGAGTATGTCATATAATTTTCCTAATTCCTCGATAATTTTTCAAAAAGTTACAAAGGAAAAAATACAGCATTGCTTATCCATTCAATACGGGAATGCCATATGGCATTGTCCTGCAACAGCTAGGGGAATGCCATATGGCATTGTCCTGCCAGAAAGGGTTAACTGAACTCTGTTGGCTAGAATCGTAACCATTCTCGAAACATCTTCATTTGACATTGTACAAAAATCTTATGTAATCTATTTGTATTTGATCTCACCCCTGGTACAAGTTTAGCAATAGGAATAACATTAGAAAAAATACTCAATGATCACCCACGTAAAGTGCCAATACTATGCCCCGGCCGTGGCATAGTGAATGTGAGATGACGTCATGTGGATTTGCTAAGAATATTCTAATTATTCTGATATTGTGATGCTATTTAATGCCACAGAAATGGGTGAGATAAATCCAAAATCCTTGAATCCTATAAATAGACCACTCGTTTGGATGCCCTGCCATCGTGATCGAGGTGAGGCTGAGTGACAGTTACAGTGCATCCAAACGAGTGGAATATTGTCTATTTATATGATTCTTAATGCAGTTCTTTAAAATTACTATACACCTATGGCCGAACATGTATGAAATACTGTCCGCTGCTAGGGGTGTAGTATAAATAATGTTCGCGCCCACTGTGACAGCGGGCCGTAGTGAATTGCAGTGGTTTTTGTAAAGTTAATAAAAGGGCGTTTTAAACGATTAGGAGGTGTATAGTAATAAGAAAACGTAGTGACTGAGACCGTACGGTGTCCATTCTCAGTCATTTGATGAAAAAATATGGCCCTCCCACATGCGGTGTCGGGCCGTATTTTTTCACCAAATGACCTTGAACGGCCATCCATATGGGCTCAGTAACCACGTTTTCTCATAGTATATGTCTTTTGTCTTTTGTGAATGTCCTATGTAATATACATGTTATCTATGTTAACACGCATGAAACCGTGAAACACCACATTTCAAGGAACGAAAGAATTGTTAACAATATGACATCATTGTTTGTTACATTGAATTCTAAAATAATAGTAATAAAACACTTTTGTTAGTCAAATTGAAAGAGTACTGATTCATTCACTCCGACCTGTGGTGAACTGTTCTCTGTTCTTGACGCAGCTCTCGGGTAGGGCACGTGTCGACAATCAAGACGCTCAAGTTCCCGAACGTACCGCTAGGCTCAACTCATAAAATCAAACTGGAGGTCTTTAACAAAGACTCGACGGAACACAGAGTAAGTGACAAGTCTCTCTTATCTTGTTGGCAACGGGAGGTGTTTGTCTTGTTTTTACCCTTTTTAGCAGGTGGACAGTTGGTCTTTCGGTTTTGGCTATAGCCTACTATAGTACGCCTGCTTGTAGAGTCACTAGGTTAGCTCAGTGGTTAGGGCACTGGACTTGTAATCCCATGGTTTTAGGACTTTGTGGGTTCGAGTCCCACTGCAGCCACTTTTCTCCTTCATTCCCAGCAGTGGTAGATTTACTGCTATATCAAAGGCCAGTCCTTCTCATACCATGTCTATGTGGTGTGGGAACTAAAAGAACTCTCACCTCGGTAAATGTGTAGGGGTGGGATCTCTATCTGATTTCATCACATAGATTCGATCACCACCCATGTGGTGTAAAAGAACCTTGAGTAAGTCTGGTGAGAACCTCTAATGGTTAACTGGACATTAAATCAAACCAACCAACCACTAGGCGACCTGACCACATTTTCGCTTTTTATAGCTAACTAAGCACAGATAGGAATATGATTTTCTGTTTAGGACAGAAGGTGTTTTTGACAATATAGTATCTTACAGTTTTGATTATTGAGTATTTTGACATTGATTTAAAAAAAAGTGAATTCAATTTGGGGAGGAGACTTTTTCAAGTCAAAGGTCCATTTTTTAAAGTCGTATCGGAGGATATCCCCTTACAAAAGTAGAAACATGAAAACATTTGTTTTTACCTCAGTTTTGGACACAGACTATTTTCCTTAAGCAGGATTCACACGGTTCATGTTCCTCAGAGGGTGTTTGTCTGACACAAATCCTGCTAGATTCTGTACTTGAACACAATATCTGTCTAAATTGTAGGGTTCCATTTCCCTGAGACATGTATTTTCCCTGCAATCGTTAGCAACATTAACCCCTAAAAATGAACAGAATCTCATGAGATTTTGAACCCTGTGAGGTACTTAAATTCCACCGTGTGAATTCCATTTTAGTACCCACCTAATACGGAGTCTGCATGCTGAGCCTATGGAGCCTCCAGATCACTACAGAGGAGAATACGCTTTTTGGGCCATGGCCAGAATATAGAAAGACATGGTTAGTGTGTCTGAATGGAATCTGTTCAGAGATATTTTGGTTAGAAATACTCACCGAATTCTTCGAATTCGGTGAGTATTTATGACCAAAATATCGAGGATCAGATGGAATTCAGACACATTCACTATGTCTTTTTATCATTATATACCTAGAAATCGTTAAGAATGCCATTCTACAACTCACTAAATAGAAGAATGAGTGGTCACGTAGTACGGAGGGTAGTATTATATATATTACGCCACAGTGTGGACGAATGAAATCATTACTACTAGGGCATATACATGAGACATTTGTGCACCGGTATATAGTAATATTGCGTATTTATCCTCCTGTATGCCTGTAACTGACTTGCGGAACTACATGAAGATACATTTTTATTTATTTCAGTACGAGATCCTTCCACTCACGTTGCCTTTCGTGATGAGGCACACTTCTTTCACTGTCAGGTAAGTGTCTGTAGTTCTGACTAAATTTACTTACAGACTTGAGAACTTAGATTGAATACTTTTTGGTCTCTCTAAAGATGACTTGTGTACAAATACTCTACAAACAGGGGTGCCATTTATCAGGGGATTTCAGGGATTTTCATCACCTCTACATATATCCAAAATTTGCGCTGAATTTAGGTGTAAGTCTAATAGAACATATTGGACGTTAACCCATTCAAGCCGGGTGATGCCTTGAGGCATCAACCAGGGCTGGCCGGGTGATGCCTCAAGGCATCAACCGGTGCTAGCCGGGTGATGCCTTGAGGCATCATTTACAAAATATACGATTTTTTAAAATAAAATTGAAAATAATGGCTTAATGAATTTGAAACTTTCAGAGAATGTGCTGAGTCAGGGAGAGTCCCTGAAGGCACACTGCCTGTGTGGTAAGAGGGTGGTTGTGGCCCCTAAGATTCGAGGTCAACTCTCGACTGCAGAGCCGTCCCAAGGCGCTAGAAAATATAATGTAAGGAGGTCAGGGTGAAGGTCGGGGTTTGCTGCGAATGCAGTCATTGGCAACATGGTCTACTGTATTCCTTATATGGAATTAAGGTAATGGGACAACTCCATGGTGGTAAACCGTTGTAGGGTATCCGTGACACCCTGAACCCCCTGAAACTCTCCAATCGTAGTAGAACCTGGACCTGTGTAGGGGGAGTGAAGTAATGAGGTCAATGCTACCACAGACATGCTACCCGACCACAGACACGCACCCTATATGCCCCTCTGTAGACTTGCTCAAGTCTTTGATTTTGTTTTTCCAGATGATGGTGGGGGGAGGGGGGTCGTAAATGACTTCAGGGAATTTTTCCAAGGGATGTTGACTAAAGAAGAAACCAACAAGTTTTGGTCAAAGTCATAGTTCTCCACGAGTTTGGTGCGGAGTGATATGAACGAGGCGACAGCTGAGTGAATATCATGTAGCATTTAAACGAGTTGGAGAGTAAAGATTTTGAACAAAATGAGTTGCTTTCTGTATTGATCTCACCCCTGTACACACTAAAAGAATGGGCAACACAAAGGATATATACCATGGAGAACGGACAGCAATACTCGTAGGGGCATGGAGAACGAGTTCCCAATGTTAAGCCTATGGACATTTATTCCAGGGGTGAGATAAATTCCTGTACAAACTTCATTGTGCTTAGCAGTTCCAACTCATTATTACCTCATACAACATGTACTTTAGTGTAAATATTGTATATGTTACAAGATGCGGCGTGTTGCCGTACTGCAAAATAACAACTGTGTAGTAGAGTGGCCAGAATAACTGCCAAGGCAGAGGCCATTGTATATACTTACTTCTTCTGTGCATCAATTAAAAAAAAACACTTTTTTTATTTTTTAAATTATTGACAATTCCAATTTCTAAACTAGTAGTTCTTCCAGTTGGATTTCACTCTGCGGCTTAGGTCGAGCGTTTCATAATTTTTGTTCAGTCATTCTACTCGATTCAAAAGCCTGAAAATTCTGCATGATTATGTAGGAAGTACATTTTATTATATGTTAAATGAAAATGAGGGCATGTGAAATTTTATTTAACAGCGGTAGTGTATCATTTGAAATGAAAAATGATTAGAAACCATACACAATGTTGGATCTCAAATCCTAATATATGCCATGGATATAATCTTAAATCTTAATGAGTTTGATCAGTTTTTTCCTTCAAACGGGTCCATCCCCTAGGAAAATGGATTCGGGTCCATTGTGAAAAAATGCTAATATATGCCATGAATGAAATAGATGAACCCTTAAACCCATGTCACTTTCCTGAAAATTTTATATGATGATCTCCAAGTGTTGTGGAACACATATCTAACTTAAAAACTGGGGGTCGCCATGCTAGTTTTTTATTTATAGATCAATATGATGATAATTTTATATGAGAATATATAGAAATTCTAAAAAGTTCATTTCCAAGCCAAATTGTCCGATATGCCTTTAAAGGCATGTCAAACAAACATACCCAAACAAACAAACAAACCTGACCAACCCCTAAGTCAGAGACGGAGGTTGGTGGATAATCTATGTCGGATATGGCGTTAATGTTGTTATCTTGTGTCCATTGCAGGGCCCGACACACACTGAATCTGCCGGTTGAGTTTTGCCCGGAGAAGCCCGGAGAGTACCAGACCACCCTGACACTGCGTTCAGCAACCGGCAGATTGATCGAAGTACAGCTGCACGGTTCATCATCTTACTGATGCGCAATTCATCGCCAACCTAGAATTGTATATTTCCTTAGCCGTATCGAAATGTTTTTGTTTTTTTGAATTAATTATTTCCACAAGTATTAGTACATTTCTTAGGACCCTTTGTGTAATGGTTACAGTAACCAATGATTATTTATTAGTTTGTGCCTCAATCGGGTCCACACTTCGACTGTATGAGACCAAATCTTCTGCTTATTGTGTATTGTTCCCCTCTCCCCAGATACCACTCCGTTGGCGACGGTTCGCTGTGTAGGACCCTTTGTGTAATGGTTACAGTAACCAATGATTATGTATTAGTTTGTGCCTCAATCGGGTCCACACTTCGACTGTATGAGACCAAATCTTCTGCTTATTGTGTATTGTTCCCCTCTCCCCAGATACCACTCCGTTGGCGACGGTTCGCTGTGTAGGACCCTTTGTGTAATGGTTACAGTAACCAATGATTATGTATTAGTTTGTGCCTCAATCGGGTCCACACTTCGACTGTATGAGACCAAATCTTCTGCTTATTGTGTATTGTTCCCATCTCCCCAGATACCACTCCGTTGGCGACGGTTCGCTGTGTTCTGTCCGTTAAGTAATTTTCCACCCATGTAAAAAGATCCCCTTTAATTCCTAATTTTGTGAGTTTTTTAACCAAGATGTTATGATTTACTGTATCAAATGCTTTTTTTTGGTCCAGGAACACAGCGACCGTCGCCAACTTGCTGTTCATTGCTTCATACATCTATACAAGTGTGTCAGGTGACCAATAGCTGATTTTAGAGCTATTTTTAGGAAGCGACTTGTAATGTTCGGAACACCGGAGGATTTCCATACATCGACGGAATCCACCAACTGACATCAGTTTCCTTAATGACCAAGTCTTCTATGTTGCTATCTTGGCAGTGCCCGTGGTATTCCCAGTTTGTATGGAAATTTTTTGCTAAGTTAGGCCCTATGTCGCTAAAAAAATCATTGATATATTCCGCCGTATCTGCTTCGGTCACTCTGTCACCTGTTGTCTCGTTTGTCTGTTTGTAATGACGGACCATTACCTTCTTCATCCATTTTCTTTGTCGAAATGTCCAAAAGACTAGACGACAAATCTGCAATTTTATAAAAAAATAAATAAATACAATGACCAGAGAGAATGGACTTTTTTTGTTAACAACTGATTTATCTCGTACCAGAACTTTTTAGAGTCAGATTTGTGATTTTTGAGGTTTTCTTTTATATAGTCTGCTTTAGCTTTGGTTACGATTTGAAAGGGATGAAAGGCGGAAATTAAAAAGATCAGAAATTGAAAACAATTATTAAAAAAAATCAGTTATAACATTATTTTGGAAGAGAATAGCTATGGATCGATATATATTCTTGAGTTGCCGGTGAATTTGAATTGTCAAAAACACCTCTATAGCAAGCCGATACCGGGGAGGCCGGGGAATAGAATATAAAAAAAAATATATAAAAAAAAAAAATAATAATAATAATGAATTAAATGGTTCGGCCCACCTGGTCTCCCTCCTGTCCGTCACCCTGCTCCCAGTGGGCGTGGCCTAGTGAAGCCCCGCCCCTTCGGGAGTGGACGTCGAGGAGATCAGCGACCCAGAAGGCGGAGTGCTCCGAGGCCCGGGGCCCGTCTCCCTGCGAGGCCGCCATGGAGTTTACATTACTCCCGCTGGAGGGCGCCAGTAGATACGACGCCAGGCGTGACTCCTGCTCCTCCTGGTGGGGAAAAGTCGAAGTTCTTTGGAGGCCAGTACAGTAAAACCCCGCAAAAACTTAGTTAGCTAACACCCCTATAGCAAGCCGATACCGGGGGGGGGGGGGGAATAGAATATAAAAAAAAAATAATAATAATAATAATAATAAAAATAATAATAATAATGAATTAAATGGTTTGGCCCACCTGGTCTCCCTCCTGTCCGTCACCCTGCTCCCAGTGGGCGTGGCCTAGTGAAGCCCCGCCCCTTAGGGAGTGGACGTCGAGGAGATCAGCGACCCAGAAGGCGGAGTGCTCCGAGGCCCGGTGCCCGTCTCCCTGCGAGGCCGCCATGGAGTTTACGTTACTCCCGCTGGAGGGCGCCAGTAGATACGACGCCAGGCGTGACTCCTGCTCCTCCTGGTGGGGAAAAGTCGAAGTTCTTTGGAGGCCAGTACAGTAAAACCCCGCAAAAACTTAGTTAGCTATAAAAAGTAAAAATGTGGTCAGGTCACTTGGTGACTCTACAAGCAGTTGTACTACAGTAGCCATAAAAGTAGCCTATGTCGCTAAAAAAATCATTGATATATTCCGAAGTATCTGCTTCGGTCACTCTGTCACCTGTTGTCTCGTTTGTCTGTTTGTAATGACGGACCATTACCTTCTTCATCCATTTTCTTTGTCGAGATGTCCAAAAGACTAGACGACAAATCTGCAATTTTATAAAAAAATAAATAAATACAATGACCAGAGAGAATGGACTTTTTTTGGTAACAACTGATTTATCTCGTACCAGAACTTTTTAGAGTCAGATTTGTGATTTTTGAGGTTTTCTTTTATATAGTCTGCTTTAGCTTTGGTTACGATTTGAAAGGGATGAAAGGCGGAAATTAAAAAGATCAGAAATTGAAAACAATTATTAAAAAAAATCAGTTGTAACATTATTTTGGAAGAGAATAGCTATGGATCGATATATATTCTTGAGTTGCCGGTGAATTTGAATTGTCAAAAACACCTCTATAGCAAGCCGATACCGGGGGGGGGGAATAGAATATAAAAAAAAAAAATAAATAAATAAATAAATAATAAAAATAATAATAATAATAATGAATTAAATGGTTCGGCCCACCTGGTCTCCCTCCTGTCCGTCACCCTGCTCCCAGTGGGCGTGGCCTAGGGAAGCCCCGTCCCTTCGGGAGTGGACGTCGAGGAGATCAGCGACCCAGAAGGCGGAGTGCTCCGAGGCCCGGGGCCCGTCTCCCTGCGAGGCCGCCATGGAGTTTAAGTTACTCCCGCTGGAGGGCGCCAGTAGATATGATGCCAGGCGTGACTCCTGCTCCTCCTGGTGGGGAAAAGTCGAAACTCTTTGGAGGCCAGTACATTAAAACCCCGCAAAAACTTAGTTAGCTAACACCTCTATAGCAAGCCGATACCGGGGGGGGGGGGAATAGAATATAAAAAAAATAATTTAAAAAAAAAAATAAATAAAAATAATAATAATAATAATAATGAATTAAATGGTTTGGCCCACCTGGTCTCCCTCCTGTCCGTCACCCTGCTCCCAGTGGGCGTGGCCTAGTGAAGCCCCGCCCCTTAGGGAGTGGACGTCGAGGAGATCAGCGACCCAGAAGGCGGAGTGCTCCGAGGCCCGGTGCCCGTCTCCCTGCGAGGCCGCCATGGAGTTTACGTTACTCCCGCTGGAGGGCGCCAGTAGATACGACGCCAGGCGTGACTCCTGCTCCTCCTGGTGGGGAAAAGTCGAAGTTCTTTGGAGGCCAGTACAGTAAAACCCCGCAAAAACTTAGTTAGCTATAAAAAGTAAAAATGTGGTCAGGTCACTTGGTGACTCTACAAGCAGTTGTACTACAGTAGCCATAAAAGTAGCCTATGTCGCTAAAAAAATCATTGATATATTCCGAAGTATCTGCTTCGGTCACTCTGTCACCTGTTGTCTCGTTTGTCTGTTTGTAATGACGGACCATTACCTTCTTCATCCATTTTCTTTGTCGAAATGTCCAAAAGACTAGACGACAAATCTGCAATTTTATAAAAAAATAAATAAATACAATGACCAGAGAGAATGGACTTTTTTTGGTAACAACTGATTTATCTCGTACCAGAACTTTTTAGAGTCAGATTTGTGATTTTTGAGGTTTTCTTTTATATAGTCTGCTTTAGCTTTGGTTACGATTTGAAAGGGATGAACGGTGGAAATTAAAAAGATCAGAAATTGAAAACAATTATTAAAAAAAATCAGTTGTAACATTATTTTGGAAGAGAATAGCTATGGATCGATATATATTCTTGAGTTGCCGGTGAATTTGAATTGTCAAAAACACCTCTATAGCAAGCCGATACCGGGGGGGGGAATAGAATATAAAAAAAAATATATAAAAAAAAATAATAATAATAAAAATAATAATAATAATAATAATAATAATGAATTAAATGGTTCGGCCCACCTGGTCTCCCTCCTGTCCGTCACCCTGCTCCCAGTGGGCGTGGCCTAGTGAAGCCCCGCCCCTTCGGGAGTGGACGTTGAGGAGATCAGCGACCCAGAAGGCGGAGTGCTCCGAGGCCCGGGGCCCGTCTCCCTGCAAGGCCGCCATGGAGTTTACGTTACTCCCGCTGGAGGGCGCCAGTAGATACGACGCCAGGCGTGACTCCTGCTCCTCCTGGTGGGGAAAAGTCAAAGTTCTTTGGAGGCCAGTACAGTAAAACCCCCTCAAAACTTAGTTAGCTAACACCTCTATAGCAAGCCGATACCGGGGGGGGGGGAATAGAATATAAAAAAAATAATAATAATAAAAATAATAATAATAATAATGAATTAAATGGTTTGGCCCACCTGGTCTCCCTCCTGTCCGTCACCCTGCTCCCAGTGGGCGTGGCCTAGTGAAGCCCCGCCCCTTAGGGAGTGGACGTCGAGGAGATCAGCGACCCAGAAGGCGGAGTGCTCCGAGGCCCGGTGCCCGTCTCCCTGCGAGGCCGCCATGGAGTTTACGTTACTCCCGCTGGAGGGCGCCAGTAGATACGACGCCAGGCGTGACTCCTGCTCCTCCTGGTGGGGAAAAGTCGAAGTTTTTTTGGAGGCCAGTACAGTAAAACCCCACAAAAACTTAGTTAGCTAACACCTCTATAGCAAGCCGATACCGGGGGGGGGGGGGAATAGAATATAAAAAAAATAATTTAAAAAAAAAAAAAATGATAAAAATAATAATAATAATAATGAATTAAATGGTTCGGCCCACCTGGTCTCCCTCCTGTCCGTCACCCTGCTCCCAGTGGGTGTGGCCTAGTGAAGCCCCGCCCCTTCGGGAGTGGACGTCGAGGAGATCAGCGACCCAGAAGGCGGAGTGCTCCGAGGCCCGGGGGCCGTCTCCCTGCGAGGCCGCCATGGAGTTTAAGTTACTCCCGCTGGAGGGCGCCAGTAGATACGATGCCAGGCGTGACTCCTGCTCCTCCTGGTGGGGAAAAGTCGAAGTTCTTTGGAGGCCAGTACAGTAAAACCCCGCAAAAACTTAGTTAGCTAACACCTCTATAGCAAGCCGATACCGGGGGGGGAATAGAATATAAAAAAAATAATTTAAAAAAAAAAAAAAAAAAAAATAATAATAATAATAATAATAATAATAATGAATTAAATGGTTCGGCCCACCTTGTCTCCCTCCTGTCCGTCACCCTGCCCCTAGTGGGCGTGGCCTAGTGAAGCCCCGCCCCTTCGGGAGTGGACGTCGAGGAGATCAGCGACCCAGAAGGCGGAGTGCTCCGAGGCCCGGGGCCCGTCTCCCTGCGAGGCCGCCATGGAGTTTATGTTACTCCCGCTGGAGGGCGCCAGTAGATACGACGCCAGGCGTGACTCCTGCTCCTCCTGGTGGGGAAAAGTCGAAGTTCTTTGGAGGCCAGTACAGTAAAACCCCGCAAAAACTTAGTTAGCTAACACCCCTATAGCAAGCCGATACCGGGGGGGGAATAGAATATAAAAAAAAATAATAATAATAAAAATAATAATAATAATAATAATAATAATAATAATAATAATAATGAATTAAATGGTTCGGCCCACCTGGTCTCCCTCCTGTCCGTCACCCTGCTCCCAGTGGGCGTGGCCTAGTGAAGTCCCGCCCCTTCGGGAGTGGACGTCGAGGAGATCAGCGACCCAGAAGGCGGAGTGCTCCGAGGCCCGGGCCCGTCTCCCTGCGAGGCCGCCATGGAGTTTAAGTTACTCCCGCTGGAGGGCGCCAGTAGATACGATGCCAGGCGTGACTCCTGCTCCTCCTGGTGGGGAAAAGTCGAAGTTCTTTGGAGGCCAGTACAGTAAAACCCCGCAAAAACTTAGTTAGCTATAAAAAGTAAAAATGTGGTCAGGTCACTTGGTGACTCTACAAGCAGTTGTACTACAGTAGCCATAAAAGTAGCCTATGTCGCTAAAAAAATCATTGATATATTCCGACGTATCTGCTTCGGTCACTCTGTCACCTGTTGTCTCGTTTGTCTGTTTGTAATGACGGACCATTACCTTCTTCATCCATTTTCTTTGTCGAAATGTCCAAAAGACTAGACAACAAATCTGCAATTTTATAAAAAAATAAATAAATACAATGACCAGAGAGAATGGACTTTTTTTGGTAACAACTGATTTATCTCGTACCAGAACTTTTTAGAGTCAGATTTGTGATTTTTGAGGTTTTCTTTTATATAGTCTGCTTTAGCTTTGGTTACGATTTGAAAGGGATGAACGGTGGAAATTAAAAAGATCAGAAATTGAAAACAATTATTAAAAAAAATCAGTTGTAACATTATTTTGGAAGAGAATAGCTATGGATCGATATATATTCTTGAGTTGCCGGTGAATTTGAATTGTCAAAAACACCTCTATAGCAAGCCGATACCGGGGGGGGGGGGAATAGAATATAAAAAAAAATATATAAAAAAAAATAATAATAATAAAAATAATAATAATAATAATAATAATAATAATAATGAATTAAATGGTTCGGCCCACCTGGTCTCCCTCCTGTCCGTCACCCTGCTCCCAGTGGGCGTGGCCTAGTGAAGCCCCGCCCCTTCGGGAGTGGACGTCGAGGAGATCAGCGACCCAGAAGGCGGTGGAGCGACAAGAACGGGGTGGTGTAGATGCAGTACCGGGCAGACCGGCACAGACCCTTCCCCTGTGTCTCGTCCTGGAGAGAGGATGACCGCTGGAGGTAACGGCCACCAGGTGTTCTCTCCACTCTGCACGGACACGCCCTCTGTGGGAGACTCGAGTGGAGAGTGCGGTGAACCGGTGTATACCGCATCAGCAGGCTCCTCCGGGTCAATAAGGACTGCCTCGACCAGTGTCTCTCTAGTGATGGCAGTCGAAACCTCCTGAATGTGACTTAACATATGCTCAATGCTAGCAGGATGTGCCTCTTGCATGGTAGTAGCTGCCACCTCTTCTACGTCAACTGATTGTACCTCCACCATGCTAACAACGGGAACCTGGTCTATCTGACCAATCCGAGCCACTTGAAGGTTAGAAATTAGCGGAAAGTGAACAATCGGTCCCTCCTCAATGGTAGCAATTGGCATCTCTCCTATGGTAACAAAGGGAGCCTCTTCTATGGTGGTAATTGGTACCTTGTCGCTGTTTGCAATTGGCCCCTCCTCAGTGGCTGGAATTGACACCTGAATATTAGCAACTGGCATGTCTTCTATGTTAACAAATGGAGCCTCTGTTACAGTAGCAATTGGCACCTCCTCCTTAGTAGGAATTGGCACCTCCTTGATATTAGCAATTGGCATGTCCACTTTAATAGCAATTGGCATGTCCTCTATGTTAGCAGTTTGCACCTCCTGGATATTAGCAATTGGCACCTCCTGGATATTAGCAATTGGCACCTCATTAATAGCAATTGGCATGTCCTCTATGTTAACAAATGGAGCAGCTGTCATGGTAGCAATTGGCATGTCCTCTACATTAAGAAATGGAGCATCTGTTACAGTGACAATTAGTTCGTCCTGGTTATTAACAATTGGCACCTCCTCAATGTTAACAATTGGCACCTCTTGGTTATTAGCAATTGGCATCTGCTGTATGTCACTGAATGCAGCCTCTATTACAGTAGTAATTGGCACGTCCTGGTTATTAACAATTGGCACGTCCTCTATATTACCTAATGGAGCATCTGTTTCCACGGTAATTGGTTCCTCATGGTTATTAGCAATTGCCACCTCTTCAATGGTGGCAATCGGCACCTGAGTATCAGCAATTGGCATGTCTTCTATGTACACCAATGGACCATCTTTCACAGTAGCAATTGGCACATCCTGGTTTTTAGCAATTGGCATGTCCTCTATATTAACAAATGGAAAAAACTCTTTTACAGAAACCACAGCCATCTGCTGGTTCTTAGCAACTGGCACATCCTGAGAGTTACAAATAGCTGTGAAAACTGGACCCTCTTCCGGGGTACCTGTAAGTGGTTGCTCCAGGGTAGAAGCAACCTCCCGGGTGTTCCCCACAGAGCAGGCATGTCCCTCCTCCTCCTCCTCCTCCTTACACGTCTGATCGCAGTTCTCGGCGCCATCTCCACCACAGAGCGTCTCCGGGAGGTCCGGCACACTCTCCCTCACAGGACCTTCTTCCATGGTGTACGGCCCTGATCTACGAGCCTCAGAGAACGAGGCAGAAATCACAACACGCACACCGCCGACGGGAGTGAAGTACGTGCTGCGGCCGGCGCTGTCCTGAACACTGCGCCCTCCCTCCCCCTTCCCTACTGATTAGGCCACTCCAAATTAAAAACGGGTTTCTCCCCTACCCTACTGATTAGGCCACTCCAAATACAGGTGTTGCCGTTCAGCGCCGCCTAACGGCCCACTGCCTAGTTACGCGGCCCCTCGGACAAACCCGGCCGAGTCCGGCTATATCTGTATAGGGAACACAGCAATCACACCTAAAGTGTGAACGGTGGGTGTGATTACAGGAGCATTGTTTTTGGACAGATTGGACTGCTAGAACAATTAAAGGCATTGTATCAACCAGTCTGGACTATCAAAACTTTATAGTTGATAATTGTTTTGGTTTTAATTTCGAGAAAGATAAGCACATAAAAGCTAGGCCTGCCAATGTATTAATGTATATTCAATTTCGGTGATCCTGTTTTATCTAAGCTATTTCTAAAGTATCATTAAGGTGATATACATGTATGATACATTGAATTGGAGCTGGAATACCATAGTATACGATGAAATCATTGTTATTTCTCTGTAAATGATATACACGGGTATTATGAACGTATTACGCTCATATACTGAGTGATTCAATGCTAAAGAATCTGTGCCATGGGCTTGTTTGGCTGCAGGCATTGGGTAACCACCCAGATAAGGTGCGACATCGGACAGTGGAAAAAGGCCTATTAAAAACGGGTTTCTCCCCTACCCTACTGATTGGGCCGATCCAAATTAAAACGGGTTTCTCCCCTACCCTACTGATTAGGCCACTCTAAATTAAAACGGGTTTCTCCCCCCACCCTACTGATTAGGCCACTCCAAATTAAAAACTCGTTTCCCATCACCAAGCCATGAAAAGTATGTCGAGGGTTTTCCTATTTGGCCAGGGATGTCAGTTGGGGTCAGAAAAAAACAAGGAAATATTTCCCATGACTATTCTGAGTTTTAAACTGACATAAATACACCAAAATCCCCTGATATATATCAGATACAAGTTATGTTATTATTACTAAACATACCGGTATGCTTCTAAGAAGAGTCTGTGGGTAGGTAGAGTTCGGAATTAAGGCTTGTTATTGATACGAGTATTATAGCAGTTGTATCTCTCTACTCTGTGTTTGTTATATTTTCATTTTACACAAGAAACGGGATTTTACATTTCACAGATGAAAACACGGATTTCCGCGGAAACAAGGAAAACTGACATCCCTGATTTGGGGCCATTCATAAAGTACGTATGCACTGAGGGAGGGGGTGGGGTGGGGTCAAAACTTTTTGAAATTTTGCGTATGCTCCCTCTTTGTTCTATTGCATACAAGATTGGGAGAGGAGGGAGGGGGGGGGGGGGTGGGGGTTCCAAAATTTCAGAAATTCTGCGTACGTACTTTATGGATGGCCCCTTTCTTTTTTCTTTTTGCTGGCTCAAAGATGGCTTTTGAAATGAGGAGTACCATAGGTGGCAGCACAGAACTATTAGTTTTTCTTTAAATATATTTCTATTAAAACTGATATAAACCCCCCATGTCACTCCAGAAAAAAGCAATTATTCCTAACGAAGATGTATGAGTTAATCGAAACGTTGAGTCCTTTTATGAATCCTATTCCTAGCCCTTTTGGGTTTTTCCAAACTAACTGCAGAGTTTGGGTGACTTTAGATGACGGCGCCACCGAGAAATGACTGATTTTGACAGGTTTTCAAGTGAAAAGTCAAAGTTTCAAAAATGTTCCCACTCAATGAGGCCTTTCTAAAGTATTTAGCTGTCTTCCCCAATATAGTACCTATTCAGAACAGTTAAAGTTATATTCCTAGCCCTTCTGGGTTTTTCCAAACTAACGGCAGAGTTTGGGTGACTTTAGATGACGACGCCACTGAAAAATGACTGATTTTGACGGGTTTTCAGGTGAAAAGTCAAAGTTTCGAAAATGTTCCCACTCAATGAGGCCTTTCTAAAGTATTTAGCTGTCTTCCCCAATATAATACCTATTCAGAACAGTTAAAGTTATATTCCTAGCCCTTCTGGGTTTTTCCAAACTAACGGCAGAGTTTGGGTGACTTTAGATGACGACACCACCGAGAAATGACTGATTTTGACGGGTTTTCAAGTGAAAAGTCAAAGTTTCAAAAATGTTCCCACTCAATGAGGCCTTTCTAAAGTATTTAGCTGTCTTCCCCAATATAATACCTATTCAGAACAGTTAAAGTTATATTCCTAGCCCTTCTGGGTTTTTCCAAACTAACGGCAGAGTTTGGGTGACTTTAGATGACGGCGCCACCGAGAAATGACTGATTTTGACAGGTTTTCAAGTGAAAAGTCAAAGTTTCAAAAATGTTAGGGCTGATAACTTTTTTTCTAGTAAAGATACAGACTTCATTTTTTCGCCAAGTTGTAGGTATATATTGGCCCTTTAATATTGCACAAGAATTATTACTAATATTAAAGGGCATCGAAGTTATTAATAGTTTAAGGGGTGTCGTAACGTGACGCCCTCACGTTTTTAGCCATAATTTGTTTAAATATTGGAGCTATGTGGTATTTATGGTTCTAGACTCTGCCTTACAATGCCCTAGATGCATGGGAACCATTTAAATTATTCCCCGAAAAGAACTTTTGGAAATATTCAAAATATAGAGTAGTTGCTGCAATTTCGTGATTTTCGACCTTATGTAGACAATCAATGTGAGTGATAAAGGCCATTGACACCTATTTCCGCGCGCGCGAACGTGGCGCCGCATGGTGTGAAAAAACGGCAACACGTCGGCGACTATAGCGCCGACTTCTGGCTATAGGGAGAACCCTGAAGACAATGCCGAGTCCGACACCTACGGGCCATAGGCGGCCGGTTCCACAGACATATTCAGGGCATCTCATGTATACTTGTGTGTTGGGTCTCACCATCCTCAAAATTGAGTCTTACTATAAGGTCAGGAAGGCATATAAGGGACTAAGGTCGGGTCCGGATTCAAACAGTGTTTCCCTAAAAATTCTTATAGATTGACTTGTGTTGCATATCTAATTAGTTTAAGGAAGCAATTGTTTGTAAATAATAACAAGTTGGAAAACATTGTCTGAAATTATAATGTAAAAATATTGCATCATTTCCAACCAAGCCTTACTTCTCCATTTTCTGCCTACCACCACAATGCTTTAACATATGGCGCATACCACTAAAAGGGGCTTTTTGCTACTTTTCTATTTTGATAACAAAACAGTCCATTTTGACTTCTACTATGAGTACAATAAAAGTTAAGGTATCAAAATGATCCTCAAAGAAATCTCTACTTGATTAAACTGGGCTTTGATTTTGCTTCCATATGGAATTCTATGGAATCTTCACTCATATTCTAGAAGTCCAACATTTTGCCTAACTTTTAGCATGATTCCAGAGAAAATATGACAAAAATGAAAACAGATAAATCACCGCAATAAATTCAAAATATATATGACAATAAAGCCCACAATCAATGGTTTAATATGGTATCTTTTGTAAATCTGTATCTTTTTTATAGTCGAAGTTATGAGAATTTTTGTATTTCAAGTAAAAAATAACTAGTTTTCAGTCCCCAATATGGTTGCACGACCTATAGTCTTAGTAGAAGTTTTGCCGAGCTTTAACGCGATTTCTGAGAAAATACGTAAAAAATGAAGCCAGATGAATTTCCAAATAAATTCAAAATATATGTGACAATAAAGTCCATAATCTCTGGTTCGATATGGATACTTTTGCAAATCTGTATCGTTATCACAGCCTAAGTTATGAGTGGTATCTCTGTGCTGAAAATATGTGGTTTCGTCTGCTATCATGTAGTGTATGTGTAGAACATCATGCGCATAAATTGATGACGTATTACCCAAGTACCTGGCTGACGCTGGTTTCCTCGGTCGTCGTTAGACTCTACATTGATGTTAGCCACCAGCAAAATTTCCTGGCTGCTTAAAGTTATAACAGAAGTAAAGTAAGTATATTTTACATGACCAAATAACTAGGGATATAATAACAATAACAGGGTGAAACATATTGTTTGTAGAGGATTTTAGACTGCTAAGTAGAGAAGTTTAAACGGAAGTTTCTTCTAATACTAGCGCTATCAAACTTGTCACTGTCACTGTCACTGTGTCAGACAAATTTTAAAATCCTCGTCCATGAATCGGAATATTGGAGTAACTGTACGTTTTGGACTGCGCAACTAAACAATTTATTATAGAGTTAGAAAAGTCCGGTCCATAAAAGACGTGTGGACCACTTTAAAGCAAGTAATCACCTGTTTACTTTTTCCAGAAAGTGTTGTTATTCTATAATGAAAAGGGTAGATCTTAAATTTAACGGGAGTCTAGGGTTGGAAACGTCTGTCTAGATTTAGATCTAGACTAGATCCTTTGTAGTTGACACAGTGCGGTTAATTCGTTTTAAAGGTGTCTCCCACCACGGAATTGGCTGGCTTATCTTACTATCAGTCTATGCCTCGCCATTGTTTTTTGAGTTCACGTTTTAGCCACCAAGGCGGCAGCATATTAGCTACGGGTTATCTAGTCAGACGAGTCCGACCCTATACATGAGTATACGGGAACCGTACAGTTAGGGTCGCCCACGACTACGGGTTATCTTTCTATCGTTAACCACTAAAACTCCTAGCCAAAGCTCAATGATTCTATTTGATATTCTTGGTCTTTACTTAAAAAGGACAACTAAAGTGGAAAATGAATCATTTAGATCGCATTTTCACTGTTCTTTGGTGACCATTTCAAATACTCTCTATTTTGTGGTCTGCCCTGTACTAAAGTCACCTAAACTCTACCAATTGTTTGGAAACCCCCGGAAGGGATACGGCCATAATTACAACTGCTATACTTGTGGAAGACCAACAAATGGTTTAATAAGGTTTAGTGGACTGGGAATATTTTCAAAAGAGTTTTCACAGGTGGCAAGGTAAAAATCAGTTATTTCTAAGGGGAGCTATCAGCTAAATCTGTGTTTAGCAAATTGCTAATAATATGATTTTGGTTATTTTTCTATATATCCAAACGTGGGAAAAAAATCTGAAGATATCTATCCAAAACCACTGAAATTCCACAGGCTGTAAGGAAGATGAAGAAATTTTTAGTAAATTTAGTAATGAATCTGACATGGTTTTAAAAACAGCGACCAGATATGATGTGCACCCTTCAGAAAACAAACAATGACTGTTTTCATTCACTAGCAAGATGCTATTAATTCATATTGTGGTGTGCCTGGAAAACAATAATATTAGAGCCTGGAAAAGCCTGGAAAAAGCCTGGAATTTTATTGGGCTGTCTATGTACGAACCCTGGCTAAAGTCACCCAAACTCTGCCGATCAGAAACCCACCAGAAGGGCTAGGGCCATAATCTTAACTGTAGGCTCATAGTTGGAGAAAATGGTCAAATAGTTTATCAAGGCTTTGTGGATTGGGGATATTTCTGAAACCTTGCGTTTTCATGGTTGACCCCTAAAAAATATTTCTGAGGGGCACTGTCAGCTAAAGTCACCCAAACTCTGCCAATTGTTTGGAAACTCCCAGAATGGCTAGGGCCACAATTCTAAAGCCTATAAGACACCGACCCGACCGCTGTGCACGATTCTACCTTTGCCCGATGGATTCGTCGGGTCTGTGACAATCTGCATCAATCGGGTCGGTGTACGCACTTCACCGACTCGGTTTTATTGCTTTTCCCAATGCATATCACATGCTCTGTGTCCTAAGGTTGTACCATCGCGTTTTGCTTGTTAATACCAAAGATCCTCAATGCTCAGTTATCGGTAAAAAATAACACTTGTATGATGTATATGTCATGGGACATTGCTACCTTATAGATCCTCCAGGTGTTACTAAACTCCCTAATATTGCTCCGGGTACGTAATTATATAGAACTGCATTGAGAATCGTATAAATAGACAATACTCCACGAGTTTGGCTGGGCCGCAATCGTCATCGAGGCGAAGCCGAGTGACGATTATGGCACAGCCAAACGGGTGGAGTATTGTCTATTTATACGATTCAAGTGCGGTTCTGGATTTATCTTAGCCCTTTCTATCGTTTAAATAACATCACAACTCCAGAATAATCGGAATATACTTAGCAAATCCACTACCCTGATTTCTAACTGGAGAAACTGGATATATAATTTTGAATGTAAAGGTGGAAATAACTGAAATTTCCATTTCTGCTATCAGATTTCCAATTTGAAGATTTATAAAAAAACATTTAACTGCAATGATTGTGGGATATGGGTCAAGGGTCTATCACCATACCACATCGAAAACCAGCTAACACCAGATCCTGTAAACACACTGAATTATGGGATACCCAAATAATTGTTTTCAGAAGACATTAAAGAGAAGCCTAGTAAAATGACCTTCATCAAACACCTGAGAGAATTATCAAATATCAAGGTGACATGATGAGTGCCTACACCTATGAAAATAAGATGAAATATGACGGCATGAAATATGATCTATTACCAATGAGTGTTGTGACAGGTCCTATGTTGTCCTAAACGATCAATTTTGAAAGTGTAACTAGCGACTTCGTCGATTCGTATTTAGCTACCACCCAACCCCTCCCCACTTCCCCCTACAATTTCTAACTGCTAGCGGGTGAACTCGTGTTTATCATTTCGTATGACACAGGTGCTTGAGCTGATCATCGGCGATCAGAACTCTATGGATTGACACTAGCGAATGGGTGAAATCTCTCAAGAAAAGGAGATTAGAAAACTACAGTTTGAAATTATGTTTTCAGTACAGCTAAAAACAAATAATTAAAATAGAAGTGCATCTGTATAGAGAAAAACAAAAAAATATAGCAGGATTCAGTTAGGTACTGTACGAGAATCTCACTCTCATGGCTCTTCAATCTCCATGCATAGGTCTGGTTCACTCTGTCTCTATGGGCGGGAAACGCTCCAAGCGGATACTACCAGAATCATAGTTTTTTAGATATAGTAGGTAACCAAAAACTGTCTTCATCATCAAGACTGAGTAGACTGCGTTATTCATCATTATTCACAAATTGTCACTGCGCCTTTAGTTTTTTAGTTTTTTTAAAATGTATTTTTATTGGACACAATTCAACATACAATGTTGGTTTTCAATCGCGACCACCTCTATATCAGAGTGGGATCCATATGATATACGTATTCTCAATCTGGAGATTGCTAAGTTTATATACAAGTTGATGTGATGAGTATAATATATGAATATAAATGAGTAATACATATAATAACAATAGATAAGTATGCTGTAGTTTGTCCTGTATATCACATATCATATATCTGGGAGGGACTTTAGGTGTCGCTTAAATGATAATTTTGATTGACATGATTTTAACTCTTCGGGTTGCCTATTCCATAGTGTCTTTCCTCGGTAGCAGGGTGATTTTTTGTAGTATTCTGTATTTGGCCTTTCCATCTTGAACAGTAACTTGCTCGTTAAACGAAGTTCCCTAACAGTATTATTTTTCCTCATGTATTCTGTCTCATCCGCCTGGGATATGTCCAATTCTTCAGTAACTTCACATTAGTTTTGTACTACTATTATTACTATTGGTTAGAGAGTTTTTATATATGTGTTACGTTATCAGTCGCACCCTATTGAGGTGACCCGTTATTTGAATGTTTCTATTGAACCTTATGAAGATACTCTGATTCAGATGACTTATATTGGACAACCTGGTTCGTTGATCTTAAATCTGATTATGGTGATTCTGTTGTGACACCTTATTACGGTGATCTAAAATCAAGTATAAATACATGTGTTCCTTGTAAATAATTCATTCCTGTCCTGATGAAGACCTGAAAGGGTCGAAATGTAGACAAAATGGAATAAAAGTGTTAACTGTATATACACTGAGTGGACAGTCATTTATTTACGGAGAGCACGAGTTGGATAGGACTTCTCTTTCTAATTACTATTATTATTGTTAATGTTATTACCCACATGGTGAACAGTATCTGTAAGAATTGGAAGCCGGCTACTTGTCATGGCCATATTTGAAAACCAACCATTGTATGTTGAATTATGACCAATACAAATTTGGGGGGAAAAAAGGTCTGTAATTCGTCTGTAGAGTTAAGGGCCGATTCCACCAACAGGATGGATTTGCCGTGGTATATCTTGATATGTCTTGTAGTGTCTTACTGTGTCGCAATGTGTCGTACCTCACTTGTCTCAAAACGTAGGCGAGTGGTGTCGGGTGTATATTTTGGTGCGACACCTCAAGACACATCGCGACAAATAGGCACGCGATGATTCAATCCTAGCCCGATCTAGCATGACCAAATCGATCCGAATCTTGCTACATCGTGTGTGTTGGTGGAATCAGCCCTTTAATCTGTCTTTGTTGGCACTCAGAGCGAGATGCCCCGGAATAAGGAGCATGGCTTGCGGCATGGACTGTCGGCCAACTTTCCCATCAAGGTGATGTGCGAGTGGCAGGACTGTGAGCAGCAGTTTGAACAGATGAACACCCTGACGAGCCACGTGACCAAACACCTGGAGGAGGTGCTGCTGACGAGTGAACCCCGGCCAGCTGACGGCACCGCATCAGGTACTGTCAACACCAGTTTCTACAGTTTAAGGGGTGAATCCACCAGGCCGATTTCTCACCCGATCAATTGTTCCTGGGCCCTTAAGAGGAAGCTCACGTATTATAATTCATTTAATTCTGATAATAATAGTTTAATAAATGACCATTTCCAAAGATTTGAGAAATTCTAGGGCATCCGATAATAATCGGCGATTGTCTGGCTACGGAATCGGCTACCTTTGGTCCAGTGGAACACCCCTTCTACAGAGAAAAAAAACAAAGTATCCCCATGACAACTTATCCCCAGTTAAATTCAGCCCTATTCAAATGTCCTCTAAATACTGTCAAAGTTCTTTTAATTCAAACTTTTTGTTTGTTTATTCATTGAATCTTGTATAAAAGTATCAATGGAGGCTCTATGCTGCCTGGAGGCATCATGCTGCTGTAGCCAGGGGAGTGCTTGGAGGTATCATGCTGCTGTAGCCAGGGGAATGCCTGGAGGCATCATGCTGTCATAGCCAGGGGAATGCCTGGAGGCATCATGCTGTCATAGCCAGGGGAATGCCTGGAGGCATTATGCTGCTGTTGCCTGAGGAATGCTTGGAGGTATCATGCTGCCATAGCCAGGGAAATGCCTGGAGGCATCATGCTGCTGTAGCCTGGGAAATGCTTGGAGGTATCATGCTGCTGTAGCCAGGGGAATGACTGGAGGTATCATTCTTCAGTTAAAGGGTTAATGAATAAGCAAAAAAAGAATGGAAAAAAGGGAATTCGAAGGGGAAAATAACGGCATGTACTGAGTGTTGTATTCTACTTGTAAAGGATGTGATGGTATCTTGAAATGTTTTCAAAGTTGATTTTTGATATCTTTCAGAAGATTTTCACTGCCAGTGGAAAGATTGTCTTTCGGAAACGGGGCGTGATTTCATCGACCTGGTGCGCCATGTCTATTTCCATGCCTTCCACGCCAAGCTAAAGGTAATTCCCCAGATCAGTTTACGACTGAATGTTTGTGAAATGAGGTAATGGAAGAAGGTGTATAAAAAGTAAGAAACAGTAACCAACTACAATACTCCCTGACAAATACGATGTAGCCATTTAAATCAGAATCAATGTAATTATCACTGTTTGTTTTACCCATGTGAAATGAAAGATGAGATGTGGATGATTTGACCAATCCTTTGATGTTAAGCCTATTAGACGTCGACATTTTTTTTTTTTTTAAGCTTTTATTTATACTGGAAGAACAGGTTAGGCGAACTAGCACCAATCTTCCACCCTCTCCAGTTTTCTTCTGCTTTCGTACGTCCTTGCCCATCTAGTGGGCTTACATGACGTGGTTTTACACAATAAGACAATGTTAAGTACGATTTAGTTTCACAACAGGGGTAGATCGATATACTTCCTAACAATTGGAACAATTTGTTCCTGATTCATCCCGACCATTGGCTCGGTGAGAGTCTGGAATAAGATTTTGATGTCTGACATGCAGACTCTTTCAATCACACCCCCTCCTTTTATAACCTCGTAAATTGACCCCGGTTGAGATCAAAGAGAGTAGTCAGGAACCAGACCCAGCTGGGCCCTGGGCCGGGTAATTATAATGTTGATGAGTTGCAGTCTCGAGGTGACAGATTAACTGACTCGTGGTAATTATAATGTTGTAAAGTAACTGACTCGTGGTAATTATAATGTTGATGAGTTGCAGTCTCCAGGTGACAGATTAACTGACTCGTGGTAATTATAATGTTGTAAAGTAACTGACTCGTGGTAATTATAATGTTGATGAGTTGCACTCTCGAGGTGACAGATTAACTGACTCGTGGTAATTATAATGTTGTAAAGTAACTGACTCATGGTAATTATAATGTTGTAGATTAACTGACTCGTGGTGATTATAATGTTGTAGAGTTGCGGTCGTGGCAATTATAATATAAAGTAACTGGCTCGTGGTGATTATAATGTTGTAGAGTTACGGTCTCGTGGTAATTATAATGTAAAGTAACTGACTGGTGGTGATTATAATGTTGTAGAGTTACAGTCTTGTGGTAATTATAATGTTGTAGAGTTACAGTCTCGTGGTAATTATAATGTTGTAGATTAACTGACTCGTGGTGATGATAATGTTGTAGAGCTACGGTTTTGTGGTAATTATAATATAAAGTAACCGACTCGTGGTGAATAAAATGTTGTAGAGTTACAGACTCATGGTAATTATAATGTTGTAGAGTTACAGTCTCGTGGTAATTATAATGTAAAGTAACTGACTCGTGGTGATTATAATGTTGTAGAGTTACAGACTCGTTGTAATTATAATGTAAAGTAACTGACTCGTGGTAATTATAATGTTGTAGAGTTACAGTCTCGTGGTGATTATAATGTAAAGTAACTGACTCGTGGTGATTATAATGTTGTAGAGTTACAGACTCGTTGTAATTATAATGTAAAGTAACTGACTCGTGGTAATTATAATGTTGTAGAGTTACAGTCTCGTGGTGATTATAATGTAAAGTAACTGACTCGTGGTGATTATAATGTTGTAGAGTTACAGACTCGTTGTAATTATAATGTAAAGTAACTGACTCGTGGTAATTATAATGTTGTAGAGTTACAGTCTCGTGGTGATTATAATGTAAAGTAACTGACTCGTGGTGATTATAATGTTGTAGATTAACTGACTCGTGGTAATGATAATGTAGAGTTACAGTCTCGTGGTGATTATAATGTAAAGTAACGGACTCGTGGTGATTATAATGTTGTAGATTAACTGACTCATGGTAATTATAATGTTGTAGAGTTACAGATTCGTTGTAATTATAATGTTGTAGAGTTACAGACTCGTGGTAATTATAATGTTGTAGATTAACTGACTCATGGTAATTATAATGTTGTAGAGTTACGGTCGCACCATTGTCGATGTCAATGAATTGGAGGAGTGTGGACTGGAGGCTACAAGTCGAAACATGATCCCAGAACTACCTGACCGCCTGCAGTGTGGCTGGAAGGATTGTCAGGTGAATATTTCTAATTTCATCATGTTGGGGGGGGGGGGGGGGGGGGTTGCAACATGCCGCTTTTCACACCAATTTGAACACTGCACGAGCACCTTTGGTACTAGGACTCACATATCACATTAACATTAAATGAGAGTAAAACCCAATGGATGAGTTATAATCGCTATGTAAAGCCTGAAGAGACTAATCTATTGATAAATAATACCCATATTGACCATGTAGGTTAATTCAAATATCTTGGTTTGAACATTGATTCAAGCTAAATTTTTCCCACCATCGCAAATCTGTTATTCAAAAAATTAAATACAAAACATACTTACTATCGAAAATCAGGAACGTAATTGATCCATATACAGCCCTCGAAATCTTTAAGACAACAATCCTCCGTACTTTGACTATGCTGATATCGTATACGATAACCATACTGAAATAACCCAGACCAAGTTCCAACGACTACAAAATAAAATCCTGAGGATAATATACAAAATCAAGGTTGAGTCTGACCCTATATTGACAATTCTGGTATGTTTGTCCCTATGTGGGGGTGAAACTCCAAGCAGATCCGACAGAATTCTAACGTTTTATATGTGGTAGGTAACCACTCCAGCTTGTAGTCAAATCCTGTCGCGTAGGTTACTCGAGCGATGCAGTGTGCAAGTTTTATGTCCATTCTAGTTAGACAGTTCTAGCCCTGTAGCCTGTTATGTGACATGAATTAGTCAGAAGTCCATTCTTTTTTAAAAATAAGCATGATAAACAAGGTTTAATCACCTCAAAAAGACCACATACCTTCAAATAAACAGTAAACAAGCCAGGGGTCAAGGTCAGGCCCCAAATTGTAGACACCAGAGGGCGCCACCAGTACATAACCTACCGAAGTAAGTCTAATTGAACAAATAGGAGGTTAAACTACCCAAACAAACAAAGTAAAACCCCATGGGAAAATGGGTGTACTATAGACCAAGAAGGCATGTAAGGACTGTGGTGCGATCCGTTTTCAAATAGTTTTTCCCTTAAAAAAATATTATGGATTGACATATGCTGCTTACCTAATAAGTTAAATTAAGCACTTGTTTCTATATAACAATTAAAAGAAAAACATTCACTGAAATTAAGATATCAAAGTATTGTATTATTTCCAACCAAGCCTATTTTCTGTCAATCATTTTTGATAAGTATTAAGTTACTTGTAGTGAGTTTTGAATGCGTCCATCTGCTCATTTGGCCGTTTAAAGGCCAATGATTCTATTTCAAAATGCACACTTAGCTCTTGTTACTACAATAGAATGTGTAGCTACACTTGAAGCCACATCTGCCACATCCAAGCCTATTACTTCTACAATAATTTCACTTTTCTTCTTTTTGTTCGCAGCTGGTTTCTGACAATCCTGACTACTTCTACAAACACGTGACCTCACATATCGAGAATTACGAAAACGGGAACCACTTACCAGACGGAGCCCTATGTTTGTGGGAAGGTGAGCAATGATAACAATATGAACTGGGTTCAGTAATATCCGAGCCAATGCGAGGATATTATCAAGAGACGTCATGAGTTTGAGTCTGAGTTTATTTATGCCACTCATTTTGTTGGCTCCATAATTTCACGAGTCGAAGACGAGTGACATTACGGAGCCAACAAAATAAGTGGCATGAATAAGCTCAAACTCAAACGAGTGGCGTCTAGATTTTATCCTACCCCGTTTTCATATTTTTTCAGTATCAGAAAGTAGTGGCATAAACAACACTTTATGTCACTACCCATGACATAAACAAATCCCATGTTAAGCCTATGGCGTTTTTTATTAGGGGTAGGATAATACATAGTCTTTTAAAAAGATGTCAGTTTTCCAGTATACGTGGAAATCCACTTTTCATATCCAGTATATGTTATATTTTTCCGTTGTGTGTTACAAAGATAATATTGATTTAGCCTCATTCACGGCGATAAAACAGTGGTTTGAACCTCCCCACAGACCCTCATACCCATACAGTGCCGGACAAGAATATATTATCCAAGTTTCCCCGGTCTCTCTGTGGCAGAAAAATCCACATGAAAACTATTTCCACTTTCTTTCCCTGACCCCAACTGACATCCCTGCTTTTATATGTTTGATAATTTTCTCGTTCTCGGGAGTGTTGGTCCCTAGTTGGATTTTTATTATGTAGAGTTAAGTCCGAGGAGAAAACGACCACTTTATATTGTATTTATTATTCATCATTGCAAATCTAGGTTATTAAAGAAAAGGTAAAATGACCGCCGACCTTCTCACACAATATTTTGTACACAAGACTTTTCTTCCGTAATCTCCACTCTGTGTAGGCCAGAGATTACTATCACCCGTAATCTCCGCCCAGTAAATCATGCAGTCCCTAAAGGTTTAGTGTTGAGACTCCGTAATCGGTGGATGATAAAAAAGATGAAAGAAATGAAGATGTTGTGTCTAAATTGTCTGTGTTGATGGCAGGCTGTGAGATGAAAACCAAGAGTAAGTACAAGCTCCGAGAACATCTGCGCAGCCACACCCAGGAGAAGGTCATCGCCTGCCCCACGTGCGGGGGACTCTTCGCCAACACCACCAAAATGTTCGATCACCTGCAGCGACAGATCCAGTCCACCGGTCAGTGCATGATCTAAGAATACATCAAATGCATGTATACTCCCGCTCCTTCTCCTCTCTCTCCTTCCACCGTTCAAAGTACGTCAAATACATACTGCCTCCCTTTCTCCTCTCTCTCCTTCGACCAATCAGTGCATGATCTAAGAATACATCAAATGCATACTGCCTCCCTTTCTCCTCTCTCTCCTTCGACCGATCAGTGCATGATCTAAGAATATATAAATACATACTGCCTCCCTCTCTCTCCTCTCTCTCCTTCCACCAGTCAGTGGATGATCTAAGAATATATAAATACATACTGCCTCCCTCTCTCTCCTCTCTCTCCTTCCACCAGTCAGTGGATGATCTAAGAATATATAAATACATACTGCCTCCCTCTTTCTCCTCTCTCTCCTTCCACCAGTCAGTGGATGATCTAAGAATATATAAATACATACTGCCTCCCTCTCTCTCCTCTCTCTCCTTCCACCAGTCAGTGGATGATCTAAGAATATATAAATACATACTGCCTCCCTCTCTCTCCTCTCTCTCCTTCCACCAGTCAGTGGATGATCTAAGAATATATAAATACATACTGCCTCCCTCTCTCTCCTCTCTCTCCTTCCACCAGTCAGTGGATGATCTAAGAATATATAAATACATACTGCCTCCCTCTCTCTCCTCTCTCTCCTTCCACCAGTCAGTGGATGATCTAAGAATATATAAATACATACTGCCTCCCTCTCTCTCCTCTCTCTCCTTCCACCAGTCAGTGGATGATCTAAGAATATATAAATACATACTGCCTCCCTCTCTCTCCTCTCTCTCCTTCCACCAGTCAGTGGATGATCTAAGAATATATAAATACATACTGCCTCCCTCTCTCTCCTCTCTCTCCTTCCACCAGTCAGTGGATGATCTAAGAATATATAAATACATACTGCCTCCCTCTCTCTCCTCTCTCTCCTTCCACCAGTCAGTGGATGATCTAAGAATATATAAATACATACTGCCTCCCTCTCTCTCCTCTCTCTCCTTCCACCAGTCAGTGGATGATCTAAGAATATATAAATACATACTGCCTCCCTCTCTCTCCTCTCTCTCCTTCCACCAGTCAGTGGATGATCTAAGAATATATAAATACATACTGCCTCCCTCTCTCTCCTCTCTCTCCTTCCACCAGTCAGTGGATGATCTAAGAATATATAAATACATACTCCCTCCCTCTCTCTCCTCTCTCTCCTTCCACCAGTCAGTGGATGATCTAAGAATATATAAATACATACTCCCTCCCTCCTCCCCCGCCCTCTCTCACACTCCCTCCCCCTTCCTCCCTCCTCCTACCTCCCTCCTCACTCGTCCTCTTTATATACACCGCTCTATATGTTTTCTCAACCTTGTACTGTCTTTGTCTTGTATTATCGTCCATTGTTTCGCTATACATGTTTATCCATAGTTTGTTTATTTGGGTAGTTTAACGTCCAATTTGTACAATCAGACTTGCAAACGAACTTGAATGGGAAATTAACAAATGACTACATTTGCTGAGTCAACTAGAGACTTCCGTTTCAAGATACCCTCCAAATTATGCAAATTCCCCTGACAATGGATCAGTCCGCCATCTTGCTGGTGACAACAAATCGCTGTCACAGTGTAAAATGGTGAAATACTATGATAATTGACTTTCACATGGGCGATCTGTACAACTCATAGTTGAAAAAGAATTATTTACATTATCTAGACATGATTTAAAATTGATAAAATCAGTTGTTTCAATGATTTGTTGACATTGAGATTATAGTCTAAACTGAGGCGATCACATAAACATTTGATCTAAAACTGCAAGAGACATTTGATTTTGTCAAGGGAAATGCTTGAGAATTACTTAACACATCCCCACACATTAGATAGTGTCATAAATGAAGATCCAAATCGCCCATAGGCTTATCATTCCATAGCTGCTTTGCCAAGATGGCCGCCCCCATGGCTAGCAGGGGGTTTGGAGCGCCACCTACTTCCAGGTTGACTCGGTGAATTGAAAAACGCCCAACCCAGGATAACTGTACGTCTTATTCCTTGAATAAATAGAGTAATAAATATTGTAACAATAGCGTATCGGAATGACAACGACACCAGAGATGCAAATAAAGTGAAAAAATAAAAATACAAATACAAATAAAGAAGTGCCCAGCTTTATTTATCCACGGATAGTTCACACAACACTCAGGTATCCATGTATCCAAGCCTAGCTAAGATCCTCTTCTGAGTTAAGGTAGCAGGGGATAAGTCTCTAGGTGTCCACGCTTCAACAGCTGAATCACCACTACCCCACGGGAATGTAAGATTTTCGATAAGATATGATTGAGAAAAGTAAGATGCCTGGATCAACCAGGCAGCATAGCTTGTTATTCTAACAGGATATGCAAATTTGAGTAAAGTAAACCAAAGTAAGTCTAATTGAACAATTTGGACGTTAAACTACACAAACAAACAAACAAACCCCAGAGCAGAGAGCGGTTGTCCTTTATTTAGGGAAGGAGTGACGTCCGGAGTGGGAGTTGCAGTGCCCCCCCTCTCGGAGGCTGGACTCTCCGCTCACGCCGCTTACTCCGTTTGCTCTGTGGGTCTCTCCGGGTTCCAGAGGAGTGCTATTATGTCTCCATCGTGGCCCGGACAGCCGCGCGGTGCTCTTCGCTCCCCTCCGTTCCCGGAGACTGGCTCCTATCACTACGATATTAACCCATTAACTGCAGCCTGATGCCTGCAGGTATTCCCCTGGCGACCAAAGCATGATGCCTCCAGGCATCATAGATGCATCATTGATATTTATATACAAAATTCAATAAATAATGAAATAATTGTTTGAATTGAAAGAAATTTTGACATAGTAAAAAAGCCATATTGACCTTTGATTTGGTATAACAAAATGTTATCAGCCACCAAGGTAAATTACTCAAATCACATGACGCATCCTGTGACGTTACTTTTTTCCAAAAAAGGTGCCTGCTGTAGCAGGGTCGTTTATGCAGGCAATGCCTGCCGTGTAATGCTAAGTAGGGGAACTGGCTGCTGCAGGGAAAGGGTTAATGTGCTTGATGTAGTTGGTCTTGTCGATGGGATGATGGCATGCTTGCTGTTGTTGGGTTTCAGTTCAGACGTATCAGTGTTCACACTGCAACAAGCGTTGTCCCACAGAGCGGCTTCTCCGAGACCACATGCGGCATCATGGTGAGTATCCAGTACTCTGTTTTATTATCCATCGTATACAAAGTCCCCATTCAGAATGTATGCGGACTCTGTAAACCTCCACCCATTGTTTAAAAAGTGTCAGATACTATAACCATGGTAGACAGATTCAAATCGGCGGTATACGGCCTCAAAGCCATGGTATATGGGGAAATAGTCCCTGTGATACCCAATAATAGTATGCCAATTCCTGGGTTGAATTTATTGGATAATAAATACAACGAACGATGGTTTTGTGGACAGGCAGTTCTGTTTATCACTTCGTAATAAAACCTGTAAAAACCTATATTTTTGATTTTCAAAACATATTTAAAAAAAAGCTATATTAAGGAAGCGGGATACTGGGAGGGGATTCATTCTAATTCTAAATGAATGAATTTAACATTTCGTCCGGCCTATCAAATGTTAATTAGGTAAAATAGGCCAATTTATATTTGTTTGATTTACATAAGAAATGCTGTGGAAAATACTGTTTTCTTTAATTCTTTCAAAAACAAGGGGAGTGACTTATGAAATTTAAAACCTAAATGTGTTGTATTATACACGTACAATATTCTGTGAAAGTTTTATGATGTGACAAACCTCTTAGAATTTCTATATATTCTATTATAGAATTATGATATTGAGCTCTAGATCAAAAACTAGCATGGTGACCCCTGATTTTTATGTTAGATATGTGCACTACAACACTTCGAGTTCATTAAATTCAATTTTCAGGAGAATGACATGGGTTTTAATTTTCAAGTCAAATATGCCTTTAACTTTATAAAAAAAATTATATCACAGACGAGGCTGAAATAGGTCTATCGCTAGCTTGATGCTGGAAAAAAGGGGGAAAAAAAAAAAAGTTGTGTCTATTGTAGCTACTACGTGAGACTATATTGTGGTGTGATTATTTTTCAGTGAACCATTACAAGTGTCCATTTTGTGACATGACGTGTCCAAACCCGTCCGGGCTGCGAGCTCACATCAAGTACCGCCACTCGGAGGAGAAGCCCTACACCTGCTCCGAGTGTGAATACAAGTAAATAACTCACCCCAGATATTTTTTCTCCATAGACTTAACATTGGCAACTCGTATCCAACGCCAATGAGATATTTAGGAAAAATATCCAATGAGGGATTATGTCACAAATGTTAGCCCATTAGTCAATGTAAAAGGTGAGATAAATTCAGAAACCCATTCAAGTTTAGTGGCAGAGCTCAGTCCCATCTCGTTTGAATCGCTACATAATTCACGCGGCTTCGCCTTGTGAATTACTACGCAATTCAAACTCGATGGGATACAAGCTATCTGACCCTAAACTTTCATGGGTTTCCTCTATAATATCTCACCCCTGCTATTTTGTCTCCATAGAGTTAGCATTGGGAACTCATATCCAACGCCCATGACATATTTATCCAATAGGGGATTATGTCACATCTTTATCCAATAGGGGATTATGTCATGTTAGCCCATTAGTCAATGTGAAGGGTGAGATAAACTCAGAAACCTATTCAAGTTTAGGGTCAGAGCTCAATCCTGTCTTGTTTGAATCGCTACGTAATTCACACAGCTTGTGATTTACCACGCGATTCAAACTCGATGGGATACAAGCTCTGATCATAAAGTTTTATAGGTTTCCTCCATAATATACATAATAGTAAATAGGCCTTTTCCGTAGGCTGGTGTCGCACCTTATCTGCTTGGTTACGCCACAGCTGAAGCCAAACATTCACCTGGCAACGTATTCTTTACCATTGGATCACTGAATGTATGAGCGTAATACGTTCATAATACCCACCTACATTATTTCCTGAGAAATAATAATTTTTGCATCGTATTCTATGGTATTCCAGCTCAAATCTCATGTGTCATACATGCATATTGCCTCAATAATACTTTAGATATAGCATAAATAACATATGATCACCTGTATTGAATATGCAATAATACATTGGCAGGCCTAGCTATCATATGCTTATCTTCCTCCAAGTTAAAACCAAAACATTTATCAACTATAAAGTTTAGATAGTACAGACTCGTTGATACCATGCCCTTGATTGTTCTAGCAGTCCAATCTGTCCTGCAATCACACCCACCGTTCACACTCGAGGTGTGATTGCTGTATGTCTCTATAGGCATGAGGCCAGACTCGGCTGTGTTTGTCCGAGTGCTGGCCTAACTAAGGAACTCACCGTTAGGTGGCATGGAAGGGAAACGCCTGTATATACATAAATGGCAGTTTTCCTCTTTTCCAAAGAAATCCTTGTGTTCATTTTCGGTTTATTAACCCTTTAAGGACAGCCGCCTATGGCAGAACTACACACATGCGGACGGCAACTAGTGACTATGTACAGTTCTAGGGGACGGGGGCATTGTCCTCTGAACTCAAAAATCGAAGGTTTATCACATGATAAAATTTGTTATCCTTAATATTTGTATTTCCATTATTTAGAATTCTAAAATATGAAGTTATACCTACATTCTGTGCAAATTTCAAGTTAATTGATAAAATATTTCCTTTTCAAAAGCAAAAATACATAATTTCATAAATACCTAGCAAATAATGCCTTAAGGCATCATCCGCCCCCGGCCGGGTGATGCTTTAAGGCATCATCCGCCCTTAAAGGGTTAAATTAGTCCTTTTTGTGTGAGACAGAAGAACAAATCCAGGCTTCATTCACACCAACTAACAGTAGTTCAAACCTTCCCACACACATTCCATGGCCATTAACTATGTGTTTTCCATATTTTCCCAGTCTATCTGATGCAGTAAATTCAACTTAAAAAATATTTCCTCTTTATCATGACAACAACTAGCATCGCGCTTTTGGAAAAAAAAATCAAAAGAATCTGAAAAACAGAACAAGCCTTCAAAAATAAAATTTTATTTAAAAAAAAAACAAAAAAACTTGTAATCCCCATGACTAGACTATAAATTCATTGAACACTAAAAGTATAAATTTCTCTCTTACTTCGTCGCTAGAGGGAAGACGTTCGCAGACTTGAGGCGCCATTCCGTGATACACACGACCGAGACAACAGTGTTTCGCTGTCACATCGACGACTGCCCCTTCGAGGGGAAATCCTACTTCTCTCTGACCATACATTTTAAGATGGAGCACCAGGTAAGGCCTGCTTGATACAAGGAAAATAAGTTGTTTTGATATGGGCCATCCATAAAGTATGTACGCAGAATTTCTTTAATTTGGACCCCCCACTCCCCTCTCTAAATGTTGTACGCAGTAGAACAAAGAAGGAGCATACATGAAATAGCTCAGTGGTTAAGGCACTGGACTAATCCTAAGGTTGTGGGTTTGAGTCTCACTGCAGCCACTTTTCTCCTGCATCCTCAGTAGTGATAGATTTACTGCTATATAAAAGGCCAACCCTTCTCATACCATGTTTATGTGGTGTGGGAAGTAAACGAACGCTCACCTCGGTAAATGTGTCACGGTGACATTTCTACCTAAATTCAACTCATAGATTCGATCACCACCCTTGTGGTGTAAAACCAGCGAGAAAAGCTGAACCATGAGTTAGTCCCTATATACCCTCAGGGTCCCCTGGGACGTTAAATAAAGAAACCAAATCCCAAAATGGTTGACTTCCCTATCAACCCCCCAGTGCCTACATTTGTTTTAAAAGAATTTCTTTATTTTACCATAGTATATTTTATTGACAGCCCTTATCAAATGAAAATGCTGGGATGCAAGTTTTCTAACATTTCATATACTTCAGCAACTTTGCAGTGTTATTATGTATATATCACTTCATAGCCATTCTGTTCCAAATTAATATTGTGAATGATTCTTTTTTATAAGTGTTCTAAATTTCCGATTTTTATCCTCAATCTCGTCCAGTCATTTTCTCCTCGAAATTATGTCTCAACTTTTTTTTCTAACCATAGCGAGCCAAAGTGATCCCGCTGAAACCACAGATACCTGTTTACAAAGCACTATTTCCGGTGGCCCGCAAGAACGAGGCTTAGTGCTAAACCTATGGGGGTTTGAGGCTAGACTTTTGTTTTTGGTCTCTTTTGTTACTTTTGAAGTGTAGTTTACTACTATCATCTCTGAATAACTCAGTTTCGAAACTACGATGACAGTTGTTAAGTTTATTAAAAATTTGGATCTAAAAGATTGGAGAATGACACATATAATCTCGAACCTACATAGTCTAAGTACTGAACGCCTATACCCGGAAATGGTATTTTGTGACCGGCTATCTGTGGTTGCAGCGGGTTCACTTTGGCTCCCTATGACTTTGTTGCTGTTTAAAGAATCTGGATTGACAAACTGTGGTGTGCTGCTTTAATATTTCTCGTGTATCTTTTTCACAGGGCGCATGTTTGTCAAAGTACCAATGTCACCTTTGTCAGAACGCCTTCACCCGAGGCACCTCTCTCACCCGACACCTCAAAAAACAGCACAAGTTCAAGTGGCCCTCCGGTCACAAGAGATTCAGGTAAGCCCAAGACGAAGCTCTTAAAGGCAAATCCTACAATTCACGGTGGTGCCACCTGGTGATTTTCAAATAATGTCAGTTATTAGTCAAAACTGGTTTCTTGGGATTTATTCTAATTCTATATGAATAAATTTAACGTTTTGTCCAGTTTATCCAATCTTAATAGGTAAAGTATGCAATTTATATTTGCTTGATTTACATAGGAAATGTACAGAAAAATATGGTTTTCTTCCAATTCTTTCAAGAACAAGGATGGTGACCTATGATTTTTAAAACCTAAATAAGTAGAACTATATATATACTATATTCTGTGAGCGTTTTAGGAAAATGACATGGGTTTTACTATGTGAAAAAATACTTTTTAGAATTTCTATATATTCTAATATAAAATTACAGTTTTGATCTATAAATGAAAAACTAGCACAGCGACCCCTGATTTTTAAGTTAGATATGTGTTCCACAACACTTGGAGATCATCACATTAAATTTTCAGGAAATTGACATGGGTTTTAATTTTCAAGCCAAATTGTCCGATATGCCCTTAATAATAGTCCGCATTAGTGTTGATGTCATTATCAGGATTTCCCTGCTGTCATGAGACATTTTGGTTCCAAACATCCAAAACTCGGCGAAGCACCGCATTCACATTATACTGTAGCGAGTGTGCTGCCTAACAAAAATGGATGTTTCCAGTGGTAAACAAGTAAAATTAAAGAAAGTTGATAATACGTCTAACAGTAAACATGTTTTAGAGCTGGGCCGTGACTAGCCTGGCCTAGTTAGACTATAGGCCAGGCAACGGGTTGCAGTTTGTTGGTGCATTATTGGTAACGCCTCCATTTATTTGTTGCATTGTGGGATTGGCAGACCACCAGATACACTGGTTCCCGGGGTATCCACTAGGGGGCTCGGCGGAGATATATCCGGAACCCAGCCAAACCACTAGTCCACTAGTGCCCTGGCCCTAGCGACAACGGGACGTACTACAGTAGTTGAAGGTCGTAGGAACCCGTTACCTGTCCCTTATTTCATTAGGGCAGGGAACCAGTCCAGGCCGTGACTAGAAAGTTGGTATGTTCGCTGACAAGGCTAAAGCCAGACCCATATTTGGTTTCATGACATTGGTGCCAACCTTGCAGTCCAGTCTAAATGACAGTATCAAGTTGTTCTCTGAATATTCAAAAGTGGGACAACACTAAAGGTACAGTCAGGAGGAAGTTATGTTGTTGATACGCCTGTTTTGATACCATAGTACAGTAAGATGTTCTGCAGAACAAAAGATTTCTAGCTGGTTGGGTTTGCCGATCGCCAAACTCAGTAAGGGTTTCCCAATGTTTGGCACCAGAGTATAGGAAAGCCCGCTCTTGGCAGGTGGAAGGACATCACACTAATGCGGTCTATGTCAGACTTCAGGGAAATCCCTGAAATGAGGGATTATTATACTAGGAGCTACTGATATTTCCATTTACAATGGATGAGCGCGGTACTTCTAAAGGACAATAAACTCTCACATGATAATTCCAATTTTTCTGGGGGAGAGATCACCTTGTGTTGTATATCTTTTCCCTAAACATTTATTTTTTACAAGACTGTTTTAACACTGTTGCCAGACTTGTAAGACTGTTTTAAGACTGCTGCGAGATTGTAATAAGACTGTTATAAGAGTGTTGTAAGAGTGTTGCCAGACTGTTGTAAGATTGTTGTAAAGCTGACACATGACTATTGTATGGCTGATTAAAGACTGTTGTAAGACTGTTGCAAGACTGTTGTAAGATTGTTATGAGACTTTGCAAGACTGTCACAAACTGTTGTAAGATTGTTGCAAGACTGTTACAAACTGTTGTAGGACTGTTGCAAGACTGTTGTAAGATTGTTTTAAGACTGTTGCGAGACCTGTAAGACTGTTTTAAGACTGCTGCAAGATTGTTGCAAGACTGTCACAAGACTGTTGTAAGAGTGTTGGAAGACTCATGTAACATTGTTGTAAAGCTGATACAAGACTATTGTAAGGCTGATACAAGACTGTTGTAAGACTGATACAAGACTGTTGTAAGATTGTTATAAGTTTGATACAAGACTGTTGTCAGCCTGTTCTAAGACTGTTGTAAGGCTTATATGAGAATTGTTGCAAAATGTTGTAAGATTGTTGCCATACTCTTGTAAGACTATTGTAAGATTGTTGTAAAGCTGATACATGACTATTGTAAGGCTAATACAAGACTGTTGTAAGACTGATACAAGACTGTTGTCAGCCTGCTGTAAGACTGTTGTAAGGCTTATATGAGAATTGTATCATATCAGCCTTACAACTATCTTACAACAGTCTTGTACCAGTCTTACGACAGCCTTGTATTAGTCTTACAACAGTCTTGCAACAGTCTTGCAACTGTCTTGCAACAGTTTTGTATCAGCCTTACAACAGTCTTACAACAATCATATAACAGTATTACAAGTCTTATAGCAGCCTAGCAAGTCTTGTAACAGTCTTGCAACAGTCATACAACAGTCTTGCAACAGTCTTGCAACTGTCTTGTATTGGCCTTACAACAGTCTTACAACAGTCTTGCAACAGTCTTGCAACAGACTTGCATCAGTCTCACAACAGTCTCACAACAGTCTTACAAGTCTTGTATCAGTCTTACAATAGTCTTGAATCAGCCTCTGGTCACTAAAAGCACAAGGGTTAATAACTGGTCAAACAGGTTTGCTGGCTCTGTGTAGGGAATATATCTGATAACGACATGTGCCCATTCATATGTGACACTTTGAATACAATGTATTTAGGTGTGTCCCGTCAGTTTTGAACTATTTTTAGGAACCAAGTCAGTAGTCGGGCAGGGGTATGGTTAGACTGTGATACTGGACAGCTGTCCATTTCACCAGGCCTTTATAATTAGTGCATGGATAGTGAAGGGTTAGATTCTCTGCAGTAAGCTGAAAGCCTGTGTGAGCATTCTAACCCTTCTAGATGACGTATATGAGCGCGATTTCCCGCGCTCAAAAACAGACATATTGCCCTCACTTTATAAAAGCCATAACAAAACCTGTATATGTCAACCGTTTCCGTTATTAGCAGGTGGACGGTTGGTCTTTAGGTTATGGCTATAGCCTACTGTAGTACAACTGCTTGTAAAGACAATAAGTGACCTGACCACATTTTTGCCTTTTATAGCCAACTAAGTACAGATAGGAATATCATTTCTGTTTTGGACAGAAGGTTTTATGGTGGTACAATGCCTTACAGTTTTGATATTTAGTATTTTGCTATGGATTTTAAAATAATAGTGAATTCAGTTTGGGGTGGGGGGGGGGGACATTTGTAGTCACAGGTCCATTTTTAAGAACTCCTTCATGCACATATTTCTACCCCTTAAACTGATTCAATCATAATATGATATGCCTCATTTAAAAGAGAATAAAAAACAGTAGGTGCTAGGAAGTGGAATTTTCAAGGTAGATTCTATATTTACTGACATATTCAAGTATTTGTTGAAAGTGGGGGGGATTTTGAGTGAAATGGGCTTACTCAAACAGATGTTTACTCAATAATGATTTACAGTGAGCATTGGTGTAACATTTACCATCTCCATAAGTGGCACTGACAGTTACTTACCCTCTAGGAAGTGTCATTATTTGGGTTAAACTTGTATTTGGCATGATATTCATGTATTTTTGCCTAATTTCAGAGCATGGGGGGGGGGGGGGGTATCAGCCATCTTTGAATTTTAGTGCAGTCATGTTCCCCCAGAGGACTAGTTCCTGTCACTCTCCAAGAATATTGGCAAATGCCGTATACCTATATCCTTATAAGAACACTAAGTATCTGGTTGAAGCTCAGCCTCACTTTGAACATGGAGCCTGTAGTATGTCAAACTGACACTAGATGGAGCCATAACTAAGTACAGATAGGTATATCATATATATGATTTCTTTTTTTCTGGAGAAGTTTTATGGTAATGTAATATCCTAGTTTTATTATTAGCAGGTGGACTGTTGGTCTTTAGGTTATGGCTATAGCCTACTGTAGTACAACTGCTTGTAAAGTCACTAAGTGACCCGACCACATTTTTGCTTTTTATAGCTCACTAAGTAGAGATAGGAATATGTTTTCTGTTTTGGACAGAAGGTTTTATGACCATACAATATATTACAGTTTTAGTGTTTAGTATTTTGACATGGATTTTTAGAAATAAAAGATTTAAGTTTGGGGGGGGGGGGGGACCTTTTGAGTCACAGATCCATTTTTAAGAACTTCTTTATGGACATATTTCTACCTGTAAAACTAGTTCAATCATAATATAATATGCCTCATTAGAAAGAGAATAAAAAACAGTAGGTGCTAGGAAGTGGAATTTTCCAGGTAGATACTATATTTACTGAGATATTCAGGTATTTGTTGAGAGTGGGGGGGTTTTATGGTGAAATGTGCATACCCAAACACATGTTTACTCAATATTGATTTACATTCAGCATTAGTGTAACATTTACCATCTCCATATGTGGCTCTGACAGTTGCTTACACCCTAGAAAGTGTCATTATCAAGGTGAAATGTATATTTGTTGTGCTATTCATGTATTTTTGCCAAATCTCATTAAGTGACGTGTCTACATCAGTTCGTTTTATTTATGCACTAATTTTCCATACGCACTATTTTTCCGTTAGCGCCACCCGGAGCATACAACATATCCATATGCGCCGGGTATGTGCATACACACTCGCTATGTGTTTCCTATGGACACTTTGTATTAGGTGGATAATAAATATCAATTCACAGCTGTTCCCTTCCAAAATAATCTTATAGATGATTATCTTTTTCCAATTCTTTGCACAGTCTCAACTTTCATCCCTGCTATATGCTTTGTGCAGGTACAAACTCAACGATGATGGGGTGCACCGGCTACAGACAGTGCGCTACGAGAGTATCGAGCTGACCGAGCAGTTACTCAGCGACAAGATTGGAGTTGGCGTAGGACCGGCTGGCGACACGGACAACACCCAGGAGGAGGAGGTCCCGCTGCGAACCTCCACCCCCGAGCCACCAGAGGGCAGCACAGACGAGCAGCTCACACCGGCCCCGCAGAGTGGCTCGCCTGCGCCGGACCCCTGCTACAACCTCCAGATGCTCGGTGACGTAGCGTTAAAGCTTCCCAAAGGCCGCTTCCTTCAGGCCGTTGAGAAGTCCCGAAAGAGGAAACGCGAGGATGGCACCGCAGCAGGGTCTGATGATGGCATGTCGGGCTTCAACTCGGACCAATCAGACGTTGGGGATTTCTCGGATGCATGGGAGGGGTCCAATTGTGGGACATCAGTTCGGTACTCCGAATCGGAGTGTGGGAGGTCGGAGTACACACCGTCGGAGTTCGGTGGGGTATCTGAGTACCCTCCGTCCGAGTCGTGCTACATGGGGTCGGAGCGGTATGCTGAATCCGAACTCGACCCACTCGACAGCGAGGCCAGCTCGGTGCGACCGACACCGATGCGTATGACAGTGATGGAGCCGAGCCCCCATCTCGATTATAGCAGCCCCTATTTGGACCAGCCACTTGATCTAACAGACACCCACTCACACATGCCACCCATGTATGGTCCAGCCGCACAGTCAGTAGCATATGACTTCTCCTCTAGTATGTTTCAGTCACTTCAGCCCAGTGGGGAAGGGATGAAATCACAACCCAACACACAAGATATTCATCATTTGCAACCATTGCCGACTAGTATAGAGGAAACAACAAGACTTTTAGCCTCATAAACACTATACACTTTTGAGTTATATGTGTACTACAATATTGTTATAATCATAGGTTAGTTGCTAGACTCTCATCCATTTAGGAAAACATTTTGTTATTCCAAATCCCTCATATTTTCCCAACATCTTATTTGTGATTTTATTGGAGATGCAAGACCGATAATCCAAGTATTTTGGAATTTGATATTTTAACTACTTTTTTTCTTCTTCAATTTTTTAGACCATTTTATTTATCTTGGAAGACAGAAGGCAAAGTGTGCCCGTTTCCAATCAAGTCCAGCCATTGTACTTTTATGAATTTCTGTATAAACAGAACACGGAATTGCTGAGCTTTCATATTACTAGCTTCATTGTACTGTAATAGAGATTGTGATATGTACAATGACACCTGTCACGAGATTACATACTTATATAGAACGTCCTGACCATGCTGTATAATTCATAGAACGAGATGCTAATTTACGGTTTGTACGGACCGAGGCATTTATGCCGACTTCCGTACAAACGGTAAATTATCGAGTTCTGTGACTTGTACAAGCATGGTTGGACGTTATATATTTACTATATACCCGAAATTTAAAAAAAAATCATTTGCCTTAACAGCCAATTTCTTAATAAACGTGTATTGGAAGGTGGTCCGTATTTTAGTGTACGGACCACTGGTCCGTACAGTATTTTTACATCATATGCCGAAACGGTGCGTATTTACAGTATATACGGCATGGGTATATAGTAAATTGCAGAATGTAATCTATGAACATATCCATGAATAAATCTGGACGTTGTGTGAACAAGTCATTGGTCATATTGAATGTCTGTCATGAACAAATATCTTGTATATTTAATTATCTCACCCCTGGTACAAGTTTAGCCATAGGAATAACATTAGAAAAAAATACTCAACGATCACCTCGATAAAGTGACCATACTACACCATGGTCGTGGCATTGTGAGTACGAGATGACGTCATAGGCGATTGACCAATCAGCGGCCAGGATTTCAGAGAGATGACAAGACAAGACAAGAAATTTCAACTCCCCTAACCTTGAAAGGGGTGAGATAAATGCAGAACGGCACTCAAATCGTAAAATAAACAATACTCCACTCATTTGAAAGGGCATAATCGTCACTCGGCTTCGCTTCGATGAAGGTTGAGGCCCTTCCAAACTCATGGAGTATTGTGTATTTATACGATTCTCTATGCAGTTCTATCGTAAAACTGGATGAGTTTTGATATTGGCTCCCGTATTCGACGACTGGAGTTTGGCGTAGTGATTTCCCCAAACACATGACAGGCATAGTAATCAAAGACTTGTAAGATGTATGCACAGAACTCGAGTAAGTTTCTTCACGGACTTGTATTAGAGGGAAACTATGTTCCGGTAAAAGGAAGCCAAAGTTACGAGGTAAGGCTTGGAAAATTACTGCCCAAGGCCCTGGCCGCGGGCAGTAATTTTTCCAAGCCTTACCGAGTAATTTTGACTTCCTTTCACTGGTACTTGGTTTCCCTATTCCTATATACCTTCAAATGTGGTTTAATAAGAGACAATCTGATTGGTCTAAATGTCAACCTTGGGTAGTATACGGCAACCTTGGGTAGTATACCAACCTTGGGTAGTATCAGATAGTTACTCCACCCCCCAGAGCGTGGTGTAAGCATAGAGTGTACAGCCATAGGTATATAGGAATACAGTATAGGTCCGTGCGGCACCTGACCATTATTACCTTATTTCAATTCTAAAATCAAACATTTTCAAATATATTATGAAGGTATATCCCACATTATGTGAATCAAATAATAATTGAGAGCTATGAAGTGGTGGAAAGTCCTCCTTCTTGAATGGCTGCAATACATAGGAAGGTTCTGTCCATCATGAGAGACAAAATTCCTTTATAACATGCTACATCTTTAATTACTTATTCTAGATCTATGTATTGTAGAGATAGAATGTGCAGCAATATAATACACTGCCTGTGCCACTCTGTGTAACATGCAATAAAAGTCTTATAATTTGTCAGTTTGTATGCAGTTGAGTGTAACACTTCTCAACACCATGTCAATATAAATGATTCCTCTCTCTATTTTTCAAAAATATTATTAGTCCCATTTAAAAAAAAAAAGAGTGAAAGGGTGCCGATAATACACGCCTATACATGGCAATATAAAGCAATGGCTGCTCCCTTCAATTCTGCTACTTTTGGACTGAATTCTTCTTAAAATATACAATATTGTCTTGTTAACCATATTTGGCTATTATGATGGGCAGAGAACTGTTTCTAGACATTTTATAGAAGATATAGTCTTAAGGTGCCGATAATGCACTCCACTACATCTAGATCTACTTCTTATAAAAAAAAGGCATATGTTAATATTCTAACCTGTACTTTTACATTATCCCTATTTGGGCGGGGGGGGGGGGGGGGTGACTTTTTATTTTGGCATTCCAAGGTGGGGCAACATTTTCTTACTATTCAGTGTTCCAAAAACTGCCCCCCCCCCCTCTATAAATAATTTATGAATGCTCCGTTATGCCCCAGTCACACTAGCGTAAAAAAAAACCCGGCGTTTTTCCGTGTACGCACGTCTACGTTCATCTACGCATTTTGAAATCTAATAATACGCCGCAAAACGCGGAGATACGTAAAGGAAAGTAGGAATCCGCCAAAAACGCCACAATACGTACAGAAGTGTAGATAAGTGTTGATGAGCGTGGAGAAGCGTACTTAAACGCTAAAGAAAAGCAAACAGATACGTTCCAAATCCGTAGCTAATACGTTGTCCCCACCAATTCAAATATGAAGAAGATACGCCAAATTTACCCCAGTGTGACTGGGGCATTACTGATACTGTGAGTGCCGGTAAAACGAAAATTAAGGTATCAAAAAGAAATCTCTACCCCCGGCACTTTATTAATCTAGGTTTTGATATTACTTCCACATGGAATAAAATAGAATCTTCACTCATATTCTAGAACCCTTTTACAAACTTTCATGTTCTTACAATACAGTATTCCCTTATATCCCACGAAGAATTTAAGTTTATCCTTGTTGCATTTTCATTTGAAATATAAGATACCATCATACACCATCAAAATGAATCTCAATTGTTTTATTTTCAAAGTCAAACATTCTCTCACATATCACCCATATTCTTTCTCATGGGAACAAATATAATCAAGGGTATGTTAAGTTAATATTTAATCCTCAATTCCCTGATGATTTGAACCCTAAACCAAGATATTATTGAATTCTTTTAAGACAAAAAAGAAATAGTTTTCGGGTTTGAACTTTAGTTTTCACATAACCACGCACCTGTGGCCAGGGATGTTTCCTAAAATAATCAGTTTATCACGACCTAGAAAGCTGGTGTCCTTAAAAGTTTGTAAAAAGTTTCTTAGACCTCATGAACACTCTGATCAACAAATATTCAAATCGTCCAATACTGATACATGCTCAATCAGTTTTCGCATATATATAATACATCGCTAAATGAGATACGGTAATGTTTTATTTATCAATTTTATACATAACATGTGGCTCCTATTCTAAGGAAGGCAAAATCAAATACTTTTTAAAGTCTACGGAAAGTAATTTGAAATTTGGAGATGATTATTATTCTGTGAATCATCAAATCTATAAAAGACATCACTAGATCGAGTGAATATAAAGTTTTAATATACGATTCTGAAGGTTTCTCCACTACTGATTATGTGTAAACTATTTCCATAGTAATGTAACGTACTTTATATAATTCCCAAAAGTTTGTGGAATTTAAAGAAGCACCCTTATCCAGTAATGATAATGCATATATATACATAGCACTTTGAAAATGTCCTCAAAAACTATCTTGCAACATGAGAACTTGTTACCATACTGAGTAATGCTCAATGATTTATTCATCATACCTGATATTTTCTATGTACAAGTAACTTCGCCTTTCTTTAATATCAGATTTACCCTAATCAACCACTTGTGTTTAGAATAACAGACATAATACATGGTGTCTTTCTTGTCTCCAACAACCATTGCCAACAATAATATTTTCATTATGACCATAACAATTTGAACATCTCTGATATAAAAATGAGAAGACACTTTATACAGGGATGCCAGTTTTCAATGTTTCCATTGAAATCCATGTTTTCATTTTCAGGATAAAAAAAATCATCTTTCCTTGAGTTGAGTAATATTGACATACTGACTGCTAAATTACCCAATTCAGCCACAGCCCGTGATCACCCATCGAACCTCCCCACTGACCCATGTATATAAACTTGAGCTTTCTCTTGATCCCTTAATTCCCCACTGTAATTTGTATGTTATGCGTTAACCCTTTATTGCAATGAAAAACATTTCAATGTTCTTTTTCTGACCCCACCTGGCATCCCTGAATATAATAGAACCCAACGAAGTTAGGCACCAATTAATCACGGCCATCTTGTGTGGCCTGACAAAACTGAGATGATTTCTGATATCCCGCAGCGACCATCTGTCATCAGCGACTGAGCTGGATATCAACACCAATGTGATGGAGCAGCACCGCCCGACATCCTGCGGCGATCCTCGGCCATCACAATCACCCCACAGTATTCATGCGCGACCGAAGTACACTCTCTACTGGCATTGCCATTTTGAATAAATCCTTGTGCAGAAAATAGTCCGAGTTTGTTTTTCATATATATGAAGATTTTAAAAGATAGTAACTTATTACAAAATTTAAATGAATGTCCTGTAACTAGCTTTCATAATTATTGAAAATCGAAATAATACTACAAATTAAATCATAAAAAATAAAAACCTAATAAATTCTTTTTTGTCGGATCCCTGTGAATGGCGGTCACAGGACATCGGCTGGGCATTATCTTTTGTCGAGTCAATGGAACACTACCTAAGATGGGTAAACGAAACATGAAAAGGGGGATTCCGGGCTCAAGTTACAGGTGCCCCCCCCCCCCCCCTCCCCTTATAGTCCATCAGAAAATATGGCATATGGACAATCACAGATGGCATCTAGTAATCTGTATCATGAAATGTACCTTGGTGCCAAATTCCATACTTTCGTATCAAAGTGAACGATTCTCATTAAGAAATGGATTAATACCGTAAACCCCCGGTTATAAGCCAAATACAACAAGGGAAATAACCAAATGTGACGGAATTACAAGGGGTCAATGACCTCCTAGGCTGTGGCTCATCAAAAATCCACTGATATATTGCTAGTCCTAGACATTTCTAGATTGTTTGTTGTCTTCTGTAATGGGACAGAGGGTTTTTGTTGATTAAAATGTCTTTGAGTGAGGGAAATCAGTGACAACACTTCAACCTAAATTTTCTATGTCACAGCACATAATTCCATCACAAAGATCTTGCCAACTCTACTGCCCCTGGAATAATAAATGCAGTAGACAAAAGTGTTCAGAAATGCAAAACTCAAACTATATGAAAATGTCCTAAACACACATTTACTATGCCCCTTTATATCTATATTGTGATATCTGGACTTGTTCCTGCCTATCTGGTCACAATAGAATTCATGGCAACTGAAGAGAAATGCTAGCCCTAAAATCTATAAGGGGCCGTCCATACTTCGCACCAAAGCGGGGGGGGGGGGGGGGGGGCCCAAAATTTTCGGAAATTTTGCGAATCTTTTTTTGTTCTATTGCATGCAAGATGGAGAGTGGGGGTAGTGGGATCAATATTTTTGTAATATTTTTCGTACATACTTTATGGATGGCCCCTTATCATTTATCATTCATGTTATTAATTATCCATTTTTTATCTCCATATTTCACGATAGGATAGGTAGGATAGTAACATTTGGTGATATAACATTTATGTCATATATTCATGTTATAGGATAGTAACATTTGGTGATATAACATTTATGTCATATATTCATGTTAGTAGGATAGTAACATTTGGTGATATAACATTTATAACCCATATTCACGTTAGTAGGATAGTAAGACTACTCTATAATGTAGTGTAGTGGTCAGTCTGTCGGTGAGCGGGCCCCTTCGTTATAGTCCCAGTGTTTTCCTCACTGTGCGATGCGCGATCTCCTCAAAGCGACGTTTGTCTTCTCTCCACGTTTTCGCTGCATCAACGTTCGCCGCACTCTCATCATTGGGCTCTGAATCAAGAAAATCGAACCTGTGATCAAAATTATTCTAAATCTTACCTTTTAAAATTTATATATATATATATATATATATATATATATATATATATATATATATATATATATATATATATATATATATATCTTATGTTTTTGAGCAAAGGATTTTATCAAATAATATAATACGGGTTTAGACAAAAATCGGCCCGTCCCCTGGCGTTATACCAGTCCCAAGTACCCGCCCCGACCAACAGGGCTCTGCCACAGACCCCCGCCTTTAAAGGGCTATTAAAGTGGCTGTGACATAGGTGGCCTACCTGCGAGCATGCTGACGACCGACAACAGGATTTTCTCCACACTCTGCACGGGACTCCAACGCTCTGCACTTGACTCGTAGCCCATGGGGTCGTCACCAGGGGCGTGCAAAATGGAGATGCACACCCGCCCGTCCGAATAAACTGTGATGAAAGATCATACAATTACATATACACAGATAAATGGTGGACCCGAGCGGACCGAATCAGTCGCAGAATTGTCCATCATAGCCGCCCGTCCAAATAAACTGTGATGAAAGATCATACAATTACATATACACTGATAATTGCTGGACCCGAGCGGACCAAATCTGTCGCAGTATTGTCCATCATAGCCGCCCGTCCAAATAAACTGTGATGAAAGATCATACAATTACATAAACAGATAAATGGTGGACTCGGGTCGACCGAATCTGTCGCAGTATTGTCCATCATAGCCGCCCGTCCGAATAAACTGTGATGAAAGATCATTCAATTACATATACACAGATAAATGGTGGACCCGAGCGGACCGAATCTGTCGCAGTATTGTCCATCATAGCCGCCCGTCCGAATAAACTGTGATGAAAGATCATTCAATTACATATACACAGATAAATGGTGGACTCGGGTCGACTGAATCTGTCGCAGTATTGTCCATCATAGCCGCCCATCCGAATAAACTGTGATGAGGGATCATTCAATTACATATACACAGATAAATGGTGGACTCGGGTCGACCGAATCTGTCGCAGTATTGTCCATCATAGCCGCCCGTCCGAATAAACTGTGATGAAAGATCATACAATTACATATACACAGATAAATGGTGGACCCGAGCGGACCAAATCTGTCGCAGTATTGTCCATCATAGCCGCCCGTCCGAATAAACTGTGATGAAAGATCATACAATTACATATACACAGATAATTGGTGGACCCGAGCGGACCAAATCTGTCGCAGAATTGTCCATCATAGCCGCCCGTCCAAATAAACTGTGATGAAAGATCATTCAATTACATATACACAGATAAATGGTGGACTCAAGCTTTGTTTGTTTGGGTAGTTTAACGTACAATTTGTTCAATTAGATTTACTTTGGTTTATCTTCCTAAGATTTTCATATCCTGTTGGAATAATAAGGTATGCTGCCTGGTTGATCCAGGCATCTCACTCTTGTCGATTAGAAGTCAGGAATTTCTCTCTTGCCAGTGTAATGGAAAACACTGCACATTCTTGTTGAACTCTTTAGGAATTTGTTTTGCCCTTCTTTGTGGCCTGACAATGTAGCATCTTCTGTCGTAGTATTAAGTCACTAGCATTCTACACATGTAATCAACCTTATGTTGGTTGTCTTTGTCCTAATAATGGCAGGGATGTCATTTGGGGTCAGGGAAAAAAGTGGAAATATTTTTCATGTGGATTTTTCTGCCACAGAGAGACTGAGAAAACATGGATAAAATGTCCCTATCTGTCACGGCATGGGGCTGAGGGTCTGTTGGGAGTTTCAAACCACTGTTTTATTGGTGTTACTGAGGCTAAATCAATATTATCTTTGTTTGGCGTAAGGAAAGAAATTACATATACTGAATATGGAAAAGTGGATTTCCACGGAAAAGTGGAAAACTGACGTCTCTGTAATGGAGACTAAGGTCACAGGTTTATTGAGAGGGTCTTTATCTCACCCCTGGTATTTTTTGTCCCATAGGCTTAACATAGGGAACTCGTTCTCCATGCCCCTAGGAGTATTGCAGTCCATTCTCCATGGCCCATGTCCTGTGCATCGTCTATTCTTTTATTGTGTACAGCACTGAGATTTTTTTGGATTTTCTTTTGTTTATTCCCATCAGTTCTACCCCATTAGGTAGTTCTTCCACTGAGGTTCGTTAACAGTATACAGAAATGTTGGTACATATGTATGCTCCTCTGAGTTGACTCTACGCAATATCATATGCTCGGATATTACTACGCGTCAACTCCTCGGAGCATACGACCCCTTGTATCTGAATCCAGTCAATATTGTGTATTTATCAAAGTTGAAAAAACAAGAGCTAAGCTTGCATTTTAAAGTAGAACCATTGGCCTTCAAAAGGCCAAATGAACTGATGGACACAATACAATACAAGTATATTAAGACACAATGAAAATAACCAACAGAAAAAAAGTATCAATAAAGAGTCTTTGCAATGATATGGGTCAGGGGGTCCATAATAGTCCCTGAAGGGGAAGGGAGGCAGGAGGTGACCTGGGAGTTTTAATGGGCATGTTTATGTGGCAAGGGGAGATGGCAATGCAGGAACAGAAATACAGTACAACCCCGCTTCTGGAGTCACTTTGCTATGAACAAAAATTTGTATTTAGCTTATTTAACTCCACTTAAGGGGGACACCCTGCTTAAGTGGTCACTTTGGTTAGAACATAAATTTGTATTTAGTTTATTTTAACCCCACGTAAGGGGATACCCCGCTTAAGGGAGTCACCCCTCTTAAGGGGTCACTTTGCTCAGAACAGAAATTTGTATTTAGTTTATTCTAACCCTACTTAAGGGCCCCCCTCTTAAGGGGACACCCTGCTTAAGGGGTCCCTTTGGACAGAACATAAATTTGTATTTAGTTTATTTTAACCCCACGTAAGGAGACACCCCGCTTAAGGGATCACCCCGCTCAAGGGGTCACTTTGCTCAGAACAGAAATATGTATTTAGTTCATTCTAACCCCACTTAAGGGCCCCCCTCTTAAGGGGACACCCTGCTTAAGGGGTCCCTTTGGACAGAACATAAATTTGTATTTAGTTTATTTTAACTCTGCTTAAAGGGCCACTTTGCACAGTACGTAGGGTGTCCCCTTCAGCGGGATTTTACTGTAGTAGTAATGTGTCTGTTTGGAATCTGAAAAACTCCCTTCTGTGAGAGATACCTCTACTCAATAAAACAAGAAAAAAACTCTACTTACTATTGGGATGAAACAGGTCACAGGTGAACTTCATCTTAGGCGGGCTGAGCGGGTAGTCTGCTGGGAAGGTGAGTCGCGCAGGAAAAACCCCACCTTCAAAACATGTCCCTTCAGGTCCCCTGCAAACGGGAATACAATACAAACATCACCTTCAAAACACGTCCCTTTAGGTACCCTGCAAATGGGAATACAATACAAACGTGACCTTCAAAACATGTCCCTTCAGGTCCCCTGCAAACGGGAATACAATACAAACATCACCTTCAAAACACGTCCCTTCAGGTCTCCTGCAAACGGGAATACAATACAAACATCATCTTCAAAACATGTCCCTTTAGGTCTCCTGCAAACGGGAATACAATACAAATGTTACCGATGGAACCAAGATAACTGTTTGTGTTCGATGGTCAGAATAACTGCTATGCAGAGACCATTGTATGTACCCTTTACAGTACAAATAAAAAAAAAATAAAAAAAATACAAACATCACCTTCAAAACATGTCCCCTGCACACAGGAAAACATTCACCACATCATTTACTTTGATTCATTTGAGATTGTTGAAAGAAAATGCCAAGTTTCGAAAAAGAAAGAAAAAAAAGGAGAAAAACGTAATATACGGAAACAGGGTTACTGTGGCAATACATGATAAATATGCAGTAAAGTTGACGATCATATACCTTAAGGTATCCATTTTTCACAACAACAACAACAACAACAACAACAACAACAACAACAACAACAACAAGTGTACATGGTCACTAGTAGCCGTCCCCAAGTTTATTATCCATCGTATACATAGTCCCTTTGAGCTATAGAGCAAAGAAATAGTCCCCTTTCTTCAACCCTTTAATATTGCAATTACTGGGTTTAATTTTTTCGAAAGGATGGATAATAAATACAACAAATGATGGTTTTGTGGACAGGCGGATCTGTAGACTACTCGAGGTTGACGTCGTAATACGCTCGCTAGCGCTCGTGTGTTACTACGCGTCAACCTCTCGTGAGGGCGACCGTCCTTAACCCTTTTTGGCAGGGCAATGCCATATGGCATTCCCTGACCATGGCAGGACAATGCCATATGACATTCCCCTGGCCATGACAGGACAATGCCATATGGCATTCCCGTATGGAATGGATAAACCATTCTGTATGTGTTCCTTTGTAACTTTTGAAAAAAATTATCGCAGAATCATAAATATCATATGGCATATTAGGCTAAGTGTTGCCAGTAAGTCTCAGAAATATCGGAAAGTTCTCATAAAAAATTACAAATTTACTGGAATTTTTAAATTTGTAATTTCTTTTAATAATATTGACTACAAAAACCAGCCATGCAAAGGCCACAATTGGTTCTGGTGCCTGCTATAGTATGGATACATGGTGAATGATGTGTTGCTCTTGAAGGGTTAATGGGTTAAAATATATGTACATACGTGATCAATGCCTCCCATTCAAAAAAGTTCTCCTCGTGCACGGGGCCCGCTACGATGCCTTCTGGTGGATTCAGAGTCAACTCTGAAATAAAATTCACAGATTATCAAGACGTGGCCATGATTTAAAAAAAAATACAATATAAAATTCAGCGACTTTTTAGTAAAAGCTACTGGAAATCCTACAATATTATCAATTATTAAAGACTGGAGAAAAATCTGTTGCGTCAAAATCTTACCTAGATGTTAAAAACAGCTCCTGACCAATGGACGGGGAATTGAACTGAATTTCTGAATACCCTGAACTTTATACCCCAATAGTCTTCGGAGAGATCATTCCTTTTGCTCTTGTTGTATATTATACCAGCGCAATAGTCTCACAGACCGATCTCATGCCAATGAGATTGGAAAACTATAGTTCTAAATTATGTTTTCAGTACAGCTAGAAACAAATCTTAAGGATAGAAGTACATCTGTGTAAAGAAACACAAAAAAATTAGCATGATTCAGTTAAGTACTGAACGAGAATCTCACTCTCGTGTCCCTTCAGTCTCCATACCTATGTCTGGTTCACTCTGTCTCTATGTGCGGGAGCATCTCCAAGCGGATGTTATCGGAATTTACACGTTTTATAATAGGTAGGTAACTATTTGTTTGTTTTTGTTTTTGGTTTTGATTTTACGTCCAGCCAACCATTATAGGTCCTTACCAGACTTTCTCAAGGTTCTTTTACACCACAAGGGTGATGATCGAATCTATGTGATGAAGTTAGGTAGAAATCACCCCCCTACACATTTACCGAGGTGAGAGATCTTTTACTTCCCACACCACATAGACATGGCATGAGAAGTATGGCCTTTGATAAAGCAGTAAATCTACCACTGCTGGGGTGGGACCCGAACCCACAAAGTCCTACAACCTTGGGATTACAAGTCCGGTGCTCTAACCACTGAGCTAACTCCCCACCCCCTATATTATACTACTTTTCTGTACAACTGCATCCGTCCTTTTGCATTTCTATTATGTAAAATAACTCATGAGTCGAAGTTCCCAAATACATTGTATTGATTACTTAATGTAACATTTGTGGTAACAAGTTGCGCTTGTATCTGTATTGTACGCAGAATACGATTGTCTCTTTATCCTACCCCTAATATAAAATCCCATAGGGTTAACATTGAGTTTCCGTATGCCACGCTGACTGGCATACAGAGTCTTATATGCCACTAGTGGCATACAGAATTTTTATCACGTAATATTCTAAAATCGAGGAGATAGGGTAGGATAAAATCAAAACCTGATTCGTTTTAATCTTGGCCACCATATGCCACGACTGGAGTTTGGCATAGTGATTTCATGAGGCGAAGCGGAGTGAAGTCCGTAGCCAAAACTCCAGGAACTCAAAACTCATCTAGTTTTACGATAGTAAGTACACTGTCTATCACTTATATGTTGACCAACTGTCATGGTCCTCTTTTTGCATTTATGCCTTCTCGGGTGATAAAATTTCCAGGCCCATTGGAGCCAGATGGAAATGGGCATAACTGTTCTTGCCTACTCTAGCCTTCAATTAAAATAAAAGTCTTTAAAAAAAAAAAGTGTACTTAAATCTTCTCATTATTGTAAGAGTTACAGCAAATAAAATTTGAGTTCAAACTAATACTAGATGCAATATAAGGATATGGGTGGCTTGCCTCATAAACAACAAGAGCTCACGCGTAGTAATACACAAGTGTTAGCGAGTGTATAACGACATCCACCTCGAGTGGTTTACAAAGCTGCCTGTCCACAAAACCATCGTTTGTTGTATTTATCATCCATCTTCTCGAATAAATGACACCCTTATCAATTGGTACTATTTTTTGCTCTATAGCACAAAGGGACTATTTTTCCGCATACAATGAGTTCGAGGCTTTATCCTACCCCTAATAAAAAACGCCATAGGTTTAACATTGAGTCAGTGTATTTGACTGAGCGTTGAATAAAATGTTATTTATGCACCGAGGTGAATAAAAAAACGGACCAATCAGGGACGAGGTAATGGAAGTAGATCCAGCAGCACTGATAAACGCGGCCATCCTCCGATGAGTGTTAACACGCTACTAATATGGATAATTACAAAGTTTACTCTGTATATCAGTGAGATGGGGTAGGATAAATATGAAACGGAACTCGAGTTAGCCTCTCAATGTTTATACCACTCTGGTCAGGTCTGCTAATCACTACTAATGCCTCGTGTAGTAATACACGACCTGCCCATCGTGGCATAAACATTGACAAGGCTAACTCTCATTTGGTTTCTACTAATTATCCAACGGTTATGGTATCCAACAGATTTGAAACGATCAGTAGAAGTTTACTGAGTCTCCTTACATTTTCAATGGGTACTTTGTATACAATGAACATCAAATATATACAGTAGAACCCCACCTAACGGACACCCCGCGTAAGCTGACACCCCGCGTTAACGGACACCTTCATTCGGAACGGTTCCCTCTATTAAATGTTCATTTTAACCTCGCGTAAGTGGACACTTTGGCCCGGAACGGAGGGTGTCCGCTTACGCAGGGTTCTACTGTAATTAGACCTGCCCCTAACCACTGTTTGTTTTTGTTTGTTTGGTTTGATTTTACGTCCAGTCAACCATTATAGGTCCTTTCCAGACTTTCTCAAGGTTCTTTTACACCACTAGGGTGGTGATCGAATCTATGTGATGAATTCAAGTAGAAATCTCACCCCTACACATTTACCGAGGTGAGAGTTCTTTTACTTCCCACACCACATAGACATGGTATGAGAAGGATGGCCCTTGTTATAGCAGTAAATCTACCACTGCTGGGGGTGGGACTCGAACCCACAAAGTCTTACAACCTTGGGGTTACAAGTCAGGTGCTCTAACCACTGAGCTAACTCCCCACCCCCCCCCCCCCCCCCCAACCACTGTACCCAGTGCATTGCCAGCCGTGACATCATAGTGTCAACAACTGTATCCCTGGCGTCTCTACAGTGATATGTTGAGTCTCCTTAGTCAGGGCATATTGTGCAATTTAATGCCAGAGGGACTATACAGTCTTTCTGAGTGGGATAATTATCAAGGTTTCGCAAGAAACGGCTTATCAGGCATATTATTATAGAGCCCTAGAGGTTACTAAACCCCCGATTATCGCCCGGGTAAGGCAAAGTTCCTCTTCCGACAGACAGGCCACACTACGACTGCATGAATCACAGTTTTCTGATTTATCATTGGAGAAACTAAACATGATTTCCGATCTCAATGTAGAAATAGCTGAAATTTCCATTTCTGGCATCAGAATTTCAATTTGAAGATTTCTGAAAACCGTTAAACTGCATTAATTCTATGTTACGGGTAAAGGCTCTATCACCATACAACGTCGGTAACCAGCGAAAACCGGAGCTTGTGAACCGACTGAATTATGGGATACCTCAATAGGGTCTATGCTTTGAGGGTGTCAAGGTGATCAGACCAAATGCGGTTTGTTCCAGTCTGAGCTTGGTTACTCAACAATTTTGGTACCCGGTAGTAAAAAAATAAAATAGAAAAAAAAGACAATAAGTATATTTACGACTTACGTTTGTATTCAGCCATCAGTCTCTTTAAGGCCGACCCTGCCATGTCGAGACAGTTGTGGTAAATCAAATCTGGTGTGGTACCTTTAGATATGACAAAATACAAATATTATATGCAATATTATGGTGGGGAAACAGAAATCGTGGGTCACAAACATCTGTGTAGAATATTTCTTTGAAGTAAGCAGATGTTGTATTGACGATCTTAGTTGCAGCATCAGGTCTCCGCTACACATGGTTATAACACCCGGTTCATGGACGCCTTGAGCCCGGGACGATTTGAGACCTGGACGCCTTGAGCCTTTCTGTGGATGCCTTGAGCCTACCCTGTGGACGCCTTGAGCCTACCCCATTTTGGTTTCCTTGAGCATCTAGATGTAAAAAACTTTGAAAAATGTACATATACTGGTTTATAGTCATATACTCAACCCTAACCCTTACCCAACCCTTTTCTAACCCTAACCCGCCAATCAGAACTAAAATAGGGTAGGCTTAAGGCGTCCACAGGGTAGACTCAAGGTGTCCACGTTTTCGCACTGACAGGAGGCTCAAACGGTAAAAGGCTCAAGGCGTCCAATTCCCATAACACCCACTGATTAAATAGACAATAGTCCATAGTTTTGTGGATAGGTGGCCGTAAACCATGAGAGGGTTGACGCGTAGTAATATCTTGCCATACATAACAGTGTTCCGTACGGTATTTTTACATTATATGGCAAAACAGGGCATGTTCCTAGTTTTTATCCTACCCCTAATATAAAATCCCGTAGGCTTAACATTGAGTTTCTGTATGTCACGCTGACTGGCATATGGAGTTTTATATGTCACTAGTGGCATACAGAATCGTTATCACTTAATATTCCAAAATCGAGGAGACAGGATAGGATAAAATCAAAACCTGATTCGTTTTAATATTGGCCACCACATGCCACTATTGGAATTTTGGCTTCAGACTTCACTCGGCTTTGCCTCATGAAGACACTATGCCAAACTCCGGTTGTGGCATACGGTGGCCAAGATTAAAACTCCAACAAGTTTTACGATAATATGGCATGGGTATATAGTCTAGATTGTGAATGTGATACTAGAGACTATTAGAGTAATGGGGGGGGGGGGGGACAACTGACCGAAATCTCAACTGACACAAGACAAGTGACAAACGCAGGAATCATAGACGTTTTGCGTTGACTACCGTTTCGCGGTGGCGATTGGACGATTTGCGGTGGATGTTTTGCATTGAGCATGTGGACGATTTGCTGCAAACTTAGGCGTGGTACGATTTTAGTGTATAGGTTTCCCTTACAAGTTATAAGCATTACAGGAACATCCTTTTATTATATATTACCAATATTCAATATGTGAATATAAAATAATAAATACTGTACTGTAGAAGGAACTAAAAGAAGCTGCGTTGATCACATGGCAGCTAGGAGCAACTGTCAGTCTTGACAGGTGTTTCACACTTTGCAACTGCAAGGGATGATTTCTTCTAGTAGAAATGACCAAACCCACTACTACACACTCTGAGCACTACTTTATCAATATTTAAGATGTCAGATTAAATATAGTGCATTGTACTGCAGTCTAGAAAAAAACACCCACAACAGAATAGTCTAGCCAGAGCAATAACTGCTCCAAAACTTGTAGCAGCCTCTTATGCTCTCTGACTGTCAGCTAGGCAGTCAAAGTTTCTCGGACTAATCATGTACATGTATACATGGAATACAAGAGAACTGAGCCTGCAGGAGAACTGAGCCAGAGGTGTGAATGCGAACTGAGCCTTCAGGAGAACTGAGCCTCCAAGAGAAGTGAGCCTGGCTCAGTCAGTGCTGGGTAAACTTGCTCAAGTCTTTGATTATGAACATAAATACAATGAATAAAATGAATTACAATGTGTAAGGTTCCTCTGACTGGCTCAGGAATCAGCCAGGCCAAGGGGAGAGTAGGTGGAGGGGTAAGGAGGGCGTGCGGTGGCGGTAGGCAGCAGTAGGAGTAGGACACAGGGACAGAGGCTAGTCTAAGTGCTGGGCGGTAGTAGCGTGCTACCTCGGGTGGCTCGCGAGCGTGACACGCCGCGATGTCACGCTCGCGGCAAACTCCGCAACGGGAAACGGCGAATTATCATAAGTTCCCTCTTGTAAATCAATATATAAACTTACCGATCGTTTTCGGCATGTCTTTAGCTATCTACTGGTCGTTATCTGGTATTGCGTTGTGACCTGAGATGTACAGAGTAACTTGCTGATTAGCGGTGGGCCCAGGCTCAGTTCTCCTGCAGGCTCAGTTCGCACTTCTGAATCTCAACCCCAGGCTCAGTTCTCCTGCGGGCTCAGTTCGCACGTCTGGCTCAGTTCTCCTGCGGGCTCAGTTCTCCAGGTACCCATACATGTATATATCAACAGATAGGCCTATGTCTCAGCTTTCTAACAGTGTTTAAATGGTAAAATTCGGCCGTTTATTAGTGTTGGCTTCAATCTAACACTCTTCACCTTGCACTGCAAAACGTCCACCACGGTCCCCGGGGAATGTCACAGCAAAACGTCCAAACCCAGCGCAAATCGTCCACCGCAAATCGGTAGTCAACGCAAATCGTCTAAGTACCTGCATGTCATACATATAGAATGTTCATCCTCAAGTATCTTTTAATTTGGTTATGTTTTACCATCTGAAAAATCCAATTTTGTGATCAAAAGTTATCAAAGTTTGAATGAGACACGGGCGGCCGATTCGGCCTACTCTGACTCTGACGAAGTTGCTCGGACTTTAACGTAAAAGTAAAACTTACTAAAAACTTTAGTAAAACTTAAAGGCCGACGAGGTGCAAACTGACTTCAGATCCGAGGTGTGAGCTAAAGCTGGCTTAAAAACTGGGGCTGCGCAGAAATCATTCCATGGAAATAATTGAGGTTGCACCTGTCTATGAATTGAGTTATACTGTGGAACCATACTGTGCTACTAAATAAGTATTTATTTTTCTAAACGACTTTGTTTACATCACACCGGAACGTATTTTTAACCTATTATCGCCCATGCAGAGTGTGTACCCTGCCCCACTACCCTTAGGATAACTTGATCAGTATCACTCTGGTAGATTCCTAAAAAGTTATACAAACTCTTTCCATCTTACCTTTATTTGTATATGCTGAACAAACGTAGTGACGTTGTAAAAGCCTGCTTCAAAGGCCAGCTTACTGACTGGAGTGACCACTAGGCACACTGCACCGCTAGAGCAACCTTCGGAAACTCGTCGCTGCTATTACAGGCCTCTGGGTAGGATCTACTTTCTGGTGGATATCTAGGTCGTTGTTTCGCACGTGTTAATGTTTATAAACACTATCGGAAGTGCATGAAGATACCCCATACAGTATTTGTGTTCTATACATATCTATGGGTTCCATATCATGTTCATAGCAGGCAAACATTGTAATGTGTTTCATAAACGTGTCGGAAGTGACTAAACTACCTCTCTGAGTGCAGCCCCAGGTTATGACAGCAAGAATGACAAGACCTACACTCATGGCGATCTAGGTCACCGTTTCTAGGTCATGGTGTAGAGCTAACTGTCAGTTAAGACTCAAACTGGTCTTACAAATCTGAAAGGATAACAATTCTAAACATACCAATCATAAGGAAGATTACATTGTATTACATCTTTCTGAGTGGCATAAAATAGTTTTACATTCAGTTAGTATGAGGAACTTGGGCATGTTATGAATCTACCATCATCTTCTCAGAAGTTGACAGTTGACTGTTTACTTTAAACCTAAAACTCTTGTAATCAAATTATATCATTTTCAAAGTGACTGAAAAAGTTACTACTAGAGTACTTTAAAGGAATTACCAAAGAAATTCACAAATATCACTGAGATAGTATCATATACCCGGTATGGGTCATTCCACCAGAAAAAAACTTTTGGTAAAAAAGGGGTAAAAACAAAAAATTTGCCCAAACCAAATTTTCTTTTACTTTTGTGCAAAATATACATTTTCAAGTTTTAGGAAAACATGATTCAACTGGGATATTAGTGGGGGGTCAGTTTTTGTGAGGCTGCAAAAATTGTAAATATTATTGCCGTCACGTCTGACATATGAAAAAACACTCATACAAAAGTTGATGATAGAGAAATATATTTTATTTTTTGTAAGACATCAAGTTTGTACCCAGTATGTCAAGCATAGTCTGATATCATAGACAAGTGGAAATAATGAACTACTTATGCAATCTTTTTCTGTGCTGCCTCAAAGATGCACATACAGAAGGTGTTCTCCAAGGCATTACAAAATGATTTTTTTTTCCTGTCACTATCTGTGTAACAAATCTTGTGTATAATGTGGGGATTAGATCAGTGGATAACTCAGAAGCAGTCTACATTTCAAGTTCGCCAGCATTGACTGTTTATTACAATAGTACCCCAGATACACTGTAGGGGGCGCCCTGGTGCTGGATAACGTTTTAGAGGTGCTACACAACATCTCCCTTTTTTTTCAAAACTTTCTTAAACAAGAGTCTTTATGTTTCTCTCAAATAAGTCTTACTTCAGATAGGGAGTTTTTATCTCTTACTTTTACTACTACTTTGAAATGTCTTTAGAATGTCAATATGAGTCTCAATGTTAATCAGCTGTAAGAGAATATTTATAGTAGCAACACAACATGAACAAAACATATCCTGCGAATAAGGAGTAGACTTCTCCCTTTCGCGCCTTGTCCCGGGCATTATTCTTAGCCCATGTCGGGGGACAAGACTAAGCTTCAATCAGTCTCTCTGGCCTCCTAATCATCCTCAGAGACCGGCGTAGCACAGGTGTTTCTGTGAGAGCTGGAGTAGGTGGACCAGCTGATGTAGCCGGATTAGGTGCGGCGACCACAGAAGGCTGATAGTGGTCAGGTCGAGTCAGAGTTGTAGGACTCTGCACTGCAGAACTTGGCTGGGAGTCTGCAGTCTCAGTTAGCTGCAGATGTCGACGATTTCTCCGGAAACTGCCTGACTCTGTCTGCACATTATATGACCTTGGAGTCTCGGCTGAGGTGGTTATCACACCTTTAGTCGTCCAAGTCTTTTCCTGGTCGGTCTTCAGCCTAACCACATCTCCTGGTTGTAGATTAGGCAGGGATTTGACACCATGACGGTTGTTGTAGTGGTGCTCATATCCTGCTTTTGTTGCTTTATCAGTGTCTCTAATGACGTCTGGGTTAGGCCACGATGGCCTAAGTCTGGCACCAAGAGTTGGCAGATTCGTACAAATATGTCGGCCCATGAGGAGCTGGGATGGGCTACACCCTGTAGCGGCGATGACAGTGTCCCTGTAAATCATCAGTGCCAGCCATGGATTGTCTTGTCTCAGGATACTTTTGGCTGTTTTCACAGCACGTTCTGCCTCTCCATTAGAACTTGGCAGATGGGGGCTAGAAGTGACGTGGTTGAAATCACACTTATTCGCGAACTGTTTAAACTGTTCAGATGCAAACTGGGGCCCGTTGTCTGAGACTACTTCCTGTGGGAATCCCAGTCTGGAAAACACATCCTTCATCTTGGCTATCACTGCTGAAGATGTAGTCGTTGATAGATGAAGTATCTCAATCCACCGTGAATGATAGTCAACCATAACAAGATACTCTTGACGCTCGAACTGACACAGGTCAACTCCTATTTTCTGCCAGGGTAGATCAGGGAGCGTAGTCGTCATGAGTGGTTCCTTGTTCTGGGTCGGTCTATAGGTTTGACAATGGTCACAAGTGGTCACGATACCTTTCACATCCTTGGCGATACCAGGCCACCACACAGACTCCTTTGCTCGTTCAAGGCATTTTGTGATACCCTGATGGCCTTGGTGTATCTTGTCGAGAATATCGGGTCTCATCTTTTCCGGGACGATGATCCTGTTGCCATAAGTCAGTAGACCATTACTAACTGATAGGCTCCCTCTCACATTGAAGAGCTGTTTCAGCTGGTCTGGGACGTCCTGTTCGTACTTCGGCCATCCAGCCAGGGCATACACACTTGCGGCTCGGAGGACATCATCCTCGTGTGTCGCCTTCTGAAGCTCTGCCATCCGGTGGTCGGACATGGGAAGACTCTCCTCTACCATGGCCACGTGTATTGCAACCTCTGTGTCCGTCACAGTTGCATTATCCCACTTAGGGCTTCGTGAAAGCGCATCAGATATCACCATCGTCTTTCCAGGTGTATACTCAGCCTTCGCATTAAAGCGGAGCATGCGCATCAACAAACGTTGACATCTCAAGGGTGCTCTGTCTAAGTCCTTCTCGTTGATCAGAGTCACCAAGGGCTTGTGGTCTGTTAAGACCTTAAAGTTCTCCAGTCCACAAAGGAAACGATCAAACTTCTCACAGGCCCAAACACTAGCGAGACATTCCTTCTCAATCTGGGCATACCGTTGTTCAGCTGATGATAGGGTCCTTGAACAGTATGCAATGGGCTTCAGCTGACCATCGTGGTCCTGAAGCAGCACACCACCTAGACCATAGCTACTCGCATCAGCGCTCACTACGGTCGGCTTGCAAACATCGTAGTAGGCAAGAGCTTGGGCTGATGATACCAGCTTTTTCATCCTATCAAAGGCCTCCTGCTGAGGTTGTCCCCATGACCACACAGTGTCACTTCGAAGCAGGTCGTTCAAAGGCTTAGTAATGTCATGAAGATTTGGGAGGTAGGCTCCGAGGTAATGTACCATCCCCATGATCTGGCGTAAAAGCGGCACGGACGTTGGTTCGGGCATCTCGATTATCGCCGATACCTTGTCGCTGTCTGGTTCAATACCACTTTTGGTGAACTTATGTCCTAAGAACTTGAGTTCTGACTTGCCGATCACACACTTCTCCTTGTTCAGTTTTAGGTCAGATTCCTGAAGACGTTTCATGACGTTGTCTAGCCTCCGATCGTGTTCCTCTCGGTCTTTACCATAGACGAGAATGTCGTCCATGTACACGAATGTACCCTCCAGTCCATCTAAGACCTCAACCATCTTTCTCATGAAGATTTCAGGTGCGGATGTTATCCCGAACGGGAGTCGTCTGAAACAGTATCTCCCAAAGGGCGTTATAAAGGTTGTCAGCTCACAGCTCTGCTCCTCAAGCGGGATCTGGTAGAATCCACTGGTCGCGTCCAGAGAGGAGAATACTGACGCACCATTCAGCTTGGATGTTGCATCTTCTAAGGTCGGTAACACATACCTTTCACGTTTAACACTTACGTTTAGTTTCTTCAGATCTACACAAAGCCTCACTTTACCTGACTTCTTCACCACAGGTACCATCGGAGCACACCATGCCGTAGGTTTTGTAATCTTACGAATTACATCGTTGGCCTCTAGCCTCTCGAGTTCCTCTTTAACCTTTGGGAGCAGGGGAATGGGTACACGTCGTGCAACAGTCAGAGCATATGGCTGGGCATCATCGTGGAGCACAATCTTGACAGGCTCTGTCTTGAGGCATCCCAAACCCTGGAAGACCTCCACTTGATCTATCTTCTTGATCAGACCCATACGGCAGGCGACGCTGCGGCTCATCAAGCAGTCAATCAACTTTGGAACTACGATCACTCTAAAGAAATACTTTGTACCTTTAAAGTTTGTTCTGGCGACAAACTGTCCCAAAGGCTTGACTGCACCACCCAGACTTGACAACTCTATGTTGACAGACTTGAGTTGTGGCTTACTTCTCATCCTCTTGAATGTCCCTTCTGACATAACGCTGACGTCGGCTCCAGAGTCTAGTTTCCATTTGACAAAATTTCCGTTGATGTCAAGCTCTGTAAACCAAGCTGGGTCGCTGTCGGGGCAGTCAACGGCTCCAAGGAAGTACCCACTGGCTCCTCCATCGTCATCGTCATTTTGGTTGATAGTCACTTCAAGGTCTTCAACGGCTGGTTTATTTTTACAAACAGAAGCGAAATGGTTCCAGCCCTTGCAGAGCACACACTTCTTTCCCTGAGCTGGACACTTCTGGGTCCTATGCACGTAACCGCACTTTCCGCACTTTGAGCTGTCCTTCTTTGGTGGGCCGCCACTTTCCTTCTTGGGTGGTCTGCTTCCACCAGCAGGTTTCTTCGGCTTTGGTTTACGTACAAAGTCCACCTTTGTCTCGTTCTGCTTTTTAACCAATTCGGAGTGTCGCGCCATATCTACTGCCTTATCGAGCGTCAACTCGTCTTGTTCCAGCTGTAGTTTCAATGACACCTCCTTGTCGGACATTCCGCTGATTAGACGGTCTCTGATGTTTTCGGTCTCACGATCCCCGAAACGACAATTTTCCGCTAACTCGTGAAGGTTACGCACAAAACACTCAACGGATTCTCCTGCTTGTTGAGTCCGCTGGTAAAACCGTGTCCTCTCATGAATAGTATTTCTCTTAGGGACGAAATATGCGTTGAATTTATCGAGCACTACATCGTAATCATCTTTTGGGTCGAGCGGATTAGGCTGAGCTTCGGTCGCGGCTGGTGGAGGATTGAACGTAAAGGACTTATAGATATTTTCTGCCTGTCTACCCATCGCGTAAATGAGTGACGCAACCTGAATTTCACCGTCATCTTTGTGAAGTTTTGTGGCAATTCTAAACCTTGCAAACCTTTCCCTCCACTCTGGCCATTTAGCAGGGGCATCAAAAGTCATAGGCTCAGGGGGGTTAAATTTGGGCATGTTGACAGTGACAGTACAGTCTTAAACTCAGATGTCAACACCACAACTTCACTCAAAATGCCACACACAGAGAAATTTCACTCAGTACTAGGATTCTACTAGTGTAAAGCACTACAGTTGGATAGGTGATTTCAAAACATTAGACAGTCTTTATCCACTCCAGTTCATCTACTCATATCTGTTCACAACAACAATGTGCTTCCTCACTTGACCACTTTGCTTTCAGAGTTATCTCCTCTGATTTCAATGACAATGTAGGTTTATACATTACCAACTTGTTCCAGGAATGTATAACCACTCAAGAAGATCCCACTAGCTGCCACCATGTAACAAATCTTGTGTATAATGTGGGGATTAGATCAGTGGATAACTCAGAAGCAGTCTACATTTCAAGTTCGCCAGCATTGACTGTTTATTACAATAGTACCCCAGATACACTGTAGGGGGCGCCCTGGTGCTGGATAACGTTTTAGAGGTGCTACACAACAATCTGAATACAAAAGTGTCACGTTTTTAAATAACAGAAATACTTTTATAGGTTATATACCTTATTTATGTCTAATTACAACATGTACCATGCATTATTTCTTCACCTAATAGCTTCTAGGAAAAAGGTTTAAAAATCTCTTGGACGTGATTTTTTTCATAATGGACGTGATAGAAGAGTGACTTCCACTTTCTTCATCACAAATCCCAAATCGGTACAAACTTGTTGAAAGTTGTTGTTTCTTTTTCAATATACATACCTTAGCTTCAATTTAAGCACATATAAGACTACCTTAAATGCCAATGACCTTCTTTTTTCCAAGAAAAACTACCAAAAATGTACAACTATTGTTTCTTATGCCACTCAGAACACTGCAAAGAATATGGTTTTCTTACACATTGTGCTAAAAAGTGTCTGCACACCTTTTCTCTATGCTTTGAAATGAAAAAAAACATTAACTTGAACCTTAATATTCCTCGAAATACCACATTTAGTGTGCACATCATAGATCTGTTGGACGTGATTTTTTTAATAATGGACGTGATAGAAGAGTGACTTCCACTTTCTTCATCACAAATCCCAAATCGGTACAAACTTGTTGAAAGTTGTTGTTTCTTTTTCAATATACATACCTTAGCTTCAATTAAAGCACATATGACACTACCTTAAATGCCAATGACCTTCTTTTTTCCAAGAAAAACTTCCAAAAATGTACAACTATTGTTTCTTATGCCACTCAGAACACGGCAAAGAATATGGTTTTCTTACACATTGTGCTAAAAAGTGTCTGCACACCTTTTCTCTATGCTTTGAAATGAAAAAAAACATTAACTTGAACCTTAATATTCCTCGAAATACCACATTTAGTGTGCACATCATAGATCTGTTGGACGTGATTTTTTAATAATGGACGTGATAGAAGAGTGACTTCCACTTTCTTCATCACAAATCCCAAATCGGTACAAACTTGTTGAAAGTTGTTGTTTCTTTTTCAATATACATACCTTAGCTTCAATTTAAGCACATATGACACTACCTTAAATGCCAATGACCTTCTTTTTTCCAAGAAAAACTACCAAAAATGTACAACTACTGTTTCTTATGCCACTCAGAACACGGCAAAGAATATGGTTTTCTTACAAATTGTGCTAAAAAGTGTCTGCACACCTTTTCTCTATGCTTTGAAATGAAAAAAACATTAACTTGAACCTTAATATTCCTCGAAATACCACATTTAGTGTGCACATCATAGATCTGTTGGACGTGATTTTTTTGATAATGGACGTGATAGAAGAGTGACTTCCACTTTCTTCATCACAAATCCCAAATCGGTACAAACTTGTTGAAAGTTGTTGTTTCTTTTTCAATATACATACCTTAGCTTCAATTTAAGCACATATGACACTACCTTAAATGCCAATGACCTTCTTTTTTCCAAGAAAAACTACCAAAAATGTACAACTATTGTTTCTTATGCCACTCAGAACACGGCAAAGAATATGGTTTTCTTACACATTGTGCTAAAAAGTGTCTGCACACCTTTTCTCTATGCTTTGAAATGAAAAAAACATTAACTTGAACCTTAATATTCCTCGAAATACCACATTTAGTGTGCACATCATAGATCTGTTGGACGTGATTTTTTTAATAATGGACGTGATAGAAGAGTGACTTCCACTTTCTTCATCACAAATCCCAAATCGGTACAAACTTGTTGAAAGTTGTTGTTTCTTTTTCAATATACATACCTTAGCTTCAATTTAAGCACATATAAGACTACCTTAAATGCCAATGACCTTCTTTAAAACTGAAAAAACTGTCAACAATTTGAAACTCTTGCCTCTCATCTATAACAGGATATAGGAAAGAAAATAATATTCTCACATTTTCTTCTGAAAACCTTCTGCAAACCTTTTCTCTATGCTTTGAAATGAAAAAATAAACAACTTTCACCTGAATATTCCTCGAAATACCACATTTAGTGTGCACATCATAGATCTGTTGGACGTGATTTTTTTAATAATGGACGTGATAGAAGAGTGACTTCCACTTTCTTCATCACAAATCCCAAATCGGTACAAACTTGTTGAAAGTTGTTGTTTCTTTTTCAATATACCTTAAATGCCAATGACCTTCTTGACCAATGCGGGGCGTCCAAAGCGTGCTGGCTTCCAAGCGGGGCGTCTTGTATTCGTGGAATATGTAACAACTTGTCTCACCCTTGACTTGGGCATTTCATATGGGGATATCACCTAACACTTAGCAGTCTATTATTAGTCACAGACAACCCCACAGGCGCCGCCTGTTGGACCTCGCCTTTTTTGGGTAAATCAGACAGTCAAGACCCAGAGGTATCATTTCCATGAAATTCTCATTCACAAAATCATTGTATTTATTGTGTGATATGTAGCGCTTTTGAGCGCCAGGTGCTTCAATGGGCCTACCTACCAGACCTCGGCATAGATCGGCAGAGTAGCAGGCCACAGACTGAGACCAGTGCTGATGGGGGGGGGGGGGGGGGTATAGTGTCAGACAAGGGAGCACTTTGAACAGAATGCTATCTTTTTTTTTAAATCAATGATATTCTTGGGCAAGAACCTAAAGTAATTTGGGTTGACAGTCTTCATTAATCTATTATTAATAAGTGGCTGTTTTGAGAGAAGTACTGGCAACTAAATACAGTAGTTTATTTTTTTTGCAGGAAGCCAATATTTTCATAATTTATCCAAACCGTTATTGTCTTTTCATGGTAAAGCCTCATCTTGGGCATGGAAGTGTAAAAGTCAGGGCTGTAGTCAGGCCCTGAAATGCCTATTGATAAGTACATCAATGGCTGTGACGAAACCGCTTTCACTCAACATGCCTTCTTCTCATTAGGTCTCAGTATATTAGCAGCTTACTTTTAGGCATCATTCCATCTCTTATTTATCATTGAAGATTAATCTATATTTGTGCCATATATTCCATGATATGAACATCCCTCTATCTTTTTCAGTCAAACCATGCAGTGAGGGTACACAAGTACGAGCAAAATGCTTCCGCAGTATTAAGAAAAATGAGGCACCACATGAACTGAAGGTACATAAATTTCAATTTATACATATTGTAATAATAGATAAAAAAGTTCTGGACCCTGTTTTTCAGTGACGACATCATAGATCTACGATATTTTGCAGAGATACTATACCAGTAACAAAACTAGCTTTCCCTAAAAAGAGAAACTGCTTTTTATGTACCGGGTATTTATTATATATGAAATGTTATCCTGTAATTGATACTACTCTGCATGTAATATAACATTTTCATCAGGGAACTATCATAACATACCTTTTTCTCTTATTTTACAGTTGACTCTTATCAGTGACATCAACACATCAATAATTGCAAACAAATGCAGCTGCACAGCTGGACAGGGGTTCTGCCAACATCAGGTGGCGCTACTATACCAATTATGCCATTACCAGTCAATGTCAATGAAGATGGTATGTTCATTTCTTTTCGTATCAAATTTTTGATAGCTCTTCCTGGGGAATTTCAATGTCTATTCCTATTTAATGGTCATTAACTTAACCCTATCAAGACAGCACCTTTATATTTGTGCAGTTATGTTTACCAACCATATCTAAAAAAAAACTATAATTCTGGTAGGATCCGCTTGGAGTTTCTCATGCACATAGGGACATAGTGAACAGGAATGTCTCTTATAGACAGCAACATCTTTATTAGTGATCATAAAAAAAGACTTACTGTTTTAGTGACCGTTTTGGTGACTGTCACTGCATGGTGTTGCATATACCCGATCACTATTTTACAGTGTGATTACTCTTGATTTTATCACTAATATGACAGTCAATGTTGAAATTATCACTATCATAATGATCAAATGACAATTATCACTATTTCTACGGATATTTACTAGATTCTGTATTATAAAAGGCCTACAATGAGACTGTTAAGACAGTTATTACTCGTACCTAGGTTCAATTGCTAGCCTGGTCTGAATATTTCTGGTGCGAAAGGGAACATTACGGCCAGTGGTTCCACCAGTAATTATAATTGCCATAACAGGGGCCTGTTTTTTAGTTGAGCTCATGTCTACTTGAGATCCGCTGAGATCGAAAGTGTTTTTCAGTTGAGACCGTTTGAGGTGATCTCAAGTTAAGACTACGATAAGACCGTTTGGGGTGCTTCGGGTGTTTTTCACTTTAGATGATCTCAGGGATCTCAAGTGAAAGGACTCAACTTCGGTCTCAACTTGAGAACAGTTGATACTTGTCTCAACTTTTTTATCCAATGCTAAAACTTATCAGAATTAACAGATATTTAGAGCAAAGTGTATTGATAACCTGGGAAACGTATATTCCAAATTTTATAATTTTATTGTGAGAGACAATTGATAAGCAACATAAAAACAAGGCACTGCACCACTCAGCTAATTTGTGCTGAACCTACTGTAATGCTCAAAGTCAGTTTCAACTTTAGATTGGTCTCAACTTGACACCGGTCTCAACTTGACATCGGTCTTATCTTGACATTGGTTCACAAAAGGTATCGCAAGGGACTTGATATAACAGTTTGGGGCGACAATAGGCAATTTAGAGGCTCTGGTTTACTTAAACCACAGGAACATCACTATAGAACTTGAGTTCGCTCTACACTGAGGGCTAGGGATCTCAACTTGAGATCCTTGGTGTTGAGATCCCCTAAGATCGGCTGTGTAGACTTGAAACTCCTGCAGGTCAAACAGAATTCTAAAATTTTACATGGCCAGCCCATCCACTCATGCCGTGCATATGTGCGTATGTGCGTGCCTACGTCCCTGCGTGCATGGGGGGGTCTTTTAAAATATTTTGCAATTTCTCTCTTATTATTTTTTTTTGGGGGGGGGACATCTTTTCCAAGGGTACCAACATACTTTTGCATTTATATGTTTGTGGGAGGGGGGGTACACCTTTTTTTTAAATACCTTGTGGTGGGGGGGGGGGGGGGCAACTTTTTATCAGTATTTCATATGTAGTATTTCTGTGGGAGGCTAAATTTTTGGTATTTCCATGAGGTAGAAGGAACCCACATTTTCGTACCTTTTTTTCCATAGGGTCACCAAATATTTTTGGTACTTCCTTGGGGCCCAACTTATTAACAGCTGCAAGTGATCTTGTGGTTCTTCATGGTTACTAAATAAGGGTTTTATCAAGCTTTTTCCTTATACATGTTATTGAATGCACATCACTACTGTATTACTCAATGACTATGCTTTAACTATGCTTTAACTATCTATTTGGCTTTCTTTCCAAAACTTTCAGAACTTATAGGGCCCTTTCACTATTCAATAGACATTCCAGAGTAACATTACAACCCACCATTTTTCCATGCATGACACCTAAATGATTATTGCATTTTTGCAATTTATCTAACCTACTGTTTTTCTATCCATCTAACAGGTCCCAGAGATAATCTCCTCTACATCAACTCTACAGTCCAGGCATATGCCACCACGTACTCACGGAATTCCAACTAGGTCGCTCACAGAAGTCAAGGTTGTGGCACCAAAGCGCCTGAGAGATGGGGCTTTTAAGGGTGAAGTTGGAGTCACCTCCAAAGTTTACAACCCAATAAATGAGCCACTCTCTTCTCTAAATCTGCAAAATAAATTGCTGCCATCAATTTCAAGTCATTCAGTGCCAACACAGTGGCTGCAGTTGTGGTCCAGGGCTGAACACGTCCCTATGACTCAATCGAACTTTGGGGATGTGCCCAAAGGGAGTCTCCTTTCGTACCAGGAGAAACTGTCACAGAAACCATTGACTGTGGGTCCTGAGAAACCAGCCCCATTCCTGTTGCCAGAGCTGCCCGGTTCTTCTCCCAACACTGTAGGCTTCACGCAAAATGAACAAGTTATTTATGCTTCACTTAGTGTGACAGTTGACGAGAGCCGTCAATATGAGGAAGCAACACGCAAACAAGCAAGCTGCCCTGAATGGCACCGTCTGCGTAAGAACAGACTAACTGCATCAAACTTTAAGGCCATAACCAGCTGCAAAGGTAAATTTGAACAGTTGGCGATAAACTTGTTCACAAAGAAGGCGCCCCGAACAAAGGCCATGCAACATGGCGTTGACATGGAGGCTCCAGCAGCAGCATCATATGCGGAGAGATATGGTTTCGATGTCCACAATGTAGGTTTCATCATCAATCCAACAGCTCGTCATCTAGGCTGCAGTCCCGATCGTCGAGTCTTTGATCCAGATGCCACACCGCAGTGGGGACTCCTCGAGATAAAGTGCTCTATGAAAGACAGTGTCGTTGAACTGGATTACCTAAAGGTAGAGGAGAATGAGCTTCAACTACGTCGCAGCCATAACTACTACGTGCAATGTTTGGGCCAGATGGGGCTAAGTGGTTCACAGTGGTGTGACTTTTTTGTCATGTGCAAAAATGACTTTCACTGTGAGTGCATCCGCTTCGACAGTGATGCGTTTCAGTTGATAAAGGAGAAACTGGATACATTCTATTTCAATTTCTTTCTGCCAGCCACGGTTAAATACTATTGATTTACCAATGTTCATTTTTTGATGTGGTGCTATGTCATCATGGACTATATCTGTTAGCTACTGTGGGCCCTGTTTTTCAGTCACAACAATCATTATGAACAACATGTTTCTGCTGTGAGTGTACTATAGTCGCAGCATTTTAGCGGGTCGGCCATTTATTGCAGCCCTACGACACTTAGTGCGGTGTGAGGTGTGCTATAGTCACGACAAATGTAGGGTCACATGGGTAAATTTGTCTCCCAAACATATGACCTATAAGCATTCCAAAAATGAAGAACATTGGCAATCCTGATCCGCCGATATAACCAAAACGGTACCCTGGTTCTTGTCTATATGACACCGGACATCTTTTTTTGTCCAAACTGTCGTGAAATCGCTGAAAGATCTTAGGGTATCATAGACCTATGACATTGTAACTGAAAAGCAGGGCAGTGGTCCTTCCAGAAAAATATGTACGTTATCTGATTTTGATTTCATAAGCTTCAGGCCAAATGTTTCTCAAACGTCCGACATATATTTTAACTCTATTTTTGTGTGTCTTTTGACCATTTGTCCCAACTTTATTTGGTGTAAAGGATTTAGTTCACTGTGAAAAAATATGTCGCCAGCCTTGCAATTTCCCAGTCCTATGCATGACGGCATGACCTTATGTTAATTCAAGAAGTTATATGGCTATGCAATTACCAGGCACAGGATTTTCTATTTTACCAGACTTGCAGACTTGCATACTCAGTCTTATGCCTGAATAGGCATAACCTATTATAAATTACCATACACTAGCACAAGGCTGTTATTTACCCTGTTATGTCCATATATTACCAAATATTATACTGTGATGTTCATCTAACTCCAAAAGGTATTTTTGTTCACTCTTGGGTGGTTGATGGTATGGTAGTCTCATGTCAGATGGTTTTATGCCCTTAAGCTATCTATTTCTAGATAAGTCAGTCTTCATCTGCTGTACAGATAAGAGTGATATGTGGCGTGATAGTCTCATGTAACATTATTTTCCGTCCTTTAGCCTAAAGTAAGTCTGTTTCCAAGGTTTGAATGTTCTTATTATTCTTTGTTATTGATGACTGATATTAATACAAGGTAAAGTAAGTATAAAAAAACTGCAAGCTGGTGTTGATGAAATCAGATTATATTTCTTAGGCTATTCATTTGACTTTTGATACTCCCTACTTAAGGGAAATCGGTGCTTCACATACTGTGGTGTCATTAAATGATATGTTTTTTCTACCAAAGGGAAGAAGAGGTCATATAACTGCAGAATATAGTTAGTTTTTACTCACTGAGCTAGTATGTGAATTGGACACATATCTGAGAACAATTGTTCATGTTCATGAAGGAAATTAATTGCATGTGAGAAGATTTGATATGAAATAAAAAAAGCTCGCTCAATTAAAAAAATTGAATTACACTTGATATCTGATAAATAGGCACTATAACTCATTGCGGGGTGTTAGCTAGACGCCTTGAAACTCACGAAGCGATGACGTCTGCCATTTTCAAATCTTCCACCCAGACCTGTGTTGTTGGCTGTGACATTTGGTGTAGATACAACACATAGGGAGGTAAAAGGTGTGCTATAGTCACGACAATCGGTGGCCAATGGACCGGAAATCGGCTGCACCGTTCCGAAGATATCGGCGTTTGAATTTCATCATAGCGATCTCTGCTCTGGTGGCCAGTGTACCCCTATGCTCACGTGACCCTAATTTATGCAGCGACCTCGCCATTCACTTCGCAGAGGGAGGTGGGAGGTGGGAGGGTGCAATGGCCACCATCGTGGATCTACGATATCATGACTAAAAAACAGTTATTTTCAAAGCTCGCAATATGACTGTCAAAAGGACACAATGTGAGGGGCAAAGCACACAATAGCCACGAAGCCTTAGACAGGGATGCAAGTTCGCCGACAATTGACGGAAATCAGAAATTTCTGCATCTTGAAATATGATCATTAACAAAGTATAAACCTCCATAGGCCGTTAGCATTGACACACAAGCCGGGAAACAGTCAGTCAGTATTAGAGACAGTCAGTACTTTGGCGGCAGTTAAACGCGCCTAGGGCCGTTGACACTGCCGTCAGAGTTCTGTCAAGTGCCGAAATTTTTTTTTTTTTTTTTTTGTTTCCGACTTTTTCATCAGTCCCGACTTTCATCCCTGCTTAGACAGTATTCTCCTGTAAACATTATTCATACAACTAAACTTGTAAAGTTGGAGGTCAAATGCAATTGGCTTAGACTAGACAAAGAATTCAGTTATGACAATTATAATTACTGGCGGAACCACTGGCCATAATGTTCCCTTTCGCACCAGCAATATGTAGACCAGGCTAGGAATTGAACCTAGGCACCAGGAGTCATAATTGTCTTAACAGTCTTAATGCAGCTCTTTTATATTACTACAGTAGAACCCCTCTTAAGGGGACACCCTCCGTTCCGAGCCAACTGTCCCCTTAAGCGGGGTGACCCCTTAAGCGGGGTTTTCAGTCTGCCAATGGTTATACAATAGAGAATACCTACATAAATGAAGGAAAAGATGGTTATTAGGCTAAAAGGTTTATTAATAATATATAAATAAGCAAATACATATCAATTATACAATATTAATGAATATAAATGTATATAAATTAAAAATAAATAGATAATACATGTAAATGTACAGTACAATTTATATACAGTTTCACAGTCCCAGGAAGGCATCTAGGGTGGACTGCACTTTCGGTGGACGAGCAGCTCTATTCCTGTTAACAGTACCGATGCAATGCATCACAGCCCCCACGACCTCAGTATCACTTCTGTTCATGTAGTGTCTCCTGGCCCTCTCCAGGCCCTCCCCAATGTCCCCCCTAACTTTTGAGAGTAATCAGCGGCCGCATAAGCGATTCACCGTGAGCCGCAACGGCTCACTGAATACCGCACCTTCAAAGCCGCCAGCCTGTCCTGAACCGCCCACCGCTAACCTGTAAGCGGGCCTCATACCCAGCACCTTCAGCGGGCGCGAAAATCAGCGGCCGCATAAGCGACTCACCGTGAGCCGCCCTGAGCCGCGACGGCTCACTGAATACAGCACCTTCAAAGCCACCAGCCCGTCCTGAACCGCCCACCGCTAACCTGTAAGTGGGCCTCTAACCCCCTACCGTCAACGGGTCCGAGTTTTCAGTGTTTTTGATATGATGTCCCTCCAAAACTGTCCCCTTAAGAGGGGTTTTTATGCATTTCTGTACCGTAAAACTGTCCCCTAAAGTGGGGTGTCCCCTAAAGCGGGGTGTCTCCTAAAGTGGGGTGTCCCCTAAAGCGGGGTGTCCGCACACGCCGAGCGGCCTCAACAAATAAGACACGCCGCTGAGGGTCACGTCCACGCCTCAGCCAATGAAACACGCCGAATGTAGGGTACACAGCAGGATGCGGGAACTTCCCCGTGTCTGCTTCCCCTGTCTCTCTATTACGTGGTCGCAATATGGTAGGATAAGGACGTGAAGTTTTGGTACGCCTCGTTTTCAAACACGTGAAATAGAAATATTGTTTGGGAGCGAGCAGTGTGAACCATATACGTCGCAATGTAATACCGTTTATAGCTTAAATAGGCGATACCTATCAATATGGATATCATATAAGACTTGAGCAAGTCTGCTGTGCAGCTAAAGGAGTGCGCGGGCCACTCCCCCGGTGCTAAAATGCCAAAAGTTCAGATTTCCGTCTTTTGACAGAAAACTTGCATCCCAGAGATGTCCCTCCCCCCCATCGAATTTAAACATTTACAGTTTCAGTGGGTATGAGGTAGAAAGCTGTTGGCTACATAAGCTTGTCTATTGAACAAGGCTATGCATTGTCAGCACATGCCACGTGAAGGCCGCTCTCTGTAACGTGCCACCTAACTTTTTGAAGCAGAAGCCAAAATATCTAAGATTTTCCTGAATAATGGAGATCTGGTGCATTGTAGCCATGCAGTGGATTGCTGCGAACATGACCCACTAGAAGGAAAGGCCATGGAAGTTGATTACATTGTTACTTATAGCATGAAAAAAAAAAAAGTTTAATCGTCATTTAAATTTAAATTTTCATTAAAAAATATAAATTTCACTTATGCTGTAATTCTAATCTTTAAAGTGACCCACCAAAAAAAATTATCTACAATATTGAATCAATCAAGGATAATTTTGAACTGCAATCCGAAAAAGATGCTATCTGTTGAATTGAATTTATCTTATTGTAAAGTTAATAGTAGGGTGGTACAACAGCTCAGTTCCTGCCCTTCAGATAACTGGGCCCAGACTTCAAAGTTCAGTTGAGCTGTTCCACTGTATTTTCTCTCATGCTTATCTCATAAATTTCATCTCAGATTCATATGCCTGGCAGTTGCTATAGAACAAATCACCCTGTATGCACCCACCTTTGGGAAATCCTAAGCTAACAAGTAAGAGTCAAAATATGGAGAGATCTGTACTGATCTTCGTATGCTACTCTAGGTCACTCCATCGCTATACCCAATACTTCCATGGCAGGAGTGGCAGCGGGGGGGGGGGGGGGGAAGTGACATTACCCCTCCTGCTTCTCCATTTCTCCATTTATTAAAACTACACTCCCTTGTATTATGGCCCATCATTTGATGTGTTGGTGCTGCTCATTTTCATTCAGATGCCCCCTATTAGTGCTTGGTCAAGTGCAGGCGCAGATGCGTTTCAGAAGGATGAACGTCAGCGGGGAGTTGCCATTGTAGGAGTAGTGTAGCTCGAACAGCGGCAGTTCCATTTTTTGCGTCTTACTGGAAAGACAAGGTCAGGGAGCAGTACCATGGTCTTGAAAAAAACATGATATTTGATATTTCTGGTGAAATAGAAAATAGTATCATGTGTCATGTGACGTGATGCAAAGATCAGAATGTTCATAATAGGATAAGACACTCCCCCAGACCCCGCTGACAGTCAGCACCACTGCCCACTACACTCTTTACTCTTAAACTAAACCATGCCCTCCAGTACTAGGCACGCGGCCCCAATGGGGACCAAAGAACTATCACAAAACAGGAAAACACACTGCACCACATCTTACCCAGAAACTGGACAAACCTGCTTATGGGCCTAGTTCTTTAAGAGGAAAAGTGACTAACTTTAACATGAACACTTACAAGTTAAACAAGTTTTCAAAGTTACAATACTTAAATACAACACTTTAAAAGTTACAGTACATATATCGTGTTTCAGTAATGTATATGCATAAATTCCAATTCTGAAATTCATATAGCGCTTAAATCGACCATTTTGTTGGGAAACAAGAAACATCATTGGTGAGTGGAACACAGCTGCTGAGATGGTACAGGGATGAACCGGCCCCCTATGCAACTGGATCCCCATGTGGCGGTACCAAACCAGCCCTGTAACTGCTAAAGAAACCTGCTGAGACTACTACCAAAACGGCCCCGCTTGGCCCCCTCGGCTGCTTGCTCACACAAACACCCAGAATCGCAAACATTAAACTTTGAATATCTCAACTAATACTAGGTGTTTTTTCAGTGTCAGCCTATTGAAAGGCTAATATCTCCAGCCGCTGATGCCTCGCCTGAGAGACTTCCAAGAACTGGTGTCAGGCTGCTTTGGGTATTCCAGGTGGGGGCAGGGGCGTAGAGTAGTATCTGTTGAGCCATACTGACAATGGCTTCAAGGTAAATATTCAATCATTTCAGACATGTGGAGGGTATATGATAATAAGACTTTATGACCGTTGAAGATTATGTGGTCCTCTGGCCAATTTTACCTCTCTGTATGAGCTTGAGAGGTAAAACTGGTCCGAGGACCACATAACATTCAATGTCATGTTCAACAGTTTAGAAAATATACTATGCATATCAACACAATACCTAGAAATTTGACTCAATACAGAGGACCATGGAAGTTTGTTAATAGGCAACAGATACTCCACATTTGGTTGACAGAACCAGCTAGTGTAAGTGGAATTACCCTGTCAAAGAGATGGAAGCACTTGATTCTTCGTATTGCACGTTCCACATGGACTCGAAGCCTTGCAATCCTCTGTGTTTCTGTTACCTCTGCCGCTGTGAATTGAGCCCTCTTGTTGGTCAGAAATGGTGGAATTACAACATTCACTGATGGGGGCAGCAAGTCCTGAATCAAGAAACCCTTGTCGACCATCACCTCATCCCCATCCTCAAATAGATCCAGTATCCCCGACAATCTGGTGATGGCTTTGTCAGAGATGGAGCCTGGATAAAGCTTGGACACGAAGGAGACAGCTCCTGATGGTGTTATGCCAATGAGACACTTCAGTGTTGTATGGTTCTTGTAATGACTATAGAACTCTGAGTTCAGCAGCAAACTTGATGGTTTTTGAACCCACATTTCAGTGCAATCCAGGATGACACGGGTGTTTGGGTATTCACCAAATACTTCTGGCATGTGGTCTTGAACTTGCTGTTTGCTCGGCCAGAGTGGAAGAGACCCAAGTACAAAATACAAATAGTTCACCCAGGTTATCACAGTCCGGCTTACAGTTGATTCAGAAAGATTGAATTGATGTGCTAATTCTTTGTCAAATGTTCCAAGTTTGAGCTTCTGCAGGGTTAGGAGGTACTGGTTCACCAATGGCAGTGTGTTCATTGTGAAGTTCAGTCTGGTTGTTTCTGATTTCCCACTCAATCTTCTTTGGTGTTTTGTGTATTGAGTCATAGATGTTGCGGTGGGTTCTATGGCCTGGTAAAAAGTCATAAGGAGATAGTAGTCAGGGAACCCAGTGTAAAACTGAACCAACTTTGGGTCTCGGGACAGCTTGGTGTAAAAGCACCGTTCTGCTTTGAGAATGCTCACTTCTTTTTGGAGTGCATCAATTTGTTGGAGAGCCGCAGCATACCGATCATCTAATGGTTGGGGTTGAGCATTATAGTCATGCTCGTCATTGGGAGGTGGCATATGAACTTGGTTCTTGGAGTCTATAGATAAGAGAGATGCTTGGTCATGTATATTCTCGGTAATGGTGGTAGTTGGATCCAATGTCCTGTTATAAAAGTAAGAGAAGTAATTTTATATAACACTGAGAGGTATGGCATAGGGATAGGACTAAAAACATGAGGTAGACTTATCGTTGGTCTCTGTCGAGCACACAGTTAGAAGCATGGCTTGTTTTTCACAGATTGTGTGTTCGATCCCTGGCACTGGCACCATATACTTTTAAATGATTTTATTTAGTCATATCGGTTAAATTAAAAAAATGTATATTCTAAAATAAACGTGTATGGACATGCCAAAGTTAAAACATCAATTGAAGAAAAGGACGGGGGGGGGGGGGGGGGTCACATACAGAAAAATGGTGAGTACGAAAAATAGTGTATAATATAAAACGAACTGATATCCACATGATGATATTGAGATGCCACTTACCCAGAAAATGTGGATGATAAATACAATATAGACTGGTTTAACCCTTTCCTTACCGCACCTAGCGTAGTGCACAGTGCGTTAACGAAGGCGCCCCCTGCAGCGAACGTTCCCACCACTACCGCAAGTCGCACGCTGAACAGACGTCAGAATACCGGCCTATTCTGCAGGCGTTAGAAAATGGCACAAAGTGAGGACGGGTGCCTCACTAATTAGAAAATCTAAATAACTTAGAGAAATAATTAGATAATTTGAATGATACCGAAGAAAAGAAGAGACTTCAGGCTTTATTTTCATACCATTCATTATGAAATAGATCGATATTTAATAACTATATTAATATTTCCAATTGCAGGAAGAATTTGAGAAATTATTTTTGCGCCATTGACACAAGCCTGCACATAGGCCCAATATAGCACTGCACATACAAAGGGGTGTATCTTTTTTTCCATTGCGATGACATCATGTTTTTTTACAGTAAATAATAAAAAAAAAGATGTGGGGAACACATCTTTAAAGTTCTTTTTTATGTAGAAATAATATATTATAAAAAAAAATCATGAAAATGTGGTGTGCCTGATAGGTGGCGCCCACCGCGCTCAGTGTTATAATAGACGTAAGGCTTTGTTTTCTCAACTCCCCACTATTTATAGCAGAGTATAAACATCACCATTGCAACTATTCTTCAGAAATTCTGTTACGATATATAATACGGTTTTCTTTATCAAGTGAAAATCTTTTTCAAATTGATGCATTATTTTCGGAAAAATAATGTCTCACATGTTCTTGTATCAAAATGCTGCATTTATGCAGCAGCGGTACTGCCATGGTGCTGCATTTATGCAGCAGCGGTATTCCTATGGTGCTGCATAAATGCAGTAGCGGTACTGCCATGGTGCTGCATATATGCAGCAGCGGTATTCCTATGGTGCTGCATAAATGCAGCAGCGGTACTGGCGTGGTGCTGCATATATGCAGCAGCGGTCGTGAAAGGGTTAAGATAAAAAACAGTTGTATGCTCCTCGGAGTTGCCTCTACTTATTACCCCTCATATAAATCTCCAGAGACTTAACACGGTGGAAGTGTATCTCAGACTATCGTTACCTAAGATTGTCTTTACTGAACTCTTTTTATGTGTTAAACCTAACCTGGCAGTTATCTCCTCAGCACTTTCCTCTGGCATTGGTAGGTCCTCTTGTGCTGGCAGTTCCCTCCTGGCAGTTGTCTGTACCGGCTCATAAGAATCCAAATCCATTCTGTAATTAGAAAATCTCTTTCACAAATATGCCAGTGAGGTTTGAAAAAAAACTGGAAATGTTGAAATGGGCAACACTTTTCGAAGCAATAGCCGGGGGGACGCTACTACAATGTATATAGCACACCGGCTATGTTAGGGTATTGGTAATAACGAGTGTCATGAGTTTGTCGTTACTGAACTCTGCCCCCCCCCATCCCCCCCACCCCACTGGGATGTCAGCAGCCATTTGAGAAAATACCTGAAGTGTTTTTACTTCTGTCTTTTTTATGAGATGATTTTCAGGAGCCCTATAAATTTCCTATGGATACTTCATAATAGGTGGGTAATAAAGTGTGATTTTTTATGTGTTAAACCTAACCTGGCAGTTATCTCCTCAGCACTTTCTTCTGGCATTGGTAGGTCCTCTTGTGCTGGGAGTTCCCTCCTGGAAGTTGTCTGTACCGGCTCATAAGAATCCAAATCCATTCTGTAATTAGAAAATTAAAAAACTATCAACTATATTTTACCTCTCAAACAGGGACCAATTTGAGTGATAATTGACGATAAATGATGATATTGACATGCCACTTGCCCAGAAAATGTGGATGATAAATACAATGTAGACTGGTTTCAGATAAAAACAGTCGTATGCTCCTCGGAGTTGCCTCTACTTATTATCCTACCCCTCATATAAATCTCCATAAACTTAACATGGGGGAACTGTATCTCAGACTATCGTTACCTAAGATTGTCATTACTGAACTCTGCCCCCCCCCCCACCCCACCCCCCCCCCCCACCCCCTGGGATATCAGCAGCCATTTGAGAAAATACCTGAAGTATTTTTACTTCTGTCTTTTTTTATGGCTGCATAGTTTGTTTTGTAAAAATAAATTAAGATACCAAAGACAAATTACCCGTCTTCCAAGTCATGAGTTGTCGCAATCCGCAATTGGTCATCCACACTACTGCATGTTGCACTGCCTGAAGATGGTAAAGCCGTCCTGGAATAAAGAACAATGTAATGTTACTGAATACTCTAGTCAATGCATACAAAGTCTCCACAATGAAATGTGTGATTTTTTTTTTTATAAGAACTGGACCCTGTTTTTCAGTTGAGACGATCTCCAGCTAAGATCCGCTGAGACCATGAGCGATCCTGAGACCGTTTGGGAGCTGAATGGCTGCAGGTGTTTTTCAGTCAAGGACTCAGTGCACCACAGCGGATCTCAGGACGATCTCAGGTTGTGATCATTTTATCTGAGATCATTTCTGCCAGGTACAAGATACTGCACTTAGAAATTATTCATTTGAGATACTTATACTTATTCAAATTAGACCATATTTACAGCGAAAAATTGTCCATGTCCATTTGATCCAATCCTAAGATTTCATAATTTTTCGTTTAGTATTGAATAAGTGAGACATGTTTTAATTTTTGAATGAGTGTTATTGTTATTCACAAATATGGGATGACCTTGACCTCAGCCTGCTCAAATAAAATCGAGTATTTCAGTAGGTATTTTTCAAATTTCCAGATAAATATTTATCACGGTCTTAATAACCACAGAAAAACTATGAAATTTCGGATATAGGTATGTCAGATTATTAGAAACCTTCACTCTAAGTATTTTCTAATTTGAATAAGTTTTGGAAACTGAAAAAAATAGTTATGACAGGTAGTTAGAGAGACCAAATATCAAGTAGAAACCAACCTTTTAGATGGGTATATCTGTCTGTTTGGGGATTTCCTCTTCTTTGTGTTCTTGCTCCAAACAAACTGGCAAGGAACAGCATCAGACCGCAGCATCTTTCTGGAGACATGTCCCTTCTTGATAAAGTCAGCTGGAAGAAAATGTTTCGAACACACATATGCACCGTCCACCTGTAATGAAATAAAGGAAGAGATTGATGTAGAGTAGTGGAGTGTATTATCAGCATCTTAAGACTATATTTACCATAAAATGCCTGGAAATAGTTCTCTGCATATGATTACAGCGAAATACAGTTAAGAAGAAAATATCTTATATTCAAAGAAAAATTAAGTCCAAAATTAGCAGAATGGTAGGGTGCAGCCATTGCTTTATATTGCCATGTATAGGCGTGTATTATCGGCACCTGGCGTGTATTATTGGGGTACCAGGTTGTTCCAGCCTCTAGGTGCATCCAGCCCCCGGCCATGTTGGCGCATCCGGCCCCCAAACACATTTCGGGTGATAACTACTTTGGTTTAAGGATGCTTATGGATGTGTCACTTGGAAAAGGGGGGGAGGGGGGGGGGGAAGGAGGAGGGAAAAAAGGGGGGGGGGGGAAAGGGGGGGGGGAAATTGTTGGTTGTGTGTGTAGTTTATGAGTTACCAAACCATTACATGTTCCAGTAGTCATTACTACTATCCTGACTTAGTATAAATTATCACAATGATTATAGATATTACAAGAGGTATTAACTTCCCAAAATTATAGGAGATTGTAAACGTCGGCCGGTCATGCAAAGCCACCAGTGGCCTGTTATATAAAGAATATCTTAGCCAAATATGCCACACAGATTATGAAATACTATGGTAGAAGTGCACAACAAGTGTAGAGTAGATCTAGATGTGGCTTTCTCAGAGTCTGAGAGAGTTGTGACTGGTAGTGGTACTGAGTCCTGCTCCAGTATTGATACTGGAGAGTGGTGGGGGAAATTCACAACTCAAATCAATCATAGTCTAAACGAATTTCAGAGTATATATGCACTTACAATCGCGGATAAAAAGCTGTGAATGCGTGAGCGGGTGTGCGAAAAATGTGGGGGGCCGGTCGTGCCTGGGGGCCGGTAACGCTCGGGGGCCGGAACAGCCTAGAGGCCGGTAACGCTCGGGGGCCGGAACAGCCTAGAGGCCGGTAAGACTAGGAATCATTATCGGCACCCTTTCACTCTTTTTTTAAAAACATTTTTTACAAAGTCCCAGAGAGGCGTTTTATACAAGTTCCTAATCTTAGGTTATCTTATAACCACACAGAAACCACACAGACGCCTACCTGACACCTAAAGGCTAAAGTTGTCAGAGGTGAGTGTTTGATGTGTTGTACACAAATTTACTTTTTCGACTCGCTGCCATTTAAAGAAATTTCCGACGAACGAGTAGGGGATTTCCTTACACACACAACTTTTCCTGGCAATTCCAATGCCGTTTAAATCATTCAGATCCGATCGTTAGATCCAGAGTTATGACACTTCGAAAAGCGGCCGCCGTTCGACACTCACCCGCGATTCAGTTGTTTAGCTCATATTTGTCTGAGTGGAACGCTGTGCGCCACTTCGTATAATTTCGGAAATAATGTACCGATTTTCACAAAACTTCCACTGAACAGTAGCCCAGAGGTTGCTTAACAATTGTCAGGGGATAGATTATTGAACTACTGGTTGGTTTTACTCTCAGATTGCGGAGAACACGGCGAGTTCGTAATCGAACAGTGGGGATGTCGCCAGCAGGTCACCAAATTAGCCGAAATTTATGGTGGTTTCACCACAAAACGTGAGCTCTGTGTGCTTGGAGTTATCAATCAAGAATGAATCCCACTTCTGACATCAAATTTGTAACAGGAGTGAAGTATTAAATAGAAAATGAACTAGATCTAGTAATGACATTGACAGACGCTTTGAGCGATAATAAGGGCCGCAGGAACTACACAATTAAACAGCTGTAAAGTGTGAAAAACTTACATTAAATAGTGGCCCAGGGTCTCTCTTTATCCTCACTAACCATTGTTTTCGCAGATTCTTGTCTTCAGGTATCCTGTGGAAGCTGCGAATGTCATTATTTCGGGAGCAATTTGCAGAGCACAAGGGAACCGCACAGTGAGGCATGTCTGCTATGCTGTCTGCTACAGATCCCTAGGTCGCACGCCTCGTTTTGGCGTGACTTCCGTTTGGCGGCCATAACAAGATGGCGCCAGTGTGCAGGTTGTGAATGACAGCAAGAATGACAAGACCTACACTCATGGCGATCTAGGTCACCGTTTCTAGGTCATGGTGTAGAGCTAACTGTCAGTTAAGACTCAAACTGGTCTTACAAATCTGAAAGGATAACAATTCTAAACATACCAATCATAAGGAAGATTACATTGTATTACATCTTTCTGAGTGGCATAAAATAGTTTTACATTCAGTTAGTATGAGGAACTTGGGCATGTTATGAATCTACCATCATCTTCTCAGAAGTTGACAGTTGACTGTTTACTTTAAAACCTAAAACTCTTGTAATCAAATTATATCATTTTCAAAGTGACTGAAAAAGTTACTACTAGAGTACTTTAAAGGAATTACCAAAGAAATTCACAAATATCACTGAGATAGTATCATATATGGGTCATTCCACCAGAAAAAAACTTTTGGTAAAAAAGGGGTAAAAACAAAAAATTTGCCCAAACCAAATTTTCTTTTACTTTTGTGCAAAATATACACTTTCAAGTTTTAGGAAAACATGATTCAACTGGGATATTAGTGGGGGGTCAGTTTTTGTGAGGCTGCAAAAATTGTAAATATTATTGCCGTCACGTCCGACATATGAAAAAACACTGATACAAAAGTTGATGATAGAGAAATATATTTTATTTTTTGTAAGACATCAAGTTTGTACCCAGTATGTCAAGCATAGTCTGATATCATAGACAAGTGGAAATAATGAACTACTTATGCAATCTTTTTCTGTGCTGCCTCAAATATGCACATACAGAAGGTGTTCTCCAAGGCATTACAAAATGATTTTTTTTTCCTGTCACTATCTGAATACAAAAGTGTCACGTTTTTAAATAACAGAAATACTTTTATAGGTTATATACCTTATTTATGTCTAATTACAACATGTACCATGCATTATTTCTTCACCTAATAGCTTCTAGGAAAAAGGTTTAAAAATCTCTTGGACGTGATTTTTTTCATAATGGACGTGATAGAAGAGTGACTTCCACTTTCTTCATCACAAATCCCAAATCGGTACAAACTTGTTGAAAGTTGTTGTTTCTTTTTCAATATACATACCTTAGCTTCAATTTAAGCACATAAAAGACTACCTTAAATGCCAATGACCTTCTTTTTTCCAAGAAAAACTACCAAAAATGTACAACTATTGTTTCTTATGCCACTCAGAACACGGCAAAGAATATGGTTTTCTTACACATTGTGCTAAAAAGTGTCTGCACACCTTTTCTCTATGCTTTGAAATGAAAAAAACATTAACTTGAACCTTAATATTCCTCGAAATACCACATTTAGTGTGCACATCATAGATCTGTTGGACGTGATTTTTTTAATAATGGACGTGATAGAAGAGTGACTTCCACTTTCTTCATCACAAATCCCAAATCGGTACAAACTTGTTGAAAGTTGTTGTTTCTTTTTCAATATACATACCTTAGCTTCAATTTAAGCACATATAAGACTACCTTAAATGCCAATGACCTTCTTTAAAACTGAAAAAACTGTCAACAATTTGAAACTCTTGCCTCTCATCTATAACAGGATATAGGAAAGAAAATAATATTCTCACATTTTCTTCTGAAAACCTTCTGCAAACCTTTTCTCTATGCTTTGAAATGAAAAAAACATTAACTTGAACCTTAATATTCCTCGAAATACCACATTTAGTGTGCACATCATAGATCTGTTGGACGTGATTTTTTTAATAATGGACGTGATAGAAGAGTGACTTCCACTTTCTTCATCACAAATCCCAAATCGGTACAAACTTGTTGAAAGTTGTTGTTTCTTTTTCAATATACATACCTTAGTTTCAATTTAAGCACATATGACACTACCTTAAATGCCAATGACCTTCTTTTTTCCAAGAAAAACTACCAAAAATGTACAACTACTGTTTCTTATGCCACTCAGAACACGGCAAAGAATATGGTTTTCTTACACATTGTGCTAAAAAGTGTCTGCACACCTTTTCTCTATGCTTTGAAATGAAAAAAACATTAACTTGAACCTTAATATTCCTCGAAATACCACATTTAGTGTGCACATCATAGATCTGTTGGACGTGATTTTTTTAATAATGGACGTGATAGAAGAGTGACTTCCACTTTCTTCATCACAAATCCCAAATCGGTACAAACTTGTTGAAAGTTGTTGTTTCTTTTTCAATATACATACCTTAGCTTCAATTTAAGCACATATGACACTACCTTAAATGCCAATGACCTTCTTTTTTCCAAGAAAAACTACCAAAAATGTACAACTACTGTTTCTTATGCCACTCAGAACACGGCAAAGAATATGGTTTTCTTACACATTGTGCTAAAAAGTGTCTGCACACCTTTTCTCTATGCTTTGAAATGAAAAAAACATTAACTTGAACCTTAATATTCCTCGAAATACCACATTTAGTGTGCACATCATAGATCTGTTGGACGTGATTTTTTTAATAATGGACGTGATAGAAGAGTGACTTCCACTTTCTTCATCACAAATCCCAAATCGGTACAAACTTGTTGAAAGTTGTTGTTTCTTTTTCAATATACATACCTTAGCTTCAATTTAAGCACATATGACACTACCTTAAATGCCAATGACCTTCTTTTTTCCAAGAAAAACTACCAAAAATGTACAACTATTGTTTCTTATGCCACTCAGAACACGGCAAAGAATATGGTTTTCTTACACATTGTGCTAAAAAGTGTCTGCACACCTTTTCTCTATGCTTTGAAATGAAAAAAACATTAACTTGAACCTTAATATTCCTCGAAATACCACATTTAGTGTGCACATCATAGATCTGTTGGACGTGATTTTTTTAATAATGGACGTGATAGAAGAGTGACTTCCACTTTCTTCATCACAAATCCCAAATCGGTACAAACTTGTTGAAAGTTGTTGTTTCTTTTTCAATATACATACCTTAGCTTCAATTTAAGCACATATAAGACTACCTTAAATGCCAATGACCTTCTTTAAAACTGAAAAAACTGTCAACAATTTGAAACTCTTGCCTCTCATCTATAACAGGATATAGGTAAGAAAATAATATTCTCACATTTTCTTCTGAAAACCTTCTGCAAACCTTTTCTCTATGCTTTGAAATGAAAAAAACATTAACTTGAACCTTAATATTCCTCGAAATACCACATTTAGTGTGCACATCATAGATCTGTTGGACGTGATTTTTTTAATAATGGACGTGATAGAAGAGTGACTTCCACTTTCTTCATCACAAATCCCAAATCGGTACAAACTTGTTGAAAGTTGTTGTTTCTTTTTCAATATACATACCTTAGTTTCAATTTAAGCACATATAAGACTACCTTAAATGCCAATGACCTTCTTTAAAACTGAAAAAACTGTCAACAATTTGAAACTCTTGCCTCTCATCTATAACAGGATATAGATAAGAAAATAATATTCTCACATTTTCTTCTGAAAACCTTCTGCAAACCTTTTCTCTATGCTTTGAAATGAAAAAAACATTAACTTGAACCTTAATATTCCTCGAAATACCACATTTAGTGTGCACATCATAGATCTGTTGGACGTGATTTTTTTAATAATGGACGTGATAGAAGAGTGACTTCCACTTTCTTCATCACAAATCCCAAATCGGTACAAACTTGTTGAAAGTTGTTGTTTCTTTTTCAATATACATACCTTAGCTTCAATTTAAGCACATATAAGACTACCTTAAATGTCAATGACCTTCTTTAAAACTGAAAAAACTGTCAACAATTTGAAACTCTTGCCTCTCATCTATAACAGGATATAGGAAAGAAAAAAATATTCTCACATTTTCTTCTGAAAACCTTCTGCAAACCTTTTCTCTATGCTTTGAAATGAAAAAATAAACAACTTTCACCTGAATATTCCTAGGAATACCACATTTCGTGTCCACATGATAAATCTCTTGGACGTGATTTTTTTAATAATGGACGTGATATAAGAGTCACTTCCACTGTCTTCATCACAATTAAGAAATATGGAGCTTTTTAAAAAAAAATATTAGTTGTTTTGGAGAAAACAGACCTGAGCTTCAATTCAAGAACATATTAGAGTACCTTATATGCTTATAACTTGCTTTTTTCTTATTTTTTCTGGAAAAACTAAAAGAAATGGTGAACTCTTCCTTCTAATGCCACTCATAATAGAGTAAACAACCTTTTTTTATGATATTTATTTCTTAAAAACGTCTCCAAACCTTTTCTCTATACTTTTAAATGCAAAAAAAACTAATTTCACCCTTAATATTCATTGAAATACGACATTCTTGGTTTACATCATAGATATATAGGACGTGATATTTTTTAATAGCGGACGTTATTGTGCTAAAAAAACTTTGACAATATATGAAGTAATACTTTGTGACATGTTAATGTATAACAAACTTTTAAAACAGCATTATAAACTTCCCATGGAAGCTCACTGCTTAATACTTATTCAAATTCTGACACTTTAAAAATACAATTTTTACATTTTACTAATGCGGCAATGCCCCTCAAGAGAGTAAATACTGCACCTCAAGTACCTTCTAATACTATGTATATACCTGCTGATCCTGCACTTAAAATATAATAATCCTGCACTGCCTCTATTTATTTTATAATAAACTACTTATGAGTTATGGGATTTGATAAAGCAGTCAAACTACCACTGCTGGCTAAAAAAGAGCTATGCAGAGAGAGTATGTTTTACTTCCCACACCACATAGACATGGTGTGAGAAGGATTGGGATTTGATTAAGCAGTCAATCTACCACTGCTGGCTGGCCAAAAAAGAGCTATGCAGAGAGAGTATGTTTTACTTCCCACACCACATAGACATGGTGTGAGAAGGATTGGGATTTGATTAGGCAGTCAATCTACCACTGCGTACCAAGAAAGAGCTATGCAGAGAGAGTATGTTTTACTTCCCACACCACATAGACATGGTGTGAGAAGGATTGGGATTTGATTAGGCAGTCAATCTACCACTGCGTACCAAGAAAGAGCTATGCAGAGAGAGTATGTTTTACTTCCCACACCACATAGACATGGTGTGAGAAGGATTGGGATTTGATTAGGCAGTCAATCTACCACTGCGTACCAAGAAAGAGCTATGCAGAGAGAGTATGTTTTACTTCCCACACCACATAGACATGGTGTGAGAAGGATTAGGATTTGATTAGGCAGTCAATCTACCACTGCCGACCAGCCAAAAAAGAGCTATGCAGAGAGAGTATGTTTTACTTCCCACACCACATAGACATGGTGTGAGAAGGATTGGGATTTGATTAGGCAGTCAATCTACCACTGCGTACCAAGAAAGAGCTATGCAGAGAGAGTATGTTTTACTTCCCACACCACATAGACATGGTGTGAGAAGGATTGGGATTTGATAAAGCAGTCAATCTACCACTGCGTACCAAGAAAGAGCTTGTCTAAGTAGCAGAAAAAACGATAGTTAAGAGGAGATAATAGACCCTTTTAAGTGGGCTAGGGAAGCCCCAAAAAAAAGTTCTGAAGAATAGTTCTATCACCTTCGTATAGAACTAGATGATAAGGACCAGCAAACTTTAGTGAAAGTTCGGAAAAGTGAAGCATGGTTTTGCGAAATATGTATTGCCTGTGATGATGAGCATGCTCGGATGCCCCATCCTTTGTTCGATGCAAGAGGTCGTGAGCAACAAATTTCTGGAAGAACTAAAGTAATACCAAGAAAGAGCTATGATCATCTTTTGACTGGACAAAATTAGTGAATGCAGTGATCGAATACAACTTGTCTAAGTAGCAGAAAAAACGATAGTTAAGAGGAGATAATAGACCCTTTTAAGTGGGCTAGGGAAGCCCCAAAAAAAAGTTCTGAAGAATAGTTCTATCACCTTCGTATAGAACTAGATGATAAGGACCAGCAAACTTTAGTGAAAGTTCGGAAAAGTGAAGCATGGCTTTGCGAAATATGTATTGCCTGTGATGATGAGCATGCTCGGATGCCCCATCCTTTGTTCGATGCAAGAGGTCTTGAGCAACAAATTTCTGGAAGAACTAAAGTAATACCAAGAAAGAGCTATGATCATCTTTTGACTGGACAAAATTAGTGAATGCAGTGATCGAATACAACTTGTCTAAGTAGCAGAAAAAACGATAGTTAAGAGGAGATAATAGACCCTTTTAAGTGGGCTAGGGAAGCCCCTTTGTTTGATGCTTCGTTGTGTGTGGCGTGCTATGAAGATACACGCCTCTTTGGATGTACTTGCCGCTCTGGAAGAACTAAAGGCTGCCAGTGACGTTGACAGATGGCAGTGTTTTTTGTGTTCCGACTATGATGAGTCGACGCATGGGTTGCTGAGACCGCGCACACCAAGCGAAATTAAAAATAAGCTGAGGTCAATGCACTTTGGGAAACCATATCCCAAAACTTCCTGAAGTGTGCAAAAGAGGGAAATATTTAAATTAAAATGCATGCACTTCTCCATTTCACATAGAAAAAGAGTTCATATCTGAGTGGATAGGAAAGAGGAGATAATAGACCCTTTCAAGTGGGCTAGGGAAGCCCCAAAAAAAAAGTTCTGAAGAATAGTTCATGATTTCCTTTCTTTGGGAGGTAAGGGTTTACGCCCCATACTTTCAACATAGGGTGATATGTAAGGGGCTAGGGAACACCAAAAAAAACAGTCCTGAAGAATAGTTTAAAACAAAAAAATGGAAACTTGAGTGCCCTCAACACGCTTGCGTTTTGCCTCACGCTTGCAGAAACTGGCTTTTCTCATCTCCTTGTTCCTCCAGTCCTTAGATGAGTCCTTAGGAGATTTCCTCTCATCCAGAGGTAACGGTTTTCACCCCATTCATAGACATGGTATGAGAAGGATTGGAGTTTGATGAAGCAGTAAATCTACCACTGCTATGGGGCAAGGAGAAAAGACATACTGAAACTTCTAAATACATGGCTCACTGTATGGAGTGGTAATTTAATCTGAATACTTAGAAAAAGCTGCTTCAATAGCTGCATAGTCATTGGTAGTTAACTGGAAGTAAATCTTCCTGCGAGTGCTTCCTTCGCAAGTTGGTGGAGATATCTGAACAAGGACACTCTCACCGTCATACCATTCAAGGTCTTTCCTGGCTGGCCACTTAAACTTTGGTGGAGAAGAGGTTGTTTGTTCCATACAGTTCACCTCATACTGTAGGACTCCATCTAGCACACGGCTTTGTTCCACCTGGCCTAGGTACCATTCATTGTCGTAAACAACAGCCAACCAGCTTTCTTTTGCGTAAGTGATTTCGGTGTCGCTAACTGTAGGAGAAACAGTTGCCTCATTTGACTCAGCATGCGAGACATCTTCATCATCCAAAGACACATCGTCAGATGCATCACCATCAGGAAGACTTGGCGTTGGCGAAGAAAAATGGGGAACCCTCCTCTGCCAACCAGGACATGTGAATTTCCACACGCCAGATTCCACATCAAAGCAGCATGCTTTGTAGCACAAAATGTCTCTAATACAAAGAACACCTTCCTCTGGACAAACAACAGCATGTGTTTGCATAGTGCGTGGGATAGGAGCAACGCATGTAAGAGAAGACAGTTCTTCACGAGCAGAACTGTCGCTGGCAGTACGCATATGTACTGAACAGATGTCCCCTCTTGCTTATTCCCTGCCTCGGCAAACTGGTTTGCATTTTCAATGTTGTTGTCTTTTTTTACCTCATTGTCGGCCATTCTCTTTGCTGCTGCACCAATGCCGTCACAGGCACCCTTGCCGTGACCGGACTCAAAATAGCACCAGGTGGCTTCTCTCTCAAAGAGTTTCTTGTGCTTGCAAATGACACTGAACATCTTTCTATTACGGTATTGAGAAGAGGGACTGTCGGTCAGGTAATGGACCCAAGATACGAAAGGAAGCTGGTTGGTAATAACCTGATTTATCACCTTAAGAAAGGCAAATACAGCACCGGCATCATGACATCGGTCGTCAGTAACCAAAGCAAGAGTGAGGAGCTTTGTGACATTGTCATCCTTGTAGTGAATCACTATGGGATGAACAGTAACAGGATCTTTAGAATAATAAGCTGGCTGTGGCTCATAGGGATAACTTATTTTCCAATTTTCTGCAAAATCCATGTGTATGGAACAGTGGGTATGTGGAAGCTCAAACCGTACAAAGCGTGCGGCCCCATGTTGGGCATACACTTTCTCTACATGCTGTGACATAACAGTATGGTCGCTAAGAAGCTGTGTGGTGAAATTGTCCCTGTCGGACTCCTCGTCAACAAGTTTCAACTTTTTGCACACCTGCTGATCACCGTAGGTGACCTCAACATGCTTCCACTGCTGGTACTTAATGACTTCTGGGGCAGCAAGGAGTTTTTCACGGATGACATTTTCTGACTGCTTCACAAATGTATCAGGAAGTGTTGGCAGTCCAAGTGTTCTAACAGAATAAAGTTTGAGAGCACAGTTTTGGTGTTTAACACACAAGCACACATTGCAATTGCGGCATGACACAGGAAGGATGTACTTGGCAGACCTGCGGATACTATAAAAGTAAGATCTGCTGACTTTTGCATTAGGAAATTCAGTGTTGTACTGTTTATGAAGAATGTACATGAACTCAGTTAGTTGTACTTTTTGTACCTTTCTCTTGTTTACTTTCACAACATCTTTTTTGCCTGGAAGAGTAATGGAGTGCTCACATCTAGTGAGGAAGTCAATGACATTTTTCTTTACACCACTATACTTTCTATGTTTAAGAGTAGGTGCACGAGGACCAGATAAAACTGTTCGTCGGTCAATATCAATATCTGCTGCAAGCTGCTTCTGGGCACGAAGAGACTTCACTTCCTCAGGGGAGGACAAAGAAGAAAGCAATGATTTTTTTTTACCAACACTGGATTGTTTTTTCATGTTGGAACAAAAAGTTTCATAAAGTCCAACCTTGCGCCAAACACAGGGAGCTTTACTTGGGGAGATCCCCTCCTTTCTAAGTTCCCTACTTGCAATCTCGGCCGCATCAAAAATGGTTGCCTCAGGGACTGCGACATTATCACCTGTGGCATTTACCTCTTGTAAATCTACAATACCTGGGTGTATCTCAACCACATCATTTTCAGGAACATTGCCTGGAGCTAAAACAACCACATCATTTTCATGAACATTGCCTGGAGCTAAAACAACCACACCCTCTTGAGGGACATTGCCTGGAGCTAAAACAACCACACCCTCTTGAGGGACATTGCCTGGAGCTAATACAACCACATCATTTTCAGGGACATTGCCTGGAGCTAAAACAACCACACCCTCTTGAGGGACATTGCCTGGAGCTAAAACAACCACATCATTTTCAGGGACATTGCCTGGAGCTAAAAGAACCACATCCTCTTGAGGAACATTGACTGGAGCTACCTCGTTCTCTGCATCCTCTTCAGGAAGATTGCCTGGAGCTACCTCGTTGTGTGCATCTGTAGAGATGTCCTCGGCCGCATCCAAACTGGAGACATCACTATCGCCATCTTGTGCCTCTACAGCCTCAGGAGTAGTGCCTGGAAAAAGGGAAAAATGCAATAGCTAAGGAAAAATGCTATGTCTGTTTAAAGTGCAGTATTTCCATGTGCGGAGATGTGCCTGGAAAAAAGGAAGAATGCAATAGCCAATACAAGATTCAATGTGAGGATTTCCAAGTCAGGAGATGTCCCTGGAAAAGAGAAAAATGCAATAACCAAAAAGAATATTCACTGACAATTTGTATTGCATACTTTCACGTGTGGTAAAGAAAAGAAGTACTTACCCAGACCAGCAAGGAAGTCCTCATATGACACCTCAACAGGTTCTTTCTGCGACTCCAGTCGTCGAAGCCGCTTACGTAGGGCCTCAACCTCCCGTTCTGCTACATGACGGGCCTCCCTCTCCAGCCGTAGTTTGTAGTAGAGGTGGTTCTTCCGGGGAGTACGCTGGCTGCTCGACCCTTCAACAGAGGATGGCGTCCTGAAGTGTGCAAATGAGGGAAATATTGTTCAAGAAATCTTGCAGAACTCTTGTAAAGTTCAGGGGGATAAAGTAAGTGAAATTTAGTTAGGGTGAATATTAAAAATAGAGTAGTTACTGCCATTTACTCTGCAAGTATTGGTAAAAATTTATTTAGATGGTTTGGATTTGAGAAAAAAGAGTATTCATTATTTTAATAAAAGAGCCATTTTAAAAGGTCACTATAAAAAGGCATAGCACAATTATGAATTTCCAATATAGTAGTTTGACTTTTACTTTCCTGTTAGTAGTAGTTCAGTAGTGAAAGAGAAATTTACCTAGCATGACCATGCTATATTATAACCTTCAGCCAGTCTTTTCTCCTGCGGAGCACTTCTCCATTTCACGTAGAAAAACACTTCTGAAGAATAGTTAAAAGAGAAGAAACAATGGAATTAAATAACTTCAAACAATGTAAACAACAACAACAACGACGACGGCAAGAATGACGACGACGACAACAACAACAATAAAAAATAATGCATATTATTTACCTTATGTCGTGAAGAAGTCGCTGACACTGGTCTGGGGTTGGAGTCGATGCTACTGGCACTGAAGTCAGAGATGACTGCGAACTTTGAGACGGCTGTGAAGCAAGAGATGACTGAGACGGCTGTGAAGTCGGAGATGACTGACACGGCTGTGAAGCAAGAGATGACTGAGACGGCTGTGAAGTCGGAGATGACTGACACGGCTGTGAAGAAAGAGATGACTGACACGGCTGTGAAGCAAGAGATGACTGACACGGCTGTGAAGTCAGAGATGACTGTGAGGCCAGAGACAGAGATGACTGTGAGGCCAGAGAAACTCCACTGCATCGTGTCTCTTCAGACGTAGCCCTCCGGAGGCTCTTAGGCCTACTCCCGGATGTGCCCGCCTGTTGTGCTTGGGACACACGACTGCGTAGAAAAAAACCACCATCCTCACTCTCATCGGATGAAGAAGGCAGCTTGGGAAGTGGTGTTACAAGCCGAAATGAAGGTACAGGAATAGAAGGTACTTGAGGCCGTACAGGAACAGCAGGTACAAGAGGTGGTGCAGGAACAGCAGGTAGTTGAGGCGGGGCAGGATCAGCAGGTAGTTGAGGCAGTGCAGGATCAGCAGGTACTTGAGGCGGTGCAGGATCAGCAGGTACTTGAGGCGGCGCAGGACCAGCAGGCTCAGGTACGCCATTGTCGGAATCACTGGTGTCAGTGTCCTCCAGTGCAGCAGCAGCTTTCCTTTTTCTGTAGCGTAATGCTCGTGCAGCATCTAATTTTCGGCGGCGAACCTTTTCCTTGTCCGTCAAGTTGGTTTTATTTTTCTTCCTCTCTAGACGCTTGCGTTTCGCCTCCCGCTTGCGGAAACTGGCTTTTCTCATCTCCTTTTTCCTCCAGTCCTTAGATGAGTCCTTATGAGATTTCCTCTCTTCGGGAGGTAAGGGTTTACGCCCCATACTTTCAACTTAGGGTGATATGTGGGGGGCCATCCATGAAGTATGTACGCACTGAGGGGGGTTGGTTGGGGGGGAGGGGGGTTAAAATTTTGTGCATACGCTACTTCTGTATATCATTGTGAAAAAAATAAGGTAGGGGGGGGCTGGTGGGGTCAAAAATTTTGGAAATTGTGCCTACATACTTCATGGATGGCCCTAAAAACTGAAAAAAGAGAAAATACAAAAATTAGCAAACTACCTATAAAATAATATTAAAAAGGTACATTTCTTTTGAAAAATTGTCTTCTTTGTATCACTATTGTTCATACTTATATTTAGAATAGATAATTTGCCCATGAACTTAATATGATGGCTGTCAGAACAAAAATATTACCAAAATCAGATTTTTGCCAAAAATGTGAAATTTTTTTTTCCTCAAAACCATTTTTTTTTTTCATCATACCACAGAATATAACTCTGTTCAGTATTCCAGGTGATTTTTTCCAAGGTTTGTTCAAGTCTTATACTTCAAATATGGTTTTGAAAAATCATGCATCACATCCGACATGAAAATGAACCACTATAGATCGTAAAAGAATCTGATAATCATTTCAATTTTTCATTACATAAAGAGTACAATAGGCAAATATTGAGAAAAAACAAAAGAAATAATGCTTCCACTCATTTTCATACTTCTTATGAGACAAAATCTAACTGGGCGTCACGTCCGACATACATATATGGGACGTGATGGCGGCTACACAAATGTATTAAAAAAATATATTTACACGTAGACTTCCATCAATTTTTCTCCCTAGACTTATGAAATGATACTTGGTGCACATAATGAACAACTTTCATAACTGTATTATTGTAATTTAAACTCATTCTGACATAGTTCATAGTCAATTCCGTCAAAATATTTTGCCCATATCACATCCTCGATGGCTATTACCACGTGATAGGCGTACCACAGGTGCACAAAAAATATGCAGTCTTTTAAACATACATTTTGTCATTGGGAATACATCGGAATATATATAAATTCTCAACCTCTTTGCACATTTTCTCATAGATCAATCGAAAGAAGAATTTCCATGTCGGACGTGATGTGGCCAAACAAATTTTTTCGAAAAATTCACTAAATCATTGAAAATACACCAAACGCTTCCAGAAGCAGCCATCTTGGGAACTTTTCAAGAAAATGGATTCTACAGAATCGCGGAGTCCAATTTATCACTGTTAACACAGAAAATCATGTCCGGAATGGAAAAATAATGCTAGCAGAGAAGAAATGTGGAGTACTCACACTAGCTGGATGTCTCCTCTTCCCGCTGAAGTGCCGGAGTGAGGGCGCATGCACAGTTAAGAGGGATAACATCCGGTTCTTGTGATCGGCTTTCCCGCCTTCAATTGATCTCTTGGACGTGATAAATATCGCGGACATGATTCCTCCAAAATTACTTTCCCTGTTCTCGCATAGTGAAGGCACTTAGGAAGCATTTTATTACTCCTACACTTCAGACCCTATGGGCACATTATTCAGTAAGTTTTGTACCAAGTTAGCACCAATATGGAGAAGTGGAGAGTGCTAAATGCAACTCATCACGTCCATGATATCAATTGTGTAAAATTGATTTTTTTTCGTAATTCGGCTGGAAAAAAAATCCTGTTGCAGTTGGACTAAAATCATATACATATGTCAAAAATTGATGTATGTCCAGAGTTTTAAGTGCATGTTTGGGAAGTATACCATTAAAATATATTGTCATCAGGCTATGCCAAATATAACCTATTGCATTTGCTGAAAAAGCACACCTTTTATTGAAATTCACCTAAAAATTTTGTGGAGCCTGAGAAATAAGGGAAAATACTACTAAACAAGAGCCAATATACATAAGTTCAGGAATTAAATCAATTAGGGAATATATCTTTATAGTTTCCACCCAAGAAATAGTGCTAAACTTAAAAAATATCAAAAGGCATGCACTTTTTTACTAATTTCTGACTTTGAAAGGCCACAGATTAAAAAAAAATGTAGATAGACCAATAAAGGTAATGATTTTCTGAAAGGGCAGGGTGTTTTCTGTCTACATGAAAAAAAAATTTCAAAAAAATTCATTTATATTGAAATGATAGCCCATCAACCCCAAAAAAGTGTGATTTTCACCAAAAGTACATTTTCTGGTGGAATGACCCTTATACTGGTATGTATGTGACATGCATATTCACCAAATTTCATTCTTCTTATTGCAGTCTCTTTTGTGCGACACATTTAGATTTTGTCATATAGAACGCCCAAATAAACTGAGCAGAGAAACATCTTGCCCACTCTTTTAGAATAGGCCACTTTTCTTGTGCCAGTTGAGATTTAGGCCAGTTGTCCAGCCCCCCTGGTACTGTATTCATGTATCATTGGAACCAGCGGGAAAAATTATATGGGGATCCAAGTCCCTAATAAGTTTTAAAAAGATATTTCAAATACAACAGACAGTGGAAAACTTAATTTTGTGGATAAAAGATACACGACACAATTCTCCCCAAAGAATTTTTAAATTATGGAAATTCAGGAAGTACATATGTATGGATGTTTCAAAACTGATATTTCTAAAATTACTGCAAGTTAGAAACATAAATTTGTGGAACAGACAGTGACTGGAAAGGCATCAGGTACATGGCACCCAGTACATCTAAGGTCAAAACTATGTAAATACTTATAATAGAAACACTCTGAAGTGGATGAATTTGTATTGCGTTCAGTGCGCCATGCCATTCATGGCACTCGCACAAGATAGCGGCCGTAATCACGCTAAAACGCCCGAGTGAGGTCTCTGTATCTCTCTACTCTGTGGTGGTACTTTGACTCTGGGTGGTACTAGTCAGACGAATCCGACCCTATACCAAAAACGGGACGTTGCTGTTTGGGTCGCCACGACTAGGTGTACTGGTACTAATGTATCACTATTAGAGGCCTATTCCACCAAAAAGGATCTCAGCAGGCGGGTTTTTGCCCTCCAGCCGGCCTTTGCTGCCGGGGCCGGCCGGCCGGCCGCCCCTAAACCCCTAAATTCTAGGAGCTGTTCCACCAAAGGCCCACGAGGCGACCAACAGGCATACACAAGGCGCCCGGCGAGTGCTCATAGGGCTGGCCGGACCCGGCGCGGCGATATACTCGCAGTGGGTTTGCTATTGCCGTCTGGTGGACGTTGGCGGCACTAACGCGCAAGCCCGCGGTTCTCTATCGATCCGATAGGCGGCGCGGCGTGCGGCGATACACTACGACGCTCTGAATCCGCGAAAGTCGCGTATCGAGCGCAGCAGTGTGTCAGCGTGTCGGGATTTGTACGGGAACGGTCGGAAAACGTCAAATAACCGCGGATTTACAGGTTAAATCGAACAATGAAGGTAAACAAAGATAAGGATTGATGTTATGAATGTGTATATTTGACACTGGTGCTTATATTTTGCTCAAACTGCCGCAACTGCCGAAATATCGGTGTCCGCGTATCGGAATACCGTCTGCGGGGCTTTGTTGACGGTGTATATCGTAGTATAGGCGGGCGAGCGGTCAACGCGCGCCCGGGGAACAGCTCTCCGCGTCACGCTCTTGGCACGCCGGCCGGCCTGCCGGGGGCTTAAAATCAAATGGATGAGTTTTCCTCTGGCAGGGCTTGCGGGTGACATTGCGCTCATAATGCCCGGCCGGCCTTCTCTGTGGTTATCACTATATTTTGGTGGAACACCTCCAAAATTGGCTATTGCACGAGAATTGTCCCCGGCCGGCGGCCGGCGGCCACCAACAGGTCAGCCGATACTGCCCGGCTACGGGGTTTTGGAGGCACGGTGCCCGGCAGGGGCCGGCCGTGTGGCGCCTGTGAGGTCTCATGAGCTGTTCCACCAAGCAGATTATCGCCGCCGGCGGGAGGTTTGGGCCGGCTATTGCCGCCGATCGCCAATAGGCGACCACAAGGGGCCCGGCCTGGGCTTGTGCCTCCTTGGTGGAATAGGCCTCTTAGATTTAGAATCTAGATCTAGTCCCCCTACATTGAACGTCGAACACATTTCAATTGCTTATAACTACAGATATGATGATCAGATCTGTACGATTTAGGTATTATTGGAACCACCGGAAAAAGTTATACCGGAATCCAAGATCCCCAATAATTTAAAAAAGACATTTCAAATATGACAGTCAGTGGAAAACGTAAATTTGTGGATAAAAGAACACACAACTCTCCCTAGAGGAGCACCACTGTCAAAGGTTGAGTATCAAATACATGCGAAAATACACAATGCTATGTTCTACTCATATACTAGTAGTTCAATACTTGTCTAAGTAGGCTTCGCTCAAGATATGAGCTCAAAATATTAAAAATTGTATGAGATAGCAAAGGTTCTACAGATGCTTCACCCAGTGTTCACATCATAACAAACGCCCAGCAGACGTCCGGAAGTGGCAGGTATCTCGCGCATGCGCGATTAACATTTTACCGTATTTTTCCGAGTCGTCAATTGAATGTTTTACTTCAAAACCTAAAACACTTATAATCTAATTAAACCCTTTCCAAAGTCACTAACGGGTTGCCATTGGAGTAGTTTAAAAAGTATACAAATAACATTTACAATTCTCACTGGAAAAACTTCTAGACACAATACACAGCTAAGAACTATATTGTATCCTGCGTGGTAATACATGCTGGTACTCTTCAAGCATAGATCCTGCTCAAGCGCCATGAAAGATATGCTGTAAGAGTGATACACCGGAAGTACTGTCGACCAATCAAATTACTCCCTCCATGGAGGCCGCCCGAATTCAAACACGGCAGTTACAGAAGATCGTCGGTCGTCAACATGGAGAGAAGTAGAAGCAAATCACAATCGGATAGATCTAGATTATTCAAGAAGACCCACGACTGTATGGAAAAAAGGGCATTGAGAGCCCACAGAAGATCGGTAGACTGGAAATCCTCTAGAGATGACCAGCAGAATAAAAGGCGAAACCTTTCGGACGGCGAAGACTTGCAACTTGTCAAGGAAGCAAGAGAAAGCGACATCGGTGTTTTCGTTGTCGTAGACCCTGTACCCTGTAAGAAGGGCAGAACCGCCAATCAAACAGCAGAACCGCCAATCAAAAGTGAGTATTTATGAAGATATAGTCAGTCACTTAGTGTGCTTGAATGAACCCTGTTTCGGTTGTTCCGGTCATTAATATTCACAGAGTCCTTCGCTAAAAAGACGATTGAAATAACTTTATAAGCCGACTGTGCCCGATTGCATCGGATTGGTTCTCCCGATTCTACCGTCCTTTGCCCGACGGAGAATCGGGGTATTCTCCGATCCGGCTGGACACTTCAGATTAAAAAAACCCTACAAATTATGCAAATTCACCTGACAACGAATGGATCCGCCATCTTTGCTGGTGAATACAAAGCGCTGTCAGAGTTTAAAATGGCGAAAAAATATACTAATCGACCTTCTCCTGTGAATTTTCTACATGAAATATTTTAAATGGGATTATTTATATTATTCAGACATAATTCAAACGTGCCTGCTCGAAGAAAAACGGTTGTTTCGACGATTTGTTGACATCGCGTTTATAGTCGAATCTAGGGCTACCACATACTCATTTGATCTGAAATTGCAGGGAAGTCTAATTTTGACCAAGAGAATTCTTCAGAAGTACTTAAAACATCCTCACACATTAAATAGTATGATAAATGGACGTCCGAAGGGTTCCATAGGATTAGCATTGTGTACGGGATTCTCCAAAATGGCCGCCCAGAATGCTGGACGATAAGCTTTGAAGCCGGCACGCCTCGGTTTTCAGCGCGTGAGTGACGGACCATACGCTTTTTCCCGGGTGGACGATACGATTCTTTTTCGAATTTACCGGTATGTCGGAATTCTGTAAAGAATTTAATTAGGGACTTCAAATAAAGACGGATATGTAGCTAAGAGGGTGGGAAACGTAAATTTATTGGCAGTTGTTTGATTTTATGACAAAATTGTAGTTTATGTGCCAAAAAATGTCCATGAACGTAATAATGTCAGGTTGGAGTCAGTACAAAATACTGTCATAGCGTCGCGGAAAATGATCGTAAAAGCTCGGGATAAAAAGCAGTAGATAGCTAGGGACATGTAGAAGACAGCAAGTGAGTTTATATTTGATTAGTAAAAGGGAACATTTTGATATTTGCCATCTCCAGATACGCAGTTGGCCGCGAGTGTGAAAACGGCCGCTGTCAGTGTAACGCTCTGAACCCACCCCCGGTAAACATGCTGTACCTTTCGCTTCTGTGGTCAAAGCACCTATTCGGGTGATTTCACCCACTTTACGTAGGAATTAAGACATGAAACTTTAACATGAGGTAAAGGAATATATAACCTATAATCGTTCCAAATATGGAGAAGATCAGCCACCCCGATCCCCCTATATTCGGAAACAAAGCGTATCGTCCGAGGCGGCCACCGCTCTAACTCCCGAAAACGAATCGTATCGTCCAAATCACAAAGCTTATCGTCCCAAGCGTAAAGGCTACCGAGCGTATGGTCCGAGGACCGCCGCCCAGGGGGTTCGTAGCGCCACCTACTTCCTGGCCGGATCGGAGAATATCGGGCTCGCCTTCAAAAATAAAATCCATTCCATGTCATTTTTCTGAAAGTTGGATATGATGATGTCTAGGCGTCATAGAACTAATATTTCATTTTGAAAAAAGTTGGGGGTGGGGGAGGGGTTCATGGACGCCTTGAGCCCGGGACGCCTTGACTTGAGCCTTTCTGTGGATGCCTCTATCCTACCCCTAATAAAAAACGGCCATAGACTTAACATAGGGAAATTTTATGTGGCAGGCCGTGACATTAAGTGTTTTTTATGCCACTAGAGTAATAACAATATTGACCAATCACTGAATCAGAGAGCAGGTTGTCAGCTACTATGAAAAAAGTTCTGTTGGTCGTTGACTCAATATTTATCTTTTTAACAGTAATATGGAGAAACCAAACAAGAGTTAGTCGTGTTGTTGTTTATTGCACGACGGCAAGATCGCGTATTAATGCGCGAGGCGAAGCCGAGAGCATGTAATACGCGATCATGCGTATCTATGTCATTTTTCTGAAAGTTGGATATGATGATGTCAAGGCGTCATAGAACTAATATTTCATTTTGAAAAAAGTTGGGTGTTGGGGAGGGGTTCATCACTTCATGGATGCCTTGAGCCCGGGACGCCTTGAGCCTTCCTGTGGGCACCTTTATCCTACCATGTGGATGCCTTAAGCCTAACCCGTTTTGGTTTCCTTGAGGATCTAGATGTAAAAAACTTTGAAAAGTGCAATTATACTGGTTTATTGTCAAATATACTCAACCCTAACCCTTTCCTAACCCTAACCGACCAATCATAACTAAAATAGGGTAGGCTCAAAGCATCCACAGGGTAGGCTGACAGGAGGCTCAAATGGTAAAAGGCTCAAGGCGTCCAATTCCTTGGGGGAGGTCAAAGAGGTCACAGTGCTTCTGCTAGATCTAGTTGGTTTTTGATCTACAGTACACGATTGTCATCAAATTATCATGATGACAATTTGACAGGCCTCCCAGTGAAACCTTTAAAACCTGTATCTCTATTCATGGGCCTCAATGCTTTTTAAGTAACCTATATAAACCAATATTTTTCACGGTACTTAGACGATTTGCGTTGACTACCGATTTGCGGTGGACGATTTGCGTTCGGTTTGGACGTTTTGCAGTGACATTCCAAGGGGGCTGTGGTGGACGTTTTGCGGTGAAAAGGGTAGTGGCCGTTTTTCCTTGCAGGCCGACCAGAGCCTGTCTTACTAACACTGCTATACCTGCTTTTCTCGCAGAAACTCTAATACCATAATACTACTCATGTATTTGAACGTTTTGCACATACTGACAATCGATTCCTGGACTGAATGCACTGCTTTGATAACTTGTCAAGTGTATGCGACCCTAATTATCCCCACTCAAGCACCTGTCAAACTCATCATAGTTGGTTTTCGATCAATATTTTGGTTGTTATATGATACCATTTAGGTATATTACATTTTCTTAATGCATTGCTTTAGTCCAATACTCAAATAAAGGGTATTTATTCATGATAACGACATCGCAAATCGTCCGCGTGCTCAACGCAGAATATCCACCGCAAATCGTCCAATCGCCACCGCAAAACAGTAGTCAACGCAAACGTCTATGACTCTTTTCCACTGCCATTCAGCTTGAGGGCGCCTTGAACCTTTTACCGTTTTACCGTTTGAGCTCAAGGCATCTACAGGGTAGGCTCAAGGCGTCCACAGATAGGCTCAAGGCGTCCAGGGCTCAAATTGTCCAGGGCTCAAGGCGTCCTTAAACCCAGCTTGATGTGTACAGAAAATTTAGAAGTTAACTTGACACGGGAATTGGACGCCTTGAGCCATTTACCAATTGAACCTCCTGTCAGCGCGAAAACGTGGACGCCTTGAGCCTCGCGTTCAAAACCCCGCTATCGGCAGTCCGATATTTCATTTTTCTATATTTTTTCCTCGGACTCCTAGTGTTGTGTCAAAAAATAAATTTCCAGTATTCGATTCATCCAAGTAAAAATTGTATTGTCATTGCAGATGATAGGAGAGCTCAGCTGCTGCTGTGGCAGCAGAAGAGAAAAGAGAAGCAAATGCTGGAGAAAAAAGCAGCAGTCTTTAAAGTCAAGTCATTTAACCCCAAAGACTACGGTCTAGATCAAATGGTAAGATTACGTTTCAACGTGTCATACTGCAGCTTGAATATAAAACATTGCTGTCTTATGCTTCCACTTTTTTTTTTTTTTTTTGGGCAATTTTTATTAGGGAATATTGTGAGCCGTTCTTCCATTCGGGCCCTTGCCCCACTCCTCAATCTAATGGTGGGTGTTAAACCGAATGGGCAGTGAGTACCATTTTTGTGTAAGTCTTTGGTATTACCCGACCGGGGTTTGAACCCACGACCTCCCATGCTCGAGGCGAACACCCCTACCACTTAGCCACCAAGCTTCCAGTACTAACAAAATTATAACCACTTTCTCAAATCTAATGCTTTTAATTGCCCTAGAATCCATACAAGTTACTCAATATCCAAACGGTTATTACCAAAGTATCATGAGATATTAGGTAATATACATGTCTTTGGTGTCATGTTATATAATATCTGTTTTGTCCATCTCCTCTCATAGTACACAGACTGCAGCTATTGTATAACACCCCCCCCCCCCCCCCCCCCATAAGTGATACATAGCTGCTTACATAAAGCTATTTTTCTTTTCGTGATAAAGTCGGTTACATCAGTTATTATTCTTTATTAATATTATAGTTAATTCTACAGGGTTGACACACATGTGGGGGAAATTATGGATTCATATGAACTAAAATTACCGGGGGCTTTTGAAATCCGCAGGTTGTTGTAACCCTGTTATTGAGTTTGTTAAGATTTATAGAAATCATTTAAAATAATCGATTTTTGTTAGGACTCGTCAGGTTTCTGCACCTTCCTGAAACATTTATCTCGGCATGTTGGTACTCGCATCATGCAAATCTGAGTCTTCTCTGGATTTTATCTTTTGATTTACACTATACTTGCATATTTTGCTGTCTTGGGAAAGTATTAGTAAAATAACATCTCTCTTTGTAAACACTAAAGGTACACGGCACAAATAATGTATTTTGACAAGGGCATATTAATATAAAACATGGACCATTTCAATAAAGAAAAGATTGTTTGCTCTTTTAGGCTTGTGATCATTGAATCTGTTCTCAGCATAATCTTTTACTTTGTTCAGAAACCGGTAAAACCTGCACTGCCAGCAACTAGGAGCCGGGCAAGGCCTGTCGAAAGGGGTACGGTCAAATTTACAGACTTTTCTCAATAGGAATATTACAACTAGGAGCAAATAGTATCTGTTCATCATTGATGCAGGGATGTCAGTTTTCCTTGTTTCCGCGGAAATCCATGTTTTCATTTCTGAGATGTGAAATCCCTTTCCTTGTATAAAATGAACATAAAACAACACAGAGTAGAGAGATATAACTACTGTATTACTCATATCAGTATCAAGCCTTAATTCCCAACTCTACCTACCCACAGACTCTTCAAAGAAGCATAGCCATATATGTTTAGTAATAATAACGTTACTTATATCCATTTCCGGTGTTTTTGGTGTATACATGTAAGGTTTAAACTCTGAATTGTCATGGGAAATATTTCCTTGTTTTTTTTCTGACCCCACCTGACATCCCTGTTGATGAATGAGCATGCAATTATGAATAAATAACTATGTAAAGGTCTTGGATGTGATCTCTAGTGATGGGTCATGGTCAGCTGCCACACCTCATGCCTCCCAGTGAAACCTATGAAACCTATAAATACTTATATTTCAACTCTTGAGCCTATTTCTTTCTTCAAGTAACCTATATAACCTATATTATGTCACTGCCATGCTGATTAATGTAAACAGGAAATTTTAGAAGTTAACCCTTTAAGGACGGCCACCTATGGCAGAACTCCACACTTGGGGACGGCTCCTAGTGACTACAGTTCTACGGGACGGGGGCATTGTCCTCTGAACTCAAAATTCAAAGGTTTATCACATGATATAATTTGGTATCCTTGATACATCACATATCCCATAAGTAGATAACACTATGTCTACAGTATTAGAGGCAACCACTTCTCATAAGGTTGATTTAGATAACATTACCTTACATTACATCAGCCAGGTTTAAAGGATGTTAACTCTTTTCAGATCCTCAAACGTTGAAAATCAGTGATGTTTGCATAATCTTATGAAGTAATTGTTTGTTGTTGCAGAAGCTGCCCCCGCGAATACAGGCCGTGTAACACGAAGCAGGGCTGCCGTGAAAGCTTCAGTGAAGCCGTCAGTTGCGACTCACGGCACCAAAAAAGCCCCGGTGAGGCCAGTAGCTGCAAAAAAAGCTCCAGTGAAGCCGTCAGTTGCGACTCACGGTACCAAAAAAGCCCCGGTGAGGCCAGTAGCTGCAAAAAAAGCTCCAGTGAAGCCGTCAGTTGCGACTCACGGCACCAAAAAAGCTTCGGTGAGACCAGATGATGGGCTCACTCTGGGCTACACCAATTCGACAGACTTCACCTTTGAGTTGAAGCCCTTATCACCCAAAAGTCCAGCCAACTTTTTCGGCATGACCAGCGACAATAGAATGTAAGTTTCTAATTTTATTGTCTCATCAATGTAATATGGTTGCTTTTTGATTCGCAGGGGTCACATGATGAAATCAACAATTCTGATATTGAAAACAGAATCAATAATATTAGGAAATGTCCTTACTGTGGACGAAACGGTTCCTGTTCTCTGTCAGTCGTGGATATTATACTGACTGACGCAATAGGCGGAAGGCAGTATGAAATCGACGACTGACCGAGAACGAGAATCATTTCATCTACAGTCAGGACGTTTGCTTATTATTATATACCTTAAATCGATGAAAAAACAACATTTTAATGACTTATTATGTCACTCTCACAGCGGGCACGAACATTATTATTACTGCACCCCTAGCAGCGGGCAGTATTTCATAGACATTCGGACACAGGTATATAATAATATGTAGTTATGACTGAACTTTATTCCCTGAAGAATAAATTGAACCACATATTATTCAGATTGTGTCACTGAAATATACCACCTTCATGATATCTGCCAATTCGACAAGGAGTCGAGGTTGCCTCTGTAATTCCTGCTTGCCTGTTACTGTCTTGTAAGTTCAAGCTGTTGTGATGTGACCGTAGCAAACAACATTTGGCATGCATATCTCATAGAAGACTTGCTATGGTATATCAAGGGCAAACCACATCCAACCGACATCAGAGATAATTATGCCAATAAATATTTAATTGCCAATAAATAGGTTTGGTACAGAGATGGCAGTTTTCCACTCATTTCTTTTCATTTTCAGTTTATAAAACCTTTTTCTTTCGTAAAACAAAGATAGTTGAGCCTCATACACACAAAGAAAGCAGGCCCTCAATCTGTGGCCCAAACTGATGTGTTTCCATGGTGGCTCTGAGGCAGCAAATTTCACCTGAAAGATATTACTATATACCCATGCCGTATATACTGTAAATACGCACCGTTTCGGCATATGACGTAAAAATACTGTACGGACCGCCGGTCCGTACGCTAAAATACGGACCACCTGGCCATACACATTAATCAAAAAAATTGAAATTGATTTTTTTTAAATTGATTTTTTTTTAAATTTCGGGTATATAGTAGTTATATAGAACGTCCAACCATGCTTGTACAATTCACAGAACTCGATGATAATTTACAGTTTGTACGGAACTCTGCATAAATGCCTCGGTCCGTACAAACTGTAAATTATCATCTCGTTCTGTGAATTGTACAGCATGGTCAGGACGTTCCATATAATTACTGCCTTTTTTCCTGAACCCATCTAAGTAGATGTTTATATCAAAGTTTAAAAGTAAAGTCAATTATAATAGACATCAGGTTTTAAAAAAAAAACACCCACAACTATAGCACATATCATGGTCACCTACCAGTGCTACTTTATCTATAGTTACTGAAAAGAAATGCTTTGTAAATAGTATAATGCCTTTTATTTAAAGAAACCTGAAATGAAAAAAAAAGTTCATTGAATCTATCTTTTTTGCTTCGTCCTTAAATCACTTTCTCATACAAGTGACTTACATTTCTCATCTATGTTGTCAAGATGTAATGATCGATTATCTTGTCAATTATCATTTCAAATTTTAAATTGCTCCAAATTAAAGTATGCACATTTGACCAAATTTCTGTATTTTAGTAGCAATAATAGAAAGAAATACTAAATTGTTGAAACTGATTTGACTGCTTTTGACTCGTTCAGTGATTTTCCTCTCGAAGGTGGCCCATGGTAAGCAGCAGGCCGGGGAAATCTTCGTGCCATAATCTGTAATATTCACTTGTCGGTTAACGCCTCCTCCGGCTACACTGGCAGCAATCTAATGTACTCATTCCCTAAATTCACTATTTTTTTAACACTTTGCCCTGGTTGAAGCTCTGATCCCTACATTATAGTACACAGTCTTTGCACTGTGCCACTGGCCTCCTTCATGACCTCATTTTGGGATTTTATCCTGCTGCACAGGATGTCAGAGTGAAGGGAAATCCCTGAAATCATTAATAAAACACAGAAATATTGTCCTCAGTATTCAAAAGCCCTAACAAAACATGTGTAGGTCAGCCCCATATTATTTCTAGAACCCCAGTAAACCTGACCTTGTTAATTTGTGCATCATTATTTTCACGATATTCAGGGTTATAGCGCACACACTATAGTACCAGTCCTACTCTCCAGGGGACACGGTTATTATCGTTTTCGAGTTCTCAGTTACCTTGTACATTGTAGTTGGGGGTGGGGGGTTGTTCGTTGCCACAGATTACTTCAGGGATTTTCCCCAAGGGCTGCTGACATCCTGTGTACTGTGACCATGTCTCGTATGGTAGCTTCAGGGTTCGTACAGAGCCTGGAAAAGCTGGAATTATGCTATTGTGTGTCTCAAGTAGCGTCTGGGTTTCTTTCTTTTTTTTTTAGCTCAGGAAAGGTTTGTTTGTATTTTTCCACTGTTAGGTTATGGTTATAAGCTAGAAGGTGCACTTGGAATACTACATTTACGCAAAGTATTCTCCCAATGTTAGATTGAAGAACTGGGCTCACCCAGAATTTGTCGAGAAAGATCAACTTCAGAAAAATATGTAAATACAGAGATGTCAGTTTTCCACTTTTCCTTGGAAATCCACTTTTCTATATTCAGTATATGTAATTACTTTTCCTTACGACAAACAAAAGATAATACTGATTTAGCCTCATTTACGCCAAGAGAACAGTGGTATGAAACTCCCGACAGACCCTCAGCCCCATGTTATGGCCGTCAAGTACATGTTATCCAAGTTTTCCCATTCTCTCCATGGCCAAACAATCCACATTTAAAATAATTCGACTCCATCTGACATCCCTGTAAATAACTAGGACTATAAAACTATTCCATCTTAGAAAGGTACACATCTTATTCTATCCCTAATTTGGGTGGCAGTGGGCTAAGTGGTAGTCTACCGGGTGTTTTTTTCCCCCATTTTGCAGTCTCCCGGGTGACAGTCGGATATTGTCACACACCATAAAAAAAACCCCAACAAATATGTCCCTGCTAAACTATTTCAGCTACTATGACTTTCCATGTATTCTCAACTTGTTTTAGAGTCACCCCTAAACTATAACAAATGACCAGTCCCCTTGTAATTCAGTAGTGATATAATCTATTTCATTTGTCTGGATCACAATCAACAAATTTCAAAACAATCAAAAATTAGGAGACCTACAGTATAAGCTTCTGAAAATAGGAATTTGAAATACACAAAATGTTTGGTGACTCCCCATACTCTGTCCTATTCACTATACTGACTTAAAATGATTGTTTCTGATTCCATTATTTGAATGCCCATTGATTTAACACTACCATAGACTCCAATGTTAAAGTAATAAAGCCCAACCCCACTATTGCCATTTATACTTAATGACTGCTCTCGATTCAGTGAATGAAGCCAGCACGCTAAAAATCTAAAAAAAATAATAAGGAACTGCATCAAGATCGATAGCCACTGAAAATATGCCATGAGTTTTGATTACGGCATAATCTCACGAGGCAAAGCTGAGTGGGATTATGTAGTGCGTGTATACCAAAATGAATGGCATATTATCAGTGGCTATGGATCGAGTGCGGTTCAGATTTTATCTCATCCTTATCACTGACTGATTGGCTAGAATGTGGGAGATCATCCCCCATAGAGTATTTTTTTACAATACCCCATGGGCGTTGAGTATGAGTTTCCAATGTTAAGTCTGTGGTTAAAAAATACCAGGGGTGAGATAAATCTGACGTCTACGTCCCGCGCTGCCTTGAATGTACCAGTTAACGTAAAATTTCTAAAACTGTCTTCAACCTCTAATGTCTCATCTAATACCGAGAGTAGAGACTTGGTCTAACTCGCCAACAATCATTAACTCGCGAATGCACAGATATCCTCTATCATTTCAGGAGTTGGTTTGGTTTGGATGAAAAGCTGTCTGCATTAGTGGGAGGGGCATTAAGGCCACTTGGTGTTCTGTATTACTTTTTGGACATGGAAGTTTCTCCAATTTTTCTGTTATAATCAGGGATGGAAGTCTTCCAGCAATACACGGAAATCAGACTTTTTGGAATCTTAATGAAAATTGCATCAAAACATCAATATTGGACAATTTCGCGTGAAAATTAAAACCCATGTCATTTTTTTGAAAATTGAATACATACACAATATTGACTGGTTTCAGATACAAGCGGTCGTATGCTCCGACGAGTTGATGCATAGTAATATCTGAGCGTACGCGAGGATATTGCATAGTGTTAACTCCGAGGAGCATACAACTGCTTTTATCTAAAACCAGTCAATATTGTATTTATTAACCACCTTTTCTGGACAAGTGATATGTCTATATCAGTTCGTTTTAGTTACACACCATTTTTTCCATACGCACTATTTTTCTGTATGCGCCACCGGAGCATACAACATATCCTTATGCGCCGGGTATGTCCATACACACTGCCTATGGTTTTTCTATGGACACTTTGTATTAGGTGGGAAATAAAATGATCTCTAAGTATTGTAGAGCACATATCAAACTTAAAAATTGGGGGTCACAATGCTAGATTTTGATTTAGAGATCAATGTTATGATCATTTTATATTAGAATATATAGGGATTCTTAAATGTTTTTATACACACAGTAAACCCCATGTCAATTTCCTCAAACTTCACAGAATATAGTATATGTATAGTACTACCAATTGAATGAATTAAAGAAAACCATAATTTCAGTATTTTTCCTATATAAATCAAGCAAATGAAATAGGGCCAACTTTACCGCTTGGATTAGGTCAAGCTAGACAAAAATTGAATTTTGCTCTTTTAAGTATAATATAGAGAAACAGGCTTACTGTCTCCGTACGGATAAAATACGCGGTAAAATCGGCGATCAGATGAACCTATGCCTTCGGCATCGGTTCATCTGATCGCCGATTTTACCAAGTATCTTATCCATACGGAGACAGTTAGCCTGTTTCTCTATTATTATATACCTTAAAATATCCTATTTTTAACTTTGCTACTTGGGGAATATTGAATTTTGCCGCCGTACATGCCCCGTACGCCACATACATACCCCGTACGTCACCTAGGTGTCGTACGGGTATAAATACGACATGGGTAGGAGCGGGCAGTATGTGTAGGATATACTACCACAGGTATATAATAATATGCCAGAAATGACCAATTTCAATGGATGAATGGGAATTATTAAAAATCAACAGGTGGCGCCACCGTGAATTGTAGGATATGCCTTTAACAGTCTGCACGAGATCATAGTTGTTGTTAGCAGTTAGCGGACAACCCTGTCTTGCTGGTATCTCTGCGGCTTGGGTGTGATAAACGCCAACTGCTTCCATACTTTCCTGACATTTTTGGCTGGAAACTACTCGGGTTCACTGCCCACCACAGTCAACGCTTGCTTGCAAAAAATGTTCATTAAGGCCACTTAAAAAAAACCAACTTGTTTCTCATCACCAAGCCATGAAAAATATGATGAGGGCGCTTTTTTTTATGTTTTTTGTTGTTGTTGTTGCTGCTATATCAAAGAGGGCAGACATACAGTAAAACCCCACATAAGCGGACACCCTCTGATGCGGGCCAAAGTGGCTGCTTACGCGGGGTGTCTACTTACGCGGGGTTTCCAGATTTTTACTGGGTCTACATTTAATGCATCCCTGACATCAGGAGCTTTAATTTGATACTAAATACACCTACCTTTCATAATTTCTATCAATGTTCATCTATTTAAAAAAATATCTTCTAAAATCTGATGCGCGCGGTGATGAGAAACAATTTTTTTTTTTGAGTGGCCTAATTTTGATCAGTTTTTGATTTCTAACCTTTTACAATAAGAGGTTGTCTCAGACCTGATCTCCGTGTTGCCTCTGGGGGCTTAGCTCTGCATCAGCTGTGGAAATGTCGCCTGCCAAGCGATGCTTTTTATTATCCATCGTATATACAGACACCATTGAAAATGTATGGGAACTCAGTAAACCATGGCCCATTATATAAAACCTGTCAGTTACCGTAACTGGTATACGGATTCACATCTGTGGTATACGGCCTCAAAAACCACGGTATACGGGAAAATAGTCCCTTTGTTCTATAGAGCAAAGAAATAGTCCCTATTGTTATACCCTCTAATATTGCAATGAGTGGGTTTGATTTATTCAAAAAGATGGATAATAAATGCAACAAATGATGGTTATGTGGACAGGCAGCTCTGTAAACCACTCGAGGTTGACGTTGTAACACACTTGCTAGCGCTCGTGTATTACTACACATCAAGCTCTCGTGGTTTACGGTCGCCTGTCCACAAAACCATTGATTATTGTCTACATATACCACGCACATAGATAATAAACGATAGTTTTGTGGACATGTGGTGATAAATCACGAGTGGTTGATGCGTAGTAATACGAGCACGAGCGAGTATATTACGGTGTCAACCTTAAGTGGTTTACAGAGTTTTCTCTCCACGAATCTATAGTACAAAAGGACTATTTTCCCATATAACATGGTTTCAAGTTTATGGTATTTTTTTTTGGGGGAGGGGGGGGGAATTTCATTTGAAATGAATGAAGAAAGTGTAGATTGAACCTCATTGATCCCAACTCAACTGATTTGAACCTGAATCCTATTCCATGTCCAACATTGATGCATTTTCCATATTTTCTTAAGTCGGAGGCAGTAAATTCCACATGAAAAACATTTCCACTTTTTTTGTGATCGTAACTGACATCCCTGTTATTTTAAGACTTGTAAAATACCAGATATTGTGTTTGCTTATCGAGGTATAATGCACACTTAATCGACCATCGAAGGAAGTTCAATCATGTTTTGATATTCACAAATCAATGAACAACTTTTTCGAAATTTATCATTCTGTAAGTGAGTCACTTTGTCTTGGAATAATAATAAACTTTTTCTGGTATCAATTAGTATACTTTTGTTTAAAAAAAGGTTTATGTACTCATTGAATATCATTTCCATCTGTTGATTTTAAAGAGAATCTACAAGTTTCGTTGAACAAATGATATTAATAACATTCTTGAAAGGGTTCTGATGCTTTCTAGGACTTAAAAGCTGATATGTCATTATTATGTATTATTTGAAGCCAGTGTGTTATTATTGTATCATTTCAAACTGATATGTCATTATTTTGAATCGTTATTATTTTGTATCATTTAAAGGTGCTCTACTCCGAAGAGTGGAAATATCAGTTCGGCCATTCAGGTGCCTGTGGTGTCAGCCATCGCCACTGCGCCATCATCAGGTGAGATATTAACCGACCTGGATCGAAAGCGAAGTGCATATAGTTCCCTTTTATTTTCTTTTTTTATGCTCTTTATTTATACTGAACCCGATTAGTCAAAATTGACTGGTTTGCTTACGGGCTGTCATACAACAGGGATGCAAGTCTTCCGTCAAATGACAGAAATCTGACTTTTCAGTATTTTAATGAAAATTGTATAAAAAATCTTAAAACGTGGCTATGGGGTGTGTACACTTCGAGCTACCGCATCTAAGTGACGGAGCAATCGTCTGCTCGTGTTATATATAGTCAGACCACTTGGTACCAAGGCGACATTGACAACCGAACGGCGTGCATAGTGACGCCCGTTGTTGACAGTGTGACATCACGGATGCGGGAGGGGTTTCCCGTTTTGGTGTGATGTTTTTTGGGGGATCCCATCGTTTTGGAGTCCCACAGCGGTTTCACAAGGTGCTCATCAGGCTAAAAAAAACAACAACAAAAAACTTGTATATAAACCATAAAATAAATACTCAGGGCAGATTGCACTGAGCCTCTGTCGAACCACACCTCTATAGGCCGCTCGTGGGCGGCCCTGCCTCGCTGGAACTCCCGGCAACTTTGGTGTGGTACACGCCAACCACTTCAGTACCTTTTCTACCTTTTTGGCCAGCACCCACTTTGGGTCGTACTGATCTATAGGGTATTCCACACAGGCCTTTTCCATTCATCATTGACAATGGCATGTAAGGCCTTGGTATATTTCAAAGAATACTATCATTCAATTGCAAAGTATGTTGTTGTTGTTTTTTTAATGATTTTGATTTCCGACCTTTTCCTTAGTCCTAACTTTCAACCCTGATACAATGTTACAATATTCGTCTGATTGGAATAGACAATTGAGTCTTTGATTCATATTCCTTCAAGGTATACAATAATAGTATAAAGTTGTTGGTATAAGCCCTGAGTTATTAACACATAATACAACAACAACAGAAATCTATAATGGAGATAACATTATTTGGGTAAATGAGGCCTACCTGTGTCGGAACCCACCGCTATACATTTTTTTCCAACCACGGAATCCTCAGTCGAATCCATTGGAACGAAAAAATTATTAAAAATATAATGGAGATAACACCCTTATACATAGAGGGGCTATTTAAAGGCATATCGGACAATTTGTATTTCACATAGTAAAACCCATGTTCCTCAAACGTTCACAGAGTATAGTATATGTATAGTACTACCTATTTAGTCCCACCCCCAGCAGTGGTAGATTTACTGCTATATTAAAGGCCAATCCTTCTCATACCATATCTATGTGGTGTGGGAAGTAAAAGAACTCTCACCTCAGTAAATGTGTAGGGGTGAGATTTCTACCTGAATGCATCACATAGATTCGATCACCACCCTCGTGGTGTAAAAGAACCGTGAGAAAGTCTGGTTAGGACCTGTAATGGTTGACTGGACATCAAATTAAACCAAACAAACAAACAAACAAAAATCTGCATGAAAAATATCATCACTTCTTTTCCTGGTTGCAGATCTCCACCTTACACCCAGGAGACCCTGAATTATTATATCCCTCTTTTACCACAAACTGACCCTAACTTCAAGTTGACTTTTGATTTCCAAAGGCGCATCCAACGAGTCTAGAGGGCCTACAATGGCACTGGCCGAAGTGCTGAAACATACCCAAGGGCAAAGTAAGTATCAATGACTAAAGCATTAGCTTCTACAAAAGATACCCTTTTGACATTTTGATGTTGAAGTGCTTGAGTATTTAACCCTTAAGCATTCAATCCGCCCCAAAATGGCCGCACCCCCTGCTGTTCAATCCGCCCAAAACCGGCTTGTGTGGAGCCCTTCTGGAGTGTCCAATCTGCCCCAAAACGGCCGCCCTACACATTTGAAATCGCCACCGATTTATCCCATGAGATCTCGTCTTAAAGGCACCCAAGGAATGTGGTATACTGTACCACTAGAGGCGATAGGGGGTGTTAATGACCTCTCCAGCTGTCTGATTTATCACCCTTTGAGAGATCAGAGAGGTGGAAAGTCGCTGTTTTGCTATAAGTGCAAACACCAAGGCTATCTAGGTCAAGCACTATAGGAACTCAGGGAGTAGGCCTGTGCCTAGGGTATCTGAATGCTAAAGGGTTAACAGCATTCAAAGCGTAACCTACTTAATGCAATCAAAGAACGTGGTGATGTAAACATCTCAAGGTACTGCATCCGAGTAAGGAGCCATTGTCTGCTCCCAGTATTTATAGTCGGACCCCTTCTACCATGACGACCTTAGAGGGAAACTATGTTCCGGTGCGCAAAAGTTCAAAGTTACTCGGTGAGGATCGGGAAAATTACTGCCCAAGGCGTCAGCCGCGGGCAGTAATTTTCCCGATCCTCACTGAGTAACTTTGAACTTTTGCTCACCGGTACTTGGTTTCCCTATTCCAATATACCTTCAAATATCGATAAAAATTCTTGATTCTTTACCTAAAACATTTCCGAAGAAAGAATTCACTAGCAAGATGGTATTGATTCACATTGTTATGTGCCTGGAAAAGAAATAATAGAGCCTGGAAAAGCCTGGAATCTTGATGGGCTGTCTATGTCCGAACCCTGGATATCTAATCTCATTAGAAAATGTACCCTTTTTTTCAGTGACGGTTAGTGAGGGAAAAGATCTCGTGGGTCAAGCATCCGAGGAGTCATTGGAGCCCATAGAGGAGGAAGACGTTGCTAAGCATCCGATCAATGACGAAATCATTCCGATGAATAATTCTGCAGATCTTTTGAACGAAAACACCTTCAGAACCCCACGCTCAGTGACCAAGGAAGCTTGGCGGCGTGCAGTTTCTACCATCTGCAAACTAAGCCAGGAAAGATCCCGGACGCCAAAGGCTCTAAGGTGCAGCTTCATACTTCAGCACCTTTCCCCTGAAGAAAGGTAAGTTGTCTGAAATTAAGTCATGTTATTTGATTGAGTACTAGAGGGAAACTATGTTCCGGTGAAAGGAAGTCAAAGTTACGAGGTAAGGCTTGGAAAGATTACTGCCCAAGGCCTTGGCCACGGGCAGTAATTTTTCCAAGCCTTACCGAGTAATTTTGACTTCCTTTCACTGGTACTTGGTTTCCCTATTCCTATATACCTTCAAATGTGGTTTAATAACGATAATTAGCGTTATTTGCTCATCCACCATCAAACCTGAAGCCAGATCCAACCTTATCGAGTAACTTGACACTTTATGTTTACTCCCCAGCGGCTTTTCATATGAATTTTGTAAGAGACAATCTGATTGGTCTAAATGTCAACCTTGGGTAGTATACGGCAACCATGGGTAGTATACGGCAACCTTGGGTAGTATCCATAAGTTACTCCACCCCCCAGAACGTGGTGTAAGCATAGAGTGTACAGCCATAGGTATATAGGAATAGTGACTTTGTCGATTCCTATTTGGCTACCCCCAACCACCAACCGCATCACACCTACACACACACTGTGCCACTCGAGTTTATCGCTCTGCAAAATTAGTTTTCTGTAGATTGCTCAAGCGATGCAGTGCGCCCTTCCCCCTACGATTTCTAACTGGTTAGGTCCCCTAGCGGGTAAACGGGAAACCATCGTAAATATGGTAAGTAACTACAATCCTGACCTAATTTTCATACTTGGACACTGGCCTGCTGGGGTGGACAGCAATGATAAGTCTGTTCACCCTCTTGGTCGCCTTGCCGCTGTGTGGTGCAGGCTGGATATGTTTGCAAGTAAGCATAACTAAAGCACCAGGGTGTGGGGTTAGCTCAGTGGTAAAGAGCACTGGACTTGTAATCCCAAGGTTGTTGGACGTGTGTTCGAGTCCCGCTGCAACCACTTTCATCCTTCATCCCCACCAGTGGTAGATTTACTTCTATATCAAAAGTCAATCTTTCTCCTACCATGTCTGTGTGGTGTGGGAAGTAATAGAACTCTCACCTTGGTAAATGTGTAGGGGTGAGATTTCTACCTACATTCATCTCATAGATTCAGTTAAACTCAAAGTAAGTCTAACAGAACATACTGGACGTTAAACTTCCCAAACAAACAAACAAATCATCATTACAAATCATGCCTGGAGGCATCACTGCACTAAAGACGCATGATGCCTGGAGAAATCACATCACTAAAGACGCATGATGCCTTGAGGCATCATTGTTCCAATATTTATAAAAAAAAAGTGTTTTGACAAAGAGATGATAGAGCAATATTCATGGAGTCTTCACAAAATGTGGATATGACATCAAATTTAGTATTTTTATTCGAAAGAAACAAAATATTTATGATTGTTTATCATTTAACGCGATTACTTACACAATAATGGCTGGTTTTGTGTACGAGTGGCCGTAATTTCAGAGTAGTTGACGCGTAGTAATATCCGAGCGAATGGAGAGGATATTACATCGTCAACTACGAGGAGATTACGGTCATTCGTATACAAAACCAGTTGTTATTGTATTTATTACCCACCTACAAATCTATTGCAATCAAACAGTTTCTGTAAGCCATTTCGTTCCAGACATCACAGCACTGTCAAGTCTGGCAGTAATTCTGTGTACATACATCAATAATATATTTCGCCATTAATCTGTACTTTAAGCATGCACAGTGTAATATGACAGTGATTTCTGATGGTAAATGAGATTATAATGATTGATTCTAAATAATTAACATTGAATGAAGAATCGAGAAACCTATTTCAAAGTTCATGATGATTCGACCTCATTATGGACAGGACTATTTTTCTGGAATCTCCTGCAGGAGATTCTGTCATACCAGAATCTCCGGGTAGCTGTTTCCAGGTGCTCTATACATTTACTATCGATACTCCGTAATTGGTGGGTAATAAAGACTTGTATTGTCAGATTTAACTATCATGAGCCCATCCTTTGGGAGAACTCCGCCAGCACCCGTCCTTACGGGAGTAGCACGGCCGCAGGCACCCATCCTTAAAGGGTTAAGAGCACCAAAGAGAATGCGATAAAAACACCTAGGTTAACCCTTTAAGGACGCATGATGCCTGGAGGCATCACTGCTCTAAAGACGCATGATGCCTCCAGGCATCACCACACTAAAGAAGCATGATGCCTTGAGGCATCATTGTTCCAATATTAACAACAATGTTTTAACAAAGAAATAAAAGAGCAATCTTCATGAAATCTTCGGAAAATGTAGATATAACATAATATTTATTATTTCTATTCAAGAGAAATAAAATACCTATGATTATGTATCATATTGCATGATTACAAACTTGAATTATCGGTTTTAACCATTACGTGCCTGTCCTCTAGCCAGACAAACTGTCACCAGCACCTGTCCTTATGGGACTAGCTCAGCCCCAGGAAGCCGTCCTTAAAAGGTTAAGAGTTAATGAATTAAGAAGTAATGAGTGAGTATCCAATAAATGATTGATAGATAGAATAAAATACAATGAGTGTGGTGGGTGGGAGAAAAAGTAACGTCTCAGTGTTGTGAGGAAAGAAGTTGAAGTGACGCGGTGAGCTGGGTCACGTGATTGGGGGCAAAAAAATGCTAGTATGTGATTTGTATAACTCTTCGATTGACTGGCTAGGTTGCATGCAAGTAGTAAGGTGCTTTCAGGTCGAAATTTTAACCAATTTCCTAGGTCATCCATTGGAATGATTGTCCTTTGCAGGGTTCAAGTCCTCAGGAGAAGTCCGATGATCGAAATGGATCGGCGTAAATCTAAAGCTGTCTCGCCTCATCAACCTGTTTCTCCCATGCCCTCATTCGACGATATTGATGACTACATGCCAGGTGATTCAATATTTAGTTTTCATTCATTGTCTCACACCCAAACCCATATTCAAATATCATTATGTGTAATCCTTTCGTTCAACCGAAGCTAGGCTATTTCTAGTTATCCCCCCAAAAAATTGTTCAAATACATGCTAATTTGAAAAACCACCACCAGGGTGAAAAAGGTCTCCATTTGAAGTATTTCCCAAAATGCAACCTAATAATTCTTTATTTATCTAAATTATAACAGTATCAGAGGAGGGTATATTGGGGGGTGGGGGGGGGGGGGCAGACTAACCTAGTCAGTTAGCCAAGGACCCCGATGAAGGCCATAGGCCGAAACTCGTAGGTACTATGGAGCAAACCTATGAGAGTTTAGGGTCAGGTTGTATCCCATTGAGTTTGAATTGCGTAGTAATTCACAAGGCGAAGCCGCGTAAATTACGTAGTTATTCAAACGAGATGGGATCGAGCTCTGACACTAATCTTGAATGGGTTTCTGAATTTATCTTACCCTTTACATTGACTAATGGGCTATCATTTGTGACATTATCCCCCATTGGATATTTTTCCTAAATAAGATGGGCTTTGGATACAAGTTTCCAATGTTGAGTCTATGGAGAGAAAATAAAGATATAAATTGCTACTCTATAAACAACACCCAACAAATGATGAAATGTATCTATAACGAAGGATCAGAGATGTCAGTTCCACTTTTTCAGTTCCAGTATATGTGATTAATTACAGGGATGCCAGTTCTCAGGGAATTTCAGGATTTCAGGGATTTTCTTCACCTCTACATATATCCAAAATTTGCATTGAACTGTGGTGTGGGTGGCCGGTAGCGGGTACCCAGCGCCGGTAGCGGGAGGCACACATGTGGCGCCCGTGACAGTCACCTAGCAGTGCCTGACTGGGGGCCCCCTGTGGGCCCAAGGGCCTTGCAGAGTCAGGGAGTCTCCCTGACTGCACACTGCCTGTGTGTTAAACCGCCATAGGATATCAGTGACTCCCTGAACACCCCTGAGACTCTCCAATCGTATTAGAACCTAAAATGTGTAGGGGGAGTGTAAGTTCACAACATACATCATTGTTCACCCTGGGATTGAGTGGGTGGGCAGTAATGAGGTCAAAGTAATAGACTGGTTCCCTGCCCATATGAATAAGGGGCAGGTAACTGGTTCCACAGGCATGACCTTCAACCTTGGCTGGTGCCCGCCTGTGACTAGCGGATACCCCAGGAACCAGCCTTGTGGTATGGCTGGTATCCGCTTGTCATACACCTAGTTCCGCCGAGCCCTCTAGCGGACTACCGGGGAACCAGGAGGCGTTACCAATAATGCACTATAAAAATGGAACCCTTTACCTGGCATATAGTCTTACTAGGCCAGGCTTCCAGGCTATCAATGTAACCACAGGCGTGCTACCCAGACCCCCTCCTCTAGACTTGCTCCAGTCTTTGATTATTTATTTTTCTTTTTCAAAAATTTATTTATGGATGAAAAACCTTTACATTTTCGTTACCAGTTTCATGTATCTTTGCTTGGCAATTTGGTTTATATACTAATGGCAATGGAGTCATGTGTTGCCTAGTTATCCTATTTTCTGTCTTTAAAAAATTTCATAAAGACTTGACAAAGACTACCGGGTGGTTGGTAAAGATAGATTGGGATGAGCTGATTGTGACCTGGATATCAAACAGCATGATATCAACTCTTAATCTATGTTGTTCTTACAAGTATTTTCTTTAAAAAATCATGTGCAAATGACTTCAGGGAATTTCTCCAGGGGATGCTGACATCCCTGGATTATTTATCCATGTGTCTCACAAAGATAATATTGATGTAGCTTCAATTACGGCAATAAAAAAGTGTTTCGAACCTCCCTACAGACTCCCACACCCATTCAGTGCCGGACAAGCACATATTGTCCAATTTTTGCGGTTTCTCTGTGGCAGAAAAATCCACATATAAAAAAATATTTACACTTTTTTCCCTGACCGGAACTGACATCCCTGAAGGATATCTATTAAAAATTGTCCACTTCACCCCGACACACTTATGGTTTGTGGTCTCAACACCTAACATTGGAATAATTTGTATTAACTTTTATCTCCTCAGAGGAAGCAGTAGAAAAAACTGAAGATGTGTCAGACAATCACGGAACAGTTGATGCTGTTGTGGAGAAGGATTTGCCAGTTGATGCTGTCACGGAGAAACATGATGTGCCTTACTTCAGGGCTGTGTTGGTCTCCCAAACAGAGCGTTTGAACATGAGATGCACAAGCTGGGAGAGTGTAGCCAAAACCGAAAGCCTCACCGAAGAAGGTAAGAGTCAGATATGGCAGTTTTCCACTTGTATAAAAAAGAGATTATGAGTATGGGTAGAAATACTTGAAATAAATGCCTTTTACTATATACCCATGCCGTATATACTGTAAATACGCACCGTTTCGGCATATGACGTAAAAATACTGTACGGACCGCCGGTCCGTACACTAAAATACGGACCACCTGGCCATACACATTTATTAAAAAAATTGAAATTGATTTTTTTAAATTGATTTTTTTTTTTAATTCCGGGTATGTAGTAAATATATAACGTCCAATCATACTTGTGTACAGCATGGTCAGGCAGTCTATATAAATACCATGCAGAATCAGGGATCCCAGTTTTCAGTGTTTCCATTAGAATTCATGTTTTCATTTTCAGAATTAAAAATAGTGCCTCATGTAATATTACTCGGGAGCGGAACGTTTAGTTTCTTTCACGGCCGCTAGGGGCAAAGGGTATTGCCAGTTTTGATCACCCTAGCTTTCTGTTATTATCGCTCGATCGACAAAACGTAAATCGATGTTTGAACTCACTGTACATGATTAATATACATAATTTAAGTTATTTTGATGTGTTTCTAACAAGATATATCAATAAACATTGTGGGATACAAGTTTTAATGTTTGAATCTGAAAATTTATGTACTTTTGAGCAAGTTTTTATTTTGACATTCGTAGCAGCCTGGCATCGGGAATTTCGGCAGTTTGCTGGAGAAAATACCAAATAAAACAATCTTTGAATAAACGAATTAATATAAAGTAATCCAAAAAAATCTTCCCCTGATCCTCATATACATGCCATTTTTTGTTTGATTCCTCTATCTTGGATATTGACTGAGATATTACCAGAGATAAACAGTGAATTTAACATTGGTTTCAATGGGGTGAAAAGTTGTTTAACCCTTCGTGCGTACGAGAGTACACTGCACCGCTTTCGGAGAAATAAACTGCAGAGCGAGAAAATCGAGCAACGCAGTGTATCTTTGTGACGTCGGCACCGCTCCCGAGAATACCGACTGCTAAATCAAGTCAACCACAGCCCATGATCTCCCACTGAAGCTCCCCACTGGCCCATGCTAAAACGTGAGCTCTCCCTTGATTCCCCACTGTAATGTGTATGTAATGCAGAAACCCTGTATTGCAATAACAAATATTTCAATCTCTTTTCTGACCCCATGATGCCTATGTTGTGTATAGACTATGGAGCTTTTACCTCGGTAAATGTATAGAGGTGGGTTTTCTAATTAAATTTATCTCCGATTCGACCTGTAAATGGTTGATCGGATGTAAAATTGAACAATCTCATTGAATTACTGTGTTTTCAGACCAGGGTGAAGTTCGCACGGCTATAGGGAAATCCAACTTGCTGGTGGCACAGCGCTTCAAGCAGTTCAGTGGGCTCGTCGACAACTGTGAGTTTAACACCGGAGAGAAGGAGACGACATGTGAGGACCTGGCCGGCTTCTGGGATATGGTCTACTGCCAGGTAGCTTTCCTTTCTCTGGTTTGATGTACATATTTTAGGGTGTAACCTGGGCAGTGATTGTTGGCAATTCTCAGGTCTTTTTAAAAAAAATTTTTTTGTTTAAATAATTTTTTATACTTAAGCTTTTACATCTATGCAAAGATGGCATTTTTTATGGAAATCCGCGTTTTTATTGTCAGTTCATGAATTGTCTTCCTTTGGTAAAACAAAAATAAAATAAAGTAAGTCAAATTCACACCAATAAGACAGTGGTTGGACCTTTTCGCAAATCCTCAGTCCCAGACTGCAACCAACACCGACATGTTTTCCATGTTCTTAGTCTCTCTAAGGCAGTAAATTACACAAGAAAAATATTAACACTTGTTCTTCCTGATCCCATCTGACATCCCTATCTATGGAGTATACAGTTGTGTGAGCACATTTATTATCCATGGTATACAAAGCAAATGTATGGGTAAACCACAACCCATTATATAAAACCTGTCAGATACCATAACTGTGGTTTACGGATTCAGACCTGTGGTACACAGCCTCAAAAAAAAAAAGTATACAGGAAAAATAGTCCCTTTGTGCTATAGAGCAAAGAAATAGTCCTCATTGTCATAACCTTTGATATGGCAATTAGTGGGTTTAATTCATTCGAAAAGATGGATAATAAATGCAACAAACGATGATTATGTGGACAGGCGGCTGTGTAAACCACTCGAGGTGGATGTCGTAAAAACACTCGCTAATGCTTGTGTATTACTACGCGTCAACCTCTCATGGTTTACGGTCACCTGTCCATAAAACCATTGATTATTGTCTATATATTCAGAATACATCTAGAAAACATTTATGAACTCTGTTATAGTAATGTTGGTAGAAATTGTGATTCAGTGTTATACTTATGATGGTAATCCCATCGACAGGTAAAGCTTCTGGTTTTTTTTCAATATAACAGGAGTAGCAAAGGAAAATGTTTTGATAACAAGGGCAGAGGTTTAAGTTATATTTTTTTGTATGAAAATATCATGGACGTATTTCAATAAAATAATGTGAATTATTATGAACACCTGCAGTTGGCCAATAATTTCTGGTTTTCTTGCTTTCTTCTTGTAACAGAGAGGAGGGGGGTGTAGGTTCAAGATAAAAACCTGAAAAATGGCTAGCGATATTTTTGCAATTTTAGCTATCAACTGAGACCAGGAATTCACTTTGTTTCAATCAAATTCTTTTTCTTTTTAAGCCAGCTTACCAACAAACTGACTAAGCTATTCACTGGTTTTAGATTCTGAAAAAACAAATGTTGTATTTTTCTAAAGGTTGAGGACATCGACAGTATGTTCGATGTCCTAGAAAAGCTGCAAGCCAATGGCTGGAAGCGGGAAAAACCAGTCCAGAAAAAAAAGATCCTGGTGAAAAAACCTGCTGCTGCTAAACCAAAACGGCTTGGCAAATCAAAGTTTGGCAACTTCTTGGCGGAGAAGAAAAAGAGAGAGGCGGAACAGCAGAATGAAAGTCCAAACAAGAAGCCCGAGGAAAGTTGTAAAAGTATGGATCCTTTTCTTTAATATATAAGAAAGAGACTGATATATTCCCACCAAGTCGGGTTGGGCTAGATCCTTTTAAAAGTAACAATTCAATAGTTGGTTGTTTTAAGTACCAACATGTTTCGGGCTGGTTAGGTCCTTCATCAGGGTATTGTTTTATTGCAAATTTGTAAGTGGTATTATTAGACACCTATGGTCGAACAATTATGAAATACTACCCACTGCCAGGGGTGCAGCATAGTCGCAAGGTTTCCCCTGTACTGCTTGAGGCAGCTTGACCATAGAAGAACCAGGGAAGGAAGACAAGTCCATACCTTTATCCTACCCCTAATAAAAAAAACTCCATAGGCTTAACATTGGCCGACTATTCGGGCTGGTATGCGGAAAACTGAAATTTATCGCTCTAGTGGGATACATTTGTTAAATGACATCATGTGAAAAATAACCAATGAGCAAGCAAGACAAGAGTCGAACAATTATGAAATACTACCCGCTGCTAGGGGTGCAGTATAGATAATGTTCGGGCGCACTGGGCCCATAGTGAATATTCGGTCGAACTGTGATAATCGGGGTCAATTGGTAGATATGATAAGTAAATAAAATGGCGGTTTTGTTGTATTTAGGTATGTAATAATAAGAAAACATAGTGCCTGAGCCCGTAGGGATGCCATTCTCGGCCTTTTGATTCCATAAATATGTCCCAGTGTCACACTTTTAAACATGATTTCTGAGAAAATACATAAAAAATGAAAACAGATCAACTGCCTGAATAAGTTCAGTATATACAAGACAATAAAGCCCATAATCTTAAAGTTAATATGCTACCTTTTGCAAATTTGTATCTTGTTTAGAGCCTAAATTATGAGAAACCAAGACAAAAATAACTAGTTTTCAGTCCCCAATATGGTTGCACAGCCTATTGTGGCTGGTAGTGGAGGTCTGACAGTGGAGGGGAGCAACCGTGATAGGCATCCTATAGCACTCAGTTATAGACAGATAGTGCCCTTACAGCGCCTGAGACTTCCCAAGAAGTGTCAATCAGTGCATGGTAAACTGCCATAGGCTACCAGTGAAATCTGGAAACCCGGAAATTAAACCTGTGTAGGGAGAGTGATAAGGGCTACGCCTGTAGCTCAGACATTTGACCCATATTCTTCACGTGCCTGCCTAAACTTTTCCAAAGCTTTGTTGTTGTTTTTTTTTTTTTTTTTTTACTTAAGTAAATAATCAGATTTGGTACAACCATTTATTATTCATTATAAGTAGTGGTGTTAATATTTCCAGTTTTTTTTCAGGCCTCACTTCGCTGATGCGGACACTTTGCCCGGAACAGATGGTACCCCCTTAAGCAGGGTTTCACTGTTTTATACTTTGACAAAAAGAAATTCTCTAGAATAAAAAACACCTTTTCTTGCTTACAGAGGAAACCCCTGCTCGACGTCGTTCGATGAGGAGGTCTCGTGGACTGACCCCTGCAGGCTTAACCCCGCTTAGGCACTCTCTGCATGTGCGGAAAGCTCGTCGGTCTTCACGTGCAAACTCCATCCCGCGACAGACTCGCAGGGCCTCAGAGGCTATGGATAACGAGACGCGACGTCTTTCTTCCAGTGAGCAAACCATTCGCTCGCGACAGGCCGTTGACACCTCGAAGCCCCTTACACTGACCACCCAGGAAGCAACAGACGAAGTGGTGATGACGGTGTCCTCACCTAAGCCCGCTATGACCGAAACATCATCGAAGGAAACTGAGAACTCCATCCTGTACTTGCTGAATCCGACGCCCAATTTCGAGATTCCCGAATCTATGAGTCCCTTAGGTGTGCCCTCAACTAGCATCCTTTTCACACCTGATAGCTGTGTACGCCGGTCCTCCAGGTTTGTCATCTCAATATACACTGCCTTTGTGTTTAAAAAACAATTTAAAACAAAAAAAGAAGCCCCTTTTGTCTTTGTACCCAAGTTCAACCCTTAAAGAAAAGAGTAAGAGTTGATAATGTTTGTTTTTTAAGCTTATGGTAAAGAATACAGTTATAAATAGGACTGTTGTTCAAGGCAGTGGGCAAAGGACGTGTTTACATTCTGTCTCGTTGCACGAACATATGACTGTTATTCTACCTCACTGCGACCTGAAGTGTATCGGTGTGATGTGTCAAGTAATATAGAGGCAAACTATGAAAGTTTAGGGCCAGAGCACATATCCCATCGAGTGTGAATGAGATTGGATCGAGCTCTGACACTAAACTTGAATGGGTTTCTGAATTTATCTCACCCCTCAAATTGACTTATGTGCTAATATTTGTGACGTTATCCTCCCATTGGATATTTTCCCTAAATATAAACAAGTTCCCGATGTTAAGTCTATGGAGTAAAAAGGGGTGATTGTTAATAATGTTCTATGGTTTCGATTATTTGATTCATATTCAAAAATTTGAAAATATGAAGAAAAAAAAATTGAAAATATCTATCCCAAACCACTGAAAAGTAGTAAGGAAGATGAAGACAATTTTAACTAGATTTGGTTTTTAATCAGACATGGTTTTAAAAACAGTGACCAGATATGATGTGCGCCCTTCAGAAAACAAAGATTGTTTTCATTCACGAGCAAGATGTTATTGATTCACATTGTTATAAGCCTGGAAAAAATTTTAAGAGCCTGGAAAAAGCCTGGGATTTTATTGGGCTGTCTATGTACGAACCCTAAGTAGTGTGACGTCATTCTACTTGACCAAAAGAGGTTTCTCCGTTGCTCTGGTGCCAATCATTGAGCTATCCCTTAGTAACTCTAGTGATCGCCAATCACAAATTTAATTAGAATCTGTTCTATGCCTACCTCTTGTTTTGCAGGGATGAAAATTTTCCTGTTTTCAAAGGAAATTCTTTTTTTTTCATTTTGGAAAAATGATGTTTTCTTGTGTAAAACAAAGAATAAATTGAGCCTTATTTACGCCGATAGAATGATGATTCAAACGTTCCCCCACACCCGAGCCCGATTCTATGGCCAATGACGATGTGTTTTCTCAGTTTCTTTGAGGTAGTAAATTCAATTTGAAAAATATTTCCTCTCTGGTTTATCACTCCAAATGGCATCCCTGCCCAATACCAATGAGTTTTCCATGTTTTTCTCAGTTTCTGTGAGGCAGTAAATTCAACATGAACCTTGTTTTTCTCATGACATCCCTGATTATATGATGCTCACCACTCCATGTATATCCCCATGCAGGCGCTCCGTTGCTCAGAATCGTCCCATGGAGGCGACTCCGCAAGCCGCTGAACCCACTCCGTTGGTCGATAACTTTGAGCAGTACCTCCTACCGACAGCAAGTAGTCACACAGAGGGTAAGTTTCCGCATCAGTTTTCTCATGGGCTTCTATATACCCATGCTAAATTGTAAATGCGCACCATTTTGGCATATGACATAAATATACTGTACGGACCACTGGTTAATACATCAAATTAAGGACCACCTAGCCATATACATTTATCAAAATTTTGGTTGTTAAGATAAATGAAATTGATTTTTTTTTAAATTTCAGGTATATAGTAAATATATAACATCCAACCATGCTTGTACAAGTCACAGAACTTGATGCTAATTTACCGTTTATACAGTATTCGGCGTAAACGCCTTGGTCTGAACAAACAGTAAATAACTCTTTCTGTCCGGGCCTGAGTGGAGAGCACATGCACTATAGGACAAGGCACAATACTGCTATAAACTCAAAGGGGACGAGACTATAGGCCTTTTTCCACAGGCTGGTGTCTCACGTTATCTGCTTAGTTACATCACAGATGAAGCCAAACATTCACCTGTCATTTCTTAGCATTGGATCACTGAGTGTATGAGCGTAATACATTCATAATACCTGTGTACATTATTACCATAGAAATAAAAGTGTTTGCAGTGTATTCTATGGTATTCCAGCTCACATTTGGTATGTCATACATGTATATTGACTCAATAATACTTTAGATATAGCATAGATAGTATAGAGTCACCGAAACAAGATACACAATAATCAGGGATGTCAGTTTTCCTTGTTTCCGCAGAATTCCTTGTTTTCATTTTTTGAATAAGAAATCCTTTTTTCTTGTGTAAAATTAACATAACTAAAAAATACTCATAGATTCCTAATTAACCTGCCTCCAAACCCATGTTCTGTAGTGATGATGTTATTTGTTTCTACTATATTTCAGGTCTAACCATGTATTGGTGGGGAAAATATTTCCTTGTTTTTTTCTGGCCCCAACTGACATCCCTGCAATAATACATTGGCAAGCCTAGCCATCATTTGCTTAAATCTTTCACCAATTTGAAACTTAGATAATTATCAACTATCAAGTTTAGATAGCTCAGACTCGTAGTTACAATACCCTAGTTTGTTCCTGCAATTTAATCTGTGAAAAAACAACATTCCTGCAATCACACCCACCCTTCACACTCTAGGTGTGATTACTGTATATCTCTATATGCATACTGCGGGAATAGGCCGTGTTTGTTCGAGCGGCCGTGTAACTAGACAGTGGGCTGTTAGGCGGCGCTGAATGGCAACACCTGTATTGCTGCAATGGGGTCTGTTTGTCCTATGGATGTCAATTAGTGATCTGTAGATACAAGTTTCTGTAGTAACTTATCTAATACCTACAGAGTATAATGATGAACACAGTTTTTTTTATTTATTGTGAAAAAATGCTGTAAATCTATTCAATATTTCTCATAAAACATAACGTTTGTGATGATGACGCACAAACATAAATATATTTTTAAAGAATGCCTGGAGACATTCCTCATCCCCTGCGTGGGAATGCCTCCAGGCATTGCTCGAACTGTAAGAGTTAACCATGGCCCACTTCAGCATAGTCGCAAGGTTTCCCCTGTACTGCTTGAGGCAGCTTGACCATAGAAGAACCAGGGAAGGAAGACAAGTCCATACCTTTATCCTACCCCTAATAAAAAAAACTCCATAGGCTTAACATTGGCCGACTATTCGGGCTGGTATGCGGAAAACTGAAATTTATCGCTCTAGTGGGATACATTTGTGAAATGACATCATGTGAAAAATAACCAATGAGCAAGCAAGACAAGAGTCGAACAATTATGAAATACTACCCGCTGCTAGGGGTGCAGTATAGATAATGTTCGGGCGCACTGGGCCCATAGTGAATATTCGGTCGAACTGTGATAATCGGGGTCAATTGGTAGATATGATAAGTAAATAAAATGGCGGTTTTGTTGTATTTAGGTATGTAATAATAAGAAAACGTAGTGCCTGAGCCCGTAGGGATGCCATTCTCGGCCTTTTGATTCCATAAATATGTCCCAGTGTCACACTTTTAAACATGATTTCTGAGAAAATACATAAAAAATGAAAACAGATCAACTGCCTGAATAAGTTCAGTATATACAAGACAATAAAGCCCATAATCTTAAAGTTAATATGCTACCTTTTGCAAATTTGTATCTTGTTTAGAGCCTAAATTATGAGAAACCAAGACAAAAATAACTAGTTTTCAGTCCCCAATATGGTTGCACAGCCTATTGTGGCTGGTAGTGGAGGTCTGACAGTGGAGGGGAGCAACCGTGATAGGCATCCTATAGCACTCAGTTATAGACAGATAGTGCCCTTACAGCGCCTGAGACTTCCCAAGAAGTCTCAATCAGTGCATGGTAAACTGCCATAGGCTACCAGTGAAATCTGGAAACCCGGAAATTAAACCTGTGTAGGGAGAGTGATAAGGGCTACGCCTGTAGCTCAGACATTTGACCCATATTCTTCACATGCCTGCCTAAACTTTTCCAAAGCTTTGTTCAGGGGTCATACAGGAGCCTTTAAAACCTTTAAAACCTTTATTTTGATAATTGAGCCTTTAAAGCCTTTATTTACAATTTTGAGCCTTTAAATGCCTTTATTTTCAGGTCTGAACCTTTATTTTTTTTAAATTGAACTATTCTATTATGAAAACAGTATTTTTTTGCTTGCATCCATCATGAAAATCTGTTTGCTCCAAGGTTATCCATGTATTCATATCTTATAACAGGGTTCTGACAGCACCTTGAAATCCTTGAAAATGGGACGAACCTGGAAAGATCATGAAATATGGAATTTTAAAATTCTATAGATATAGCCTGGAATTTTGACAACCTGCAGTATTTAATTATTAACTGTGAATCGTTATCATGCCTTGGAATTGAGAACATGAAAAGGGGGGGGGGGGGTGTCCACTGCAGTCCCATTACACTCCAACAAGCCTTATAACAAGCCTGGGGTGGGGAGATGGGTCAGAGGTCAGAGCACTGGACTTGTAACCCCAAGGTCATAGGACTTTGTGGGTTTGAGTCTCACCCCAAGCAGTGGTAAATTTACTGCTATATCAAAGGCCAATCCTTCTCATACTATGTCTATGTGGTGTTTGAAGTAAAAGAATGCTCACCTCGGTAAACGTGTAGGAGTAAGATTTCTTCCTGAATTCATCACATAGATTTGATTGCCACCATTGTGGTGTAAAAGAACCTTGAGAAAGTCTGGTAAGGACCTATTATGGTTGACTGGACGTTAAATCAAACCAAACAAACAATGTGACAAGCCTTCCGATACAAAATGGAAAATTTTTAGTTTTTGTCATAGCAGTGGACACCCCATCTCGACACAACCTTCTCACGCACTCTGACATTTCTGACACACTCTGACATGGCTATGACACAGCACCCTTGTCTTAGCCATGGTGTAGCCCATCTGACCCAATATGACATGTTTGAAAAATCATAGAGGCCAGTTTGTGTCAGAGTATGTTGGGAGCATTCTGTACTATGTGTAAACCATGCACCACCCCCCCTCACACACACATGCACCTTCGTAAATCATTTATAATAATATGTATACAATATTTTCTCTATTTCATAGAGATATGCATTACCTATGGTCTTTTGAACATACTCAGATATAAAATATTTTAATAATCATATACTTTTAAACCTATAATTAGGGTCTTTGACACATGATTATTGATATTTGTTTGGATTTCTAATACTACCAGTATTGATGAAAGACTTTTTTTTTGTTTTTAGAAAGTTGAGGAAAATTTTATTTCTCAGTTTATTTCTGATAGAAACAAAGTCCCCCAAGTGAGCTGGTGGTGTCGGAGTATGTCAGTACCATGTCAGTACCATGTCAACCTTTCATTTCCTGCTAAACCCACCGGCCACACTCCAACAAGGCTTTACAACACATTCGGACAGACTTTCCAACACAGATATTTTTTTGTCCTGTATTGGAGGCATTGGGCACCCACCTTAAGGTGTTGTTATATCTGTGAGGTAACTAGAAAAAGTGATCAGAGGAGTCAGTATTTTTATCCTAAATCTGAAACACCCCCTGAGACCTCAGAGAGAAAGATACAAATAAGGCTGATTAATTAAGCATGATTTTTTTTGTGGGAGGCTTTATCAAAAGGTTTTTTTTGCCACATCTTAAATTTTGATAATTACAACCAGACATCCTCAGGCATAAGATTTTCCTGTATTTCAGAAATTCAGGATTTTTTTGACATGCCAATGGTCATTCATGAGATTGATGTAATTCTGAGAACAATTTTTGGTTATGGGTGGGGAGGTTCAAAGTGAATACCTGAAAGATGGTGACTTTTGTAAATAGCCCAGACTCTGTATTCTTATAATGGAAGACCACCTACATTTAGGTGCATTTTTTTCTCCTCACAATTCTGACAATTATAGCTTTCAGCTGAGGCTAGGAATTCACTTAGTCTATCTCAAAATGCAGAAGCTTGCAGGGGGCTCTGCCCCCTGGACCCCCAAACAAGGCACTATTCCTGGGACTTTTTAAGGCCTAAGCAGTAGCGAAAACCTAATTTTTATCAATTTTTTTCCGATTTGCTGGTCCCATCTGTGCATCCTTATATTATGTTCATTATGTATGATTGAATCTGATAAAACAAAATAATAAAAAAAAGCATGATAGGATTGCCAACTTCAAAAGTTACATAGGCATACAAGTTATGATAGTTATGAACAGGGATTCTGCCAGAGCCTATAAATCATCATTTTCTTCAAAGATCCCAGAACAAAGCAGGCATGATTGTCTTTCAGCAAATTTCTCTGATTTTTCAGCCACCAGGGCCTTTCTTGAGATAAGTGTAGATCTGGTGAGAAAATGGTTTGGGGGGTCTGTTACTCAGTCAAGATGGCTACATTTTTTGACTTGTGCGCATTTCCATCATTGAAATAAATTAAAAGGGAACACTTATAAATGACTTCAAAATCACTAGAAATAGCTCAAATTGTAGCTTGTGGGACTTTACCCCCTGGGCTTAACAAGAGGACTACCCCAGCCTGCACTGCAGACCTTTATGCCAGCAACCGGAATGCTGTCCATTCATCAATTTTTAAAAACCAAAATGCCATTATCATACCTGATAAAGACAATTATATACAAAATCCTATGATGGATGATGTGAGTGCATTTTTTTTAATTCCCATCATAGGTCTCATGAGATCTGGGAAATGACTAGGACAAATAATGGAAAATTAAAAGGATTTTTTAATCAGGAACACTGTGGGAACCATGTGTAATATGTGTCTACCAAAGTAGAAAATTAGGTGGACTATGGAGGTCTTCAAGCCTAGTCTAGAGATAGACTGACTGATGTCTGGAAACCCTCTGACATCACTGTTGGGACCATGGTGCCACCTAGTTGGCTCACAGAGCGTCACCAACACAACACTCTGGAGCCCTCTCTGGATGTCCGGAGGTGCCTTTGGGGTGTCAGAGGCACACCCTCTGGACAGCTTACCACAATTTTATTGCATACAAATGGACTTATTTATTAATGTTAAAACCTTTATTTTTCCGCCGAGAGCCTTTATTTGTTCAAAGAGGGCCTTTAAACCTTTATTTTTTTCATGAAATGGCTGTATGACCCCTGTTTGTTGTTGTTTTTTTTTGTTTTTTTTTACTTAAGTAAATAATCAGATTTGGTACAACCATTTATTATTCATTATAAGTAGTGGTGTTAATATTTCCGTTTCTTTTTTTCAAGCCTCACTTCGCTTATGCGGACACTTTGCCCGGAACGGATGGTACCCCCTTAAGCAGGGTTTCACTGTTTTATACTTTGACAAAAAGAAATTCTCTAGAATAAAAAACACCTTTTCTTGCTTACAGAGGAAACCCCTGCTCGATGTCGTTCGATGAGGTCTCGTGGACTGACCCCTGCAGGCTTAACCCCGCTTAGGCACTCTCTGCATGTGCGGAAAGCTCGTCGGTCTTCACGTGCAAACTCCATCCCGCGACAGACTCGCAGGGCCTCAGAGGCTATGGATAACGAGACGCGACGTCTTTCTTCCAGTGAGCAAACCATTCGCTCGCGACAGGCCGTTGACACCTCGAAGCCCCTTACACTGACCACCCAGGAAGCAACAGACGAAGTGGTGATAACGGTGTCCTCACCTAAGCCCGCTATGACCGAAACATCATCGAAGGAAACTGAGAACTCCATCCTGTACTTGCTGAATCCGACGCCCAATTTCGAGATTCCCGAATCTATGAGTCCCTTAGGTGTGCCCTCAACTAGCATCCTTTTCACACCTGATAGCTGTGTACGCCGGTCCTCCAGGTTTGTCATCTCAATATACACTGCCTTTGTGTTTAAAAAACAATTTAAAACAAAAAAAGAAGCCCCTTTTGTCTTTGTACCCAAGTTCAACCCTTAAAGAAAAGAGTAAGAGTTGATAATGTTTGTTTTTTAAGCTTATGGTAAAGAATACAGTTATAAATAGGACTGTTGTTCAAGGCAGTGGGCAAAGGACGTGTTTACATTCTGTCTCGTTGCACGAACATATGACTGTTATTCTACCTCACTGCGACCTGAAGTGTATCGGTGTGATGTGTCAAGTAATATAGAGGCAAACTATGAAAGTTTAGGGCCAGAGCACATATCCCATCGAGTGTGAATGAGATTGGATCGAGCTCTGACACTAAACTTGAATGGGTTTCTGAATTTATCTCACCCCTCAAATTGACTTATGTGCTAATATTTGTGACGTTATCCTCCCATTGGATATTTTCCCTAAATATAAACAAGTTCCCGATGTTAAGTCTATGGAGTAAAAAGGGGTGATTGTTAATAATGTTCTATGGTTTCGATTATTTGATTCATATTCAAAAATTTGAAAATATGAAGAAAAAAAAATTGAAAATATCTATCCCAAACCACTGAAAAGTAGTAAGGAAGATGAAGACAATTTTAACTAGATTTGGTTTTTAATCAGACATGGTTTTAAAAACAGTGACCAGATATGATGTGCGCCCTTCAGAAAACAAAGATTGTTTTCATTCACGAGCAAGATGTTATTGATTCACATTGTTATAAGCCTGGAAAAAATTTTAAGAGCCTGGAAAAAGCCTGGGATTTTATTGGGCTGTCTATGTACGAACCCTAAGTAGTGTGACGTCATTCTACTTGACCAAAAGAGGTTTCTCCGTTGCTCTGGTGCCAATCATTGAGCTATCCCTTAGTAACTCTAGTGATCGCCAATCACAAATTTAATTAGAATCTGTTCTATGCCTACCTCTTGTTTTGCAGGGATGAAAATTTTCCTGTTTTCAAAGGAAATTCTTTTTTTTTTCATTTTGGAAAAATGATGTTTTCTTGTGTAAAACAAAGAATAAATTGAGCCTTATTTACGCCGATAGAATGATGATTCAAACGTTCCCCCACACCCGAGCCCGATTCTATGGCCAATGACGATGTGTTTTCTCAGTTTCTTTGAGGTAGTAAATTCAATTTGAAAAATATTTCCTCTCTGGTTTATCACTCCAAATGGCATCCCTGCCCAATACCAATGAGTTTTCCATGTTTTTCTCAGTTTCTGTGAGGCAGTAAATTCAACATGAACCTTGTTTTTCTCATGACATCCCTGATTATATGATGCTCACCACTCCATGTATATCCCCATGCAGGCGCTCCGTTGCTCAGAATCGTCCCATGGAGGCGACTCCGCAAGCCGCTGAACCCACTCCGTTGGTCGATAACTTTGAGCAGTACCTCCTACCGACAGCAAGTAGTCACACAGAGGGTAAGTTTCCGCATCAGTTTTCTCATGGGCTTCTATATACCCATGCTAAATTGTAAATGCGCACCATTTTGGCATATGACATAAAAATACTGTACGGACCACTGGTTAATACATCAAATTAAGGACCACCTAGCCATATACATTTATCAAAATTTTGGTTGTTAAGATAAATGAAATTGATTTTTTTTTAAATTTCAGGTATATAGTAAATTAATAACATCCAACCATGCTTGTACAAGTCACAGAACTTGATGCTAATTTACCGTTTATACAGTATTCGGCGTAAACGCCTTGGTCTGAACAAACAGTAAATAACTCTTTCTGTCCGGGCCTGAGTGGAGAGCACATGCACTATAGGACAAGGCACAATACTGCTATAAACTCAAAGGGGACGAGACTATAGGCCTTTTTCCACAGGCTGGTGTCTGTTACAATACCCTAGTTTGTTCCTGCAATTTAATCTGTGAAAAAACAACATTCCTGCAATCACACCCACCCTTCACACTCTAGGTGTGATTACTGTATATCTCTATATGCATACTGCGGGAATAGGCCGTGTTTGTTCGAGCGGCCGTGTAACTAGACAGTGGGCTGTTAGGCGGCGCTGAATGGCAACACATGTATTGCTGCAATGGGGTCTGTTTGTCGTATGGATGTCACTTAGTAACCTGTAGATACAAGTTTCTGTAGTTACTTATCTAATACCTACAGAGTATAATGATGAACACAGTTTTTTTTATTTATTGTGAAAAAATGCTGTAAATCTATTCAATATTTCTCATAAAACATAACGTTTGTGATGATGACGCACAAACAAATATATTTTTAAAGAATGCCTGGAGACATTCCTCATCCCCTGCGTGGGAATGCCTCCAGGCATTGCTCGAACTGTAAGAGTTAACCATGGCCCACTTCAGCATAGTCGCAAGGTTTCCCCTGTACTCCTTGAGGCAGCTTGACCATAAAAGAACCAGGGAAGGAAGACAAGTCCATACCTTTATCCTACCCCCTATAAAAAAACTCCATAGGCTTAACATTGGCCGACTGTATTCGGGTGAGTGCGGAAAACTGAAATTTATCGCTCTAGTGGGATACATTTGTTAAATGACATCGTGTGAGAAATGACCAATGAGCAAGCAATACAAGAGTGATATCGAGATTATCAATTAGCACACATAATGGAGTGGCACAATTTTCACTGGATCTCAGTGAGTTTTATGTTATTTCTTAATATTCTGAAGAAATACAGAAGGGGTAGGATCAATTCTAAACCAAACTTAAGTTAGTCAAGTCTTGTTTATCGCACTCTGGCAAGGTCTGCCCTCGCTGTACTCGGCTTCGCCTGGCACAGTAATATGGGACCTTGCCACCGTGCGATAAACGACAACTCGACTTACTTTGTTTGGTTTCTCCTAAGTGATCGCTCATTTGATACCAGAACTGAGTAGTGTATGTAAAACTTCCCCACACACCCCAGCCCAATTCCATGGCCAAAATTGATATGTTTTCCATGTTTCCTAGTCTCTCTTGAGGCAGTGATTGCCACATGAAAAATATCTTGTTTCTTCCACCCACCAATTGACCTCCATGTATTTTTGTCGTACAGAACCCAATGAGATGGAGCTTGGGTCGCCGCCCATCGAGGATGTGGATATGGGAGCCCGGATGAAGCGTGACCTGACCTCCGAGTTTGACCTTCACGCTGACTCTGCCAAGAAGCGAGCCTCATCTCGGAGAACCCCGCCCAACAGAGATCATCTCGGTACACAGCATTTATAATTATGTGCCTATGGCCAAATGTCTATGAAATACAACCCGCTGCTAGGGGTGCAGTATAAATAATGTTTGAGCCTCATTTTCTCCATTAAAAAGGTGGTTTGAATCTCCTCACAGACCCTCAGCCTCATGCCATGACCTTAAAGGTCATATTATTCAAGTTTTTTCCGTCTCCCTGAGGCAGAAAAGTCCACATGAGAAATATTTCTGCTTTTTTTCTATGACCTCAACTGACATTCCTGTCTATTGATATAATTGAGATAAGGCGAAAATTCCTACATGGCTAGCCCCAAAAATATTTTTGATAAAATTCATTAATAATTGTGTTTTCCATCTTTTCCCAGTCTTTTTGAGGCAGTAAATCCCACATGAAAAATATTTCCGTATTCTTTCCTGAACCCACCTGACATACTAGTTTTCTTGCGTTCTGACTGTTTCGTGGTCTCCGCTGCAGGTGCTTATCCACGAAGGAGTAGACGTCAGTCACAGATTCAGAAGGAGAATGTGGGAACCCCGCTTGCTTCGGACGTTGAGACTCCATCTACGAAGTTGGCACGCCTTCGCGTATGAGATCTTTTAAAATTATTATTCTTTTTTTTTATTTTATTCATTTCGATTTATCTATTTTTTCTAATTTTTGATGAACTTTAGTTCTTCGAATCTGAGAGACTAGATAATTTTGTCATTGCCTGCAGAGTTTAACCCTTTAAGGACGGCTGCCTGCGGTTGAGGTACCCCCTAAAGGACTGGTGCTGGTGGCACTTTATATCGCTAGGGGACGAGCACTTAGTCGTTAAAACCCATAATTTGAGTGTTTAATCATGTGATACAATATATAATCTTAAATATTTAATTGTTTCTGAATACAAATACTTTTTATGTTAGACCTACATTCTGTGAAAATTTGATTAATATTGCTCCATTATTTCCTTGTTAAAAATTAATTTGTATATTTTTGAGAAATGATGCCTCAAGGCAACATTCGCCCTGGGCTGGATGATGCCTCGATCATCATTTGCCCTTAAGGGGTTAAAAAGGAAACAAAACAAAGACATACGAATTGCATTTGATTTTTTTTATATGTTTCATACACCATACACCAAACCCAGTCAAAACCAATATACAATGTTGTTTTCAAACATGCTCGATTTTCTGCGGAAAAGCATGAAATACTCATCTCGTTCTTTGAACTCTTTTGAGTATTTTTAACCAAAAATCTCTGAACAGATTCCATTCAGTCATACTAACCATGTCTCTATACTACTACATATCAAGTCTCAGAAAGAGGATTGAGTTTCAGTATACAGCATATAGCCTATGATCCATGGGTGCGGCCATGACGCCCCCCAAGTAGGTGTTCTTCACTAATGGAGCTGAAAAAGTAGGTGTTCTTCACTAATGGAGGTGAAAAAGAAGCCTTACTCACATATGTAAATAAAGTGTTCCATGTGAAAAACATCATGTCCTAGGTTTAATCTTTATCTCATCCTGCTCTAGGATGGCTGTAGAGAGTCAAGGGAACCATGATGAAACATTGAAAGGCAGTTGAATTTTGTTAGAACAAAGAGCCAGAATATAGATCTGTCCCTCCAAGGGGCCTGCCATACTGCTAGCCACCTAGTGACAGCTTTATGAACTAACAATGGCTCTGTCCCCTATATCTTTTAACTCATTCTAATTGCGAATATGTGCCTCTATTATTTCAGGTGAAGCCGTCCTCTCCGGAGACTCTTGACGAGAGATCAATAGACCTCATGTCATTCTCCCCTCGTAAGTTTGACTTGTGACCTTCTCTGGGTACCATCCATAAAGTACTGCGAGTGGGGTTGTGTAAATATGATGTTACATCTCCATTCCCTGAATATTTCATGAATATTGCTGTTATTTCTTTGTTGAAACATTTTTGTTAATATTGGGACAATGATGCCTCGTGGCATCGTGCGTCTTTAGTGCGGTGATGCCTCCAGGCATCATGTGTCTTTGGTGCGGTGATGCCTCCTGGCATCATGCGTCCTTAGTGCGGTGATGCCTCCTGGCATCATGTGTCTTTGGTGCGGTGATGCGTCCAGGCATCATGCGTCCTTAGCGTGGTGATGCGTCCAGGCATCATGCTTCCTTAGCGTGGTGATACCTCCAGGCATCATGCATCTTTAGTCCAGTGATGCCTCCAGGCATCATGCGTCTTTAGTGTGGTGATGTCTCCAGGCATCATGCGTCCTTAGCGTGGTGATGCCTCCAGGCATCACGCGTCCTTAAAGGGTTAATGGACGACTATGCAATACTCCTTGCTGGCGCTTGAAGTATTACTATACACCTATGGCCGAACATGTTTGAAATACTGCCCGCTGCTGGGGGTGTAGTATAAATAATGTTCGCGCCCGCTGTGACAGCGGGCCATAGTGAATAACAGTGGCTTTTTGTGGAGCAGAAAAATTAATAAAACAGATTTGTCAACGAGTATGAGGTATATAGTAATAAGAAAATGTAGTGACTGAGCCCGTACGGTGTCCGTTCTCGGTCATTTGATGAAAAAATACGGCCCTCTAGCCTGCGGCATCGGGCCTTATTTTTTCATCAAATGACCTCGAACGGCCAGCCATATGGGCTCAGTAACCACGTTTTCTCATATTACTACGTAGAGAATAACACCACACAGATCCAAATCATGGTAATATTGTTTGATATATACCGTTGCCGTATATACTATAAATACCTACCGTTTCATTATATAATGTAAAAATACCGTACGGAACAGTGATCCGTATGGCAAAATACAGAAAAATGTTCTGTACACCTTGACTAAAATATTAGACCAGATTAAGTTAATTATTTTTATCAATTTCGGGTATATAGTAAATAAAGAACAACCTACCATGCTAGTACAAACCACAAAACTCTATAATAATTTACAGCTCATACAGAACTCTGCATAGACGCCTCATTCCATACTACAAAAAGACGTCACAAGTCTGAGATTATTTATGCCACACATTTTGTTGGCTCCATAATTTCATGAGTTGAAGACGAGTGACATTATGGAGCCAACAAAATGAGTGACATAAGTAAACTCAAACTCAAACGAGTGGCGTCTAGATCTTATCCTAACCCGTTTCTACATTTTTTCAGTATTAGAAAGTAGTGGCATAAACAACACTTATGTCACACCCAGTGACATAAACAAATCCCATGTTAAGCCTATGGCGTTTTTTATTAGGGGTAGGATAAAAACCATAAATTATCATCTCATTTTGTAGGTTGTACAGCATGGTCAGGTCATTCTTAGTCATTACTATATACCCATGCCGTATATACTGTAAATATGCACCGTTTTGGCATACGACGTAAAAAATACTGTACGGACCGCTGGTCCGTACACTAAACTACGGACCACCTAGCCATACACATTTATCAAAATTTTGGTTGTTAAGAAAATATGAAGTGATTTTTTTTTCAATTTCGGGTATATAGTAAATATATAACGTCCAACCATGCTTGTACAAGTCACAGAACTCTATGCTAATTTACCGTTTGTACGGAACTCGGCATAAATGCCTCGGTCCGTATAAACGGTAAATTAGCATCTCGTTCTGTGACTTGTACAGCATGGTCAGGACGTTCTATATAAGTACCCACTTTCACCCTGTAGGATATGCCTTCAAAGGCATATTGGACAATTTGGCACGAAAATTGAAACCCATGTCATTTTTCTGAAAATTTAATACGATGATCTCTAAGTATTGTAGAGCACATATCGGACTTAAAAATCAGGGGTCACCATGCTAGATTTTGATTTAGAGATCAATATTATGATCATTTTATATTTGAATATTTAAAGACTCTAAAAAGTTGGGTTTTTTTACATATTAAAACCCATGTCATTTCACTCAATCTTTCACAGAATATAGTAAATGTATAGTACTACCTATTCAGGTTTTGAAAATCATAGGTCACCATCCTTGTTTTCTTTTTTAAATTGAAGAAACCATATTTTTCAGTACATTTCCTATATAAATCAAGCAAACGAAAAAGGCCTATTTTACCTATTGAATTAGGTCAAACTAGACAACTTAAATTTTGCTCTTTTGAGTTTGGAATATGCCACATATTACCAATTTCAACGGAGGAATGGGAATATTTAAAAATCACCAGGTGGCACCACCGTAAACTGTAGGATATTCGTTGAAGTTGTGTCTTTTTTTATTTTGTTACCAGGGATACCGATGCAGTCACTGAGAGCCTCCAACACCGTCTCTGGTACAGTGGTAGGACGACGTCGAAGGACCAGCCGGCTCGGCCTCCTCTAGATCCAACACCAAGCTCACCAAATTTCTTACCTTACATTTCTGTCGGCTTATATTTTATGTCGGCTGATAACCAGGGTCGGCTTATAAGCTTCTGACCCCAACCGATGCCAAAAAAAAAACCCCAAAAAAAACAAACAACATATTTCATCAATAAAATCATGGGTTGGATCCCTTCAGCCTCAAACTACGGCGGAGACCGAGTGTTTTCCATGTTTTCTCCGTCTCTCTGGTGCAGAATATTCCATAAAAAAGAAAAATGTGGTTGTGAAACTGATGATGAGTGTGATAAGAATGTGATATTGACGTGAGAAAGATTAATGTGTATTCTTACTATGTATTCTCTGCACTTTAATTTGTAATTTGTATCATACAACATGCATGTGCATAGATAAACAGCTTTCATAACATGATTGACATCGTGTGTAATGTAAAAGTCCTTTCTTTTTCTTTTTTTTTATTATCAAGGTAGCATCAGCTTGCCATAGAGGTGTTTCTGCCACATTTTATTTATCGTATTATGTATGCGAGGCACTATGTTGCCCAGGATTTTTTTACCCAATCTTGATATTGGTAATGACCGTTATAAACTACCTTGAATTTTCAGGGGTTTTTGTTGTCTTCTTTAAAAAAACACAGATGAATTCATCAAAAACTCGCATCAATAAATATCGTATAATACAAACATTAACACTTGCTTTGTGTCTTTGTTGGTTTGTTTATTTGTACCCAAGTCAGCTTGCCTGTATTTTTGTGGATTATAACCAATTTAATGTATAGTACAAGAAAACTCTAACTAAGTGCTTCCGTGGAAAACTTACATCTCTATATTCAGTATATGTAATTACTTTTCCTTAAAACAAACAAAGATAATATTGATTTAGCCTCATTTACGCCAAGAAAACAGTGGTATAAAACTCTCGACAGACCCTCAGCCCCATGCCATGGCCATCAAGGACATATTATCCAAGTTTTCCCATTCTCTCTAAGGTGGCCATCTTGAATTTTAGCTGGAAAAGGCAAAAATAAACATTTCTCCACTGTACCTGCTACAACTTCCAGATTATTTAATCTAGAACTAAAAAGATATATTGTTTTGAAGGCTAGATATGTTTATCATATTGATATATCAATTTTATTTCAATTGTCCCTAAATCCAAGATCAGGGATGCAAGTTCTCTTGTCAATTGACGGAATTCCGACTTTTCATAGTTACAAACAGCATTCCTAGTTGTAGGATGTTTTGACCCCTTGACAGCCGCATTACGGGCCGGCAACAAAGACGGGAATATCCGGCTATCAGTGCCGGCCTCCGGGCCTCACTCGGCCGTGCTATGGGCCGGCAAAGTTGGCGGGTATACACGGAACCGTTGCCCTCCACAGGGCCTCAGTCGGCGGCTGTAAAACGCTCTCACTGCCGTGCTCACTGCCGACCTGGTTCCGTCAAACGCCGGCCTTTTGGGCCAGCATAGAGTTGTTCAAGTCTTACATTTTTATATTTTATTTATTTGGGTATTTACAGTAAGGGACTCAGAAAATATCTTCTACTTTTAATAGACCCCTGTACGGTATCCCAGAATTCCTGCGCTCAGTGAGTTTCCGGTTGCAGTGCGGGTGTTCCGAAAATGTAAACAATGGCCGTATCACCGCCGTTTTCCGATTTCTAACCGTAGAAACTGTCTGTAATTTGGCATTCTAATGTAAAATCATCTGAAGTTTCCATTTCTGGCATCGGGTGTCCAATTTGATGAAATTTAGATGCCGTATTGCGCGATTTTATGACAGAAGTAGCTGTGGTTGTCAATGCAATGTCAGTGTGAATACCTACATTGCTTCTCTGAAAATGTAAATAATGGCAGGAGCCCCCCTGTATTTCGACTTCTAACCATAGGAAATGCATGTAATGTTTTTAAGGGAATTTTTGGAACAGTTTTTGACCAGCTGTAGTCACTCCCACTCTATTTCCATAAAACAAGAATTTTTATTCATTTAAATTGCTTTTGCATATACTTACTAGATCTACGTAAAAGGTAATTTTTGCATATTTGCTCAGATCCTGCTGCGATTTTACATCATTTTAAAATTATTTCCACCACACCACGCCTTAATACATTATTTCATCAAAAGCTCCAAGTATATACCTATATATAGAACAGTCGGAATAATGGTGCCAAGAGTGGTGAATCTTTGTAGACAAATGTAGACAATTTATCTGAATTGATAATTGGATACTTTGACTACTAACTATTAATTTATACGCCAGTTAGGTGGGCATATGATCTAAAATATATCTGAATTTCAGAAAGATTGAACGATGTGCTCTGCTCTTATCTGTGCCGGTTTTTTTACTGTATTTCGGCGAATTCGCTGACCGGTTGCGGGTGCAAATCGAATGTCAGACTGTTTTTGATGGCTTGTAACTCAAGATCTAATAATCAGATCTTGAAAAATTAAACACCATTGCAACCGCCGGGATGTCATAGAGCCTAAATTCCCAAGATGTTTGAAGAAATATGTCCATAATGGCAGCCAGTGGAAAACATACATTTGTGGATCTGACAAAAAATGTAAATGACACAGGCAGCTAACAAATATAGTCAAAACATATAGACTGACAGCCCTGGGGGGAAACCTTCCGTTTTAGAATACTACATTCCTCCCAACCTTGATATTTAAGTTATCTTTAGAATTATTCAAGATAGTCTTGTTGGAGGTGTTATTTGGTCAATTCTCATGAACCGTTTACATGCATGTGCCAGATTCTAATGTTTTAGATTCAAGGAATTTCTCTTTCATATTACTTTATTTGAAAGCGTCTTGCCTTAGGATATAGTGGGACATATGGTCTTCAAGGGCTATATCAGATATTTTCAGAATAAGAGACCAAAAACCTCAGATTTTTAGGGTTTTTTTTCAAAGTGGACAAATCATAAATTTCACAGAGAATGCTGAAATTGAAAAATAAATGCTTTGTCACATATATATCTGTTTGATAAATATATTATATTAAGTTATTTCTAATGATAAAAGAGAGAAGAATGTTTCTATCACAATTATCAAGGCAGCCATTCAAATTTGAAAATTGGGGTAGTTTTAATGTTATCATCCAAATGCAGAAGTAAAAGACCTTCATACTCTTCCATCAAAAATCTGTTACAAAACATTAATTTTTGAAACTACATTGTTGGATACAAAGTCATGATTGGTGTAGTTTTGCTGTTATCATCCGAATGCAACAATATCTGTCCTAGCTTAGTGTATCTTTAAGATTAGTGGGACATATTTATATATTGCGTAGTCCTTAGTTGGAGGTATCTAGGGATGTATATTTGATAAGTATACCCTGGTAATTTTAGGAGCTATATCCCAGAAAAACGTCTTCAAATAGACTTGAATTAAAAAAATCCCCGCATAATGCTGCTTAAAATCTTATCTTGATATTGATGTAACTGTGTGATACTAAAGTGACAGTTTATGCAATAGGTATCTATGATTTTAAGAAAAAAATACAAATATAAATCTGCCAGTAATTTCTTGAATAATGGATTGTGTTTGCAGTCCATGCTCAATATTAATAACTTTCAGATATTTCACAGAGGTACCTAGTGCAGATCTACAGGCAGCTAGCACTTTGTAGTCGAAACATGGACCTATACTATGGACTGACAGTCATGGGGGAAAACTTCCGTTTCACACAAAATCAAAATAAACGAACACTCATCTTATAACAAACAAATGAATTTTACATTCCTTCTTTAAATGCGATCAATTTTGACTGTTGACATATCTTTTATAAGCGATAAGCTGCCCCAAAAAGTGTGTTACAATCAAAACAAACAATGGCGTCCGCCGGGTCCGAAACCGGAAACTCACGCACGGCCGCCATTTTGTCATGCGCTGGGGGATGAGTCAAGGGTCTATAAGAGACTGAGGCTAGTCTGCTGTTTCGCTGTTGAGCAAGAAGGGGATTCCCTAGCTCACTGAAATAGAAACAGTATCATAAGGGGTTATTTCCGACCTTTTCCTCAGTCCCGACTTGCATCCCTGCAAGATGGCTGCCATATAAAGTTCCGATTTGGGCCATTTTTAGACCAAATGTGAGAAAATACTACCTCCTGAGAGTGCAGTAATATTTTCCATGGAAACAAAACCCTGCTAGAAAACTTCAAATATATCTAGAGACCAAGATAATTCACTTTGGGTGTTAAGATATACAGAAATAGAGACAAAGCATGTACTCTTATTGTGAGTGCTCGGTATTCATCAATATTACCCAAGAATCTGCAGAAATCTTCAATTGCATGCCTGTGAGTCAAAATAGATTCACAATATCCTCAATTTATATCAGTTTGAAAACTATAACAATTTTTTCCTTTTCCTAAACAAGCACATCGGAAAGCAGCCATATTGGATTTCAATGACAGATTTGCTGAAACTAAATGCTTTCCAGTTCCTAGGGAAGTACCTAATCATATGATGTGTCAAGTTATTTCTTTTTTAATTGATGAAATATTATTTCATTACAAGAATGTATTTGAATACATTGAAAATCAAGAATCTTTAAATAAAAGTACTTTATTGCAGTTATCATAAAGTATATTTCATTGGCCTGCTTATCGATCAGTTCAATTTCAAGTTCAATTTCAAGTTTTGTGTACATTATGATGAAAAGTTCTTCATATTGATACAAATTGGAGTAGAACTATTCAGAATAAGGGTATGCTTAACCCATTAATGCTGCGTGATGCCTTTAAGCATCAACCAGCACTGGCTGGGTGATGCCTCGAAGCATCATCCACGGATGACCCGGTAATGCCTTGTATCATTTACAAAATGTTCATTTCTTTTAATAAAATGGTAAATATTGGCTCAATAAACATAAAACTTTCACAGACTGATATTTGATAATCTTATGTGAAATAAAAAAAAGAGTATCAAAGATCACAAGTCACGTGATACAAAGATAAAATATTCACAATATACCCTATATAGCTGGTCTCTAGCAGTATTTACTGGCACTATTACCCAGCTCCATGCAAACAAATCAATTCCCCTTCCTATGCATCCTACTTTCCTTTTCTATCAAATGTTTACATTATCCACACACATAAAAGACTGATTACAATCATGTCATATTTGATATGTTATATTGGACATCACTCAATTCTTTCCTTATCATTCTCATCCTGATAGATACTGTTTTGACATTCATATCCTTTCCATCCTCTGCATAGAGGAGAACAGTTGAGGCCAGCAAGGGTACTTTGTGTATGAATGATCCACCATCTAAGATGTATAGTATGTTTTCCTTTTGAACTTTTGGGCCTTGGAGGGAAATTTCAGATGCTTTGGCTATAGTAGATTTGGCGTCATTCTCAACAAACCACTTATAAGAAGCAGTGCATATTGGTATGGTGTTACTTTATAACTCATGTCTTTTTCCAAGCATGTAGATGCATTAGTCAGATGTTCAAACAAAAAGACTGGGTCAAGCTGAACTTGCTCCTGTTCACAATGTACCGTATGGTACTTTTTGAAGCAAGAGTTTTGACCTCATCTGGGCCCTGTTTTTCAGTCACGACAATCGTTATGGGCGACGTGTTTTTGCCGTCAGTGTTCGATAGACACGACACTTTAGTGAATAGGCGATATGTCGTGAGTCTAAGAGGCGTAGGGCAGCCAAACATGTTTTTCAGTCATGACAATTGTGGGGTCACGTGATTGAAAATGTCGAAATTTTAACACGAGTAAGGTATACATATAACCTATAATCGTACCAAATATCAAGAAAATCGGACACACCGTCCCGAAGATATCGGCGTTTGGATTTTGTCATAGCATATACTGCTCTGGTGGCCAGTGTAGACCTTGACATCGACTGCGCTTACTTCACTCTCCCAGCAGAGATTCCGCTCTCTGTACCACGAAAGATCTGCTAGGAGAATGCTTGTGCGATATCCGATCGATAGCCCGATGTTTCAAATTCAAACGTCGATATCTTCGGGACGGTGGGTCCGATTGTTTTCATATATGGTACGATTATAGGTTATATATATCCCTTACTTGTATAAAAATTTCATGGCTTAATTCCGTCGGGAAGTGGAAAAATCCTCTATATACGCACAGTGATGTGTTATAGAACCTAAGACAGTTCTATACTTGTCGTAGCGGCCGACAATTTTCGCGGCGATCGTGAGTGGCGCACTACGATCGTGTCTATAGAACAGTGGCCATTTTGTGTCTTCCAGAATGTCGTGGAATTGCTGGACGATCGTAGGGTATTGTTGCCCGACGATGCCGTTACTGAAAATAGGGCCCAGATTTCTGGAAAATGTAGTTGGATACTTTCTGCCTTAAATTTTCTGCAAGATTCTCAATCCAACATCTTTTGCTTTATGTGGATTTTTAGTTTCATCAGCCACCACTCCTCTTGAGATGCTGTGTAGTCTGGCATCACATATGAAAGGATATTTAAGCTTCAAGTAATGAAGGAGCTTGAATGTATCTACTTTGTCACAATTCTTGTTGGAGTGGTATCCTTATGTTGTTGCTGCCATGTTGATAGAGGATAAAACTTCTTTTAGTAGATAAAGGCTTTATTAGGCCCAGAATACACAGCACTTACTAAAAGGATCTCCACATGCTTCCAGAAAACAACAGGATATGAATACATAGGAAATAGTAAAACACATAGGCAGTCTTTAGTTCAGTTACAACACACCAGGGGTCTCACTGGGGCAAGACTCCCACCATACACAATGCCTACAGTGGCTTAGTACTAACATATGTTGCTAACTTGTTATGAATTTGATATTTTTCAATTCCTGCATGGTATCATTGACCAATGAGCATGCTGGCATAGACTGAATCCATAGAGCTTGTTGTTCTTCAGATAAACCTTCTCCTCTAATGAGCTCTCCATTTGTTTTTACACTTCTCATAAGGCACTGCTCAATGACCAGATCTGTCGATAAGCCAGCCCAGGATCTGTCTGATTTTCTCACGATATAATGACTTGAGAAACTTGCTATGTATTTCAGGATTTGTTTCTTGTAGCTTGTGCATTGACTGCAGATATATATGGGCACCTTTGGTGTAGTGACTATGGCCTGAGCTGGCAAGATACAGAATCATAATCCATAGGGTGTTCAAGTGCAGTACCCAATCTGCTGTTCTTTCTGCCATGATTAAGTCTTGTGTCATCTCAATCATGTCTATGAGCTGAAACCAAAGGCATGAGGTTGGATAGAACTTGAGGACTTCTTTGAAGACATTCACTCTGTTTGACAGCTCATCACATGTATCATCTGCAATTAGGTTTTCAGCCTCATAAAACTTCTCCATTATGCATTTTGCATTTTTACCAACTTGACATTTTCACACCAAGGACCTTCTTGACTTATGTTCAACATAAGGCTTGTCCTCACGGCTATTTCTGCAAGATACAGTCCCTTTATTGCATGAGAGATGGTCTTCTCCAACAACATTTAAGCTACAGTATTGAGAGCATAGATCTCACTAAGCAGGTCATCCAGACCAGCCCCAATAGCTCCCACAAAAGACGGAAGCCACCAAGTCATAGCACTACATATTTCAATTATTCCTTAGATTTAACCACCACATTTGCTTTCATGAATAAGGGCATTTTAAATGTACATACAGATGTTATTTTGCACTGATCAGCAATGTCTGCAATGAAGTGCAGTGTAGACTTTATACATGTAAAGTCATTTGGGTTCAGGTTTACCAAGGGAAGGAAACCAATTGTAGACTTTCCTGGATATGCTCCTTTTGACAACATCTGCATTGTGCCAGACCAGTTGGGCTGATCCATCTTCAAAAAGAAGGCAAGATTTCATATTTCTCTGAGACGATTCTTCTCTTGAAAGTTGCATCACATCTTTTGTGTACTGGTTCCCGATCATTTATTATTTAATCTTTTGCCACTAGGTGGCAGAAAAGACAATGTTTTATATATAATTCCTCAAAGACAGTCTGGGCAGGTTAGGACTTTTTTTAATTTCTGTCATATTTAGCTTGCCTGAAATAATAAGGTTATTAGCCAATTTCCAATGATTAGCATAAAATCCAAAATGGCCACCACTTGATGTAATGGCCAAGGACAAAAATGTATCAATATTGCAACTCAAAGGTAAATCTTTGAAAACAAAGCAAATCAGCATTGCTTTAATGATTTGTTACTGCAGCATTTGATTTTCATAGCCTACTGGTGATTTTGCTTAGATGCTAACAAATCATCAGCAAAACCTGACTAAAACTAATATTTATATTTTCATGCAATAAACTGTTTTCTTTAGATGTCTTGATTCCTTTGAGGATTTTTAGTAGTGATTTGTCACCATAGAGTCCATTAATTGATGAAAATGTAGTGGGACGGAAATCCAGCAGTGTTCGTTTGTTTCACGGAAGGTGGCGCGATATGCCGATCCTTACTGTGTAGTGATTCCGGGCAACGCCGCACACGAGAGTGGCGCGGCGGAGACCGGGATTACGTAACGCTTAGTATATATACTCAGCGTTCACAGTAGGTCGACAGGCTGTCCTCGCGCGTCCCTTCTACGGAACGGATCCTTGGGCCCTCACTTTGCAGGCGGGTTCTTGTAACCTTCCTGGTGGTTAGGCGAATCCTCCGGATTAGCCTATCCAGCGTTACCTAGCACCCATGTGCTAGGGTACTGTACTTGTGGGGAAGATCTTCCAGATCTTTCCGGGAAGTAAGTGATTAATAAACATCCCTGTTTATTAAATGACGTTGTTGTGTTGTGTGTGATTAGGTCTGTGCGAACTAACCGAAAACCGAACCAACCTACGTGAGTGCATAGGGTGGGATCCTGCCTGGAACTAGCGTTCCAGATTGGGGTTATCCAACCTGCTAGACAGGCGGCGACCACCACACTGGTGCCGTGACCAGGATCCCAGGTTGCTTGCACAACCCGGGATTCTCGGTAAATGCACGGATCTGGAATAAAAACCAGATCTCAGGCTGAACAGGAGAGTGAAGATGGGGAGGTAACTTCTCAACAAACTCTTCCGGCCCGAAATGACGACAAGTCTCCAAAACCAGAGGGAGGGGGTGAAACCAAGAAGTCTGGCAAGGAGAAATCTCGGAAGAGAACCGCCGCTCAGAATCTGAGTTCGACGGTCCTGAAGAGTTTCAGTCCGGCGGCCGACAGCCGACATGGCCCCGCAAGGGATCTGGAGGGACTCAGTAAAATTGGGTCTCAGACAGATAGTCCCGGAGAGTCTAGTACTCCCCGGAATAGGTCGGAAAATACCTTAAGGGTACCTTCCAATGAAGTTCCTGTAGGTTTCCTTGGACCCGAACTCTTAGCCGAGTTTGATGGGGAGAGGGAAGCCAGAGACATGTGTCGGGAACTAGAAGCTTGAAACCGTGAGATCGCCGAGAAGGTAGCCCAAAGGCACCATAACTTGGAAGAACTTTCGGTTCGCGAGATTGAGACTCTAGAGAAAATCGAGCGATTGGACCAACATGTACAATACATGAAGGACCAAGTTCGACTAGCGGAGACAGAATCATCCCAACGGATGCCTATGTCACAAGCTGGCTGGAGTAATGTGAGAGATCATCTATATTCCCCACCAGGGAGAGTAGAAGATCCAGAGAAGACCCCTAACAGATTCATATCTGGAACAAAGGGTGTGAAGACTCCTTTGGTTAGCTTCCGGCTACCCTCTGAGTCATGAATGGGTTCTCCGAGTTCCGAACGTACTAGTAAAGCTATAGCTGAACTAGGGTTCAACTCGTTCAACCAAGTCCGGGAACAAGATCGGATCTTTAACTTGTCAATGGCGAGAGCTGACAAGGTTCCGATGATGCGCCCAGAGAACGCAGCCAGAAAAAACGCTGTCATTCCAAAACCTTACGGGAAAGGAATGGAGTGGGAACACTGGTTCGCGGGATTTTGTGAGGATATACAATGTAATGGCTGGAATAAAGTCGATGCATTGCCATACCTCAAAAGAGTGTTGCGAGATGGACCCGGAGAAGCTGCACTTCGCGCTTTTCGCCGTTCCGGTGGTACGGAATGGGATGAGCTAGTGGAGGTAGCCTCATACTACTGCGGTCAGTTGGTAACGCTGAACCCCCGATCCACTTTTCTAAAGAGGATCCAGGGTAAAGAGGAGACAACTCGCGCCTATGGGCTAGCTTTGCAACAAATGTTGTTAGAGGTTTACCCAGGGACGGGATTAGATTCTCCTGCGCTGCATGAAGATCTACAAACTCAGTATGTAAAAGGACTTCGAGATGATGACGTGAGAGCGGAAGTCATCTCTAAATGGGAGCCCGGTATGAACTTCATGCAGGTGTTGCGAATAGTAAATTGCCTATGAACAACGGTGTATACTATTCGGAAAATATGCTAATCCAGGAAAAACTTCTCGGGTTAACATAGTGGGTTCTACTTGGTCACAAGTAGAAGAAGATACCTACGAGTGTCAGGAAGCAGAAATAGAGGATATACTCTCTAATGTCCGCTCCATGGTACTCGGAAGAGGAGGTTTCAATAGATGGGGACGTGGAAGAGGTCAAACCCCTAGCTTTGGAAGGAACAGCGATGTACCTTCTGTGGCAGAGGCAAAACCAATAACCACTGATCCTGAAGGAAATTCCTCAGAGGTTATGAAGTTGTTGACCAAAATCAACGAAAGACTGAATCAGGTGGAGAAAAACCAGCTGGATGTCCGACGTTGTTGGCGGTGCAACAAAATGGGACATATCTCTCCAGATTGTCCAGAAGCCCGGAACGTTACTACGGTGGAAACACCTCGTAGTCTGCCTGCGTTGATGGTTGCCTCTCAGAGTGAACCGGAAAACAAAGGAGTACTGTAGCGAGTGGCAACACTGCGGTCCGGGAAGGAAAGTGCCAGGAGACTCAAACCTGTGAGATGTATAAGGAGGAAAATATTTCCAACTTACCAGAAAAGGGAAGATACAAAATACGGTCGCAACGATCTGTAGTAAGTATCTTTCACCCGGGCATCCTTGTCTGCAATGGCTTTGTCAACACGGATGGGATCTTGGAACCTTGGATGGAATCTCACGGTTTATAAGACCACCGTCCCCCTTAGGAGGGCGACGTTGGTATGTGCCGGCTAGAATTCAAGGAAGAAAGGTGGATCTATTGTTAGATACTGGTGCTAGTCGCTCTGTGTTAAACAAAATGACATGGGTTTTACTTTGTGAAAAACAACTTTATAGAATCTTTATATATTCTTATATAAAATGATCATAATATTGATCTATAAATCAAAATCTAGCACGGCGACCCCCGATTTTTAAGTCAGATATGTGCTCTACAATACTTAGAGATCATTGTATTCGATTTTCAGAAAAATGACATTGGTTTTAATTTTCACACCAAATTGTCCGATATGCCTTTAATTGTAGAGGGCATTGTAGCTCCTCAGTACTCCGCATTTACACTAGTCCGATCACGCACCGCGCCACCTCCGGGTTCATTACGTTAAGGTCTAACAGATCATGGGTCCCATTGGCCAGTCCCATGTGGTAAGAAGCACTGCAGGGTTGGCTGTTCTATTTATAGCATCGGTTTGACAAGAGGGATACCGTATCATATTGCTGGTGACTGGATCGCAATACACACAAGGTTAGAACCAGTGATCCGCCATTTTCCAGGTGCATGTTGGGAAAAAGGTAGGAATTCCCACCTTAAAATGGCAGCGCAAAACAGTCCCAGTATGAGAGCCTGTGCGCCCTGGCCCTGGCGACAACGGGCTGTACTAGAGTCTACATTTACACCAGGGGGTGCTGCTGTGACGGGCAGAGCAGGCTACCGGTGCTCTACTGGGCAGTCACACCTCAGCCACAGCACCGGTAACATGTTAAGCACCACATTCCACTGGAGAGTACCATTTGGTTTTCTTTTTTTTCTCTTTTATATTTACTTTCATTATTTACTTTATTTAATTAGGGGTGAATAAATACTGTCACTCAACTCCCATTCAGGTGTTCGTGTCATTTATATATGTATAATTCCAGATGTATTCGCAGGTATCCCTCAGTTAGATTAATAGACTGTATGGTGTCAATGTTCTAACCTCCTTTATATCACTGTCATATAGACTATGGTGTCCGTTAACTCCTTTATATCACTGTAATATAGACTGTATTGTGTAAGTACACTCCTTTATATCACTGTAATATAGACTATGGTGTCCGTTAAATCCTTTATATCACTGTCATATAGACTATGGTGTCCGTTAAATCCTTTATATCACTGTCATATAGACTCTATGGTGTCAGTACACTCCTTTTTATCACTGTCATATAGACGGTATGGTGTCAATGTTCTAACCTCCTTTATATCACTGTAATATAGACTTATATTGTCAGTTAACCTCCTTTATGTGACTGTAATATAGACTGTATGGTGATAGTACACTCCTTTATATCACTGTCATATAGACTGTATGGTGTCCGTTAACTCCTTTATATCACTGTAATATAGACTGTATGGTGTCAATATACTAACCTCCTTTATCTCACTGGTGTGTAGACTCTTTTAGTGTACTCCCTCTTCTTGACACTGTCTACTCCTCTTTATCACTGAGTCCTTCTCTGATTTGAAAAGTTATTTTGAAAGTGATTCAATAGCTTTTCTCATAAAAATCCTCTTACTTTTCTTTGTATTCTTTGGTGTCTTTCTCTCTGTTCTTCCTTGAATTTCCTTCCTTTATTCTGGTATTTGTTGGTGTCTTTCTCTCTGTTCTTCTTACTTTCCTTCACGGCACTGTGAATGCAGACTTTGTGGTGTGATTAAGTCCCAGGAGGGTAGCTAACTCGCGTGGGGTGAGTTGTATCCCTCCACAGAGCAGCTCACGGCACACTGGGAAACGTCACTGGAACACGTTCTCTCCTCTCAGCAGTAAAATATGCACTCTGCTTCCAACAGGCAACCTCTCCTATCAACGACAGAGCTGGAATGAAGTGTGCTAAGGTATGAGCTACAAACAGAAGCCGCTGCTTGGAGTTGCTCTCACGTACACTCTCCATAGAAATACATGATGTGGGAATATTAAGGAAATATCGTGTGGTTTTCTCTGATATTGTTGTAGTGGCTGGGTGTCGGGTACAGCCAAAGCTCCTCCCAAGCACCACTACAGTTTTTGGTCCAAGATGCCATCCCGGTGCTGGTCCCACCCACTAACCCGCAGCTGTGTTTTACCACAACCACCCAGCACCATAGCTCTGCCTTCGAGGATAACAGGGCTGGTAAGAACCACCTCCTGGAGGGAGTACACCGCACCTCCCTCCGGCCAGTGGACAGCACCACCCTGCTCTCCTCTCGGGACCCCAGAACTCTAACCAGAGAAGGGACTCACTGGTCGACCCTCTCCTCCTAGAGAACCGGGATACTCCGACTCCACCATCTAGGGAACCCGAATCAGTCAATAGCTAGTCTGGAGAGCTAGCTCCCAACGGTGGAGCACAGAGACATAGCCCTGCAGAGAGACCGCACATAGTCTCTCCACACCCAAGTGTGTCTCAGTAAGCCACAGCAGGCTGCTTATATACAACCCATGTCCTCACTGAGCATGTGCAAGAACTTTGCTGGTTCTCCACGGGGTATTCTGAGTAAGCCTGGTTACTAGCAAACCAGTGGTTCCCGCTAGTTCCCTGCCCACTTCCCCAGGATCAATCCTCACTGCTGGTTCTCAACCTGACAGCTGAGAAACAAGTCTGGACTGGTCCCAACACGGTGTCAGTAATAGCCAGCAGCGGGTGGCCTACTTCAAAACCGCGGGAAAACAAGTCTAATTGACCTGTCCAACGGCTCGCTCGGACCAACTTCTGGACCCGGCTAGACGAGCTGGTGTCCTCTGCCAGTGGCTGAGGTATCCTGCTGTCTCACAAACCAGATCCACTTGTCTTACCCAGCTTAGACTCGGGACTTCTCTGCCCTGCGAGCGGGTTTTGCTGAAAGTGGTACCTGCCGGGGCTGAGACTCCGCGCTATCAGTCTAAGCTGGGCTCTCTATGGCAGACACCCTGGTGTCGGCCGAAGCTTTCACCAGGGATTTTCCACCCGTTTCTATCTCCTCCTCCCGTCCTAGACTCGGAGAGTCTAGAGCCGCGGAAACGTCGGAGCCATGCTTCTGAGGTAGCCCATACCCAGACTGGTGAAGCGAACGAAGTGGTGAATCTATTCAGGGATGGTACACACCATAAGACATGAATCAAACCAGAAACAACCAAAAAACCCAAGCAAAAGCCATGGTTATGAAACTAGACCCCTCATATACCAACCTTTTCATGGAGGAGATAGAAAACACATCCTAGAATTGGATAGAGAAAAGCCGGACCTGTGAATAAGATACAACTTTTGAAACAGCTCCCAGTTTCACTAGTTTTGTGACATTTCTATATGGTGTGTCCGGTTTCATCAGAACTAGACATTAAGACTTCGTTTTGTCCATTCTTGATTGCACTGTTGGTGCCGCTTTTCATGTCTGTCTAACACTTTTGTTACGAAAACTAGTGAAACAAGTCCCCGTGATATAACACCCGAACGAGCAGCCACAGTATGGCTGGAGGACTCGATCTTTTTCCAGGGCCATCTCAGTCCACTGTCGAACATGTACCCGTGCAGCGTGAACGATGTTGTCAATGGCATAAGCGGCACCAGCGCGGAGCAAGTATTTGCCCTGCGCATGGCGCGTCATCACAATGAAAAAGGGAGTTTCAAGCTGATACAGGAAACCCAGAACCCTTACACGATAAAAAACATCAAAAAGCGAATACGCAGAGAGCAGTCGTGGAAGTCAATTGAGAGGGCACAGCTGAGAGAGGTCGTCAACATCAAACTAGACCAGAACGAGTGGATTCGTGACCGCATTAGGAAGACTACAGCCGCAAATTTCTTCGAAGCCACTCGCGACACAACCTATGGGTGTGGCTACACGATCTTCGATCTACGACACATCGACGTACCACAAACTACAAAACCTGGTTATGCTAATGTTATGGGCGATATACTCAAAGAAGTCAAGGACAATCTGTAAGTACGATATTGACCTGCTGCTGTGTTCTTGTATACACCCATAGCCAAACCGTGACACAAGTTTACCATGTTCAGAGTCTTATTACTTGGCGACTCACGGGTTGCAGGTTTTAAGGCTAGGATGGACTATCAGTTGACGAAACAGGATATTACTAATGTAATCTTGGATGTTCTGTACTTCAGAGGGGCAAAAATTTGTGATGTGACCCGTAATGCACTACCCGTACTGCAACGAAGGGACTGGTACGACATTATTTACCTGGCAGCAGGAGTAAATGACTGCTCAACAAAATTAACAGTGCGGAATATAGTCCCCAAGTTTGAGTCAACTACTGACATTGTTGATCATCTTATGTCGGAGCTAGGCGGGGCCAAACTACTCCTCAAAGAGTTTGCTCACCTTGTTGTCATCTGTGAGTTCATCGGGCTATCATTCAGTATGTATAACGTGAGGGGTGAACCCTACCTAGAGGACCAGAAGGCCCTTAACATTGCAGCCATACATACAAACGAGGCTATCATATCTCTGAACAAACTTGAAAATATCACCACTCCACATATGCACCAACAGGTGCACAAATCACGGCACGGTAAAATGGGGCACCGTTATAGTGGCACAACAACCGACGGGATCCATTACACAGCAGCCACCAAAGACAAGTTTGCCCGCAATATTGTCTATACTTTTCCGAACAATCTGCATTTAACGTGTAACTGAGTTAAAATAACGTATTTACTTACTGGGTGGGGGGGGGGGGGGCGGTGGGTGATGGTAGCCTGCCTGGGAAGTGGTTAATCATGTCCTAGGTGGGTGCCGTCTGCCCCCCCCTCCCCCCACACCACCTATCGAGACTGTGATTGTCTTCTGAACTACCTACGATTGGTTGCTGGAATACTGAACTTACTGTTGTTAAAAATTTGGTAATTCACTCGTATTAATTATATCAATTATACAACTTATATGCTTTATTGTTTATTACCTACCTGTTGACATATATTTGTTATTTGTGAACATCGACGTAAGCTACACGCATAAACCCTCACTGGATGTCTGATCTTAAACTGTACATGCCCTAACCTGCTTGTGGTAGACACGAAAGCTGTACATACGAAGTCATTCTCGCTATTTTTCAGCGAAACGATCAAGTAATCCCAGAACACCTACCTAATTCACTGAATTTATATACCCTGCTTTATCCTTATGACAGAGCTATGCACAGGACACACAGGTACGCACCTCACGCTTCGTGATTCAAACCCTCATGAAGATTCGCACGGTGCACTACGAGGTAAAACTACGAAGACTCGCACTGCACTTACTTCGTAACACTATTACACCTGTCCCAATGATCGCCAATACTGTAAGTTACTCCTTACGCTACTTCTTGACTAGGTCACCAGGGAACCTGTCGAGCGGGACAGTGACCCGCTCGGTTGTATTTTTGCGGGATAATTATGGGATTTGTAATGTTTGGGCCAATACCCATTGCACTAACTAGTTATGTAGGCAGGATCCACAAATTCACCATCACAGAGCAACTTGTAGGATGGAGTACAGGTTAGGTAGCTTGGGCAAGGGTCTTCATCTGGCACATGCCAATTTACAAAGTGTAAAAAACAAGAGTGATTTAGTCAGCCTAAACATCAAAAGCACAGGTGCGCAGATTTTTACAGTATCTGAAACCTGGCTTACCCAAATGAATGAAACTGACCTGTTTGCCATAGACGGATATCGACTGATCCGCAATGACAGAAGCTGGAAAAATCCTGACGGGAAAATCAAAATCGGTGGGGGGGTAGGTATGTTTGTAAGCGAAAACCTAGAGGTGGAGGTATTGAGTGAGTACAATTGCAGCACGAAAGATAGTGAACTACTGTGGACTCACATAAAGCTCGAACAACAAATGAACCAATTGGTTTGCGTGGTATATAGACCTAACCATGGCAGTGTGGAAATCTTTGTAGACGCGCTAATTGATCAAGCGAGAATACTGACAACCAAATATAAAGCCGAGCTGACGATCCTAGGGGACTTTAATGTCAATTATCTAGATACTCATTGTGAAGATACAAAAAAGCTCAAAACGCTCGAAGCTGAACTAGGCCTAAAACAGCAGATCACCGAACCAACACGCTTTAACAACCTAATAGATCTGATATTCACCAATATACAACACACAAAGGCGGCTGGCCTACTCGACTTAAACTTGAGCGACCACTCTGCAATCTATGTCACCCATAAGAAAACTAAAGACACATTCCATACTAAGCAATTTTTTGGTAGATCTTATAGAAATTATACCGAGGAGGACATGATTGAAAATCTCTCGTTAGTGGACTGGGCAAGTATCTATGAGTATGCTGACCCGAATGATGCATGGCAATTTATGAAAAGCCAAATTGAATCTATTCTTGATCGCTTGTGTCCAAAAAGAAACCACCAAATACGTCACCGTGACGAACCTTGGTTGAATGATGAAGTTATCGAGGTGATTAGCGAAGAAAACAGAGCATGGAGACATGCACAAACTACTAAGTTAGAAGCTGACTGGAAGCATGCAAAACAATTACGAAATCAAGCTAAGAATATTATCTTTAGAGCGAAAAAGAACTTTATCCAGCAACATAATAACGATGATGTGAATAAGTTCTGGAAGAAAATTAGCCTATTATTGCCTCAAAAAAGTGGACCTGAAACAATAAACCTAATTAATAATGATACCGGGGAGACCATTGGACAGTCTGACGTGGCGAATCATGTCAACAACTTTTTCACGAGTATAGGGGCTAAACTTGCTGATAATTTTACGGACGAATGGGAGGATGAAGATTTTGTCATACCGCAAGAAATGAACCAAATCATAATCACAAACGAGGAAGTGGTAGAGTTGGTAAAAGCTATAGACACAACAAAGTCTTCAGCCCTCGAGGGCCTATCCACTAAAATATTGAAACACTGCTTCCTCTATCTATCAAACGAGTTGACTTATATCTTTAATCTTACCCTATCAACCTCTAATTTTCCTAGTGAATGGAAGAAAGCAATAGTTATTCCCATACCCAAACCAAACTTTGATAACACAGTTGGCAGTCTCCGCCCCATTTCATTACTCCCATTACCCGGTAAAATCCTTGAAAGAATAATCCACTCACGTTTAATTGCTCACCTGGAACACAATAATCTGTTATCAATAAACCAAGGAGGATTCAGAAAACATCATTCCACAATTCTTACAGCAGCTGACCTAACAGATAAGATTCTAAACAATATCAACAATAAATTACCCACATTAGCCGTCTTCATCGATATGTGTAAAGCCTTCGATACTGTCAACCACTCTATACTTCTACACAAACTAACCAACCTTGGAATAGATCACACCACTCATAACTGGATCAAAAACTACTTAACCGGCCATAATCAAATAACCAAAATCAATAACAAAATATCAGAACCACAAGCAATAACCACGGGTGTCCCCCAGGGTTCTATTCTGGGGCCACTTCTCTTCTTGACTTACATAAATAGCCTAGAAAAAGCCATTCCCAATAGCCGACTAAAACTCTATGCTGACGATGCTGTCCTCTTCCTCTCAGATAAGTCCATGGACAACATGGAAACAGATATGCAACAAGACCTAACCAAACTATTCTGTTGGTGCAACAAAAATCGGTTAACCTTAAACGCTAAGAAAACAAAAATCATGCTCTTCGGCTCGAAGCACAGTCTCACGAACACGAGAAAGGTTAAGTTAAGTGTCAACGATCAGGAGCTGGAGCAGGTTTCGACGTTTAACTACTTGGGTATCTCCCTTGACCAGTCGCTCTCCTATTCAAAGCACATAAACTCGATGATTAGTAAAGCCAACCACAAAACATACTTACTGTCATTTATCCGCAAGTACCTGACCAAAGAACAAGCTGCCATCATTTATAAGACCAAAGTGCTTCCGTTCCTCGAGTACGGAGGACCGCTGTTTCATAACACGCACACAACACTCACCACAAAATTACAACGATGTCAAAATCGAGCCCTTCGAATTTGCTATAAATCGGATGCATTGATACCCACAAACCTACTTCATAAAAACTTTAGTATGAACTACCTCACTGATAGGCGCGAGCATCAACTATTAAAAATAGCTTATCTCAGGGCGCAAGATAATCATCACCTAGAAGCCCAAAACAGAGAAACTAGACTTTTCACTGGCCCTGTCTTAACTGTTTCACGTCAAATCAACTGTACTAAATACCAACACTCCGTGGAGTACAAAACAGCTGATCTTTGGAATAAACTGACCCCTGAGCTAAGGCGTACATGTACGCACGAGGACATGTCAAAACTACTGAAAACTAGGCTAAGCAATCTCTTGGTTAGATACTGAGATAATATAAACTTTACTGAAATGGCTGCTGTCCTGTAATGATGACCCCAGCCTATGTTGTACTGTTAACTCTAAACTTGAAATTACTGCTTGATGATGAATTAACTTGCTATACTTTGTTTGATAGCCAGAGTTACTTATCAAGTGGGTACATACCTAGTTTGCCTGTAAGTACTCTCCAAGGATCAATATATGGTGGCGACCCTGCCAAATGTCTAATCTATAATACTGTCTGGTAAATTTCTGTACTGCACTAGCGTTAAGAATGTAAGTCAAGACCTGCCACAAATGTAAACCCACTCTGTGGGTATGAACGGCACGGATCTCAAACGCTGGAGCACCGGGAAGATAGGGGGCATTTATCCCCTACGGTATCAACTCCAGGATAAATAAAAGTTTAAAAAAAAAAAAAAAAGTCCATGATGTGTGGATTTGTCTACTTCTTATGTTTGGGGTCTGTTTTTTCCCAAGGGCAGCTACTTGTGTTGTCACGAAACTAGACAACCCCAATTTCTGTATGGTGTCACAGACATGTCACAAAACTAGTGAAACAGGTCCCAGGCTAGTGACTTCGTCGATGCATACACAATATTACCATGATTTCGATTTGAGTGGTCATATTCTCCGCATAGTAATACTTCGAGCCATAGCAAGGAGTATTGCGTATTCCTATATACCCATTTCCGAAACCTCTATAGTTACATACTGCTGCTGGGGGGTGCAGTAATCATAAGTTATGTAGCGAGGCTGACGTTTTCGTCCCAGGCTGACGTTTTCGTCCCGGGCTGACGTTTTCGTCCCGGCCTGACCACGTGACATAAAGAGCAGCGGGACGAAAACTTAACTATTGCAGTTACTTGATAAGGGTGGCCATTTTTCTAGGGCTATCGCAGGAAAAGAAATAATCATTTTTATCGATATTTAAAGGTATATAGGAATAAGGAAACCAAGTACCGGTAATCAAAAGTCAAAGTTACTCGGGAAGGCTTGGAAAAATTACTGCCCGCAGCCAAGGCCTTGGGCAGTAATTTTTCCGAGCCTTAACTCGTAACTTTGAACTTTTGCTCACCGGAACATAGTTTCCCTCTAGTGTCAACTACAAGAAGAATACGGCCACACAGATCAAAATCATGATCGTTTAGCGCCCTCCCTATTTTTGAAACAGCTCCCGGATCTTGGATCTGCGACCCTTTGGTCACATCTCATCGCCTACTTTGCAATCATCTACCTTATCTGTCATTGATTATCTTTATAATTTGTACAAATGTTGAATGTATATTGATGCTGTGAGGACACTCAAACAGGCCTACTCAGGCCTATGTCTTCGCAGGATAAACTGAAAAAAAAAAAGAAAAAAAAAAAAAGTTGGCCATGGGACCGAGTCGGCCGCAGTTGTGAGTTCCTCATCAATGAGCAATAACACACCCGTCAATAGGATACAGACTGTTCACGACTGACCGAGCAGCACCCACACTGCTACATTATTCAAGGTATATTCATTGTGTTCACACCTGTGGTCAATTATTAAGTTCAGCTGTCGCCATCATTCGCCACACCCGTGCTATGGCGAATGATCAATGAACAAAAGATGACAAAAATTACACCAAAAGATTCAACGAGGGAAGTGAATTATGAAGTAGGACCAGATCAATTGTTGGACTATTCTCGCAGTTGACCAAGACTGTGGGCAGTATAAGGACCAACCCATGGCGCATTTAAGCATAATTTGAAGGCTGCAAAATATAAGGTAAGTTATTTTGCAGGAATAAAAGTTGGGACCGAGCAAAGAGTCGGAGATTATATACGTCGTAGTTGACGACGTAATATCCTCGCTAATCGCTCGGATATTACTACGCGTCAACTACTCGGAGATTACGGCCACTCGTACACAAAACCAGTCATTATTGTATTTATTACCCACCTACAAGATTAATAACAAATCTATTGCAATAATAATGTTTCTGCAAGACATTTAGTCCCAGACATCACAGCAAAGGCAAGTGTGGCAGTAATTCGGTGTAGTCTTACACAGTAATGTAGTTCGCAATTAACTTGTACTTTTAGCATGCAACATGTGTTATTACAATAATTTCTGATGGTAAATGATATTATTATGATTGATTTTACGGAGTCCCCATAGGAAATGTATAGGGCCTATACATTTCCTATGGGGACTCCGTAATCGATGGGTAATAAAAACTTTAAAAAGTTTTCCTCTTCTTTTTTTTCCTTCTTTTTTTTTACACAAGTGTTTAACCCCCCCCCCCTTACCCCTTTTCAACCCTCCCCTATTGTCTCCCGTATGTCTCCCCCTCCCTCCTGTGTCTGTCCTATTATATATCCTTAAGATTAATACCTGAAATTAAGTAGTTCTGTAGCACCTATGTTTATACTTTATCAGGGCCCCGTTGCTCCTGTTTTTGTGGTATCGCTAGCTATAATCGGATCGCAATTTTATTTTTACGATTACTTTAACGATCCGACTAAAAAAGCGTTGCTCCAGTAATATCGGATCGTATCGCTATATTTCCGCGGTATCGCTAATTTTTACGATGCGATTACGATACAACAATTCAGGGGCGCATATTGAATGAGACAGGGAAAATAAATTAGTTCTTTAATTAAATACAGATGGCATCACAGTTAAAACTGATCTGACACCTGGTGGTGTGGATCGCTATTTCCTAAAGGTAGAAGAACAAGGGGCAGGGGTTGGTGGTGCCACCATGGATCGTTATTTGAAATATCAGACAAGGCTGGTTTTAACCTACAGCGATACGATCCGCAGTGCTGTGAAGGTCCGCGTAAAAAGTATCGCAAAAAGCAGTATTTTACGCGGCGATGCGCCTATGCTATTACGACGCGATCCGCAAAATTTCTGGAGCAACGTTTAGGCCCTCGGATCGCTATTCTGCGATCCGCAACTCTGTCGTAAACCTGGAGCAACGGGGCCCTGGATGTGTATCGTAGACCATATCGGAGCCATATCGTAGTAGGTGGACGCCGGGCCTAACTCTCATTCAGTTCCTACTAAGTATCGCTAGCGTTAACGTAAAAACCTGACCAACTGCCCCCATATATGTGCTACAATTTCACTGTGATTTTGATTTTGTATCGGGAGTTCAATATCGGCGTGTATCGGTGCGACACCCCCCTGTACGATACACCGCGATGCACACCGACACGCTACGATATGGACCTACCGATGTACTGATATGGCCTACTTTGATATAAGATTTTAAAGTGTGATATTGTATATTTTGTCCGAGCGATCATCTCCAATTCAACGTAGCAAATATTGGATGTATCACAGTCATATCAATCTAAAACATTTATAACCATGAAAAAAACCCACAGATAATAGGCCTTTTTCCGTAGGCCTGTGTCGCACCTTATCTGCTTGGTTACGCCACAGCTAAAGCCAAACATTCACCTGCTAACGTATTCTTTACCATTGGATCACTGAATGTACGAGCGTAATACGTTCATAATACCCACCTACATTATTTCCTAAGAAATAATAATGATTGCAGCGTATTCTATGGTATTCCAGCTCAAATCTCATGTGTCATACATGCATATTGCCTCAATAATACTTTAGATATAGCATAGATAACATAGGATCACCGAAATTGAATACACATTAATACATTGTGAGGCCTAGGTACCATATGCTTATCTTTCTCCAAATTAAAACCAAAACAATTATCAACTATAAAGTTTTGATAGTCCAGACTCGTTGATACAATGCCTTTAATTGTTCTAGCAGTCCAATCTGTCCAAAACCAACACTACTGCAATCACACCCACCGTTCACACTTTAGGTGTGATTGCTATATATCTCTATATGAATATCGCCGCGTTACGAGACAGTGGGCCGTTAGGCGGCGCTGAACGGCAACACCTGTATTACATAGCCCATGGAACAGGTGTTTCCCTCTATTCCTAATCACATGTATCTATAGGCAGGTTGATGGGTAGGTGGTAGATGGATAGGCAGGTAGATGGGTAGGCAGGTAGATAGGTAGGCAGGTAGATGGGTAGGCAGGTAGATGGATAGGCATGTAGATGGGTAGGCAGGTAGATGGGTAGGCAGGTAGATGGGTATGATAGGTAGGTAGATGGATAGGCAGGTAGATGGGTTGGCAGGGAGATGGGTAGGCAGGTAGATGGGTAGGCAGGTAGATGGGTAGGCAGGTAGATGGGTAGGCGGGCAGATAGGTAGGCAGGTAGATGGGTAGGCAGGTAGATGGGGAGGCAGGTAGATGGGTATGCAGGTAGATGGGTAGGCGGGTAGATGGGTAGGCGGGTAGATAGGTAGGCAGGGAGATGGATAGGCAGGTAGATGGGGAGGCAGGTAGATGGGGAGGCAGGTAGATGGGTAGGCAGGTAGATGGGAAGGCAGGTAAATGGGTAGGCAGGTAGATGGGTAGGCAGGTAGATGGGAAGGCAGGTAAATGGGTAGGCAGGTAGATGGGTAGGCAGGTAGATGGGTAGGCAGGTAGATGGGTAGGCAGGTAGATGGGAAGGCAGGTAAATGGGTAGGCAGGTAGATGGGGAGGCAGGTAGATGGGTAGGCAGGTAGATGGGTAGGCAGGTAGATGGATAGGCAGGTAGATGGGTAGGCAGGTAGATGGGTAGGCGGGTAGATAGGTAGGTAGGTAGATGGGTAGGCGGGTAGATAGGTAGGCAGGGAGATGGGGAGGCAGGTAGATGGGGAGGCAGGTAGATGGGGAGGCAGGTAGATGGGGAGGCAGGGAGATGGGGAGGCAGGTAGATGGGTAGGCAGGTAGATGGGTAGGCAGGTAGATGGGTAGGCAGGTAGATGGGTAGGCAGGTAGATGGGGAGGCAGGTAGATGGGTAGGCAGGTAGATGGGAAGGCAGGTAGATGGGTATGCAGGTAGATGGGTAGGCAGGTAGATAGGTAGGCAGGTAGATGGGTAGGCAGGTAGATGGGGAGGCAGGTAGATGGGGAGGCAGGTAGATGGGTAGGCAGGTAGATGGGTAGGCAGGTAGATGGGGAGGCAGGTAGATGGGTAGGCAGGTAGATGGGAAGGCAGGTAGATGGGTATGCAGGTAGATGGGTAGGCGGGTAGATGGGGAGGCAGGTAGATGGGTGGGCAGGTAGATGGGCAGGCAGGTAGATGGGAAGGCAGGTAGATGGGTAGGCAGGTAGATGGGTGGGCAGGTAGATGGGTAGGCAGGTAGATGGGTAGGCAGGTAGATGGGTGGGCGGGTAGATGGGGAGGCAGGTAGATGGGTAGGCAGGTAGATGGGTAGGCAGGTAGATGGGTAGGCGGGTAGATGGGGAGGCAGGTAGATGGGGAGGCAGGTAGATGGGTGGGCGGGTAGATGGGTAGGCAGGTAGATGGGTAGGCAGGTAGATGGGGAGGCAGGTAGATGGGGAGGCAGGTAGATGGGTAGGCGGGTAGATGGGGAGGCAGGTAGATGGGTGGGCAGGTAGATGGGTAGGCAGGTAGATGGGTAGGCAGGTAGATGGGTAGGCAGGTAGATGGGGAGGCAGGTAGATGGGGAGGCAGGTAGATGGGGAGGCAGGTAGATGGGTGGGCGGGTAGATGGGTAGGCAGGTAGATGGGTAGGCAGGCCGGCCGGGACCGCGGGCAATACTTAATTCATCCGTTTTTAGACCGAGTCCGGAGCTGTGTCACATTCTTAAATTTCTCCATCTTCTGGTGACCAATAACACCTGAAAAAAGAATGAGACCAATAGTAGACTGTTTCTACACCCGCCATGCGACGTGAGAACGCAGGTCAATGCGCTCACTGTCCTGCACTCACTGCAACAACAGCTAGGTGTTAAAACAACGCCGACCGATTATCTCGCGGCTAGCTGTACCTGTGCGCATGCATCTTGGCTTGACCTACATAATATTTAAGACACCTTAAGGACTGCAGAAGATCACCACTACACATGTACATTATACCGATATTGTAGAGTAGCATACTGGTGTAGATACAAGGGCGATATTGATACTACTACCTGAAGTATCTATAAGATTATGTGATATAAATAGATGTGAACAAATTGATACATACTTTTATTAACTCCACCTCTCAGATGTTTTGTGTGTGTGGTCACCTTGACGCTCATTAGTATTCTGCCACCAAAACGAGGTTGGGCGGGTGTTGTATATATAGGCGTTTAAAACTAAACACTTAGTCAAAGATAGTGTGTAAACCCTAAACGGCTAAACACTTATTGAAAAAGTGTTTAGGTGTGTAAGTTATAAGTGTTTAAAGTATCCAAACAAGTGTTTAAATCTAATAGTGTTTGGATGTATGTGTGTAAATATTTCAAGTGTGCGGGAATTAAACGGTGTTTAGACAATCTAGTGTGTATATAGACAATAATCGATGGTTTTGTGGACAAAATCATCGTTTGTTGTATATATTATCCATCTTTTCGAATAAATTAAACCCTTAATTGCCATATTGACGGGTATAAGAACAGGAACTATTTATTTGCTCTATAGCAAAAGGGACTATTTTTCCCGTATACCATGGTTTTGAGGCCGTATACCACAGGTTAGATTCCGTATACCACAGTTATGGTATCTGACCAGTTTTATACAATGGGTGGTGGTTTACTGAGTCCCCATACATTTTCAATGGGGACTTTGTATACGATGGATAATAAAACCAAACGCACTTTTTACAGTGTAGCTTTTACTTCACCTCGTCTGATATGCGCACGACCATGTTGAACGAGTCTGTGAAGTGCGTACAGCGACCCGATTCTGCCCGACCCGACGGATTGGTCGGGCAAAGGTGTGATCGGGCACAATGGTCGGGTCGCTGTCTTATAGGCTTAAGGCATCAACATTTGTTCCCGATTCATCCCGACCATCGGCTCGGTGAGAGTCAGGAATAAAATGTCGGTGTCTTATACCTATAAGACATCAACATATAGACTATTTCCGATTGAGATCAAAGAGAGCGGGCGGGAGCCGGACCCTGCTGGGCCCCAGGCCGGGTAGGAGGACGATGTGGATATAATGCAAATTTTGATAGCTTCTATTCTATCTAAGATATCATACTTGTTCCTTTCCAGCTAATCCATACAGTTCCATTTTACTCACATACCGTAGTCAATTTCTTCTTCTTCTTCCTATTTTTTTTTGTTTTAATATAATTTCATTTAAAAGCTATTAATCAATTGATTACTAACGTGAGCTAGTCTAACTAAAACCTTACTCTCTCTCTTAGAATTGGACATAGAATTGGACTCAATATCGGCCAGTGGATGAAACAGTTAAGTTTACTTAGACCTTCCCTGTGATTTTGTTTACTCACCTGTATTTGCTTCGGCTTGGTATATTCAAGGTAAATAGGGCAACTGAAGACACAGGGTGGGGCGCTCGATATGCGGACTATATACTCTAACGACACGGTACAGGACACATTCGTCTCATCATACGCTGCCCATTTCTGCAGCATTGTCACTGGAACTACGATATATGGAGCTAACTGTTTCTATTTACTTGACTGGGAGGATTCCAGCCACAGAAAGGGAGTCAGTATCTCATGGTAGGTACATCGTGAGGTATTCAGACTGATTTGGAGAGCAGTGAGTGCTATAGAGAAACAGGCTGACTGTCTCCGTACGGATTAAATACGCGGTAAAATCGGCGATCAGATGAACCGATGCCTTCGGCTTCTATTCTATCTAAGATATCATACTTGTTCCTTTCCAGCTAATCCATACAGTTCCATTTTACTCACATACCGTAGTCAATTTCTTCTTCTTCCTACTTAAAAAAAAAAAAATTTCATTTAAAAGCTATTAATCAATTGATTACTAACGTGAGCTAGTCTAACTAAAACCTTGCTCTCTCTCTTAGAATTGGACATAGACATTCGGCATCGGTTCATCTGATCGACGATTTTACCAAGTATTTTATCCGTACGGAGACAGTCAGCCTGTTTCTCTATTATTATATATACCTCAAAATACCCAATTTTTAACCTTGCTTCTGGGTGAGTTTATGGATTTCGCCGCCGTACATGCCCCGTACGCCACATACACACCCCGTACGTCACCTAGGTGTCGAACGGATATAAATACGACATGGGTAGGAGTGGGCCGTATGTGTAGGATATACTACCACAGGTATATAATAATATAAATGAAAACCCTTTGGTCAATTTACCTTGTATTTTATTGATCATGAACCATCGCATTTACTATCCATCTTATAAAAGAAAAACCCATTGAAAATGTATGGGGACTCAGTAAACCACCACCTATTACATAAAATCTGTCAGATACCATAACTGTGGTACTTACAGTTAAAGCGGGCTCCCACTATCACGATTTGCGCCTCCGACACGCTACGATAGCCTTACGATAAGTGGTCTGATGAAAAAATGAAATTTCTGTCGGAAGGAACGGCTCTATCGTGGAAGTGGGTAGCCGTTCCTTCCGACAAAAATTTCATTTTTTCATCAGAACGCTTATCGTAAGGCTATCGTAGTGTGTCGGAGGCGCAAATCGTGATAGTGGGATTTCAGTGGATTTCTGTATGGAGACTTAAGGGGGTGTTCCACTGGACCGACAGTAGCCTATTCCGTAGCCAGACAATCGCCGATTATTATAGAATTTCTCAAATCTTTGAAAATGGTAATTTATTAAACTATTATTATCAGAATTAAATAAATTACAATACGTGAGCTTCCTCTTAAGGGCCCAGGAACAATTGATCGGATGAGAAATCGGCCTGGTGGATTTTGCCCTTTCACTAGATATCAATCCATAGCCACTTCTGATCATACTTTTTCCAACATCATTCCAGCAGGGGCAAAGTTACCTCTAAGGTCTTGGAATTAGGTGACTCGTGTTCTGTCACACAACTCTGGACACCCCCCCCCCCCTGTGTGATTTTTAGGCTGTGTTACACTTTTCAATCTAACCCCCCCCCACCCACACCTCCCTAAGTGTGACATCATTTATGGACGTCCACTACGTATTAGTATCTATATGCAAGAAATAAGACCAAGAAATCAATAATTGTGGGTACTGTAAACTGTATTTACAAATTTTTCCAATAAAATGTTTTAAAAAAATCATTCCTAGATGTCTATTTACTTTAAGCAATGAAGGAGTAATTAGAAGGAAACCCACGAGATGAGAATAACTTGGCCCGTACTCCACCGAGTTTGACTGCGGAGTAATCCACGAAGCGAAGCTGAGTGAATTACGTAGCGGTCAAAGGGAAGGGAACATTTTTTGCTAATGTCTCCCGCAAGGGAAGTACGAACGAAAAAGTTATCACAATATGTGTCAGGAGCACGTCAGAATGCTTGTCGTTGCATGTCAGAAGTGCAGTGCGAGCATGGCTTAACCAAGCATGTCATAATATTTTCTTTGTTTTCTTTACACTAACAGGTAATCTGATGATCGATCCTTGATGCTGAGTGAAATATATCAAGTGAAAGTCGCATTTATTTGAAGAAACAAACATTTCTTAGTGTCGCTGGATCTGAAGGCAAAGATGAAAAATCAATGGCTAAAGGCGGCAGTTGTCATACAGACATTTATAATCATTGTGATGTTAACCAATAGAGAAGGATTTATGAACATGAACATTTCATATCGGCGAGAAAATAAAAACAAAACCTTACCGAATAAAAATATCACAAAGATGATGAAAATAATATACTGGAATAAATTTCGTGGATTCCATGACTTCTCCTTCGGCATCGGAAATAAACCTTTTGTTGATGCAAAATGCAAGGTATGTGTTTTTCCATGTTATATTCTTGTATATGCAATTAACCATTGCATAAGGCAATCAGTGGTTTTTTTCAATTGAGTAGAACAGGCAATTCGTTCTTATGACAGATCTTCCACTGCTGGTATAAAAACTCAGAAGAAAGTGTACATCTAGATACTTTAAGAAATCATACATTTCACACATATTTTTTATAAATATATTAAACAGTAAGGCCACTCAAAAAAAAAAAATTGTTTCTCATCACCAAGCCATGAAAAATATGACGAGGGCGCTTTTTTTTTTTTTTTTTTTTTGCTGGACTAAAGATAGCTTTTGAAATGCCAGAAAATGGGCTTCAGAATACTTATTTAGGTCCTATCTTGTACTATCACTCTAAACTCCTAATATCTCACTCATACCACGCTTGAATATATCTGGAAATCTCAAGAAATTGAGAGATGCTTCTTTAGGGGTCAGGGCAGTCGAGCAGCGTTGTTTCACTTTAGAACTAGGTGGCGCGAGTGCCGATCCCTGCTGTGCGGTATGGCCGGCGGACTCGCAGTATGCAAATGCTACGGGTTCACCCGCATTACGTAACTCGGCCACTATATAAGGTCGAGTCCACAGTAGGTTGACAGGACTTCTCATGGTGCCTCTTTACGGAGTGAACGTCTGGAGCCTCACGAGTTGGTTAGGTTGTGTTGAAACACCTTTCAACGTTGAAGAGACCAGTATCTCTTCCCGCGCTAGTTGGTGCCCCGCAGCACCAACGGATTGTGTATACCATCCAGCAATAAAAGAACGGTGAACTGAAACTGTCCGGAGTCTGGTTTTCTATTCGCGGTTAAGCGGTAGTTGGTAGAGCTTGTATCTCCCTCCCTTCTCCAGTGGGTAAAGCCGAACCCACCTGTATTGGCACGGTAAGTACAGGGTAGTGACTAGTCTCGGAACCTCTGGTCGACTGACGATCGCGGAGAGTGGTAATACACTCTCAACGACTAGAGGGTAACCGCTACATTGGTGCCGTGACCAGGAGACCCATTGGGTAGAACTGATCGTGCAGAGCACCACATTGATACAGAGGGAAACATTCCATTTAGACTACCCTACCGGAGACTACCGCCCATAAAGCGGGAAGCTTTGGAAGAGGAGTTACGGAAAATGCTTTCTCAAGAAGTGATCATACCCAGCGAAAGCCCTTGGGCCAGCCCTGTGGTGATGGTTACTAAGAAGGATGGTACTTGCCGGTTCTGTATTGACTACAGAAAACTGAACGGTATCACCCGGAAGAATGCCTATCCAATTCCACGGATCGATGAGAGTCTCGACTCTCTAGGAGGGAACCAATGGTTTTGTACCTTGGATCTCCAATCCGGATATTGGCAGGTAAAGATGGCTAGTGAGGATCAGCCGAAAACTGCCTTCACTACCCAGAAGGGCTGTATGAATTTACAGTAATGCCCTTTGGCCTCTGCAATGCCCCAGCTACGTTTGAATCCATGATGGATCAGATGCTGAAAGGCTTGCAGTGGAAGAAATGTTTGGTTTATTTAGACGACATAATTGTTTTCGGGAAAAATGTGGAACAATGTTTAAATAACCTAGCGGAGGTCTTTGAACGTATAGAGTCTTACGGCTTGAAACTCAAACCTCAGAAGTGTAAACTGTTCAAACGCTCAGTGGAGTACTTGGGTAGGATAGTTGCGGGTGATGGTATCCGCGCTGACCCATCCAAGTTGGATGTAGTGGCCAAATGGCCTCGACCCCGGAATATAAAAGAAGTGAGATCTTTCCTTGGATTCTGTTCATATTATCGTGACTTTATCCCGGGTTTTTCCGAAGCTGCCCATGCTTTGCAACAGTATGTAGTCCAAGATAAAGTCGGAAAGTCTAAGGATATCCTATGGAATTCTGCGGCCGAAGAAGCTTTTTCGGGACTAAAAAGAAAGTTTGAAGAGACTCCGGTCCTCCATTATCCATTGCCTCAGGGTCGGTTCATCCTTGATACTGACGCTAGCAATGACAGTATTGGAGCGGCGCTGTCGCAGATACAGAATGGAGTAGAGGTTCCCATTGCTTTTGCAAGTAATAGCTTGAATAAGGCACAACGGAACTACTGTACTACAAAGAGAGAACTTCTCGCTGTAGTAGTATACGTAAGGAAATATCGACACTTCCTCGGAGGTGGAGATTTCACGTTACGTACGGATCATTCCTCGTTGAAATGGCTTTTTAACTTTAAAGATGCCGAAGGAATGATCGGAAGATGGCTGGCAGCTTTATCCGAATTCGGACTCAAGAACTGCCAGATAGAGCACAGACCCGGTAAATTACACATTAACGCAGATAGTCTCTCCCGGAGACCATCACGAAAATACACACGATGGTTGACCGGGCGTGAACGTGTTCCAACCGTCCCAGGACAATTACCCACTAAATCCAGATCTACACAACTCACACACTTATGAACAAATAAGAAGAACCCTGTGAACAACCAGAGACTATGTCGACACCAACGGTAGAAGCGAAGCCTCAATGTGAAATGAGAGAATCCACGAAGAAAACCCGTCACCACAAACATGAGGGAAAGCACGAGGATGCCAGTATGGCGACCAGTCCAAAAATAGACAAGTCACCTACAGTGAAAAAGACGGCTAACCCGCTGAAATCCAGTGCCACAATGAGTCAAGTGATTGAAAGGATAAACGAACTGGAAAAAAAGTTGATAGAGCAAGAATCGTCAAACATCTCTACACTAAATCTGATCACCAGACTGGAGACATGTATCACAAAGGCTGAAAAAAAGATCGATAAATCAACAAACATTTTAGACACCATTAGCAAAAGGCTATCAACCACGGAGTCTACCCTGAAAGATGTAGCGAACTCGTTGAACCGGACCATGAACGACTTTGAACAAGTAAGAAAGGATATACTTAAAACACACCTCCTAACTCTAAGGAACACGGAAAAGATGGATAACTACGAGAGCGATAAGCGAAGAAAACTTCTAATCCTGTCAGGTTATGGTGAAACCAAAGAAGAAACCCCCCGTGACGCGGCCATTCAATTTCTCAACGATATACAGATCAATCCAAATGAAATGCAAATGGAAAATGTGTACAGGAGAGGCAGGTACAACCCTAAAAGCAGCAGACCTCGGGATATAGTTATCGTCCTAACCTCACCAATAACCAAAGGGAAGATATACAAAAATCTTTATCATCTCAAAGGAAGTGTCAAATGGAACCGTGTATCAGTCCATGACGAGTACAGTAAAAGTGAATATGAACATCTGAAAGACTTGAGGGCCTTAGCAGCACTTGCAAGGAGTAAAAAACTCAAAGCATCAATAAAGGGATTGTCCATTGAGGTAGAAGGAAAGGTATATACTGCCCCCCAAATGGAAGAATTGGAAAAGAACAACCCAGGAATATCAATTGGTGAAGCGAAAACCCAAGAAACCAAAGACGGGCTGGCTTTCCAGAGCAGACACGCCAAATTGTCAAACCTATATCCATGCACAATCAACTACCAGGGCATTGAGTTCGATACGGTTGAACGCGCGTACCAGTCAGCCATGGCTATAGAATGCGAGGATGACAAGGCACTTGACCGCATTAATGCAGCCCAAGATGCTAGTGAAATAATGAGTATAGCCAGAAACGTAAAAAAAACAAAGGAGTGGGAAAACAAAAAAGAAGAAGTGATGGAAGAAATTGTACTTCACAAATTCCAGCAAAACCCCACTTTGAATACCTACCTTCTAGACACCGGTGAGTTGTATCTATACGAGGCTACCACTGACCTAGAATGGGGCTGCGGTAAGCACCTCGTGCCCCGGTAAAAACAAGTTAGGAAAGATCCTCCAAAAGGTACGGCTTAGGATAAACGAGGGAAACGAAGAGGGAAGTGAACCAGAAAATCGTGATTACGACGTTGAAACCGAATCGGATCAGGAAAGTGAAAGGGAATCAGAAAGTGAAACAGACAAGGAATAATAACTGAACTTTCAACATATAATACCGCCCAAACAAACCAGTGTGTTGGTTAAAGGGGCACTTACCAATGTCAAGTACCTACTCGGGAGAACCAGACCGTGACCAGTGACCTACAGCCTGGGATAAGTACCCCACAACAAACAACCATCGTACCAAAATGAAACACGTAATTATAACGGACTCAAGGGGAAAGTTCCTACATCACCAGATTGCGCAAATAAATACGAACAGGATACAGATTGAAGTACGCGCATTTAGTGGACGTACCATCCAAGAACTCATAGTGATTTGCGATTATTACGTCTCTACCCAACCGGAAAATATATATTACATTACCCCTACCCTGGATAAAAGGAGAGAAGCATGGGCTTGGGAACATAAAATTTTATTGAATTTTATATGTGTAAAATTTTATGCCGACCTTATTGGACGACATATGAATATGATATTAATATGAGTTATAAGGTAAATGTAATTGACAAATGGAGTACTAGTCAATTATGATAAGAAAATATGATATACAATATAAATGTAAATTGTACGTGATACAATACATGACAAATTGTATATTGTAAATAAAAATGGCCTACGTGAGTAGGAAAAGGATGAGAGGGGGGGCCTACGTGAGTAGGAAAAAGTAGTGAGGTTGAGGGTGGGTGGGACGAGAAAGACTGGAGTAGGTGTGTACTGCAGTACAGCTGGAGAAGAAGTGAGACCGGGACCGATGGCGTGGCCGCGCTCGTGACTGCGCAGTACGTGTGAGAGCCGCTAGGGGGCAGGAGGGGCGCTCGTGTCGCGCGAGAGGGGGGAACACCAGGGGGAGCAATGACCACCCCTGACCAACGGCCATGGGTCACCCATTACCCCTACCCTGGATAAAAGGAGAGAAGCATGGGCTTGGGAACATAAAATTTTATTGAATTTTATATGTGTAAAATTTTATGCCGACCTTATTGGACGACATATGAATATGATATTAATATGAGTAATAAGGTAAATGTAATTGACAAATGGAGTACTAGTCAATTATGATAAGAAAATATGATATACAATATAAATGTAAATTGTACGTGATACAATACATGACAAATTGTATATTGTAAATAAAAATGCCAAAGATCCATTAAACAAGGAGAGGGTGGGAGGGAGTAATTTAAGAGTTTTTGTTGAGTAGTGACTGTACCAACGCCCGGTTGACAGAATCGGCGTCATTGTTCGTAATGTACGTCCTATGGGCGTTGGACCTCCAGCCGCCATACCTCTGGATGGAGAGTTCCGGTATACCGGCCTGGTATGCCTGGGTCGCTGCGGCCTTGCGAAGTCCATGCAGCGTAAAGGTAGGCGGCTGTTGGGCTACATGTAGGAGGGCTTTCCACTCTTTAGTGAGGATCCTGGTCGTAACGGTCGCTCCGTCTACGTGCTGGAGGAACGGGTCCTCGGGGCTGGCCGTAGGGGACGCCACCAGCATCTGGCGTGTAGCACGTACCGGGCAGAACCGTGGATCGGGTGACTCCTGCAGCGTGACCGTTTTCTCCTCCCCCACGTGCTGCATGTTTTTGGCGGCTTTCACCCGGACGGTCACGTGTCGACGGCCGACCACCACATCCCGGCGCGACAGGTGTCGTGCCGCGTCGTACCTCGAGGCCGTCGGGGGCGCTACTTCGCTCTGCCTCAGAGCCGCGTAGTAAATGATCAAGATAGCGGCCCGTAGAGCGAGGTGAATTGGTGAGTCCGTAAGGGCGGCGAGGACGGCTCGGATCACGGCCAACGGCACTGGAGGTTTCACGTTGGGCTGATACGTCTTGTTTCGCCGCATCGCCTCGAGGGCCCGCCTGATCCGGAAGTCCTCCGTGGGTGCGACATCCCCTCCCGTCAGTCGCAGGTGCGACCGCACGTGTGAGAGGTGATTCGCGACCGTGGCCGGCGAGGGGGCGTGGTCCGCGACGTATTCGAGGTACGCCGTGGTAAAGCTCACCGTGGGCCTCTGCGGGTCGGCCCCCATCCGCCGGCAGAACGCGAGGTAGGTCGCGACGGCGCTCCGCTGGTTCGCGACCGTTCCGGGGGCACGTGCCTCTGATTGGCGAGCAGATGCCCTCGTCTGGAGACAGCGTAGCGCCGGATCTGCACATGAGACGTAATACAGGAATAAAAGCCGCGTGAGTACAGGGGGTAACTTCAGTGAGGGAATGAAATTTGGTGAAGGTGGCCGCTTTGTCAAATTCCCTCGAGGTCAGGTGAGCACGGCTGAGGGCATCCGCCACGGTGTTGAGTACCCCCGGCACGTGGGTGTAGATGAAGTCGATCTGCAATTTTGCCTGGACCATCCAGGCCTGACGGGCACACTCGGCAAGGACTGAGTTCCTGGCCCGTCCGGATGTGAGTGCCTGGACGGTGCCCAGGTTATCACAGAAGACTTCTACCCGCGTGCCTCGATCCCGGTCGGTGAGGAACGTATTCATCGCGAATATGGTGTTAAGTGCCTCGAGCTCGGCGATACAGTCGACGGGGTCGCTGACAGGGCACACCTGCCCGGAGTACGAGTACTTCCCGTCTGTACCTCCGATGCCCGAGAGGCACGCATCGACGATGATACACTTGGTAGGCGGGCCGCGAGGTATGAGGGCGTGGCCGTTCCAGCCCTCAGCGAAGCGGAGGAACCATTGCAAGTCCTGCCGCATCTCGGCGTTGATATTGACGTAGAAGCCGGACATCCTCCGTAGGGCCTCGAGCAATTTACTCACGAACGGCCGGGCCGGCCGTATGCACTTCGACACGTGAAGTATTTTGCCGAGGACCGACTGGAGTTGGCGTTTCGTCAGTGATCGTTTAGCGGCGACCGCCCTTACGTGCGCCCGTACGTCCAGCAGCTTGTCCTCGGGGATGGTGAGGGACATCTCCGGGGCATTGATGACAATGCCCAGCCACGTAACGACCGGCGCCTGGGTCTGTGCGTTCTCTCGTGCCTCCGGGAGCCCGAGTTCTTTGAAAAGCTCACGGGCGATGTTAAAGTCGGCGGTCGCCTTGGCCCGGCTCGGGGACAGGATGATCAGGTCGTCCAGGTACATACATGCCTCGACCCCCTTCTGGCCGAGGATACCCACGATGCAGTCTGCCACGCACTGCATGTGGTACGAGGAGGCACGGGCACCAAACGGCATGGCCGTGTCACAGAAGTACCCGTCCTCCCATGCAAAGCATAACAACGGCCAGTCGAGGGGGTCGCACCTGAAATTCTTATATGCCCTGGCGATGTCGATGGTGGACATATAGCTACCGGGCCCGGAGGCCACCAGGCGGCCGACGAAGCTGTCGACGGTCGGGAGGCAGTGGTCGCGCTCCTGCCCGTAGACTGAGTTTTTTATGATGTACCCATTGACACTTTGCTCCTTAGGGTACGTCATATCCGTAATGACACGACGGTCGTTGGAGGCCCGTTTTTCGCGTGTCATTAACGGCGACACGTGGCACCAGGGTGAGAACGGGGGTTCCTGGAATGGCCCCAGTAGGTTACTGTGCCCGCGTTCTTTCTTGATGAACTTTCTGATCTGCTCTGGGTACCCCGTGGCACTGGGGTGGTTGGGTACCCCTCGGGTGTCGCTGGTCGGCCCGATGTACCCCAGAGGGAACCCGTAGCGCACGAAGTCCAGTAGCTCCCTCCCCTCCGGTGCCTCCCCGAGGTAACGTACCCAGGCCGGTACGTTGAGATCGGAAGGGAGCTCGATCCGTGCCCCCAGCGCGTTTGGCAGCCCGGTTTGCCGCACCTCCGAGTAGATGTAGGCGTGTCCCGGCGGCCCGGGCCCGGCGAAGTCCGGCCAGTGGGCCCGCCTGTGGTCCGCGAACGCCCCGGGGTCCGTCCGGAGGCCGGGGGAGGGGACACCGGTCTCACAGACCTCCCTGATGGCCGAGAAGTCTGGTGGAGCGGCTGTGTCCATTTCCTCCCGGGGCAATTGCCGAGGCAATTGCTCGCTGTACACGCTATCACCGATAATACTGGGAGTGGATTCAGTGGGCGTGTCGTAAGCGTCCTTTGTGTTGGCCACGTGTCCGGCGGGAGGTGTTGTTGACACGTGGGGTGTTGCGTCACCCCTGCTGCACCCTTTGATGGTTAAGCCCCCCTTCCGCTGTGGTGCGCACGTACTGGGCTGGGGGGGCGAGCGACGCGCCTCGCTCACTCGCGGGGCGCGTCCGGTCCGTTTTTTTAACTCTGTTGTGGGAGTGCTTTGGTGTCGGCGGCGCGAGCCGAGTGTCCGGCGTGGTGCATCCGGTGTGGTGTGGGTGTCGGTGTGGGCAGAGTACTGTCGTACCCCACGCCGTACGACAGCTTGCGGTTACAGGCGTGGATAAAGTGTGTGCACATCCTGCCGACCGAGTCGCAGAAGGAGCACACATGTAACCATTTAATTCCCCGCTCCTGGTGGCCGTTTCGCTGCCGACACCCCCTCTCCGAGTTGTATGCCCGGCATGGCAGCTCGTGCCCTCCGGACTTTTCTCCTCCTTGACTCGCACCGTTCCCAGCCGTAGGGGTCATGGCCAGACGAACCCGTTCATCCTGGATTCGTACATGATCCGACCAATAAATACGTCCCGCCTCCACCTGGTCAAAAATGAAGTTGGACCAACGGCGCACGCCGGCCCACGGCCGTGCCTGCGCGTCCACGGAGACCTGGTGGAGGTGACGATACATGTCCTTACGGTCACACTCCTGGGTAGCACGGTCGTCCTCCATGAGGGCCAGGAAAGCACTGATGTACTCGAGGGGGCCCAGCGTACCCCTGACCTCGAGTTTCTGACTGAGGGTATATATGCCCTCACGGTCCACAAACATGAACGGCTTGGAAATTAAACGAGAGGTGGTCAAATCTGAGGCCAACTTACCAGCCGTTCTCTCATGTCGTAGGGCCTCACGGTCGAGCTCCCTTTGTAGCAAATCCTCCGGCATGTACTGCTCCCGCAGCTGCCTCGGTGGTGGTAGCCATGCGGTCTGCTCGTGCGCCCATTCCCTGGTCCGGGCCTCCACGGCTGTCGGTTCCGTCGGCGGCCTCGACCTCGAAGCCCGGGACGAGGATCGTTGGCGAGACATTCGGTTGATTGCCTCCATCATGGTATCCATCTTGTTCTCCAGGGCGGTCATCCTCGAGGACTTAACGGTCGACCCGTTGTCGGAGACCGACGCCACGTGGTCCGTGCCCGTTTGTCTCGAGTCCGAGACCGTACCTTCGTTGTCTGGTCCTTGGGATGGTCCAGCGACGGGATTACTGCGCGTATTCGGTGGACCCATGTTGATCTCTTCTCCTCACTCGTGATGCGTGTTCCTCGTGATAGAATGGACGTGCCGGCCCGTACTCGTGGAGTATGAGGCTGCGAGCACGTGGCCAAAAAGACGAGAAAGACTGGAGTAGGTGTGTACTGCAGTACAGCTGGAGAAGAAGTGAGACCGGGACCGATGGCGTGGCCGCGCTCGTGACTGCGCAGTATGTGTGAGAGCCGCTAGGGGGCAGGAGGGGCGCTCGTGTCGCGCGAGAGGGGGGAACACCAGGGGGAGCAATGACCACCCCTGACCAACGGCCATGGGTCACCCATTATGGGTGGAGTATGTAACATAACCCAAAAGAAAGGACACAAAATCAGTTTTAATTGGCTTTCTGCAGAGGACTTGCAAAAAAATGTGTGGTCATACATAGAAGCAGGTCTTAGATGGATTACGGAAAACACCCCTGGTTCTATGGTAATTATATGCCCATTTATTGGTCTACACGTGGAGAATGCCACGAAAGAAAAAAATGAATGTAACCAAAAAATTGTTAACAGGTTCATAGAATTGATAAACCCTAAAATTGTGCATATTAATGTGGAAATGAACCCATCAAAGTCAATCCCTTGGATACAAAAATTGACCCACAAAAGAAAGCATAATAAGCTACGTCATGATTATACCCACCTACATAATGATAGAATTCACCTTTCGATAACACTCATAAAATTCTGCGCAAAAGAAATCATGAAAGCAATTAAACAAAACTGACCAACCTGGGCTGGATCGCTGAGCTAACCCAGGGATGTCTCGGTATATTTCGACAAATATTTATAAATGATAAAAGATAACTGCAACTCACTCAAAAACTACCAAGTAAAGGGTAAAAAAAAGGCCTTGGACTGGTTCGCCGAACTAATCCTGGCCAATTTAGAAATCTAGCCAAATTGAACCTAAGCAAACAAATACAAATGAACAACTCAAGTTCACAGAATTCTATGTAAGAAACTAAAAATGTGCTCAAATTTGAAATTAAGGTATTGTTCCTGGGCCGGTAGAACACATAAACTCACGCCCCCCAGTTTAGCTTGACAAGCGACGACCTATGGAGCCGAAGTTGCTTGCCATGGAGCTAGTATTAATAATACAGCTCAACTGTTTGTTGTATAAAAAAATGTCTTGTATAAATTGTTTGACTTTCTCCCAAAACAGATTATATTCATGTAACCATAACATTATCTACCAAAATACCCAACCATGCATACGTATAGCTATACCAATGACAATGGATCACAAGAGACAGGAAAAAGGATATATAAACATACTAAAAATAGAAAATGGATAATAACAAAATCAGTACATTGAAGATCTAAGATGTAAAAAGGGACTTAAAATCATCCATCTAAATGTATGGAGCTTTAAAGCAAAATACGAAAGGATCCGCGCTGAACTCAAAAATACGCCACTAGACGTAATCACAATGTCCGAAACGTGGATGACAACGAGAGATGATTACAACACCTACCTGTTCCCGGGATACATCACCTTGAGATTGGACCGAAATTGGAAAGAAAATCCCACAGATAAAAAGCCAAAGTTGGGAGGTGGTCTCCTAATAATGATGAAAGACAATCTTAATTATGATGATAAAACATACAGTATGTGGAATGTGAGCTCAAGGGACATTGAAATGCAAATAGTTTGTATTAACCATGCTTTCATGAAACCAATTGTCATTTTGAATATATATAGACCACCAAAGGGAAACAAAACTATATTTATCGAAACACTCAAATCCACTGTTGATGATATTAAAAAGGAAAACCAAGAAATTTTTATACTTGGAGATATGAATCTGGATATGTCGAAATGTAGGGATCCTCACTGTAAAACATTACTTAACGGTTTATCACAAAGAGGTTTTACACAATGTATCAAGGATATCACACACCATGCTGAAAATAACTCAATTATTGACCTAATATTTACAAACACAAACTGTATAAGTGACGCTGGGGTACTAGACAATAATATAAGTGACCACCAGACTATCTACATAATAAGAAAAAAAAACCCAGAAAAGATAATTAACATTAAATTCAAAGGACGCTCATATAGAAATCACAACAAAAATAGACTAGAGACACACATAAAGGATATTAAATAGGAAGAATACTACAAAAAGAAAACAACAACGGATAAATGGGACTTTATTATGAAATCACTACTATCATATCTCGATAAAACATGCCCAATTGAAGAATTCCAAATCAAAACCAAAAACGAACCATGGTTGACAGGTGACATTGCAATACTCCTGAAAGAGAAAAATAGATTACTAACTAGAGCAAAGACTAAAAACACTAAAAAAACGTGGGACAAAGCAAGAGAAGCCCGTAAAATAGCAAATAGGACAATCAAAAGATCACGCCAAGAGTACATTTTAGACCAATTAAACCAACAACGTGACAACCCGAAAAAATTCTGGTGACAAATCAATGAAATCCTACCAGGAACAAATGAAAGAAAAAACCCACTAATTACTTTAATAAACCAAGACACTATGACTGAGATCCCACAAAATGCAACTGCTGACCAATTTTTTACCAACATTGGACCGGAGCTAGCCAAAGTTAAGTACCAACCAAGAAGGCTCTATGACCAACAAATAAATGAAACACAACAAAATTATAATACTGACCAAACTGAAATAATAAAAATTTTAAAGAAACTAAACATATATAAACCCTCAGGCATAGAAAACATTAAAACTGAAATATTAAAAGAATTTTTAATCGAAATATCCTTACATTTTACTAAACTTTGTAACCAGATCTTTAAAGAATCAGATATCCCCTTATCATGGAAAAAATCAATAGTAACACCAATATTTAAGGGAGGAGATAATAAAAACTGCACAAACTACAGGCCTATATCTATTATACCAATCCAAGCAAAGATCTTAGAGAAAATAGTAAATAAAAGACTAACCGACTTTCTAGAAACAAACAATGTACTAACTACTCATCAAGGGGGGTTCAGAAAAGGTCATTCTACTGTAGCAACCCTAGCAGAATTCACTGACGATATCGCCAGAGAAACAAATATTGGTAAAATCACAGGAACGATATTTATAGACCTTAAAAAGGCCTTCGACACCGTGGACCACTCCATCCTACTTGATAAACTACAAAACTATGGAATACGGGATAGAAACCTATTCTTTTTTGAAAATTACCAAAAAAACAGAGTACAATATACCAAAACAAACAACACCATATCGGGGGGAATGGGAGTGGTCTGCGGTGTCCCACAAGGCTCAAACCTTGGGCCTACACTCTTTTTAATTTACATTAATGATGTTATCACATGTATGAAGGGAATAAATATAAAGTTATATGCAGACGACACCATTTTATATACCAGTGGAAAGACAAACGAGGAAATAAAAACAAAACTGCAAGAAGCTGCAGATATGTTCAGCCTATGGACAAGTGAAAACAAATTAACAGTAAATGTTGTAAAAACAAAATACATGTCATTTGGTTCTGCACTTGGTTGTAAGAAAATTGGACACATGGATATAAAAATGGATGATGTACCTCTACAAAACGTAAATTCCTACAAATACTTAGGATTGATGTTAGACCCTGGTCTAAAATACTCTCTCTATATCAAGGATGTTATTGGCAAAGTAAATCACAAATTGCACAAACTAGCCAAAATGAGACAATATATAGATAGAAATACGGCACTAACAGTATACAAAACCTGTGTGATGCCTTATTTTGATTATGGAGGAATATTTATTAAAAATAGTCATGTGTACCTAATAGAAAAACTACAGAAATTACAAAACCAAGGACTCAGAACGAGCCTGAAGGTAGACCCAAGAACAAGAATAACGCTGTTACACAAGAAAGCCAAATTACCCCTGATAATGGAGAAATGGAAATCTCAATTGACAAACTTTATGTATAAAAGATCAAAAATTGATAAATATGTCGACCAAAGAGTGTTACCAACGAGACAATTTACGGCACCCACTTTAAGAGTGCTACAACCAAATTGTGAAATGTATAGAAGGTCAATTGAATACTCAGGAAGTATACTATGGAACGCGCTACCATCAAATATAAGACAAATAGAAGAGTATAAAGAATTTAAAGCGATTACCAAACAAATAATGTTAGAGAGTATCCCAGTGTAAAGAGAAAGTATGTATGAAATGTATCTTGTGTGAAGTATAGGAAAAGTATGTCATGTGACCTTATATGAAACGTATGTCATGTAACTTTATACAAAACGTATGCAATCAATTTTATAATCAGTATACAAAATGATATCGTATAATTTAAAAGGAGAATATGTCAAACAAACATGTACCATTTTGGTATCTCGGCACCTGCTGAAAACCAGCAATGGCTATAGCCACGGCTGACAGGTTTGCCGCCTTTATTGATGACAAATATACAAATGTAAACAAATATGTTATATAAACAAAAGAGGAAGTCAATAAAGAAATTCTACCAAAAAAAAAATTAAAAAAATTGCGTAAGTGTGGGCGACCCGACTGTGTAGACTGTGGGGAACATGATGCTATCTTGGCTGCATTGCACCAGATGGGTAATCCTGATCCCACGTTTTATCAGTGGACACTGGAACAGACCCAAGAAGCTCAACAGAGTGATCCGGATATGTCCCGGTTGATTAAACTGGTAAAGAATGGCCTCCATAGACCACGGGGAAAAGAACTCTTAATTGAGAACCGGGAGTTTCAGATACTCTGTAGTCAATGGGCGGAGTTGACTGTGAGGGATCACGTGTTATATAGGATGAGAACCACAGTGTGTCCAGTAAGGAGACATTTACAGTTGGTTGTACCCATAGCACTGCGTCCTGGGCTTTTGACTCTGTGCCATGAGCATAGAAGTTCGGCACATTTCGGGAAAAAGAGGACTGCTGCTAAAATAAAGCGACATTACTACTGGCCCGGAATGAACGCCGACATAGAGCGATGGATTCTAGAATGCTCAGTCTGTTGTAGGGTTAAGCCCGGCGAAGGCATAGGGAAGATGCCTTTAAAACAAGAGCTATTTGGAGTCCGGTTTGCCCGCATTGCTCTCGATATCATCTCTGGTATCGATGAGTCCGATGACAGCAACACATGCATGATGGTGGTGATGGATTACTACACAAAATATGTGCAGATCTATCCCATGAAAGGTCACAAAGCTGCTACCTGAGCGGAGGCACTTGTGAAGAATTGGGTGCTATGTTTCGGAGCTCCGAGTATTTTACATTCCGACCAGGGGAGAGAATTTGAATCTCAAATCTGGCAGGAAATGTGTAGAATATTAGAGATAAAGAAAACACGCACCAATCCGTACCGTCCTCAATCAGATGGGATGGTAGAGCGGTTCAACCGAAAGTTGATACAGTGCTTGCGCACTATGGTCAATGAGAGCCGCAGTAACTGGGATGAGTTAGCACCATTTATAGCACACGCTTACAATGGCACTATTCATTCTAGTACGGGGTGTTCACCTAATCTATTTGTCTTCGGAGAAGAGATTGTGATGCCCGCAGACATTGTCTATGGGGTGCCGGGAGTATCCGCTGAGATACCCTGCCCTATAGGGTTCGTGGAAAAACTTCGGGAACGCTTTGTGGAGGCTTACTACCGAGCAAGGCGAGGCCTAGAGAAAGCCGCGGAGTGGCAGAGGTCGGGACATGATGTCCGACTAAAGCCGAGAAAGTTCCAGGTTGGAGACCGAGTGATACGATATCATACACCTTTAGTGAACGTAAAACTCGCCCCAAACTGGGATGGTCCGTTTGTAATAGTTGAAGTGCTGTCAGAAATGACAGTAGTCATCGAAGACGAATGGACACGGAAGCCCTATAAGTCGCATATTGCTCGATTGAGAGCATGGCACTGTACGCGCAATAGAGCTGGCTCTGATAACACGAAGTCCCCGCCCCAGCCGGTACCGCTTTCAGCGAAGCCCTCTTGCAGGGCAGGGAAGTCCCGGGTCAAAGCCGGTAAGAGTTGCAAGGGCCCTCCGCCAACACGGCAGAAGCCGGGTCGTCCGGGTAAGGTAAAGATACCCCCGTCTGACTCGAGAGAGAAAGACTGGGAGGATTTGAAGCCCGAAGCGGAGGACTACAAAGGCCCTACTGATCGTTCTATGTATATGAAACATGGAAGATCAGTAAAAATGAAAAGAGAATTGGAAAACAATTCAACCATGCGCCGCAGCGCCCGAATACGAGGCAAAGCTGCGGTCAACTACAAAGAGTAGTGGTGCGGAATTGTTGTCGAAAAGAAAACAACGAGAAGCAAACGCTGACCAAACCTGCAAGTCCTAGGGTTGGTTGATTGAATGCGATGATGGTTGAAACCTGATAAAAGACGGACTTATGGCAGCAGTCCCGACGTTGCTCGAAGGGATTCCCCGTAGAGGGCCCTCCAGAGGCTGCATTATTCGCCATAACGTTCTAATTTGATGGTTTTTAATCTCTCGATCATCAACTTATACCTTCTTGAGATACGTAATGGTGGTCAGATGGAATTGGAAACCCCCACGGGCATAGACTCGGCTTGATGCAGTGAAGCGTGGCCGGTGTCTGTACCCGCTGGGAGAGTGTGAAGGAACGAATCAAATGACGCATAACGGCGTCTTTGATCACTTCGCGGTCGAGGGGGCGTGGAGTCGCTCGGATGTTGAACGTCTCAACACCTCTCATTGGTCGAGGACATGACCTCTTTTAATTGGGGTCAATTGACCGTATATAAGGCCTTGTTCTCGGAGAGCAGATCACTCTGGCCAAGTGGCGTCCCCGTGACGCCCCTGGAGTGTATCGCTGCGTTCAGCCTGGCTGAGCAACGCGGAGAAGAGGCCGCCCTTCCCGCGGAGGAAAAGGTGGTCCCGCAGGACTCGGCTCCGGCCGAGGGCCTTGCGAGCTCGGGAGACAGTGCGTCTGTCGGCCTGGGCAGTGGCGATTCCCTTGGGGATAGCCACAGTGGCGACTCGGGTGCTCTGGATTCCGGTCCAGACGACACCCAGTCAACACAGCGCGGAGAGTCCGACCCTTCCTCTTCGGTGGCAGAGGCAGGACCCGGCTCGCCTAAGACATCAGTTTCGGCTGAAAGCTCTGGGCGAGTTGCTTCCGTGAAAGGCGGGAAACTAGACCTTTCCCATGTAAAGCCCAAGGCTTCCCGTTTGCCTAAACCGACGTTTACACCGGTATAAGCAGCGGATAAGAAAGGAGATGCTCAGCGAGCTAAGTTGACTCCCGTTGGCCGTGGCTGCGGGAGGCCAATTAGCAAGCCTGATCCTCCTGCTCCCGGGGGTAGTCCAGCCAGTCCATGGGACTGGTGGACCCGGGAATTGCAGAATATCCCTGATCCTGACATACGCGCTATGGCTATGAAAGGATTAGTGGATCGATGGGTTGCTAGTCAGGACCCGGAGAGTGTTGCGCCAGTGGTCTCCCCCTCGAGGGTTGAAGCCCCGGTGGTAGCACCTCCAGCCCCGGCTACTAGCCATGATACGCCCGCCGCTTCGGAGAGTGCTATGGAGGTTGACAAAACCCCTGGTACCTCCACGGAGTCAGTGGAGCCGGCTACTTCCTCGGAAGCAGCAAAGGCCGCTGAAGGGCGTGCCACAGAGAAGGAGAAGCCGGCTAAAAAGTCAACGGAACCTGCCTCCGTGGAGGATAAACCGGCTGAAAAGCCAGTAAGTAGCTCTGCTACCCGTAGGGAGGACAAAGCGGCCCGCAATGAGCGCTCTAACTCCAGCTCCTCCCGCAAGGGAGGAAAAGGTAAAGAAGTCCAGTGCTGGCAAGCTTGTTGCTAAAGGCAAGGGATCTTCGGATCCTAAACCTAGTGGTAGCAAGGAGACGAAGGGGGCCGGGTCTTCGGGCTCGGAGAAACCCGCGTCTACGTCAACTGGACGGCCGCACGAGAGTGCATCACAAGATTCAGATGAACAATCTGAATCCGCTGTGGTGGACAACTGTGGTCAGGCCGGAGATTGGGGCGAGATCATGGATCTTGAAGATGCAAAGCGTCTTGCCCACGTTTCCGACGCCGACAGTGATACCGGTGATTTCGTTCCCGGTGCTAAGCGCGCCCAGAAGCGCAAGGTGGCCCGCAAGCTACCTAGCTGTCTGGTTGGGCGTAAACCTAAGTGTCTAGGGGACCTCCGTGTCAAAAACTGCCATTGGCTACCGGAACCGGTAGGGGAAGATGGCGTGTCTGATGACGAAGAGTGGCTTCAGGACGAGGGCTCCGCAAACACATGGTATATTACCCATGTGGAAGGAGTCAAGAGTGCCTCCAACCAGAAGTACAACATCCTCCAGAAGGAAAAGTTGAACTTCGCGTTGCGACAGTTTTCTGTCGGAGGGCACTGTGTCTTTTTGTGTTGCCAGGGCGGGGATGTGAAAACGCCACGAAAAGGTTGTACGCGCGGCATCTCGTAGAGATGCACTTGGCTGAGTTTCACTGGTACCGTTGTAACGCGGGCAGGTGCTCAGCTGACTCGGGTTCGTCGCGCCGGTTATGGATGATTCGTCACATGTTGGACGAACACGGGATCGGTGCTGTTCGGGGTAGGGAAAGAACAATGCGGCTTTTCAATAAGTTTGTAGGGTTAGTTTCCGAAGCCCGAGCTAAGGGTGTCGAACCTAAGCGCAAGGCTATTGACGGGAAATATACCGTGTCTTGGAAACAGAATCGGAGCTTCGGCACGACTCTGCGAATAAGCTCGGCGGATATGGACCGGATGAAGCACTTGCGTGACACCGCGTGTGGCAGCAGCGCGAAACGGGACCGGAGTGTAGACTCCTCGAACCGCAAGCCTGCTGCGAAGAAGACTAAGAGCTCGTCTAAGTCCAGTAGTGACTCAGACGACGACTCGAGGTCGAGCCGGTCAGCGCGAAGCCAGACGCCGTGCTCTGTAACTTTGGGGGATGTTCTGAATTCCTCAAAGACGGGCCCAGCGAAGGAAAAGCCTGGCCGGAAAGGGTCGAGTGCACCCAAAGAGGAGAAATCCTCTAAGGGTTCTATAGAGACAGCGGTCTCGTCTGACGCTTCGGTGTCGACTAGCACTGCTGGTGCTCGCCCAAAGGAAAAGAAAGTCCCCAAACCTAGCGAGGAAAGTGGCGCAGATGGTGGCGAGGAAGAGGAGTACCCTTCTCTGCCCCCACCACAGCGCCCTGCCCCAAAGGTAGTGAACCAGCCTAAACCTCCGCCCGCGGAAGAGATTAAGCCTGGTAAACATGGGGAACAGGTTGATGTGTACTCCGGCGATCAACATCTGACACTGGCTACTGTAGCTAAGACAGATTGGCGCCCGTATCATATGCAGACCTACTTGAAACGCGTTGATAAACAGTCGATTATCAATGCTAACAAGTTTAGGATAGCACAGATGGTCAATTCTCCCAGATCGTGATCGATGGGCCACGTACGGTGACCAAAAATTCAAAGGGTCGTTTTCATATCTAAACATTGTTTTATAAGATCAGAAACGATGTCAGAGTATGTAGAAATGAAAGATCTGTCAGGGGAACCCCACTTTCATGTACCTATATCTTGAAAGAAAATTGATAAACCCCTAAAATAGGCATTTTTAGCTCAAAATTCATAGATGAAACCTGTATAATGAGATTTTGAAGACCTCTTATTTGTATTTAACTATAAATATTTATCTCTCCTGAATGTGTCATACCCACAAATGTGTTGCAGAACTTATAAAACATAATAAATGTTTAAATGGGGAGATTTATTTGTAGTCTAGGTGTAAAAAATCAGTGGTGAAGGGCATGTCACCGTACATGGGCAAGCAACATTAAAAGGTAAAAATATTATAGAAAACTGCTTTTTTCGTTACTTTTTCATCCTCCAAATGAAGGAGGCATGTGAAAAGATTTTGTAGCATTTGAAGTGTGTAAATTAATTCTTCCATCAACTATACTACAGCTAAATGAACATGGGTGGTGAACTTTTTTTGGTCACCGTACATGGGCAGAAATTATTAGGTTTTGCTTATGTATAGAAGAAGATTTACAATATTAGTGAACAACATTTTATATATCAATAGAGTATTATGGAACCATTAACACCTGCAATTTGCAAAGACTTCAGGCATGTTAATGCCAAGAAATATACATGGATTTTTAGGTATGTCACCGTACATGGGCCGGTCACCGTACATGGGCATTATATTCTGAATTGCAATAATCAACTCTAATTTATTCAATATAATTAGTGTTTCATTTTCTGAAAATGAAAATCTGATTCTGCTAATAAATAACAAGCAATATTTCTCCTAAGGCCTTGTTAAACCCACATGCCCATGTACGGTGACATAGGGCTTATAAGGTTTAAATTCATTCAGCTAAAAAAATAACTTCCAATCAGCGCATGTCTAGCCTCTTGCAAGTGCCATTGGAAAACATGGCTGCAAAGCTAGCGGCGGTTGAGGCGCGGTTGGCATGTTCAGAGCTCGCCCTGCAGGAGTACGACTACAAGTGTCACACTGTAATGGGGGTGAGCATGTTTGATGTTGAACCGTCTAACATCGCAGGTGCGGAAGCAGCCTGGTTGTTACATCAACGTCGAAGGGGGCGGTATCTCAACTTTGTGTCGACTCCAAACCTGACAATGCAGCAAGCAGGCGCATTGTTGGATTGGGGTCCTGAGAGGGATTACGCCCTAGATGGACAGTCGTCCCAGGCTTTAGCCATGGAGACTGCTCTGTGCAACTGGTCTCAGAGTACCGGTGGAAGTTCCTCGGAATCTCCACAGGTTTCTCTGAGGCAGCCGCTGCCAGTGACCCGGGTCGGAACGAGACCAGCTAGCGTGCCTCCCCGGCAGCAGCAAGTCCCGTTTGGCCAGGAGCTGGAAGAAATTGGAACTATGTTCCCCCCGTTGCCGTTCACCTCAACGGTAACGTGGGATTCTCCCGATATCGCTGACAACATCAGTACGGCTGACCTGAATGCGGTGATTGCTAGGTTCCGGGTCACAGACCCTCTTAGTCCCCCACCAAATGTTGGTCAGCAGGCTGCCGCGATATTAACTGAATCAGTGATGGCTAGGTTCCGGGTCACAGACCCTCTTAGTCCCCCACCAAATGTTGGTCAGCAGGCTGCCGCGACGAGGCCCGCTACCCCGTCAACTACAGTTGCCCCTCCAGCTGAAGACCCCGCCGAGGAACAACTCGGTTGTTCCGGCGAGAGGCCAGCTGGCTGAAGGGCCTGTAGTTAGGCAGCATCGGTCCATCCTACGCTGAATCTAGAGAACCCAGGGAGGTTCCCCAGTATCACTGTGGGATGGAGAGAGGCGGGGCAACTCCTGCCACAGAGGATGGATCGACATATTCAACCTTAGTTGTTTGTGTCTGTCCGTCTGCCGGCTCCTCAGATATTAACTCAAGCAGTTCTTACCTGAGGATCACCCACACCTGAATTCAGTTTCGGGTGGAGAGGGTGACTGGTTTGGTCCCCCATATAAGTGGTGCTTCGATCAGCGGCCCCCGTGGTCGCTGGGAGGCGTAGTACAGGGGGATAAAAAAAATTAGAAAAGCGATCTTGGGTTGGGCTGTGGAGAATCACCCCTGTGGTGAATTTTTGCAGCACAACTCGAGTTTCAGAAGGCTGAAGGGTCTCTCGATGGTAGCCCCGTAGTAGGGCCCCATTGCGAAACACTCCGGCCTGCGGTGCTTTTCGCGGGTTAGACTCCGGTTTGACGCCGCGGAAAGCGAAGAAGAGATATGGGGGCTGAGACCCGGCTTCAGCAAGTGGTTTCAGTTCCCTGTGGGGTAATTCACGCTGGACTCGCTTGGTCTTTTGCCAGTGAGGGAAGTGTGAATTACCGTGGGGATAGGGGTTGGGGCCTTCAGTGGTTCTTACAACTCCTATCCAAGAAATGGATATAGCGCGCCACGCTATAAGGATGCTGATACCAACTTTTAACAGAGTTGGGACTTCTACACGGAGAAGAAAATGAGTTTGACTATCTTTTCTTTCTCCTTCTATACGTATTACTCTCTTCACAACAATGACCTGCAGGACGGGCCATGTGAAGTCAACAAGGTGGGGGGGGTTCGCGGAATTGCTCCCCCTAACAATGCTGGAGCTGAACCAGGAGGAGGACAGTGGGAAGCCTGGCGCCTGGAAGTAGGGGGCTGGACTGAGCAGGTCCCCACGCTAACGGGTCTGCCGGGCTCGAAACTTATCCTTGGCTTACAACTCCGGAACGGTGGGAGACAGGGTGCTCGCTGGTCTGGGCTGACCCTTTGTAGGTCTGGACCGGTGAGTCTTCCTCGTCCAATACCCAAGGAAGCCAAGGAACGCCGACAGAGATCCGCGCTACGGGTGATATGCTTTTTAACTATACAGTTTAAAGGTGGTAGCGAGGCTACTTCTTTTTATATATAATTATCACCTCGTTTATATGTCTTCCTCTTTCAGCACTGAATGTGTGTAGTATATCGTAGTTTCCCATCTTACATTTTATCTATTATTGGTATCAGTAAAAAGATTCTTTGTGAACGTTGAATGGTTAGACATTTATTCAGAACTGCTCGACTTAGTTGTTAAACTTTTTCGGGATGTCCTCTTAGCAACACAATGGTTGCAGGTCCCCCCTCGTAAAAGCTGGGAGGGGTAATGTAGGGGTCAGGGCAGTCGAGCAGCGTTGTTTCACTTTAGAACTAGGTGGCGCGAGTGCCGATCCCTGCTGTGCGGTATGGCCGGCAGACCCGCAGTATGCAAATGCTACGGGTTCACCCGCATTACGTAACTCGGCCACTATATAAGGTCGAGTCCACAGTAGGTTGACAGGACTTCTCACGGTGCCTCTTTACGGAGTGAACGTCTGGAGCCTCACGAGTTGGTTAGGTTGTGTTGAAACACCTTTCAACGTTGAAGAGACCAGTATCTCTTCCCGCGCTAGTTGGTGCCCCGCAGCACCAATGGATTGTGTATACCATCCAGCAATAAAAGAATGGTGAACTGAAACTGTCCGGAGTCTGGTTTTCTATTCGCGGTTAAGCGGTAGTTGGTAGATCTTGTATCTCCCTCCCTTCTCCAGTGGGTAAAGCCGAACCCACCTGTATTGGCACGGTAAGTACAGGGTAGCGACTAGTCTCGGAACCTCTGGTCGACTGACGATCGCGGAGAGTGGTAATACACTCTCAACGACTAGAGGGTAACCGCTACACTTCTAATGAATTAAAAAAAAAAAAAGGATTTCGGGTATGCAGATTACAGATGTTTCCTGTCGACATAAGTCGACTTACGGCAGTCCCGACCAGATACAACTTTTATGTTTTTTTATTGGTTTTTCTCTGCTCAGCCCCAAATATTGCCAGGCCCGACGACTTAAGGCAGATTATGGCAGTTTCGAATTACGGCAGTTCCCGACAACATCTGTTGGGGTCTCACAGAGATGCCTACATTTTCATATATCTATATATATATGATTTAAAGTACTTGTGTTCCTTCCCATAATTCACTATTTTAAAACAAAAGTGAATAGGTTTCATTTAGAAAAAAGAAAAAATGAGAATCCAACTTTTCTGTTTACAACTGTTTACAGTTGTTCACCTTCTCCAGTTGGTAGCATGTATCTTATTCAAGGTATTCTCTGCCTGTGACTGTTGGAAGTTCAATGAATATCCTTACGAACTATGACTATCCGTAATCCAAGTCAACTAACGATTCACAATCCCGACAACGGGACTGCCGGGGTGATGGTGTAAACCTAACATTAGACTTGTGTCTAAGTATCTTTGTGATAAAACTTTTTCCCTGTTAGAGTTGTCTTGACCCGTTGGTGGAGTGTATCTCCTAGAAGGATTTTTTTGTGGAAATGTTTTCCAGTGGAAATTCTTTTTGATGTGGCATCAGTGGTCCTATCTATATTTGCTATCCATAGTATTCATTCCCATGGGGGGCTAACTTTCAGTCTATGGATCCAGTTATACTAAAAAAAAAGTCTGCTGGAAAACATTTCCACAAAAAATCCTTCCAGGAGATACACTACACCAATGGGTCGAGACAACTCTAACAGGAAAGAATTTTTATTACTTTTTTATTTTTTCATCTATATACATGTATACGCTAAACGTATGTAACATGTATATGACCAGCCATTATGCTGGCATATACAAGGAGAAACTCGGTTGTATGCGCTGTATGTGATGGTGCACAATATAGGCGTATACATATATAAACATATTGATATACATTGTATATGTGTTTATGCGGTGGCGTATAGATAAGATATAAATGCATTTTTAACACAGTGCAGATAATACCATATTGAGTGCATTCCTGACATCAGGAGCTTTGATTTGATACTAAATACACATACCTTTCATAATTTCTATCAAGGTCCATCTTTAAAAAAAAAATCAAAAAAAAAAATCTTCTAAATACGTTTTTGTTGACGCGCGCGGTGATGAGAAATAAGTTTTTTTTTAGTGGTCTAAGGGTCCTAGGGCACTCCCATGTGGTAAGCCAAAATCAATTATTCTAGAGTTTGATGTACTACTATTAAAGACATATATATATGTGGGTAGGTACTGAAGCGCCCCCTGGTTCTACTCAATTAACACTGGTGCTGCCATCTGGTTTCATGAAAATGTAGCATTTTCTCATAGACATCAATAGATAAGCACTTACCTTCTTCAGATGGCCCTTCCATAGAAATTAGCATGGTGACATAGTATTTTTTTTAGCATTTCTCATTTATACATGTTTCCAACTATCATAATCCAGAATTATTTGAAGATAGCATCAGAACATGAGTGTCATTTAGCAACAAAGTCAAAATATTGTAGTTTCCCATAGACACCAATAGTTAAGCACTTACATTTTCAGATGACCCTCCCATAGAAGTTAGCATAGTGACACACCATTTTTTTTTATTATTAAAATAAATAAGTTATTTGTAAAATTCAGAAATCACCCAACTACCAGCATTTGTCTTTAATGGTTACATTTTGCTTCCGATTGCATAAATAGTTTTTGATCCATTCAAACAAGTTTGGGGACAATTCAATTAAACTTTGGAGTTAAGCTATTAACAATGTATGAGGAACTGCGTCAAACGCCTTCTTTAGGTCTACGTAAGTGGTTCCTAAATTCTTTTGAAATCCATACTACGAACAAGAACATCAATTTCGAGGTGATCTGCATGACTGAGTAAACTAAAGATGACGTGCCATTTGGTAAAGTCCAGTGCCCCAGACAAAAGAGGTGTAGACCTTAAGAATTAAGCGGTCATTCCACTTACAAGGCCTGTTCAAGGCCTTGAGCAGGCCTTGAACAGGCCTTGAGCAGGCCTTGAACAGGCCTTGAACAGGCCTTGAACAGGCCCTGAGCAGGCCCTGATTCGTGGTGCCATTTGCAAGTAGGAGATTATAGAAGCCTGTCACCTTTTGCTCGTGAAAGTAGTTTACATGTTTACATGGAAGTAAGTCCCTAAAACATCCTCAAGCCCCCAAATCAGGGATCCATTTGATAATTTGCAGTTCGATTTTTTAGATATACTAGAAGCAGATCTTCATCTACAACCAGCCTTCTAGAAATTTAGAAACACAATATTTAAAAATGGCTTTAAAAGTATGTTATCTCATATGGATCTTCAACTCAATACCTTAATTGGCGAGGAGCACCGTAATAAAGAAATGCGATTTTGGCAATGCAACAATACCTCCCTTCAAACAGTTTTAAGAAACATCACAGTGGTAATTTCATTTCAAACATTATCATAGCTTCAGCTTATTGAAGGTTATGGTTTAGCTAAAATATCATGACCTATCAGCCATCTTGTATTTATGAATACATCAACTGTACTTGATAGTCATTTTAGCTCATTAAATAGAACCAGTATGTGTAGTCCTCTACACTTCTATAAATCACTTTTCATTGAGGTGCAGTCATAATTAGCATGGCCATATCAACCCTTTAAGGGCGAATGAGGCATCAACTAGCCTAGAGTGAATGATGCCTTGAGGCATCATTTCTCAAAAATATACAAATTCATTTTTAACAAGGAAATACTAGAGCAATATTAATCAAATTTTCACAGAGTGTAGGTCTTACATCATAATTAATATTTCTATTCAGAAAAAATAAAATATCTACGATTGTGTTTCATATCACGTGATTAAACACTCAAATTATGGGTTTTGACAAATATGTGCCTGTCCCCTAGCAGTATAAAGTGCCACCAGCACTCATCCTTAAAGGGGTAGCTAGGCCACAGGCACCCATCCTTAAGGGGTTAACATACCTTTTCTTTAAAGCTGTCATCAAATGGAATACAATTAAATATTACATTCATGCTTCATCAACTTTTGCTGATTATAATCATCTAGTAACATTGAAAACGGTCATCTAATTCGAGTCAGCATTACCATCCAATTTCTCCATCAAATCCATCTGACTATTGACACTAAGTTTTTCTGGCAAATATGTAATTTGTATGAGCCTCATCATCATATAATGCCAAATTAATGCCACTCTCTCTTAGAAGGCAAATACGCACATTGCCTTTCATTCACTGGTGGATAAAGGAACGAGGTAAAATTGAAGGTCGTAATACTGGATATGAGACCAGGGAAGGAGCAAACATCAAGCCAAAGGTCGAGTGACCAAAAAAAAGAATTTTAATTGCCGAGTGGGATTAAAAATATTACTGACAGAGAACTTTTTAAAATGGAAGTTAAAGAAGGTGTTATGAAAGGTAAATTTGAACTGGTCTAAGAATCAGTGTTAAAGAGAATTTCTGATGAAGATCAAGAACTAGCCCTGTAATGTATCTAAAGATCTAAAACTGAAAATGTTTATAGACTGTGTTACTGTGTTGTTGTATGTAATTGTTTAATGTATATTTGTTCCCATCAGAATGGATGAAAGAAAAAGGAATTGGTTAACAAACGAGTTTATAAAGAATAGTAAAAGTGCAATAGCAGTTAATAACACCCTTTTGTCAAAATGTGTAAACTTTTGTAGAAATGTTTAATGGTACATGAGGTCATGCGACTGAACCTAAGCAAATCAAAAACTCAAGTGTCTTTTTATCTATTCAGATTTCTCAGTGTTCTACTACTCACGTCAGGGAGAATTACACAGAGGCTGATGCTATCATGTTCTCAATTGCTGACTACTCTGGTGGTCTGAGGGATATTCCCAAGGAACGCCTCCACCACCAGAAGTATGTGTTTTTCGTCAGGGAATCGCCTCTTCACACCCATATAAACTTGAATCCCTATAACCATTTCTTCAATATCTCAATGACATATACTGAGGATGCAGATGTCAAGTAAGTATAAAAAGAAATTTCCATAAAAATTAAGTGTGTTTTTATGTTGTTGACCATTTTATGCAGTGTTCCATTGGGGTGACTCCACAACCATAAAAGAGCACCAATCAGCGGTCACACACCGATCACCCAACGACCATTTTGCAAGTGGGTATAGCAATCAGTGTAGTGGAGGAGGCAATATGCTCATCAGTGGCAGCCAAGTGCCAGTACAACAGGCGATAACTCATAAAGGCTGTTAAATTATCTTTTGGCGAATGACTATAAATATCACCCTCATGGCCACCTTGCAATGTCAGCCTTTGGATTTCTACACTATAAGCAGTTAAACGAAATATGTCAAAATCATATACTTAAAAAACTTATTAACCAATGTACATGACTCTTTGGTCAAAAACTTCCCTGTCTAGACAACATACTAACTACTAGTCCCTCAGTTCATAAAAGTGGAGTACATAATCACTTGAATAGTGACCATCTGCCCTTATATGCTGGGGTCACATAACAAGCAGTGTGTTTGTGGACTTGCACAAGGTGTTTGACAGTGTAGACCATGGAATTTTGATGAAAAAGATCAAACAAGTAGAATTGAGGACCTGCCATCAGGATTGGCTACGGTCATACCTTAGCGACAGAGAACAGAGAGTCAGGTTCGTTAACACTATATCTGGCTGGAACGACAAAGAGTACGGGGAGCCGGGGGGGTCGGTTTTGGGACCACTCCTGTTTATTTATTTCATAAATGATATTGAGCACATGTTTGATAAGGCCAACTACTTAATCTATGCTGTCGACCTGGTCGTTTATCATAGTGCCTTCGACTCGCTTGAGGTGAGCCAAATTTTACAAAATGAAATAGACAGCTTCATAGACTGGTGCCATGAAAATGTATTAACCATCAACACTACAAAAACCATGGTGTGCTAGTTTATGCCGCCTAACAAAAAGAAACGGACACATATACCTGAACTATTTGCAGGATTGTCCAAGCTGAGTGTAGTTAATGCATATCCATATCCATATATAGGTATAGAAGTAGACACTGGACTAAATTTTGACAAGCAGACTGAGAAAATCATTAGACAGGTCAGTCATAAAATATTCAAAGGTAGCAATTAAATTCTACAAGCAGGCCATATTACCTGTATTTGACTACAGTGCTATCTTTTTGGAGGCACCACAGTAAATAACGTCTACAGAACAAGGCACTGCGTATTTGTCTTGGGGATAGGTCCATGGTCCATACTGTCAAACAACTCCACAAAATAACAAAGGAAAATATGCTGGATCACAGAAGGAAAGAGCTCATTTTGTCCTTTATTCGAAAGGAGTACATCAAGATTGTGGGTGATATCCCTGGAGCAGAACAGCATGATACAAATGTTAATTGCGGAGATACCCAGAACTTCACTGCCCTAAATTATACCACCTCCCCACAGTCACAGTCACAAACACAGTTGCAACCACTGAGTCAGAATCCGATTCCTGAAGCAAATCAATCTACATCACAAGGGCATGCAGTCTTAAGGTCGCAATCAAGACTTATGTTCAAACTTCCCTGTCTAAGATGTGAATTCTTCAAGAAATCCCCCAAATATCGGGTGGAAAAGGCATGGAATTCCCTTTGACACTAAAGCAGAGTTCGTTGACCATCTAGCAAGTGAATTGGGCAATGCTAAATTACGACTAGCCCCATACACCAAACTCATCGTACTGTGTGAGTTTATCGGAATGTCGTATGCATTATACAACACCAGAGGGGAACCGTTCTATGACGAACAACGACAGTTAGACAACGCGGTACCAATGAGTAACGATGTTATTCATACACTGAATGAGCTATCTGACGTATCTACCCTGCACATGTTTCAACATGTACACAAAGTCCGTCACCAAATACTAGGCAACCGTTATAGAGGTACCATGACAGATGGCATCCACTTCACCCCGTAACCAAAGACTTGAATTCTTTTAAAACATTGGAGGAAATCTAGCGTCTAAGTTTGATGCTGGATGGATAAATAACCTAGAACCCACCCAACACAGAATGGAAGACTTTATCATTTTAGAGGAAGAGGTTATTGAAGCATGTAGGAATATTGACACCCAAAAATCATCTGCAATTGACAATACATCTTCTAGAATACTCAAGGACAGTTTTGAAGTTTTGTCTACTCAGCTTACCTTCATCTTTAAGCTCTCACTAAATACCAAGAAATTCCCAAACGCATGGAAGCAAGCCAAAGTTATACTGCTACCCAAACCCAACTTTTCAAATGGTGTTAACCCTTTAAGGACGGCTGTCTGGGGCCTAGCTACTCCCATAAGGACGGGTGCTGGTGGCAGTCTGTCTGGCTAGAGGACGGCCACATAATAGTTAAAACTGATATCCAAGTTTCTAATCATGCAGTATGATACATAATCATAAATATTATATTTCTTTTTAATAGAAATACTAAATATGATGTTATATCTACATATTCTGAAAATTTCATGAATATTATTCTATTATTTCTTTGTTAAAACATTTTTGTTAATATTGGGACAATGATGCCTCAAGGCATCATGCGTCTTTAGTGTGGTGATGCCTCCAGGCATCATGCGTCTTTAGCACGGTGATGCCTCCAAGCATCATGTGTCCTTAAAGGGTTAATGAATTGAGACCTATCTCTCTCTTGCTGCTCCCTGGAAAAACAATCTCCTAAACCCACGTCAAGGCGGTTTCCGCAAATGCCACTCTACCATATCAACTGTAGCTGACCTAACAGACTTTATCTACAACCACACCAATAAATCAGAATACACTATAACCACCTTCATTGACCTATCTAAAGCATTTGACACAGTTAACCACAAAATTCTTCTCAGTAAAATCATAAACCTAGGCATATCACCCACTTTAACAGACTGGATAAAAGATTACTTAACAGACCGAACACAACAAACAATAGCTAACAACAACACATCTTTACAGTTAAACATTACCCATGGCATCCCGCAATGGTCGATTTTAGGCCCACTAATGTTCTTAATTTACGTAAACGATATGAACCAACAGATTGCTGAATGTGAGGTCCAACTGTATGTGGATGACACTGTAATTTTCCTGGGAGGCAAAAATCTTGACTTAATGAAACGACAAATGCAAACAGACCTAAATGCATTAAGCAACTGGTGTGCTAACAACAAACTATCCATCAACGTTGGCAAAACCAAAACTATGCTATTCTGCCCTCGAAACAAACTTAAAAGAGTTATACATCCCATCTTAACAATGAACAATATTGCACTCAATAATGTTAACAACTATGACTACCTAGGAGTCAGACTTGACCAAACCCGAAGCTTTGAGCAACATATTAACCGAGCAATCGCACGAGCATCGCATAAAATAAATTTATTGGCTTTTATCTGTAAGTATATTACCGCCAAACAAGCCATTATGCTTTATAAGGCAAAGATTCTGCCTTATTTAGAATACGGGAATGTCCTTTATCACTGCGCAAACTTTAAGACCCGCCAGAAAAATACAAAGGTGTCAAAATCGAGGCCTGAGAGTTTGTTGTAACGAAGGTAGAAGGACTGCTGTAAACTAACTCCAAATTGTCAGTAAACTAAATAAGCTCGAAGAAAGAAGGGAAGCCCAATTAACAATGCTAGCCTACGACAGGTCTCGAAAAGACCACTACACTACTACGGGTAATAGAAATACCAGGTTATTTGACGCCCCTGTCCTTAACCCTTTGGCACCGGGTGATGCCTTAAGGCATCGCCACACGTGGCCGGATGATGCCTTAAGGCATCGCCGTGTGTGGCCGGGTGATGCCTTAAGGCATCATTTTCTAAGACTTACAAAATCATACTTTATATATAATAACTTTGTAAATTATTCATCAATGATGATGAATTTTTCACAGAATGTTGGTATAACATCATGCTTACGATTTTGAAATATTCATAAAATAATATTAAAGATCACGTGTTGATCACGTGATGAAACAACAAAATTATCAAATTGGCTTGAAAAGACCCATACCCGGCCTTACAGACATTGCTTTGTCAGAGGTGCCCGGCGTTAAAGGGTTAAAGCAGCAAACCAGGTATATACCAGTCAGTATCTCAAATCTGTGGAATACAACACTAGTATTATATGGAACAGCCTACAACCAGAACACCGATTGGTCGGTACCAAAGATAATTTTAAACTACTACAAAAACACAAACTCAAAGAGCTTTGAGCTTAGTATACATGATTGCTCTAATATTTTGTCCCCATTAGTGTTTATACATACATACTTAATATCTGAACTAAGGAGTGTTTAATATTACTGTCCTAAATGTTATATATATATATTATCTAGATATGATAAATCTTATATTGTACGTTAGGAGCCTCAGACGGGATAATTTGATCCCATGCCAAAATGTTTGAACTTCACTATTGTTAATGTTGCACTGTATTATATGTTTTTCCTTGTCTGACACTAGCATGGCCGCTGTAAACCTATAAGTTAGGTATTGGCAGAAAAACCATTTAAATCTGGAGCCGTTGGAAGATGGGTGGTTTTTTTTGGGTTTTTTTTGTTGTGTCCACCCAAACGTTTCACTCCAGTATAAATAAAAATCCTTAAAAAAAAACTTTAAAAAACCCCAAACCTTGAGTTCCCTGAAACTCCCCATGAACTTATCATTGATGCCCAATAGTGCAAAATGGAATTCTGGCAAAAACCATAGTACAGGTACTATCCTCCAAATGATGGATATTACAGTCAGCCACCTGGTGACTATTTTGTGAACTAAAACAAAAAGTTACGTGAAGGACACAAAGAACTTCATAACCAAAAACTCCCTTTGGGTGCTAGTATCTCTGTACCAACCTGCCTGTTTGGTACAGAATCTGTCCTGTCTGCCAGTTTTTCAAATATCCCAAATTCGTAGTGCTTTAGGGGGGTATTTTTGTGTTCTACATGTAACTAGAGATGCACATATTTGTATGGTAAATAATATACACTCATTTCTGTTATTTGTTATTTCAAACCAGGCATAGTCTCTAGGATTACTTTCTTCAGTGGAAAGCACCTCCTGTGTTATTGGGTTTTGTTTTGTCAACATAGCACATGTGCTCACTTGCAGGGGCAGTCTAATCAACTGTGGATTCATATAATAAAGTGGTTTAGAGCTGAAAAAGAAACAGCTAGATTGTTGATGAAGCTCATTTAAACAACTCATAATACATGAGTTGTTTGAATTTCATAACTTTTGACAGTTGCCTTGTTTGGAATCTGAAATTCTAACTGGTTCCCAGTGTCCTCATTTAGATACCAGGGACCCAGCATTTGGTTGAGGCAGAGATGAATAAGTGCTAGCACGGCAAAAGATCTGGGAAGAGAGTGATGGAACCCCAACCAGACAAAACAATCTTCTAAGGTGACATTGTGACCGACTGAGGAGGTTTAATGGACATGCGAGGAGAACAGAGTGGCGCCACCTCGCGCTTATCAGAGACATTCCGCGCTTACCGGAAACAGCGCCATCTAGCATATCGCGGCTGTTAGTGACGTCATGCCGCATGCTCATCAAAGACTCCTTTGAACATTTTACCTCCCACCCACCCCACAGGTTCTATTAGGGAGTATCAAATTTTCTGACATTATACTGTTTATACCAGTTTGAGACCTTCGTTCATTCTGGGCTTGTATTTTATACTGTGTGATACCGTTCTGTCATACCTCATCACTAGGTAATAGAATTTACCAAATGCCTTTGACGAGTTGTTGGTCAGCATATGTGAGCTCATTGTACACAAACATCCCAAATAAGTAGAGAGTCAACATGAAACCAGAAACAACCACGAAACCCAAACAATGACTCAATTGTAGATCTAACAAAGCTAGCACTCAACAATAATAACATCCAATTCAATGGGGACAACTACCAACAAGTAAGTGAAACAGGCATGGTTACACCTCTCATATACCAACCTTTTCATGGAAGAGATAGAACTCACATCCTAGAAATGGATTGAGAAAAGCCGGACCTGTGAATAAGATACATAAGCAACATCTTTCCACTATGTATGAACAAAGGGGGAAGCTGTACTACACTACCACTAAAGAGATTAACCAAGCCCAGGGAATCATCAAGTTCATGACAGAAAAATCAAGGATTGAAATCCCCTTTTTTGACACATTGGTCAAAATCGACGCAGACAACCTAAAATTGTATACTGACCTATACACAAAAACAAGGGATGCAAACACAGTCGGTCTATCCGAACTATGATTTGGCCTAAACACTGACAACTATTTTTTTGTGTAAATCTAATCTCCCGTCAACTCTCTGCAAGTTTGTGTGGAGAGACGCCATGCTCTCAGTGCCACATTTGGCACCAGGGACCTGTTTCACTAGTTTTGTGACATGTCTGTGATACCATACAGACATTGGGGTTGTCTAGATTTGTGACAACACAAGTAGCTGCCCTTAGGAAAAGACAGACCCAAAACATAAGAATTAGAAAATTTACCCTTCATGGACCTGTTTCACTAGTTTCATGACAAAAGTGTTAGGGAGACATGAAAAGCGGTACCAACAGTGCAAGCAACGAAACCAGACCCACCATCTAGACGCCATCTAGAACACAAAACTAGTGAAACGGGTCCCAGAAGCGCGCCACTGCTCAGACACTGGGTGGTGGTGCCACATACTCTGTAAACATGCCTGGGAACAACAGCTGTAGGGATTGGTTAACACACAGGTTCAAGTGCCTTTGTCTGCACTGACAGCCAAAGAAAACACTGGATTGGGGTCATTTGACCACCAACAACCAACCACAGTCAAGTTCTGAAAACCACAATTGAAAATCCATTCGAAATTTGCCGAAATCCAAGTTCAAATTGGTCACTTACTCGCAAGTCGCGAAGCAGCCCTGTCAAACCATACTGACAACTATTTTATTCTGATGTATTGTGCAATCTCTTTTCCCACATAGCACCCAGAAAATATGAACAATAGGGAAAATTACCTCAGAACCAGATCTTGTTAACCCCAAGGGAAAAACAGAGAAAGAAAAAGGACTGAAAGAATTCACACCTGAAATAAGACGAAAGTATGAACTGTCGAGTTTGATGTTAAAGTGATCAGCGATCCAAAGAATCTAAACACTGGAATAAGGGGGACAAGAAGTGATAACGAAATTAAGTTAAGAGCTTTGGCTCTCCTGAAGAACTGTGACTGTTCTGTAATAATACTCCTTTTTATTGTTACTTCATACTCTGTTCTGTGTGTGAGTAGGGCCCTAGGTTTAGCTGATTTGTACTATTCATGAGCTGATCTAAGGATCTGAGGAATCCAAACTATAGGGTAGTACCTAAACCGTCGGATGTGATCTATAAGATTTAATCTGAATAGTAGCCTAATTGTGAAAAGCTGAAATCCTCTACAAAACTGTGGAATCCCTAGTTTTAGTCTATAATAATTCTATAGGTTTAGTCCGGGATTTCATGCAAATTTAATATAGCAGTCTAGGCCTAATGTTTTAGCTGATGGTATGGAATTTTGGCATACAAAACCCTGTTTGATACAATATTTTGTTATGTCTTTTGGAGATAGTATAACAGCATGTGACATATCCAGATACAAGTTTTAAACTATTCTTAGTATCCTTCATTTAGGTTTAGAACTTAAGTCTGCATTGGTGGTGGTCAATTGGGTAGGTTACACAGTGAAGTTGCCACTTCTCATTTTGTGTATTCGCTAAAGTTGCACTGCTAACTCTGATTATTGTAAAATGTTCATGCAAACATCAATTATGTTTATGCTTTTCCATTACATTTTCCTTGCACTAAATCAGGGATTTTCTTCTCCAGGTTTTATTATGGCGTCATTCAGAAACGGAGAGGAAAACCATATGTTCCATACACCAAGGACATCTTAAAAGGAAAGAGATTTGCTACTGCCTTCATCAGTAACTGTGGCGGTCATAGTAAACGAATGGATGTCATACGTGCTTTAGAGAAACATATTCCACTTCACACTTTTGGGAAATGTGCTCACCAACCAAATATATCTAAAGATGACCAGAACTGTATTACCTCTTATAACCGGAATTGTAGCCTTCAGTTGATTTCAAAGTACAAATTTTATTTTGCCTTTGAAAATTCTATCTGCAAGGACTATATCACAGAGAAACTATACAAAGTATTGCACCTTCCCGTCATTCCAGTCGTTTATGGAGGTGCCAACTACAGCAAATTGCTTCCTACTAATTCTTTCATTAACATTCATGATTTTAAGACAGCTAAAGATCTTGGCACCTTTCTCCATAAGGTAGCTGGAGATAGTGAGAAGTATCTGAGCTACTTTAAATGGAGAAAGGATTATGAGCAGGTTTCCAACATAAGGTTAATAAGGACTCCACACAAACGTCATGACTTTCTACAAGTAGAGCCACGAGCCATGTGTGACCTCTGCGAGTATCTACATACTCATACCACAGAGCGAAAGACTATTGCAAATTTACAAGCTTTTTGGGGTGGTCATCACTGCTATCAGGCAAAGAATTGGCTTGGACCATTCATAAAGTAAGGTATATACTCATATAATATACATATAATATAACACATACACAAACAACTACACTTGCCATTGCCCCGGGACCGTACTGCTCACACCGCCGGTATAGTCCAGTCAAAATAAGGTTTGACCGGCCACAAAAAGCAATAGATTTAATTCCAGTGCCATTCATCTCAGAATACCTTACATATTACCAGAATGAAAATCGAAATTAATCCAAGTAGTGGAAGTAGGTCAAATTAGCATAAATCCAATATGGCCACCCCAAATATATGAAACTCCATAATTCTGGTTTAAATTGAGATAGAAACATGATTTAAAATGCTTAACATATGTTTTCTGGGGTGGGGAATCAATACAAATCACAAGTGAAATCATATATCTTGAATAAATTAGCGTAAATTCAATATGGCTGCCTGAATTCTATGAAATACTGTAATTTTGTGGCCGGTTTGGCCCTTTTTTTTGCTTATTTTGACTGGACTAGTAGCATTCTGGGTTGAAGCGACACCATCTTGGCAGGCGCCTAGAAGCGTCATCTTCATGTCTGTCATCAGGGTTGTTAACGCCGTAATTTCCGACCTGAGTCCATCCACTTCGGTCCGGACTCGGACGTTGTCCATCATCAATCACGACATTAAATCTGACGATTGCGCCATACCAACTTTCTGCGTGGAGTCTGCGCCTCCCACCATACCCTGCGGGTGACTGTCCATGTCTGTATGCGGTCTGTGATCAGTTTTTATGTCAGGGCATCTGGTCAACTTCCACAAGCTCCTATTAAGCTCCTTCAGCTCACTCGTATCACAATTTGGACAACACTTTGACCTTTTCCTACCGTCGTATGAAAATTCACATTCTGTACAAATCATCATGATTTGAGGAATACAGAATTAGTGTTCACCAGTCCTATGCTTACTGACCTATGCTCAGTAAAAAGTAAACAATTCATGTTTCACAGTCTTCAGAGAATATGATATACGGCCCAGTGTGACATGTACGGCCCGCTTTGCACCCGCATATCTGGACCAGACAAGCAAAAGAGTATCAAATTAAATGAATATACAGGAAAAATTATACAGGGATTGATGCAATATTTTATGAATATATTGATGGTATAAAAATTCTAAAAAATGTGGAGACAAAAATATGAAACTTAAGGAAAGATAACTTGTCTGCATCTATGTAGCAGGGCTTTATCACACTATACATACATACATGTATACATACATACATACATATATAGGGCACATAGCTATTATGTTATGGAATCGGCCATCTTACCCCTGACCCCAAACAAAACACCCCCTATCACATGAATGGGAACTCTGCACCTTTAACATTGGCAATGCTCTGAGATATCTGTTGGGGTGGTGAGGGAGGCAGGTAGGGAGGTTGGAAGGGAAGGAGGGTTTGAGGGAGGGAAAATTCCGTCAACGATGGATGTTTATTTGGTACTTGTTTCATTGGGTTGTGTATGGGATAGGTGGTGCTGTTACAGTTGCTGATATAGTGGGCTTTTACCTTTCCATATCATAGGGTGGAATTTTCCAACTGGCAATTTGTTTAGACAGAAATCACATGCAAAGTCCCAAGTGGACTTACATTAGCAGATACCAACATAGGTTGAGCATATAACCTGAATAGAATTAATGAATAAAAGTTAATAATTGCCCATCACCCTTTTAAGTTGAATATATGTTCCAAAACACATTTAGATCATAATATTTAACTTTAAATATTATGGTGAATCGTAAATATACATCTGGAGGTGTCAATAAACAGTTTTTAGATGTAAGCCATTCTTTTCATTTTCTGTGTGATAGAGGAGTGTATACATATTACTTGTGGATTAGATATCCTTTGGATTATACTCAAAATCTAGAGTTCTAAATCTATGCTCTAGAGTTATCGTACATTATATTATGGAAGAATGAACCATGCATTTATTTATCAAACGTTACCCTGCAATACTGTGATCGTGAATTATAAATATCTTTATAGTAAATGTTGAGAAATCTGTTGTTAGACATCACACAACTCTACACTGTCAGGGCCAGGCAATGGAAACTGGGACCCGTTTCACTAGTCCTGTGACAACCCTTGTTGGTCTCCATGACACAACAAGGGCAGTCGTGTTTCAGACATGTCACTGTTAGTGCCACTGTTGTGTCACTGTTCGCGAGAGGTTATTATATAACCCATGATCGTACCAAATATAAAGAAGATCGGCCCCTCCGATTCGCTGATATTCGTGTTTTAGTTTGAAACATCAAGCTTACCATTATCTGGCTGTCTTGGCAGCACCACTATCCGTATCACACTGCAGCGCTTGATCGTTCTGGAACCAGAGCGGCGCAGCATACAGTGCGACAGACTCGGGACACCACTGCGACACTTTAACTGTCTCTGGCCTAACAGTGACACCAACAAAGTGAGCAACAGTGACATTGCTTTTACAACAGGAGAAAACTTCTTGCGCTATTACTGCCGCTGCTGCCGCCCTTGTTTGTGTCTCCAGTTTGTCACTGTCTTGGAATTAGTGAAACAGGTCCCTGGTCATAACTTACAATAGCTGAAGCCAAGGCCTCTTTATTGACATACAGGAATATATTAACACACCTCATATCAAACATATCTGGTGATTTTATCAATAAAGGAATTGATTAAGAGAATAAAAGGAAAAAAAGATTACACAGTGCTCCTCCCATGGTAGCGACTAGTTTTTATTATTATTTTTTTTTATCAATTTTTATTCAGGGAATAAGTTTTACATTACACCAGATTCGGCGCTATGCCGTTCTTCCATCCGGGCCCTCTGGTTTCACATGTACAATCTTATAAATTAATACATTAGTACAACCTCTCAGTACAGTTCACATCTCAACCAGTCGGTGAGTGATTTTTATGAGATGTAATGAATAGGATGAATCCATATACAAACAATTCTTAAACATATAAAGCTGGAGAAACCTTACTTTTTTCCATTCCATGGGGTTAATTAATCAATCACCAGTCGTTTTTCATACAATAATCTGTTGGGAATATAGTAGTAACTAATGTAATTTCTTCAGACAAGTATCATATCAGTCACTACCCATATTTCCGTTTCTCAATATACAAGAGTATGGGAAAAAGACGAGCGATCCGCTTAAGCGACTGCTAGTATGTAAAAAATTTTTCTAAATACCGTACGGTCGAACACACCCACGCCCGGGATAGCGAGACCAACACGTTACGCAGAAAGATTTTTGATACCACAATATACAAGAGTACTTTTATATATATCATCTTATCTCGGGTAACCTCGACCTGGTATAATGTTGTATGGCATTATTCAACAGACACATCCTTTTCCTACTATATTAAATTTGGTAGTCATGGTAAACATGATGGTATAAGCAGTATCAGTGAATTACGTTGATCAGTTGCAATCACAATCTGAACTGTTATTAATTGGATTCTACTTACAGTAATACCTTCATACATGTATTATTATTTGCTTCCACTGTATATCAAATAGTGTCTGGGATATATAATCTAGACCCTTATAAATCACCAAATCTTAATACCACCAACACATGTAAAATTTGAAATGCATTGAAATGAAGTGAAGATGTTTTTCCTTTTCTTCTTGTTCTATTTTTCTTTTCACTGTTGTTCTTGTTGTTGAAGAAATACTCTGTCAATAAGAATATATAATATTGATTAAGTTACAAACTTGTGCTTTATAACAACAGTTGGCTAGACCATGGAAACCAGCCTTATGAAAAGGTTGAGGTTTAAGCCCCTTTATTGAGTAACAATATGCATCCATGTGTAGTATACGGACTGATTGTAAACAGTGAACTTAATAAAGAAATGATACAAAAAAGAAAAGGGTCAGAAGTCTGAGAGAGCGTTGGTTAGTTGCAATCACAATCTAACCCATGTTAACCGTAATAAATTTGCTGTAGGCAGCTTTGGTAATTCCTTTTTCATTTCCTTCTTATAGTCGTGTTTTTTTTTTCTATCTTGGTATAATCTACTTTTAGCCTACTAGTAACACCGACTGGTGTCGGAATTTGTCCTGAGCTCTGTAGAGTAACCTGATGTTTAACCCTTTAAGGGCGGATGATGCCTTAAAGCATCACCCGGCTGGGGGCGGATGATGCCTTAAGGCATCATTTGCTGGATATTTATGAAATTGCTTTTGAAAAGGAAATATTTTAACAATAAACTTGAAATTTGCACAGAATGTAGGTATAACCTCATATTTTAGAATTCTAAATAATGGAAATACAAATATCAAGGATAACAAATTATATCATGTGATATACCTTCAAATTTTGAGTTCAGAGGACAATGCCCCGTCCCCTAGAACTGTACATAGTCACTAGTAGCCGTCTCCAAGTGTATAGTTCGGCCATGGGTGGCCGTCCTTAAAAGGTTAAACTGGCCGACTAAATATGTGGCGACTGTCTATCATCAGTCCAATAGGACATACATACATACATAAAAAAAGTCCTACCCCACATGTTATATGAAGGAGTAACGTTAACAGACTGACTGCGATTGCGTTGCAACACAGACAGATATTGTAAGTAATACATCAAATCTATTATAATTTAACCTGCTGAAAATTGTACAATAGGAACTGGTTTTGGTGTGTTGACTACGATATACTGGTATCCAAGATGGTCTTAACTTAATTGCCTTTAAGTATACAAATGGATATAAGGAAGACCCCAGTATAACCGAGACAAATACTATTGACTGTTGGAATTATTATGTACTGTCTATATATAGAACTGCAAAAAAGATCAATGAGTTGATAGAACCTTGATGGACGGAACCCATATTAAAATAATCTTGAACCATTGTATACTCTATATCACCCATCTCATCATATATAACAAAATGACCGCGATGTTATATCTGGTTGATATTATTACATGAAAGAAATGAAGAATGTATTAGTGTCGAACACCTGTAGCAAATTCTATATATGTGATGTATCTGTTTTGCCATCCTAAGAGGGACCAGACGGAAGAACGGCATTAGCCGAGTCTGGCTATCTGTACGATCAAATACCCTAATAAAGTTTATAAAAAAAAATATATATATAAAAAAGTCGTCAAGTGGTGGCAATGTCAACAGAAAAAGTCGTCGACCTCAGAATGTACCCGAGCATTTACACTGACGACTATAAGTTTTCACAGAATCGCTGCCCATGTAGATGACTAATTCAACCCCTCTTGAAATAGTCACGGGCGTTAGCGCATGTCCAATAGTCATCAGGGACCAGGGACCTGTTTCACTAGTTTTGTGACATGTCTATGACACCATACAGACATTGGGGTTTTCTAGTTTCGTAACAACACAAGTAGCTGCCCTTAGGAAAAGACAGACCCCAAACATAAGAATTAAACACATCTAGACACATCATGGACCTGTTTCACTAGTTTCGTGACAAAAGTGTTAGACAGACATGAAAAGCGGCACCAACAGTGCAAGCAAGAACGGACAAAACGAAGTCTAATGTCTAGTTCTTATGAAACCGGACACACCATCTAGACACCATCTAGACATGTCACAAAGCTAGTGAAACAGGTCCCTGTTTCAGTAGGCTTGTGACATTACGCCTAGACAGACATCAACAGTGGCACCAACAGTGCAAGCAACAGCGGAAAAAAACTAGCAAATATCTGAAGATCGAAGTGGCCATCCTTCTCCATATTTGAAACGATTATACATTAGATGTATCCCCTACTCATTTTAAAGTGTCATTGCTTAATTCCTACGAGAAGTGAGTGAAACTCCGTGTGTCATCGACTGCAATCTTGTGATCTGTCCATATGGTGTCACAGACGCCATCTAGACATGTCACAAAACTACTGAAACAGGTCCCAGGTGGTGTCTTATTGTTTATCTGATGTAACCAAACAATCTGCAGTTGACACGAGCTTGGTGTTTACATTAGACAATTTCTATCATTTCATTGCTGAAAGTCGTCAGGAGGTGCAAAATACAAGAATCGCCGCCCATAATCGTCTAGTGTAAACGTCAAGTTAGGTAAATATCTCTCCTCCAGAATATCATCAATAGGACATTGGGGTATAACTATGCAATAATGGTTGATTGTATATCATCTACGGTGTATTATGTACAGAGCTAGTTAGTTCTTTGACATATGACATTATATGATGAGGCCAATCAAATATGACATTTGTACTTATACATTGACTGGCTCCTAGAGTGAGACAATGCATAATTTGGGTAAGTGTGTGTTGGTGTGTTGCTTTGAGTTATTTGTAGATGTGTCCAGGAAAAGTTTCTATTATGACAGCAAAACTGTTCTGTAACAGAGAAAATGGGAAAAACATTTGCTTTTCATGACATTAGTTTAGAAAACTGATATAGTCATTATCTCTTTTATGTGGATGACTTAGCTCGGTGGCCAAGTGGTAGGGGTGTTCGCCTTGAGCATGGGAGGTCGTGGGTTCAAACCCCGGTCGGGTCATACCAAAGACTTACACAAAAATGGTACCCACTGCCCATTCGGTTTAACACCCGTCATTAGAATGAGGAGTTGCGGCAAGGGCCTGAATGGAAGAATGGCTCAATAGCCGAATTCGGTGATTGTACACACAATATTCCCTAATAAAAATTACTAAAAAAAAACCCCAAAAAAACTTAGTCATATCGGGACACCATTTCAGCTTGAAGAGAAGACAACATGATTTAGATATTTCGTTTCACTGGTGCAATTTAAACAATATGAAAATCAATGAAAAAAAACTAAGACCTGTGTTAATGGCTCGTAGCATTGATGGTATAAAAATTCTAAAAAATGTGGAGACAAAAATATGAAACTTAAGGAAAGATTACTTGTCTGCATCTATGTAGCAGGGCTTTATCACACTATACATACATACATACATACATACATACATACATATATAGGGCACATAGCTATTATGTTATGGAATCGGCCATCTTACGCCTGACCCCAAACAAAACACCCCTATCACATGAGTGGGAACTCTGCACCTTTAACATTGGCAATGCTCTGAGATATCTGTTGGGGTGGTGAGGGAGGCAGGTAGGGAGGGGGGAAGGGAAGGATGGTTTGAGGGAGGGAAAATTCCGTCAACGATGGATGTTTATTTGGTACTTGTTTCATTGGGTTGTGTATGGGATAGGTGGTGCTGTTAGTGGGCTTTTACCTTTCCATATCATAGGGTGGAATTTTCCGACTGGCAATTTGTTTAGACAGAAATCACATGCAAAGTCCCAAGTGGACTTACATTAGCAGATACCAACATAGGTTGAGCATATAACCTGAATAAAATTAACAAATAAAAGTTAATAATTGCCCATCACCCTTTTAAGTTGAATATATGTTCCAAAACTCACTTAGATCATTAATAGTTAATGGCTCGTAGCAATCCTTGATAAAGTTGAAAGAAGCCTTTATCTTTCTATTTGTAAATACTGTTAGGTTACCGGTTTGCAAAAACATCTATTATCTGGGGATAAATATAGATGGTATTTCAAACTGGGAACAATGCATAGGACAATGTTAGTCATAGGTTGCATAAACTGTCAAAACCCTGTAAAATGATAACAAAGAATGTTTGTCTGAAGATATATAAAACAAGTATTGCCCTGCCATTTAGTTATTAAAGCTACTGTATAGGAGGTGCAAATAAGTCGTTACTTTATCATCTTTATTGAATAAAAATAAAGAAAGAAAAGAGCCGAAACGTTGTGTCAATTGAAATTCATGTAAAGAAATAACAATTTCCAGAGTTGTGGGTTTGTGAATACTACAATACTAGTTTTATAAAGAAAGAAAAGGTTACAGAAACTGCAGAATAGAGGCCTCAGGATCTGTACTGGAACTCTGCTTGGATTAGATTAGATTGTATGTTTGGTATGTACACCCTTGCTCAACACAAAAAACACCTGTAAAGGGCTGATTCCACCAACACGATGGATTTGCCGTGGTATATCTTGTTATATCTTACAGTGTTGCGATATGTCGTTCCTCCTTTATCACGATACGTTGCGCACAATGATATGTATGTTTTTTGCGATGTTGTATGTATACATGTATTTTGGTGCTCCAACACCACGACACCTCGCGATCTATTGCCGACATATCGCGACATACAGCGGCACATCGCGACACAAATGTAGCACAGGTGTTTAACCAGACCGATGCATTGTGGCAAATGTGCACGCGATCATTCAAAACCTAGCAAGATTTAGCAAGACAACCAAATCATGACTAATCTCGCTTTATCTTGTGTGTTGGTGGAACCAGCCCTTTGAGGGTGGCTGTGGCCCATTAGATTGTAGGTCAACTCTGGACTGAAGAGCCGTCCCAAGGCGCGAGAAAATATCATGTAAGGAGATCAGGGTGAAGGTCGGGGTTTGCTGCGAATGCAGTCATTGGCTACTCGGTCTACTTTATTCTATATATGGAATTAGTGTGGCCTAGGACCTCCTTCTACAGGCGAAGAACTATCTGCAGAGGGATACTCTTATGGAATTAAAGAAGAAACCAACGAGTTTTAGTCAAGGTTGTCATTCTTCACGAGTTTGATGCGGAGTGATATGAACGAGGCGACAGCCGAGTGAATATCACATAGCATTCAAACGAGTTGGAGAATGACTTCTTTGACCATATTTATCTCACCCCTGTACACACTAAACGAATGGACAACACACAGGATATTAACCGTGGAGAACGGACTGCAATACTTGTAGGGGCATGGAGAACGAGTTCCAAATGTTGAGCCTATGGACATTTATTCCAGGGGTGAGATAAAAACTAGATCTCGATACCTTAAGTTGTAGCATAAGTGCTTTCAAGAAGAAGATCAGAGCTATAATATATACCTGCTATATATTCTACTTTAAGGATTATCATAAATTATTATCCACCGATTAAAGACAAATGCGGGTAGGTTTCGAGGCGCCCCCTGGTTCGACACTGGTGCTGCCATCTGGTGTCATGAAAATGTAGCAGTTTCCCATAGACATCAATAGTTAAGGACTTACCTTCTTCAGATGGCCTTCCCATAGAAATTATCATATTCTTCAAAATAAGTTTGTCTAATGTCCAGTGAAGATTATTTATCTATAATCAATCACAATAGTCACATTTACTATCAGAAATGTCATAATGGGTTTCGCACTCTAGAAACATGGAAAAATAGCGACCTATATAAATGGCTTAAGTATACACCAAATTACAACCATGCTTGACATTGCTGTGGAATTATGACATGATCTGGAAGTACATGTCTTGCAATAAACTTTGTATTGCAATATACTTGTTATCAATCGTATAGGTGGAAAACAATACAATAACAGCTGGGTTTGTGTATGAGTGGCTGTAATCTCCTTGTAGTTGACAATGTAATAAATCCTCTTCATACCCATATTGGCCCATAATTAGCATAATTAGTCGCTGGGTGAGGATTATCATAAAACTGGATGAGGTTTAATCTTGGCCACCGTATTCCACGACTGGAGTTTGGCAAAGTGACTTCATGAGGCGAAGCCGAGTGACGTCCGGAGCCAAAACTTCAGGAGTGGAATGTGGTGGCCAAGATTAAAACAAATCAGGTTTTGATTCTATCCTACCCTATCTCCTCGATTTTGGAATATTACGTGATAACAATGCTGTATGCCACTAGTGGCATATAAAACTCCATATGCCAGTCAGCGTAGCATACGGTAACCCAATGTTAAGCCTATCGGATTTTATATTAGGGGTAGGATAATAATGGGGGTGCCACACCCAGAGACATGGTCCTTCACTGATTAATGCTCCCTGAGTTGCCCAACAACTAGAATAGAAACAGTCGGTAGAAAATCGTTATACTATCGCACAATGTGGACAGAATTCTTTACCCGGCATTTACACTAGATGACTTAATATGTTGCGACAGTAGATTGTCAGCCAAGAGTCGTCAGGCGGTGGCAATGTCCACCGCAAAAGTCATCGACGTCAGAATTTATACCTGAGCGTTTACACTGACGACTATGAGTTTTCACAGAATCGCTGCCTATCTAGACGACTAATTCAAGCCTGCTTGAAATAGTCGTGGGCGTCAAAGCGTGTCCGATAGTCATGAAGTGGTGCCGAATTGGGTAATATGATATAATCAGACGATCTACAGTCGCCATGTGCTTGGCGTTTACAATAGACGATTTGTAGCTTTTTACTGCTGAAAGTCGTCAGCCGCTGCTAAATTTAAGAATCGCCGCCTAAAGTCCTCTAGTGTAAATGCCGGGTAAGGACTAAAGCCTATAAGATACCGAAATTTGTTCCCGATTCATCCCGACCATCGGCTCGGTGAGAGTCGGGAATAAAATGTCGAAGTCTTATACCTATAAGACACCAACATGATGACTGTCCCCGATCACACTTCCCTCTTTTATAACCTCGTAAATTACCCGGGATAAGATCAAAGAGAGCTGCTGGGAGCCGAGCCAGGGTGAGCCACGGGCCGCTGGTGTGGACTCATAGAAAATAATTCAAAGTTTAATAACTTCGAATCCAATTAAGAAATCGGGAAACGGTTTTCAGATTTTTCATTGCCTCTCTCTACCCTACAAATCGATATAAGGCACTTGTAAATCGGTCTGAGTAATATGTATTTAAACGGCCTGCTCAGAATCGGGAACAGTCGGTGAATGTGCGTACACCGAAATCTTAAGGTCTGGGAGAGTCGGTCATATCTAACATGGTAGTAATGCCCGACCCGTCGGAAAAAGCAATAAAATCGGGTAGATGAAGTGCGTACATCGACCCGATTGATGCAGATTGTCACAGACCCGATGGATCCGTCGGACAAAGGTAGAATCGGGCGTAGCGGTCGGGTTGGTGTCTAAAGGGGGTGTTCCACTGGACCAACGGTAGCCGATTCCGTAGCCAGACAATCGCCGATTATTATCCGATGCCCTAGAATTTCTCAAATCTTTGAAAACGGTCATTTATTAAACTATTATTATCAGAATTAAATAAATTACAATACGTGAGCTTCCTCTTAAGGGCCCAGGAACAATTGATCGGGTGAGAAATCGGCCTGGTGGATTTTGCCCTTTATAGGTTTAACTCCTACCACCCATTGTCTGGTACCACGCTGTGATGGTCGACGCCCTGTGCAAATTCGCCTGAGACACGTTATAGACACAAACCCCAAAGTAGAGGTATTACACTTGGGAATCTGACAGACAGTAAATGCAGAAACTAAATAGTTCAAGGTCCTTGAGGGCCAATTCCGCAATTCTAGTTGCCATGGTAACATTCTATCCTTTCAAAAAATGGTCAAATCATATTTCTGAGTGATTCACCCAATTCTACACCCATAAAAACCCTAATGTAAAGATACTACACTTGGAAATTGGACAATAACTGCAGAAACTACATACTTGAACGCCTTTGATGGCCATTTTTGCAGCAACTTATTAATACTAGTTACCATGGTTACCAAAAGTAGTCGAATCATATTTCTGAGTGGTCCAGTTAATTCTACACCCATAAAAACTCTAAAGTAAAGGTATTACACTTGCAAATCAGGCAATAATTGTAGAAATATAGGATTTTTAGATCTCCCATGGCATTTTGGCAGCCATCTTGGAATCCAAAATGGCCGATATATGACATAATGCAAATGGCTGAGTAGTTCAGATGGTTTTCAGTCATAAATGTTGATTTCATGTCATTTTAGTAAATATATAATGAAAAAGCAGGTCTATTTGGTTGAAACCAGTAAAAAAATGTTGGCCATCTTGGAAAAATCCAAGATGGCCACCAAAAAATGGCGTGAAAATTTGTAAACATCGATTTTTGAAATCTAGGGGTTCTAAGCTTTCCGAAAATGTATAGGTTACAAAATCCCCGTCAAACCCCAACAAACCTAAATTATCTAGATAATGAACCTGACTATTAAGACTAGCTTACGATTTAAGGGAGTTAACCGGTAGGGGCGGAACTGTAGTTTTTCCGTTCAGTGCCGTGGAGTTAGTCCACCAACCACGACAAGGCTACGACAAGAGCAGACAAGAAAGTTTCAATCGGTGCCTTGTCGCAGCATTGTCGTGAGGAGGGGAGTTGTCGTGAGCCCTTGTCGCAGCCTGTCGGGAAGTTCACGCTCCACCTAAATATTCTATCGACAACCTCCCGACACGCCACGACACGCCACGACACGGCTCCAAAATCGAAACATGTTCGATTTTGTCGTAGCCTTGTTGGAAGGCCCCCGACAGGCCCCCGACAAGCTTCATATTGCAGCCTGTCGTGGCCTTGTCGTAGCCTCTTGTCGGGAACTGTGGTCCACCAACCACGACAAGGCTACGACAAGGCTTCCAATCGTAGAGCTGTCGTGGACCTTGTCGGAAAGCCATTGTCGTAGCCTTGTCGTGGTTGGTGGACGCCCCCTCTAATGCGTTGTGATATCGTAGGCCGTGACTCGGACAAACATCAGTCAGTCTGGTTTCATGGCTATGTAAAGTGAATGCATTCACACCTATTATCTCACCCCTGGAATAAATGCCCATAGGCTTAACATTGGGAACTCGTTCTCCATGCCCCTACGAGTATTGCGGTCCGTTCTCTATGGTCTTTATCCTGTGTGTCATCCAATCTTTTAACGTATATAGGGGTGAGCTAAGTACAGAAAGCAACTCGTTTTGGTCAAAGTCTTGTTCTCCATCTTGTTTGAATGTTACGTGATATTCACTCAGCTGTCACCTCGTTCATATCACTCCGCATCAAACTCGTGGAGAACGACAGCTTTGACCAAAACTTGTTGGTTTCTTCTTTAGAGTGTGAAGGGCGGGTGTGAGCGCAAGGCTGTTGTTTCACACAAAAGATAGGACTGCTAAAACATACTATAGCATCGTAACAATGAGTCCTGGCTGTCTAAACTACTGAGTTGATAATTGTTTTGTCTTTTTCCAGAGGAAGATTAGCCTATAGTGGCCAGGCCTGTACCATTGTAACTTTATCATCCATGTGCATTATTCCTTTGTTGTCAATACCATAGAATACGATACAACCACTGCTATTTCTCTGGAAATGATATAAACTGGTATTATCAACATATTACGCTCATACTCGTATTTATTATCCATCATTTCGAATAAATTAAACCCAGTAATTGCCATATTAAAGAGTATAGCAATAGGGACTATTTCTTTGCTCTATAGCACAAAGGGACTATTTTTCCCCGTATACCATGGCTTTGAGGCTGTATACCACAGGTTTGAATCCGTAAACCACAGTTATAGTATCTGACAGGTTTTATACAATGGGTGGTGGTTTACTGAATCCCCATACATTTTCAATGTATACGATGGATACTAATTATATAGAACTGCATAGAGAATCGTATAAATACACAATACTCCACGAGTTTGGAAGGGCCGCAATCTTCATCGAGGCGAAGCCGAGTGACGATTACGGCACTTTCAAACGAGTGGAGTATTGTTTATTTTACGATTCGAGTGCGGTTCTGGATTTATCTCACCCCTTTCAAGGTTAGGGGAGTCGAAATTTCTTGTCTTGTCTTGTCATCTCTCTGAAATCCTGGCCGCTGATTGGTCAATCGCCTATGACGTCATCTCGTATTCACTACGCCACGACCATGGCGTAGTATTGTCACTTTACCGGGGTGATCGTTGAGTATTTTTTTCTAATGTTATTCCTATGGCTAAACATGTACCAGGGGTGAGATAAATATATAGAGGGCAATAGGGTCGGTGGTTACCCTATTATAAGTACATGAAGACTACTGATACCAGAAACACCATTTGCACTGTGAACATTGATAATCAGCAACTAACCACTCTAGTAATGGAGCAAAGATAATTCGGGCAAGCATCATGTCATCCCCAATGTGGGTCAGAATCATTCAAGGTCGCGTTGCCAAATACAGATGATGCTTGGGTAATGTCCATAGACTGGGCCGTTTGAGCCTACTTTAGGCTGGGGATGTGCAGATCTACATTTATATGTTTAACACAAGTTGACGTGATAGGCTGGAGACAGAAGAGAGCACACAGCCTCAGGATATCAACTCAGATCCAGGTAAAAAACTTTGTTTTTTTATTATTTACTATATACCCATGCCGTATATACTGTAAATACGCACCGTTTACTATATACCCATGCCGTATACTGTAAATACGCACCGTTTACTATATACCCATGCCGTATATACTGTAAATACGCACCGTTTACTATATACCCATGCCGTATATACTGTAAATACGCACCGTTTACTATATACCCATGCCGTATATACTGTAAATACGCACCGTTTACTATATACCCATGCCGTGTACTGTAAATACGTACCGTTTAATCTATACCCATGCCGTATATACTGTAAATACGCACCGTTTACTATATACCCATGCCGTATATACTGTAAATATGCACCGTTTTGGCATATGACGTAAAAAAAACTGTACAGATCGCTGGTCCGTACACTAAAATATGGACCACCTTGCCATAGACGTTTATTAAAAAATTGGTTGTTAAGCCAAATGAAATTGATTTTTTTTTTAAAATTTCGGGTATATAGTAAATATATATCATCGAACCAAAGCAGGTAGACGAGGCGTAACAAGTTGTGGTACCCTTCTTCACCCAACGCTATATCATCGAACCATGCTTGTACAAGTCACAGAACTCGATGATAATTTACGGTTAGTGCGGAACTCGGCATAAACGCCTCGGTCCGTACAAACCGTAAATTACCATCTCGTTCTGTGAATTGTACAGCATGGTCAGGACGTTCTATATAAATACCTATGGCTGTACAACTTCGTATACTGCTCGCTATTGCTCATGGCATATTTATACCCGTACGTCACACTGTGACGTACGGGGTATGTGTTCTAGAGACGAGGTATAATTTCGCAATTTTTAGGTACTTAATAATATGAAAACACGCTGACTCTCTTCATACGTCAAAATACTTGGTAAAATTGTGGAATAATTGTTAAATTGTTTGCTAATTTGTAGAGGCGACACACCGAATATTCACGAGGTAATACTAATGAATAATTAATTAGGTAACGTGGTAAAACCCAGCGCATCTGTTTTTCCGAGGTAATTGAACGACCACTATAAATATCCCGGCCGCTCGGTCCGGCTTAGGTCACTCTCCTCAACTTCGATACTTACAAGGTTCCCCACCCACCATCCCAAAATGATGTATATTTAAGTATATTATCATGTATTCATACTGTGTTCTCATGTATTTCCACATAACAAATGTTATAAGTCCGCATAAGCGTTATGTTTTAAGAAACGAGATAAATATAATAAAAGTTTCTTTTATGCAAACAATATTTGTGTCCACTCGTTAATTATTGATCACATACATCCCTCTGCCTATGGCATCGGCATGTATATGATCAATAATTTTACCGCGTATTCTTGACATACGAAGACAGTAAGCTAGTTTCCGTATATTATCCATCGTATACAAAGACCCTATTGAAGATGTATGTGGACTTTGTAAACCATGGCCCATTATATAAAACCTCAGGCCTGTGGTACACGGCCTCAAAGCAATGGTATAGTCTCTTTGTACTGTAGACCAAAGAAATAGTCTCCATTGTTATACCCTGTAATATGGAAATTACTGGGTTAGATTTACTTGGGAAGATTGATGATAAATGCAACAAACGATGTTTTTGTGGACAGGCGGCTCTGTAAACCACTCGAGGTTGACGTTGTTATCCACTCTCTAGCGCTCGTGTATTACTACGCGTCAACCTCTCGTGGTTTACGGCCGCCTGTCCACAAAACCATCGATTATTGTCTATTTATCATATACCCATGAAGTATATTTGGTAATTACGCACTGCTCGCTATGCAGTATGAATTGTGTACTGAACCCTGTGCAGTACCCTAGTATACTGCACACGTTGAAACATCAGCAGGGTGTTTGATTTCATATTAGCATGTCTTCTATGCCAATATATGGTAAGATCTTATTCATTTTGCGCTATTATCTTGACTTGATACTCTATGAATTTATATCTTGTGAGATAATATACATACATGATATCATTTATCTATTTTATATATATATTTTTTAATTTTTCATTTATTTTTCAAGTATTTGCTTAGAATTGGTTTATTTGAGAAACCTTTCATCTAATAGCTGGCCTTTTCTCTGTTTGAATAAGTATACCGCATGATATAACTATCAGCAGTCGGAAAACCCCGCTTAAGGGGGCACCCTGCTTAAGGGGGCACTTTGTCCGGAACGGATGGTTGCCCCTTAAGCGGGGTTTTATTGTATAACTAGGAGCAAATAGAATGTTCATCATCGATGAATGAGCGTGCAATTTTAAATGTATAACAACTACTAGGAGCAAATGGTATTTCCATTTATAATGGAATAGCGCGGTATACCATGATCTCATCAAATAAAAGTTAGAGAATATCATAGGAAATAATTGATCAGTAAGCCAATTGTATTTGAAAGGATCAAGAATGTTTCAATAAACCCAGGGAATGGATTTAATAGTTGTTTTCAAGTATCATCAACAGGAATATACGTATTATGGTATAGAAATCTACATGCGTGAACAGATGGCAACTGGTTACCTTATTAAAATAGGTGTATCCTAAATCTACTGAACATCATTAAGTTTCTAAAGAAAGTGAAGAGTAATAGTACAACTACCAGGGTTACCGTTATATATGTAGGCGTTTATTGTATAGAACCGACGTTTCGACTCACCTCATATTTCTTTTGAGGTGTTTGTCATTTGTTGGCTAATATTTTTTATTTTGACTTGTGCCTGGTCTAGCATAGCACAGGTCCCATTCAACTGCCCTACTTCTCTGGCTAATAGGTCAGCTATGCCACTCATCATGTAATTTTTTCCATTCCGATGGATGGTTAATTCCGCGGTTGGGGAAAAATTGTCCTTGGTCGCAAGTGAAGGGAGACGGTTTTGGAAATTGATACGCCTCGTTACTTCACACAGCTATGCCACTCAGTTCGCTCTCTCATAGCCCTTAGCGCTTGATGCACTCAAGTTTATTTGGCTTGAGGGTACTTCATTTGGAGTACTAATCATGCTCTTGGTAGTCCTCCTACTAACATATTTGTCATCTGTTTTCTTTCTACTTCTAAGAGTTCTTGCACCTGATCATTCACAGGTCAGTTTGATCTTGAACCATCCATAGAATCCTGGCTTCCATCTTGAGTATTATATACCTTGTTGATATGTAATTTCGGTTTATTTGCTACAGTGCACAACACATACAGTCACCCAGTCATGAAAGTTCTATTAAAAGGAACCAAGTCAGTTGTGGGGCAGGGGGTATGGAAAGGCTTGATACTGGACCCCTGCTCTCTATCGAATAGCACAGCAAATGACACGCGGATAGTGAAGGGATAGATTTTTTTCAGCACGCTGAAAGTATATCTGACCACTGTAACCTTTCATAGGCATGTATATAGGGCGTGCGAGCACGCTCTAATAAATATGTAACGACGAACCACGCTGTATACATAAAACTCGTTGGGAATTGGTCTTATTTACGGAACTCGGAACCGATTCCCAACGAGTTTTGTAGCATGTACAGCATAGTTAGGTCGTTTTATATAATTAGTAGAAACCAAACGAGAGTTAGCCTTGTCAATGTTTATGCCACGATTGGCAGGTTGTGTATTACTACACGAGGCGTTAGCCGAGTGTAGTGAGTAGCAGACCTGACCAGAGTGGTATAAACTCGAGTTTGGTTTCGTATTTATCCTACCCCATCTCACCGATATACAGAGAATATTTATAATTATCCACGTTAGAAGTTATCAATGCTGCCGGATCTACTTTCGTTATCTCATCCCTGATTGGTCCGTTTTTTTTAATTCACCTTGGTGCATAAATAACACTTTATCCAACGCTATGTCAAATACATTGGGTCAATGTTAAACCTATGGCGTTTTTTATTAGGGGTAGGATAATGACTAATACGAGGCCGAGCTGTGGACGAAAAATGTATAATTTTTCACGTGAAAAAGACAAATAGAGAGTATACAAGGTATACAGTACACAAAGGTACACAATATTTGTCAGCAGTAAATTTTCATAAATGGAAAAACACCCAAAATTGTGGGGTGGGTGGGAGGTAAAGAAACGTTTTGAGTCTTTGAACGAATTTGAAGAGACTGACATGTGATGTGACACGTCACGACAGTATAAGTTCTTAAAACGTTAGATGTCTCTTGCTGCGTTGCCGCGCTTAATACGACAGCTGCCTCAAGCCATTAGACTTCACATGTTCGTATCAATTATGTCGCCCCTGGTATTTTCTAACATTTGGAACTCGTATTCAATGCCCATGGACTATTGTAAAAAAAAATACCCAATGGGTGATATTGTCACGAATGTTAGCCAATTAATCAGTGATAGGGGTGAGATAATTTCAGAAACCCATTCAAGTTTTTTATGGTCAGAACTCGATCCCATCTTGTTAGAATCACTACGCAATACACGTGGCGAAGCGTGAATACAGGTGTTGCCGTTCAGCGCCGCCTAACGGCCCACTGTCTAGTGACGCGGCCGCTCGGACAAACACCGCGATTCCAGCGGTATTCATATAGAGAAAAGCAGCAAAAACACCTAAAGTGTGAACGGTGGGTGTGATTGCAGGAGTGTTGTTTTTTGACAGATTAAATTGTTGGAACAAACTAGGGTATTGTATCAACAAGTCTGGGATGTCTAAACTTTATAGTTGATAATTATCTTGGTTTTAGATAGGAAAAAGATAAGCATATAACTGCTGGGTCTGCCAATGTATTAATGTGTATGCAGTTTCAGTGTTCCTGTCTTATCTAAGGTATATCTAAAGTATCATTTAGGTGATATGCATGTATGATACATCAAATTGGAGCTGGAATACCATAGAATATGATAAAATCATTGTTATTTCTCTGAAAATGATATACACGGGTATCATCAACGTATTACGCTCATATACTGAGTGATCCAATGATAAAGAATACGTTGCCAGAGGTATGTTTGGCCGCAAGCATTGCATAACCACCCAGATAAGGTGCGACACCGCCCTGTGGAAAAAGGCCTATTCCTATATACCTATGGCTGTACACTCTATGCTTACACCACGCTCTGGGGGGTGGAGTAACTATCTGATACTACCCAAGGTTGGTATACTACCCAAGGTTGCCGTATATTATCCTACCCCTAATATAAAATCCCATAAGCTTAACATTGAGATTCCGTATGCCACGCTGACTGGCATACGGAGTTTTATATGCCACTAGTGGCATACAGAACTATTATCACGTAATATTCCAAAATCGAGGAGACAGGGTAGGATAAAATCAAAACCTGATTCGTTTTAATCTTGGCCACCACATGCCACTCCTGGAGTATGGCTCCGGACTTCACTCGGCTTCGCCTCATGAAGTCACTTTGCCAAACTCCAGTCGTGGCATACGGTAGCTAAGATTAAAACTCATCCAGTTTTACGATACTACCCAAGGTTGACATTTAGACCAATCAGATTGTCTCTTATTAAACCACATTTGAAGGTATATAGGAATAGGGAAACCAAGTATCAGTGAAAGGAAGTCAAAATTACTCGGTAAGGCTTGGAAAAATTACTGCCGGCGGCCAGGGCCTTGGGCAGTAATTTTTCCAAGCCTTACCTTGTAACTTTGACTTCCTTTCACCGGAACATAGTTTCCCTCTATTCCTGCGCTCGATGGGACACGAGCTCTGACTGTAAACTTTCATCTCTCCTACATAAAGTCTCCATTGAAAATGTATGGGGACTCAGTAAACCACGTCCCATTGTTGAAATAGACAATATTCGAGCACCCCAACACCATCGGTGGTTGTATTTTGTCATTATTATTATTTTTTTATCAATTCCTATATTCATCAGAACATCACCATACAGTTACAATATTCTTCATTGAAATAGTACATGTGGATGAATAAAGAGGCTTAGAACTCAGTCAAGGATGACCTATTTTAACGATCTAGCCGACCTGTAGTCAAGATGTAATTCTGTTATACGCCGAGGTATAGGTGTAAAAAGCAAGTCCTTCACATGACCATATATCCCTTGTCAACGATGTAGAATAACCAGTGTGTAACAGCGCATACCAATGATATAAATAAATTGGGCTTTTGACAGTAGTTGAATACTATGAATAAATGTGTTGCCAGGTGAAAGAAGGTAGGGAACATACATATAACATCTAAAAATACATGTTATCAAAGTACATTACAAAGGTATTTCATATCCTCATACATTTCAATATATAGATACTGTAGCATTTAATTTTCTTTTTGTTAGTGACTTAAATGTCTTAAAGTCGGGTGTATTGCGTACTATGGGCGGTTGATCGTTCCATAGTGAACCTCCTATATAGTGTACAGACCTAGTGTATGCTGCGCAATTAGGTTTAAATATCTGTGAAACAGGTGCCATGAATAGCCTTGTCTGTCTTCCACCCATGTTTACATTTATGTGCTTGTTTATCCTCCTAAACATAAAATTCAGTAAGTGAGCCTGTCTCCGAACTTTGAGAAGAGGGATTCCAGATTTTAAGTGAATTTGGGTGTTGCTTGTGAACACCCTGGACTTCAAACAAATACGAATACATTTATTTTGTAAGATCTGTGAGGATTCTAATTGATCTAATGTACCCCCCATTATAAGTATATCCCCATAATCGAAAAATGGGAGGATTGCCGTCCTATAAACATCCAGAGCTTCTTTAATCGATAGGTATGGGCGCATTTTTGATAGCTGATACATCCGAAATGAAATAATTCTTTTCAGGTTATTCATATGAAATCTGAAGTCCAGTAAACCATCTAGGAAAATACCAAGGTACTTGTACGATACTGCTTTAACAATATTAGTCCCATTTACATCAAGGTTGTGGTTATTTTTATGTTGCTTGTTTTCTTGCAATATAGCACATATATTTGGTCTTTCCTATGTTCATTGACAGCTTGTTTTGAAGACACCACAAGTAAAGACTATCAAGATAATTCTGCATGCTCAAAAACATTTCATCAATTATCCCATGCCGATATATCACTGTATCATCTGCATACAAAATTAAGTTGGTGTCCCCCTGGGCAGCAGGGAGGTCGTTAATAAATATCAAAAACAGAAGAGGTCCTAGAGTGCTACCCTGGGGTACTCCACTGGTCACAGCAGGGAGGTCGTTAATAAATATCAAAAACAGAAGAGGTCCTAGAGTGCTACCCTGGGGTACTCCACTGGTCACAGCAGGGAGGTCGTTAATAAATATCAAAAACAGAAGAGGTCCTAGAGTGCTACCCTGGGGTACTCCACTGGTCACAGCAGGGAGGTCGTTAATAAATATCAAAAACAGAAGAGGTCCTAGAGTGCTACCCTGGGGTACTCCACTGGTCACAGCAGGGAGGTCGTTAATAAATATCAAAAACAGAAGAGGTCCTAGAGTGCTACCCTGGGGTACTCCACTGGTCACAGCAGGGAGGTCGTTAATAAATATCAAAAACAGAAGAGGTCCTAGAGTGCTACCCTGGGGTACTCCACTGGTCACAGCAGGGAGGTCGTTAATAAATATCAAAAACAGAAGAGGTCCTAGAGTGCTACCCTGGGGTACTCCACTGGTCACAGCAGGGAGGTCGTTAATAAATATCAAAAACAGAAGAGGTCCTAGAGTGCTACCCTGGGGTACTCCACTGGTCACAGCAGGGAGGTCGTTAATAAATATCAAAAACAGAAGAGGTCCTAGAGTGCTACCCTGGGGTACTCCACTGGTCACAGCAGGGAGGTCGTTAATAAATATCAAAAACAGAAGAGGTCCTAGAGTGCTACCCTGGGGTACTCCACTGGTCACAGCAGGGAGGTCGTTAATAAATATCAAAAACAGAAGAGGTCCTAGAGTGCTACCCTGGGGTACTCCACTGGTCACAGCAGGGAGGTCGTTAATAAATATCAAAAACAGAAGAGGTCCTAGAGTGCTACCCTGGGGTACTCCACTGGTCACAAGCTTCTCTGCTGAGTATTATCGTAAAACTGGATGAGTTTTAATCTTGGCCACCGTATGCCACGACTGGAGTTTGGCATAGTGACTCCATGAGGCGAAGCCGAGTGAAGTCCGGAGCCAAAACTCTAGCTACTAAGAATTCTACAAATGCTATTGTAAGAAAAAGAGCCCCATGGGCCATAATGAACTTTATATGCCATTTTTCCTACTGGAAACACCAGTGCATACGCCTGAATTATTGAAATTGGACACCTATAATGATACTCGACCAATGGCATGTGTGATGGTGAGCGACCCGCTCATATGAGTGAGGTCAAACACGCTCACGCCAAGTAACTTCTGCAACCAAATTTGTAATTTCGAAAGTTGTAATCCATGAAGTATATGAAATACGACCCTTGTTCTTTTATGTTCGTACCTGTCTATCTTACCCACTTGGACGGCCTGGTTGAAAATCATGTATTGTATATATGAATCTACCGTCAATAAAAACCTTTACAAAAAAAACCAAAAAAAGTGTTGCCAGGTGAAAGAAGGTAGGGAACATACATATAACATCTAACAATACATGTTATCAATAATTTTTAAACCATGTGAAAAGATTATCCCGGACACCATAATGATGCAACTTATCAAGTAAAATAGAATGATTAACAGTATCGTAAGCTTTCATTAAGTCAACGTAGGTGGCCAAGGTGTCTTTCCCTATATTTCTATGAATTTGAATTTCCTCAGTTATTTTAGTAACAGCATCCATGGTTGAAAATCCCTTTCTAAAGCCAAATTGTATGGGGGAAATGATTTCATTATCGTTAAGAAACTCATTTGACTTATTGAAGACTATTTTCTCAAGAACCTTGTCAACCACAGTTAACAGAGAGATAGGTCGTAGATTTGTTACTAAAAAAGGATCACCGCCTTTCGGGATAATTTCTGCAATCTTCCAGCTCAACGCGATAACACCAGTATTAAATATATGGTTATATAAATCAGAAAAGATTTCCGAGATAGACTGAAGTGTGTCCCTGAACACTCTTGTGTTTTTTCCTTGAATCCTAGACTGTTTTTTAATATCTAACTGCTTAGAGATCTCTATAATATCATTAACATTTGTTCGGATAGAAGATATGGTATTATCATTCGGCTTGTCGTATGGTCTCCATGGTTGAAACATATTTTGAGCTGACTTACCACCAATTTCATTAAAGTAGGTATTTATAAAATCAGGTGTCTCTTCCGATGAAATAAATGCACCATTTTCATCCTTTAATCGGATCTCCTGAGATTGTTGCTTTGTACCAGGGAGAATTCTGTTTATTATTCTCCAGAATTTCTTCGGATCGTTACTATTGGTCCTTAATTGGTCAATAGTGTACTGTTGCCGTGCATTCTTGCATAAACTATTTACAAAATTCCTGGCAAACCTAGCGGTTGCCCAGTCAACTGCATCCCCAGTCCTTTTTTAAGAAGGATTTGTTTGTCTCTAATGATTTCGATGATTTCACCATCAATCCAGGGCTCATTGTGCTCTCTGACTTTAAATTCTTTAAACTTACAGTCTATATTCAAAAATGTTTCAATTTGTTTGGTAATGTAATCCCATTTCCCTTGTGTAGTATCAAGTTGGTAATACTCATTTACATTACTTGAAATTCGATAATGGCTTTATGAGAAGTGCAATATCTGTTAAGTTGTGCTATGTTACATAAGGAAAAAAATGGGGGTGGGAGGCATGTTTTAGAAAGAATTCTTTTGGGGGATGGTTCGAAATGTGTTTCATAAGAACTAGACATTAGACTTTGTTTTGTTCCTTCTTGCTTGCACTGTTGGCGCCGTTTTTCATTCTGTCTAACACTTTTATCACGAAACTAGTGAAACAGGTCCACGATGTGTAGATTTATCTAATTCTTATGTTTGGGGTCAGTCTTTACCTAAGGGCAGCTACTTGTGTTGTCACGAAACTAGACAACCCCAATGTCTGTATGGTGTCACAGACATGTCACGAAACTAGTGAACAGGTCCATGATTTGTAGATTTATCTAATTCTTATGTTTGGGGTCAGTCTTTACCTAAGGGCAGCTACTTGTGTTGTCAAGAAACTAGACAACCCCAATGTCTGTATGGTGTCACAGACATGTCACGAAGCTAGTGAACAGGTCCATGATTTGTAGATTTATCTAATTCTTATGTTTGGGGTCAGTCTTTACCTAAGGGCAGCTACTTGTGTTGTCACGAAACTAGACAACCCCAATGTCTGTATGGTGTCACAGACATGTCACCAAACTAGTGAACAGGTCCATGATTTGTAGATTTATCTAATTCTTATGTTTGGGGTCAGTCTTTACCTAAGGGCAGCTACTTGTGTTGTCACGAAACTAGACAACCCCAATGTCTGTATGGTGTCACAGACATGTCACCAAACTAGTGAACAGGTCCCTGATACCAGTCTACTAGCCTGGAAGCCTGGCCTAGTCACATAATAGGCCAGGTAACGGGTTCCATTTTTAAGGTGCACTATGGGTAACGCCTCCATTTCTTGCACTCTCCTAGCAGAGATCCTGTACTCTATTTCCACAAAAGATCTGCTGGGAGAGTGCCACATTGGCAGACTGAGACTGTATAGCCTAGACTAGCATCAGTCCTTGTATAGTTTTCTTTTTATTTCATTATTGTATCTGGACTTGTATTAGGCCTGCAGTTCTATCTTCCTTACAGCCAGTAAAACAATATTTCTGTTAAACATTCAGCAGCAGTATTTCTTCCAAATAAAGCACCGGAGGTAGTAAATCGCTAGTGTTAGGAAATAATACACTTTCTTAGGGCTTACTGCCTGGATTTATGTATGGGATGATAATGTAATGATGTGATTATTTAATTCATAACTCTCTTAACCTGAATTTGATTGTAACACTTTTAAATTGACATATTTCCGTTGTGATCTCACCTGGATTGAAAACCAAATGTAATGTTTGGATCTATGACATGATAAAAAAAGAGAAGAAAAAAAGACTTGACCAAGTCTATGTAGAGCCAGTAGAGGCGGCCTGACTGTCAGTTCAAGGTCTTTATAGCATTATGTAAGAAGTAGTTACCAGTCCCTTATTTCATTTGGACAGGGAACCAGTCTACCTGTCTACCAGCTGAGGGATGGAGGTTTACAGACCACAGGTGGCGTTAGTGGTTGGTTGTCTCAGTCTCCTGGTCCCTTACCATGAAGGTAAGTACACCGATTTATCCTACCCTTAATAAAAAACGCCATAGGCTTAACATGGGATTTGTTTATGTCACGGGTAGTGACATAAAGTGTTGTTTATGCCACTACTTTCTGATACTGAAAAAATATGGAAATGGTGTAGGATAAAATCTAGACGCCACTCCTTTGAGTTTGAGCTTATTCATGCCACTCATTTTGTTGGCTCCGTAATGTCACTCGTCTTCGACTCGTGAAATTATGGAGTCAACAAAATGCGTGGCATAAATAAACTCAGACTTAAACTCGTGACGTCTCTTGATATTATTAGTTGTTCGGGATGATGTGAATCCTGTTGTGTCCAAATACACGCACTTCTCTTTTACCATATAGATGTTCATATCATCAATCAAAATATATAATGTATAAGATAATAATAATTATCATTGTGATTTGTATTATGGGAGATAATTAGTAGAAACCAAGCGAGAGTCAGCCTTGTCAAAGTTTATGCCACGATGGGCAGGTTGTGTACGAGGCGTTAGCCAAGTGTAGTGAGTGGCAGACCTGACCAGAGTGGTATAATCTTTGACAAGGCTAACTCAAGTTCGGTTTTGTATTTATCCTACCCCATCTCACCGATATACAGAGAAAATTTTGTAATTATCCATGTTAGTAGCGTGTTGACACTCATCGGAGGATGGCCACATTTATCAATGCTGCTGGATCTACTTTCGTTAGCTAGTCCCTGATTGGTCCGTTTTTTTATTCACCTCGGTGCATAAATAACACTTTATTCAACGCTCCGTCAAATACATTGAGTCAATGTTAAACCTATGGGTATTTTTTATTAGGGGTAGGATAAATAATATACATGTTCATTTATATATGGGTTTTTATTTCTTGTATCTTGTTTATTTTTGATATTACTAATGATCTTTAATACAACGATCTGGACGATCTAAGACGACGTAGGTCTGCATTTATATAAAGACATGGAAGATTTCCATTTTATCGTATCGTACGAAGGTCGTAGCTGCACGATTAAAAATCCTATGTAGCGATATTAGCCCTAGGATCATCCTATACCTTTTATCATGTCCCAGTCTTCTCACGTCAGCCCTTGGCAACGTGTCCTTCATCTTCTATGCATCCAAGGAACGGCTCCTGGTTGACAATTTTTTAAGGTCATCCGTGGAAGAAATCAGGGTTTTGACCTCCCGCCTTTTCTTTGACATCGCCGGACTTAAGACTCTAGACTCACACCAATTTTCCGATTTTTCTACCTAAACAGACTTACTATATGCGTTCACAACAGGGTGGCAATTTTTTTTCTAGGTAGGAGATAGTCAGTTCAATTAGTGTACTGTCAACTACAAAATATACAAAAAAATCAAAAATTAAAAAAACTGAGAGCGAATAGATGACCACAAAGGGTTTCTTGTGCCTTGGAAAAAAGGCGTTTATTGTGCACTGTGTATGTATTGTGTAGCTAATATTGGAGATCTTGAAGAAAATAAACACTGCTCAAAAGAAAAAAAAAAGAAAAAAAAGGTGGTACAATGATCGTACGTAATTTATGAAATGATGCCCAGGATTTCTGGAGACGTCAAGAACGAGGCAAAGTTAGGTTGAAAACTAAAACTTGGTTTCTAGTCTCGATTAGTATTGCTGAAGTGTATCATGCGATGGTTGCTTTTGAAAATAATAAATTACGATTATTCTTTTTGAGAATATTAAAAACATGAATAGGAAGCTTAAGTTCTCAACGCACACATAGTCAAAAGTTTTGAGAACTGTCTCCAGTTCTTTCCTGTATCAGAATTCTTCTCAGTAATCATCAAATAACTGTAATTTATTTTCTTATTTTAGTCACAGCAAAGTCTGTCGATCAGGAGGAGAATCGAATCGCTCGACTGACTTCCAAGTATCTGGGGCTACAGATGAAGAGTAATGGTAGAATCTGATTCTTTGACTCTGCTCATGTGAGAGTGTTTTATCCTACCCCTAATAAAAAACTCCATAGGCTTAACATTGGGTCACTGTATTCGGTCTGGAGTTTAGAAAAATGAAAATTATCGCTCTAGTGGGATACACTTGACAAATGATGTCATCTGTTAATGTAGAAGTAATTTAGACGGGCGAGGTAGGATAAATTCTAAACCAAACTGGAGTTAATCATGTTATTGTTCATCGCACTCCGGCAAGATCGCGTATTACTGCTCTCGGCTTCGCCTCATACAGTAATATGTGATCTTGCCATCGTGCGATAAACAATGACACGACTAATTCTTCTTTGGTTTCTCCATATTATCATCCATCAGTTACAAAAGACCCCATTGGAAATGAATTGGGACTCAGTAAACCATTACCCATTATTCAAAGACTATCAGATACCATAACCATTGCATACGGATTCAAATCCATTGAATACGGAATTCAAAACCAAACCATTATATATAGAAAATACATTCTTTAATCAGATATCTAGTCTATTTGTTAGTATAATGCTATGCCCATGGTTAGTGATGCCGGGGACACACCAAGCGAGTGAAGGCAGCGATCTCTGGAATCGCCAAAAGAAAATTGCATGTATGTGAGATATCATTTCATAGTAATATCTCCTAATGATAATTTAGTGCCTCGGGAGCAATAATCAGGTGAAATATGAAAGAATAGCTAACATATAGGCCATTCCGGCTTGAGCAAAAATAGCCCCAAATTACAAACCCTTTACTATGTCAATTCTAGGGTTTAATTGAAGAAGATGGATGATAAATACAAAAACCGATCGTTTTGTGGAGATGCGACTCAGTAAACAACTTTTTGAATTCATAATACACTCGCTAATTCTCGGGTATTACCATGCATTAACGCTCGTCGTTCATGGCCTCCTGCACACAAAACCATTGATTATTATCCATGTATACTTGAAGCCATTGTTCCTGGCTATTAGCAATTACCATAATAACAGCATTATGGACATATATCTTAGTCAGCCACGCTAGTGCGGGTATGACACAAATTGCCGTGCACCATTTGGTACTGCATATAGCTAAAATGATCCGAATATCACAGTTTCATTGTTCAAAATTAAAGGCATATCTTGTATTACTATATACCCATGATGTATTTACTGTAAATACGTACCGTTTTGACATATAACATAAAAATACTGTACGGACCACTGGTCGGTACACTAAAATAGGACCACCTTGCCAAACACGTTTATTAACATATCAGTTGTTAAAAATTGAATTAATGATTTAAAATTTTTTTTTGGGTATATAGTAAATATATAACGTCCAACCATGCTATACAAGTCACAGAACTCGATGATAATTTACGGTTTGTACGGAACTCGACGTAAACGCCTCGGTCCGTACATACCGTAAATTACCATCTCGTTCTGTGACTTGTACAGCATGGTCAGGACGTTCTATATAATTACAAATGGTGCCACCTGGCGAGTTTCTTATACTGATAATTACCAATGCAAATTGGATCCTTGTTACTTATTCTGATACCAAATGAGCCAAATAGAACGATTTTTGACATTATATTCAAGACTTATATTTAATTAAATTAATGATTTAATTGGATCCTTGTTACTTATTCTGATACCAAATGAGTCAAATAGAACGATTTTTGACATTATATTCAAGACTTATTTTTAATTAAGTATTATGGGAGTGGGGTCAATTACTATACACCTATGGCTGAACATGTATGAAATACTACCTGCTGCTAGGGGTGTAGTATAAATAATGTTCGCGCCCGCTGTGACAACGGGCCGTAGTGAATTGCAGTAGTCTTTATGCCCTTTGTAAAGTTAATAAAAGGGCATTTTAAACGATTGGGAGGTGTATAGTAATAAGAAAATGTAGTGACTGAGCCTGTACGGTGTCCGTTCTCGGTTATTTGATGAAAAAATACAGCCCTCCCACCTGCGGTGTCGGGCCGTATTTCTATCATCAAATGACCTGGAACGGTCATCTGTACGGGCTCAGTAACCATGTTTTCTCATATTGACAACCCCTATTATGCAAACATATGTCGTTGTGGGTCCTGAAGATGCCATTTTATTACCCACCTAATAGGGAGCCTCCATACTAAGCCTATATGGAGCCTACAGATCGCTACTGAGTAGAATACGCCCTCCAGAGGTTACTAGTCTCCCTATTATCGCCCAGGGTAAATACAAGATCCGCTCGCAAGTGACTGGGCACACCACGATCACATGAACCACAGTTTTCCCATTTATATTTGAAGAACCTGAATATAATTTCGGAATTCTATGTAGAAATAGCTGAAATTTCCATTTCTGACATCAGATTTCCCATTTGAAGATTTTTAAAAGCCGTATTTTCCTAGGAGAAAATGGATTTTTTGGCCACCTGATGGGCAATATAGGAACTATTTTACATAAACAATGCACGGCGCTTGCGTCAAATTTCTAGTTATTTGCAAATTTTTTTCCTGATAATTAGTCGAAAAGTGAGTATTGAACACAAAATTACCATGATCTGGATCTGAGTGGCCGTATTCTCCTTGTAGATGACTCTATGCAATACTCCTTGCTATCGCTCGGATCATCAATACCTGTCAACTATGCGGAGAATACGACCACTCAGATCGAAATCATGATAATATTGTGTAGTTACTTATACAAGTGTTTGTCCGAGCGGCCGCGTTACTAGACAGTGGGCCGTTAGGCGGCGCTGAACGTCAACACCTGTATTCTTTGGTAAATATGAGACGAGGGAACAGGCCGAAATAGATATTTAAAAGATCCATTGATTGCTGCACCCGGTGCTTTCTTTCAGGGGCAAGAAGGCCACCTACATAACGCAATAACTATCTGCGTATGGTACATAGAGGTCACAAAAGACTTGCTCAAGTCTTTGGTTATGAACGTTCATTAAATGACTAAACACAATCAGAATAAAGTTCATTATAGTCTGTGTCCTTCTCTGACTGGCCCATGAATCAAAGACTTGTCCAGTAGGAACAGAACCTCCTGAATATGTCCCCCCAGTCGCTCCCTGTAGCCCTAAACCTCCTACTACTCGATAGGAATTGATGTTATCTACAGAACTCGGCCTGCGGCCTCGTTCCGTACAAAACAACAATTCCCCATCTCGTTTTGTATCATGTACAGCATGGTCAAGTCGTTCTATATAATTATTGCTATAGATAAAGCTTTTGAACAAAAAAAGTCTAATGTTCCTTGATGCTTCAGGTCCGTGTGATGCCGGCTTCTTTGAGTGCGACAACAGTGTGTGTGTCAGTGAGGGCTGGGTGTGCGACAACGACGACGACTGTGGCGACAACTCAGACGAGTCAGGGTGCGGCGGTGTAAACACGGTATGTGCGACAGATGAACACCAGTGTTCCCTCGACAGCTGCATCTCAACCGACTGGGTGTGCGACGGGGAGAACGACTGCGACGACGGATCAGATGAAAAACACTGCTCCCCGAAATAGTTACATAGAGTAAGGAGTCCCTCCCACCTACTACGACGGCCTACGATTAAGTCTGCGACAGCGGCTGTCGGCGACACTCGCCGCTGTCGCAGACTTAATCGTAGGCCGTCGTAGTAGGTGGGAGGCCTTATTGCGGCGACAACCGGCCACGCTCTGCGATTAACCTTCCGACGGCCTACGACAGGCTACGACGGCCTACGAAATGTTTCAATTTCTTAGACCCTCTGCGATTAACGTTTCATTGTTGTAGTGCGTCGTAGCCCGTCGGCCCGCAGCGAGTTTGTCGGCGACAAAACCTGACTAATTGAGGAGTTTGTCGGCGACACCTCCACGATTTTTTCAGTTTGTCGCCGACACGACCAAAGGGTTAATCGTAGACTTAATCGTAGTAGGTGGGAGGGACCCCTATAACCCCGCTTCTGGGACACCTCGCTTACGGGGGCACTTTGCTCGGAACGGAGGGTGTTCTCTTAAGCGGGGTATCATTGTACATGCATAGGTAATATCAAGAAATGACACAACATTGGTATGATTGTTTAAATAAAGGCATATCCAACAATTCACAGTGGTGGGACCTGTTGTTTTTTAGAGCGTGCTTGCACACTTGCACACACTAAATACATCATCTAGAGGTTAGAGTGGTCACATTGAACTTTCAGCGTGCTTCCAGAAAACTATCCCTTTACTATCTGCATGCTGTTCACTGTGATAGTGAGAACGGAGCAGGGAGCCAGTGTCTCAGGGTCGTAGAGGTGTGCCCAGCTGACCATGACCAATCAATCAAGACCAAAATACCTCAAGATTCACTGGTGCTTGATATCTTTTGGATCCTAGACAGTTGCAGAAATAGCAAGTTTACTGGGTGCAAGTGGGTTACAGAAACCTATCCAACTACTAACTGAATCTAACCCAAACCTTTTAATTGATATTAGTGCGAATTCATCCTGTGAGATGGGCCTCCACCGTCGACTCTTCGCGAGTCCGATAGGGCGGTATCATTCTGACAGAATTTTTTTTTTGATATTCATTTATAATTGCACACTCATTCATCTATGATGAACATACCATTAGCTCCTAGTTTTAGATATTATCAATTATCAGTCAAAACTGGGGTTCGTTTAATATCGGACGAACGATAATCAGGCTGGGGCACCTTTGGGGCGATCCAAGCTAAATCTTGTTTAATAACGCTAGTCGTTGGGGGCATATGGGATCGTTCGTTCAAATTCTCGTACAATTGACAAGGATCTACCAACACAGTGAAAGATGGAGGAAATAAATGTCGATAGATACCACAGGTGGCGACACAATTCAATAACCGTCTAAGGTTTATTATCGTTCCTTCGTTATTGAACGAGACTATTATTCGTTATTGAACTGGTGTAGGCTTTAAGACAGCGACACGCCCATTCCTTCCGATCACACCTTTGTATGACGGATCCGTCGGGTTGGTCAGAATCGGTGAACTTTATGTCGCTGTAAATTAAGTCCTATGACATTAGCGATATTATTGTTCTTGAATATTACCATAAATCTAAGTGGCGAGAATTGGTGGTAGATGCCGCTGTACATCTGGCCAAATAATCAGCCGAAATATGATTCAGACAGTGTCTGATTTATTTCTTAGGAACCATCAAAGTAATGGAACATCATAACCAGTGGCCTGTTGAATAATCCACGATGTATGGTAGGGCTGAACGATAAGATCTAACTCAGATGGAGGAGATCTGGGACGATCCACACCAACTACCGTTTCATAAATGAGATCCCTGGTGGACAGTAACATATTTCTTGGAAATTGTCCAAAGTACATCGCAGATGTCTCTTAAGGATAAGTTCCTCACACCTGATATGGCCATCCATTTTGTAACAAAACCACTAATTATAATTAGAATCATAACTTATTACACTGTATTTTCAGAACAAGCTAAATATATGACACCCCTAGAGTTGTCCTCGATGTAGGAGCATACTTAAATAGGAGTATCCGAAGCATACTTAAATAGGACTGAACTCGAGTTAGCCTGACTAATTTTTATGCCACTCTGGTCAGGTCTGTTCCTCACTACACTCGGCTATCGCCTCGTGAAGTAATACACGACCTGACTAGAGTGGCTTAAAAATTAGTCAGGCTAACTCGAGTTCGGTTCTGTATTTATCCTTATCTCTGCGCTTTTGGATTACTAAAATATAAATATCGACTCAACGACCAACCTTAAATGAGTGCCGGATATCCGTTTGCTACCAGGTACTTGTTATTGTCGGAGCAAGCCACTGAGCTGACATCCTGGTCTCTGATTGGTGTTTTTTTTTATTACTCTAGTGGCATAAAAAACACTTTATGTCATGGCTTGCCACATAAAATTTGCCAATGTTAAGCCTATGGCGCTTTTTTTATAAGGGGTAGGATAAAGATTCTAGTGCACCCATTTGCCGCTAGTTTATTTCCACTGGTGGTGTCCCCTTGTGTCCAATGTCTACAACTCAAGAGCTGTGACCTTGACCCCTGGAACGTTTACTCCGAGTGTCTCTCTGAAGGTAGATGGTATTTTTGAGGTGAATAAATGTTGTGTACGATGATTATTTTGAGATATAATGGTATTCTAACTGTAATCGTATCATATTACAGTCTACAGGGCTAGAACTGACTACCTGGGAGGTGTTTCTAAAACTAAGAACGATAGTGAATCAATGATAACGATTATGATTTACATGGACGATACTGGCAAAGATATCCTTGTGGTTGCGTTATTCAAAAGTAATGCTAATGTTGAAGCCTTCAGATTATATTAAAGGCAAATGCTGGTAGTTAGGTGATTTCTAAATTCTATTGAGTTTTGAGAATAACTCAGGATAATATAAGTTCCATATATCAACAATCAGAAAATGCAAAAGAAAAGGTATGTCACCATGCTAACTTCTATGGGAGGGCCATCTGAAAATGTAAGTGCTTAACTATTGGTGTCTATGGGAAAATGCAATATTTTGACTTTGTTGCTAAATGACACTGATGTTCTATTGCTATATTCAAATAATTCTGGATTATGATGGTTGGGAACATGTACAAATGAGAAATGCTAGAAAAAATATTATGTCACCATTCTATTTTCTATGGGAAGGTCATCTGATGAAGGTAAGTGCTTATCTATCGGGATCTCTGGAAAACTGCTACATTACCAGATGGCAGCACCAGTGTTGATTGAGTAGAAACAGGGGGCGCTTCGAAACCTACCCGCATTTATCAAACACAAACACAAAGAGCTGTTTTGAGATGGCTTTTTATTACAAACATAATTACCTGCAGTTGTTCTTATCCCACAATCGTTCCTTCAGAAATAAAATTTGTAATTTCTTGGCACTGAAAACCGATTAACAACCATGACACAACAAAGGCCAGTAATAGATAAGCTTATTGCGTAATCAAACATACAAGTCTCATCTCATCAAAATTATTTATGTCACACTATATAAAAATAGTTAGATATGTTTACACATACATACACAATATTACCATGATTTTGATCTGAGTGGCCGTATTCTCCGCGTAGTTGACGCGTAGTAATACTCCGAGCGACAGCGAGGAGTATTGCGAAGCGTCAACTACAAGGAGAATACGGCCACACAGATCGAAATTATGGTAATGTTGTATTTATTACTCACTTATTTTTAGATTTAAGCAATAAATATGATCGTTAGAAAACTTTTCAACGTAATTAAGAAGTTATGTTTCGGACTACTTTCATCTCAAAAATCTGTATCCTCCTAGGAGGGTACGGAGCTCCGTATCCTCCTCAGTAGCGATCTGTAATCTCCATAGGCTTAGTATGGAGACTCCGTATCAGGTGGGTAATAAACTTATATACTAGTGTCCATGTAAAGGGCACAGAGTGATTGCTAGTTCCACAATCATCCTTCAAAATTGTAAGATAGCGCACTGTAATCGAGGGACAACCACCATTTCAAACTGTCATAATCTATTTATAATAGTGAGATGAGGCTAAAACCCTTTTATGGTAAACAAAAGAGTTGTTTTTGATTTATTACTCACCAAATTCGGAGTCTCCATAGGAAATGTATAGATCACCTGGAATCAACTACCTGGAGATTCTGACATGTCAGAATCTCCTGTAGGAGATTCCGGACAAAAAGTCCCATCCATAATGAGGTCAAATTATCATGTACTTCAAAATAAGTTTTTGGAATGTTCATTCAATATCAATTATTTAAAATCAGTCATAATAATCTCATTTACCATCACAAATCACTGTCATAGCGTGCTTTGCATGCTAAATTCATAGGGAAATGGCGAACTATATTATTGGTGTAAGTCTACACCGGATTACTGCTAGGCTTGACAGTGCTGTGGTGTTTGGAACTAAATGTCTTTCAGAAACAAATTTATTGCAATAGATTTGTTATTAATCTTGAAGGTGGGTAATAAATACAATAACAACTGGATTTGTATACGAGTGACCGTAATCTCCTCGTAGTTGACGATGTAATATCCTCGCTGATCGCTTGGATATTACTACATGTCAACTACTCGGAGATTACGGCCACTCGTACACAAAACCAGTCATTATTGCGTATAAAATCCATTTATAATGTGACTCGCCACCTAGTGTTTTGTTTAGCGTTAGGACAAAATGGTCGCTTCCATAGCAATAAACCCTATATATGCATCACTCTTAGGGGTGTCATAAATACTGTTATGCAGGTAGAACTATTGGCACCTTTTATCACTTTCTCCTGGTAGTGAACAGATTATCCGGACCATTAGATTATGCGGACTATCCACACATGGCTTGTAGTTTCCTTTTTTCTTCACACTCCTCACAGGCCTCCATGTATTGTGATATATTTTGAGAAATAAAACAATCCACTTGATATGGAGATTCTACTGCAACATCACTGGAAAAAAAGAGAAAGTCTGAGTATAGTCAAGGGAGATATGAATTACTTCAGTGGAATTTAGATGGTGGGATTCATGTACCTCACAGGGTGTTTGTCTAAAGTGGGATTCACACGGTAGGATTCAGGTACCTCATAGGGTGTTTGTCTGAGACAAATCCTGCTGAGATTCATGTACCTCACATGGTGTCTGTCTGAGACAAATCCTGCTGAGATTCATGTACCTCACAGAGTGTTTGTCTGAGACAAATCCTGCTAAGATTCATGTACCTCACAGGGTGTTTGTCTGAGACAAATCCTGCTAAGATTCATGTACCTCACAGGGTGTTTGTGTGAGACAAATCCTGCTGAGATTCATGTACCTCATAGGGTGTTTGTGTGAGACAAACCCTGCTGAGATTCATGTACCTAACAGGGTGTTTGTCTGAGACAAATCCTGCTGAGATTAAAGTACCTCACAGGGTGTTTGTCTGAGACAAATCCTGCTGAGATTCATGTACCTAACAGGGTGTTTGTCTGAGACAAATCCTGCTGAGATTCATGTACCTCACAGGGTATTAGCCTGAGACAAATCCTGCTGAGGTTCTGTTCTGGAACACAATCTCTTCATCTGAATTGCCAGATTCCATTTCAGTAAGACCATGTTTTCCTGTGTCAGCGACAATTACCCTTAACAAGGTATAGAATCCCATGAGATTTTGATTTTGAACACACTTAAAATTTACAGAAGCATCTTGGTGACACAAATTGACCCACTGCTGAGCCACCAACTAAGCACCTGACCTGGCCAATAGGAGGCCAGTAAGCAGGGTCATAATTATTCACACCATTTACCTTAAGGGCACTCGAGACCAATGTGAGCTCCTTGCCATAAGAATTTTGTGCCACAGGAGAATTGTCTGAGACATGGGGAAAGAGGTGAAGTGCATCCATCTCAGGTACATCCGTCTCTACGTGTGAATCCCACTTTAGAGTTCGTATATATCAGTTATTTGAAATAAATACAATTTCAGACAGATACAAAGTAGAAACCGGCCCACACTTTAGTCTTGATAATCAAAGAGTATCTGGTAGTAATAGATATGAAAGGTCTTCATAGAAATAGCGAAAACAAAATGACCTGCTGAGATGGTTGTTCTTATTTTGAGCCAATAAATTAAAAAAAAACCACCTCATTATCGGCAAAAATATCAAGATGTAAAATATTGCCCTGAAAATCAATTCAATGTGTAAATCGAAGCAATTGCCCTATTATTTGAGTCGATATATGTAATGCTTAAACCTATGACTGATTGTACAACGATAAATGACTCATTAAAGAAATTGTTACCAAAAAAAAAAAAAAAAAAAAAAAATATATCTCACCAACTCATCAGAATGGCTCATTGAAGGTCTTTTCTTCGTCTTCTTTTTCTTCTTCTTATCCTTCTTCTTTTCCTTCTTCTCTGCTTCTTTCTTTTCTGCTTCCTTTAAGACCAAATATAAAAATAATTGTAATGTGAAACAGCGTTGGTCGCAATTTTTCACTTTTATCTGCAGAATATCAAGAAAAGGCATATCGTAAAATTTACCTTGAAAAATAAAACCCATGTCAATTTTCTGGAAATTGAATATGATGATTTCTAAGTGCTGTGGAACATATATCTAGCTTAAAAAATTGTGGGTCACTGTGCTAGATTTTGATTTAGAGATCAATATTATGATAATTCTATAATGAGATATATAATTCTAAAAAATTGTCTTTCACATAGTAAAACTCATGTCAGGTCCCTCAAACTTTCACAGAATATAGTAGATGTATAGTACTACATATTGCATTTTTAAAATTCATAGGTCAACATCCTTGTTTTTGAAAGAGTTGACGAAAACCATATTTTTGAAGAAGTTATGTAAATCAAGTAAATGTCAATTGGCTCATTCTACCTATTAAGACTGGATAAACTGTTAAATTTACTCCTTTAGAATAAGAATAAATCAAAAGGGACCAGTTTTAACTAATAATTGATAACATTTAAAAATCACCAGCTGGCGCCACCGTGAATTGTAAGATATGCCCTTAATATATCAAAAGTAGATCCATTAGGGAATTGCGGTTTCATCACTAAGGCTTATCAGGTTATACCGTGAAGCGTATCTGACAATACTTGTAAAACAGGGTCAGCTGGTTTTGGACACACCATTCTTTGTAAAAAAAAATATCCTAAACCCCCCACCCCCACTTTATAGACATCAATATAAAATTTAAAAAAAAAGATAAAAAGTGCAATGTCACTTGTTGCAAGCCACCAATTATCACTCATTATTTCATATGCTCAGAAATTCATTCCTCAAATAGATATATGATTTTACAACGTGGTGAAAACTCTTCTGCAGAAAGCCGATGCTTTTTAAAAGCTTAATTCTTTTAAAATTGTCAAATAGCTATGGGTACCCATGTATTGATAGGAAGAATTTACATACTATCGTAAAACTAGATTAGTTTTAATCCTGGCCACCGTATGCCACGACTGGAGATTGGCATAGTGACTTCACGAGGCGAAGCCGAGTGAAGTCTGGAGCCAAAACTCTAGTCGTGGAATGCGATGGCTGCCATTAAAACGAATCAGGTTTTGATTTTATCCCACACCGTCTCTTCGATTTTGGAATATTACGTGAAAACGTATAAACCTCCATATGCCAGTCAGATGTTTAGAGAGGACGAGGCATGTCTTGCTATCAGTGCAGCTACCGCTTGAATGCGCTGTCTCGCGACAGGGCGATGACGTCATCGTTTTTCGCTTTCGAACAGTTCCCTTGTCGATCAATGCGTTTCTAAGTGAATCGCTACGTTGATCATTAATCGGTCGCCCTGACCGTGATGTCATGGTTTAGGGGGCGTGGTTTGTTGTTATAGCAATGGCAATAGGCAACAAGTGGCGGTTTCATCACTGGGAATCTTCAGGCTGCTTTTGTAAATATATCAGAAGCTTGATCTGACAGGGCCAGTCAGGGTGGCATACGGAAACTAACAGGGATTTTATTTTAGGGGTAGTATAAAACCTATCACAGCTGTAAGAGCACTAACTTTTCTTTCTAGTGCATCTTTGTCCAATTCATCCTGGCCTTTGACTTGGATGTTGAGCCCCAGTTGACTCTGAAAGAGACGTCCCATCATAGCGATCATGTCCTCCACCGCCAGGTCATCCGGCTTCAGCTGAAAAACACAATATATTCTCTTTAATTGTGTGTCCTACGTCCTCTTGGAATACGGAGAAAGAAACAACTATTGATTCTTATGTACCGCAACAGACAGAATACTGACTGGCTGGACACCACCATCCGTAGTACAAGATCTGATGCTAAGATCAAGTTCAAATTTCCACCAACAAAAAAGACTATTATCCTAAATTCACCCTATTATAGGGGTTTAGCAGCTTGGGATGAACTCCCGGCGGCCGTCCAGACAATTGTATCCAAGGACAAATTTAAGAACAGTATCAATCACTTGTTGACAAAATAAGCCAATGTTATCGGAGACCACCTATTTTTTCATCTCATGCGATCACCTCTTTTACTGTTCTTTATCTCGATGTAAGAAGCGAAATGCCAAAATATGTACTTGTTTCGTTTCAATATGTATCTGAAAAACTCAAATTTGAGAGATACAATAAACTAAAAAAAAAAAAAAAAAAAAAATTGTTTATTAAAACAAAAATAAAGCCAGTTCTTTCCTCGGAGAATTCTGGAATTCGAACCCGTAGTGCTACATTTGCATAGTGTTACATTTGGTAAGTTGGCAAGGTACAGAGAACTGATGGTGGTATGCATAGACAATAATCGATGGTTTTGTGGACAGGCAGCCGTAAATCATTAGAGGTTGACGCGTAGTAATACACAAATTTCTATATATTCTCTTATGATATTATCATAATTTCGATCTCTAAATCGAAAACTAGCATGGTAGCCACCAATTTCTAAGTTAGTTATGTGTTTCATAACACTTGGAGATCATCATATCAAATTTTCAGGAAAATGACATGGGGTTTAATTTTCAAGGTAAATTGTCCGATATGCCTTTAATCGTTTCCCTGCAGCACCCAGATCCCCAGATCGGCATTACACAGCAGGCATTGCCTGAATAAACAGCCCTGCTACAGCAGGCACCTTTTTTTGGGGAAATAGCAATGTCATGTGATGTGTCATGTGATTTAAGTAATTTACCTGGGTAACTGATCATATTTTGTTATACCAAATCAGAGGTCAATATGGCTCTTATACATTGTCACAATTTCTTTTAAATTAAAAAAATCATCTTTTTATCTATTGAATTTTGTATATAAGTATGAATGATGCCTCTAAGATGTCTGGAGGCATCTTCCTGCTGTAGCCAGGGGAATGCCTGGAGGCATCATACTGCTGTAGCCAGGGGAATGCCTGGAGGCATCATGCTGCCGTAGCCAGGGGAATGCCTGGAGGCATCTTCCTGCTGTAGCCAGGGGAATGCCTGGAGGCATCTTCCTGCCGTAGCCAGGGGAATGCCTGGAGGCATCTTCCTGCCGTAGCCAGGGGAATGCCTGGAGGCATCTTCCTGCTGTAGCCAGGGGAATGCCTGGAGGCATCTTCCTGCTGTAGCCAGGGGAATGCTTGGAGACATCTTCCTGCTGTTAAAGGGTTAAAACATTTTCCCAAAAAGCATGTATTTCTCACGTGCGCGACGCTGTCTAGTGCTTTCTTCATTTCGTCTTGTTGTTCTTCACCCTTCTTTGCATTCGCTCTCAGTTCCGACATCTTTTCTGACACTGCCGCTTCATATTTTACCATGGCTATTTTCTGAAAATACAAAATAAACAATTCATTATTCTGGGTCGTTTTGTGGACACCTAATATGCACACAGATGTATGGATTTATAAATGTATACTGAGTATTGTTTGTTTGGTTTGATTTAAGATATGGGTCCTTACCAGACTTTCTCAATGTTCTTTTACACCATGAGGGTGGTGATCAAATATATGTGATGAATTCAGGTAGAAATCTCACCCCTATACATTTACCGAGTGAGGTTTTTTTTTTTCACTTCCCACACCACATAGACATGGTATGAAAACAGAAAGTGACTCATTTTGGTCAAAGTCGTTGTTCTCCAACTCATTTGAATCGATCATGTATCGATTGTCGTATTGCGTCGGTGCGCATCGGCAGGTATCAGTGACATTGGGAAATCATATGAAATATGGAGAATTATGAAATTTACTGAATATCTGGAATATATAATGATAATACCGCTCTGCAAATATGGTGAAATTTGATAATAGATAAAGGTCTCAAATCGATCATTTCATACTTCAAATTGGAACTAATTTTTTTCATTAAATATCATTATGAAATATTATATAATATTGTTTTCTATCTACAGATAAATTATCAATCACAAATATACATTATCTCTGGAATTATATAGGAAAAATGGTTGATTATGCTGGTTGCTTCGTGAACTATATCGGGGTATATCGGGACCATGGTTCCTTTTTCATGCACCTTCCCAATACGTTACGACGGCACCGACGCGAACCGACACACACCGATGCGCTACGATATGGTCATTTTGTATCGGTGCGCGTCGGCGTGTATCGGCGTTGGTGGGTGCCCGGTCTTATCGCATCGCTTCACCATGTAAATACTACCTATAGTACTATGTATATATATAATGTGAGACGTGTTACTGTAACAGGAATGTAACCAGTTCAATATAACTGGCCAGAATACCTGCTCAGCAGAGGCCTGTATGTACCCCTCTTTTTTGTACAATAAACCAAAAAAAAAAAATGTGTAAAGACTGTTTTAGGATGCAGGTATGGAGAACAGGACTGAATTAGTTACGGCCTGACAACATAACGAGGCCTCAGCAATTTCATTTTGTTATTATATATCAATACTGGTAAGTCACACAGACCTCTGCTATGGTATAGGTAACATTGTCATACCACACAGTATGCTGGTATGGAAACAAATACACTTTTTTGTTTTTGTATACAGATGTTGTGTAAGTGAAGTTACCTCAAACTCTTTCCGTTTGTTCTCTATAAATTACAGTCGAATGTGTTTGAATATCACTGAAAGATGGAAATTAAGAACAAAAAAGTAAAATCTCATATGATTTCATATTTCACCCTGTGTGAGGTTGGCGAGCGGGCATCGGTCGCCTGTCCCATCCCTGCGTCACACTGTAGACATAAATAATCCACCTGAGCCCCTGCACAGAGGACCAGTGTGCCAGTACGACCCTCACCTCTCTGCCACGTCACACGAGGAACGTTCGTAAACCGCACCCGTCACGCATCGGTGGTTACGCGGGTGCCAGTATAGGTTGTTGTGAGCTATTCTACACTGGTTTTCTGTGCCGATCACCCTACCTCAAAGACAAATGCTGGTAGTTGGGTGACTTCTACATTCTATTGATTTTTGCAAATAACTCAGGATAATATAAGTTCCATATATATCAGTAAATAGAAAATGCAAAAAAAACATGGCAGAGTTCACTCTGCGCAATATCCTCGCATGCGCTCGGATATTACTCCGGGTCAACTCCTCAGAGCATACGGCCGCTTGTATCTGAGACCAGTCAATATTGTGTATGTATGGATAGACAACATGGGAGCTCTGCATAAAAACTGTTCAAACCTTTACTATATACCCATGCCGCATTTACTGTAAATATGTACCGTTTTGACATACAGTAGAACCCCGCCTAACGGACACCCCGCGTAAGCGGACACCCCGCGTTAGCGGACACTTTTGCTCGGAACGGAATTTTTCCCCTCTATTAGATGTTTATTTTAACCTCGCGTAAGCGGACACCCCGCGTAAGCGGACAGTTATTTCGGTACGAAAAGGCCTAAAACCCCGTGTAAGCGGACACCTCCGACGGACACCCTACCAAAATTAGATTAATCTGTCCTTTTTATCAGTGTGTGCGAGTATATTCATAGAAAATACGCGGGGTTTTACTGTATAACATAAAAATACTGTACGGACCACTGGTCCGTACACTAAAATACGGACCACCTTGCCAATCACGTTTATTAACATATCGGTTGTTAAAAATTAAATTAATGATTTTAATTTTTTGGGGGGTATATAGTAAATATACAACGTCCAACCATGCTTGTACAAGTCACATAACTCAATGATAATTTACGGTTTGTACGGAATGAAGCATTTATGCCGAGTTCCGTACAAACCTTAAATTACCATCTCGTTCTGTGACTTGTACAGCATGGTCAGGACGTTCTATATAATTACTGCACAGCGCCAGTCTAAGTCTTCATATGAATGATGATATTTACAATAGTTACACAAATTATCCTGCAGCATATCCTAGGCGACCCTGGTAGGTCAGTGGACACATAGATACAGATTACTATATACCCATTCTGTATATATACTGTAAATACGCACAGTTTTCCCATATAACATAAAAATACAGAACAATGTTCCAGACATCAAAGTTCTGAACACTGTTCTGTACATATTGACTAAAACATTAGTTGTTAGGCCAAATTAAGTTAATCATTTAAAAAAAATTAATTTCGGGTATATAGTAAATGACCAGAACTCGGTGTAAACGCCTCGTTCCGTCCAAACTGTAAATGATTATCTTGTTTTGTAGCTTGTACAGCATGGTCTATTTATCTTTGGGTTTATCGTATCGTTCACTCTATATACCCATTTCTGAACACTCTATAATTACATACCGCTGCTGGGGGTGCAGTAATTATGAGTTATGTAGTGAGGGTGATGTTTTCATCCCGGGCTGATGTTTTTGTCCCGGGCTGATGTTTTTGTCCCGAGCTGATGTTTTTGTCCCGGGCTGATGTTTTTTGTCCCGGGCTGATGTTTTTGTCCCGGGCTGATGTTTTTGTCCCGGGCTGATATTTTTGTCCCGGGCTGATGTTTTCGACCCGATATAAAGAGCGCCGGGACGAAAACATGGCTGTTGCAGTTACCCGATAAGGGTGGCAATTTTTCTTGAGGCTATCATAGGTAAAGAAATAATAATTCTTATCGACATTTGAAGGTATTTAGGAATAGGGAAACCAAGTACCGGTAAGAAAAGGTTCAAAGTTACTTTGAACTTTTGCTCACCAGAACATAGTTTCCCTGTAGCACCAACACCAGACAAGAACAAACTTTATTATCCATGGTATAAAAAGCCCCCATTGAAAATGAATGGGGACTCAGTAAACCACTACCCATTGTATAAAACCTGTCAGATACTATAACTGTGATATACGGATTCAGACCTGTGGTATACAGCCTCAAAACCATGGTATACGGGAAAAATAGTCCCTTTTGCAATAGAGCAAAGAAATAGTTCCTAGTGTTATGCCCGTTAACATGGCAATTATTGGGTTTAATTTATTCGAAAAGATGGATAATAAATGCAACAAACGATGATTTTGTGGACAGGCAGCTCTGTAAACCACTCGAGGTTGACGTCGTAATACACTCGCTAGCGCTCGTGTATTACTACGCGTCAACCGCTCGTGTTTTACGGCCGCCTGTCCACAAATCCATCGATTATTGTCTATTTATTCAACAGCCCCCAGGATGCTCCTTCCCCTACTTCCCTAGACTGGGTCCCTGTCCAAATCATATTCGGACAGGTAGATTGATATTCTAATCAAACTTAATCTTTTCAAATCAATCCTCTATTTCTTTTGTGAGCCCCCCTAACTTATTTATATTGATTTAAAATCAATGACAATACAATATAAACTAATGGTAACCTTTCAAAATATGATAGAGCATTTATGAAAGTGTTTCATAAAAAGCAAGACAGGGTTAGATTGTTTTTTAACCACCCCGCACATTTATTCCCTTTGACACAAGAAGATATCATATCTGCTCTAGTGTTTGATACCAAGCTGATTGGCAGATGAAAATATAATAAGAAACAATTTGATTTTGGCAATAAAGGTCCCATAGAATAAAAATATAGTGTTGGTCTTATATATTACTGCATCGAGAATCATACCTGGTCTAATATATGTTCACATATAGGCCCCTTCCGAGCTGTACCTGGCCTTATATGTGTCCACATATAGGCCGGGCTTCCAGGCTATACCTGGCCTTATATGTGTCCACAGATAGGCCGGGCTTCCAGGCTATAGATGGCCTAATATATGTTAACATATAGGCCCCTTCCAGGCTATACCTGGCCTAATATGTATTCACATATAGGTCGGGCTTCAAGGCTATAGATGGCCTAATATATGTTAACATATAGGCCCCTTCCAGGCTATACCTGGCCTAATATGTATTCACACATTTTTTTTTTTTTAGGGTTTTTATTTATACTGGAGTCAGGGTTTAGCAAAAATTTTGCTTATCCTCCACCCCCTCCAAGGACATATCCTCCACAGTCTCCAAGGACATAGGTCGGGCTTCCAGGCTATACCTGGCCTTATATGTGTTCACATATAGGCCGGGCTTCAAGGCTATAGATGGCCTAATATATGTTAACATATAGGCCCCTTCCAGGCTATACCTGGCCTAATATGTATTCACACATAGGTCGGGCTTCCAGGCTATAGATGGCCTAATATATGTTAACATATAGGCCGGGCTTCCAGGCTACACCTGGCCTAATATGTGTCCACATATAGGCCGGGCTTCCAGGCTATACTTGGCCCAATATGTGTGCACACTAGGCCAGCCTTCCAGGCTACCCCTTCCCCACCACTCCCACCCCCCCGTCCCCCTCTACCTCTCACCACACGCACACCTCTGCCTTCCTCACAGGTGGACATTTCTCTGTTTGCACCTACCTGTTCTGGAGTGAGTACAGCGACAGTCTCCATGCTGATGGTGAAGAGGAGACACAGGCCCAGGAGCCATGCCGTGTCCATGATGGGGCCGTCCTCCAGTAGGGGATGAGGGACAGGGGTGGGTGAGGATCTCCAGGGGGAGATTAGGGACGGGGTGAGGAGGAGGGTAAGGCTGAGACTGGTTCGACTTCACGGTGGTTTACAGCCCCTTACAGGAGTCTCCAAGCGGATTCTGTGTGTTGGTGTATAGCGGTGGGGGTGATAGGGGACACGCTTGGAGAGTGAAGGTTTCGCTTGGTTTGTGGGATCGCCACGTTTCAGGCAGGAATCTAAATAGAGGGGGCGTTCGTAAACTATGTGTATACTGAGGGTGACAGAGAAAGAGAGAGTGCGAGGAAGGGAGAGAGAGAGAGAGACACACACACACACAGACAGAGAGGGATAGAGGCAGACAGAGAGAAAGAAAGAGAGAGAGACAGAGAGAGAGACAGACAGAGACAGAGACAAAGAGGCAGACAGAGAGAGAGAAAGAGAGACAGAGACAGACAGACAGAGACAGAGAGGGATAGAGGCAGACAGAGAGAAAGAAAGAGAGAGAGACACAGAGAAAGACAGACAGAGACAGAGACAAAGAGGCAGACAGAGAGAGAGAAAGAGAGAGAGACAGACAGACAGAGATGGAAACAGGGACAGGGACAGACAGAAACAGACAGAGAGACAAACCGACTGAGGGCAATAGAGAGAGAGAGAGAGAGAGAGAGAGAAAAGGAGAGACAGAGAGAGAGGGAGACAGAGAGACAGGAACAAGGACAGGAACAGGGACAAGGTCAGGGACAGACAGAAACAGACAGGGAGACAAACCAACTGAGGGCAACAGAGAAAGAGAGAGAGAGAAAGAGAGAGAGAGAGACAGAGAGAGACAGAGAGAGATAGAGAGAGAGAGAGAGAAGGAGAGAGAGACAGACAGACAGAGACAGAGGCAGAATCAGAGGCAGAGACATAAATAGGAACAGAGACAGGGACAGAGACAGACAGAAACAGATAGAGAGACAAACACAATGAGGCCAACAGAGAGAGAAAGAGAGACAGAGAGAGAGGGAGAGAGAGAGAGAGAGAGAGAGAGAGAGAGAAAGAGAGAGAGAGAGAGGGACAGACACCAAAAGTCAGACAGAAACCGACAGAGACAGACAGACAGGACAGAATTAGCCCATAGACACAGCTGAAGAATTCCATAAGGCATTCCCATAGATACTGTAAGGGAAACCTATGAAAGTCTAGGGTCAGAGCTCGTATTCCCATCGAGTTTGAATCTCATAGTAATTCACAAGGCAAAGCCGCGGGAATTATGGAGCGAATCAAACGAGATGGGATTGACCATCATATCCCGTTTCCAGGAATATGACATGGGTTTTAATCTTTAAGATGAATTGTGCGGTATGCCTGGAAATTCAGGGACAGGGAGGGAGGAGTGGACAGAGAGGGACGATGTGGTATTTTTTGTGTGAGGTGGTGCAGGGAGGGTGCCTGCTTCAGTTATAAAGGGTTAGAGATACAGGGACAGAGAGGGGAGGTAGGTGGTGGTGTTTTGTGTGTAAGGTGGAGCAGGGAGGGTGCATGCTGCAGCTATAAAGGGTTGGAGATACAGGGACAGAGAGGGGAGGTAGGTGGTGGTGTTTTTGTGTGTGATAGGGCAGGGAGGGTGCATGTTGCAGCAATAAAGGGTTAGAGATACAGGGACAGAGAGGGGAGGTAGGTGGTGGTGTTTTTTTGTGTGTGATAGGGCAGGGAGGGTGCATGTTGCAGCAATAAAGGGTTAGAGATACAGGGACAGAGAGGGGAGGTAGGTGGTGGTGTTTTTTTGTGTGTGATAGGGCAGGGAGGGTGCATGTTGCAGCAATAAAGGGTTAGAGATACAGGGACAGAGAGGGGAGGTAGGTGGTGGTGTTTTTTTGTGTGTGATAGGGCAGGGAGGGTGCATGCTGCAGCAATAAAGGGTTGGAGATACAGGGACAGAGAGGGGAGGTAGGTGGTGGTGTTTTTGTGTGATAGGGCAGGGAGGGTGCATGCTGCAGCTATAAAGGGTTAGAGATACAGGGACAGAGAGGGGAGGTAGGTGGTGGTGTTTTTGTGTGTGATAGGGCAGGGAGGGTGCCTGCTGCAGCTATATAGGGCTAGAGATACAGGGAGAGAGAGGGGAGGTAGGTGGTGGTGTTTTTTTGTGTGTGATAGGGCAGGGAGGGTGCATGCTGCAGCAATAAAGGGTTGGAGATACAGGGACAGAGAGGGGAGGTAGGTGGTGGTGTTTTTTTGTGTGTGATAGGGCAGGGAGGGTGCATGCTGCAGCAACGACCAAAGGCAAATTGAGGCGTAATGCCGGAGACACACCAATCAATAAACGCAGCGATTTCCGGAATCGCCGAAAACAATGGCGTGTATGTAAGATATTAGAGAGGAAACTGACGAAAGTTGACCGAAGTGACTCGTATCTGATCGAGGGCGAACTCGCGCAGGAATACGAACGAGGCGTTAGCCGAGTGAGTAGGCCGAGGTGTTATGCTTCAGAATTTATCCTACCCCTTAACGAAATAACATATATTAGCGAGTATCTATATATAAATATTAACAACATACCTTCATTTTGACACGAATCGATCGTTAAATCCGCTAATATAGTGTCTTGTCGTTACTGCGTTCGTCAAAACTGACCGTTTATTTTGCGTATGCGTATAAGTTTGTGATGCGGTGTGGAATTGTCAATGACGCCGGAACTATTTTAACCTATTTTGCCGCACGTTCATTGGCTGTCCTCAGCACTGAATCCGTATCTAACCAGGATTGAATATAATCCACTATATTGAACTCAGAGTGTGATACAGACATCTAATGTTATGCCTATGGAGATTTATATCAGGGGTAGGATATTATTTCATACTAATATCCACCACCGATGATTTAGCGTCCCAGAAGCAATAATAAGGTGAATTATAAAATAATAGCTCACATACACGCCATTTTGTGTTGGCGATTCCGGAAATCACTGCGTTTCGCTGTTCGCACGGTCGCATGTATTCACACGGTTGCTTGGTCTCAGAAGAATTCCATGCAAATCAGTCACCTTAGGGGATTTGGCGCTTGTTACCATGGCAACGACGAGCGCCGGAGGGACGCGAGAGAACAGAATAAAGCCAATTGGCAGTGAACCCTCCTCTTTTTCCTACCCCTAATAAAAAACTTCATAGACTTAACATTAGCGGACTGTATTTGGTCTACGGTGCAGGAAAATGAAACTTATCGCTCTAGTGGGATACAGTTGTCAAATGACGTCATTTAAAAAGCGACCAATGATTATCACTGATTATCGGTGAATTTTATGTTATTTCTTAATTTGCTGAAGTAATTTAGATGGGGTAGGATAAATTCTAAACCAAACTTGAGTTAGTCGTATTGTTTATCGCACTCCGGCAATGTCCGGTATCACTGCACTCGGCTTTGCCTCGCGCAGTAAATGCGACATTGCCGTCGTGCAATAAACAACAACACGACTAACTCTCGTTTGGTTTCTCCTAATGACCACTACATAATTCACTCAGCCTCGCTATGTGAATTACTCTGCAGTCAAACTCGATTGAGTACGTACCACATTATTTTCATCTCGTATGTATGTCATAAGGGTCTGAACTGAGCAATAGTGTACAGGATCATAAAGACTATAATTGACCAATGTTATTTATATTTTATTTCTTTGGGTTTACAATTGTAACAATCTATTCTACAGCAATTTCTCACAATATATAAGTTGCGCCACAACATATATAAAATATAACATATACAATATATCTTTGTATGTCAATATAAACTGGAGCAATGAGATACTTTCGTTTATGAACCTGAAGCTTGGTGGCTGTTCAGAGTACTTACATTTATCCTACCCCTAATATAAAATCCCATAGGCTTAACATTGGGTTTCCGTATGCCACGCTGACTGGCATACGGAGTTTTATATGCCACTAGTGGCGTACAGCATTATTATCGCGTAATATTCCAAAATCGAGGAGATAGGGTAGGATAAAATCAAAACCTGATTCGTTTTAATCTTGGCCACCGCATTCCACTCCTGAAGTTTTGGCTCCGGACTTCACTCAGCTTCGCCTCATGAAGTCACTATGACAAACTCCAGACGTGGAAAATGGTGGCCAAGATTAAAACTCATCCAGTTTTACGATAATATTGTTATTTCCATTGTCATTTTCGTCGGCCAATGGAAAATGGCCTTATAAAGTCATACGATGTATAAAATGCAACCTATATCTCGATACATGGTCCATTCTTGTTACCAATCTTTTAGGTGTTTAATAAATACAACAATGACTGGTTCTGTGACAGTTATCTCCTCATAGTTGACGATATAATATCCTTGCTGTCACTCGGATATTACTATTCATCAGCTACACAGAAATTACTGCCACTAGAACGTAAAACCATTCAGATACCATGAGAGTGGTGTAAATTCTGTTTATTGAGTGAGACGTCTACATAATGATCCATGTTCAAAATGTAGTTAATTAAATTAGATGAATACATAATAATCTAAAGCCTGGTGATTTTGGGACATCTAAAGGGCTCCCGTTGGCGACTATCAGCCAATTTCTTTTTTAGGAATTTGCTGAATCATCAAGTGGGAATGCAAAATGGCAAAATCGTTGGTGACTATTGCCCTATCCCCGTTGTTCGAGCTTGCGATTCAATTTCGAACATGTTTGAAATATATCAGGGCATAGTCGCCAACCCCCTGCCATTTCGTAGACTGAGTCGCCGACTACGCCATCCCACTTGCTGTGTGACTGCTGTTTCCCGGCGATTATGCCCTGGGACCTGGGACCTGTTTCACTATTTTTGTGACATGTCTATGACACCATACAGACAGATTGGGTTGTCTGGTTTTGTGACAACACAAGTAGCTGCCCTTGGGAAAAAACAGACCCCAAACATAGGAATTAGACAAATCTACACATCATGGACATGTTTAACTAGTTTTGTGACAAAAGTGAAGACAGGAAAAGCAGCACCAACAGTGCAAGCAAGAATGCACAAAATGAAGTTTAATGTATAGTTCTTATGAAACCGGACACACCATCTAGACATGTCACGCCATCTAGACATGTCACAAAACTAGTGAAACAGGGACCTGTTTCACTAGTTTCGTGACATGTCTAGATGGTGTCTGTGACACTATACAGAGAGATTGGGGTTCACTAGTTTCCTGACAACACAAGTAAGCGTGAGTTTTGCTTGTCGCGAACGGTACATCGCCAACTGTGACGCAACATGCAACATTAGATTTGACATGCGTTAAGAAACGTGACTGACTTTTGTCCGTTCTTGCTTGCATTGTTGGTGCCGCTTCTCATGCCTGTCTAGCACTTTTGTCACGAAACAAGTGAAACAGGTCTCAGCAGTAGTCTCAGGGTTAGGAATCGCCAATTGGGAATGGGCCTTTAGTTCAAAATGTAGTTTGTCAAATCAGATGACTAGATAATGCTCTATGTTCAATATGTTAATATACAGACTTCATTTTACTCTACCTTAGAGAGATGAGGAGAAGGTTTTAGATACACATCTATATTCAAAATGTAGTTCATTAAGACAGACGATGAAATGATTGTGTATGAACAAAATATAGATTATCGAATCAGATGATGAGTCTATCTGGTGTAATTTTTTCGGTTCCAACGGACTCGATGGTTGTCCATGGTTGGAAAAAACACTGCTACACATCGACGGGCGACACGGCCGCGTCGAACGCGTTTGGCCATAAAAACAACAACACCGGTCACATGACGCTCACGTGACGAGCGGACCAATCAGCGATGCCGAAACTGGGTATGCAGGTGAGGCCGCGGGAACCTCCGCGGTCCGCCTCCCCTTTTCTCTCTATCCGTGGTCGCAGCAGCGGTGGGCAGTTGGATTCCCAATTCGTTACGCCACGTCAACAAATACAGATGATAAGTCTATGTCAATAAGGTAGCTAACCAAGCCACATGGCAATGGTCCATCATTTACATACAGTAAAACCCTGCTTAAAAGGACACCCTCCGTTCCGAGCAAAATGTCCCCTTAATTGGGGTGTCCCTAGACTGGCCTCAGTCCCTGTATCCTACCCCTTCTGAGTGGGCCAGTCAGAGAAGGACACATGCTATAATGAATTGTATTCCTATTTTCTTTAATCATTTAATGAATGTTCATAATCAAAGACTTGAGCAAGTCTAGGGTGTCCCCTAAAGCGGGGTTAAAATAAACTAAATTAAAATTTCTGTTCTAAGCAAATTGTCTCCTTCAGCAGGGTGACTCCTTAAGCAGGATGGTCCCTTAAACGAGGTGTCCCAGAAGCAGGGATTTGCTGTATAAGGCAGATAACTACATGTATTGTGTTATGATGGCAGCCATCTTTCCCACTATGCCCCCAAAAAGGCATGTGGTGGGTGCTTTTATCAATCAATCAATTATAACAGTTGAAAACAGCAGTTATTCGTGCACCCCTCTCATAAGATGTCACACTCTCTAAGTCATATTCTGTACTCTCACTACGCTCTATAGAGAAAAATTCCTAACCAACTAGGCTTAGAGCCTTGAGAATCCACTGGCCTGCCTCCTGTGCTAAAGACGTACATCAATGCAACCCAAAGATTCCTATAATCTCAATGATGCCACCTAGCGGGAATACTGTGTGCAAGTGGATTCTCAAGGCTCTATGCCTAGTTTATCAAGAATTCTTCTCCCATAGAGCGCAGTGAGAACCTTCTACAGATTACGACTTAGAGAGTGTGAGATCTTATGAGAGGGGGGCTTCTTTTACTACAGTGACTCCATCTTTACAGGTCACAATTGAACATGTCCACTTTCCCAGTGGATGACACAGAACTAGCAATCACTCTGTGCCTTGTAGTTCATCAAGTGAGATATCCAGAGAATGTTCAAAATGGCCATTTTCAAACCATAAAACATTCTATTTCTTCAAGTCATATGATGAAAGAATATGCCAATAAGGTAGTTTACCAAGTCAGGTGGCAAGGGACTGGCCCATAATCTATATTTGATTTCTGAAGTCAAATAATAAGAGAATGGTCGAAATGCTGTTTATAGAGTCAGAAGACTACATGAGAGTCTGTGTTCAAAATGTAGTTTCATAAATCAGATCACTTAGTTATAGTCTATGTACAAATTGTAGTTTATAAAATTAGATTCCTTGATTATAATCTATGTTCAAAATGTAGTTTGTCAGGTCAAATCACTTGATTATGGTCTATGAGAGAATGGCCTAATTAATCTCATCAGGCAACAGGATATTTGTCTGTAAATCAACATGGACTTCATCAAGCCAGACACCAAAATTACGTTCTAAAGGCTGTTTTTGAGTCAGACAACTACTTTATAGTCTATATTCAAAATGTAGTTTATCGAATTCAAATGATGAAAGGATTGTCTGTTGTCCAAAAGTGATTCATTAACTTGTGCTTGAGTTATATGCTCAAACTTATTGTAGGCAAACAATTGTGATGTGGAGGTCAAATGACCCCTCCCCCTGCGAACTTCAAGCCTGGACTTTGGACCTTTGAAGCAATGCTGTCTTTTGTATTTTAAGGCCCGGCGTCCACCTACTACGATAGAATCGTAGACCTCACGATATGGCACCGATACAAAATGTCAAAATCGGTGCCATATCGGGAAGGTGCAAAATCGTAGACATATGTCTAGACAAGCCAATCCACCACTTATTGTATGGGGTTCTTATCGGTGTCTAATCGTAGAGATGTGGTCAACTGCCATGATATCAGGTAACCTTCCGACGCGATTTTTATTTTTTATCTGGAGGTGCATCGTAGACCATATCGTAGTAGGTGGACGCCAGGCCTTACTGTAACTTTTGGTTGGAAATCATGTATCGACATAAATGAATCCATCCTGTCAATCAAACTTATCAAAAGCAAAAAATAATTAGGACATTGGTTTGTGATATTCATCCTTTATCAAGCCAGAGAATGGTTTAAATGCTGTTGACGGAGTCAGTTGAGAGACTGTAGTCAGATGGTAGTCTATTAACCTGGAAGCCTGGCCTATCTGCTCAATCACATTATAGGCCAGGTAACGCCAGCCATTTTTGTGTGCATTATGGGTAGCGCTCTGGGTAATAGACTGGTTCCCTGCCCATATGAATAAGGGGCAGGTAACGGGTTCCACAGGCATGGCCTTCAACTTTGGCTGGTGCCCGCCTGTGACTAGCGGATACCCCGGGAACCAGCCTAGTGGTTTGGCTGGTATCCGCTTGTCATACACCTAATTTTGCTGAGCCCTCTAGCGGATGACCAGGGAACCAGGAGGCGTTACCAATAATACACCACGAAACTGGAACCTGTTACCTGGCCTATAGTCTAACTAGGCCAGGCTTCCAGGCTATCAGGGTAACGCCGTACACTGCACCACTCAAGCACTGCAGTGTGGGCTGTTATTGTGAGAGCTGGCATGATTGACAGTTCAAGGCCGTGCGCTAGTATTACATAGGAAAGGCGTTACCAGTCCCATATTTCATTGGGACAGGGAACCAGTCAAGTAGTCTATGAGTCAGATGACTAGGGAGTGGTCTCTGTTTGGTCTGGACCACAATATGTAGAGCGCCTGGTCGCGAAGGAACTCCTGCCACGTTTCTATCCTGTAAAGACGAAAAGGACATTACTATATACCCATGCCGTATATACTGTAAATACGCACCGTTTACTATATACCCATGCCGTATATACTGTAAATATGCACCGTTTTGCCATATAACGTAAAAATACTGTACAGACCACTGGTCCGTACATGAAAATACGGACGACCTTCCCATACACATTTATTAAAATATTGGTTGTTAAGCCAAATGAAATCAATCATTTTGTTTAAATTTCGGGTATATATTAGATATATAACGTCCATATAGAACTCGATAACAATTTACGGGTTGTACGGAAATCGGCGTAAATGCCTCGTTCCTTACAACCCTAAACTACCATCTCGTTCTGTGACTTGTACAGCATGGTCAGGACGTTCTATATAATTACTCTAAACCTGTGAGGGAACGTCTATGAAATACTACCCGCTGCTAGGGGTTAACAAAACAGGTTTTCAAACAATAAGGAGGGATATTTAGGAGAAACCAAATGAGAGTTAGTTGTGTTGTTGTTTATCACACATCGGCAATGTCGCGTATTACTGTGTGAGGCGAAGCCGAGTGCAATGATACTCAACATTGCCATAGTGAGATAAACAATATGACTAACTCGAGTTTGGTTTAGAATTTATCCTACCCCATCTGAATTACTTCAGGAAATTAAAAAATGACATAAAACTCACCGATAATCAGTGATAATTATTGGTCTCTTTTCAAATGACGTCATTTGACAACTGTATCCCACTAGAGCGATAAATTTAATTTTCCTGCACCTTAGACCAAATGCAGTCTGCTAATGTTAAGCCTATGGAGTTTTTTATTAGGGGTAGGATGAAGTGATAAGAAAACAGTGTTACTGAGTCCATATGGTTGAGTGTTCTTGGTCATTGGACGCAAAAATATGTCCCTCCTCCTGATGCGTTGGGATATATTTTTGCATCAAATGACCTTAAACGACCACCTGTACGGGCTCAGTAACTACGTTTTCTCACAGGCATAGGAGGGTCTGCATTAACCCATAATGCATAATGCATTAATGCAATAATGCATTGAATAAACAGGGAAGGAGGAAAGGATGGAGACTAAAGATGTCCATCCAGGCTGTTTAACCGTTTAAGGACGCATGATGCCTGGAGGCATCACCTCACTAAAGATGCATGATGCCTGGAGGCATCACCGCACTAAAGACGCATGATGCCTTGAGGCATCATTGTCCCAATTTTAACAAAAATGTTTTAACAAAGAAATAATAGAGCAATATTCATGAAATCTTCAGAAAATGTAGATATAACATCATATTTAGTATTTCTGTTAAAAAGAAATAAAATATTCATAATTATGTATCATATTGCATGATTGCAAACTTGGATATCAGTTTTAACTATTATGTGGCCGTCCTCTAGCCAAACAGACTGCCACCAGCACCCGTCCTTATGGGAGTAGCTAGGGCCCAGGGAGCCGTCTTTAAAGGGTTAATAAATCTCCTACGGCTTAACCCCAGTCTAAATAAAAACCTTAAAGAAAATAAAAATTCTGTCATTGTCCTGACCTCGATCCTGAAATCTACTTTTTGAAGGACCTCTCAATAGATGTCCTTTTCCGATGCTGGTAGCCTAACAAACAACTATATAATCAATGTGCACACTTGGATAGCATCCTTTAGAAATTTCATATGTAAATCATACATTTATTCTGCATTTAATAATAAAAAAAAGATGTTTTTAAAATTGAAATTGAACAAACAAATTGAGCTTGTCCGGGGTTTAAACCCAGGACCTTCTGATTGCCCATGATTATTACCTACTATATTTAAAACGGTAGAATTCCGTCGAATCTGCTTGAAGTTGCTCCTGCACATAGAGACATAGTGAACCAGAGCTAGGGCTGGAGATTGAAGGGCCACGAGAGTGAGATTCTCGTGCAGTACTTAACTGAATCCTGCTAATTTTTTTGTGTGTTCTTTACACAGATGTACTTCTATCCTTAAGATTTGTTGCTAGCTGTACTGAATACATAATTTAGAACTGTACTTTTCCAATCTCATTGGCATGAGATTGGTCTGTGAGACTATTGCGCTGGTTGCCCGCACACACACTGATAGCAACCCTTTCAAAACTCCGCTGATTCCCCCCACCCACCAATAGCCTAAGTATTTGGTGCCATGATAGCACCTGTCTTTGTGGAGCAGTCGTCAGAGCGTCCAATTAGGGATGTGGACGTCGGGTGTTTGAACCCCGCTAACGGCAATCTGATATTTCATTTTCTATATTTTTCGTACTTGGACTCGACGAAGTCGCTAGTACTCTGTAACTCGGTGCCTGGTAGTCCGTTTACAGACCGCGCTGTAAGGGTCTAACAGAGCACAGCTCCCATTTGCCAGTTGCCTCTGGTTGATAGGAGAAAGGGATTTCATGATTGGCTGTTCTAATTTTAGCACCAACTCAAGGCTGAGAATACCACAACTGTGGGGAATCATTAAAACTCTCCAAGCTGATTTATTTGGTACATGCCCAGTAAAAGCTACTCTAGGAGCTATGCTTGAAGAGTAACACACTGGTTACTGGCAGATCACTCAGGGTAGCTTAGTATGAGTGGAGGCAGGAATCCCTGACTCAAAATGGGAGCCCCTAACAGTCTTAGTTTGAGCCTGTGTGCCCTGGCCCTGGTGATAACAGACTGAACTAGAGTCTAGGTCCCTGGGACAGACACATAGAACAACCAATCACAGGAGGGCTTTCATCTTGGGAAGGATTGAGGTCTGGGGAAGGACCTTAATTTAATGGAGTGACTTTCCCAGCTGAGTGAGATTATGTTGCAAACCAAAATGAATGGCATATTTTCAATATCTATGATAGAGTTCAATTCAGATTTTATCTCCCTTCTATAACCGACTAATTTGCTAACATTTGGGACATCATCCCCATTGAGTCCTTTAAAAAAAACAACTCCATACTCCAATGTTAAGTATATGGGAAAAAATACCAGGGACGAGATAATAAACTTTATCTAACCCCTGGTAATTTTGCCCCATAAGCTTAACATTGGGAACTCGTTCTCCATGCCCCTATGAGTATTACAGTCCGTTCTCCATGGTCTACATTCTGTGTGTTGTCCATTCTTTAAGTGTATACACGGGTGAGATAAATACAGAAAGGAACTCGTTTTGGTCAAAGTCATCTCATTCTCTCACTCATTTGAATGCTACATGATATTCACTCGGCTGTCGCCTTGTTCATATCATTCTGCAATGAACTCATGGAGAATGACGACTTTGACCAAAACTTGTTGGTTTCTTTTTTAACATTGCTTACCCGGAGCCGAGGAAGACCCCCTGTAGGTAGGTGTACTCGGGTTCTCGGCCGGCGAGGAATCCCGAGTAGACGGAGCGCACCTCGAGCAGCTCTTTGGCCGTCAGCATGGCCACCAGCTCATCCTGCAAACCAACAATAAACTTTATTATCCATGGTATATGGCCACCAGCTCATCCTGCAAACCAACAATAAACTTTATTATACATGGTATATGGCCACCAGCTCATCCTGCAAACCAACAATAAACTTTATTATCCATGGTATATGGCCACCAGCTCATCCTGCAAACCAACAATAAACTTTATTATACATGGTATATGGCCACCAGCTCATCCTGCAAACCAACAATAAACTTTATTATCCATGGTATATGGCCACCAGCTCATCCTGCAAACCAACAATAAACTTTATTATACATGGTATATGGCCACCAGCTCATCCTACAAACCAACAATAAACTTTATTATCCATGGTATATGGCCACCAGCTCATCCTGCAAACCAACAATAAACTTTATTATCCATGGCATATGGCCACCAGCTCATCCTGCAAACCAACAATAAACTTTATTATACATGGTATATGGCCACCAGCTCATCCTACAAACCAACAATAAACTTTATTATCCATGGCATATGGCCACCAGCTCATCCTGCAAACCGACAATAAACTTTATTATCCATGGCATATGGCCACCAGCTCATCCTGCAAACCGACAATAAACTTTATTATCCATGGTATATGGCCACCAGCTCATCCTGCAAACCGACAATAAACTTTATTATCCATGGTATATGGCCACCAGCTCATCCTGCAAACCGACAATAAACTTTATTATCCATGGTATATGGCCACCAGCTCATCCTGCAAACCAACAATAAACTTTATTATCCATGGTATATGGCCACCAGCTCATCCTACAAACCAACAATAAACTTTATTATCCATGGTATATGGCCACCAGCTCATCCTGCAAACCAACAATAAACTTTATTATCCATGGTATATGGCCACCAGCTCATCCTACAAACCAACAATAAACTTTATTATCCATGGCATATGGCCACCAGCTCATCCTGCAAACCAACAATAAACTTTATTATCCATGGTATATGGCCACCAGCTCATCCTGCAAACCAACAATAAACTTTATTATCCATGGTATATGGCCACCAGCTCATCCTGCAAACCAACAATAAACTTTATTATCCATGGTATATGGCCACCAGCTCATCCTGCAAACCGAGAATAAACTTTATTATCCATGGTATATGGCCAACAGCTCATCCTGCAAACCAACAATAAACTTTATTATCCATGGTATATGGCCACCAGCTCATCCTGCAAACCGAGAATAAACTTTATTATCCATGGTATTTGGCCAACAGCTCATCCTGCAAACCAACAATAAACTTTATTATCCATGGTATATGGCCACCAGCTCATCCTGCAATCCAACAATAAACTTTATTATCCATGGTATATGGCCACCAGCTCATCCTGCAAACCAATAACCTGGAAGAGCGCCATTTGGTGAATTGTACTATGTCATCAATGAATAAAAAAAAAACCAAAAAACCCAAAAAAACTTTATTATCCATGGTATATGGCCACCAGCTCATCCTGCAAACCAACAATAAACTTTATTATCCACGGTATATGGCCACCAGCTCATTCTGCAAACCAACAATAAACTTTATTATCCATGGTATATGGCCACCAGCTCATCCTGCAAACCAACAATAAACTTTATTATCCATGGTATATGGCCACCAGCTCATCCTGCAAACCAACAATAAACTTTATTATCCATGGTATATGGCCACCAGGTCATCCTACAAACCAACAATAAACTTGATTATCCATGGTATTTGGCCAACAGCTCATCCTGCAAACCGAGAATAAACTTTATTATCCATGGTATATGGCCACCAGCTCATCCTGCAAACCGAGAATAAACTTTATTATCCATGGTATATGGCCACCAGCTCATCCTGCAAACCAACAATAAACTTTATTATCCATGGTATATGGCCACCAGCTCATCCTGCAAACCAACAATAAACTTTATTATCCATGGTATACAAAGACCCCATTGGAAATGTATGGGGGCTCAGTAAACCATGACCTATTGTCTATTATCCATGGTATACAAAGTCCCCATTGAAAATGTATGGGGGCTCAGTAAACCACGACCCATTGTTTATTATCCATGGTATACAAAGACCCCATTGAAAATGTATGGGGGCTCAGTAAACCATTATCTATTGTCTATTATCCATCGTATTCAAAGACCCCATTGAAAATGTATGGGGACTCAGTAAAACACAACCCAATGTTTATTATCCATGGTATACAAAGACCCCATTGAAAATGTATGGGACGCAGTAAACCACAACCCATTATATAAAACCTGTCAGATACCGTAACTGTGGTATACAGATTCAAACCTGTGGTATACAGCCTCAAAGCCATGGTATATGGGAAAATAGTCCTTTTGAGCTATAGAGCAAAGAAATAGTCCCTATTGTTATACCCTTTAATATGGCAATTACTGGGTTTAATTTATTCGAAAAGATATATAATAAATGCAACAAACGATGGTAATGTGAACAGGCGGCTCTGTAAACAACTCAAGGTTGAGGTTGTATTACTACGCGTCAACTTCACGTGGTTTACAACGGCCTGTACACAAAACCATCGATTCTACCCCTAATAAAAAGACGCTTAGGCACCATAGGGTTATCAGACTGCAATGACTATGCGATGGGGCATAGCATAAAACCTGATCCAAACCATGTTTATTTATTGATTAAAAAATATCTTTATACTTTTATTATTCAAAACCTCATAAGTTGAGCTGCCAAATATTTCAGTGTTACACCTGGCAGATCAGAAATCAGAAGATCCTGGAGATTACGGATCAACAATAAAACATTGTCTGGACGCCAAAGTTGGGTAATTAACTAACTATATGGAAGTCCGTGGCTTTAGCTTATTTAAGCCGACTGCACTGAAAACTCAGATCTAAGGTGGAAGTTGGTGGCGACTCCAACGGGGGTATTACAAACTAACGCTTGTGGTGCCCTCTTTGGACAAGGCCTGGTATGAACCACACCATACTCTTAGTTACACTGGCGACCAGAGCTACACATAATTAGCTCTGGTCGGGTTAAATAAGCGGCCGCCTTGACCCAGTAGGGGAAGCTGTTTGTTACTCTCCTACCAGATATTTCATACTGCTTGGAGAGTGTGTTCTGTGATAATCTCGAAGCCTATTTTCAATTTTGTTATTTCTTTTTGTGTATATTTCTTAAATATAATGAACGTAAAGCTAGGATTTATTATCAATTAGTGTATCTATGCATAGTTCTCACCAAGTATTTCTGCCTTTATAGCCTACATCTAGAACAACACTGGATCGAGGCGCACCCCGAGTGATCCCGTGTGTGAATTAATCTGACCAACCCCTATTTCGTAGACAGGGGCTGGTTGCCAAACTGACTCTTAATCGGATCAGAATGGAGACAGAGGTGGCGGCCAATCTAGGATGTACTTCGCCAGTAGGTATACAGTAGATAATATGCCATGAGTTTTGGTTGTGAAGTATCTATTATCCAACTTTTCTAGACAAGTGGCATGTTAATATCAGTTTGTTTTAGTTATGCATTATTTTTCCATATGCACTCTTTTGCACCCAGAGCATAAAACCTATCCATATGCCGGTATGTATATCTGTATGCTTCAGGTATGTAGAGACACACTCCCTATGTGTTTTCTAGGACACTTTGTATTAGGTTGATAATAGATATTATCCTACCCCTAATAAAAAACGGCCATAGACTTAACATAGGGAGATTTTATGTGGCAGGCCGTGACATAAAGTGTTTTTTATGCCACTAGAGTAATAACAATATTGACCAATCAGAGAGCAGGATATCAGCTACTATGAAAAAAGTTCTGCTGGTCGTTGACTCAATATTTATCTTTTTAACAGTAATATTTAGCATAGACGGGGTAGGATAAATACGAAACCGAACTCGAGTTAGACTTGTCAGTGTCTATGCCACTCTGGTCAGGTCTGCTCCTCACTACACTCGGCTATGTCTCGTGTAGTAATACACGACCTTCCCGTCGTGGCATAAACATTGTCAAGTCTAACTCTCGTTCGGTTTCTATTAAATAATGTGAGAACGCTTTGTATTAGGTGGATGATAGATAATAATGTGAGAATCTTACCTCTGACTTGCGGGCGAGGAAGCGACGTGCCTCAAACCTCATGAACTCCCACCAGTCTACCTCCCCGCTGTGTTCTCTAGGACACTTTGTATTAGGTGGATAATAGATAATAATGTGAGAACGCTTTGTATTAGGTGGATGATAGATAATAATGTGAGAATCTTACCTCTGACTTGCGGGCGAGGAAGCGACGTGCCTCAAACCTCATGAACTCCCACCAGTCTACCTCCCCGCTGTGGTCGGCGTCCATCCGGTCAAACTGCGCGCGCACCAGCTGCTCCTCGTCTTCCGGCATGTCGTTACCATCGAGCAGACGATACTGACGCTTCTTGAAACGCACAAATTCGTCCACAGAGATGCTCTCATCTGAAACAGCAAGATTGAGACTTCTGGGGGCTGTTGAATGATAATTCTACGACCAAAAAAACCCAAACACGAGGTTAAATGGGTTTAAATGGCTTTTCCCACCGAAATAAGTGTCCACTTACGCGGGGTGTCTGCTTATGCCGGGTGACCGCTTACGCGAAGTTGGAATAAATTTCTAATAGAGTGAAAAATTTCAGTTTCGAGCAAAAGTGTCCGCTTATACGGGGTGTCCGCTTATGCGGGGTGTCCATCAGCCGGGGTTCTTCTGTAGTTCCTCGTTATCTGGGTTTTACTGTACTTCAGTTATAGGAAGCAAGTTCCCTGTTAGCGGGATTAAGAAAGAAATTGATGAGTGTTTGGTCTGTGTCCTCATTCGCCATCGAGTTTGGAGTGCTCAGTAATATGAACGAGGCGATAGCCGAGTGAATATTCTGAAGCGCTACAAACGAGATGGTGAACAGGGACTCAGACCATGCGCGAATGTGTTTATGATTTTATCTTAGTCTGGAAATAGTTGTCTGTTTATCACCCGTTGAGTATGAGTTACCGTATTCGCAAGCCTGTTGAGAACGAGTTCCTATTGTTAAGCCTATGGACGTTTATTCCAGGCTAAGATAATATACTGTACCTCTGTAATGGGATGTAGGTTCCCCATTAGCGGGGTGCTACTTTGTTATATACCCATGCAGTATAAATTATATACTGAACCCTGTCTGTGCAGTACATTATACTGCACACGGTGAGACATCAGCAGTGTATGGGCGCTGACATGTCTTCTATGCCAATATATGGTAAGATTTGTTTAATTTTGGGTACACAATGAATATATAACAACCCACTATGCTTGCACATGCTACAAAACTCGATGGGAATGAAGGGAAACTATGTTCCGGTAAGCGAAAGTTGAAAGTTACGAGGTAAGGCTCGGAAAAATTAGTGCCCAAGGCGTTAGCTGCGGGCAGTAATTTTTCCGGTCCTCACCGAGTAACTTTGACTTTTGCTTACTGGTACTTGGTTTTCCTCTTCCTACATACCTTCAAATATCGATAAAAATGGTTATTTCTTTACCGGCGAATTGTTTGTCGGTATGTATGTTTTCATGAATAAAAAAAATAAAATTAAAAAAAATGATAGCCCAGCGCTCTTTATATCACGTGGTCAGCCCGGGACGAAAAACATCAGCCTTGGACGAAAACATCACCCTCACTACATAACTCATAATTACTGCACCCCCAGCAGCGGTATGTAACTATAGAGTGTTCGGAAATGGGTATATAGGAATTGAGGTTATTTACGGAACTAGGCCCCAGGGCGAGTTCCGTAAGAAACATCAATTCCCCATCTCGTTTTGCAGCATGTACAGCATGGTCAGATCATTCTATATTATGGAGAAACCAAACAAGAGTTAGTCTTGTTGTTTTTTATCACACGATGGTAAGATCACATATTACTGTGCGAGGCGAAGCCGAGAGCAGTTATACGCGATCTTGCTGAAGTGCGATGAACATTAACACGACTAACTCGAGTTTGGTTTAGAATTTATCCCACCCCGCCCGTCTAAATTACTTGTACATTAAGAAATGACATCATTTGTCAAGTTTATCCCACTAGAGGGATATTTTTCATTTTTCTGAACTCCAGACCTAATACAGTGACCCAATGTTAAGCCTATGGAGTTTTTTATTAGGGGTAGGATAAAAGTACCTCTGTTGATGTCGTAATTGTCGAATTCTTCCATCATGTCAGCCGTCTCAGCCGCCGTGAGGAGTAAGCACAGGTTATCCTGAAACAGTCACAAGGGTCTCATTAAGTCACACACCGGTATTTGTTTTGTTTTATTTGTTTATGCTTTCATTCACTTCTTCCAAATGGGAGAAAACTCTACCAGTGAATACAATTATACAATCCTGATTGCGTAGACAGTTAGGGTATGAATAGGTGATATGTTGTGTTATGAAAGCAACATTTTCACTTTGTCACATACAAATCACATACACAAATCATGTACCTTTATACAATCATATACCTATACACAAATCACATACACAAATCATATACCTATACACAAATCACATACACAAATCATGTACCTTTATACAACTCATATACCTATACACAAATCACATACACAAAAATCATATATAACTATATACAAATCACATATGGGTTAAACAACAAATCTTTTGCAATAAAAAGTGCATGTAATTCCAGATTACACCATAGTACCACAGCACTTTCAAGCATGGGGGTAATTCGGTGTATACTTACGTCAATTAAATAGTTCGCTATTTTTCTGTGATTTTAGTGTGCAAAACGTTTTATGACAGTGATTTCTGATGGCAAATGAGATTATTGTGACTGATTATAGATAATTAATATCGAATGAACATTAAATAAACTTATTTTGAAAAACATATCAGGGAACGAGGCGTGTTGAGAGACCGAGTATGACTGCACTACTGACCAGGTAAGGTATCTGAACCACAGAATTTCGCGCATTTTCCGCTGATTTCCGGTTCTGCACTTCTCTCAATTTTTTAGACACCAACAATGTAGATCTTTATCTACTACCTGGTGACCTGGAAAATTTGGAAATATTATTTTGAAAAACATTATGATTAGATCTAATTTTGGATGGGACTTTTTTCCTGCACACTCCTTATACTATCTGTTACACTATTAGCTCAGGTATTGTGGTTCTATTTGACAACTCCACTTGAAGTGATTTCAGACGTTGTGCACTTAAAGACGGCACTCATTGAACTTTGTAAATGACAGTTTTGCGGGATTCTTGTTATCCTAGAAAGGTAATTTGTTTTCTTACATTCAGAGGTGAACTTTGCCATGAGAGGCGACACTGTCATGTGCATTTTTACTGAAGCAAAAATAAAAACCTGTGTCGGTAGATCTTGGAATGGGTTGCACGCAGTCTTACTCAGCTCACCGTTGACAGTGACACTTTCTTAGTCTTTCCTTACTGTTTGACAAATGAAACCCAACTATCCCGGTTGGTGAGCAATAAAGCAATACTTTGGAATGGAATGCAGGAGATTCTGACATGTCAGAATCTCTGGGTAACGAATTCCAGGCGCTCTATACAATTCCTATGGAGACTCCGTAATCGGTGGATATTAAAGTTCATTAAAGTATATATCCTTCTCTGACTGGCCCATGTATCCTAACGAGGAGGGTAGCTATAGGATGCAGGGACTGGAGGCAGTCTTGGTTCCACTGTAGTTGCAGAATGGAAATCTTGTTTACAGGTTTTGTATTGAGGCTGAATAAAAACTCTGTCAGAAGTGGGATTTGAACCCACGCCCACATACGTGGACCAGAACGCTCGCTGAAACGTAAACTATCTTCGAGTTTTGTAGTTTGTAGAAGTATTGTAGGTCCTTACATATTAACTATTTATCCGAAAATAATTAAAATACAATTTGGCCTAAAAACTAATATTTATTCAACACGTAACATAATTTGCTATATGGAACAGTGTTCCGTACTGCTGCTCCCTATACAGTATAAATTGTATACTGAATCCTGTGCAGTACACTGTTAAATACTGAACACGTTGAAACATTAGCAGTGTGTGGGCTTTCACGTTGACATGTCTTCTATGCCAATATTTCGTCAGATTTGATTAGTTTTGGCTATATGATAACAACCCTCCCCACTTTTACATGCTACAAAACTAAATGGTAATAGATGTTGTTTACGAAACGAGGCCCCAGACCGAGCTACATAAAGAAAATCAATCCCAATCTCGTTTTGTACCATGTACAGCATGCTAGGTCGTTCTATAATAATATTCCCTACTGGTAAGATCTTAACATTCGTATCCACAGATTATTCATCTTTTTATAAGTTCATTTTAAAGGATGTGGTAACGCAGACTATCAAGAGACGTCACGAGTTTGAGTCTGAGTTTATTTATGCCACACATTTTCTTGGCTCCATAATTTCACGAGTCGAAGACGAGTGACATTACGGAGCCAACAAAATGAGTGACATAAATAAGCTCAAACTCAAACGAGTGGCGTCTAGATTTTATCCTACCCCGTTTCCATATTTTTTCAGTATCAGAAAGTAGTGGCATAAACAACACTTTATGTCACTACCCGTGACATAAACAAATCCCATGTTAAACCTATGGCGTTTTTTATTAGGGGTAGGATAAAAACTCTGTCAGAAGTGGGATTTGAACCCACGCCCACATACGTGGACCAGAACGCTCTGCACCTACATGGTAGGCAAGGTTAACCTTGAGTCTGGCGCCTTAGACCACTCGACCATCCTGACAACTGGTGAAACTGATCATCTGTATGCTTTAGTACCGACTTCGTCGAGTCGGAGTTGCTCCACAGAGTAAATAGATATCTCTCTACTCTGTGGTTGCTCTAGCGTGGCCTGGCGACAACAGGACCTACTGCAGTCTAAGATGTTTCTGAAAGTGGTGCCCTCTCTCGGCTGCCGTTCTCAACTTTAGGAAATTACGACTCCTATTATTTCACGTTGCACAGGTTTTTTTTACCAGGAACTTGCGCAATTATTCTCGTGTCTGATCACGGGGCAAGGCAATTGGAAAACTACAGTTTTGAATTATAATTTTAGTATGGATAGAAACAAATCCTAAGGATAAAAGTACATCTGTGTAGAGAAACACAAAAAATGGTAACAGGATTCAGTCAAGTACTGCATGAGAATCTCACTCTCGTGGCCCTTCAGTCTCCATCCCTAGGTCTGGTTCACTCTGTGTCTATGTGCGGGAAGATCTCCAAGCGGATAGTACCGAAAATTACACGTTTTATATGTGGTAGGTAAAAACCATATGGTACCCCATACGATGGTTATTGGTTAATAAGAATATCGGACAATTTGGCTTGAAAATTAAAACCCATGCCATTTTCCTGAATTTTTTATATGATGATCTCTAATTTAAAAACTGGTGGTTACCGTGCTAGTTTTTCAATCAAAGATCAATATTATGACAATTTTATTATAGACTAGCGACTTCGTCGATTTGTATTTAGCTACTCTTGTCTAACAATTCCTAACTGCCGTGGTGCCCTCTAGCGGGTGAATGGGGAACAATCTGAAATTCGCGGTTATCATTTCGTATGACATAGGTATTTTGCAGGCAACCAGCGTAGTGATCTCATTGCTTTCTCTCGAGACTGGCAGATAGAAAGAACTACATTACTAAACTTTGATTTCGGTATGGCCCAAAATAAATCATAAGAGAAAAGGTATTTATGCCAATAGATCTACAAAAAAGAAGAACAGATTCTAGTTTTCCCTCCACGAGAATCTCACTCTCGTGGCCCCTCAGTCTCCAAGCTTTAGTTTGGTTCACTATGTCTCTATGTGCGGGAGAGTCTCCAAGCGGATATCACAGAAATTTACACGTTTTATATGTGGTAGGCAAATATATAGAAATTATAAGAAGTTGCTTTTCACATAGTGAAAACCATGTCATTTTCCTCAGATTTTCACAGAATATTGTAAATGTATTGTCACCGTCCTTGTTTGTAGTAACAGGCAGCCAAAGTGAACCCGCTGAAACCACAGATACCCGACACCCGACGGGTTTTATATAATGATATGAAAACATAAACACAGGAACCATGACCCCCGCGTTACTCACACAGTTGTAGCAGCTACATCCCTCCCGCGTGACGGGTTTTATATAATGATATTAAACACAGACACATGAACCACGACCCCCGCGTTACTCACACAGTTGTAACAACTCCATCCCTCCCGCGTGACGGGTTTTATATAATGATATTAAACACAGGAACCACGACCCCCGCGTTACTCACACAGTTGTAACAACTCCATCCCTCCTGTGTAACGGCTTTTACATAATGATATTAAACACAGACACATGAACCACAACCCGCGCGTTACTCACACAGTTGTAACAACTCCATTCTTCCTGTGTGATGGGTTTTATATAATGATATTAAACACAGACACAGGAACCACGACCCCGCGTTACTCAGACAGTTGTAACAGCTCCATCCCTCCCACGTGACGGGTTTTGCATAATGATATTAAACACAGAAACCACGACCCCCGCGTTACTCACACAGTTGTAGCAGCTCCACCCCTCCCGCATGACAGGTTTTATATAATGATAACACAGACACAGGAAAAAATATTGCGGCCCATCCAAACCCGTGGAGTATTGTCTATTTCTATGATTCTCGATGCAGTTCTATATAAACCCTCCTGTGTGACGGGTTTTATATAATGATAACACGAACACAGGAACTATGACCCCGCATTACTCACACAGTTGTAGCAGCTACATCCCTCCCGCGTGACGGGTTTTATATAATGATATTAAACACAGACACAGGAACCACGACCCCCGCGTTACTCAGACAGTTGTAACAGCTCAATCCCTCCCACGTGACGGGTTTTATATAATGATATTAAACACAGAAACCACGACCCCCGCGTTACTCAGACAGTTCTAACAACTTCATCCCTCCCGTGTGAAGGGTTTTATATAATGATTACACAGATACAAGACTCCAGGAGACTCACACAGTTGTTACAGCTCCATCCCTCCCGCGTGACAGGGTTTATATAATCATATTAAACACAGAACCCAGGACCCTCGCAGGTTTTACATAATGATATTAAACACAGGAACCACGACCCCGGCGGTACTTACACAGTTGTAACAGTTCCATCCCTCCCGCATGCCGGGTTTTATATAATGATATGAAACACAGGAACCACGACCCCCGCGTTACTCACACAGTTGTAGCAGCTCCACCCCTCCCGCATGACAGGTTTTATATAATGATAACACAGACACAGGAATAAATATTGTGGCCCATCCAAACCCGTGGAGTATTGTCTATTTCTTTGATTCTCAATGCAGTTCTATATAAACCCTCCCGCGTGACGGGTTTTATATAATGATAACACGAACACAGGAACTATGACCCCACGTTACTCACACAGTTGTAACAGCTCCATCCCTCCCGCGTGACGGGTTTTATATAATGATATTAAACACATAAACCACGACCCCCGCGTTACTCACACAGTTGTAGCAGCTACATCCCTCCCGCGTGACGGGTTTTATATATTGATAACACAGACACATGAACCAGGACCCCCGCGTTACTCACACAGTTGTAGCAGCTACATCCCTCCCGCGTGACGGGTTTTATATAATGATATTAAACACAGACACAGGAACCACGACCCCTGCGGGACTCACACAGTTGTAACAACTCCATCCCTCCCACGTAACGGGTTTTATATAATGATAACACAGACACAGGAATAACTATTGTGGCCCATCCAAACCCGTGGAGTATTGTCTATTTCTTTGATTCTCGATGCAGTTCTATATAAACCCTCCCGTGTGACGGGTTTTATATATTGATAACACAGACACATGAACCACGACCCCCGCGTTACTCACACAGTTGTGACAGCTCCATCCCTCCCGCGTGACGGGTTTTATATAATGATATTAAACACAGACACATGAACCACGACCCCCGCGTTACTCACACAGTTGTGACAGCTCCATCCCTCCCGCGTGACCGCCCTCTCCATCATCTTCCCGTCATCCTCCTTGTACCGCCCGCTCCTCTCCAGGCACTTCCGGTGGAAGACGCGCGGGCAGATCCGGCAGGGGGCGCTGAAGACGGCCAGCTGACCGCACACGTCACATGACCCCTCGTTCTCCACCTGCAAGGACAACGTGATACTTGATACTTGATACCTAGTAGAAACTGAACGAGAGTTAAGCCCAATACACATCTACCTATTCGTGTTTGAACGATTAATTCCCAAATCGTTTAGGAGTCGGTGAACTTGTCGCAGGTGAATTACGTAACCCCTCAGCCTGTGTCGGCCACCCAATCAGGGGTAATTTACAAACGTTTTGTTGTTAGTGACTGGATTTATCAATATGTTGATAAACCTTTAGTGAACGATTTACGAACATTGAATGACAACTTGTCGTAACAAAAGAACATCTCAAGGGGGGGGGGGGGCATTTACTAATCGTTGCCTGACCCTTGCCTAGCTGTCCTACATCTACCGACTGGGGCTGACTCTGTTAGAATTACCTTTCCTTAGTTCCTGACAAAGGTACATGAATGTTCTGAAATCGGTAGATGTGTATTGAGTTTGAGGAATGGGATTCACAGATGGGGTTCATGTACCTCACAGGGTGTTTGTCTGAGACAAGTCCTTCTGAGATTCATGTTTCTCACAGGGTGTTTGTCTGAGACAAATCCTGCTGAGATTCATGTACCTCACAGGGTGTTTGTCTGAGACAAGTCCTTCTGAGATTCATGTTTCTCACAGGGTGTTTGTCTGAGACAAATCCTGCTGAGATTCATGTACCTCACAGGGTGTTTGTCTGAGACAAGTCCTTCTGAGATTCATGTTTCTCACAGGGTGTTTGTCTGAGACAAATCCTGCTGAGATTCATGTACCTCACAGGGTGTTTGTCTGAGACAACTCCTGCTGAGATTCATGTAGCTAACAGGGTGTTTGTCTGAGACAAATCCTGCTGAGATTCATGTACCTCACAGGGTGTCTGTCGGAGACACAACCTGCTAAGATTCACGTACCTCACAGGCAATTCCATGGCAAGCATAAAAAAATATCTTTGATCAAATCGATTAATAATTGTTCCCGCCACCTGGTGTTTTGGATGGCGTCGGGGGGCAAGATGGGCGCTTCCATAGCACAATAGCTATGTGGCCTATCGATACAGCTCACAAGTAGTGTGTAATTGTATTTGTTCACTGAGTGATGCAGACTGCGTGTGTTAGAGCTTAACTTGAAACATTGCACCAACTTGGGGTCTAATACATAACACGTGGAGTGATTGGTGAGGATTTATCTAACAGTTTAACTCAACTCGACAGCCACTCTCTGTGGGAACGAGAACAAAGGACCATCTGAGGCATTTAAAAATTTTTTTTTTAAAGGTTTTTATTTATACTGGAGTGAAACAGCTTGGCAAAAACAGTGTCTATCCTCCGCTGGCTCCAGTCGTAAAAAATCTTAGTAATGTCTTATGTCAAGATTATGGACTTACATGGCTTTCAAACTAGTCTGTTTTAATTTGATAATAGCAATTTTAACAGTTAGGAGATGAGTACTTACACATCCGTCTATTGGCTAGTGTAATAGCATAATCATTTAATAATAATAAACACGATTAACAGTCTATTTTGGTCATCAGTCGGCCCTTCTTACAGTTTTGAAAACAATTGTCCCTTATCAAGCCCTGAATAGTTCTTAAAGGCATCTCGAACAATTTGGCTTGAAAATTAAAACCCATGTAAATTTCCTGTAAATTCAATATGATAGTCTTTAAGTCTTGTAGAAAATATATCTCCCTTAAAAATCGGGGGTTACTGTGCTATTTTTTTTTATATATATATAGATGAATACTATAATAGTTTTGTAATAGAATATATAGAAATTCCGAAAAGGTTGTTTTTCACATTCTAAAACCCATGTCACTTTCCTCAAACTTTCACAGAATATAGCAAATGTATAGTACTATGGATGCCATTTTGTTGCAAAATAAACACATCTTGATAAAAAATACACAATGTGATTTCTTCTATGAGAGAATGTTCCTCGAGGGTACTGCAAATTCAACTTCGTAATTACATGGCCTGAAACCTTAAAGAAAATATAGCTAAGTATCATCTTTTATCCTACCCCTAATAAAAAACGCCATAGGCTTAACATGGGATTTGTTTATGTCACGGGTGTGACATAAAGTGTTGTTTATGCCACTACTTTCTGATACTGAAAAAATATGGAAACAGGGTAGGATAAAATCTAGACGTCACTCGTTTGAGTTTGAGCTTATTTATGCCACTTATTTTGTTAGCTCCGTAATGTCACTTGTCTTCGACTCGTGAAATTATGGAGCCAACAAAATGCGTGGCATAGATAAACTCAGACTCAAACTCGTGACGTCTCTTGATATGCCATCACACCTACATCCACCATACTGGCATGTAATATGGAGCCATTATACATTCCCTTCAGTTTCCCTGTGTAAGTATTTGTGGCCGATTCACAATATTTACCTGCTACGAGGGTCTTAACCTGAGACTGTCCACTCTCCCAGCAGAGATCATGCTACCCAGCAGGTGGTAGTGCACTCTCCTAGCAGAGATCCTGCGCTCTACTTCCTGTGGCTGCTTGTATCTCTGCCCCAACCTGCCTGTTTGGGCCCAAATCTGGCCCATACGCCAGTTTTTGAAATATCCTAGATTTTGAGGGCTTTTTGGGGTATTTTGTGTTTTACTTGTAAATAGAGATGAACATATCTATATGGTAAATAACATACACTCATTTCTGTTAGTATTTATGTCAAATCACACATACTCTCTGGGATTACTTTCTACTGTGGAAAGCACCTCATGTGTTGCAGGGTTTTGTTTTATCAACAAAGCCCATGTGCATCTTTTTAAGGGGCAGTCTAACCAATTGTGAATTTCCATCATAAAATGGTTTCAGTCTGAAAAAGAAACAGCTTGATTGTCTGTGAAACTCCATTAACGAATTCCTATATTTCCATAATCATGATATGTGAATTGTTTGACTTGTATAACTTTTGACAGTTGCCTTGTTTTGAATCTGAAATGTTATTGATACGAGGCAAGGACACTTCTAAACAACAACCAAAAAGAAGAGTCTGAAATGTTCGCTGGTCTCCCCTGCCTCTATTGGATACCCAAGGAACCAGCTTTGGGTTGGGGCAGAGATTAGTAAACGCTAGCACCGCGAAAGATCTGGGAGGAGAGTGGAGACTGATCGGGGAAGGAAGGTAATAACCTCGAGTTAATGTTGACCATCGCTCAGAACTTATAATTTCAAAGACGGACTTAGAGAATAACAATATTTGTTTATAATGTAACATGGTTAACATAGTATATCATTATATACCTGTGGTCAGACATCTATAAAGTATTATCCTACCCCTAATAAAAAACTCCATAGGCTTAACATTTGGTCACTGTATTCGGTCTGGAGTTCAGAAAAATGAAAAATATCGCTCTAGTGGGATACACTTGACAAATGACATCATTTGTTAATGTAGAAGTAATTTAGACGGGCGGGGTAGGAAAAATTCCAAACCAAACTCGAGTTAGTCATGTTATTGTTCATCACACTCCAGCAAGATCGCATATTACTGCTCTCGGCTGCGCTTCGCGCAGTAATATGCGATCTTGCTGTCATGCGATAAACAACAAGGAGACTAACTCTTGTTTGGTTTCTCCATAGTACTCGCTGCTAGGAGTGCAGTGTTAATAGTATTCACGGTCTAGGGCCATAGTGATTGATCACTAGTGTGTAAGTGATCAAAATGGCGTTTTTTAATAATTTTCAGGTATATGGTAATAAAGCACCCCTCTCATAAGTTCTCACACTCTCTAAGTGGTATTCTGTACTTTCACTACGCTCTACGAAAGTTGAAAATTACCTGTATTGTAGTGAACTTAACTCGTCAATAAGCCTCTACTTTAAAAAAAAGAAGAGAATACTTCTTAACGAACTAGGCATAGAGCCTTGAGAATTCACTAGCCTGCCTCCCGTGCCATACATCACTGCAACCCAAAGATTCCTAAAATCTCAATGATGCCACCTAGTGGGAATACTGTGTGCCAGTGGATTCTCAAGGCTCTAAGCCTAGTTCGTTAAGAATTCTTCCTCCATAGAGCGTAGTGAGAACCTTCTACAGAATACCGCTTAGAGAGTGTGAGATCTTATTAGAGGGGTGCGTAGTGAGAACCTTGTACAGAATACTGCTTAGAGAGTGTGAGATCTTATGAGAGGGGCGCGTAGTGAGAACCTTCTACAGAATACCAATTAGAGAGTGTGAGATCTTATGAGAGGGGTGCATAGTGAGAACCTTGTACAGAATACCACTTAGAGAGTGTGAGATCTTATGAGAGGGGTGCATAGTAAGAACCTTGTACAGAATACCACTTAGAGAGGATGAGATCTTATGAGAGGGGGGCACCCAGAGACTGTATTAAAAATGTAAAGCTTGCTTGTATGGGCACTATGTGGTACCCTATACATTAGAGCCATTAGTTTTATTTACACTTGGCCTCAGATACTGTTTGCTGAGACTGTATGTGCACCCTCCACTCTTAGCTACACCTCCCCCCCTATCTGCCCCTCACATGGAGCCTTTCTCACGGGTAACTGCGGGACAAATCCAAACAAGTACACATCGTCCGTTCCCTAATCCAGGAATAATTGCCCTGCAATCGTGCAACGCAATTTCCTGAGACTTATCCAGTGGTACAGATATACCCATACCTGTACAACACCAACAGATTTAAGTGAAATTTGTCAGAAATATAGGTTAGAATTATTGAAATCTATCCTGAATTTGTATCAATTCATAAATGATAACATTCTTTATCCTAACGCTCATATAAATTTCCACAGACTTAACATGGTGTGACTGTATGCCACGGTTATCATCCTAACCAAACTCAAATATAAACACATTTACCTTAAAATATCATTTGACATCAATGCTTTTCCCTTAGTGTGAGCTCCAGCTAATTATGTGTGTACAGGAGACTGTGGGTAAACCTTTTGATTTGTTTTTATCTATATCACCAATTATATTCAGTTAAGCAAAGTGTATGGCAAAACAAACTAACCTAAGCATTAGAAATGACAAATACTGATAACACCATCTAATAACAATGATCAGAACTGTCTACTTTCAAACTTCTTGTATTCATGTAATTTATTACCCACCGATTATGGAGTCTCCATAAGAAATATATAGGGCACCTAGAGTTAGCTACCCGGAGATTCTGGAATGTCAGAAAAAATAAAATTGTCCTGTCCATAATGAGGTTGAATCATCATGTACTTCGAAATAAGTTTCTTGAATGTTCATTCATTGCTGATTATTTAGAATCAATCATAATAATCTCATTTACCAGTAGAAATCACTGTCATATTACACTTTGCATGCTAAAAGTACAGGTTAATGGCGAACTATTTTATTTGTGTAAGTCTCCACCGAATTACTGTCAGACTTGACAGTGCTGTGATGTCTGGAACTAAATGGCTTACAGAAACTGTTTTATTGCAATAGATTTGTTATTAATCTTGTAGGTGGGTAATAAATACAATAACGACTGGTTTTGTATACGAATGACCGTAATCTCCTCGTAGTAGACGACGTAATATCCTCGCTAATCGTTCAGATATTACTACGCGTCAACTACTCGGAGATTACGGCCACTCGTACACAAAACCAGTCATTATTGTGTATATATATGTCTATCTGCCTTATATTGATTCTTGTATGTTAAAAGGATCCCCTTTTCCTGTCGCTATATGCCAACTGTAAAGTGTTCAAGAATCCTATGTCTCTAAATCCTTTTCGATGCTTAGTAAAAAACAAGATTTGTAGCCTAAGATAAGGTAATTCAGGATTTCCGTATGAAAACCAACAAAAGCCAAAAATATTGCAGCTCATCTTATGTATGTTTGTTCTTTTGTATGTAATACAATATGCGAGCATTTTATCCTTTAGGCACCGTGTATAGCCTGTACAAGCACGCTCTAATAAACCCAAGTATTCGTTGCATGAACAAATCTCGTTTACAACAAACAGATTCTACTGGGTTTCTTTTTGTTTCTTTTAAAGGTTTTCATTTCTCCCATTCCAAATTACATTTTGCTCTTGCTGGTGTCTAGAACTTTGATCTAACAAACTTTCTTTTACTGTCTATACACATAGCATGTTATTCATCCCTGACAACGAAAAAGGGAGTGAAACCTGACTTAACGGTAAATATATACACACGCAGTGAAAAAACCAAAATAAAACCACGCCAACAGTGAATATAAAACTAATTAAAACTACCATCATGCTACGAGTCAGCTCTGGGTCAATATTTGGTGCTTTTGACGTTTGACCTTCGTTTGACCTTCGTTTGACCTCTATTTGACCTCTTTTTTACCTCTTTCCTCAATACCCTGTGTGGATGGACGCAGTGACCTTGTGAGGCAAACACCTTCATGCCTGGGAGTGTGGGAATTTAACCCGGCCATCATCAAACACATGTTGGGAACCTCATTCTAAAAAGGTGAACTGATGGTATCACGTATTATCCTACCCCTAATATAAAATCCCATAGCCTTAACATTGGGTTTCCGTATGCCACGCTGACTGGCATACGGAGTTTTATATGCCACTAGTGGCATACAGCATTGTTATCGCGTAATATTCCAAAATCGAGGAGACGGGGTAGGATAAAACTCCTGAAGTTTTGGCTCTGGACTTCACTCGGCTTCGCCTCATGAAGTCACTTTGCCAAACTCCAGTCGTGGAATACGGTGGCTATGATTAACCCTCATCCAGTTTTACAATATATTTTAGAATACTAGAAAATTTGTAACCACTCACCGATATCCAATTATCGGAAAATTAGGAGTAATTAGCCATTTTAGTTCCTCCAAGATGCTCGAACGAGTGAATTTTGCGGCTGCCACATTGCCAATTATTAGAAGGAAACCCACGAGATGAGAATAACTTGGTCCGTACTCCACCGAGTTTGACTGCGGAGTAATCCACGAAGCGAAGCTGAGTGAATTACGTAGTGGTCAAACTCGGTGGAGTGAAGACCAAGTTCTTCTGATCGAGTGGGTTTCTGATTCTATCTCACATCGTATAACATCCTTTATTGCTGGAATAACTCGCCCAATTAGCCATTGAGTATTAGGTACAATACTTTCACGGCCGTGGAGTACGAGTACCTAATGTTAAGTCTATGGCCGCTGATTGGTCAATTTAAATTTATTTCCACCATGCAATAAATGACACTTTACTGCACGTTCGCCCGAATACAATGACCCACTGTTAAGCCTATGGCGTTTTATTAAGAGGAGGGTAATGATAAGATCCCAACAATATTCATAATATTATCGTAAAACTGGATGAGGTTTAATCTTGGCCACCGTATTCCACGACTGAAGTTTGGCAAAGTGACTTCATGAGGCAAAGCCAAGTGAAGTCCGGAGCCAAAATTTCAGGAGTGGAATGCGATGGTCAAGATTAAAACGAATCAGGTTTTGATTTTATCCTACCCTATCTCCTCGATTTTGGAATATTACGTGATAACAATGCTGTATGCCACTAGTGGCATATAAAACTCCGTATGCCAGTCAGCGTGGCATACGGAAACCCAATGTTAAACCTATGGGATTTTATATTAGGGGTAGGATAAATCTGTATATCTGACTCTGACTGTATCAGTATGTGTGAATGTATCGAAGGTGACAATATACAGTAAAACCCGCTTCTGGGACACCTCGCTTAAGGTGACACCCCGCTTAAGGGGCAGGTTTGCTTGAAACATCAATTCTTATTTAGTTTATTTTAACCCTGCTTAAGGGGCAACCACGCTGGGGTGGACAGCAATTATCAATCTGTTCACCCTCTTAGTCACCCCGCCTCCTCTTGGTGCAGACCAGATATATGCTCGCACGCAAGCATAACAAAAGCGACCGGGGTGGGGAGTTACCTCAGTGGTAAAGAGCACTGGACTTTGTTGATTCAGGTCCCACTGCAGCCACTTTTCTCCTTCACCCCCAGCAGTGGTAGATTTACTGCTATATCAAAGGCCAATCCATCTCATACCATGTCTATGTGGCGTGGGAAGTAAAAGAACCCTCACCTCGGTAAATGTGTAGGGGTGAGGTTTCTACCTACATTCATCACATAGATTCGATCACCATCCTTGTGGTGTAAAAGAACCTTGAGAAAGTCTGGTGAGAACCTGCAATGGTTAACTGGACGTTAAATCAAACCAACAAAACAACAAAAAATACCGCTTCAGGGGACACTTTGCTCAGAAGGCAGGCTTTCCCCTTAAGCGGGTTTTACTGTACATAAATGACTACAGTAGAACCCTGCGTAAGCGGACAACCTCCGTTCCGGAACAAAGTGCCCGCTTACGCGGGGTGTCCGCTTACGCGAGGTTAAAACAAACATCTAATAGAGGGAACCGTTCCGAGCAAAGGTGTCCGTTAACGCGGGGTGTCCGCTTACGCGGGGTGTCCGTTAGGCGGGGTTCTACTGTAATTCACTGGAAGTCAAGAGTGTCTAAATCTGTGCACATGAACACTTGCAGCCTACGAAGTAAAATCCACGTACTACAGACACTACCCTCCAGTCGTTTAGATGTAGTTTACATATCTGAGTCGTTGTTTAATCCGTCTATTCCTGATGATGCAATGGCATAAATACCTGGGTATGTAGAGTAGATAAACGATGGATTGACCCTAATACGAATCGAACCAAAAAAAGAGAAGGCTTAGCAATATATATATTTCCTATATACCTATGAGCGAACAACCTATGATTACCTAACGCTGCTGGGGGTGGAATAACTTTTGTTTACTGCCCAGGTTGAAGTTACTGCCCAGGTTGACGTTTACTGCCCAGGCTGACGTTTACTGCCCAGGTTGACGTTCAGAGACATTCGGTTTTTATCGATATTAGCCGACAATTTAAGGTACATAGGAATAGGGAAACCATGTACCATAAAGCATAATGCAAGAAGTTTTGTAAATGTTTGGACTTAATAAAGGTTTTGCCCAATAAAAAATAAATTGAGTGAACTTAAACTTTGGCAAAAAGCCAGAGGTCTTGTTCAGCGGATAGAAATACTAATCAGAAGCAATGGAGTACCTAAGAACTGCATAGATTGGATGCCAGCAATAGGATAAACACCAATATCCAATGTATCAATTAATAAAGAAGAAGTATTAAAATTAGTACTAGAAATTAACACAACAATACCATCCGCTGTTGAAGGCCTGACTACTATACAGATTTCTTTATTAGTATCCATCGTATACAAAGTCCCCATTGAAAATGTATGGGGACTCAGTAAACCACGACCCATTGTATACAAACTGTCAGATACCATAACTGTGGTATACGGATTCAAACCTGTGGTATACGGCCTCAAAACCATGGTATACGGGAAAAATAGTCCCTTTTGCTATAGAGCAAAGAAATAGTCCCTTTTGTTAAACCCTTTAAAAAGGCAATTACTGGGTTTAATTTATTCGAAAAGATGGATAATAAATGCAACAAACGATGATTTTGTGGACAGGCAACTCTGTAAACCACTCGCGGTTGACCTCGTAATACACTCGCTAGCGCTCGTGTATTACTACGCGTCAACCTCTCGTGGTTTATGGCCGCCTGTCCACAAAACCATCGATTATTGTCCATATATATACGCCATTGTCCGTATATATACGCCCTTGTTGTATCAATAGATCAATGTATGTACTTATTGAATATTTCTCTAATTTCTGGCATTTTCCCAGATGAATGGAAATGAGCAACTATTGTTCCATTAATAAAGAATGGCGATAGTTCTCATGTTTGTAATCTACAGTTTCGCTCATGCCTGCGACAATTTCAGAGAAAATATTCACCAAACATACCATAACTCTTATCGAAAATAACAATATCAGAATACCAGCTCAGAATTAGTCGACAGTAGAAACAGTTACAAAATTCACAAACAACACAATCTCATCCATAAAAAACAAAGAAAATACCATCAGTATTTTTTATCGATTTAAACAAAGCTTTCGACACACCTGACCCAAGTATTTTATCATCAAATTGAACCCATAACGGAAACGTGGGAAATCTTCAAAGCTGGTAGGATGAGCAGAGGGGATAGCATGCGGAGTTCCACAGGGGTCTATTCTAGGGCCGGTGTTTTTTTTCTTTTTTAATTTGGTACTTTTTGTAAGTACATGACTTCGGTCTACTATCATACCCTGGTGTGACTCTTGATTTCAGTTATTTAATTTCCATACAGTTGCGTCACTTTGTTTCTATGTATGTATAAATGAGGAGGATTTAACATCAACTAACGTAGAGTGATATAACTTATAACAGAACAGACATAACATGTTTTTTTTAGTTCGTTTGTTTAACCTAGAGAACTTAGGCTCTTAGGCCTGTCCTACAATAATCCAGTATTTCAGAAAGAAACTGATGAGTGTTTGGTCTGTGTCCTCGTTCGCCATCGAGTTTGGAGTGCGCAGTAATATGAACGAGGCGATAGCCGAGAGAATATTTATCTGTTTAATATAGGAAATATTTATCTGTTTATCACCCGTTGAGAACGAGTTACCATTCTCGCAAGCCTGTTGAGAACGAGTTCCGAATGTTAAGCCTATGAACGTTTATTCCAGGCTAAGATAAAAAAGAATCCGTAGGTGGTCGAGTAACTGAAGGTAAATTCGAAATGTGTCTTTCATTGAACTAAAGCATTTCTAATTTATGACACACGTTAATGGGAAAATGGCTTGCGATGTTGACATTCATAACATTGTAGGTATGTTATATGTCCGGAGGCATTGTTACGTTTCTTGTATAGTACATTCCTGGTGTGGTCTCAGTGGGTCTACCTAAGCTGGACGCATATTGGACTTGGCAGAACCAATAAAGACCCTATTACTATGTGGCGGTGCCTTGATAAGTGCACTGTTGTGGGTAATCGATACATTAACAGTGCCACCTGTTGGTAAAGAGTTCGGGGTCGAGTGTCGTCTACTGCCAGAAATAGTGAAAAGCGGGATTCACACGTAGAGACCCACATACCTGAGACGGTGTACTTCACACCTTTAATCATAATTCACACGTAGAGACCCACATACCTGAGACGGTGTACTTCACACCTTTAATCATAATTCACACGAAGAGACCCACATACCTGAGACAGGTGTACTTCACACCTTTATGTGGGATTCACACGTAGAGACCCACATACCTAAGACGGTGTACTTCACACCTTTAATCATAATTCACACGAAGAGACCTACATACCTGAGACAGGTGTACTTCACACCTTTAATCATAATTCACACGTAGAGACCCACATACCTGAGACGGTGTACTTCACACCTTTAATCATAATTCACACGAAGAGACCCACATACCTGAGACAGGTGTACGTTACACCTTTAATCAGGATTCCCTCGTAGAGACTAATGTACCTGAGATGGTGTACTTTACACCTTTAAGCGGGATTCACACGTAGAGACCCACATACCTGAGACGGTGTACTTCACAACTTTAAGCGGGATTCCCTCGTAGAGACTAATGTACCTGAGACGGTGTACTTTACACCTTTAAGCGGGATTCACACCTAGAGACCCACACACCTAAGACAGTGTACTTCACAACTTTAAGCGGGATTCACACGTAGAGACTAATGTACTTGAGACAGGCTTACTTCACACCTTTCCTTTAGTCGCAGACAATTCTTGGTTGGTACAGGATTCTCATGGCAAAGTGCTTTTATCAGTCTCAAGGAAAAATTGCGAATTTGATTCACATGGAAGGACACACCTGGTACATAATCTCAGACATAGTCATTTTGAACAATCACCCTGCGACTCAAGTACCAACCATGACAAGGCTATGACAATGGGTTCCCAACAAGGTCAACGATTGGCTTACGCTTGGAGGCCTTGTCATGGTTGGGCACTCAGAGAGTGAAGGGATAGTATTTTTTGCAGCAACATAAACCATGGCTTTGAGGCCGTATACCACAGATTTGAATCTGTATACTACAGTTATGGTATCTGACAGGTTTTATATAATGGGTCGTGGTTTACTGAGTCCCCGTACATTTTCAATGGGGTCTTTGTATACGATGGATAATAAATGACTCATCACCCAGCGTGAATGACACCTCACTGTAAAGAGATGGTTAACTGGATTAGGATGATATCATACACAGCGTGAAAACCCGTGATTTACATATGGATGCGTGAGGCGTATATATCTATCATTTTGCGTAAAAATAGTAAAGTCCTTCTTGCCATTGTATATACGCTTTGTCTCAAGATGTATACATGTGCCCATGTCAATATAGAACAGATACTTAGGAGAAACCAAACGAGAGTTAGTCGTGTTCTTGTTTATTGCATGACAGCAATGTCGCGTTTACTACGCGAGGCGAAGCCGAGTGCAGTGATACGCGACATTGCCGGCGTGCGATAAACAACACGACCAACTTGAGTTTGGTTTAGAATTTATCCTACCCTTAACAATAAATAAGAAATATCATAAAACTCACCGATAATCAGTGATAATCATTGGTCGCTTTTCAAATGACGTCATTTGACAACTGTATCCCACTAGAGCGATAAATTTCATTTTTCTGCACCATAGACCAAATACAGTCTGCTAATGTTAAGCCTATGGAGTTTTTTCATTAGGGGTAGGGTAAATGCATTTTCGCGGTGGCGTATATGAAATAAGTGGGGGTTTTCGTGCAGTGGATATTGATGAATCGATAGTGTATGCTGGCTCATCAGCTCCTGTTTTGTTTTGGTGAAAATTGTGCATTTGTGGAATTACTCTTGTTAGATTTTTACTGATCATGAGATCAAATCTTGTATTTTTCTATTCAATATTGTATGAAAAAGGGAATTGTGGAGTATAAAAATGTTTCCATTTGTCTTGTTTGTTTGCTGTATATATCCTTGTATTTGTCCTTCGGCCAATGATGGAAGACCACTGTGTATCGGCGAATTATTTCACTGCACGAAACTTACCACTTTATTTATACATGCGCAGGGGGGGCCGGCTTGATGATTTCAGGATTCAACCTCAAGTCTGAAGAGGGTCATTATATAGTATGCCTGACTGTCCACACATTGAAATGGTGTTTGAAAGTAAGATCTATTTGAAAAACAATAAAAAAACAACATAGTGCAGGGTTTACTATGTGTAATTAATCAATTTATGTGTAAAAAAAAAATCAATTTATACTCATTTAGGTTTTTATAAAATAAATTGGTAATATAAGATTGCAATTTTCATATAATACAGACTTGGATGGTTAATGGCAAATGAGATATGCTTCCAGTAGTGTCCCCAAGTGGCAGAGAATGGAACATATGATAGTGGTGTATATACAACAGAATAAGGCGTATACATGAATCAGGTGTATACATGTATCAGGCGCCTACAGATGTGGCATATATACACGGGGAATAGGACGACCTTGTATACGCAAAAGCATACCCATATACACCGGGTGCATTCATATATAAAGCGGTAAGTTTCGTGCAGTGTTTGTCGTTATCCTACCCCTAATAAAAAACGCCATAGGCTTAACATGGGATTTGTTTATGTCACTGGGTGTGACATAAAGTGTTGTTTATGCCACTACTTTCTAATACTGAAAAAATGTGGAAACGGGGTAGGATAAAATCTAGACGCCACTCCTTTGAGTTTGAGTTTATTTATGTCACTAACTTTGTTGGCTCCATAATGTCACTCGCCTTCGACTCGTGAAATTATGGAGCCAACAAAATGCGTGACATAAATAAACTCAGACTCAAACTCGTGACGTCTCTTTATATTATGTATGTTTCTTGAATTATAAAAAAAGAAGGTTGAAACGCCACTTACCGCGCTCATGGGTGGCGGTCGGCGTAACTCCTCCGGAAGCTTCTCCCCTCTCCCCCGGACATGCCCCGGACGTCCGGAGGCCCCGTCCGTCTTCCGGTCATGGATACTGAACTTCTCCCTCACATCCTTCTCCTCATCCTCCCGGATACTGTCCCAGCATGCCTCAGTCTCCTGTTTCCGCTTCCACAGGAACTCGCGCAGATCTTGTCGCTTGTTGCTGGGATGGTAAAGTATATCCAGCGAGTGTAACCCACCTCTCTCCTCACCCTCCTCCTCCTCCTCCTCCTCCTCAGCCTCACTCTCAGAACCAGAGACGCTGGCCAGACGCACAGACTTCCGGAATAAGGCAATGGCGCGGATTTTGCTGCGGAGCTTCCTTTTGAGGCGTTCCTTGCGCTCCTCAGTCCCGGCCTCGGCTTGGTCGACGCTGCCGCGTGTCGGCGAGCGTTCCCCGGCGACGGAGCGAGGGGAGGCCGGGGTCGGAGTCCGGGAGGTCGGAGTCTTTGTCGAGGCGGTGGTGCCCATGTTAAATCTCCCACACGACACTCTCCACCGGAACACGGGTTGTGACTCCACCTGACGCCACTCCACTCCCAAACCCGAACATCCGCTCGGAGAGGGAGTCTTTGGATCCCAGGTATGATTGGAGAGTGTATTGTTTTCGATCCTGAATGGGTTCTGTATACATGCTTGGAGAGGGAGTCAGTGGATTCTAGCCGTGCTTGGAGAGTGTATCATTTTCGATACTGACCTCTTAATGGGTTCTGCATATATGTCTGCACATGGGTAGTATTTCATAGATGTACGGCCAGAGGTCGATATACACAATATTGACTGGTTTCAGATACAAGCGGCCGTATATATGCTCCGAGTTGTTGAGGCGTAGTGATATCCGAGCGCATGAGAGGATATTGCGTAGAGTCAACTCCGTGGAGCATATGACCGCTTTTATCTGAAACCAGTCTCTATTGTATTTATTATTATATACCTGTGGTAGTATATCCTACATATACGGCCCGCTCCTACCCATGTCGTATTTATATCCGTACGACACCTAGGTGAGGTACGGGGTGTGTATGTGGCGTACGGGGCATGTACGGCGGCGAAATCCAAAAAGGTTTAAAATTGGATCCTTCAAGGTATATAATAATAGAAAAACAGGCTGACTGTTTCCGTACGGATAAAATACTTGGTAAAATCGGCGATCAGATGAACCTCTGCCTTCGGCATCGGTTGATCTGATCGCCGATTTTACCGCGTATTTTATCTATACGGAGACAGTCAGCCTGTTTCTCTATATTATCCTCCTTTATCCAACTGGTGGCGTGCCGATGTTATACAACTATAGTTAAGCACTATTTTTCCGTATGCATTATTTTTCCGGATGCATTTTTACGCAACCCGTTGCACTGTTGGCCTTGTTCTGGAGGCATTGGCACCAATCTTTTGTTGATCATTGTTAAATTTTGGTGAAAATATGGTGAAAACAACACCCTGGCAGCATCTGGTGTTGTCTTTTCCATTCCGACAACAATGTCCGAAAATGTTAGAAATCTCTGACTTCACCTTCCGTGAGTTTTTTAATTTTAATTTTTTTTTATTTCAGTAAACATACAATCTGCAGTTGCAGGTTTTCATTGTAGCTGTATACAATACAATCGGAACAGGTTTGACATCCAGTCAAGGTACTGGGTAACATTTAAGTTATCAGGTCTAGATAGCTATGAGTGAGTCTTCCTTAGGCCAGTCACAGCTGACACCTGGGACCTGTTTCAGTAGTTTCGTGACATTAGGCCTAGAGAGACATCAACAACGGCACCAACAGTGCAAGCAACAGCGAAAAAAGTCTAGAAAATATCAGTGGGTCAGAGTGACCAATCTTCTTCATATATGGAATGATTATAGTTTATATGTATCTCCTACTCGTGTTAAAGTTTCATTGCTTAATTCCTGGGGGAAGTGAGTGAAATTCCATGTGTCATAGATTGCAGTCTTGTGATCTGTCTGTATGGTGTCACAGACGCCATTTAGACATGTCATGAAACTACTGAAACAGGTCCCAGGTGACTTAACATGTACATAAGTACAGTGAGCGGAGTAGATAAATACACAATATTGACTGGTTTCAGATACAAGCGGCCGTATGCTCCGAGGAGTTGACGCGTAGTAATATCCAAGCGTAAGCGAGGATATTGCGGAGAGTCAACTCCGAGGAGCATACAACCGCTTGTATCTGAAACCAGTCTATATTGTATTTATTATCCACCTTTTTCTGGACAAGTGGCATGTTGATATCAGTTCGTTTTGGCTATGCACTATTTTTCTATCCGCACTATTTTCCCGTATGCGCCACCCGGAGCATACAACATATCCGTATGCGCCGGGTATGTCCATACAAACGCCCTATATGTTTTCTATGGACACTTTGTATTAGGTGGATAATAATAATGATTATGGTAATGGAAATGGTGAGGTTAGAAGTCTTGCATTATTAGTCCTGGGCCAGTAGACTGTAATATGACATGTTTACAGTTAGAATTCCATTATTCCTCAAAATAATTGCTATACACAACGTTTATTCACCTCAAAGTCACCCCCTTCCTCCAACTAGACACTCTGAGTAAACATGCCAGGGGTCAAGGTCACAGGTCTTAGGTTGGACACCAGAGGACACCACCAGTGAAAAACCTAGTGGAAGACGGGTGTACTAGTATTAGCGTGCGTTGGACATATGGAACGCGAGGTTCTACTGTTTAGACCCTCCAGACGTTACTAAACTCCCTAATATCGCCCGGACACGTACAGGATCCGCTCCCGACTGGCTGGCCGCACCTCAGATGCCTGTCTTCCGATGAACAATCATTTTCCGATTTCTAAACAGAGAAACCGAAAGAAATTTGAAATGTATACGTAAAAATAACTGAAATTCCTATTTCTGGCATTGGATTTCCAATTTGTAGATTTATACAAACTATTAAACTGCAATAATTGTGGGTTATGGTTCAAGTGTCTATCACTATACAACGATGGCAACCAGCAAACACCGGATACTGTTAACAGACTGGATTATGGGATACCTCAGTAGGTTGACTGGCTCCAGTCCCTGCATCCTATGGCTACCCTTCTCACTGGGATACAGGGATACTGGCTCCAGTCCCTGCATACTATGGCTACCCTCCTCACTGGGATACAGGGATACTGGCTCCAGTCCCTGCGTCCTATGGCTACCCTCCTCACTGGGATACAGGGATACTGGCTCCAGTCCCTGCATCCTATGGCTACCCTCTCACTGGGATACAGGGATACTGGCTCCAGTCCCTGCATCCTATGACTACCCTCCTCGCTGGGATACAAGGATACTAGCTCGAGTCCCTGCATCCTATGGCCACCCTCCTCACTGGGATACAGGAGACTGGCTCCAATCCCTGCATCCTATGGCTACCCTCCTCACTGGGATACAGGGATACTGGCTCCAGTCCCTGCATCCTATGGCTACCCTCCTCACTGGGATACAGGGATACTGGCTCCAGTCCCTGCATCCTATGGCTACCCTCTCACTGGGATACAGGGGTACTGGCTCCAGTCCCTGCATACTATGGCTACCCTCCTCACTGGGATACAGGGATACTGGCTCCAGTCCCTATGGCTACCCTCCTCACTGGGATACAGGGATACTGGCTCCAGTCCCTGCATCCTATGGCTACCCTCTCACTGGGATACAGGGATACTGGCTCCAGTCCCTGCATCCTATAGCTACCCTCCTCGCTGGGATACAGGGATACTGGCTCCAGTCCCTGCATCCTATGGCTACCCTCCTCACTGGGATGCAGGAGACTGGCTCGAGTCCCTGCATCCTATGACTACCCTCCTCACTGGGATACAAGACTGGCTCCAGTCCCTGCATCCTATGGCTACCCTCCTCACTGGGATGCACGGACTGTACAATTGGTAATGGTGTTGGATTTTTGGCACTGTTTAGGTCTAGTATTCCCAACACTCTCCATACAGATATCCTGGCTACTGGTCAGATATCTGCTGGGAGATACCCTCTCACTTTGATCTCAATCGAGTCTCAGTCAGGAGCAGGCGAAATCTATTGCTATGACAATACAGGCGGCCACAGGCGGCCAGAGAACTGGAGGAGGGGATAGGGGGAGGGGTAGAGGGAGGTATAGGGTTACAGGGAGTGGCTCGAGGGCCATAAACAGGAGATTTGGTTCATAGTGGACAAGTCTTTGATTCATGGGCCAGTCAGAGAAGGATACATACTTTAATGAACTTTATTCTTAGGCCCGGCGTCAACCTACTACGATATGGCACCGATATGGTCTACGATGCACCTCCCGATACAAAAATCAAAATCGCGTCGGAAGGTTACCTGATATCGGGGCAGTTGTCCACGTTTCTGCGATTAGACACCGATAAAAACTCCATACAACGCATGGTGGATTGGCTTGTCTAGACATATGTCTACGATTTTGCACCTTCCCGATATGGTACCGATTTTGACATTTTGTATCGGTGCCATATCGGGAGGTCTACGATTCTATCGTATTAGGTGGACGCCGGGCCTTATTGTGTTTAATCCTTTAATGAATATTCATAATCAAAGACTTGAGCAAGTCTATTCAATAGGGTCCATGTGTTCATAAAGTTACTTTGATTTCTGGTGAGGCATATCGGACAATTTGGCTTGAAAACTAAAACCCATGTCAATTTCCTGAAATTGTTATATGATGAACTCCAAGTGTTGTAGAACACATATCTAACTTAAAAATCGGGGGTCACCGTGCTAGTTTTTGATTTATAGATCAATATTGTGATAATCTTATATAAGACTATATAGAAATTCTAAAAAGTATTTTTTTCACATAGTAAAACCCATGTCATTTTCCTCAAACTTTCACAGAATACAGTAGATATAAGTACTTCTTATTTAGGTTTTAAAAATCATACGTCACGGTCCTCGTTTTTGAAAGAATTAAAAAAAAAAGCATGTTATTCAGTACATTTTCTATGTAAATCAAACACATGTAAATTGGCTTATTTTACCCATCAAAATTGAATAAGCGTGACAAAATGTTAAATATACTCATGTATAATTAGAATGAATCCCCAAAATACCAGTTTTGACTAATATTTGACATTATATAAAAATCACCAGGTGGCGTCACTGCGGATTGTAGGATATGCCTTTAAATGAACCCGTGATGATTAAATAAACAAGCAAATTCCAGCCGCGACTCAACAGGGTTAAGTACCAAGTCCATGTACTCTCCCAACACATTCCTGCCCCGCCCACGAGTGTGAGGTAAATGAGGTCTAAACAACTGCTGGGAGAGTGAGAAGGACTCACACTGCCACCTGGTGAGGGTTGTGAGCACTGAGCGGGGCCTCAGATGGAGCTAATAATAGGGACGGCTTCAACATTGCCACACTCCTGTGTACACCGCCACCTAGACTTGCTCAAGTCTTTGTTTATGAACATCCATTAAATGATTAAAGAAAATAGGAATACATAGACAATAATCGATGGTTTTGTGGACAGGCGGCCGTAAACCACGCTAGCGCTCGTGTATTACTACGCGTCAACCTCAAGTGGTTTATAGAGCTGCCTGTCCACATAACCATCGTTTGTTGTATTTATTATCCATCTTTTCGTATGAATTAAACCCATTAATTACCATATAAACGGGTATAACAACAGGGAATATTTCTTTGCCCTACAGCACAAAGGGGCTATTTTCCCCGTATACCATGGTTTTGAGGCCATATACCACAGGTTTGAATCCGTATACCACAGTTATGGTATCTGACAGGTGTTATACAATGGGTCGTGGTTTACTGAATCCCCATACATTTTCAATGGAGTCTTTGTATACGATGGATAATAGAATTCATTATAGCATGTGTCCTTCTCTGACTGGCCTATGAATCAAAGACTTGTCCACTCTGACCAGAATCTCCTGTTTAGGACCCCAAGCCACGCCCTGTAGCCCTATACCTCCCTCTACCCCTCCCTCCTCCCCTCTTCCAGTTCCCTGGCTGTCTGTGTTGTCATAGCAATATATATTTCGCCTACTCCTAACTATGTCTCGATTGAGATCAAAGGGAGAGGGTATCAATCTCCCAGCAGATATCCTGACCAGTAGCCAGACCTCTGCTTGGGGAGTGTGGCGCAAAATCGTCTACACGGCCGATTACGGATGAGACCAGTCCCTGTGTCACTCAGAAGGGGTGGAGGGGGAGGATACAGGGACTGAGGCCAGTCTAACTGCCACCTAGACGTGCTCAAGTCTTTGTTTATGAACATCCATTAAAGACAAATTCTGGTAGTTCGGTGCCTTCTAAATACTATTGATTTTTGCAAATAACTCTGGATAATATAAGTTTCATATATCAACAAATAGAAAATGCAAAAAAAAAAATGGCAAGACAATTCTTTAGAAATACCCGCGCTATTGAAAAAACACAACTCAGGAGAGAAAAATACCAACAAATTAACATAATTTGGCCTAACAATTATGTTTTTATTCAACACGTACGGAATAGTGTTCCGTACGGTATTTTTACGTTTTATGTCAAATACGGGTACATTATCGGAACTAACACTTTACACTCAAATGGAAGAACTGTATGTAAAAAAAAATCCCCCATTATTTGAATAAACTAATAAAATTAAAAAAGAAGATAAAGGGACTGAAGTCAGTCTACCTGCCGCCCACCTCCAGTACCCCACCTGGAATTCTCCCGGGCTGCCTCCCGACCTCCAGCCGGCCCTCAGCCGCATATCACACGGGGGAGGGATACGGGCCGCTGTCTGGACGCTGCTATGCCGCGCCAAGTTCCATCACTGCACGAAACTAATTACTTTATTAGAGCGTGCTTGCACGCCTATATACATCATCTATAGACCAACAGGTTAGAGTGGTCACATATATACACTTTCAGCTGCTGCCAGAAAAATATCCCTTCACTGTCTGTGTGCTATTCACTGTGATAGTGTGAAAGGAGCAGGGTGCCAGTGTCTCAGGGCGTTAGAAGCATGCTCAGCTGACCATGACCAATCACTAGAGACCGAAATACCTCATTGACCCACTGGTGCTTGACCTAGATATTTTTGGATCCTAGACTCAGGTAGTTGCAGAAATAACAGGTTGACTGGGTTCCATTAGCTTAAAGAAAACTATCCATAGACTGAATGTAACTCAAACCGTTCAATTGTTATTCACGTATAGTTGCACGCTCATTCATCTATGATGAACATTCCATTTGCTCCTAGTTCATATATACGCCGTCGCGGGTGCGCACGTACGCTGACAATCTAACGCTTCACTATCAATGGCCCAACTATAAAGGCCTGGTAAAAGGATCAGGTGGCCAGTATCCCTGTATCCCGTATCCCTGCCTCATTACTGACTTGGTTCCTTAAAATAGAACTTTCATGGCTGAGTGACATGGCTGACCTATTAGCCAGAGAAGTAGGGCAGTTGACCAAGACCCTAAATGACAAATTCAGTCACAACCAAGACAAGTTGAATGTGATCTGTGGTATGCTAGACCAGGCACAAGTCAAAATCAAAAACGTTAGCCAGAAAATGACAAACATCTCAAAAGAAATATACCAAAGTGTTGATATTCTCTTACTTTTATTCTATGATATTTTGGTATACCGCGCTCTTCCATTATGAATGGAAATAATGTATGCTCCTAGTTCATATATACGCCGTCGCGGGTGCGCACACGTGTACGCCGAATATTGACTTTTTGATATATATACGTCTATATTTCACGCCAGCGTATGAGGCGTATACAAGACTGTTTCCTTTTAGATACGGACGGACGCAACTTGGCTGTCTTTCCCGCCAGGCATATACAAAAGGAAATATTCTGGTATTTGTTCGGGAAATCTAGCACTAAACCATGTCCCATTTATTGCGAATTCTTCACCCTTCAACTGGGCACTATACCCTATGCTCCTACAGTAGTTGACTATGGTTCTAGCCATCCCCCTGGCTTTACGTATCTCTGGCGTTTCGTCGGGATTTATGTATATTTTACCCATGCCCTCAACCTGTCTTAGGACCCTTTTGTTTTTCATCGCTACATAATTCACGCGGCTTCGCCTTGTGAATTACTACGCGATTCAAACTCGATGGGATACAAGCTCTGACCCTAAAATTTCATGGGTTTCCTCTATAAAATCCAATTATATGTTTAAGAAGGCACAAAATCCCGCCAATCGGGACCATAGAGATGTAAGAACTCGTAGGTTTGATGCCTCGGTACTAACTATGTTGATGCCGAATTGTATAAGCTATATCCATAGTGTGGAATACTTTGGTAACCTGTATTGGAATTCGTTAGATCAACCCCTAACTACAAAATGTATAAATCACTTTCTAAAAAAGTGATGTTAGAATCGGTTCCCACATAATTGTGATAGTAGTCTGTATACCTGTACTTTTATTACTGATTTACATTCCCGGATTATCTGTGAACTATTATCGACAGCATCTTTCCTGATGAACCCCCGCAAACTTCTAAACTTCTAAATGCCGAATACATAAATCCATGTGCATGATTGTGCTTCTTATACAACGTAGTTACCAACGATACAAACGACAAACTAAACGTAATGGTTCATCGCTGGCAAGCCAATGAAAACCAGCCAAAAGAATGGTGGCTTTGCCACTTTATTGGAATACGGATATATGTACTAATCGGAAACTGGCTTACTGTCTTCGTACGTCAAAAATACATGGGTTGCAGCGGGCAGTATGTGTGGGTCAGACGGCCATAGGAATATTATAATATGAAGGACTGATGTACTTACTCAAGAGAGAAATGGACCAATAAAGAATTTATTTAAAAAAAAAAAATACTGTGATGTTCACACCTAACAAGATAATGAACTGAACAACTTCAACTGAACTAGATGTTGAATAAAACTTCAGACTAAACTCAGTGACTACTGCTTGGTTAGTGGCCTTTTACCATCATCTTAAAAAAGAAGAAGTCATATCTTCCATTAAAGAGTATAAGAATAGCTTCAAATGAGATTAAGTCGAAGGTAGAATTTGAGGAGGTTCAAACCCATACCTTACACTATCCTTTCGTTCACATCGTGATCATTTGTAATAACAAACACCATGTTATACATTCATTTCAACACCATTTTATACATTCATACACGGGAAAGTGTTATTCAATCATCCGCTTTACCCTCTTTTTGGCACCTTCTCTGCTAATTACTTGTCCCATAGAGTCTACCCTCAATAAAAAGTTGAATTATGGTATTAGCTACGAATGACTACATATATATATACAGACTTAACTTTACAGTCGCTACGAGTCCCCTTAATTGGCATGAGGTTAACTGTAGTCAAAGGTTCTTTTATAACTTCAACATAATACCAAACAGTTGGATATTTCTCGTTGCGTCCAAGTAATCTATATTCGGATCTCTGTGTAATTCAACTCTTTCATTTAGAAGTTAGTAGTACATGATTAAGTGCGAGGTTTTGTGTGTATGTAGTTTGCCAAGAAGCTATTGAGTCTTTGGCTGGTTCATCTGTTGCACGCGCTAAATACATACGTTTAAGGCGGCCGTAAACCACGAGGGGTTGACGCGTCGTAATACACTCGCTAACGCTCGTGTATTACGACGTCAACCTCGAGTGGTTTACAGAGCCGCCTGTTCACAAAATCATCGTTTGTTGTATTTATTATCCATCTTTTCAAACAAATTAAACCCAGTAATTGCCATATTAACGGGAATAACAATAGGAACTATTTCTTTGCTCTATAGCAAAAGGAACTATTTTCCCTGTATACCATGGTTTTGAGGCCGTATCCCATAGGTTTGGATCTGTATACCCTAGTTATGGTATCTGACAGGTTTTATACAATGGGTCGTCGTTTAAGTGAGTCCTCATACATTTCTAATGGGGTCTTTGTATATGATGGATGATAAAGGAGGTGCGACCACACTCCTAAAAGAAACTAGGAGCAAATAGAATGGGTAGCTTGGCATGCCTCTAAGACCTCTGCTCTTTTCCCAATATCCCAGTGAATAGCACGCAGATAGTGAAGGGATAGTTTTCTGGAAGCACGCTGAAAGTCTATATGTGACCACTGTAACCTTTAGGCAACGTATATATAGACAATAATCGATGGTTTCGTGGATAGGTGGCCGTAAACCACGAGAGGTTGACGCATAGTAATACATGAGTGCTAGCGAGTGTATTACGACGTCAAGCGCGAGTGGTTTACAGAGCCGTCTGTTCAAAAAATCATCGTTTGTTGTATTTATTATCCATCTTTTCGACTAAATTAAACCTAGTAATTGCCATATTAAAGGGTATAACAATAGGGACTATTTCTTTGCTCTATAGCAAAAGGAACTATTTTTCCTGTATACCATGGTTTTGAGGCCGTATAACACAGGTTTGAATCCGTATACCACAGTTATGGTATCTGACAGGTTTTATGCAATGGGTCGTGGTTTACTGAGTCCCTATACCTTTTCAATGGGGGCTTTGTAAACGATGGATAAATACACAATATTACCATGATTTCGATCTGAGTGGCCGTATTCTCCGCGTAGTTGACGCGTAGTAATACTCCAAGTGATAGTGAAGAGTATTACGTAGTGTCAATTACAAGGAGAATACGGCCACACAGATCGAAATCATGGTAATGTTGTATTTATTACTCGAGTAATTATAAGGAAAAAAATCTTGTATATAATCAGAAATTAGACCCTAGCGCCATGCTTTGTTTGTATGAATTAGTTCCTATAATGCCCGTCAGGTGGCCCAAAAAGCCGTATTCTCCTAGGAGATTCCGGAGGTCCATATTCTACTCAGTAGCTTCATAGGCTTAGTATGGAGACTCCGTATTGGGTGGGTAAGAATAAAGAACGTGCGAGCTCTAAAAAGAAAAATAACGATTTTACATCTGGAGCAGCATGGTTAGCTTGGCATGCCTCTAAGACCTCTGCTCTTTTCACAATATCCCATTGAAATGCACGCAGATAGTGAAGGGATAGTGTCTTTGCAGTACGCTGAAAGTCTATATGTGACCACTCTAACCTTTAGGCAACGTATATATAATGTGAGTCAACACTATTTTTCCTGTATACCATGGTTTTGAGGCCGTATACCACAGGTTTGAATCCGCATACCACAGTTATGGTACCTGACAGGTTTTATACAATGGGTCGCTATACATTTTCAATGGGGGTTTTGTATATGATGGATTTAGACAATAATCGATGGTTTTGTGGATAGGCGGCCGTAAACCACGAGAGGTTGACGCGTAGTAATACAAGAGCGCTAGCGAGTGTATTACGACGTCAACCTCGAGTGGTTTACAGAGCCGCCTGTCCACAAAATCATCGTTTGTTGTATTTATTATCCATCATTTCGAATGAATTGAACCCAGTAGTTGCTATATCAAAGGGTATAGCAATAGGGACTATTTCTTTGCTCTATAGCACAAAGGGACTATTTTTCCCGTATACCATGGTTTTGAGGCCGTATACCACAGATTTGAATGCGCATACCACAGTTATGGTACCTGACAGGTTTTATACAATGGGTCGCTATACATTTTCAATGGGGGTTTTGTATATGATGGATAATAAAGGACAAGCGAGCACCCTCTAAAAAGAAACTAGGAGCAAATAGAATGGTTAGCTGGGTATGCCTCTAAGACCTCTGGTCTTTTAACAATATCCCATTGAAATGCACGCAGATAGTGAAGGGATAGTGTCTTGCAGTACGCTGAAAATCTGTATGTGACCACTCTAACCGTTAGGCAACGTATATAGGACGTGCGAGCTATAAAAAGAAAAAAATTTAGTTTGTTGAAGAAGTTCCACATAAAACCAGACAAGCTAGTATAAAGTATAAATGATTTATTGGGGATAAAGATACATCAAGATAGGGGACGATTGGGCTTAGTGTTTGCAACGTTTCGTCTTATTCAATAAGACTTCATCAGGCAGTGTAAAAGAAAAAAACCCCGACTTGACACTTAGAGCAGCATAGCGTGGCAGTGTGGAGGTGGGCGGGCCGGGAGCTGCTCCGAGCTACTCCAGAGAAACGCTCAGTGATCCAGTCCGCCATGAAGCTACACTCCCACACACGGGCGATAATCCCAGGATCACGGATTATCCACAGAAAACCCTCCACACTCACGGATTAACGTGACGAGCACCTCAAGACACCCTCAATGTGGATTTATACACTACATGTGAACTGCACTCAGTGTTTTCGTGAGGGGTGATATATTTAGACGATGTTTACCACGGAGGGAGGAGTAGAGACACACACGTATACACATTCTGACAACGCGGATGAACCAGCCGGGTAGACGGGGAGTGAGGAGTCATCACTGGAGTTACAGGAAAAGGGGAAACATTCTGACAGGCCCCAAGTTTATACGAGACGACTGTAGATCGGCTAGCCTATAGTCGTCAGGTGGTGCTCTAATCGGTGTTTACACTAGACGACTAAAACGTGACGATTCTGGATTGTCTAGCCTATAGTCGTCAGGTGGTGCTCTAATCGGTGTTTACACTAGACAACTAAAACGTGACGATTGTGGATTGTCTAGCCTATAGTCGTCAGGTGGTGCTTATAATCGGTGTTTACACTAGACAACTAAAACGTGACGATTGTGGATTGTCTAGCCTATAGTCGTCAGGTGGTGCTTATAATCGGTGTTTACACTAGACGACTAAAACGTGACGATTGTGGATTGTCTAGCCTATAGTCGTCAGGTGGTGCTCTAATCGGTGTTTACACTAGATGACTAAAACGTGACGATTGTGGATTGTCTAGCCTATAGTCGTCAGGTGGTGCATTTAATCGGTGTTTACACTAGACGACTAAAACGTGACGATTGTGGATTGTCTAGCCTATAGTCATCAGGTTGTGCTCTAATCGGTGTTTACACTAGACGACTAAAACGTGACAATTGTGGATTGTCTAGCATATAGTCGTCAGGTGGTGCTTTTAATCGGTGTTTACACTATGCGACTAAATTGTGGTGACTCTTGATTGCCTAGCCTATAGTCGTCAGGTGGTGCTTTTAATCGGTGTTACACTAGACGACTAAATTGTGGTGACTCTGGATCTTCTAGCCTATAGTTGTAAGGTGGTGCTCTAATCCGGCATTTACACTGGTTTACTAAAACATGATGACTGTAGATCACCAAGCCTATAGTCGTCAGGTGGTGTTGGATTACATAACATCGGCCGGAATAATCATCAACCCAAGGACTTTCTAGAGCATTTGCACTTTTTAAATGTACCAATTACTAGCCATTGACAGCTGAAAATCATCAGGTGGTGCAAGATTCAAGAATCGCCGTCTATAATCGTCTAGTGTAAACGACAGATGTTTAATTTTTTGTATTGAGGAGGCTGAGGAGAAGGAGGGCGTTAACCAAAGCAACGACATAATCTCAGGAGTTCTGTTTACTCACCTCAGACTATAAACTGTGATTAATGACATAACACAGGGACGCAGAGATATGTGTCTCTATGAATAGCTCAAGGGTACCACTGCTATACAGGCATGGAGATATAGAACATAAATCACCAGTGACTCCCAGCCCGGCCACCTTTCTGTCTATTCATCAACCTTGGCTTACTCTCTACATTTCGCAGGGACTAGAATGACACAGGTCAACAAGAACGGTTCGCCTCAGGCGCTGTGTAAGTTTGATCGGGGCTCTCAACATTGTTGACATTTTTCCAGGAGTTATGTAAAGCCAAGAATGCAAGAGAAAACCAAACCTCAGGCTACAGGATGTAAACTCAATCTTTTCTGCTAAGCATGGATTGCAACGACACTTGCCTGATATTATGTGCCGTTTACAATCGATCAGAACTTGTTATCGATATTCAACTGTGAAATCCTGATTGCTCGTTGATATCGTTTTATAAAATGGTTATTGTTGTCACTGCAGGATGTGAGAGTGATAACACAGAGCTTATCAGAGGAACAAAGCTGTCTGTGGTATGTACTCTCTGATTGACTGTATAAAACTGAAAAGGAAAATCGTGCAGCTGAACTTGTTATCGATATTCAACTGTTTCCAAAGTTATCTCTGACTGCGACGCTTTCTGGGCTACATTTCGCTAAATACCAGTTGTGTGTGATATATTTTCGGTGGACGAAAACTACGAATCTGGGGCCTGTTAAATAATTTAGGCCCGTAAATAAGGACCATTTTCTGCAACCAAGGAGACCCAGAGACGATGTGGGTCAACTTTATTCAACACTTGTGAACGACCTTTGTTTTTGGATATAAAATACAAACTAGGAGCAAATGGTATGTTCATCATTGATGAATGAGCGTGCAGTTCTAAATGAATAAGAACTAAAAGGTTTGGGTTACATTCAGTCAATGGATCATTTTCTGTAACCCACTTGCACCCATTCAACTTGCCATTTGTTCAACTGCCTGAGTCTATGATCCAAATATATGAAGCCCCAAGTGGGTCTTGAGGTATTCCAGTCTCGTGTGATTAGTCATGGTCAGCTGGGCATGCCACTAGGACCCTCAGACACTGGCCTCCTGCTCCTTTTCCAATATTACACTGACTAGCATGCAATTGTGAAGGGATAGGTTTTTTTTGCAGCAAACTGGAAGTCCATGTGAGCTCAAAACCTTTAGGCTATATATATAGTGCGTTTAGGCACCAACTTTCTAGGTGTATATAGTAATCACTCTATGGATCCAAATGATATATCATGCACCATATCGTTCATCAATACGACTGAACTACATTTCGTTATAACCACTTGTACCTTGTACTTTCGTTGACGTAAGCTAATCAACAGACCCCTGTTTTTGGATGTAAAATACAAAAAAGAGGGAGGGAAATCCAAGATGGCGCAGGAGGTGGAGGGAGAGAGCACGGAGTGGGTCATAATGTCGGACCTCGTCCAGTGTAAACTGTGCTGCAAGGCGTTGACCAACCCGCGCGTACTCTCCAACTGTAAGCACGTCTTCTGCTGCAACTGTCTCTGGCACTGGTGGCAGGAGTCGGCTGACTCGGATATGACGTCAGTGATCTGCCCCACGTGCCGCGCTCACTGCGGTCTGCCGACAGAGGGCGTGTCGGCGCTGCAGGCTGATTTCAAAAGCAGTCGCCAGGGGGAGTTACTGAAGCAGTGCGTGGTGGTGGTAAATAGAGAAGAACCAGATACCTGCTCGGCATCAGCGACGGGACCAGCGACGTCGACGCCACCTTGTGACGTATGCAGTATGGACGCTGATAGGGACGCTGATGCCAACACGCCACCTAGTGTCGCTTTGAGGTACTGTGAGGACTGCCAGAATCATCTCTGTGAGAATTGCTCCCGGAAACATGCAGGGACGAGTGTATTCGCTCGACATAAAGTGAGAGATCTGGGAAAGGTTAAAGGCAGTATGGAGGTGCTATGCGCCAAGCACCCAGGGAAACCTCTGAAGTATTTCTGCAGCTCCTGTCCTGCTGTTTCCTGCAGTGTGTGTGTGACTACTCAGCATAGTCAAGGTCATAGTGTGTGTGAGATTACAGAGATGGTGGAATCGAAGAGGGGAGATATTGTGAGGTTATTGGAGGAAGTTAGGCTGATGTCGCAGGGTCTGGACAACCGCGATGCCATCACCGAAGAACTCGTGATGCGAACGAAAGACGCGTTCTGGACTGTCGCGAAACAAGTCAGCGATCACGCGGATCAGTGCCGAAAAGAAATCGAGGAAGCCGAAACACATCTTCTGAAAGAGATTGAGTCGCGGAAATCCGTGGCCATTCAAAGAACGAGAGAGGAAGGAAAGAAGCGAAATTACAGCATCATTGACCTTGAGACTTTACAGTCGTATGGAAACCGTCTCCTAACCTCAGCAACTCCACTGGAGTTCATAAGTAACTGTGGGGAGTTGGAGGACAGGATGAAAACCGTTCTCCAGTTCCGTGATAAAATCACTGCCATGAAAATCAAAGGTCTGGGGGTAAAGTTCATACCACAACAAGGGCTGCTGTCCTTGGGAAGATTAGAAGATGTTGTACCAACAACGATGAAGCCAAGACCAGGACAAATGTCTGAGGAACGAGATGATGTGGTCGTTGTTAAGGTATTACATGCCAAACCCGAATCTCCTCCCAAGAAGGAGAAACTGCAGCAGTTGGCAATTGAAGGAAAACAATCTGATCATGGCAATATGCAAGTGGTCCTGAACCCAACTGTCAGTCATATGTTGGAGGCCGAGGCCAGTAGAAGGAACACCAGTCATATGTCAGAGATTGATAACAGCAGTAAGAGGAACACCAGTTATGGTACCATACCTGATGAACAGAGTCAAAGAAATGAGAACTTCAATGAGAGGAGGGATACAGAAGATAGAAGCAGCAAGAGAAATAGTAGTGGGTACTCAACAAGTAAGGCTAGGTCCTCTTCGAGTAGTTTAGAGGGAGTTGAGCAGAGACTTATGCCTCATAGTGGTCGACCACGACACAGACCCCACACACGAAGCCACGGCACAGAGAAGCGAAGCAATAGCCAAGCGAGCCGCAGAAACTCTGCGCATAATGACCGGGGGCGAAGATACTCTGGTGCTTTCGATCTACAAGACGAACGTCTTACGCGCAACCCCAGGCAATCCACCCTGGCCTTATCCACCAACAACCTCCGGGCTTTCCAGGAGGAGGAAGGTAGAACTTCGAAGCTGTTATGGGAAGCCCGGACAATGGATTTGGTGGAAGGGGAGACTAGCCAACCCAGAGATGTTGGATTCCTTCCGAATGGTGAGGTGTATGTGCTCAATGATCACTTCCATAACCTGGTGCATTTTAGTGCGGATGGGAAACGTAGTCGTGAGGTATCGAGTGATTTCAGCAGCCCCATGTGTTTGATCATGACCCCGGATGGACAACCCGCAGTCACAGACAGCCAGGAACACAGCATCAAACTCTTCTCATTAGATGGCGCTTCGTACAGCGTCTGGAAACTGGACAACATCATGCCGTCCGGTGTCGCCATAGCCCGCGACGGACGCTGGATCGTGCTAGATCAGATCGATGACTGTTTCGGAGTCTTCTCAGAGCCTGGTTCGAGCTGTGCCCGCAGGGTGTCGCTTGGGAAGCACCTGCTGTACACGGAGCGCTATATGGCATGCGACTCGCTAGGGCGCATCTTCGTGTCTGGGAGTGAGGACACTGCGGTGGCTGTGTTCGATTCGGATGGGAAGCACCTCCAGGACATGGGCGGGGCGGGGAGTAAGGGCGGTTATGTCAGCGTGCCACGCGGGCTGTACGTCGACCAGCGCGACAATCTCGTCGTGGCCGACCGACACAACCACCGAGTCTCCATGTTCAGTCCCGATGGACGCTTCATCCGCCATCTTGTCACCTGTCCTTTCGATAAAGTCGTCTGGCCAACCGGGATCGATTTTACATCAGGGGGTTCGGCTAGTGGACACTGCCGCATGGCGCTGACTGTCAGCGACAATGTCGTGCAGGTCTATGATGTCACTGACATGATGTAAACATCAATGGAATGAACATCATCACTAAGGTATGTCAGCGACAACGCAGTGCAGGTCTATGATGTCACTGACATCAAGTAGACGTCACTGGAACTGACATCGTCACTGAGATATTGCATTATATGACGTCACTGGCTTGATGGAAAGGCATGTCAGCATGGTGTATGATGTCACTGACACCATGCAGAGATCACCAGAACTGACATCACTGAGTTGTTTTGATCAGACAAAAATAATGATAGATAATTGGCTGAGACAGGCGGTATTCTTCCATTGATTACTACATAAGGCCGACCGACACAACCACCGAGTCTCCATGTTCAGTCCTGATGGACGCTTCATCCGCCATCTTGTCACCTGTCCTTTCGATGAAGTCGTCTGGCCAACTGGGATCGATTTCACGTCCGGGGGTTCAGCAAGTGGACACTGTCCCATGGCGCTTACGTTGTTCAGGTCTATGATGTCACTGAATTGATGTAGATGTCACCGGGAGTGGCATCGTCACTGAGTTAGTGCGGTGTATGACGTCTTTGGTGTGATGCAAAGTCATGATGTATGGTGTTACTGATGTCAGCATGGTCTATAACATCACTTACACCATGTGGAGTTGTTTTTTTTATTGATCAGACATAAATAATGATAAACACCACATCTCCATGTTCATTCCCGATGGATGATTCATCCGCCATCTTGTCACCTGTCTTTTCGATGAAGTCGTCCAACTGGGATCAATTTTACATCCAGGGGTTTGGTGAGTGCACACTGTTGCATGGTGCTTACTGTTAGCGACAATATTGTGCAGGTCTATGATATCACCAACACTATGTAAACATCAATGAAACGGACAGTATTGCAGCGTATGATGTCACTGGTGTGATACAAAGTCATGATGTATGGATTTACTGATGTGAGCACGGTGTATGATGTCACTGACACAATGTAGATGTCACTGGAACTGACATCACTGAGTTTGTTTTTGTTTATTGATCAGACAAAAACAACGATAAACAATTCGCTGAGACAGGCGGTATTCTTCCATTGATTACCACATAAGGCCGACCGACACAACCACTGAGTCTCCATGTTCAGTCCCGATGGACGCTTCATCCACCATCTTGTCACCTGTGCTTTCGATAAAGTCTTCTGGCCAATCGGGATCGATTTTATGTCAAGGGGTTCTGTGAGCGGACACTGCCAAATGGTGCTTACTGTCAGCGACAATGTCGTGCAGGTCTATGATGTCACTGATATGATGTAGACGTCACCGGAACTGACGCTGTCACTGAGGTATTCCGGTGTATGACGTCACTAGCATGATGCAAAGTTGACCGAGATTAGAATATCATATAAGTCATGATGTATGGTTTTACTGATGTGAGCATGTTGTATGACGTGACTGTCACTATCCAAGTTAATGTCACCATCCAAAGATGCGTCATCTAAAGGCATATCAGTCAATTTGGCTTGAAAATGAACCCGTTAAAGACAGCCACCTGTGGCAAAGCTGACCCCATAAGGACGGGTGCTAGTAATAGTGTATATTTCTAGGGGACGAACACATTTTAGATGAAGGACTTCATAATTTGATATTCCATCACGTGATATTATTGGTAATCAATAATATTTCACTTACTTTAGCTTACTAATATGAATTTGATGTTATAGCTACATTTTCTGAAGATTTCTGAAGAATATTTATAAATTATTTCTTTGTCAAAAACAATTTTATAGATTTAAGAGAAATTATGCCTCAAGGCATCGTTCGGCCTGGGCTGGTTCATACCTCAAGACATCATTCATCCTTAAAGGGTTAAATCTCATGTCAATTTCTTGATAATTCAATAGGATGATCTTCAAGTGTTGCGGAACACATATCTTACTTAGAAATCGAGAGTCACCGTGCTTGGTTTTTATTTAGAGATCATTATTATGATTATTTTACAATAGAATATATAGAAATTAGAACATCGAATCAGAAAATAACCAGGAAGTTTGTATATTTGAATCATCTTAGCTCTTCAACAGTTACAGGGATACTTTCGGGCAAGATTCCTTTTCGCCATTGTTATTGTATAGTAATAAGGGTGGTGACCTCTGGTGACCGATTGCAACAACTGCGACCTAGACCCCTTGCATGTTTACTTAAAGTGATTATTCGAAGGTAGGTGTGTTTTAGGGGTGAATAAAAGTTGTGTATCATTGTTATTATAAAAAGAATAGGATTCTGACTGTAATCATGCAATATTACAGTATACAGGGCCAGAAATGTAGAACTCAGGCAGGATTGCAATCGGGTGAAGTCAGAGAATTTTAACATTTTCGGGTACTATCGGCTGGGTGTCAGAATCAAAAGAGACGATACCAGACACTGCCAGGGTGAAATCTTTAGGCCTGTTTCCACAATAATTAGCAAAAGATTGCTTCCGATTTTGCGAGGCCCAGGCCGACGATTACCAAAATACTGTCGGCTAGATGGAACAGGAACTTTATGTCGTGTTTCTACCTGTCGATGAAAACCCAGCCGATTATATGCAGCCTGTACAAAAATCGGTCGATGTTCCTCATTGCCAATGAAAACCCAGCCGATTATATGCAGCCTGTAAAAAGATCGGTCGATGTTTCTCATTGCCGATGAAAACCTGGCCGATTATATGCAGCCTGTACAAAAATTGGTTGGTGTTGCTCATTGCTGATGGAAACCCAGCCGATTGGATGCAGCCTGTTCTAAAATCTGTCGGTGTTTCTCATTGCCGATGAAAACCCAGCCGATTATATGCAGCCAGTCAGTGGTCCTCATTGGGAATTTATTCATGCTGATAAGCATCGGCCCCAAAGGATACCCTCTGTTGTACAAATCAATCGAGTGTACATACTAAACTTTATATACCTGTGCCAGTATGTTACACAAATACCAACCTCTGCTAGGCTATTGGTATCAAATATATACCAGCAGAGTATGGTGTTATAAAATGATGTACCACCCCACTTTGAATACACATTTTGATTGGCTGGAAAAAAATTACTTTTGATAAAAATATTCTGGTAGTGTACCAGTAAGGTATATGTATACATTTTATCTTATGATCTAAAGTCCACCCACTAATGATAATTTTCAGTATGTACCTAAGGTTCAAAATGCAAGAAATACAGATCCTCAGAGTGTCAAGCCGGATGCCCATCTACCGATTTAGGGTTGAACGATTAGTTCCCAAATCGTATAGGAGTCGGTCACTTTGTCACAGGCAAATTACGTAACCCCTCGCTCGACCCGCACACTGATAAAATAGGTGTATGGTCGACTAATCGCTGGGGGAGGGCAAAAACCAAAGAAACCGAGTGTTCAGTAATCGCTGGGTAGCCTTTCCTAGCTGTCCTACATCTACCGACTCCGTTAGGATGGCTTGGCTGAGATAAATTACCCTCCGTTTGTCGCCGACAAACGTACATAAATGTTCCGAAATCGGTAGATGAGCATTGGGTTTAAGACTCGATATCGCTCAAACTGGAAAGGCTAATCTGTAAATAATAATGTACATAATGTTAAGAGTTGACACATTATTTATTGGTGCAGTATTTACCTTATTCCCTATTGGATGCATTGTCATTGTTATGTTGATATTATTGACCCAGTTCCTAGGCTGACTACCATGTTATTGTTACTCTTATATTCTAGATTTTACCATTATTTAACCACCACTCAATGTACAAATATACTATTGATTATATATGTAACTGTATACATGTATTACATATGTATATGATATACATCTACATGTTTATTTCACTAATTTATACCATTACATTCAAGGGTTTGTTGTGATATTTCTATGAATGAAAATTGCAAAATAATCTTATGGTGGAAATTGAACATAAAAACACAGTGACGAAAAAACGATAAAAAGATTGTTCAGGGAAAAGTTAATTTGAGTGTAAATAATAATGAAGAAATTGAATATAAAAACACTGCAACGAACAACGATTAAATATTTATTTCAGGTAAAAGTTAGTTTCAAGTTAATTTGAGTGTACATATAAATGTGATGTTGCCATATCTCAAACCTCGACTAATATTACATTAGCATACATCTGGAATAGTTGAAGTAAAGCTAGCTTTGGTTGAAATATTCAACATGTTTCTGAGTTAATGAATTCGAACACAAACCTGAAATCAGGGCAAATTTAAAAATCACTGTCGCCGATGCACCACGATAGACCTCCCGATACTCTACGATTAGAAATGGCAAAATGGTGTATCGGTAGTCTCCAATAATTCTAATCGTAGACATTGGTGTCTATTGTAGGCCGTCAGAACCGCAACAAGGCCACGACAAGCGCAGACAAGAAAGTTCCAATCGGTGCTTGTCGCAGCCTTGTCGTAAGGAGGGGGGCTTTACGACAGCTTTGTCAGGGCGAGTCGGGAAGTGCACGCTCCATTAAAATTTCCTATTGTAGACCTCTGTGACACACTCCCGACACGCCATGACACACCATGACAAGGGTCCAGTTGTGGGAAAAATCGAACATGCTCCATATTGTCATACGCCCTCCAGAGGTTACTAAACTCCCCATTATCGCCCAGGGTAAATACAAGTTCCGCTGGCGGTTGGCTGGGCACACCACGACCACATGAACTATCTTTTTCCCATTTATATTTGGAGAACCTGATTATAATTTTGGACTATTACGTAGAAATAGCTGAGATTTTGATTTCTGACATCGGATTTCCAATTTGAACATTTACAAAAAAAACCCGTTAGTAACGGCGTTACACTGAATAATTGTGGGTTACGGTTCAAGGGTCGATCACCATACAATGTTGGTAACCAGCGAACACCGGAACTTGTAAACAGACTGAATTACGGGATACCTCAATAGGGTCTATAGCCTTGTCGGAAAGCTCCCGACAAGCTTCCAATCGTGGCCTTGTTGTAGACTCTTGTCGGGAACTGGGGTCCACAAGGATACGACATAGTGATGCTGTATTCATTACACACCTTTCGACTAATTTTTAGGAAAACAACCTTTTAAATAATTAGAAATTCGACGAAAGTGCCCTGCCTTGTTTATATAAAATAGTTCCTAGAATGCCCGTCAGGTGGCCGAAAAAGTCGTATTCTTCTAGTAGAATAAGGCCTTCCGTATTCTACTCAGTAGCGATCTGTAGGCTCCATAGGTTTAGTATGGAGACACCGTATTAGGTGGGTAATACACTAGGATAGCCCTCCTTGATACACAACTATTCAAAATGCCAAAATCGTGGTGTATCGATAGGTTCCCTGGCGTCAGGACGTATTTATGTTACAAAACAGAACTATGTTCCTCACTGGAACATAGTTTCCCTCTATTCCTATATACCCATTATTGAACTAACTAGAGTTACATACCGCTGTTGGGGGGTGCATTAAAAATAAGTTATATGTCAAGGTTGACGTTTTCGTCCCGCTCTCATGTTTTCGTCCCGCTCTAAAGTTTTCGTCCCGCTCTGATCACAGTGATACAATACAGCAGCGGGACGAAACAATAGCTGTTGTGGTTACTTGATAAGGGTGGCCATTTGCTTTGGAAGTGTTTCAGGTTAAGAATTAAGCATTTTTATCGATATTTGAAGGTATATAGGAATAGGGAAACCAAGTACCGGTAAGCAAAAGTCAAAGTTACTCGGTAAGGCTCGGAAAAATTACTGCCCGCGGCTGATGTCTTGGGCAGTCATTTTTCCGGTCCTCACCTCGTAACTTTGAACTTCTGCTCACCGGAACATAATTTCCCTCTATTCTGCGCAGAGTGCTCGCCTTTGAGTATTTTCTCACAGGTGGACTGTGGCCAACAGAAACTTGTCGACATCTCCCATCTCCTGCCCAGCTCCCATCTCCCAACCACACAGCTGAGGTAAAACTCCAGGGTGAGATTGAGGTCCAGACAGTATGTGTTACCTGACAAAACACACACTAGACCTACATTCAGCATTACTTGAAAAAGGTCAACGCCTCTCTTAAATATACTTCACACATTAAACACAAATGCTGGTAATTGGTTTATTTCTAAATTCTATTGAGATTTGCAAAATAACTCAGGGTAATATAAGTTCCATATATCAGCAAATAGAAAATGCAAAAAATGGCATGTCACCATACTAAATTCTATGGGAGGGCCATCCGAAAATGTAAGAACTTAACTATTGGTGTCTATGGGAAGCTGCAATATTTCTACTTTGTTGCTAAATGACACTGATGTTCTATTGTTATCTTCAAATTATTCTGGATTATGATGGTTGGGAACATGTACAAATGAGAAATGCTAAAAAAGATACTATGTCACCATGCTAACTTCTATGGGAAGGCCATCTGAAGAAGGTAAGTGCTTAACTATTGTTGTCTATGGGAAGCTGCTATATTTTCATGAAACCAGATGGCAGCAGCAGTGTCAAATTTAGTTCTGAGTGTAGACACAGAAGGCACTGCGATACCTTCATACATTATCTAAGTGAGCGATATCTATGCTACATCAGTATAATCTAATTTCTTCTCAATTTCCCACAAAATAAGACCTCTCCAGCGAATGCAACATTCTGTTATTTTGAGCTCCAGCCCATACAACATTCTGAGATTTTAGGACTAATATCACATATTAACGTAATCAACCTTACTATATACCAATACCGTATTTACTGTAAATACGCACTGTTTTGGCATATGACGTAAAAATACTGTACGGACCACTGGTCCATACACTAATATACGGACCACCTAGCAATACACATTTATTCAAATTTTGGTTGTTAAGAAAAATGAAATAGTTTTTTTAAAAGTTTCAGGTATATAGTAAATATATAACGTCCAACCATGCTTGTACAAGTCACAGAACTCGATACAAATTTACCGTTTGTACCGAACTCGGCATAAATGCCTCGGTCCGTATAAACGGGAAATTAGCATCTCATTCTGTGACTTGTACAGCATGGTCAGGACGTTCTATATAACTACATACAGTTTATTATTCAGCTATATATTATAACGTTCATGACTAAATTATACATTAATGTACATTTTTACAAAGAATGGTACTCGTAGTTACAAATTGCTCCCCCTTATATAATACTTCATTATGTACATCACACGCTGAACTGTTTGTCACACTGAGACGTATGACCCTATACATGATCACATGACCTAATCGAAGACATTAGATAACACTCAACGCTGCTACAATAGACCTTTTTCCACAGGCCGGTGTCGCACCTTATCTGGTTGGTTACGCAATGCCTGCAGCCAAAAAAGCACCTGGCAACGTATTCTTTAGCATTGGATCACTGAGTGTATGAACATAAAACGTTTATAATGCCCGTGTATGTTATCTCTGTAGGAATAACAGCGATGGTATTGTATTCTGTGGTATTCCAGGTCCAATTTGATGTGTCATACATGCATATCACCTCAATGATGCTTTAGATATATCTAAGATAACACAGGGACACAGAAACTGGATACACACTATTACATTGGCTGGGCCCCGTTGCTCCTGTTTTTGTGGTATCGCTAGCTATAATCGGATCGCAATTTTCTTTTTACGATTACTTTAACCATCCGACTAAAAAAGCCTTGCTCCTGTAATATCGGGTCGTATCCCTATATTCCCGCGATATCGCTATTTTTTGCGATGCGATAGCGATACAACAATTCAGGGGCACATATTGAATGAGACAGGGGAAGATTCATTAGTTTTAAAAATTAAATACAGATGGCACTAGAGTTAGAACTGATCTGACACCTGTTGGTGTGGATCGCCATTTTCTATAGGTAGAAGAACAACGGGCGGGGGATCATAGTGCCACCACCCATCGTTATTCAGAATTTCAGACAAGGCCACCTCTAACCAAAGTAATGCGATCCGCAGACGATCCGCAGTGGTGTGAGGGTCCACGTAAAAAGTATCGCTAAAAGCAGTATTTTACGCCTATGCGATTACGACACGATCCGCAAAATTTCAGGAGCAATGTTTAGCCCCTCGGATCGCTATTCTGCGATCTGCAACTCTGTCGTAAACCTGCCATGGAGCAACGGGGCCCTGGCCAAGTTATAAAAAGCTTATCTTTTTCCAGGTTAAACCAAGATAACTATCAACTATGAAGTTTAGAGCGATGGCCTTACTAAACAACATACCGTTAGTTGGGGCTCAACGGAAAAACTAAAATTATTTCATATGTGGCACCGGTCATTGTCAATGTTTATTTATTAAATAAAGTATTCATGACATACACTGCGTGAAAACCACCAGTTTATATATGATTACACCCGGCGTATATAGGTATGATTTTGCGTATACAAGGTAGTCCTATTTTCCGTTGTGTATATATATGCCTCATCTATAGACATGTAAAATGTATACGACCCACGTATTCATGTCCCGCACACGATATTTCTCTTCATATATGCTTTGCGGCAAATACAGCCATTACGCTGATGTATAGAAGAGGAAACATGTCAATATACAGCCGATACATGCACTTACGTGATGGCGTATATATGACTAAACTGGTGGATTTCATGCAGTGATATGCATTCACTGACCTTGCTGACTTGCATGTGTAGAGTATATGTGCAGGGTATATTGATGGTGAGAGGAACATACTGCCTCCTCCATGGGAATGGTAACATACTCACACTTAGGGGTCCCTCCCACCCACTACGAATAAGTCTACAATTAACCCTTTGGCCTTGAAAGGTGTCGCCGACAAACTCCTCAATTAGTCAGGTTTTGTCGCTGACGAACTTGCTGTGCAAAAAACGTTAATCGTAGAGGGTCTACGAAATTCAAACATGTTTGAATTTCGTAGGCCGTCATAGGCCGTCGGAGGGTTAATCGCAGAGCACGTCGGGTTGTCGTCGCAACCCTCCCACCTACTACGACAGGCTACAATTAATTCCCCAACAGCGCCGCTTGTTGCCGACGGCGTCAGCGACACTCGCCGCTGTCGCAGACTTAATCGTAGGCCGTTGTAGGCCATCGTAGTAGGTGGGAGGAACCCCTAACACCTCCAACTACACATACGAGACACATATACGTATATGTCCTGTTAGGCCTGGCGTCCACCTCCTTCTATAGCAATTTAGACCTACCGATATGGCACCGATACAAAAAGCAATATCAGAGACATATCGGGAAGGTGCAAAATCATAGACACGTCTAGACATGCCAATCCACCATGCATCATAAGGGTTTTTTCGGTGCCTAATCGCAGAAACGTGGTCAACTGCCTCGATATTAAGTGACCTTCCGATTTTGATAAAATGCACCTCCCGATAAAAAATCAAAATCGCGGCGGAAGGTTACCTGATATCGGGGCAGTTGATCACGTTTCTGCGATTAGACATCGATAAAAACCCCATACAACGCATGGTGTATTGGGTTGTTTAGACATGTGTCTACGATTTTGCACCTTCCCGATATGGCACCGATTTTGACATTTTGTATCGGTGCCATATCGGGAGGTCTACGATTCTACCGTAGTAGGTGGACGCCGGGCCTAACTGGAGGCCTAAGTATCGTTTGATAAAGGCTTAAGCCTATAAGACACCGACCTGACTGCTGTGCCCGATTCTACCTTTACCCGACGGATCCGTCGGGTCTGTGACGATCTGCGTCAACCAGGTCGATCTACGCACTTCGCACTTCACCGACCCGATTTTATTGCTTTTCCCGACGCGTCGGGCATTATTACCATGTCAGATATGACCGACTCTCACTGACATTAAAATTTCGATGTACGCACTTTCACTGACTGTATCCGATTCTCAGTAGGCCGCTTATAATAGCGCTGGTTTGAATCCCCCATTCTATACCCAAGTATTTTATATCGATTTGTAGGGGAGACAGAGGCGATTATAGATCTGACATCCGTTTTCTGATATTTTCAATAGAACAGAAGTTATTAAACTTTGCATTATTGGTATATAGACCTATCACCCGGCCCGGGACCCAGCCGGGTCCGGCACCCGGCCGCTTCCTTTGATCTTATCCCGGGTAATTTACCAGGTTATAAAAGAGGGAAGTGTGGTCGGGGGCAGTCATCATGTCGGTGTCTTATAGGTATAAGACATCGAAATTTCATTCCCGACTCTCACCGAGCCGATGGTCGGGATGAATCGGGAACATATTTCGGTGTCTTATAGGCTTAAAGCCCATAAGACAGCGACATTTTCCACAGATTCTCACCGATCCGATCACCGATTATAATCGGGAACATGAATGTCGCTGTCTTATACCCTTTGCAATGCTTCCCGATCCATTTTATGACCTTGTACAGCGATCCGATTGAGATAAAAAAGAGCCGCCTGGAGCCGAGCCGGGGTGAGCCACGGGCCGCTGGTGTGGAATCATAGAAAATAATTCAAAGTTTAATAACTTCGGATCCAATTAAGAGTCGGTCATTACCCCAAGGCAAATAATGCCCGACCCGATTAAAATCGGGTCTTGGAAGTGCGTACAGCGACCCGATTCTGCCTGACCCGACGGATTGGTCGGGCAAAGGTGTTATCGGGCACAATGGTCGGGTCGCTGTCTTATAGGCTTTAGACACCTCGTTTGTAGGCTCGTAACACATTCTAAAGGGGCCGTCTTTAATCAATCAACGAACAAAAACCTCACTGTGGATATTGTAAAAAGCACCAGCGTACTAGAGGGTGAAAAATGGTACCGCAGCAGGGTATTTCAGAATGCGTATTTCGTGCTATGCAGCACAGCGAAAGGATTAAGGGAAATAATACCAGGGGTGAGATGAATAACCGGATGTCCTTTGGGTGGGGATCAACTCACCTGTAGGCGCCTGTCAGGAGAAGATTCCCACCTGCCTCCTGTCACGACCTGGGGATTCAAGCACATAAAGACCACAGTGTACTCAAACCCTCCGTGCCTCGTGTAAATAATGTTATTTACCGTGTCGTCCATCTTAATATCCCATCTCTTTTATTACCATCCTCCACTTATTATCACTGTTCTACCATTACCGCTTCCTTTTGATAAAAAAAACAAAACACTCGTTCTACAATCTCGTTTCATAATGTTTGTTTTTTTCCCCCGAAAGAAATGCGGTACGTGATGAGGTGCCAACATGGTGAATACGTTTTACTATAATACCTCACTTCCAAGTGAGTAGTTCTGTGAATGGTTCTCGAGAGGCCCGGTGAGGGCGCCACTGGGTGTCGGATTATAAGCTGTGCGTCGGAGGGTGAACCTGAACCGGAGGGTAAATATCTCCAGATCGCGGTGGGCGCCAACCAGCATTAACACTTTCCTTACCAAAGATGCCTCAGTGCACTCCCGTAGCTAGTATAAATGATGCCTCAAGGCTCTCCCGTAGCTAGAACAGATGATGCATCAAGGCACTCCTGTGGCTAGTGCAACTGATGCCTCAAGGCACTCCCGTGTCTAGTACAAATGATGCCTCAAAGGACTCCTGTAGCTAGTGCAAATGATGCCTCAAGGCACTCCCGTGGCTAGTACAAATGATGCCTCAAAGCACTCCCGTAGCTAGTGCAAATGATGCCTCAAGGCACTCCTGTGGCTAGTGCAACTGATGCCTCAAGGCACTTGCATGGCTAGAGCAAATGATGCCTCAGGGCACTCCCATGGCTAGTGCAACTGATGCCTCAAGGCACTCCTGTGGCTAGTGCAACTGATGCCTCAAGGCACTCCCATGGCTAGTACAAATGATGCCTCAAAGCACTTCTGTAGCTAGAACAGATGATGCCTTAAGGCACTCCTGTAGCTAGTGCAGATGATGCCTCAAGGCACTCCCGTGTCTAGTACAAATGATGCCTCAAGGCACTTGTATGGCTAGAGCAAATGATGCCTCAGGGCACTCCCATGGCTAGTGCAACTGATGCCTCAAGGCACTCCTGTGGCTAGTGCAACTGATGCCTCAAGGCACTCCCATGGCTAGTACAAATGATGCCTCAAAGCACTTCTGTAGCTAGAACAGATGATGCCTCAAGGCACTCCCGTGGCTAGTACAAATGATGCCTCAAAGCACTCCCGTAGCTAGTGCAAATGATGCCTCAAGGCACTCCTGTGGCTAGTGCAACTGATGCCTCAAGGCACTTGTATGGCTAGAGCAAATGATGCCTCAGGGCACTCCCATGGCTAGTGCAACTGATGCCTCAAGGCACTCCTGTGGCTAGTGCAACTGATGCCTCAAGGCACTCCCATGGCTAGTACAAATGATGCCTCAAAGCACTTCTGTAGCTAGAACAGATGATGCCTTAAGGCACTCCTGTAGCTAGTGCAGATGATGCCTCAAGGCACTCCCGTGTCTAGTACAAATGATGCCTTAGGACACTCCCATGGCTAGTGCAACTGATGCCTCAAGGCACCCCTGTATCTAGTGCAAATGATGCTTCAAGGCACTCCCATAGCTAGTGCAAATGCGGTGGGCGCCAACCAGCATTAACACTTTCCTTACCAAAGATGCTTCAGCGCACTCCCGTAGCTGGTATAAATGATGCCTCAAGGCACTCCCGTAGCTAGTTCAAATGATGCCTCAAGGCACTCCCATGGCTAGTACAAATGATGCCTCAAAGCACTTCTGTAGCTAGAACAGATGATGCCTTAAGGCACTCCTGTAGCTAGTGCAGATGATGCCTCAAGGCACTCCCGTGTCTAGTACAAATGATGCCTTAGGACACTCCCATGGCTAGTGCAACTGATGCCTCAAGGCACCCCTGTATCTAGTGCAAATGATGCCTCAAGGCACTCCCATAGCTAGTGCAAATGCGGTGGGCGCCAACCAGCATTAACACTTTCCTTACCAAAGATGCCTCAGCGCACTCCCGTAGCTAGTATAAATAATGCCTGAAGGCACTCCCGTAGCTAGTTCAAATGATGCCTCAAGGCACTCCCGTGGCCGGAGCAAATGATGCCCCAAGGCATCATTTTCAATTTTTGTTGATTCAACATGGATCTTTATCACTTTTTCAGAGATAATCTAAAATGCCTTTATGGTGATGATAAATAGAAAATATCATAGTTACCACTATGGAAACATTAACAGACAACTTTAAATGCGGTGGAAAAGATCAATTATCTCAACAATTGTAACATAGGCCTCCACTGCATAGATGGTCCAGTGTCAGGGGGTCGTTTTATTTTCTGCCCGAGGAGACTGGAAGGAGAGGTCGTACGAGGGTTTGGGTTTGATAATTCAATGTATCCTCGGGAAGGAGAGTTGTAGCTCACGATGTGCGACCTCTCGTCCATTCACGTTTTATTTTTTATCCTCGGGCGGGGAGACCTCCTGAAAAGTGTCCTGCAGCTCTCCTAGCGGGCGACACCCCTAGGGGTATCGTGGGTGATTCAAAATAACAAATTTAAAGCTCTTTAATTCATTTGAACTATCGGAAATATATTTATTATGATTTTAATAAAAACTGGAGGTCTCAGATGGAGAATTACTGTCCCATTTACATAAATTTACATACATTCATAAATGATGAAATTAGTTCCCAAAAATACCACTATGTGTCGTCACAGCGCTGACTAAAGAAAGAGTCCAGTAGGAGACCAGTAAACAAGTGAATCTGGCCAATAGGAAGAGACTGGTTACGAGACCTCGTTCAAGTCTCCTCCAAACTCTCCTACAGGCATATTTTGTCCTGGGCTTCTCTCCAATGACAAGGATTTCTCTACCTACGGACGACAGGGTAAATCGAACGCGATTGACGACCTCTCGTCCAATAGGTCGCCCGTGGAGATCCCCTTCGTGCGAGCACTCCTCACCAACGAGAGTTGAAAATAAAACGACCCCCAGGTATGCTGCATTCAAAGACGTGCATCTGCGACGGATCCGGTAAAGAAGGGGTTAAAGCTCGTTCACATTGGCCGATTACTCAGCACCGATCTGCAGTCGGGAACCACTGATCAATTTGTTTGGCATACCAATGCCAGAGGAGTGAATGGAAACGAAATTTGCAGAGAATGTTCACTAATTAATTTTGCATAGATTACATACACAATAATGACTGGTTTTGTGTACGAGTGGCCATAATCTCTGAGTAGTTGACGCGTAGTAATATCCGAGCGATTAACGAGGATATTACGTCGTCAACTACTCCTGTATACTTTTGTATTGTCCATATGTACCTTCTTGTATATGTGACTAACGCGTGGAGGATCGCCGGGTGACTGGTGAACGTGTTAAGGGGGGGCGTCCAGCCCCCATGACAAGGCTACGACAATGACTTTCCGACAAGGTGGGTTCCGCTCTCTTTGATCTCTCTTCCAGGCTAACTAAAAGTGTATGTGACCACTCTAACCTTTAATAGGCAACGTATATAGGGTGCAAGAGCACGCTCGAATAAATCCTACATCAAACCAAATTAAGGGGGGCGTCCACCAGCCACGACAAGGCTATGACAATGGCTTTCTGACAAGGTCCACGACAGGCCTACGATTGGAAAGCGCGTCGTAGCCTTGTCGTGGTTGGTGGACCCTAGTTCCCGACAAGAGTCTACGACAAGGCCACGACAGGCTGCGACTGAAAGCTTGTCGGGGGCCTGTCGGGGGCCTTCCGACAAGGCTAGGACAATATTGAACATGTTTGATTTTTGCTACGACTGGACCTTTGTCGCGGAGTGTTGTGGTTTCCTCGATATCACTGTCGTAGTGTGTCTGAACCATGGGCGCCTTTTTGATGGTAACCAGCAACGTCTACGACACGCCCCGACACCACTGTCCCGACACTGCTCTTCTCACGACAAGGCTGCGACAAGGCGCCAATAAGAACATTCTTGTTTGCTCTTGTCGTAGCCTTGTCGTTGTTGGTGGACGCCCCCCCTTTGGTCGTTAATTTCTGTTGAATAAAAAAGAAAAAAAATGTATCTGAAAGCTTTGGTTGCAGTGTATGGTCACACCCAAGGAGCGAAACCAGCTGATCCAACATATGTGACAGACACGCTAATAGTGTTTATATATATATACTGGGGATTTCAGTGTAAATATTGAAATAAATATGGCGAATAATGGAGAGTGAGACATTACGTATTCATAGCAGACGCTCTCTCTCACACTCTCTCTTTCTGTCGTAAAAAATATATAACACTTTTTTTTATTGATGTCTACAAAAGTTGGTAATTGAATTACAGTTAAAACCTGTTTAAGGGGACACACTCCGTTCTGAACAATCTGTGTACTTATGGTTACGTTCTGGAGAACATAATATCTTCATGCAGTTGATATTAGAGGGAAACTATGTTCTGGTGAGCAAAAGTTCAAAGTTACGAGGTGAGAAACGGGAAAAATTACTTCCCACGGTGTCAGCCGTGGGAAGTAATTTTTCCGGTCCTCACTAAGTAACTTTGATTTTTGCTTACTGGTACTTGGTTTCCCTATTCCTATATACCTTCAAATATCAATAAAAATGGTTATTTCTTTACCTATGATAGCCCCCTCAAAAATGGCCACCCTTATCGAGTAACTGCAACAGCTATGTTTTCGTCCTGGCGCTCTTTATATCACGTGGTCAGCCCGGGATGAAAACATCACCCTCACTACATAACTCATAATTACTGCACCCCCAGCAGTGGTATATAACTATAGAGTGTTTGGAAATGGGTATATAGGAATATGGCATACTCAGCATTTAAACTAGACGATTATAGCCGGCGATTGTGGCATTTTGCACCTCCTGACGACTTTCAGCAATACAATGATAGAAATCGTCTAATGTAAATGCCATGGGCGTGGCAACTGTAGATCATCTGGTTACATCGGATTTAGAGAATACTGGCTTAGGCTTCGTGGACGTTGTTTTGTACGTGGTCCTTGGCCTGATTTTACGGCCTGAGCTCGAAGAGCGAAGGCCGTAAAATCAGGCCAAGGACCACGTACAAAACAACGTCCATCGAAGCCTTGACTGTATTCTTTTTATTATATACCCTCACATCGTTATAATTAATTAAATATTTACCTAAACGCCATTATCAAAGTTGCCGGGCACAGCATCGTGTACTCGAATCATGGTTTTCGCGACAACGTCGCTATTGATATGATAGCGAGGCTTAAGCCTGTGTCGTCATCAACCTCTCACTCTCCCATCACATTCTTTGTCAGAACAGTGACCAACACAAACGCACGGAGGGAGTTAAACGCTGATATCTTTGGAACGCTGTGTCCTATCTTCTTCATATTTGTCACGATTATACGGCATATAGCCTATGATCAATGGGGGCTGCCATGACGCCCCCCGAGTAGGTGTTCTTCACTAAAGGAGGCGAAAAAGTAGCTGTTCTTCACTATTGGAGGTGCAAAAGAAGTGAGTGATAATTGGGAAATGTCACTTTTCTTGCTTTGCTCACATATGTAAATAAAGTGTTCCATGTAAAGGACATCATGTCCTGGGTTTTAGCATTATATCCTCCTGCTCTGTGATCGGTGTAGAGAGTCAAAGGAACGTTGGTAAAACATTGAAAGGCAGTTGAATTTCGTAAGAACAAAGAGCCAGAATACAGGTTTTGTCCCCCGACCACCTAGTGACTGCTTCATGAACTAACAATGGCTCTGTCCCCTATAGGTTATATGTATCCCTTACTCGTGTTAAAATTTCATTGCTTAATCCCAACCGGAAGTGAAGTTGCGCATTCGGTACAACATGTCCAGAGTGGTCTTGCTACAACCCCCCGCTATCACTCTCCATAACAACGTTCTGACGTCATCGGTTGTTTACATTTTGCAAGCTGTCGGCCGTGCAGAGACCTCCCGCTATGGCCAAGTTCTTTGTTATGCTTATGGCATGCCAATTTCATTTATATTTTTAACCTTGTATCTCAATGTTTAATATTTATTAATGTATTTGTGTAGAATTTCATGGGTTTTAATTGTGTATATTTACAGTCGATACCAATGCATCGCCTTTAGTCTTTTTTTTGCTGGGTCATATGTGTCATAAACTCATATACAGTCGGGAACAAGTTAACTGCTTCCTGTTTCGCGCACCCGGTGCCCGTACACTGAATTTCGTGCACATACATATAATATCTAAATAATACTTACATACAGTATAGGCGTCAGTTTCGTGCACGGGTATATAATAATATACAATTTGGCACCACCTGACGACAATTGGACATGCGCTAATGCCCGCGACTATTTCTAGCGGGCTTGAATTAGTTATCTAAATAGGCGGCAATTCTGTCAAAACTAATAGGGGACAGAGCCATTGTTAGTTCATAAAACAGTCATTAGGTGGCCAACAGTATGGCAGGCCCCTATGGGGGGACAGAACCTGTATTCTGGCTCTTTGTTCTTACGAAATTCAACTGCCTTTCAATGTTTTACCATGGTTCCCTTGACTCTCCAGACCCATCCCAGAGCAGGATTAGATAATGATTAAACACAGGATATGAGGTTTTTCACATGGAACACTTTATATACATATGAGAGCAAGGCTAGAGTTGTGACACTTCCCAATTATCACTCATTTCTTTCACACCTCTTTTAGTGAAGAATACCTAGTTTTTCACCTCCTTTAGAGAAGAACACCTACTCGGGGGGCGTCATGGCGGCCCCATGGATTATAGGCTATATGCCGTATAGTCGTCAGTGTACATGCTTGTGTACATTCTGAGATTGACGACTTTTGTGGTGGACATTCCACCACCTCACGACTATTGGCTTGCCGATCTACAGTCGCCACGTTTTTATTTGTCCAATGTAAACGCTGGGTAAGAGACACTGTTATATGAACATTTTACATATTACATTTATGTGATGTTAGTTTGAGCACTTGGTACAGTTTATTAATGCGTATCATTATTCTACATGTATATATATGTGATTTAGGACTGGAACATTGTATATTAACTATACTGTATTTATATGTTAACAATTAAGTCTTGATTAGCTAATTAGCATATGCCAACTTAACAAAAGATACTTGTACTACTTGCTGGTGGGGTCAGAACACAGGCATAGTTTGCCAGAGTAAATAAAGTGATCTAAAAAAAAGAAGAAAACAGACAGCCAACAGATGCCTACCCAGACGCCTTCAGGAGCCGAGACCACAGGCCGATGATTAGACTTGCTCAAGTCTTTGATTATGAACATTCATTAAATGATTAAAGAAAATCGGAATACAATTCATTATAGGTATTGACGTGGCGTTGGCGGCGACTACTGAGCAAGTGACTGGTCTTTGTTTAAACGCGGACAGGCGCGAGTCTGCACTTATGGGTTTCCTAGTCTCTGATTGGTTGAAAATCATGATATGTTCTTCTGTGTGCGCGTCATTGGTTACCGATGCGCCCTCTATGGTGGAGAGGCGTCATCAGTTCGCCATGACTTGCACTTTAGTGTGGTGTGCCTATTTGGGTGCAGCTGGACCCAGTTGGGGTTGATGCTGCCACCTATAGGTGCAAGGAGTTCACTGGTCTCCTGTCTGCCCACACTCTTACTGTTTTCATACTTATAGGTCCTTTTTTGTTTATGTAGAAATAAAAAAGGAATTCATTATCATTCCCTCTGAGAGGGGATTTAATGGGTATGTGTCTCAGTAGTTTCGATTCTGAAAATCTCGTCAGGCTTTTTGCCAAAGCTCTTTTTATTGCATTTTATATAAAGATATATACTCATACTTATGTATGACTCTATAAGGCCAGTCACCCCAGGTCTTGGTTGAGAGTCCGGGTAGATCATTTGGGCTATTAATTCTTGGCCCGGTGGGTCCGGGTTTCGAATTTTTGTTTTTGAAACCCGGACCCACCGGGCCAAGAATTAATAGCCCATACAATTCATTATAGCATGTGTCCTTCTCTGACTGGCCCATGAATCAAAGACTTGTCCACTTTGACCAGAATCTCCTGTGTATGACCCCAAGCCACTCCCTGTAACCCTATACTTCCCCCTACCCCTCCCCCCTCCCCTCCTCCAGTTCCCTGGCTGCCTGTGTTGTCATAGCAATATATTTCGCCTACTCCTGACTATGTCTCGATTAAGATCAAAGTGAGAGGGTATCAATCTCCCAGCAGATATCCCGACCAGTAGCCAGAACTCTGCTTGGGGAGTGTGGCACAAAATCGCGCCAGTCTACACGGCCGATTACGGATGAGACCAGTCCCTGTGTCACTCAGTAGAGGTGGAGGGGTAGAACACAGGGACTGAGGCCAGTCTAGCCATGATGTCTGATGGTCTAGACACCAGTCTACCTGCCTCACACACCATAAACAAGGAATCAAGATAATCTTGAGTGTCGTACCGACACTGTCCTGTCAGATTTGATAAGGTGTCCTCCAAAGTGCGCCTTAAGCATGGTTAACTCAATATTGGAATATCAAAAGATGGAGAGTACTTATATAGAACGTCCTGACCATGCTGTACAATTCACAAAACGAGATGCTAATTTACGGTTTGTATGGACCAAGGCGTTTACGCCGAGTTCCGTACAAACCGTAAATTACCATCGAGTTCTGTGAATTGTACAGCATGGTTGGACGTTATATGTTGACTATATACCCAAAATTTAAAAAGAAATCATTTATTTCATTTAGCTTAACAACCAATATCTTAATAAACGTGTATGGCTAGGTGGTCCGTATTTTAGTGTACGGACCAGTGGTCCGTACAGTATTTTTACATTGTAAATTACCCGGTTTAAAATCAAAGAGAGCCGCCGGGAGCCGAGCCGGGGTGAACCACGGGCCGCTGGTGTGGAATCATAGAAATTAATTCAAAGTTTAATAACTTCGGACCCAATTAAGATATCGGGAAACGGTTTTCAGAACTATCATCGCCTCTGTTTCACCTACAAATAGATATAAGACACTTGTAAATCGGACTAGGGGATAGGTAGTATCCACTGCACGAAAACCGCTATTTTACGTATATACGCCATCGCGATAACGCACGTATCGGCTGTATCGTGGCTTGTTTATACTTGTATACACCTCTTATACGCGTCTACGTTTCGGGCGTCTACGAGATAGTTTCCATATGTAGAAGCGCGCGACTTGGCTGTCTTTCACGCCTGGCGTATTTAAGATAAAACATACTCTGCGCAATATATATATACGCCAGGCGTATATATGATACCCCCCCAAAAAAAAAATTGCGACCCGCGGCCCGCCCCGTCCTGTGGGTGTTGGTAGAGCATACACCAACATTGACCCGCCACCCGCGACCTCCCAACCCCACCCCCTACCTAGCAATAAAATCGGGTCGTTGAAGTTCGTACATCGACCCGATTGATGCAGATTGTCACAGACCTGACAGATCCGTCGGGCAAAGGTGGAATCGGGCACAGCAGTCGGGTCGGTGTCTTATAGGCTTTAGCTTTCTGATAGGAAAAAACCCCGACCAAAGATCACAAAGTGCAAATAAAGAATGGGTGACACTTTTGTTAACAGGTGCTTGGGGGCAGTGTAATACTTAATGCGCACTCCCCTCTGGTGTCGGACACGTGAACCACGCGGTCACGTGACCACGCGCCGCTCTGACCTACCTCTCAGTCTGTTCTTGTACTTCACCACGTACACACGTACTTTTTACTTCCCACCCACCCTCACCTTCTTTTTATACCTACTCCCGTAGGGCTATTGTATATTCATATTGTATAACTATATATACTTAGCACTTACTCGTATATAACCATATATACTTATCATAATTGACTCATCACTATATTTGTCAATTACACAATATGTATTTTTCAAACGTAATTGACCTCATCTTATATTTGTCAATTACTACTATTTACCTTATTACATATTAATATTTTACTGTATTAATACTCATGTCGGTAAAGGTCATCATAAAATTAAAATAGATTTTATTTGCCCAATTCTCGACTCCTACTCTTGTGTTCAGGGATAAGGGGTAATGATACACGTACTCCTTGACTGTCATTGTACCCTATGTCTGAGTATACATTACTTTTTACTCTCATTGCATTCAGGGTCGCTCTTAAAGGAACGCCCACCAGGTGAAGAAATAAACCTTTCTTTTTCATCTTGAATAAAAAAATGACATCACGTATAGGACTCTATACCGATTCATTGTCAGCTTAGTGTGTTCAAACCAAATACTATATTGTAGAAGCACATTAGTTTTTAGTAATGGTCTCATTGCGCCACTAATAGAATTTGGTGATGTGATTTCGCAAGGTGAAGCCGAGTGAAATCCGTGGAGTAAACTCCATGAGTGGCAGTGTGTGGTCTATACTAAAACGAATCAGGTTTTGATTTCATCCCACCCCATCTTCGTGATTTTATGATATTAGATTAGGAGCAAATAGTATGTGCAATAGAGCGTGCAATTATGAATTAATAACAATTAAATGGTTTGGTTTATATTCTCTCTGCACCCCTCTCGTAAGATCTCACGCTCTCGAAGTGGTATTCTGTATTCCAGTCCAAATAAAGCCACTACGGTGCCAAGTATACAGTAATCCCGCTAGGTGGCATCATTATAGGAATCTGATGTACGTGTTTAGCACGGGAGGCAGGCCAGTGGATTCTCAAGGCTCTAAGCCTAGTTTGGTAAGAATTATTATCCCATAGAGCGCAATGAGAACCTTATGAGAGGGGTGCGTAGTGAGAACCTTGTACAGAATACCACTTAGAGAGTGTGAGATCTTATGAGAGGGGTGCGTCGTGAGAACCTTGTACAGAATACCACTTAGAGAGTGTGAGATCTTATGAGAGGGTGCGTAGTGAGAACCTGTACAGAATACCACTTAGAGAGTGTGAGATCTTATGAGAGGGGTGTGTAGTGAGAACCTTGTACAGGTTACCACTTAGAGAGTGTGAGATCTTATGAGAGGGGTGTGTCGTGAGAACCTTGTACAGAATACCACTTAGAGAGTGTGAGATCTTATGAGAGGGGTGCGTCATGAGAACCTTGTACAGAATACTACTGAGAGAGTGTGAGATCTTATGAGAGGGGTGCGTAGTGAGAACCTTGTACAGAATACCACTTAGAGAGTGTGAGATCTTATGAGAGGGGTGGGTCGTGAAAACCTTGTACAGAATACCACTTAGAGAGTGTGAGATCTTATGAGAGGGGTGCGTAGTGAGAACCTTGTACAGAATACCACTTAGAGAGTGTGAGATCTTATGAGAGGGTGCGTAGTGAGAACCTTGTACAGAATACCACTTAGAGAGTGTGAGATCTTATGAGAGGGGTGCGTAGTGAGAACCTTGTACAGAATACCACTTAGAGAGTGTGAGATCTTATGAGAGGGTGCGTAGTGAGAACCTTGTACAGAATACCAATTAGAGAGTGTGAGATCTTATGAGAGGGGTGCACCTAGGTGTATAGATCATTTCTGTAACTCACTTGTACCCAGTCAACATGCCATTTATGCAACTGCCTGAATCCAGGATCCAAACATATCAAGCAAAAGTGGGACTTAAGGTATTTCGGTCTTGAGTGATTACTCATGGTCAGCTGGGCATGCCTCTGGGATACTGGCACCCTGCTCCTTTCCCAATAACACAGTGAATAGCACGCAGATAGTAAAGGGACAGCATTTTTGCAGTATGCTGGAAGTCCATATGTGAAAACTCTAACCTTTAGGCAATATATATAGTGCATGTGAAAATGCTCTAAAAATATACATGTATACATTCATAAAGTGCAAATCATGTGAATCGAGTCGTGCAAGTATGGCCATTCTCCCATTTTATCTGCCTTTTTACTCAGTTGTTTGTTCACTGGGTCTGTGTATTCAGCTTTGAAAAATATCTTTCTATAACCACCTCTGACCATACCTCTGCCAACACCTTTTTGCATGTTTCAGATATTCCCATTCATCCATTGAAATTGGTGATTTGTGGCATATTCCAAACTCAAAAGACCAAAATTTGAGTTTTGTCTACCTTGACCTAATTCTATAGGTAAAATAGGCCCTTTTTCATATGCTTGATTTATATAGGAAATGTACTGAAATATATGGTTTTCTTCAATTCTTTCAAAAACAAGGACGGTAACCTATTATATCTTTAAAACATAAATAGGTAGTACTATACATATACTATATTATGAAAGTTTGAGGGAAATGATATGGGTTTTACTATGTTTTAAAACAACCTTTTAGAATCTCTATATATTCTAATATAAAATAATTATAATATTGATCTCTAAATCAAAATCTAGCATGGTGACCCCTGATTTTTAAGTCAGAAATGTGCTCTACAATACTTAGAGATCATTGTATTCAATTTTCAGAAAAATGACATGGGTTTTAACTTTCACGCCAAATTGTCCGATATGACTTAAAGTTATCTGAGCAAAAGAACCGTGAAATAGAAAACATGAATTAAGAACATGAGATGATGTGTGTTCTGTGACACAACTCTAGACACTCCTCATTGTCAAATTCAAGTCACCCAACACATTTCCTATTGAGACTCTGTAATATGAGAAAACGTGGTAACTGAGCCCGTACGGGTGGCCGTTCGAGGTCATTTGATGAAAAAATACGGCCCGATGCCGTAGGCGTGAGGGCCGAATTTTTTCATCAAATGACCAAGAACGGACACTGTACGGGCTCAGTCACTATATTTTCTTATTACTATATACCTCCTACTCGTTTAAAACCCTGTTTTATTAACTTTTCTGCTCTAAGAAAAGTCACTGCCATTCACTACGGCCTGCTGTCACAGCGGGCGCGAACATTATTTATACTACATCCCTAGCAGCGGGCAGTATTTCATAGACATTCGCACACAGGTATGTAGTAATAGGTGAGTAATGAATTACAATATCATGTTTTTTAAGACTTAAAAAACTCAGTTCTAAGTTAAACTATGAAATGACTGATTTGAGACACTTATTCATAATCAAATTCCACCATATAATTATTTTTGTATTTCGTATATATTCTTAAAATATCATAATTTTGTAATAAAGCCATTTTCCACTGGCCGATTGTATCTTTGTTTGTAGTTTTGTAGTTTAGTATGTTTGTACTCCTGGAGTTTGGCCTCCGGACTTCACTTGGCTTCGCCTCATGAAGTCACTATGCCAAACTCCAGTCGTGGCATACGGTTGCCAAGATTAAAACTCATCCAGTTTTACGATAATATCTTCAATACATTGTATTAGACCTCTTTGGTATTGGGCATTAATGAGTAATTGACAATACGGATCTCTGCGATTTGATACATCAAGATTCATGTGCCCTAAAACATATAATATGAGAAAACGTGGTTACTGAGCCCGTACAGGTGGCTGTTCGAGGTCATTTGATGAAAAAATACGGCCCGATGCCGCAGGCTAGAGGGCCGTATTTTTTCATCAAATGACCGAGAACGGACACCGTACGGGCTCAGTCACTACGTTTTCTTATTACTATACACCTCCTACTCGTTGAAAAATATGTTTTTATTAACTTTTCTGCACCTCAAAAGACCACTGCTATTCACTACGGCCCGCTGCCACAGCGGGCGCGAACATTATTTATACTACACCCCCAGCAGCGGGTAGTATTTCATGCATGTTCGCCCATAGGTGTATAGTAATTCTTGTTTTTTTTCGTTTGATTTTATCTATTGTCTTACCTCAGGGTGACTAGTGATTAATACATCCTGGTCTACTTTGTACATATCTGTAAGAATAGCTGTGGTACTCCTGACCAGTATGTTTGTAATTGTCTTCATGCCTTCTATTAAAGCCAATGCCCATCTACCGATTTTGGAACATTTATGTACGTTTGTCGGCGACAAACGGGCGGTAATTTGTCTCAGGCAACCCATCCTAACGGAGTCAGTAGATGTAGCATAGCTAGGCAAGGCTTCGCACCGATTAGTGAACTACCGCCTTCATACATCCTTTTGTCGCCGACAAGTTGTGGTTTCAAAGTTCCAAAATCGGTGGGGATCAGTTTATCAACATTGGGAAAGGAGGGTTGATTGGTTGGCCGACAAGGGCCGACGATGGACCTTCAATAATCGCTTGGTGAGGCTTGTAGGGGGTGCCACACTTGATTTCTTTGGTTTTTGCACTCCCGCACCGATTAGTGAACCATACACCAACGCTTGAAGGCACTGTTCCCAAATCCTAACTCAGTCGGCGAGGTGCATAATCGTATCTCTGTCGGTAGGTGTAGACTGATTTGCTTAGGACCAATACCCTCTACCCCCTCTCCTCGAGGGTCGCAGGTCGAGCGAGGTATTACGTAATTTGCCTGCGACAAGGTGACCGACTCGTATACGATTTGGGAACTAATCTTTCATACCGAAATCGGTAGATGGACATCCGGCATTACCCACCCAATACTAAGCCTATGGAGCCTCCAGATCGCTATTATTACCCACCCAATACGGAGTCTCCATACTAAGCCTATGGAGTCTCCAGATCGCTATTATTACCCACCCAATACGGAGTCTCCATACTAAGCCTATGGAGCCTCGAGATCGCTATTATTACCCACCTAATATGGAGTCTCTATAATAAGCCTATGGAGCCTCCAGATCGCTATTATTACCCACCTAATACGCAGTCTCCATACTAGGCCTATAGAGCCTCCAGATCGCTATTATTACCCACCCAATACGGAGTCTCCATACTAAGCCTATGGAGCCTCCAGATCGCTATTATTACCCACCTAATACAGAGTCTCCATACTAAGCCTTTGGAGCCTCTAGATCGCTATTATTACCCACCTAATACGGAGTCTCCATACTAAGCCTATGGAGCCTCCAGATCGCTATTATTACCTACCCAATATGGTGTCTCCATACTAAGCCTATGGAGCCTCCAGATCGCTACTGAGTAGAATACGGAAAGCCATATTCTCCTAGGGGAATACGGCCTTTTCGGCCACCTGACGGGCATTATAGGAACAGTTTATATAAACAATGCACGGCACTTGCGTCAAATTTCTAATCATTTACAAGATTTTTTTTCCTAATGTTTAGTCGAAAGGTGAGTAATAAATACAACATTACCATGATTTCTATCTATGTATAGCCTTGTAGTTGATGCTACGCAATACTCCTCACTATCGCTCGGAGTTTTACTTCACGTCAGCTACGCAGAGAATATGGCCACTCAGATCGAAATCATGATAATATATACACAATATTACCATGATTTCGATCTGAGTGGCTGTATTCTCCGCGTAGTTGATGCGGAGTAAAACTCTGAGCGATAGCGAGGACTATTACATAGTGTCAACTACAAGGAGAATACGGCCACACAGATCGAAATCATGGTAATGTTGTATTTATTACTCGAGTAATTATGAGGAAAAAAATCTTGTATATAATTAGAAATTATACCCTATCGCCGTGCTTTGTATGAATTAGTTCCTATAATGCCCGTCAGGTGGCCCAAAAAGCTGTATTCTCCTCCGGAGATTCCGGAGGTTCGTATTCTACTCAGTAGCGATCTGGAGGCTCCATAGGCTTAGTATGGAGACTCTGTATTGGGTGGGTAATAATGTGTATGTATGGCCTATGTATAATAATGTCTTTGTAAGTGTATGACGGATCTGAGTGGAAGATCACGACATTGCAAATGTGAACTCCCTTTTCGTCTAATAAAAACCTTAAAAAAAAAAAAGTCGATTTCAGTGTTTCAATAAAGATTGTCTTATTTCCACCTCTTGGTCTCTAGATATTATGAAGAGATGTCACGAGTTTGAGTGTGAGTTTATTTATGCCACTCATTTTGTTGCCTCCGTAATATCACTCGTCTTCGACTCGGGAAATTATGGAGCCAACAAAATGCGTGGGATAAATAAACTCACACTCAAACGAGTGGCGTCTAGATTTTATCCTACCCTATTTCCATATTTTTCAGTATCAGAAAGTAGTGGCATAAACAACACTTTATGTCACACCCTTGACATAAACAAATCCCATGTTAAGCCTATGGCGTTTTTTATTAGGGGTAGGATAATTAGTAATACAATTGGTTTCATGTGATTATGCATTATGCAAACTATTTGTACCTCAATGGACTATGTACTGGTATTCCACCTATCACACTTATTTTCATCATAATTCAAATTGTCTCACAGCAACATCAGTAAACCTCCACCAATTTTGGGTACCGGGTCCTCTGGTCTTTCTTTGCATTTCCTATCAAGGTGTATGATATTATATTTCGGGAATAAATAAATATTGTAATCATCAGTGTATTTCATCCCTGTCTCTGAATCCATTTGTATTTATCTATTGTATTTATCTATCTCCTCAAGGATTGAGTAATTTCACCTAACAGTAAAACATCTGATAGTAATTTATGATAGGTGACTAGCCTTGATAAGTTATGCAAAATATAAAATATAGTTGGTTAGACGTTGCGGGTAGGATGTCGTGACCATGAAATCTTTTTTAGGGGGGATAAAATCGGGGCCCCGATTTCCGAAATTTTAAAGTTTTGGATGAAATCGGGGACCGGTTAACACAAATCGGGGTACCGATTTATGCCAGAAAAGTTCCCACACAAAATATAAAATATGTATTGAAAATATGCACACGTCTGCTTTCAGACGAGTAAACTATGTAAAAAAACGGCATGTCTACGAAAACCAGCCTTTGATAGCATTGCTGTAGATATTGACAACATAAATGTATATGAACAAAGAGAAAAGGATGTACAAATTTCTGTAAAATCAATGATGATTGTCAATAAACAACTTGAAACAAAAAAAAAAAGTTTCCGATAAGGTGATTATATTAGGATGAATGTGTAGAAATTCTGTTCTTATTCGTTCGTACTTAGCTTTAAAACTACAGATGTTCAAGTGCAAGATTTCCATTCCACGTAGGTTTCGTGAATCATTGATGTACTTGATGTCTCCAGTCATTATAGATATTCATTGGTATTAGAGGGAAACTATGTTTCGGTGAGCAAATGTTCAAAGTTTTGAGGTAAGGCTTGGAAAAATTACTGCCCGCGGCTGCGACCTGTGCAGTAATTTTACCAAGCCTTACCGAGTAACTTTGAACTTTTGCTTACCAGTACTTGGTTTCCCTATTCCTATATACCTTCAAATATCGATAAAAATGTTTAATTCTTTACCTGAAACACTTCCGAAGCAAATGGCCACCCTTATCGAGTAACCACAACAGCTGCTGTATTGTATCACAGGATCAGAGCGGGACGAAAACGCCAGAGCGGGACGAAAACATGAGAGCAGGACAAAAACGTCAACCTAGACACATAACTTATTTTTATGCACCCCTAGCAGCGGTATGTAACTCTAGCTAGTACAATAATGGGTATATAGGAATATTATTTCCATTTTTTCTATACTCCAATTTGGTAGTTACGAGGTAACATGTACATGGCAAATGTGATTGAATACATAAATCGTAGAGCAAATAAGCGATCATACTTAGGAGAATCCATGGAGAATCTTTGAAGCAAAAATCATAGCGATACCTTAAGTATCTTAAGTAACTTTTAACTGAAACCAGAAAAAAAGTATTGTCCAGGCGATTCCTAAGCTTTAAGATAACGAGTAAGGAACTGGTTGACTATACTGAGAGAGCAAATATTGTGAAAACTACTGAGTAATGCATTGATATTGTTGTAATATAGTCGTGCGACTATCGCTTTGTAAAGCACCCTTAATGGGTGAAAGAGATTGTCAATAAATAAAATTTAAAAAAAATTAAAAATTAAACGTTGACTATGTGACCAGTTCTACGCTAAATCAGCCACTGAAGACTGTATTTGCTTGGAGGGTCACATCCCATAGATTATTGTTTGCCTTAGTCTGTTTGTGAGGGGCAGGTATGGCTAGGGCTAGCAGGGTACCAGAGAACACCCTCCACTTCACGCCACGTATCCAACCAACCTGCCTGGTCTAAAAACATTTTCCTTTCCTTATGAGAGAAACCTGATTCCCGTCGGGACTATACTGGAAGGAGTTAATTGCGATTATTCCTCTTGGTATCTATCACATAAACGTGAAAAGGGAAAAAACGGATTTGTCCACTGGAACTTTCGATTTGGAGAACTAAAAGGATATAACGCAGTACCCGAAGCGCACGCGGAGACAGATAAGGATCGGTGAGTACTGGAAATGTTAACGGATTTAGTTTCATTTTTGTCATTGATAAATGTTGTTGAATTGTACATATATTCAGTAAAATGTAATTCGCTCATTAATGTGCACAAAACTTTATTTCTTAATAGGTAGGGTTCAGCGAATTTGCTTTGAATAAGAACTTAGTATTTGAGTAATTGGTGAAAATACCAATGGAGAATTTCACAAGATGGATTGATAGTAAAGGACTGTGAAAAACTCCCTTTTCTATTTTTGTTAAGTGCATTTTGATGAAAGATTACTTTGTATTATGTATCCAAATTATTATGATCCTTGTAAGTTAGAATTAGATGAGTGTACCAAAAGACTGAGCACTTATACTGGCGATAGCTGAGCCTTCGCAGTATAAAGACACAAATAAGTTGAATATAAGAAACAAATTAAGAATCATATTTTTAACCTATACACCCTCCATGGCTAGTCACTTTGTTCGCCGACTGTAGACTTCCCTTGGTTTTAGCATTGATATTTCAGAATTTTTGTACAATCAATGAATTTCAATTTCGGTGGAAATAAATAAGTCTGGGAGCTTTGTCAGAGGTTTTGCGGCGCAGTTCACAAAATGGCCGCAACTGTCACAACTATGTGCGGCGTGTAGGACCGCAAGCACTCCGACCTCCCAGATACACTACGAAAAGTTTAACGTTTTCGTCGCTAAGGCCCGGCGTCCACCTACCACGATATGGCACCGATATGGTCTACGATGCACCTTCCGATGCAAAATCAAAATCGCGTCGGAAGGACACCTAATATCGGGGCAGTTGACCACGTTTCTGCGATTAGACACCGATAAAAAACCCATACAATGCATGGTGAATTGGCATGTCAAGACATATGTCTACGATTTTGCACCTTCCCGATATGGCACCGATTTTGACATTTTGTATCGGTGCCATATCGGGAGGTGTACGATTCTATCGTAGTAGGTGGACGCCGGGCCTAAAGCATCTGAACGCATAATCTGGTGAAAATAACGTGTTCGATAACACCTTTGTGCTGTCTACTAACTTCATTGATTAACGCTTTATATGTGGTTGATAAAAAAAGAAAGGTTAACGCCAAGGCAGTATTCAAACATATTACCTCCAGATTTACAGCTCTGAGCCTAAAAGGGGTATCCCACTATCACGATTTGAGCCTCCGACACACTACGATAGCCTTACGACAAGCGTTCGGAAAAAAATGAAATTTATATCGGAAGGAACGGGTCCATCGTGAAAGCTAGACTCGTTCCTTCCGATAAAAATTTCATTTTTTTCATCGGAACGCTTGTCGTAAGGCTATAGTAGTGTGTCGGAAGCTCAAATCGTGATAGTGGGATACGCCTTTTAGAGGGGACCCCCACCTACCACGACATGCTTCCCGATAGGCTACCATACCCTACGACAGGCTACGAAATTTCCAACATGTTGGAAATTATCGGGACCTCTACGATTGGCGTTTTCATTGCAGCCTATCGTGAGCTGTCGTAGACGGAATTGCAGAAACCTGTTCCACCTACCACGATTTTGCCAGACCTCACGCTACAATCGGAATGGTGTCGGAAAGGCCGTCGTAAGGCCAATCGGGACCAGAATCGTGGTAGGTTGGGGCAGGCTTTAACCGACGGCTGCAGAGGGTCTGTTAATATTGGCCTAAATACTTAGTGCTATAACAGCTAATGTAACGCTAGAGGGCAGGGCAGATCATGAATATTCATAATGGTGGTGGTGACTAAACTTCCAGAGACACTCAATGCCGAACTGCAGCGTGTTTTAGGGAACAGCAAAACTTGCGCCAGCTTAATGTCATAACAAACATTTTCTTGAATCAACTTTCACATTGTTCTCCAATGGATACCAAACATGTAGCCAAATACGGATATTTGATTATTCATTATTGTATTATCCATCTGTAAACTCCATTCAAATTGAGAATTAATAAAGAAGAGTGAAGCTCTTTTCAACATGCCTAGAAACAAATCATAGTAAGAAATTACGTCTGAGACTGGACATACAAAACTAGGAGCTAATAGTATATTCATCATTGATGAATGAGCGTGCAATTTTAAATGAATAACAATTGAAAGTTTTGGGTTAGATTCAGTCTACGGATCCTTCTCTATAACACACTTGCACCCAGTCAACTTGCCATTTCTTCCACTGCCTATCTAAGATCCAAACAGATCGAGCAACAGTGGGTCATGGGGTATTTCGGTCTTTGTCATGGTCAGCTGGGCACACCTCTAATACCCTGAGACACTGGCACCCTGCTCTCTTCTCAATAGCACAGTGAATAGCACACAGGTAATAAAGGGATAGTTTTCTGGATGCACACTGAAAGTTCAATGTGACCACTCTAACCCTGCCTCTAACCTCTAGATGATGTATTTAGTGCGTGCAAGCACGCTCTAAAAAGGACCAACATGTTTTGTTTTTTCTGCTCACGAGAATCTCACTCTCGTGGCGTTTCACTCTCCATAGACATCTCTGGTTCTGTCTCTCTTTATTTGGGGAAGCTACTCCAAGCATATACTGTCGAAATCGTGCCTTTTTATATAGCGTAGGTAAAAAGAATTTTTTCCAATCGTTGAACTATCGTAAGAGGCTGTGTCGGAGTGTGTCGCAGTGGGTCGGAATAGGTTTAGGGGAAATAAACAGTTGACCACGGTATCATCATTCGCCACGACATAATGGGCATATGTATGTGGAAAACAATTAACAATATGTATATTTTTTTTAGAAAAGAAGGGAATGCTCCCGATACAGCCTTGTCCTTAAGCCCAACACACATCTAGCGACTTCAGGACATTTATGTACCTTTATCGGCAACAAACGGACGGTAATTTGTCTTAGGCGAGGCATCCTAACGGAGTCAGCCGTAGTCGGTAGATGTAGCACAGCTGCACAAAGATTAGGCAACGATCAGTGAACCACCTCCTTCAGATGTCATTTTGTCACTGACAAGTTGTGGTTTCTATGTTCCTAAATCGATGGCCAAAAGTTTATCAACATGTTGATAAACTAGTCGCTGACAACGCAATGTTGGCAAATGGCCCCTGATTGGGTGGCCGACACGGGCCGAGTTATTATGTGATTCGTCTGCGACAAGTTCACTCCCATACGATTTGGGAACTAATCGGTCGATCCTGAATCAGTAGATGTGTAGTGGGCTTTATGACAAATAGAACATGTTTGATTTTGTCTGAAGATTTGTGACACGGCCATTCTGTCAGAACGCTGTCAGAGTGTGTCGGAATGTGTCGGAGTGTGTCAGAACGCTGTCAGAGTGTGTCGGAATGTGTCGGAGTGTGTCGGAATGTGTCGGAGTGTGTCGGAATGTGTCGGAGTGTGTCGGAATGTGTCAGAGTGTGTTGGAATATGTCGGAGTGTGTCGGACTGGTCAGAGTGTGTCAGAATGTGTCGGAGTGTGTTGGAATATGTTGGAGTGTGTCGGAGTGTGTTGGAATATGTCGGAGTGTGTTGGAATGTGTCGGAGTGTTTCGGAGTGTGCTGGAATATGTCGGAGTGTGTCGGAGTGTGTCAGAGTCCAAGTCGTGAAACAGGTTCCACTTCTACAAAAAAAAAATTCATTCTGACAGAAAATTTGATTTTGTGTTGGAACCCTTATCGTAAGGCTATCATTGTGTGTCGGAAGCTGCAATCGGGACAGTGGGTTCCCAGCTTTATCCACAATAAAACTTTACCTACCATCATTTGAAGAAATAATTTTCACTTTTTCATTAGACACTAGGAGCACGTGTCTTTGATGAATGAGCGTGGAATTAGAAAGCCTATAAGAATGGACACGCCAACTGTGCCCGATTCCACCTTTGCCCAACGGATCCGTCGGGTCGGTGAGAATCTACATCACTCAGGTCGATATACGCACTTCACCGACCCGATTTTATTGCTTTGCCTGACGCCTGGGGCTTTACTAGCATGGGGGTAATCACTGATTCTGCCCGGTATCTCCCGTCACTGATCTACAGTTAGGAACCACCAACGGACTTTCGGCACTGCTGACCGAAAATCTGTCATTGGAAACGATCCAGCTCGTGAAATGACCCACAACTTTTTCTGCTTAGATTATGCAATGTGGCGCCACCCACCACTGAGTGAAAGGTTGGTCACTGAGTGAAATCTACTACCCTTCTATATCGACACACAGTCAGTGGCACCACCAACAGACTTTCTGGGTAACTCAAAAAATCTATACCTGTTTCATCGGCCAATGGAAATAGGCCTTATGGAAAACAAGGTATGCACTGCACTATAACCGATTACTTGATACCGACGTATAGTCACTGGCACCAGCGATGGACTATTAGACATGAGGAACTCAGTTAATCTGTGTGGTTTTCGTCGGCTATTGGAAAAATACCTATACTGTAATCTATATATCTCATTACTCCTTATCTATTGTTCTGATTTTTTGTTTGTTTTGAAAAGATCGTTTATTTGTTTCAATGATGATACATTGGTCTTTCAAACAAACGTTTGATCGGGAAGGATAACTTATATACAATGGAGTGTAGGAATTTTTTTCTCGAAGAAATCGGGGCCCGATTTACGGAAATCGGCTGCCCGATTTCCTCGAAGGAGTTCCCAACATATATACAATGGAGTATGGTGTATGTATAATGAATATGTCTTATTAGTAGAGTGGTTCACGAATAGTCCGATCATTCCATGTCAGATTCCTGTTTTACAACATAGCACATACAGTTCGCGGGCCTTATGTAGGTCCTTTACTTGGATAATTCTGATATTTTCATTTTTGCTAATCGCTAAAGCCTATAAGACACCGACCCGACCGCTGTGCCCGATTCTACCTTTGCCCGACGGATCTGTCAGGTCTGTGACAATCTGCATCAATCGGGTGGGTGTACGCACTTCACCGACCCAATATTATTGCTTTTCCCGAAACGTCGGGCATTACTACCATGTCAGATATGACTGACTCTGCCCGACCTTAAGATTCTGGTGTACGCACTTTCACCAATTGTTACCGATTCTGAGCATGCCATTTAAAAAGCGTTGCCATCTATCGCTCAGTCCGATTTACAAGTGTCTGATATCGATGTGTAGGGGAGAAACAAGCGATCATAGATCTGAAAAAAGTTTTCTGATATTTCAAATAGACCAGAAGTTATTAAACTCTGCATTATTGCCTATATATACTTATCACCTTGCCCAGGGCCCAGCAGGGGCGGCACCCGGCCGCTCTCTTTGATCTCAATCGGGTTGTTTTACGAGGTTATAAAGGCAGGAGGTGTCATCGGGAAGAGTCATCGTGTCGGTGTCTTATAGGTATAAGACATCGACATTTTATTCCAGACTCTCACCGAGCCGATGGTCGGGATGAATCGGGAAAAAATTTCTATAAGGCCCGTTTCCATTGGCCGACAAACTTTGTGTAGATTTTTTGTGTTGCCCAGAAAGTCTGTCGGTGGTGCCACAGACTGCGTCGATATAGAAGGCCCGCCCTGTGGGTGTTGGTAGAGGATGCACCAACACTGACCCGCCACCCGCGACCTCCCAACCCCACCCCCTACCGCCCCCCGACACTCCACCACCCCACCACCCTACACTTATTCTTCCCACAGTGAAGCCCTGGTACAGCACAGTCCCCCACCTCCCTGCAGTCTATGTAGACGGATTAGCGGCGGCTCAGCGTGTATGTGTAAGATGTTTTCACACCTAGTCGGAGGCGCACAGGGCGGGCGGCGGAGCGGGTGGCTGTGAGGGTGGCGGCCGCATTCACACTGGAGTCGGACTTTAGGCGCACAGAGACACTGGAGGAAGGCGATTGTATAGTAAGCCTCACTGTCCACACATTGAAATGGTGTTTGAAAGTAAGATCTATTAGAAAAACAATTAAAAAAACAACATAATGCAAGGTTTACTGTGTGTAATTAATCAATTTATACTTAATTAGGTTTTTATAAAATGAATTGGTAATATAAAATTGCAATTTTCATATAATACAGACTTGGATGGTTAATGGCAAATGAAATATGCTACCAGTAGTGTCCTCAAGTTGCAAAGATCGAAACTATTGGATGCTGGTGTATATACAACGGAATCAGGCGTATATATGACGTATTTAAGACCGCATCATGGACATGTATATACGCCACTAGATAAGGCGTCTATGAGACGGATTACAGGTCTAACTTCTAGACGCAAAATCCTACTGTTAGACGCGTTTCGCATTCATATGTAAAGCGGTAAGTTTCGTGCAATGCGAATAGTCCCATCATTCCATGTCAGATTCCTGTTTTACAACATAGCACATACAGTTCGCGGGCCTTATGTAGGTCCTTTACTGGATAATTCTGATATTTTCATTTTTGCTAATCGCTTAAAGGTAAGTTTCGAATCTGCGAGCTGTGTGTTTACATCAAGATGATTCCAAAATGTTTTTGTTTTTTATATTAAGTTTATTGTATCTCTCGTACATATAGCTGAGTTATTCTGATACAACAGTACAGAGTCTCATTTACATAAACGGTGTCAAGTTCTTACATCAGTGTAATACAAAATAAGGATGGATGAAATAATGATGATGTTGATGATTATGTTACAGGCTAACAGTAACGAATAGTTCATATTTATAGTTCATTTCTCCCTTTCAAGAATCCTCGGTATTTCTTCTTAAACTTTTCTTTTGTATCACAGTGCTGTATCCTTCCAGGCAGTTCATTCCAGAGTTTTGCTTCTCTAATATACGGGCTTCTTATAACAGTAGCACTCTTGGTCACTTGGATTTCAAAATTTATCTTGTCAACACTCCTGGTATGTCTCTTCTTCATGTAAAGCCATTCTAACTTATTTCTATATATACTTAAACATCATCGTTGCTAGGTGTGTTCTTCTTCTAGATTCCAGGTTGTCAATGTTACAGAGATACATCATATTGGATACAGATTTCCTTCTATTTTTTGTTTGTAATACAATTCGGAGACCTCGATTATTAAGCTTGTCCAATAAATGTACATCACTTTTCCCCATACTTTCAATTAAAAACGAGCAGTATTCAAAAAAAGGTAGTATACTACTCTTATAAATAGCTTTAGATGCTTGCACTTTGTTATACAGGCGAATGCCTAAATTTTTCAGTTCTTGGTTGGACGATGGGGAGGTTAAATTTGGAGTTAATTCTTGTAAAACGTGGTCGTCCGCGAGGAGACTTGAACGATACTTACTCAATGCTCAAGATGGTTGTAAAGGTAAAGAATATAGGAGGCCACTTGGACGGGAAATCACTGGGAAATACATGTTTTTTTTGGTCACTGTAAAACGTATTCAATACTTGTAAGAATGCAATTGTTAACTGTAACCAGTACATGTCTACTTACAGGTCGTTTATACTTGTCACTCATTTTCCAATATTGTGTCTCGCGTCATCGTTTATTACGGAACAATTCAACTCGGTTCTGATTATCTGTTAGATCATTGTACTGAATTATCTACCTTTCCATATCTTTCACGTTGTAACATGGCTTATATATATAAAAAAACACAACAAAAAAAAAAAAAAAAGCAGCAGTGATGTAAACTTTATAGAATTAAGGATATGCAGCCTGTGAGCAACATTTTAAATTTTAAATTGCTTTCCAAGTACGATACAATACAGTTGATGATGTATCAGATGTAATTTACCGTTAATAAAACTGCTTACCAAAAAAAAAAAAAAATTGGACTTAATTCTTGTAGATCGTCCCTCTTGAGTTCTCTTTGATCGTTTCTAAGGTATGTCCGAGAATCGTCATGCAATCCGTTGTTGTCAAAATGAACGAATGGCTCATTCGGAATAAATTAGCTGCAAATTTAAAGAAATCGAAATATAAGTGGATCTTACCAGAGAAGAAAGGAAGTCTAATCAAGAAAAATTTGTCTTTTAATTTGCAGAGTATTGAAATTAGTGACAAAATACAACTACCTTAGAGATTTATTAGATCACAAACTAGAGTTCAATCTACTAACAAATAAAATTGTGTTAGATGTATACCAGAAAGAAACTGAGATATATATATATTTTTTTGGTTTTTTATTTATCCTTGAGTTCTCACCTAGGACATCGTGAGTCTTATCTTCCGGTGACTCCAGCGTAATGAGCGCCTACCGCGTAGTGCTCACAGATACGGCGGTTTACTTACAGTCTAAATTTATGCAGACGTCTTACATATCATAACAATTCATGGTACTCCCTTAGAGGCCCCTCCCACCTACTACGATTAAGTCTATGATTAACTCTTTTTCCGTGTCGGCGACAAACTAACGGAATCGTGGAGGTGTTGCCGACGAACTCGTCAATTAGTCAGGTTTTGTCGCCGACGAACTCGCTGCGCACCGACGCACTACGACGCACTACAACAAAAAAACGTTAATCGTAGAGGCTCTACGATATTCAAACATGTTTGAATTTCGTAGAGCGTCGTAGTGCGTCGTAGTGCGTCGGAAGGTTAATCGCAGGGCGCAGCGGTTTGTCGCCGCAATTAGTCAGCTTTCCATAGTTTGTCGCCGACGAATGGAATGCCCATGCCCTTGTCGCCGACGGCGTCGGCGACAAACGCTGCCGTCGCACACTTAATCGTAGTGTGTCGTAGTAGGTGGGAGGGGCCTCTTATGCTCTACATTGTACAATAACTATCAATCAGTGCAGAAGAAAGATGGCGAATCATAGGGACACAAGTGGTCCTACAGTAATTTGATCACAAGATGTCAGATTGGCTTGAATGCAAAAAATAGGCTTAATACAATTTTGGGTCAGGTTTCGTCTTAAGCCCGGCGTCCACCTACTATGATATGGCTCCGATATGGTCTACGATGCACCTCCCGATAAAAAATCAAAATCGCGTCGGAAGGTTACCTGACATTTGGGCAGTTGACCACGTTTCTGTGATTAGACACCGACAAAAACCCCATACAATGCATGGTGAATTGGTTTGTCTAGACATATGTCTACGATTTTGCACCTTCCCGATATGGCACCGATTTTGACATTTTGTAACGGTGCCATATCGGGAGGTCTACGATTCTATCGTAGTAGGTGGACGCCGGGCCTTAGTTTGTGACAATATCTGCGTCATAGCAGTGGTAAATAATGTTCAATTTTGTCTTTTTGGATTTTCTTGATAGCGGAATTGAACTCGTCCTCGGTTCTTATTTGTCTAAGGGAGGGACTTTTTGTTTACTTTTTGCTAACTTCGAGGTCTGCAATGATTTCTGGGAAGCAGATGATTTTACCAAGACTAAACTATATTTACTATTTGTCTAGTAAGAAAGATATACATTGTCTAAAAGTATGTTTGGATGGTTGTCTGGACGTGAAGTATTGAATATGAGCAGTAAAGGCCCGTTTCAATTGGCCGACACACACGGTTTAGATTTTTGGTGTTCTCCTAATAGCCTATTTCTATTGGCCATCACCGATATACAGTTAGGAAGTACTTACGGACCTTAAGAGGGTGCGTCCACCAACCACGACAAGGCTGCGACAATGGCTTTCCGACAAGGTCCACGACAGCTCTGCGATTGGAAGGGCTGTCGACAGGCTGCGACACGAAGCTTGTCGGGAGGTTGTCGGAGGCCTTCCGACAAGGCTACAACAAAATCAAACATGTTTCCTCGATCTCACTGTCGTGGTGTGTCGGTACCATGGACGCCTTTTTTTCGGCTACCAGCGACGTCTACGACACGCCCCGACAACACTGTCGCAGAGCTCCTCTCCTCAGGACAAGGCTGCGACAAGGCACCGACTGAAATTTTCTTGTCGGCGCGTGTCGCAGCCCTGTCGTACTTGGTGGACGCACCCTCTAAAGGGGGGCGTCCACCAACCACGACAAGGCTACGACAAGTGCCGACATGAAAGTTCCAATCGTAGCCTTGTCACAGCCTTGTCGTGAGAAGAGCAGTGTCGGGACAGCGGTATCGGGGCGTGTCGTAGACGTTGCTGGTTGCCTTAAAAAAGGCGCCTATGGTTCCAACACACTACGACAGTGACATTAAGGAAACCACAACACTCCACGACAAAGGTCCAGTCGTAGCCAAAATAGAACATGTTCGATATTGTCGTAGCCTTGTCGGAAGGCCCCCGACAGGCCCCCGACAAGCTTCATGTCGCAGCCTGTTGTGGCCTTGTCTTAGCCTCTTGTCGGGAACTAGGGCCCACCAACCACGACAAGGCTACGACAAGGCTTCCAATCGTAGAGCTGTCGTGGTCCTTGTTGGAAAGCCATTGTCGTAGCCTTGTCGTGGTTGGTGGACGCCCCCCTTAAAAGGGGGCATCCTACAACCATGACAAGGCTACGACAAGTGGCGACAAGAAAGTTCCAATCGCTCCTTGTCGCGGCCTTGACGTAAGAAGTGGGGCTTTACAACAGCGTTGTCGGAAGGTGTTGGGAAGTGCACGCTCCACCAAAATTTGCTATCGTAGACCTTTGCGACAAGCTCCCAACACACCATGGCTCTCCACGACAAAGGTCCAGTGGTTGGAAAAATCGAACATGTTTGATTTTGTCTTAACCTTATCGGAAGACCCCTGACTAGCTTTCAGTTGCAGCCTGTCATGGCCTTGTCGTAGATTCTTGACGGGAAGTAGGGTCCACCAACCACGACAAGGCTACGACAAGCCTTCCAATCATAGGCCTGTCGTAAACCTTGTCGGAAAGCCATTGTTGTAGCCTTGTCGTGGTTGGTGGACGCCCGCCTTTAAGTTCCAATCAGCTCCTTGTCGCAGCCTTGTCATAAGAATGGGGGTCTGCGACAGCATTGTTGGGGCGTGTCATAGACGTCACTGGTTCCCATAAAAAAGATGTCCATGGTACCGACACACTACGACAGTGATATAGAGGAAACCACACCACTCCATGACAAGGGTCCAGTCGTGGGAAAAATTGAACATGTTCGATGTTGTCGTAGCCTTGTCAGAAGGCTCCAAACAAGCTTCTAATCGCAGCCTAATCGTGGCCTTGTTGTGGCCTTGTCATAGATTCTTTTTTTTGTGTATTATTTCGTTCCGAAGGAGGTTTTTTACGTCTCCGTGGTTGGAAAGATTCATAGACTCTTGTCACACTTTATCGTTTTTCATCAGGCTTGAGCGCTCAAGCGTAAGGAAGTCTTAAGGTCAGGTCATCCAAGGCCACCATGGTTGACTGCCCAAGAAAGACCCTGAAAATCTCTGAAATAATCCGGCAGCTAGAAAGTGGGGCGCGCAAATATATAGACAGCAAATAAGGTGGGGAGAAGATGTTTTCAAATGCTGATCTGAATCTCAATCGCCCTCATCCTCAACTTTCGTCACTTGGTTGGATTTTTTATCCTACCCCTCAAATAAATCTCCATAGACTTATCATGGTGTGACTGTATGCCACGGTTATACCATAAGATATTTATATGCAACGGTGATATATGCAATTAAAAACATGTGACAGGGTAGGGTAAAATTTAAACATCACTCAATTTCATACAATTGTTTATATGGCATTCGTTTTCTTCTGCTACAGATATCACTCAGCTCCGCTTCGTGATATCATTCCGCGAAAACAACTAACGCCATGTAAACAATCATTTGAGATTTTGTGACGTTTCTTGATAATATTTCATGCTTTGGGAAATGGGACACTTGAGTGACAGAAATTTGAGATTCCTCGATTTATATTCAAAGCCAAATGCTAGTACTTGGGTGATTTCTAAATTCTATTGATTTTTGCAAATAACTCTATATAATATAAGTTTCATATATCAGCAAATAGAAAATGCAATAAAAAAGGCATGTCACCATGCTGACTTCTATGGGAGGGCCATCTGAAGAGATAAATGCTTAACTTTTGGTGTCTGGGGGAAACTGCAATATTTTGAGTGTAGGGGGAAGAGTCAATTGGGATTCACACGGTGCAATTCGCGTACCTCACAGACCGTTTGTCTGAGACAAATCCTGTTGAGATTTGGTACTGGAACACAATCTCCTCCTGTGAATGACAGGGTTCCTGTTTGCTGAGACAACTTTTTTCTCTTGCAATTGTCAGCGACAATCACCCCTAACAAGGAACAGAATCTCATGAGATTTTGACTTTAAACAGGTTTAAAATTTAGAGAGGCATTTTGGTGAGACAAATGTATTTCACACGTTCTTCCCCAATCTGTGAGTCTCAGTGGTCTCAAATAACACCTATCCACACGGGGAAGTACCCTGAGTTGGCGACTGTGTACCCTGTGCACCCTGTGTACCCTCTGTAGGGGTGTAGGGGTGAGACTATGCACATTTAAGTCTTCCCATGTGAATTGAATCCGCATATTACCCTGCGACTGTAGAACAGCCCTATCTGTGAAACCTTTTACTCAGCTGGAAATAGTAGCCGACTGATGCAAAGGGTGAAGTACACCAGGGACCTGTTTCACTAGTTTCGTGACATGTCTAGATGGCATCTAGATGGTGTGTCCGGTTTCATAAGTATAAGACATTAGACTTCGTTTTGTCCATTCTTGCTTTCACTGTTGGTGCCGCTTTTCATGTCTGTCTAACACTTTTGTCACGAAACTAGTGAAACAGGTCCATGATGTGTAGATTTGTTTAATTCTTATGTTTGGGGTCTGTCTTTCCTAAGGGCAGCTACTTGTGTTGTCACGAAACTAGACAACCCCAATGTCTGTATGGTGTCACAGACATGTCACGAAACTAGTGAAACAGGTCCCAGTCTCAGGTCCATTTATCTCATCGTGTGAATCCCACTTTAGGGCACATGGAGTGGTGGTAGGCAGGCAGGGAGAAGTGGGGACTGGGGCCCGCCCCCTTCTATGATTTGAAAATAAAAGATTGGCATGAATTGATCCAGACAGTCTAACCTGTGTATTTGAAACCTTAACAAGTCTCTCCGAGTTCCTCTGTGTTAACATCCTAATCTACACGCAGAGAAACAATTAGACTCGATATAGACTTTACAAGGGGCCTTTGAATTATTGCCAGAAGTAGGCTGGTGATATGAGTCCTGAAGCATTGCACTCATACTGTTGTGGGGAATAATTAATGATAACTAGTAAAAATCAAACAAGAATTAGATTTGTCAGTGTTTATGCCATGATGGGAAGGTCGCGTAATACTACGCGAAGCGTTAGCTGAGCGTAGTGAGGAACAGACCGGACCACGGGTGGCGGCCGGCACCCGACCCCGGCACCGCGGGTGGCGGGCGGCACCGCGGGCGGCATCGAATTAACCTATCCTGCGGGGTCTACGGTGAATTCGGTCACATGCAAACTCGATACCGGTGAATTCGCTACCGCTACAAGTTCAGTACCGGTGAATCTGATACCGCTACGTTCCCGGGCCTGCCGGCTATGTCGCGGTGAGGTCGGCCCGGTCTCCAGGGCCTCTCCCGGACTATGTCGGGGGTAGGGTTAGGGTTAGGGATAGGGTTAGGAATAGCGTTAGGGTTAAGGTTAGGGTTAGGGATGGGTTAGGGTCACGGATAGGGTTAGGTTATGGTTAGGGATAAATAAGAATGTAGGAAAAGGACAGACTTGCTGACAGGGCTGTGAGTATATCCCGGGTATGGCCAGTCGTGTGGCCGGCCCTAACTGCGGCTAGCGACCAGCACCGGACCCCGGCACCGCGGGCGGTATCGAATTCACCTTTTTAACGGACCGAACCTGTCGCGGCACCGAATTCACTGGTATTCAAATACATGTACCTAAAAGTAACGTTGTTCCAACTTCTCAGTATGTTGATGGTTATACGACTTCTATATGTGTTTATTTTATCATAATCATCTCATTCATCAACTCTATGTGTTGTTTTATGTACAAGCTACAGTCATTGCATGGGTATCACCATTCATTGAAGATCTGTCTCATAACAGAATTGAATGAAGTTCTGAAAACAAATAGATACGCGGCTGTCAAATCGTTAAAATATCCAAGTTGCGATTGTTGTTTTTTTGGGTTTTTTTTTGGGTAAAGTTTCTTTATTGTATCTCTTCGGTTGTACAATTGTTCATTTAATACCTTAGGTTGCGTTAGTACAATAAAGTGGCGTGGATCTCAGCCCAATTTTTAGGGCTGCTTTTAATGATCCTGCCAAGCAGGTAACGCTAAAGTTTTTTGGGTTTCAATTTTACATGGTTACCTCGATATCCATATTGGGATAAAAAAAAATTCTATCGTAAAACTGGATGAGGTTTAATCTTGGCCACCGTATTCCACGACTGGAGTTTGGCAAAGTGACTTCATGAGGCGAAGCCGAGTGAAGTCCGGAGCCAAAACTTCAGGAGTGACATGCGGTGGCCAAGATTAAAACGAATCAGGTTTTGATTTTATCCTACCCTATTTCCTGGATTTTGGAATATTACGTGATAACAATGCTGTATGCCGCTAGTGGCATATAAAACTCTGTATGCTAGTCAGCGTGGCATACGGAAACCCAATGTTAAGCCTATGGGATTTTGTATTAGGGGTAGGATAATATAGTGATAAATCGATGCATCTCAGGTTTCCATAGACAACTCGATTGAGTCAACTTAAAAAGTAGATAGAAAACACCTTCATTGGTAGTTGTACAGTGTCTACATACACAATACTGACTGGTTTCAGATACAAGCAGCCGTATCCTCCGAGGAGTTGACGCGTAGTAATATCCGAGCGTAGGCGAGGATTTTGCTTAGAGTCAACTCCGAAGAGCATACAACTGCTTTTATCTGAAACCAGTGAATATTGTATTTATTATCCACCTTTTCTGGGCAAGTGGCATCGATATCAGATCATTTTAGTTATGCACTATTTTTCCATACGCACTATTTTCCGTATGCGCCACCCGGAGCATACAACATATCCGTATGCGCCGGGTATGTCCATACACACTTCCTATGTTTTTTGCTATGGACACTTTGTATTAGGTGGATAATAAAATAGAAACGAGATGGTAATTTACGGTTTGTACGCAACGTGGCATTTATGCCGAGTTCCGTACAAACCGTAAATTATCATCGAGTTCTGTGACTTGTACAAGCATGGTTGGACGTTATATATTTACTATATACCCGAAATTAAAAAAAAAAATCATTTATTTGATTTTTAACAACCGATATGTTAATAAACGTGTTTGGCAAGGTGGTCCGTATTTTAGTGTACGGCCCAGTGGTCCGTACAATATTTTTACCCTATATGTCAAAACGGTACTTATAGACCCTATGGAGGTATCCCATAATTCAGTCTATTTACAAGTTCCGGTTTTCGCTGGTTGCCGACGTTGTATGGTGATAGACCCTTGAATCGTTAACCACAATTAATGCAGTTTAACGGCTTTTACAAATCATCAAATTGGAAATCCGATGCCAGAAATGGAAATTTCAGCTATTTCTACTTTGAAATCCGAAATTATATTCAGTTTCTCCAAATATAAATAGGATACCTGTGGTTCATGTGGCCTTACCCGGCGTTTACACTAGACGATTATAGGCGGCGATTCTTGAACCTGACGACTTTCAGCAGTAAAAAGCTAGAAATCGTCTAATGTAAACGCCAAGAGCGTGGCGACTGCAGATCGTCTGATTACGTCTGCTTACGCAATTTGGCACCACCTCACGACTATTAGACTCGCTCTGGCCCTGGCGACTATTTCAAGCCGGTTTGAAATAGTCGTCTACATAGGCGGCGATTCTGTGAAAACAGAGTCGTCGAGGCCCTGCACTTTGGACACAAAACGTGTCTACGACTTTTGCGGTGGACATTGCCACCGCCTGACGACTATTGGCTGACGATATGCAGTCGCCACATATTTAGTCGTCTAGTGTAAACGCCGGGATAGTGTGGCCAGTTCGTCGCCAGCGGAACTTTTACATAATCGGGAGTTTAGTAACCTCTGGGGTCTGTTACATAAATTTTGAACGATACGACCATTGCACATAAGATCTATCCAACGATGTACGACCTCGTGGACGATGGTCGTCCAATTTGGTTACATAAAGCTGATCGTAGGGAAACACATGAATCGTTCGTACAAATTATCGTATTTTTAACAAACATCGTAAGGGATCATAGATCTACTATGTGGAAGCTATGCACCCCCCATCCCATCCACACACACTGCTTATGACCTATTTGGTTCCAGTCTTAACGATCAGCATACTGGTATTCAAACCACAGGCCAAATTAGAGCCTTAGCTATTTCAGTATATTTTAGTGGTTTTTTTGAGGATTATTTTTATAAATGCTATTTATCTTAACATTAATAAAGCCTAATTAATTTTAGATCTTAATAAATGAAATGAATACATAAATCAATACCCATGACACCCTCTAGGGGTGTCGTACCTTAGGACGATTTTGGACGATATAAGACCATTTGCACGATGTAGGTCAATGTTTATGTAACAATATTTGCCATTCTCATTTGATCGTATCGTACAAAGGCCGTATGTGTACGACGAACCCCTTTTATGCAACGATATCAGCCCTACGATCATTATACAATCTTTTAGATGATCGTTCAAAATTTATGAAACAGGCCCCTGGAGGGTCTATATACAGTAAATACGGCATGGGTATATAGTATACAATAGAATAAAGTGGTGTAGCTACCTCAAGATTGAAACACCCCCGGTGGAACTTGTTGATAGAATCTTCATTTTCTTGCAGAAATCCCGACGGTTTGGTATCGTCCTGTCTGTGAAGCATATCCCCAACCCTCGACACTCTACATGCAGCGCCTGATGTCATCAGAAACCTAGGTTATCCTCAGGTATATCTACGTACATGTATATTATCCATCGTATACAAAGCCCCCATTGAAAATGTATGGGGACTCAGTAAACCACTACTCATTGTATAAAACCTGTCAGATATCATAACTGTGGTATACGGCCTCAAAACCATGGTATATGGGGAAAATAGTCCCTTTGTGCTATCGAGCAAAGAAATAGTCCCTCTTGTTATACCCTTTAAAATGGCAATTACTGGGTTTAATTCATTCGAAAAGGTGGATAATAAATGCAACAAACGATGATTTTGTGGACAGGCGGCTCTGTAAACCACTTGAGGTTAACGTCGTAATACACCCGCTAGCGCTCGTGTATTACTACGCGTCAACCTCTCGTGGTTTACGGCCGCCTGTCCACAAAACCATCGATTATTGTCTATATATATGTGTCTTCTACCCAGTTCACACTGTGCGACTGGAGGTACCTCGGTACACCAAGTCTGAGACTAGAGGAACATGCAGCGCGGCAAAACGCAGTGTGAACTGCATGATTCCCGCTAGACTGTACCTCAAGTACAGCCAGTCGCAAACAATATTTCATTGGGACAGGGAACCGTATCCTCCTCAGTAGCGATCTGTAATCTCCATAGGCTTAGTATGGAGACTCCGTATCAGGTGGGTAATAAAAGTTTAGCTATAGGAATAACATTAGAAATACCCAACGATCAATAGTATGCCACAGTTATAACGGAGTGAATGTGAGGTGACGTCATATGCGATTGACCAATCAGCAGTCAGGATTTCAGAGAAATCACTAGACATCAACATGGATATTTAAACCTTCCTAACTGGATTTGCGAAGTAATTTGAATAATTCTGATATTATGATGCTATTCGATGGAATAGTGTGAAATCACAATTTCAGCTGGTCCCTCGTCAGGCCCCTCGAGTCGACACTCAGGAACCTCAAGGTGACGCTCCAACAAACTCTACCAGGAGCAGATTTCACCCAGAAACCAAGACCCGGCACCCGCTAGGCGGGGGTGGGGGTCACTGTCAAGCTGTTCCAACAAGCAGGCCGTCATCACCTCAAGGCCAGGGCCCTGTTTTTCAGTCACGATATGATCTTAGTCTTGTAAGCTGAGATTTAAATTTTTTTATTTTTTATTTGCTTTATTTACCCTGTGGAGGCATCGGTGCAAGCACCGGTTTTACTTACCTCCACAGCAGGAAAACACGTTTGTACAATGCATGCTGTTGGAACAGTAGCCAACAAGGGCCCCTTCATAGATGAAGGGCTGGTTTATAATACAATTTTTGTATCAAGTCTTTGCTTGTAAGAATATCTTATATCCTATAAAGTCTGTGTTATCCATTCAGAGGCTTCGGAAAAAGTATCCACCCATAAAGTATAGTACAATGAAAGTCTTTGATGTAATCACCAGTTTTTGCATAGTTTTGCATGAGTTCATAGGTTGTTGTCTCTTATTTTTCCCATCAATGGTGAGTTCTATCTGTGGTAAAGAACAACTCGCTTTACCATGCTAGTATCACAGTTATTTTCCTTGGAAAAAAGGTAATTGCATATATTCCCTTCCTGAATAAACAGGGGAAAGGGTCTTACACATGGGTAAGTAATTATCCAAATAGTTACAAACATTTATATAAACAGTTTTGAAATAGCTTCTTTTTTTAACAGTTGTTTGAAGCTGTTATAATTTACAGTATTGCGTACTTCTGGTTTGAGGGTGTTCCACAGGGTTCCGCCCCGATACAGGGTACTTCTTCTATACCTTTCGATTTTGGGAAAAGTAATCTTAAATTTAGCAGCCTGCACCGATCTAGTCCAGCGAGGAGGGGTTTCTAACAATTCCGCCCTGTCTTTCTGTTTATACATATAGTTCATAAGATGGTTATGTCTTCTGTCTTTTAACATGGGAATCTTTAGCTCTTTATGTAATGACAAAGTATCAGTAGTTCGTTTATTTGTTTTTAACACTATGCGTAATGCTCTATTTTGTAAAGACTGGAGTCTATTTATTTTGATTACCGAGGCAGATTCATAGAGGATGTCTCCGTAGTCTAAGTAGGGTAATACTATGGATTTGTAAATACTTAGTAGAAACCAAACGAGAGTTAGCCTTGTCAATGTTTATGCCACGATGGGCAGGTTGTGTATTACTACACGAGGCACTAGCCGAGTGTAGTGAGTATCAGACCTGACCAGAGTGGTATAAACATTGAGAAGGATAACTCAAGTTCGGTTTCGTATTTATCCTACCCCATCTCACTGATATACAGGGAAAATTGTGTAATTAGCCATGTTAATAGCGTGTTGACACCATGGCCCCATTTATCAATGCTGCCGGATCTACTTTCATTATCTCGTCCCTGATTGGTCCGTCTTTTTTATTCACCTTGGTGCATAAATAACACTTTATTCAATGCTCTGTCAAATACATTGAGTCAATGTTCAACCTATGGCGTTTTTTATTAGGGGTAGGATAAATAACGCTGCCTTTGTATCCAGGTATCTTCTAATTTTGGATAGTAAAAAATTTTTGTGGGATATTATACCTATACTATGTTCTAAGTGTTTATTCATTTTTAGTTGTGGGTCTAAGGTGATTCCTAGGTATTTGAAGCTGTAAACTCTGTCAATATCTTTGCCGTTGAGCTTTAGTGTGTTGTAGGGAACATTTTTCGTCTTTTGGTGTGTTCCAAAAACCATGAACTTAGTTTTCTTTTCATTTATTGTAAGTTTATTTCTTCTACACCACTGTCCTATTTTATCCATCTTATCCACGACCTCGTTAACCGCATATTGATAGTCTTTCCCTTGCGCATATATAATACTGTGTCGTCAGCATACAATCTGATACCTGTACCACCCACACAGTTTACCATATCATTTATATAGACTAAAAAGAAGAAAGGGCCCAAGATTGAACCCTGGGGAACACCACACACCACACCACTTACATCAGAAACCAGGCCATTTACAAAAGTTTGTTGTTGTCGATCTTTTAAATAGTCCATTATCCAGTTTAGTAGTAGGCCTTGGATACCAATTTTTTTTAGCTTTTCAATTAATATTACATGGTTCACAGTGTCAAACGCCTTGCTCTGATCTATAAATGAGGCTACAGTAACTTTCCCGTTATTCATACCTTGTAAAATATCTTCTGAGAAGTGAACAATTGTATCGACTGTGGAGTGGTTTTCTCTGAAACCTCCCTGGAGTTTGGTGAGAATTTCATTTTCATTACAATAAGTCGATAGACCATGGTGAACTAATTTTTCCAATATTTTACCCATTAAAGGAAGAAGTGATATCGGTCTCAAATTTGATACTGTGAAGTTTCCAGGTTGTTTCACCAACGGGATGACAGTGGCAGTTTTCCAAGCTTTTGGAATCTTAGCTGTATGTAGTGAAAGATTGAATAAATGGTAGACTTTATCAGGAACTGCTAGCAAGGAGATTTTTAGGTATCTAGAAGAGATAGTTGGTGTTCCTGAAGATTTCCAGATATCTATTTTGGCGATAATTTTTATTAACTCTTCCAGAGTGAAGTGAATATCGTTTAAACTCGAATTGATCCTATTTCCAGAATAGAACCATTCCTCGTTCAGATTGGATGCTAGGTTGGGCCCCACCTGCGTGAAAAAATTATTTTTGTATGAAGGAATCTAATTGGTTTCAATGGGTGTTCCATCCTCGCTATTTTCAAGATATATATTATTTCCTGTTTTATAGGAAGCAATGATCTAATATGGCGCCAGAATTTCTTTCCGTCGTTCCTGTGTCTCTCCAACTTTTCAAGGATGAAATTGGCTTTTGTGTTGTTTATTACTGTTTTTACTTGATTTCTTATTTGTTTAGCATTTGCCCAGTCAATGTCCCTATTATTTTTCCGAGCTTTTTTCAGGGCGGAATCTTTATCCCTAATTAGTTCCAGAATCTCATTGTTTAACCATGGCTCTTTGGATTTTTTTATTTTGAACTTCTTAACTGGGCATTGTAGATCTAGGTTTTCTTTAAAAATAGTGTACATAATGTTCCATGCTTCCTCCACACACTCAGTGTTGAGAAAAGGGGTCCAATCCGCATTTTTGACATTATTTTCATAAGTTTTAGCATCAAAATTTCTGTTGGAACGTCCTTCAAATTCAATCTTAGTTTTTGTGGTACGGTCTTTTCCAGCTATCAAGTAAGTTGCACAGTGATCACTCACACTCCAATCAAGTACTCCACAGCCTTTTTATGAGTTATGTTAGTTACCATCCAGTCTATACATGATCTTGATTGGTTCAGGCATCTAGTATATTCATTTATTAGTTGAAATAAGCCTCTGGATTTAAACCAGGATTTGATGTCTAATACTAAGTTGTTTCCTTTTACTAGCCAGTTTAGATTGAAATCACCAGCTAATATTAGTTCCTTCTTACTAAGGTCTATGCTATCAATTTTCTCTTTCAGTTCTTCTATCATTCTTGAGGTGTCACCATCAATTGGTCTATAAATAGCCATAATAATAAGTTCTTTCTGATTAAAGTGCTTCACTTTAATAGTTGCCAATTCGAGATCTATACTAGAGGTTTGTAAGGTTTCATCTTCATGCAGAGTATACTGGACTCCCTCCTTTACAAAAATAGCCACTCCAACTCCCTTTTTTATTTTTCCTGTTCTGGGGTCGATCCAGGTTCTATCTTTACGTATAATATTATAATCCTCTAGTTTAACCAAGCTATCTGGCATCTGATCTGTAAGCCATGATTCGGATATGCATAGAACATCAAATTGTGAGGACAGTTGGGCTCTGAAAAGGTTTGTTTTACTATATAAACTACATGTGTTTATGTGTCCAATCTTAAAACCTCTTTCCAACTGCATTTCATTCAGACTAATCATTTGGTAAATTATTGTTATCTACCACCTTACGACACTCACCCACTTTGGGTAAATTTATCGACTCATTTTGACTCTTACTAAGCTTAGAGGGACAATGGCAGTATTTGCCCGGCCCGTAATAGTGAGCTCTCTGGTGGAGCATTGGCGAGAACATCAAGGCATGAGGCAAACTGATGCGTCATCCCCAGGTGCCTAGGGCTTTGTACAGGGCATTACAGTGTGATCACTTATATACAATAGGTTAGTATAAGATTAAGTATTGTAACTTGTAACGAGAATACAACTTCAACTTAGAATACATGTCAGTGTCAGTTACAGGCCAGTTAAGGCAATACTTGATAGGTATCTGAAGTTGAAAAAAACACGTCTACCACGAGCGTACAATTTGGTAACATTGATGGCAATAGTTTCAAGGTAGGAGAAAACTTGCAGGGCACTTATGGGCGGCACTTCTTAATCAGTAAAAGATTATAGGGGATTATATTTAAACTTTAGTCAGCGACTGATCTGCCAAGATTACAGTAATTCAGCAAGTCAAAGACACTACCCAAATTACCTTCCCTCCAACCAAACAAGTTGACAACTTCAATGGTATGGGTGGTTCCTGACAGTCAGGTATAAGGTTTTAAAAGCGGTTGGAGTCACACAGATTACGATACTAAGGGAAACCACCCCCCCCGGACCTACCCATAAGTGCAGTTTTTCAGAAGGGTTATCAGATTCAGTAGTCAGTCTTCCTTGAGAGTGTTTAGTGGAAAACACCGAAGTAGTTCCCCGGACCATTTCTCGGCAAGTTCATCAGTAGGGTGCAGTCCGTCAAATAACATACCGTAATCATGGTAGTATTTGTTATTTTGACGAATGTGACTGTCCCGAGACAGCCATGGTGTTGCCAGACATCTCAGTTCATTTTGCTCGACTATTGTGTTAAAATTGATGATACAGTTGTCTAGAATGGCCTGTTTCTCCGGTGTAGCATTTGTGGCCCATTTTGATAGAATCATACCTACTGTAGGACAGACTATTACTTTCGAGGTCGGGTGGTGAAAATCAAGCCAGTCCAAGCCAACTTCCAACTGTATTTGGAGGTGCCTTGTCAAGTGCTCTTCATTCTCCCAATTAAACTTGAATCGGTTACCGTCACGAGTGGTCGTATTGTTTATTCCTGCGATAACGTATATGTTGTCGTCCGGGTGTTGGTTGAGGTGATGGTGCACTCTGACCAGTACGTTTTGAAGCGTTGCACCGCGGAAGAAGTTGATTGACACTTGTGCGTTTTTTCCCTCTTCTGTCATCAAAATGCGAGCCAGTTTTCTGCCACGGCTATCAGCGAAGATAACATTCCTCGGGCGGGGCTTCCATGCTCTCCAGCTTACGTGGGACGTTTTCTGTGTTTTCCAAAAGGCGGTCGACATGTTTACAATCCTACGCCGTGTAGCTACTCCGGAGGTCAACTAGCAGTTGACCCAGCGTGTTGCCCGTAACGGCCCACGCGTTGATTTTGCGGGATTCTGAAAGCGAATACCCGCACCCCCTGAATTTATCCGAGGTAGCCTCGTACAGGTTACCCTTTGATGCGAGGAGTTTTTTCCGGATATCGTCATTCTGGTCAAATTTCATTTTTAGAACGTCTCTCATGACTACTTTTTTGGCATCCTGCCAGTTTTTATCCGTAGGTACTTCTTTTGCCAATCGCTTCGCTTCGTACCCGTCTTCCGCGTATTTGATTCTACGGGCAGTGCGTTGGTCTTCGTTTTGAATCGCCAACATGTAGCAGTATAGCTGCTCACTCGAGTGCCAGGTGAATTTTTCGTACTTCACTTTGCATTTGTACATGTTGGACAGGTACGAATGGTGGCCTTGAAAGGCTGTGCCATCCTCTACCTCCACAGTTTTTGCCCTTTCCATGGTTAGATTTCCTGGTAGATTTGGAATATCCTTGTATAGGTAGACATGCTCGTCTATTGCCAGTTTCGGGCCTTTGACTTTGACTGCTTTCTTGCCGTCACTTTTCGCTAGAGCGCCAAGTGATCTCAGTTCCTTTCTCTCGTTCGGTTTTTCTTCCGATAAGTCGTCAGATAGAAAAATATTTTTCCATTTCTCTTGCCCCTTCAGTTTATGGATGTTTCTGTAGATGTGTCCTTTCATAGACTGGCCTGATAGTTTTATCATTACATTTCTGGGTTTAAGCTGGTTTGGCCGCTTATTTCCTAGCCTGAATGCATAGTCTACCGGGTTTGAGTTGTCAAGTGGGGTTAGTCCTATGTCCGATAGTAGTTCAAGCACTATGTTTTTTAGATTTTCCGTTGGATTTTCCGGGAGGCCTTCCAGGATGATATTTGATTTCCCTCTGTCATCCTCTATTTGTCTGATCCTAGTTTCAAGTCTGGTAGTTTTGGCTTGCAGGCGTTCGTTGTCAATTTCTAACATATCCCGTTCTTCCATCACTGCTGTCAGTGTGTTCTCCAACGTTTCTATTTTTTCATCTGTTTTTATCAGTTTTTCAGTGATCTTGATTATTTTATCGTGATCTGTTTTGGCCTTGTCTTCTTGGGCTGAGATTCTCTGATTTATGTTGACGTTGAGGTTGTCGAACTTGGTACTGAGTTCTGAGTTGTTTTTAACAAGTAGGTCTAGTGTTTCCTTTATGGAGGCGAGGCTGGCACTTCCCTCTTTATCGCTCATGGTTCCGACTTCGGTTCGATTTGGCGTTTGCGACCTTAAAACTCTTTGATCTTTCGACATCCGTACTTCTCCTGGGTTGTGATCTTTCTCCAACCTTAGTTTTACCTTGTCGATTGATTTCAAGTTGTAATGTCGAGTTTTTCAATGCTAGATCGCTTGATTACACGCACCGGGGTCCGCGACACGTCCGTTCACCATTCAGCCATTCTCATTCTTTGATGTCTCAACGGTTGTAAGACAATTTGCAAGACAAAAGATGACCGTTGTGCTATAGACAGTATCATAGTGTGCCACGGGAGATCGCCGCTAAAAGTGTCTCAGGTGTAAGACAAGTATAGAATAGGTTCTATCAGACTTTGACAGTCCAAGCCTAACTCACTGTGCATATATAGAGGAATTTCACCAACTTCCCTTAGGAATTAAGCAATGAAACTGTTTCACCAGTTAGGCAAACATATAACCTATAAGCCTTTCAAATATGAAGAAGATCGGTAGCACCGATTTGCCGCTATCTGCATTTGAATTTGAAACATTGGTACAGCCTGGCTTCCTATTCGACTGAGGTAGCAGTGCCTACAAGTGCAAATGTCAAGGTCACCGCATAAATTAGCATGGGGGAAAGTACACTGGCCACCAGAGCAGACGTTTGCAATGACGAAATTTAAACGCCAATATCTTCGGATATGAGCAGCCGATCTTCTTGATATTTGGTACGATTATAGGTTATATACCTTACTCGTGTTAAAATTTCATCGCTTTATTCCTACGGGAAATGAAGTTGCACATTCGGTACGACTTGTCCATAGTTGTCTTAGGTGTAAGTTATTTTGAACCATGTGACCCTAAGATTGTCATGACTATAGCACACCTCAGACCACCCTAAGTATCTTAGACCTAAGATCTTAGGCATATCCTCTAAGATATCACATCTATAGGACACTGACGCCTCAAAGATGTCATCCATAAAACTTGTTGTGACTGAAAAACAGGGCTCCGGTCTGCTGGCAACACTGTGTGGTTTGTGTATAACATTTTTGCCTAGTTGGTGGAACATGTCCTGAATGGAATAGCAGTGTTACAGCTCCAGCCTAATCTGGGAGCTGTTTCAAAAGTCGAGTCAAGTCTCACCAGCGGCACGTCGCTTTTCAAAGCGAGAGGCCGCAACAGCGAGCGATACTTTGAATCAAAGCGGCAGCAAAACCGCTACTAATACCAAATAGCGAGCAGCACCTCCACCTCGACAGCGATGCTCCAAGTGCCATTGTTTTGGCGGTGAGTACTCTCGTTTAGCACCCTCCCGACTTTTGAAACAGCTCCCTGGTCTATTGTTGACACTCCTCCCAGTCTCCTTCGTGTGACCACCTGGAAGGGTAGAAGGGGGTGCATCCAGTCCAGTCTGGTTGCCAACCTTTCACCAGCCCCACTAAAATTTTGTCACCTAGATTTAAATTGCGCAACCCTGATGGTCATTGATGGTTAAATCATAGGAACGCCAATGGAGCAGTAATGTCCACATCTGGCGATGTATGAATACAAACCGATAATAGAGGGAAACTATGTTCCGGTGAGCAAAAGTTCAAAGTTACGAAGTAAGGCTTGGAAAAATTACTGCCCAAGGCGTCAGCCGCAGGCAGTAATTTTTCCAAGCCTTACTGAGTAACTTTGACTTTTGCTAACCGGTACTTGGTTTCCCTATTCCTATATACCTTCAAATATCGATAAAAATGCTAAATTTTTCAGAGCCTTCTTCAGTTTACACTAGACAATCATAGCTGTCGATTCTGGCATTTTGTACCTGCTGATGACTTTCAGCAGTAAAAAGCTAGACATTGTCTAATGTAAACACCAAGCACATGGCGACTGCAGATCGTCTGGTTACATCAGATTACACAACTAGGCACCACTGACAACTATTAAAGACACTCTGACACCTGCAACTATTTCAAGTAGGCTTGAATTAGTCATCTACATGGGCACAATTCTGTGAAAACTTATAGTCATCAGTGTAAACACTCGGGTACATTCTGAGGTCGACAACTTTTGTGGTGGACATTGCCAACACCTGGGACCTGTTTCAGTAGTTTCGTGACATGTCTAGATGGCTTCTGTGACATCATACCGACAGATCACAAGATTGCAATCGATGACACACAGAGTTTTACTCACTTCTGGTAGGAATTAAGCAATGACACTTTAACATGAGTAGGGGATACATATAACCTATAATCTTTCCAAATATGAAGAAGATTGGCCACTCTGACTTTCTGATATTTGCTAGTCTTTTTCCGCTGTTGCTTGCACTGTTGGTGCCGCTGTTGATGTCTGTCTAGGCCTAATGTCATGAGACTACTGAAACAGGTCCCTGATGACTATTAGCTTAATGATCTATAGTCGCCATGTATTTAGTCGTCTAGTGTAAACGCTGGGATAGTTTCCCTCTTTTGCATTCGCCTACCCCGACACTGTAAACACATTTTAAAATTAACAATCACAGTTTCCTACTTTATTACATACACAATATTAACTGGTTTCAGATACAAGCAGCAGTAATTTCCTAGGACAAGACGCGTAGTAATCTCCGAACAATAGTGAGGTGATTACGTAGAGTCTAGTCCAAAGAGATTTTGCCACTTTTGTCTGAAACCAGTTTATATTGCATTGCTCTTCTGAAACTTGAAAGATGCGTCTCCTATCATGAGTGAAAATATACAACTGCAGTTTTTAAATTGCCAGCGAGGTGGCAGTTAGTTTGAATCAGTTCACCATGTTGGTTTTATACAGTCGACAGAGGATGGATTTTGCACTAAAATACAAAATAATATTAGGTAGGAACTCATTGAAAACTGTAATCTGACAGATTATGGAGTTTGGGAGACACTGCGACAGATTAATTCACTAAACTTGAACTATTCTGTAGTTTACATTGATTGTGACGTTGTGTGATTGTCTGCTGCTGTCACTGCATGTATTAGTTCGTGTTTCACTCGCTAGGGACCTGATGACGTTTGGGAACTATTTCCAGTAATCACCTGATTTTAGAGTCAGGAGGTTACGGGCCTCAGTAATCTCCTGGTAGCAAAATATTCACACCCAATGCTATTCCTATGGAGGCTCCATATTAGGTGGTTAATAATTCATTTTATTGGAGTATGTGGCGAACAGCTTGAGCGACTGCTGGTAAGTGACCGGGTAGTGTTTCTCTCCCTGGCTAACAGGTGAGTGATTTTTGCCGACCTAGTTTGCGCCTCTCCTATTGGTCTGTATTGTACATGTGACCTAAGCGTTCAATTTGATTGGACTGCGTTTGACCTGGGTGCTGGTCACTGGTTAGTCCGTTCACGCACCGCGCCGCCTTCGGGTTACGGTACGTGAAGGTCTAGCAGAGCATGTCTCTGACTGGCCAGCCACCTTTAGTCAGAAGAATTTTGTGGTTGGCTTTTCTATTTATAGCATCAGTTTGACAAGCAGGAATCCTAGACTGTGCTGTTGTCGCCAGTTACTATTTACTTTTGTGTATCTTTGAATAAAATAATCATTATCAATATGTTTGATAATGAATGTTTTGTATCAAGTTTCTCTGCATTATAAAGGCAGGCTGAAAACGCCCTGATAGAGCCTAGCGCCATTCTGGGAATCATTGTAACTCTCCAAGCTGATTTATTTGGTACA